>OY756413.1:11437500-12875000 GCA_963576865.1 Anania hortulata | reverse complement strand
CCTAACCTAACCTAACCTAACCTAACCTAACCTAACCTAACCTAACCTAACCTAACCTAACCTAACCTAACCTAACCTAACCTAACCTAACCTAACCTAACCTAACCTAACCTAACCTAACCTAACCTAACCTAACCTAACCTAACCTAACCTAACCTAACCTAACCTAACCTAACCTAACCTAACCTAACCTAACCTAACCTAACCTAACCTAACCTAACCTAACCTAACCTAACCTAACCTAACCTAACCTAACCTAACCTAACCTAACCTAACCTAACCTAACCTAACCTAACCTAACCTAACCTAACCTAACCTAACCTAACCTAACCTAACCTAACCTAACCTAACCTAACCTAACCTAACCTAACCTAACCTAACCTAACCTAACCTAACCTAACCTAACCTAACCTAACCTAACCTAACCTAACCTAACCTAACCTAACCTAACCTAACCTAACCTAACCTAACCTAACCTAACCTAACCTAACCTAACCTAACCTAACCTAACCTAACCTAACCTAACCTAACCTAACCTAACCTAACCTAACCTAACCTAACCTAACCTAACCTAACCTAACCTAACCTAACCTAACCTAACCTAACCTAACCTAACCTAACCTAACCTAACCTAACCTAACCTAACCTAACCTAACCTAACCTAACCTAACCTAACCTAACCTAACCTAACCTAACCTAACCTAACCTAACCTAACCTAACCTAACCTAACCTAACCTAACCTAACCTAACCTAACCTAACCTAACCTAACCTAACCTAACCTAACCTAACCTAACCTAACCTAACCTAACCTAACCTAACCTAACCTAACCTAACCTAACCTAACCTAACCTAACCTAACCTAACCTAACCTAACCTAACCTAACCTAACCTAACCTAACCTAACCTAACCTAACCTAACCTAACCTAACCTAACCTAACCTAACCTAACCTAACCTAACCTAACCTAACCTAACCTAACCTAACCTAACCTAACCTAACCTAACCTAACCTAACCTAACCTAACCTAACCTAACCTAACCTAACCTAACCTAACCTAACCTAACCTAACCTAACCTAACCTAACCTAACCTAACCTAACCTAACCTAACCTAACCTAACCTAACCTAACCTAACCTAACCTAACCTAACCTAACCTAACCTAACCTAACCTAACCTAACCTAACCTAACCTAACCTAACCTAACCTAACCGAACTCAAAATACCTACTTGGAACCTCCTCACATACACTTTTGGGCACTCGTTCGCTTCCTTTTGTTAGTCTCCGTCACATTTACGCTATAAAGCAGTCAAAATATCTAGTTTTCTTTAGTTATCGCCTTTTACGTAGTTTTTATAAATTTGTAGTAAATCTCCATACTAAAAATTCAACTTTGTCAATTTTGCTTCGATTTTAATTTTTTCTTCAGTCAGTATTACATATTAGGGCTATATTAGTATAGCGCCGTCGTCTTCTACGCACTAATACCAGTTTAAAAATTTATTTTAGTTAAAAATAGATAGAAAATTCACATTTTAACGTCCTCTTTAAAATTTTTGTACGACCACCCTATATTATTCTTACGCCGTTGGGTGCGTCTCGTTGCCACCTATCCGTAGACACCTCATTTGTCCGTCTACGACACCGGGAACCGCAAAAGTTTGCCCGCCCACCCTCCCTTATCGCATTTACCACTAAGACTTGGCGGATTTGGTCGGAAAATTTTTACCGTCGCAATGGCTTCAGACGAGGAAGGGGGGTTTCTCTCGCCTATCTACGGAACCCCAACACCATCCATCACCGGGGAACCGACGCAGACTGCCGAACCTACCCGGAACTCGGCTGTCACAAAAATATTACAGCTTCTGAAGGCCATAGACACCGCAACTAACGAGTCCGGGAACATCAAACGGACCTCTAAAACCACAATCCTAAACAATACAAAGGAGATCGAGAGATTGCTCCTCTCTGAACCCAGCGTAGCCCCTAACACAGCCGATCAGACTGCTACAGTTGAAGCAGTGCGACGCACCATCCGAGAGGAGTTTGCTAAATTGCCTGTTCCTACCGCGGTCCCCCAAATGGTCTCACCCTCAGTTTCATTCTCCGATATTGTTCGAACACAACGGATAGAGAAAAAGACACCCTCTACTAACTTCAAAACTAAACCTGCGATCATCGTAGCGTCCAAAAAGAATGTCCTCAGCCCATCCGAAACACTAAAATCTTTCAAAGCGAATGTCTCGTTTCGTGACACGAACTTTGCGCCGGCGGGGGTAAAGTTCGTCTCGAATAATAAGATTAGAGTCGAGTTCGACTCCATCGAGCATCGAGAACAAACCCTAACCAAGATCAATAGCTCACCTAACTGCCCTGTCCAAGCCGAGACATCGAAATCGCTAAGCCCAATGGTGATCCTCAAGGGCATCCCTGCTGACATTCCGGCTGAAGATCTAGTCGGAATACTCCAGGGCCAGAACGAATGTCTGCGTAATATCAATACGGGTAAAAATGACCTGGTGTACAAATTTAAAAGGAATAACCGCAATAAGGCCTTGTATAACGCGGTTCTCTTGGCGTCCCCTAAAGTTTGGAAGGCAATCACCACGGTGGTCAAGCTCAACCTCGACCACCAGCGTGTCCATGCTGAGAACTACGTGCCACTGCTCCAATGCTTTCAGTGTTTGCAGTTCGGGCACACGAAGGCGCGCTGTACCCAAGAGACCCGCGTTTGCTCTTACTGCGCAGCCCCAAATCACGACTTCCAATCGTGCCCCGAAAAGAAAAACCCCGCTAAAAATCAATGTTACAACTGCACACAACACTCAAAAAATACTAACATAAAAGTCCAAACCAACCATAGTGCTACCTCATCCAAATGTCCTCGAGTCTCATTAATGTCACAAAAAATTCAATCCCGTACGGATTACGGCCAATATGAATAGTAGAATTCCTTACAGTCATAATTTTAATCCTCACAATTTTCTAAACTGCACACAAATTAATTTAGGCCGTGGCAGAAACGCTCTGCACGAGCTTAACATTCATCTTACCAATTGTAACATAGATATTGCATTTATAAATGAACCGTACACCTCTAATCTTAATATGCTTAAGAACATATCAGGATATGTAATTCACCAATTTTATAAAAATAATCACACAGTTAGATCAGCAATTTTAATCAAAGAAAAATCATTCGCCACTCTCGGGATGACAGAGTTCTCAGACTCCGACATATCTGTTGTACAAGTTAAAGATCGTTCTGGTCGGAAAATGTACTTAATCGCTGTCTACATTGAGCCCCGCAGTGATGAACATAACACCCTTCGAAAACTTCAGATGTTCCTGCAAAGGACTGCTGGAGCCACCCACCTCATCTGCGGGGACTTCAATGGACACCACCAATCTTGGGGATCCCCTGACAATAATCACAGAGGAAACGCGGTGTTCGATCTCATTCTCGCAAACAACCTCTCCGTTTGTAATATTGGGAATGTCCCTACGTATTCTGTAGTAACGAATGGCCAGCTGCGCGAGTCGATAATCGACATCACATTATCCAGTAACCTCACTAACATTACTGTGTCAGATTGGGTTGTAAACCCTAATATCTGCACCTCCTCGGATCATCGCCTTATCTCTTTTAGAGTCTCATTTGGCCCATCAATCCCCACTCGTAACAACAAACTAAGCACATTCAAGTATAATACTACTAATACTAAGTGGGATGACATACGGGAGCCATTCACAAATGAAATGCGACGTCACTTGCCCCCTGGAATCGACTTTGAACAACTTAACAGCGATCAACTTAACCGTTACACCGACAACTTCACAGGTGCAATACAGGCGGCTTGTGACAAATTTCTACCCAAGGCATCCTGTCCTCCAAGACGGGCGCCCTGGTGGAATGAGGAACTGGCTGCACTCAAGCGCTCGGTTATACGCATACACCACAAACTCAGCAGGGCATCGCGTCGGAACCAATCCCTTGAGACCATATTGGCTGAACGAGACAGACTCAGACGTCAATACTCAACTGCCCTTTGCGCTGCATCTTCGGAGCATTTTCGAGAATTTTGCAGCAGGCAAAAGAAGGAAGACGTCTGGTCTGTAACGAATAGAATCATTAAGACCCGGCCCATGGCACAACCTCCTGCCACACTGAAGTTGGAAGATGGTACACACACCACAGACTCGACTGACACTGCTCGGGCATTATTACAGCATTTTTTCCCGGAGGATACACCAGATGACACTCCCACTCAGCAACAAATTCGTGCTGATATGCATCAGCCCATAAATACGCCCAATGAGCCCTTGTTCACCTACGATGAAATAATCGAAGCCCTAAAAGGTATGAACCACAAGAGAGCCCCCGGACTTGACCACCTCACGGCGGATATATGTCTGAGGGTGGCTCTCTGGCTCCCTACGGAAATCCAAGGACTCATGAACGCATGTCTCAGACTTAACGCTTTCCCAAAAGCTTGGAAAACCGCCACGGCCAAGATCATTCCGAAGCCTGGCAAAGCTGATTACACCAACCTCACTAGCTTTAGGCCTATCGGGCTTCTAAATGTTCTTGGCAAAGTGCTGGAGCGCCTTGTGGCAAACCGTCTCACTCATCATCTAGAGACTACCAACAACCAGTCTCCCCATCAATACGGATTTAAATCCCAAAAGTCGACCATCATAGCCATCGATAATGCGCTCAATATAATAGGTCGCGCCAAGTCCAAAGGTGAACAGGTAGTCGGCGTCTCTCTGGATATAAAGGCCGCTTTCGACCGAGCCTGGTGGCCGGCCGTATTCAGACGACTCCGAGATGCCGACTGCCCCAACAATCTGTACAAACTCCTGCTAAATTACGTAGAAGACCGGGAAATACTAATACAGTTCTCAGATTGTAAAGTATCCAAATTCATGTCCCGAGGTTGCGTACAGGGGTCTGTAATCGGACCTTCACTCTGGAATTTAATTCTCGACCAACTGCTACTCATGCCTATGCCTGAAGGTTGTCACCTTCAGGCTTACGCCGACGATGTTCTTTTAATAGTTCACAACAAGGACATTCGCACACTGGAATCGACAACCAACCAGGTACTTGATCAGATTAATAAATGGGGCGAAAGCGTCAAATTGAACTTTGGACCAGACAAAACGCAAGCAATCGCTTTCACTCAACGAGCAAATAAGTGCAAACTACGTATCCATAATCAGACCCTAACATTCTCTAGCCACATCAAATACTTAGGCATCATAATTGACAATAGACTCAGTTTCGTAAAACATGTCGATTACATAATTGAAAAAGCTAAACTTTTATATAATAAATTATCCATCTTTATCAGACCAACATGGGGTGTGAGCCCTGAAAATGTCCGAATAATATATCAGCATGTAATCGAACCAATAATTTCCTACGGAGCGGGCATTTGGTGTCCAGCTTTAAGTAATAAATATATACAACAACGACTTCTTTCGCTTCAAAGATTATTTGCCATCAAAGCCATCCAAGGTTTTCGTACAGTAAGCACGGTCGCTGCTATCACTTTAGCTCAATTTACACCTTTACCGGATAAAGTCGCTGCAACTGCAGACATTGAAACAACCAAGCTTCTGGGCGTTTCCTCGTATCTTCCTGAAGACGTACCAATTGAGACACTTTGCCCTCCGTCCGAGCTTCTTCACCCTTCCGAGAGAAGGGGTATAGAGTTTGCGGAGATAGCCTCTGCCCTAGACTTCTCTCGAAGGAACGCCAACAGCTCCTGGCAAATTTACTCGGACGGGAGCAAACATAACCAAATGGTCGGTGCTGCTTATGTCATCTATAACCCCGACGGAAGACGGGTGAAGACCGTGAAGCTCAAGCTTCACGACTGTTGCTCGGTCTTCCAAGCGGAGCTCCTCGCAATTGATAGGGCGTGCGAGTATGTAACAGAGCATCGGATAACACCTGTAACAATTTTTACTGACAGCAAATCTGGATTACAAGAAATCCAAAACCCTAATACGCGCCACCGACTTGCTGTAAATATCCATAAAAATCTCTGCAAAGCTCAAAACCTACAACTCAATATAGAGTTCGCCTGGGTCAAGGCCCATGCCGGACTTGAAGGAAATGAAGAAGCGGATGCTGCGGCAAAACATGCCGCCACATTGCACAAAGCCCCGGACTACATCTTCACTCCTGTCAGCCACATAAAGCTTCAAAATAAACTTAAAAGCAAAGCGGCGTCTGAGGCCTTGTACGCTGATCCTAGTAAGTGTACTTACACTAAAACGCTCCTCCCTGACTACAAATCAGTCGAAGATTACACCTCCATCGTAAAACCTCTCTTTGCCATTACACAAATGTTAACTAACCATGGGTTCCACAGAGAGTATCTTGCACGTTTCCATATTGTCACAGTGGACACTTGCCCCTGTGACAACATACAAATACAAAGCTGGAAACACCTTTTAGAATCATGTCCCCGTTTTGCAAACAATAGACATAACCATGTCACAGCCTGCAATCTTCTAAATATAAACCCATTTAAACTCTCAGAAATTATCACTAAAGAAACGACAGTAAATTCATACCACAATCTTGTGACGCACATTGTGCGAAACCTAAAAGAATTTAATAAATAAACCATACCTCTCCTTTAATGGAAACAAAAGAAACCATCTAAATGAGCACACCGTTGTGCTCGCGGAAGTAATACAGAAGCGCCGCGAGACCAACAGATACAAAGTTGGCATCATATTAAAAAAAAAAAAAAAAAAACCTAACCTAACCTAACCTAACCTAACCTAACCTAACCTAACCTAACCTAACCTAACCTAACCTAACCTAACCTAACCTAACCTAACCTAACCTAACCTAACCTAACCTAACCTAACCTAACCTAACCTAACCTAACCTAACCTAACCTAACCTAACCTAACCTAACCTAACCTAACCTAACCTAACCTAACCTAACCTAACCTAACCTAACCTAACCTAACCTAACCTAACCTAACCTAACCTAACCTAACCTAACCTAACCTAACCTAACCTAACCTAACCTAACCTAACTCTTTGTCACTAAACATTTGTATGAAATTTTCATGCGAACCTAACCTTTGTATGTTAGGTTACTCTCACCTAACTCATCGACGTTAGGTTACCTAAACCTAACTTGGCTAGGTTAGGTTAAAAAATACCTCTCTTTGTCACTAAACATTTGTATGAAATTTTCATGCGAACCTAACCTTTTTATGTTAGGTTACTCTCACCTTACTCATCGACGTTAGGTTACCTAAACCTCACTTTGCTAGGTTAGGTTATAAAATACCTAACTCTTTGTCACTAAACATTTGTATGAAATTTTCATGCGAACCTAACCTTTTTATGTTAGGTTACTCTCACCTTACTCATCGACGTTAGGTTACCTAAACCTCACTTTGCTAGGTTAGGTTATAAAATACCTAACTCTTTGTCACAAAACATTTGTATGAAATTTTTATGCGAACCTAACCTTTTTATGTTAGGTTACTCTCACCTAACTCAACGACGTTAAGTTGTCAAAACCCAACTTGGCTAGGTTTGGTTTGAAAACACCTAACTCTTTGTCACTAAACATTTGTATGAAATTTTCATGCGAACCTAACCTTTATATGTTAGGTTACTCTCACCTAACTCATCGACGTTAGGTTACCTATACCTAACTTGGCTAGGTTAGGTTATAAAATACCTCTCTTTGTCACTAAACATTTGTATGAAATTTTCATGCGAACCTAACCTTTTTATGTTGGGTTACTCTCACCTTACTCATCGACGTTAGGTTACCTAAACCTCACTTGGCTAGGTTAGGTTATAAAATACCTCTCTTTGTCATTAAACATTTGTATGAAATTTTCATGCGAACCTAACCTTTTTATGTTAGGTTACTCTCACCTTACTCATCGACGTTAGGTTTCCTAAACCTCACTTTGCTAGGTTAGGTTATAAAATACCTAACTCTTTGTCTCTAAACATTTGTATGAAATTTTCATGCGAACCTAACCTTTTTATGTTAGGTTACTCTCACCTTACTCACCGACGTTAGGTTACCTAAACGTCACTTTGCTAGGTTAGGTTATAAAATATTTAACTCTTTGTCACTAAACATTTGTATGAAATTTTCATGCGAACCTAACCTTTGTATGTTAGGTTACTCTCACCTAACTCAACGACGTTAGGTTACCAAAACCTAACCTGGCTAGGTTAGGTTATAAAATACCTAACTCTTTGTCACTAAACATTTGTATGAAATTTTCATGCGAACCTAACCTTTTTAAGTTAGGTTACTCTCACCTTACTCATCGACGTTAGGTTACCTAAACCTCACTTTGCTAGGTTAGGTTATAAAATATTTAACTCTTTGTCACTAAACATTTGTATGAAATTTTCATGCGAACCTAACCTTTGTATGTTAGGTTACTCTCACCTAACTCAACGACGTTAGGTTACCTAAACCTCACTTTGCTAGGTTAGGTTATAAAATACCTAACTCTTTGTCACTAAACATTTGTATGAAATTTTTATGCGAACCTAACCTTTTTATGTTAGGTTACTCTCACCTAACTCAACGACGTTAGGTTGCCAAAACCCAACTTGGCTAGGTTTGGTTTGAAAACACCTAACTTTCTGTCACTTAACATTTGTATAAAAATTTTAAGCGAACCTAACCTTTGTATGTTAGGTTACTCTCACCTTACTTAACGACGTTAGGTTACCAAAACCTAACTTGGCTAGGTTAGGTTATAAAATACCTAACTCTTTGTCACTAAACATTTGTATGAAATTTTCATGCGAACCTAACCTTTGTATGTTAGGTTACTCTCACCTAACTCATCGACGTTAGGTTACCTAAACCTAACATGGCTAGGTTAGGTTATAAAATACCTCTCTTTGTCACTTAACATTTGTATGAAATTTTCATGCGAACCTAACCTGTTTATGTTGGGTTACTCTCACCTTACTCATCGACGTTAGGTTACCTAAACCTCACTTGGCTAGGTTAGGTTATAAAATACCTCTCTTTGTCATTAAACATTTGTATGAAATTTTCATGCGAACCTAACCTTTGTATGTTAGGTTACTCTCACCTAACTCATCGACGTTAGGTTACCTAAACCTAACTTGGCTAGGTTAGGTTATAAAATACCTCTCTTTGCCACTAAACATTTGTATGAAATTTTTATGCGAACCTAACTTTTTTAGGTTAGGTTACTCTCACCTTACTCATCGACGTTAGGTAACCTTAACCTTACTTGGCTAGGTTAGGTTATAAAATACCTCTCTTTGTCACTAAACATTTGTATGAAATTTTCATGCGAACCTAACCTTTGTATGTTAGGTTACTCTCACCTAACTCATCGACGTTAGGTTACCTAAACCTAACTTGGCTAGGTTAGGTTATAAAATACCTAACTCTTTGTCACTAAACATTTGTATGAAATTTTCATGCGAACCTAACCTTTGTATGTTAGGTTACTCTCACCTAACTCATCGACGTTAGGTTACCTAAACCTAACTTGGCTAGGTTAGGTTAAAAAATACCTCTCTTTGTCACTAAACATTTGTATGAAATTTTCATGCGAACCTAACCTTTTTATGTTAGGTTACTCTCACCTTACTCATCGACGTTAGGTTACCTAAACCTCACTTTGCTAGGTTAGGTTATAAAATACCTAACTCTTTGTCACTAAACATTTGTATGAAATTTTCATGCGAACCTAACCTTTTTATGTTAGGTTACTCTCACCTTACTCATCGACGTTAGGTTACCTAAACCTCACTTTGCTAGGTTAGGTTATAAAATACCTAACTCTTTGTCACAAAACATTTGTATGAAATTTTTATGCGAACCTAACCTTTTTATGTTAGGTTACTCTCACCTAACTCAACGACGTTAAGTTGTCAAAACCCAACTTGGCTAGGTTTGGTTTGAAAACACCTAACTCTTTGTCACTAAACATTTGTATGAAATTTTCATGCGAACCTAACCTTTATATGTTAGGTTACTCTCACCTAACTCATCGACGTTAGGTTACCTATACCTAACTTGGCTAGGTTAGGTTATAAAATACCTCTCTTTGTCACTAAACATTTGTATGAAATTTTCATGCGAACCTAACCTTTTTATGTTGGGTTACTCTCACCTTACTCATCGACGTTAGGTTACCTAAACCTCACTTGGCTAGGTTAGGTTATAAAATACCTCTCTTTGTCATTAAACATTTGTATGAAATTTTCATGCGAACCTAACCTTTTTATGTTAGGTTACTCTCACCTTACTCATCGACGTTAGGTTTCCTAAACCTCACTTTGCTAGGTTAGGTTATAAAATACCTAACTCTTTGTCTCTAAACATTTGTATGAAATTTTCATGCGAACCTAACCTTTTTATGTTAGGTTACTCTCACCTTACTCACCGACGTTAGGTTACCTAAACGTCACTTTGCTAGGTTAGGTTATAAAATATTTAACTCTTTGTCACTAAACATTTGTATGAAATTTTCATGCGAACCTAACCTTTGTATGTTAGGTTACTCTCACCTAACTCAACGACGTTAGGTTACCAAAACCTAACATGGCTAGGTTAGGTTATAAAATACCTAACTCTTTGTCACTAAACATTTGTATGAAATTTTCATGCGAACCTAACCTTTTTAAGTTAGGTTACTCTCACCTTACTCATCGACGTTAGGTTACCTAAACCTCACTTTGCTAGGTTAGGTTATAAAATATTTAACTCTTTGTCACTAAACATTTGTATGAAATTTTCATGCGAACCTAACCTTTGTATGTTAGGTTACTCTCACCTAACTCATCGACGTTAGGTTACCTAAACCTAACATGGCTAGGTTAGGTTATAAAATACCTCTCTTTGTCACTTAACATTTGTATGAAATTTTCATGCGAACCTAACCTGTTTATGTTGGGTTACTCTCACCTTACTCATCGACGTTAGGTTACCTAAACCTCACTTGGCTAGGTTAGGTTATAAAATACCTCTCTTTGTCATTAAACATTTGTATGAAATTTTCATGCGAACCTAACCTTTGTATGTTAGGTTACTCTCACCTAACTCATCGACGTTAGGTTACCTAAACCTAACTTGGCTAGGTTAGGTTATAAAATACCTCTCTTTGCCACTAAACATTTGTATGAAATTTTCATGCGAACCTAACCTTTTTATGTTGGGTTACTCTCACCTTACTCATCGACGTTAGGTAACCTTAACCTTACTTGGCTAGGTTAGGTTATAAAATACCTCTCTTTGTCATTAAACATTTGTATGAAATTTTTATGCGAACCTAACCTTTTTATGTTAGGTTACTCTCACCTTACTCATCGACGTTAGGTTTCCTAAACCTCACTTTGCTAGGTTAGGTTATAAAATACCTAACTCTTTGTCACTAAACATTTGTATGAAATTTTCATGCGAACCTAACCTTTGTATGTTAGGTTACTCTCACCTAACTCATCGACGTTAGGTTACCTAAACCTAACTTGGCTAGGTTAGGTTAAAAAATACCTCTCTTTGTCACTAAACATTTGTATGAAATTTTCATGCGAACCTAACCTTTTTATGTTAGGTTACTCTCACCTTACTCATCGACGTTAGGTTACCTAAACCTCACTTTGCTAGGTTAGGTTATAAAATACCTAACTCTTTGTCACTAAACATTTGTATGAAATTTTCATGCGAACCTAACCTTTTTATGTTAGGTTACTCTCACCTTACTCATCGACGTTAGGTTACCTAAACCTCACTTTGCTAGGTTAGGTTATAAAATACCTAACTCTTTGCCACAAAACATTTGTATGAAATTTTTATGCGAACCTAACCTTTTTATGTTAGGTTACTCTCACCTAACTCAACGACGTTAAGTTGTCAAAACCCAACTTGGCTAGGTTTGGTTTGAAAACACCTAACTCTTTGTCACTAAACATTTGTATGAAATTTTCATGCGAACCTAACCTTTATATGTTAGGTTACTCTCACCTAACTCATCGACGTTAGGTTACCTATACCTAACTTGGCTAGGTTAGGTTATAAAATACCTCTCTTTGTCACTAAACATTTGTATGAAATTTTCATGCGAACCTAACCTTTTTATGTTGGGTTACTCTCACCTTACTCATCGACGTTAGGTTACCTAAACCTCACTTGGCTAGGTTAGGTTATAAAATACCTCTCTTTGTCATTAAACATTTGTATGAAATTTTCATGCGAACCTAACCTTTTTATGTTAGGTTACTCTCACCTTACTCATCGACGTTAGGTTTCCTAAACCTCACTTTGCTAGGTTAGGTTATAAAATACCTAACTCTTTGTCTCTAAACATTTGTATGAAATTTTCATGCGAACCTAACCTTTTTATGTTAGGTTACTCTCACCTTACTCACCGACGTTAGGTTACCTAAACGTCACTTTGCTAGGTTAGGTTATAAAATATTTAACTCTTTGTCACTAAACATTTGTATGAAATTTTCATGCGAACCTAACCTTTGTATGTTAGGTTACTCTCACCTAACTCAACGACGTTAGGTTACCAAAACCTAACATGGCTAGGTTAGGTTATAAAATACCTAACTCTTTGTCACTAAACATTTGTATGAAATTTTCATGCGAACCTAACCTTTTTAAGTTAGGTTACTCTCACCTTACTCATCGACGTTAGGTTACCTAAACCTCACTTTGCTAGGTTAGGTTATAAAATATTTAACTCTTTGTCACTAAACATTTGTATGAAATTTTCATGCGAACCTAACCTTTGTATGTTAGGTTACTCTCACCTAACTCAACGACGTTAGGTTACCTAAACCTCACTTTGCTAGGTTAGGTTATAAAATACCTAACTCTTTGTCACTAAACATTTGTATGAAATTTTTATGCGAACCTAACCTTTTTATGTTAGGTTACTCTCACCTAACTCAACGACGTTAGGTTGCCAAAACCCAACTTGGCTAGGTTTGGTTTGAAAACACCTAACTTTCTGTCACTTAACATTTGTATAAAAATTTTAAGCGAACCTAACCTTTGTATGTTAGGTTACTCTCACCTTACTTAACGACGTTAGGTTACCAAAACCTCACTTTGCTAGGTTAGGTTATAAAATACCTAACTCTTTGTCACTAAACATTTGTATGAAATTTTCATGCGAACCTAACCTTTGTATGTTAGGTTACTCTCACCTAACTCATCGACGTTAGGTTACCTAAACCTAACTTGGCTAGGTTAGGTTAAAAAATACCTCTCTTTGTCACTAAACATTTGTATGAAATTTTCATGCGAACCTAACCTTTTTATGTTAGGTTACTCTCACCTTACTCATCGACGTTAGGTTACCTAAACCTCACTTTGCTAGGTTAGGTTATAAAATACCTAACTCTTTGTCACTAAACATTTGTATGAAATTTTCATGCGAACCTAACCTTTTTATGTTAGGTTACTCTCACCTTACTCATCGACGTTAGGTTACCTAAACCTCACTTTGCTAGGTTAGGTTATAAAATACCTAACTCTTTGTCACAAAACATTTGTATGAAATTTTTATGCGAACCTAACCTTTTTATGTTAGGTTACTCTCACCTAACTCAACGACGTTAAGTTGTCAAAACCCAACTTGGCTAGGTTTGGTTTGAAAACACCTAACTCTTTGTCACTAAACATTTGTATGAAATTTTCATGCGAACCTAACCTTTATATGTTAGGTTACTCTCACCTAACTCATCGACGTTAGGTTACCTATACCTAACTTGGCTAGGTTAGGTTATAAAATACCTCTCTTTGTCACTAAACATTTGTATGAAATTTTCATGCGAACCTAACCTTTTTATGTTGGGTTACTCTCACCTTACTCATCGACGTTAGGTTACCTAAACCTCACTTGGCTAGGTTAGGTTATAAAATACCTCTCTTTGTCATTAAACATTTGTATGAAATTTTCATGCGAACCTAACCTTTTTATGTTAGGTTACTCTCACCTTACTCATCGACGTTAGGTTTCCTAAACCTCACTTTGCTAGGTTAGGTTATAAAATACCTAACTCTTTGTCTCTAAACATTTGTATGAAATTTTCATGCGAACCTAACCTTTTTATGTTAGGTTACTCTCACCTTACTCACCGACGTTAGGTTACCTAAACGTCACTTTGCTAGGTTAGGTTATAAAATATTTAACTCTTTGTCACTAAACATTTGTATGAAATTTTCATGCGAACCTAACCTTTGTATGTTAGGTTACTCTCACCTAACTCAACGACGTTAGGTTACCAAAACCTAACATGGCTAGGTTAGGTTATAAAATACCTAACTCTTTGTCACTAAACATTTGTATGAAATTTTCATGCGAACCTAACCTTTTTAAGTTAGGTTACTCTCACCTTACTCATCGACGTTAGGTTACCTAAACCTCACTTTGCTAGGTTAGGTTATAAAATATTTAACTCTTTGTCACTAAACATTTGTATGAAATTTTCATGCGAACCTAACCTTTGTATGTTAGGTTACTCTCACCTAACTCAACGACGTTAGGTTACCTAAACCTCACTTTGCTAGGTTAGGTTATAAAATACCTAACTCTTTGTCACTAAACATTTGTATGAAATTTTTATGCGAACCTAACCTTTTTATGTTAGGTTACTCTCACCTAACTCAACGACGTTAGGTTGCCAAAACCCAACTTGGCTAGGTTTGGTTTGAAAACACCTAACTTTCTGTCACTTAACATTTGTATAAAAATTTTAAGCGAACCTAACCTTTGTATGTTAGGTTACTCTCACCTTACTTAACGACGTTAGGTTACCAAAACCTAACTTGGCTAGGTTAGGTTATAAAATACCTAACTCTTTGTCACTAAACATTTGTATGAAATTTTCATGCGAACCTAACCTTTGTATGTTAGGTTACTCTCACCTAACTCATCGACGTTAGGTTACCTAAACCTAACATGGCTAGGTTAGGTTATAAAATACCTCTCTTTGTCACTTAACATTTGTATGAAATTTTCATGCGAACCTAACCTGTTTATGTTGGGTTACTCTCACCTTACTCATCGACGTTAGGTTACCTAAACCTCACTTGGCTAGGTTAGGTTATAAAATACCTCTCTTTGTCATTAAACATTTGTATGAAATTTTCATGCGAACCTAACCTTTGTATGTTAGGTTACTCTCACCTAACTCATCGACGTTAGGTTACCTAAACCTAACTTGGCTAGGTTAGGTTATAAAATACCTCTCTTTGCCACTAAACATTTGTATGAAATTTTTATGCGAACCTAACTTTTTTAGGTTAGGTTACTCTCACCTTACTCATCGACGTTAGGTAACCTTAACCTTACTTGGCTAGGTTAGGTTATAAAATACCTCTCTTTGTCACTAAACATTTGTATGAAATTTTCATGCGAACCTAACCTTTGTATGTTAGGTTACTCTCACCTAACTCATCGACGTTAGGTTACCTAAACCTAACTTGGCTAGGTTAGGTTAAAAAATACCTCTCTTTGTCACTAAACATTTGTATGAAATTTTCATGCGAACCTAACCTTTTTATGTTAGGTTACTCTCACCTTACTCATCGACGTTAGGTTACCTAAACCTCACTTTGCTAGGTTAGGTTATAAAATACCTAACTCTTTGTCACTAAACATTTGTATGAAATTTTCATGCGAACCTAACCTTTTTATGTTAGGTTACTCTCACCTTACTCATCGACGTTAGGTTACCTAAACCTCACTTTGCTAGGTTAGGTTATAAAATACCTAACTCTTTGTCACTAAACATTTGTATGAAATTTTTATGCGAACCTAACCTTTTTATGTTAGGTTACTCTCACCTAACTCAACGACGTTAAGTAGTCAAAACCCAACTTGGCTAGGTTTGGTTTGAAAACACCTAACTCTTTGTCACTAAACATTTGTATGAAATTTTCATGCGAACCTAACCTTTATATGTTAGGTTACTCTCACCTAACTCATCGACGTTAGGTTACCTATACCTAACTTGGCTAGGTTAGGTTATAAAATACCTCTCTTTGTCACTAAACATTTGTATGAAATTTTCATGCGAACCTAACCTTTTTATGTTGGGTTACTCTCACCTTACTCATCGACGTTAGGTTACCTAAACCTCACTTGGCTAGGTTAGGTTATAAAATACCTCTCTTTGTCATTAAACATTTGTATGAAATTTTCATGCGAACCTAACCTTTTTATGTTAGGTTACTCTCACCTTACTCATCGACGTTAGGTTTCCTAAACCTCACTTTGCTAGGTTAGGTTATAAAATACCTAACTCTTTGTCTCTAAACATTTGTATGAAATTTTCATGCGAACCTAACCTTTTTATGTTAGGTTACTCTCACCTTACTCACCGACGTTAGGTTACCTAAACGTCACTTTGCTAGGTTAGGTTATAAAATATTTAACTCTTTGTCACTAAACATTTGTATGAAATTTTCATGCGAACCTAACCTTTGTATGTTAGGTTACTCTCACCTAACTCAACGACGTTAGGTTACCAAAACCTAACATGGCTAGGTTAGGTTATAAAATACCTAACTCTTTGTCACTAAACATTTGTATGAAATTTTCATGCGAACCTAACCTTTTTATGTTAGGTTACTCTCACCTTACTCATCGACGTTAGGTTACCTAAACCTCACTTTGCTAGGTTAGGTTATAAAATACCTAACTCTTTGTCACTAAACATTTGTATGAAATTTTCATGCGAACCTAACCTGTTTATGTTGGGTTACTCTCACCTTACTCATCGACGTTAGGTTACCTAAACCTCACTTGGCTAGGTTAGGTTTGAAAACACCTAACTTTCTGTCACTTAACATTTGTATAAAAATTTTAAGCGAACCTAACCTTTGTATGTTAGGTTACTCTCACCTTACTTAACGACGTTAGGTTACCAAAACCTAACTTGGCTAGGTTAGGTTATAAAATACCTAACTCTTTGTCACTAAACATTTGTATGAAATTTTCATGCGAACCTAACCTTTGTATGTTAGGTTACTCTCACCTAACTCATCGACGTTAGGTTACCTAAACCTAACATGGCTAGGTTAGGTTATAAAATACCTCTCTTTGTCACTTAACATTTGTATGAAATTTTCATGCGAACCTAACCTGTTTATGTTGGGTTACTCTCACCTTACTCATCGACGTTAGGTTACCTAAACCTCACTTGGCTAGGTTAGGTTATAAAATACCTCTCTTTGTCATTAAACATTTGTATGAAATTTTCATGCGAACCTAACCTTTGTATGTTAGGTTACTCTCACCTAACTCATCGACGTTAGGTTACCTAAACCTAACTTGGCTAGGTTAGGTTATAAAATACCTCTCTTTGCCACTAAACATTTGTATGAAATTTTTATGCGAACCTAACTTTTTTAGGTTAGGTTACTCTCACCTTACTCATCGACGTTAGGTAACCTTAACCTTACTTGGCTAGGTTAGGTTATAAAATACCTCTCTTTGTCACTAAACATTTGTATGAAATTTTCATGCGAACCTAACCTTTGTATGTTAGGTTACTCTCACCTAACTCATCGACGTTAGGTTACCTAAACCTAACTTGGCTAGGTTAGGTTAAAAAATACCTCTCTTTGTCACTAAACATTTGTATGAAATTTTCATGCGAACCTAACCTTTTTATGTTAGGTTACTCTCACCTTACTCATCGACGTTAGGTTACCTAAACCTCACTTTGCTAGGTTAGGTTATAAAATACCTAACTCTTTGTCACTAAACATTTGTATGAAATTTTCATGCGAACCTAACCTTTTTATGTTAGGTTACTCTCACCTTACTCATCGACGTTAGGTTACCTAAACCTCACTTTGCTAGGTTAGGTTATAAAATACCTAACTCTTTGTCACTAAACATTTGTATGAAATTTTTATGCGAACCTAACCTTTTTATGTTAGGTTACTCTCACCTAACTCAACGACGTTAAGTTGTCAAAACCCAACTTGGCTAGGTTTGGTTTGAAAACACCTAACTCTTTGTCACTAAACATTTGTATGAAATTTTCATGCGAACCTAACCTTTATATGTTAGGTTACTCTCACCTAACTCATCGACGTTAGGTTACCTATACCTAACTTGGCTAGGTTAGGTTATAAAATACCTCTCTTTGTCACTAAACATTTGTATGAAATTTTCATGCGAACCTAACCTTTTTATGTTGGGTTACTCTCACCTTACTCATCGACGTTAGGTTACCTAAACCTCACTTGGCTAGGTTAGGTTATAAAATACCTCTCTTTGTCATTAAACATTTGTATGAAATTTTCATGCGAACCTAACCTTTTTATGTTAGGTTACTCTCACCTTACTCATCGACGTTAGGTTTCCTAAACCTCACTTTGCTAGGTTAGGTTATAAAATACCTAACTCTTTGTCTCTAAACATTTGTATGAAATTTTCATGCGAACCTAACCTTTTTATGTTAGGTTACTCTCACCTTACTCACCGACGTTAGGTTACCTAAACGTCACTTTGCTAGGTTAGGTTATAAAATATTTAACTCTTTGTCACTAAACATTTGTATGAAATTTTCATGCGAACCTAACCTTTGTATGTTAGGTTACTCTCACCTAACTCAACGACGTTAGGTTACCAAAACCTAACATGGCTAGGTTAGGTTATAAAATACCTAACTCTTTGTCACTAAACATTTGTATGAAATTTTCATGCGAACCTAACCTTTTTATGTTAGGTTACTCTCACCTTACTCATCGACGTTAGGTTACCTAAACCTCACTTTGCTAGGTTAGGTTATAAAATACCTAACTCTTTGTCACTAAACATTTGTATGAAATTTTTATGCGAACCTAACCTTTTTATGTTAGGTTACTCTCACCTAACTCAACGACGTTAGGTTGCCAAAACCCAACTTGGCTAGGTTAGGTTATAAAATACCTAACTCTTTGTCACTATACATTTGTATGAAATTTTCATGCGAACCTAACCTTTATATGTTAGGTTACTCTCACCTAACTCATCGACGTTAGGTTACCTAAACCTAACTTGGCTAGGTTAGGTTATAAAATACCTCTCTTTGTCACTAAACATTTGTATGAAATTTTCATGCGAACTTAACCTTTTTATGTTGGGTTACTCTCACCTTACTCATCGACGTTAGGTTACCTAAACCTCACTTGGCTAGGTTAGGTTATAAAATACCTCTCTTTGTCATTAAACATTTGTATGAAATTTTCATGCGAACCTAACCTTTTTATGTTAGGTTACTCTCACCTTACTCATCGACGTTAGGTTTCCTAAACCTCACTTTGCTAGGTTAGGTTATAAAATACCTAACTCTTTGTCACTAAACATTTGTATGAAATTTTCATGCGAACCTAACCTTTATATGTTAGGTTACTCTCACCTATCTCATCGACGTTAGGTTACCTAAACCTAACTTGGCTAGGTTAGGTTATAAAATACCTCTCTTTGTCACTAAACATTTGTATGAAATTTTCATGCGAACCTAACCTTTTTATGTTGGGTTACTCTCACCTTACTCATCGACGTTAGGTTACCTAAACCACACTTGGCTAGGTTAGGTTATAAAATACCTCTCTTTGTCATTAAACATTTGTATGAAATTTTCATGCGAACCTAACCTTTTTATGTTAGGTTACTCTCACCTTACTCATCGACGTTAGGTTTCCTAAACCTCACTTTGCTAGGTTAGGTTATAAAATACCTAACTCTTTGTCTCTAAACATTTCTATGAAATTTTCATGCGAACCTAACCTTTGTATGTTAGGTTACTCTCACCTAACTCATCGACGTTAGGTTACCTAAACCTAACTTGGCTAGGTTAGGTTATAAAATACCTCTCTTTGTCACTAAACATTTGTATGAAATTTTCATGCGAACCTAACCTTTTTATGTTAGGTTACTCTCACCTTACTCATCGACGTTAGGTTACCTAAACCTCACTTTGCTAGGTTAGGTTATAAAATATTTAACTCTTTGTCACTAAACATTTGTATGAAATTTTCATGCGAACCTAACCTTTGTATGTTAGGTTACTCTCACCTAACTCAACGACGTTAGGTTACCTAAACCTCACTTTGCTAGGTTAGGTTATAAAATACCTAACTCTTTGTCACTAAACATTTGTATGAAATTTTTATGCGAACCTAACCTTTTTATGTTAGGTTACTCTCACCTAACTCAACGACGTTAGGTTGCCAAAACCCAACTTGGCTAGGTTTGGTTTGAAAACACCTAACTCTTTGTCACTAAACATTTGTATGAAATTTTCATGCGAACCTAACCTTTGTATGTTAGGTTACTCTCACCTAACTCATCGACGTTAGGTTACCTAAACCTAACATGGCTAGGTTAGGTTATAAAATACCTCTCTTTGTCACTTAACATTTGTATGAAATTTTCATGCGAACCTAACCTGTTTATGTTGGGTTACTCTCACCTTACTCATCGACGTTAGGTTACCTAAACCTCACTTGGCTAGGTTAGGTTATAAAATACCTCTCTTTGTCATTAAACATTTGTATGAAATTTTCATGCGAACCTAACCTTTGTATGTTAGGTTACTCTCACCTAACTCATCGACGTTAGGTTACCTAAACCTAACTTGGCTAGGTTAGGTTATAAAATACCTCTCTTTGCCACTAAACATTTGTATGAAATTTTTATGCGAACCTAACTTTTTTAGGTTAGGTTACTCTCACCTTACTCATCGACGTTAGGTAACCTTAACCTTACTTGGCTAGGTTAGGTTATAAAATACCTCTCTTTGTCACTAAACATTTGTATGAAATTTTCATGCGAACCTAACCTTTGTATGTTAGGTTACTCTCACCTAACTCATCGACGTTAGGTTACCTAAACCTAACTTGGCTAGGTTAGGTTAAAAAATACCTCTCTTTGTCACTAAACATTTGTATGAAATTTTCATGCGAACCTAACCTTTTTATGTTAGGTTACTCTCACCTTACTCATCGACGTTAGGTTACCTAAACCTCACTTTGCTAGGTTAGGTTATAAAATACCTAACTCTTTGTCTCTAAACATTTGTATGAAATTTTCATGCGAACCTAACCTTTTTATGTTAGGTTACTCTCACCTTACTCACCGACGTTAGGTTACCTAAACGTCACTTTGCTAGGTTAGGTTATAAAATATTTAACTCTTTGTCACTAAACATTTGTATGAAATTTTCATGCGAACCTAACCTTTGTATGTTAGGTTACTCTCACCTAACTCATCGACGTTAGGTTACCTAAACCTAACTTGGCTAGGTTAGGTTATAAAATACCTCTCTTTGCCACTAAACATTTGTATGAAATTTTTATGCGAACCTAACTTTTTTAGGTTAGGTTACTCTCACCTTACTCATCGACGTTAGGTAACCTTAACCTTACTTGGCTAGGTTAGGTTATAAAATACCTCTCTTTGTCACTAAACATTTGTATGAAATTTTCATGCGAACCTAACCTTTGTATGTTAGGTTACTCTCACCTAACTCATCGACGTTAGGTTACCTAAACCTAACTTGGCTAGGTTAGGTTAAAAAATACCTCTCTTTGTCACTAAACATTTGTATGAAATTTTCATGCGAACCTAACCTTTTTATGTTAGGTTACTCTCACCTTACTCATCGACGTTAGGTTACCTAAACCTCACTTTGCTAGGTTAGGTTATAAAATACCTAACTCTTTGTCACTAAACATTTGTATGAAATTTTCATGCGAACCTAACCTTTTTATGTTAGGTTACTCTCACCTTACTCATCGACGTTAGGTTACCTAAACCTCACTTTGCTAGGTTAGGTTATAAAATACCTAACTCTTTGTCACTAAACATTTGTATGAAATTTTTATGCGAACCTAACCTTTTTATGTTAGGTTACTCTCACCTAACTCAACGACGTTAAGTAGTCAAAACCCAACTTGGCTAGGTTTGGTTTGAAAACACCTAACTCTTTGTCACTAAACATTTGTATGAAATTTTCATGCGAACCTAACCTTTATATGTTAGGTTACTCTCACCTAACTCATCGACGTTAGGTTACCTATACCTAACTTGGCTAGGTTAGGTTATAAAATACCTCTCTTTGTCACTAAACATTTGTATGAAATTTTCATGCGAACCTAACCTTTTTATGTTGGGTTACTCTCACCTTACTCATCGACGTTAGGTTACCTAAACCTCACTTGGCTAGGTTAGGTTATAAAATACCTCTCTTTGTCATTAAACATTTGTATGAAATTTTCATGCGAACCTAACCTTTTTATGTTAGGTTACTCTCACCTTACTCATCGACGTTAGGTTTCCTAAACCTCACTTTGCTAGGTTAGGTTATAAAATACCTAACTCTTTGTCTCTAAACATTTGTATGAAATTTTCATGCGAACCTAACCTTTTTATGTTAGGTTACTCTCACCTTACTCACCGACGTTAGGTTACCTAAACGTCACTTTGCTAGGTTAGGTTATAAAATATTTAACTCTTTGTCACTAAACATTTGTATGAAATTTTCATGCGAACCTAACCTTTGTATGTTAGGTTACTCTCACCTAACTCAACGACGTTAGGTTACCAAAACCTAACATGGCTAGGTTAGGTTATAAAATACCTAACTCTTTGTCACTAAACATTTGTATGAAATTTTCATGCGAACCTAACCTTTTTATGTTAGGTTACTCTCACCTTACTCATCGACGTTAGGTTACCTAAACCTCACTTTGCTAGGTTAGGTTATAAAATACCTAACTCTTTGTCACTAAACATTTGTATGAAATTTTCATGCGAACCTAACCTGTTTATGTTGGGTTACTCTCACCTTACTCATCGACGTTAGGTTACCTAAACCTCACTTGGCTAGGTTAGGTTTGAAAACACCTAACTTTCTGTCACTTAACATTTGTATAAAAATTTTAAGCGAACCTAACCTTTGTATGTTAGGTTACTCTCACCTTACTTAACGACGTTAGGTTACCAAAACCTAACTTGGCTAGGTTAGGTTATAAAATACCTAACTCTTTGTCACTAAACATTTGTATGAAATTTTCATGCGAACCTAACCTTTGTATGTTAGGTTACTCTCACCTAACTCATCGACGTTAGGTTACCTAAACCTAACATGGCTAGGTTAGGTTATAAAATACCTCTCTTTGTCACTTAACATTTGTATGAAATTTTCATGCGAACCTAACCTGTTTATGTTGGGTTACTCTCACCTTACTCATCGACGTTAGGTTACCTAAACCTCACTTGGCTAGGTTAGGTTATAAAATACCTCTCTTTGTCATTAAACATTTGTATGAAATTTTCATGCGAACCTAACCTTTGTATGTTAGGTTACTCTCACCTAACTCATCGACGTTAGGTTACCTAAACCTAACTTGGCTAGGTTAGGTTATAAAATACCTCTCTTTGCCACTAAACATTTGTATGAAATTTTTATGCGAACCTAACTTTTTTAGGTTAGGTTACTCTCACCTTACTCATCGACGTTAGGTAACCTTAACCTTACTTGGCTAGGTTAGGTTATAAAATACCTCTCTTTGTCACTAAACATTTGTATGAAATTTTCATGCGAACCTAACCTTTGTATGTTAGGTTACTCTCACCTAACTCATCGACGTTAGGTTACCTAAACCTAACTTGGCTAGGTTAGGTTAAAAAATACCTCTCTTTGTCACTAAACATTTGTATGAAATTTTCATGCGAACCTAACCTTTTTATGTTAGGTTACTCTCACCTTACTCATCGACGTTAGGTTACCTAAACCTCACTTTGCTAGGTTAGGTTATAAAATACCTAACTCTTTGTCACTAAACATTTGTATGAAATTTTCATGCGAACCTAACCTTTTTATGTTAGGTTACTCTCACCTTACTCATCGACGTTAGGTTACCTAAACCTCACTTTGCTAGGTTAGGTTATAAAATACCTAACTCTTTGTCACTAAACATTTGTATGAAATTTTTATGCGAACCTAACCTTTTTATGTTAGGTTACTCTCACCTAACTCAACGACGTTAAGTTGTCAAAACCCAACTTGGCTAGGTTTGGTTTGAAAACACCTAACTCTTTGTCACTAAACATTTGTATGAAATTTTCATGCGAACCTAACCTTTATATGTTAGGTTACTCTCACCTAACTCATCGACGTTAGGTTACCTATACCTAACTTGGCTAGGTTAGGTTATAAAATACCTCTCTTTGTCACTAAACATTTGTATGAAATTTTCATGCGAACCTAACCTTTTTATGTTGGGTTACTCTCACCTTACTCATCGACGTTAGGTTACCTAAACCTCACTTGGCTAGGTTAGGTTATAAAATACCTCTCTTTGTCATTAAACATTTGTATGAAATTTTCATGCGAACCTAACCTTTTTATGTTAGGTTACTCTCACCTTACTCATCGACGTTAGGTTTCCTAAACCTCACTTTGCTAGGTTAGGTTATAAAATACCTAACTCTTTGTCTCTAAACATTTGTATGAAATTTTCATGCGAACCTAACCTTTTTATGTTAGGTTACTCTCACCTTACTCACCGACGTTAGGTTACCTAAACGTCACTTTGCTAGGTTAGGTTATAAAATATTTAACTCTTTGTCACTAAACATTTGTATGAAATTTTCATGCGAACCTAACCTTTGTATGTTAGGTTACTCTCACCTAACTCAACGACGTTAGGTTACCAAAACCTAACATGGCTAGGTTAGGTTATAAAATACCTAACTCTTTGTCACTAAACATTTGTATGAAATTTTCATGCGAACCTAACCTTTTTATGTTAGGTTACTCTCACCTTACTCATCGACGTTAGGTTACCTAAACCTCACTTTGCTAGGTTAGGTTATAAAATACCTAACTCTTTGTCACTAAACATTTGTATGAAATTTTTATGCGAACCTAACCTTTTTATGTTAGGTTACTCTCACCTAACTCAACGACGTTAGGTTGCCAAAACCCAACTTGGCTAGGTTAGGTTATAAAATACCTAACTCTTTGTCACTATACATTTGTATGAAATTTTCATGCGAACCTAACCTTTATATGTTAGGTTACTCTCACCTAACTCATCGACGTTAGGTTACCTAAACCTAACTTGGCTAGGTTAGGTTATAAAATACCTCTCTTTGTCACTAAACATTTGTATGAAATTTTCATGCGAACTTAACCTTTTTATGTTGGGTTACTCTCACCTTACTCATCGACGTTAGGTTACCTAAACCTCACTTGGCTAGGTTAGGTTATAAAATACCTCTCTTTGTCATTAAACATTTGTATGAAATTTTCATGCGAACCTAACCTTTTTATGTTAGGTTACTCTCACCTTACTCATCGACGTTAGGTTTCCTAAACCTCACTTTGCTAGGTTAGGTTATAAAATACCTAACTCTTTGTCACTAAACATTTGTATGAAATTTTCATGCGAACCTAACCTTTATATGTTAGGTTACTCTCACCTATCTCATCGACGTTAGGTTACCTAAACCTAACTTGGCTAGGTTAGGTTATAAAATACCTCTCTTTGTCACTAAACATTTGTATGAAATTTTCATGCGAACCTAACCTTTTTATGTTGGGTTACTCTCACCTTACTCATCGACGTTAGGTTACCTAAACCACACTTGGCTAGGTTAGGTTATAAAATACCTCTCTTTGTCATTAAACATTTGTATGAAATTTTCATGCGAACCTAACCTTTTTATGTTAGGTTACTCTCACCTTACTCATCGACGTTAGGTTTCCTAAACCTCACTTTGCTAGGTTAGGTTATAAAATACCTAACTCTTTGTCTCTAAACATTTCTATGAAATTTTCATGCGAACCTAACCTTTGTATGTTAGGTTACTCTCACCTAACTCATCGACGTTAGGTTACCTAAACCTAACTTGGCTAGGTTAGGTTATAAAATACCTCTCTTTGTCACTAAACATTTGTATGAAATTTTCATGCGAACCTAACCTTTTTATGTTAGGTTACTCTCACCTTACTCATCGACGTTAGGTTACCTAAACCTCACTTTGCTAGGTTAGGTTATAAAATATTTAACTCTTTGTCACTAAACATTTGTATGAAATTTTCATGCGAACCTAACCTTTGTATGTTAGGTTACTCTCACCTAACTCAACGACGTTAGGTTACCTAAACCTCACTTTGCTAGGTTAGGTTATAAAATACCTAACTCTTTGTCACTAAACATTTGTATGAAATTTTTATGCGAACCTAACCTTTTTATGTTAGGTTACTCTCACCTAACTCAACGACGTTAGGTTGCCAAAACCCAACTTGGCTAGGTTTGGTTTGAAAACACCTAACTCTTTGTCACTAAACATTTGTATGAAATTTTCATGCGAACCTAACCTTTGTATGTTAGGTTACTCTCACCTAACTCATCGACGTTAGGTTACCTAAACCTAACATGGCTAGGTTAGGTTATAAAATACCTCTCTTTGTCACTTAACATTTGTATGAAATTTTCATGCGAACCTAACCTGTTTATGTTGGGTTACTCTCACCTTACTCATCGACGTTAGGTTACCTAAACCTCACTTGGCTAGGTTAGGTTATAAAATACCTCTCTTTGTCATTAAACATTTGTATGAAATTTTCATGCGAACCTAACCTTTGTATGTTAGGTTACTCTCACCTAACTCATCGACGTTAGGTTACCTAAACCTAACTTGGCTAGGTTAGGTTATAAAATACCTCTCTTTGCCACTAAACATTTGTATGAAATTTTTATGCGAACCTAACTTTTTTAGGTTAGGTTACTCTCACCTTACTCATCGACGTTAGGTAACCTTAACCTTACTTGGCTAGGTTAGGTTATAAAATACCTCTCTTTGTCACTAAACATTTGTATGAAATTTTCATGCGAACCTAACCTTTGTATGTTAGGTTACTCTCACCTAACTCATCGACGTTAGGTTACCTAAACCTAACTTGGCTAGGTTAGGTTAAAAAATACCTCTCTTTGTCACTAAACATTTGTATGAAATTTTCATGCGAACCTAACCTTTTTATGTTAGGTTACTCTCACCTTACTCATCGACGTTAGGTTACCTAAACCTCACTTTGCTAGGTTAGGTTATAAAATACCTAACTCTTTGTCACTAAACATTTGTATGAAATTTTCATGCGAACCTAACCTTTTTATGTTAGGTTACTCTCACCTTACTCATCGACGTTAGGTTACCTAAACCTCACTTTGCTAGGTTAGGTTATAAAATACCTAACTCTTTGTCACTAAACATTTGTATGAAATTTTTATGCGAACCGAACCTTTTTATGTTAGGTTACTCTCACCTAACTCAACGACGTTAAGTTGTCAAAACCCAACTTGGCTAGGTTTGGTTTGAAAACACCTAACTCTTTGTCACTAAACATTTGTATGAAATTTTCATGCGAACCTAACCTTTATATGTTAGGTTACTCTCACCTAACTCATCGACGTTAGGTTACCTATACCTAACTTGGCTAGGTTAGGTTATAAAATACCTCTCTTTGTCACTAAACATTTGTATGAAATTTTCATGCGAACCTAACCTTTTTATGTTGGGTTACTCTCACCTTACTCATCGACGTTAGGTTACCTAAACCTCACTTGGCTAGGTTAGGTTATAAAATACCTCTCTTTGTCATTAAACATTTGTATGAAATTTTCATGCGAACCTAACCTTTTTATGTTAGGTTACTCTCACCTTACTCATCGACGTTAGGTTTCCTAAACCTCACTTTGCTAGGTTAGGTTATAAAATACCTAACTCTTTGTCTCTAAACATTTGTATGAAATTTTCATGCGAACCTAACCTTTTTATGTTAGGTTACTCTCACCTTACTCACCGACGTTAGGTTACCTAAACGTCACTTTGCTAGGTTAGGTTATAAAATATTTAACTCTTTGTCACTAAACATTTGTATGAAATTTTCATGCGAACCTAACCTTTGTATGTTAGGTTACTCTCACCTAACTCAACGACGTTAGGTTACCAAAACCTAACATGGCTAGGTTAGGTTATAAAATACCTAACTCTTTGTCACTAAACATTTGTATGAAATTTTCATGCGAACCTAACCTTTTTATGTTAGGTTACTCTCACCTTACTCATCGACGTTAGGTTACCTAAACCTCACTTTGCTAGGTTAGGTTATAAAATACCTAACTCTTTGTCACTAAACATTTGTATGAAATTTTTATGCGAACCTAACCTTTTTATGTTAGGTTACTCTCACCTAACTCAACGACGTTAGGTTGCCAAAACCCAACTTGGCTAGGTTAGGTTATAAAATACCTAACTCTTTGTCACTAAACATTTGTATGAAATTTTCATGCGAACCTAACCTTTATATGTTAGGTTACTCTCACCTAACTCATCGACGTTAGGTTACCTAAACCTAACTTGGCTAGGTTAGGTTATAAAATACCTCTCTTTGTCACTAAACATTTGTATGAAATTTTCATGCGAACTTAACCTTTTTATGTTGGGTTACTCTCACCTTACTCATCGACGTTAGGTTACCTAAACCTCACTTGGCTAGGTTAGGTTATAAAATACCTCTCTTTGTCATTAAACATTTGTATGAAATTTTCATGCGAACCTAACCTTTTTATGTTAGGTTACTCTCACCTTACTCATCGACGTTAGGTTTCCTAAACCTCACTTCGCTAGGTTAGGTTATAAAATACCTAACTCTTTGTCACTAAACATTTGTATGAAATTTTCATGCGAACCTAACCTTTATATGTTAGGTTACTCTCACCTATCTCATCGACGTTAGGTTACCTAAACCTAACTTGGCTAGGTTAGGTTATAAAATACCTCTCTTTGTCACTAAACATTTGTATGAAATTTTCATGCGAACCTAACCTTTTTATGTTGGGTTACTCTCACCTTACTCATCGACGTTAGGTTACCTAAACCACACTTGGCTAGGTTAGGTTATAAAATACCTCTCTTTGTCATTAAACATTTGTATGAAATTTTCATGCGAACCTAACCTTTTTATGTTAGGTTACTCTCACCTTACTCATCGACGTTAGGTTTCCTAAACCTCACTTTGCTAGGTTAGGTTATAAAATACCTAACTCTTTGTCTCTAAACATTTCTATGAAATTTTCATGCGAACCTAACCTTTGTATGTTAGGTTACTCTCACCTAACTCATCGACGTTAGGTTACCTAAACCTAACTTGGCTAGGTTAGGTTATAAAATACCTCTCTTTGTCACTAAACATTTGTATGAAATTTTCATGCGAACCTAACCTTTTTATGTTAGGTTACTCTCACCTTACTCATCGACGTTAGGTTACCTAAACCTCACTTTGCTAGGTTAGGTTATAAAATACCTAACTCTTTGTCACTAAACATTTGTATGAAATTTTCATGCGAACCTAACCTGTGTATGTTAGGTTACTCTCACCTAACTCAACGACCTTAGGTTGCCAAAACCCAACTTGGCTAGGTTTGGTTTGAAAACACCTAACTTTCTGTCACTTAACATTTGTATGAAATTTTTATGCGAACCTAACTTTTTTAGGTTAGGTTACTCTCACCTTACTCATCGACGTTAGGTTACCAAAACCTAACTTGGCTAGGTTAGGCTATAAAATACCTAACTCTTTGTCACTAAACATTTGTATGAAATTTTCATGCGAACCTAACCTTTGTATGTTAGGTTACTCTCACCTAACTCAACGACGTTAGGTTACCAAAACCTAACTTGGCTAGGTTAGGTTATAAAATACCTAACTCTTTGTCACTAAACATTTGTATGAAATTTTCATGCGAACCTAACCTTTATATGTTAGGTTACTCTCACCTAACTCATCGACGTTAGGTTACCTATACCTAACTTGGCTAGGTTAGGTTATAAAATACCTCTCTTTGTCACTAAACATTTGTATGAAATTTTCATGCGAACCTAACCTTTTTATGTTGGGTTACTCTCACCTTACTCATCGACGTTAGGTTACCTAAACCTCACTTGGCTAGGTTAGGTTATAAAATACCTCTCTTTGTCATTAAACATTTGTATGAAATTTTCATGCGAACCTAACCTTTTTATGTTAGGTTACTCTCACTTTACTCATCGACGTTAGGTTTCCTAAACCTCACTTTGCTAGGTTAGGTTATAAAATACCTAACTCTTTGTCTCTAAACATTTGTATGAAATTTTCATGCGAACCTAACCTTTTTATGTTAGGTTACTCTCACCTTACTCACCGACGTTAGGTTACCTAAACGTCACTTTGCTAGGTTAGGTTATAAAATATTTAACTCTTTGTCACTAAACATTTGTATGAAATTTTCATGCGAACCTAACCTTTGTATGTTAGGTTACTCTCACCTAACTCAACGACGTTAGGTTACCAAAACCTAACATGGCTAGGTTAGGTTATAAAATACCTAACTCTTTGTCACTAAACATTTGTATGAAATTTTCATGCGAACCTAACCTTTTTATGTTAGGTTACTCTCACCTTACTCATCGACGTTAGGTTACCTAAACCTCACTTTGCTAGGTTAGGTTATAAAATACCTAACTCTTTGTCACTAAACATTTGTATGAAATTTTTATGCGAACCTAACCTTTTTATGTTAGGTTACTCTCACCTAACTCAACGACGTTAGGTTGCCAAAACCCAACTTGGCTAGGTTAGGTTATAAAATACCTAACTCTTTGTCACTAAACATTTGTATGAAATTTTCATGCGAACCTAACCTTTATATGTTAGGTTACTCTCACCTAACTCATCGACGTTAGGTTACCTAAACCTAACTTGGCTAGGTTAGGTTATAAAATACCTCTCTTTGTCACTAAACATTTGTATGAAATTTTCATGCGAACTTAACCTTTTTATGTTGGGTTACTCTCACCTTACTCATCGACGTTAGGTTACCTAAACCTCACTTGGCTAGGTTAGGTTATAAAATACCTCTCTTTGTCATTAAACATTTGTATGAAATTTTCATGCGAACCTAACCTTTTTATGTTAGGTTACTCTCACCTTAGTCATCGACGTTAGGTTTCCTAAACCTCACTTTGCTAGGTTAGGTTATAAAATACCTAACTCTTTGTCACTAAACATTTGTATGAAATTTTCATGCGAACCTAACCTTTATATGTTAGGTTACTCTCACCTATCTCATCGACGTTAGGTTACCTAAACCTAACTTGGCTAGGTTAGGTTATAAAATACCTCTCTTTGTCACTAAACATTTGTATGAAATTTTCATGCGAACCTAACCTTTTTATGTTGGGTTACTCTCACCTTACTCATCGACGTTAGGTTACCTAAACCACACTTGGCTAGGTTAGGTTATAAAATACCTCTCTTTGTCATTAAACATTTGTATGAAATTTTCATGCGAACCTAACCTTTTTATGTTAGGTTACTCTCACCTTACTCATCGACGTTAGGTTTCCTAAACCTCACTTTGCTAGGTTAGGTTATAAAATACCTAACTCTTTGTCTCTAAACATTTCTATGAAATTTTCATGCGAACCTAACCTTTGTATGTTAGGTTACTCTCACCTAACTCATCGACGTTAGGTTACCTAAACCTAACTTGGCTAGGTTAGGTTATAAAATACCTCTCTTTGTCACTAAACATTTGTATGAAATTTTCATGCGAACCTAACCTTTTTATGTTAGGTTACTCTCACCTTACTCATCGACGTTAGGTTACCTAAACCTCACTTTGCTAGGTTAGGTTATAAAATACCTAACTCTTTGTCACTAAACATTTGTATGAAATTTTCATGCGAACCTAACCTGTGTATGTTAGGTTACTCTCACCTAACTCAACGACCTTAGGTTGCCAAAACCCAACTTGGCTAGGTTTGGTTTGAAAACACCTAACTTTCTGTCACTTAACATTTGTATGAAATTTTTATGCGAACCTAACTTTTTTAGGTTAGGTTACTCTCACCTTACTCATCGACGTTAGGTTACCAAAACCTAACTTGGCTAGGTTAGGCTATAAAATACCTAACTCTTTGTCACTAAACATTTGTATGAAATTTTCATGCGAACCTAACCTTTGTATGTTAGGTTACTCTCACCTAACTCAACGACGTTAGGTTACCAAAACCTAACTTGGCTAGGTTAGGTTATAAAATACCTAACTCTTTGTCACTAAACATTTGTATGAAATTTTCATGCGAACCTAACCTTTTTATGTTAGGTTACTCTCACCTTACTCATCGACGTTAGGTTACCTAAACCTCACTTTGCTAGGTTAGGTTATAAAATACCTAACTCTTTGTCACTAAACATTTGTATGAAATTTTCATGCGAACCTAACCTTTGTATGTTAGGTTACTCTCACCTAACTCATCGACGTTAGGTTACCTAAACCTAACTTGGCTAGGTTTGGTTTGAAAACACCTAACTTTCTGTCACTTAACATTTGTATGAAATTTTTATGCGAACCTAACCTTTGTATGTTAGGTTTCTCTCGCCTAATTCATCGACTTTAGTTTACCAAAACCCAACTTGTAGTAACTGTAACGTTGTAGGTACGTTACATAATAATATAAGTAAGATTAAACCATAAATATCAAATTTAAGCAAAATATCAATTTATTTACATCTAAAACCATTTAAATATAACTAAACATACTACATATTATTATCTTTTTTTTTCATCTAAAATAAAACTAATATATTTAAACAAATAAATAGAACCCTCAAGAACGTTTGTTGAAATGGTTCACGCAATTATTTCGCGTGAACTCACACGCATTCTAGAAGCCGGTTCGCGATCACGAAGCTCGCCGAAAGCAGATGATCGGCAAGACTCAGAATTACCTACGGCCATACCTTTTTAGACGTCAGACGAGAAGGCTGTATCGCTCGCTGCGCGCCCGCTATAATTTCTAACGTAACGAACTAAAATCTGACTAGTAAACTCCCGCTGGGATAAGTTTTCAAGTATTTTATTACAAGTTATCATTGTGAGGTGTTCTAAGTTCCTTCTGACGCTACACTTTTCGTTTTCCCTACCTTGTGAAACACTGTTGCCTTCGAACCGTGCTGCGCAACTTGTGCTTAAACCCTTTTCTATCTGGACTTCCAGGGACAAGGCCAGGAGTATTACGGTTCCCAACAACCGTATACAACCACATCTCTCGCCGGCTGGGGTGAGACGCGCGCTCGTCATCAACCTTGTACCATCCCGGGCGTGGCAACTGCGGACTACCTACCCTACTAAGTTCCAAAAAAAAGGGATTCCAAAAAAAAGTGACCTACCTACTACGAGAACCAGTGCCGCAACACCTAAGCTTCTGTCACTAAACATTTGTATGAAATTTTCATGCGAACCTAACCTTTGTTTGTTTGGTTACTCTCACCTATTTTTACGACGTTAGGTTACCAAAACCTAACTAAATAGATAGATAGATACTCTTTATTGTACACCATACAAAGAAGTTACAATTTGTGTTTACAGAAAGATCTAACTAAACGTAGAGAATCACATTTCAATAGTCAAAATTTAATATAATTTAATAAACACAAATTCGGCTCTGTCTATGGTATTTTGTTTTATCACAAATATGACTTCGCGTTTAATTTAGGAATTTTCCATGTTATGTTCTGAGCGCGCTGGCTGACCGATGGGACCACTGCTGCGCCGGTGGCTACAGCTTCATGCCCCTGTCACTCGCTATGAATACCCATAGCACAGGAGCCGCATCAGAAGCCATTTATTTATAAATATTTGTTTTTCTTTGCAGATTTGTAATTACTAACACTAGAATAAGATTATCATGTTACTAACACCTCTATATGGATTTTTAAACTCAACAATAAATTGATTAATTTGAATTGAATACCATGGTTTTCTTATAACTTTTCAGCCCTTTCATTTGATATGACACACGGTACAGTTTTCAAAACTTTTTTTTAATGTACAAATTTGCCCCCCAAAAGTGACCCTCATATTAATAATTAGTTTCTGTTCGTTACACATGCATATTTGGGTCAATAAAATTCATGCGTGTACAAAATTTCAACTGATTTGGTCCAATAGATACGTAAGAAATTGGCTGTGACAGACGGACAGACAGACCCGAGATATTCTATGAGGGTTTCGTTTTGTCATTTGGACTTACGGAACCCTAAAAAATGGATAATGATTGTTAACTTATTCAGGGATTGATTGCTATCAAAATTAAATATGATAAAGTCAGTTACAACGTCGAATTTAATAGACCAGAGTGGACCGAAAGGACCGACTGAAATGGTGACCTTAGCCAAATGCAGATCCATATGACCGTTTGTGTATTATTTGCTTCAGTAAGTATGGTGTTGTGCTTTTAAATGAACAGGCACCTAGTTTTAATTAATTACATGGGCGACCCGCCTGCCTGACTTAGGGCGGTTTGCTTAAATTTGCTTCATATTTAGAGACCATATTTTAAAAAAAACAAATTCGCGGCCAGTATGTAACACTAGTTGGACGGTATTTTTTTGTATGAAAATTTTTCAACTGTTATAGCATTTCTGTCTAGCTGTTTCTATTAAGAATACATTACTGTTTCTATTTGACAGTGAATGCTAGAGCAGTTGACTGCTATAGAGGATGATCTGATATCATGTGTTCATCTTCTGCCGGATCGTAATCAACATCAGAACCGTATTTTCCTGCATTATCACTAAACGGGTCATGAACCACGGTCGCTCCTGTTATAACTAAAGTCCGAATCATGAATACCGTATTCGTGTTCGTCAGACGATCTTTCAGATTCTTCCTAATTTTCGGAGCTAGAACGCTCATCTAAGTCTGATGCGATGCGTCACACGGACGGACACGGACACCTCAAAGAGTTTCATTCGTTTTTCTTAGTGATGGACGTTTACTGCTTTAGCAAGACGATTTCGAGGCATCTAAAACATTCATATAAATTAAAGGTTTGTATTTGGTTTCGGACCCACATAGTTACACTTAACTCATTTGTTACACGACAAAACGTTATTCACTACAAATATCATTTGGTAATATCATAAATAATAAAATTATAACACTTACGATGACCGCAACCGCGTGTTCAAACACTCCGGGGCACTGAACGAATTTCCATACATTTGCGAATGCTTGAGCATGTGTGTGTTTGCGTGGAGGGTCCGAGGGGGCAGGGGTCACAATTGTTTTTGATGTGTGCAATAATGGTCAAAAAAGACAGTGGGCGACCAGTGACTTTGGCTTTAGTGACACAAGCTACTAGGTGGCCTACAATTTCAAAGAAATGGCGAATGCTATGGCATTTTTGTCCAAGGCAAACGTTTCATCTTGAATGCTATAACATGTGCGTCAAAAATATGTATACAAAGACGAATGGTATAGCATTCATGTCCGCGAATAGTATTAAGGGATTGATTGCTATCAAAATTAAATATGATAAAGTCAGTTACAACGTCGAATTTAATAGACCAGGGTGGACCGAAAGGATCGACTGAAATGGTGACCTCAGCCATATGCAGATCCATATGACCGTTTGTGTATTATGTGCTTCAGTAAGTATGGTGTTGTGCTTTTAAATGAACAAGGCACCTAGTTTTAATTAATTACATGGCCGACTAGCCTGCCTGACTTAGGGCGGTTTGCTTAAATTTTCTTTACATTCAGATACCATGTTTTTAAAAAACAAATTTTTATAAAAAAATAACCGACTTTAAAAACACTAAAAAGCTAAAAATAACCTTTAAACAATCATATAACTAACAGTTATTTTTGGAGTCGGTGCAAACAACCACATTCAAACACTCGACGGATGGCAAAGGTCTTTTCAAGGTTTTAAAAAAAAAAAGTTTTATTTGTCTGTTTTTTAGTGTTTTTTTACATTCTAAATGGCGATCTGTGATGTAATTATAGCTAAATTGATTCTCATGACGATTCAAATAAGTCGAAACACGGCTATGATACATTGTTTTATCACAGAGTGCCGGTGCTTACCTTCCGCCTTCTCATCAGATCAGTTTGATGGTATCATTCTCACCAGAATCATTTATTAAAATTTAATTTGTCGGCTATGGCAAGGCTTAACTGTCTTAATGATAATATATGATCTAATTTTAAATGTGTCTTGTTAACAAGTTCGTTTTTAGCAGTCGGGTTTTTTGGTTTTTTAAATTAACTTTTTTATTCCGATTTTTGCCAATTAGGCGTTGACGACCGAACTACGAATGTACGAGTAGCTTTGCGTCGTTTTAACATTATAAATTATAGAAAGTAAACATGTAAGTTTGTTAAACAATAAACATCCTTTGAAATCAAATATAATCATTTTCCGAGCGTTAGTCTCTTTAAATTCGAGAATGGCTTGATCGACCTAACATAACCTGCAGCTAATATTCGTATTGCAATATCTTTCGTTCTTTATGAATTCGAAAAAATATTTCGTGAAGGTATATAATATTCTGCATAAAATCCTCTAAAAATGTTATTTTAAAATACTCTGCTCATCATCATCATCATCATTTCAGCCATAGGACGTCCACTACTGAACATAGGCCTCCCCCAGTGACTTCCAGATTGGCCGGTTGAAAGCGGCTCGCATCCAGCGGCTTCCTGCAACCTTTACCAGGTCGTATGTCCACCTTGTAGGTGGACGTCCTACGCTGCGCTTGCCGGTACGTGGCCTCCATTCCAGAACCTTTCTGCCCCATCGGCCGTCAGTTCTACGTGCTATGTGCCCCGCCCACTGCCACTTCAGCTTGCTTTTCCGTTGGGCTATGTCAGCAACTTTTGTTTTTCGTTTACGAATCTCCTCATTCCTGATTCGATCTCGCAAAGAAACGCCGAGCATAGCCCTTTCCATAGCACGCTGTGCAACCTTGAGCTTTCTTATGAGGCCCATAGTGAGAGGCCACGTTTCAGTTCCATATGTAATCACTGGTAACACACACTGGTTGTAGACTGTCGTGTTTAGGCACTGAGGTATTTTGGACGAGAAGATGTTACGTAGTTTTCCGAACGCTGCCCAGCCGAGTTGGATTCGACGATTGACCTCCTTCTCAAAATTTGACCTACCCAACTGGATCACTTGTCCCAGGTAGACATATTTGTTAACAATTTCGAGAGTAGAGCTCCCAACTGATACTGGGTAGGGCGCAACATGGGCATTGGACATCATCTTTGTTTTGTCCATGTTCATTCGAAGGCCTACTTGTTGGGAAACTCGACTAAGGCCATCGAGCATTGTGCCGAGGTCTTCAAGCGATTCTGCCATGACCACGATATCGTCGGCAAACCGAAGGTGAGTGATGTACTCGCCGTTAATGTTGATGCCGAATCCTTTCCATTCCAGGAGATTGAAGGCGTCTTCCAATGCAGCGGTGAACAGTTTCGGAGATATAACATTTCCCTGCCTTACGCCGCGCTGCAGAGAAATCGCCTTCGTGCTCTGCTCCTGTACTCGGACTGACATGGTGGCGTTTTTGTATAAACACCTCAGCACCTCGATGTACCGATAGTCGATATGGCACCGCTGGAAAGACTGTAGCACTGCCCAGGTCTCGATAGAATCAAAGGCCTTCTCATAGTCTACAAACGCCAAGCATAGTGGCAAGTTATACTCCTCGGTCTTCTGTATAATTTGCCGCAGAGTATGGATGTGGTCTATGGTACTATAGCCTTTTCGGAAGTCGGCTTGTTCGGGAGGCTGGAAGTCATCGAACCTACGCTCGAGACGATTCGTGATGACCCTCGAAAACAACTTGTAGACATGGCTCAAAAGCGAGATGGGTCTGTAATTTTTCAGTTAGGCGTTATCCCCTTTCTCGAAGAAGAGCACCACCACACTTCTGTTCCATGCCTCCGGCGTTACTCCCTCGAGTAAGACGGAGTTAAAGAGTTTTCCGCATTCAGAAGCTCTGATGTGATTCCGTCATCACCCGGTGCCTTGTTGTTCCTAAGCTGTTTGAGGGCCATCCTAATCTCGTATAGGCTGATGTCCGGGATATCTTCGGTATAGTGTCGGGTCAGCTTAGCTCTTGGGTCTTCGGCTGAGCTACTAACAGGTTTGGTAACCGAGGTAACCGTAGTAAAAAAAATACTCTGCTCATTACTTATATTATTATTATTGAGGGCGCAAAAATGTTTGTTGTTTTATTTGCCATAGTGGGAGGTAAAGGTTGCGTTAAACACACAGCTAAGGCAGGTGTAACACTTTTGTGATATTTTATTGTTTTTATGCTAAATCATTAATAATGTTTACACGTGCTGTTCATGGCCTATTTGAAAACAAAAAAAAATATTAAAAGTATAAATAAAAAATATTAAAAGTATAAATAAAAATTATTTAATTAGTTTCATTTTACGAAATATTTTGGAATTTTAGTTAAATTCTGACTCAGCCATATTTATTATACGAGTACGACGACCTCCGTAGCCGACAGGCGAGCATACCGGACTTGTTGGTGTCGCTATCTCGGAGGTACAGGGTTCGATTCCAGGTCGGGCAATGAAGAAAAAATATTTCCTGTGTTGTCTCGGGTCTGGGTGTTGTGGTACCGCCGTTGTTTCTGATTTCTATAACACAAGTGCTTTGGCTACATACAATAGGATCAGAGCAATGTAGGTATGTGATGTTGTCCAATATTTATTAATTATTTATTATTATCATTCATTTAAAGCTGAAAGAATTTATCATTCATAGTATTGTATAGATAAATATTCTTCTATTCTATTCTATTCATGTGGTCTATGCTGAACTGCCAGTATTTGAACTTAAATTACATGTTAAGATGATTTTAATGAAAAAGGGTTATTAAACAGTTAGTGATTATATAAATGATAAAAATGTGTGGATTTAAAACTGCTTAGCTCGCACCAAAACTTGTAAAAATATTAATTTTAAAAGGGCAACTGTTGTCAGCCAACAGTGACCGAGTTTCTTGCGCTGCATCTTCTCGGCACAAAAATAAATGATTTTTATTTTGATTTTGATTTTGATTAAAGTTAAAGAAGGACAACGAGCGAAACAACGGAACAAATGTCATAGAAATAAAGATGTCCAAATATAAAAGTTTTATTGAAAAGAGCCGCGTAAAAAAGTCTCAACACGCACGTTATGAAGCGATTAAAAACTGAATGGCTCTGATTATGATGGTCGTAACTGGACTTGATCCCCTCGTTTCAAGGAATCAAGAGGGTCGCGGGAGGATGCGCGGAGGGTGCAAAGGAGGGGAGGGTGCGTGTCTGTTCAGTGGTGTCGCGACAGCCGACGGGCGTGGACGTGAGTGCGCGAGTGTTCAGTGTGTACCTGCGCTCCGTGCTTCGACACCGGTGAGTGATTGATGCACTAACAATCTAATCGCTTTCTTATTATAGTTTACAACGCTTTAAGGTTCTTATTCGGTGAATGTTCATACAAGTATCGCTGGATCTTGGGATAACACGAGCGCAGTCAGGCGTTTATTTGCGGTGTCGTCCTTTTGCAGGCGTTTTGTTAAGTGTCTGCGTATTTTTGTAGGAAATTATTTGGAGCTTCGCAACTGTAAGTTGTTGGTTCAAATTCTACTTCGATCGTTTGTAATTATTTGATGAGCCGTGTCCTGTCATGTTTAGGAAATATTTTAAGGAATATTAGAATAAATAAGTAAGTACAGGGTAAAGACGGTAATTAATATCTTTGGAGCTTTCACTTTGCTTTTAATTAATTTACATTATTTATGTACTCAAACTGCGTTAGTTTGTTTTGGTAATATTTTTTTAAATGAGCCAATTCATAAACACGTCAAAATTATTCATTTTAATCAAACAATTAATTAATACTAGAGCCAAAATAGTCAGTATAGGAATGCCATTGAAACATAATTAAAAAAATATAATTTAGATTTTCCTTACTCCTGCGTGCATATAATTAAAAATAATGTATAATTTTTGATTTACCATCTATCCAAATGCTACCTACAGTGTCTATTGTTTGCTATTTTTGCGTCCAAATGAATAAAAAAAGAAATCTTCTTGTGCCATTCACGATTTATTTCCTGCTATTCTACGGACTGTCTTTCAAAATAGACTCAATCTAATCCAATTGCTTCCGCGAATCGTCAATTCTTTCGGTGAAATGTAACGAAAAGGCCGGAATTCAATCATGAATGAAGGTGTCAAAGTGTCGCTCAGTTCCCATTTCAGTGAAGTTTGTGTTCAGAGTTGCATAAACAGGGGGAACGAAGGTGCATTGTGTGAATCTGAGTGCACACTTGGTCCTCTTCACGGCGGTTTTTGCTTTGTCTGTTATGTAAACGCTTTTCATTACTTAATTGTACTCGTATTTGTCATTTAGTAAGTTTTTTTTACTTGTTAGCACGAATAGAAGTGCTATGATTACAATAAACGAATCTTTTTACTTATTCCCTGTGATTATTGCAAATAACTGCAACATAATTATTAACATCCTTATTCTTTACTAGTAATTTAAGAGTTTATGTCTAATTTGATTGACAAAGGAAATTCTTCAGGAGTGTAGATAGTCATTATGGCTACATCGTAGTATCGTTTGTAGCAACGTTGCTACAATCAAAGCTACGACAATTTCGTAGTGCTACGAAAAGTATCTACCTTCGTAGTACTACGAAAAATACTACAATGACGTAAAAAAATTACGCTACTACTTGGCTACGAAAACCTTTTTAAATAATTTCTGCGATGCGACGTGTAAAATAATAAATTGACACTCCAGATAAAACACTTGTTTCATACAACAAAATATAAACTTTGTTATCCGTTGCTATTATTATGTATGTAAGGTATTATATAAACACATTTATATATTATTTTGGTTTACATTATTATGATCTTACCTTAATAATGTTCTCGAACCATGTTCGTTGGTTTAAGGATTTCTGAATTCAATAATTGAATCCAAGAGACATATTTTTGAAATATTCGGATTTAATCCGCATACGAAATCGCAAAAATAAAATGCAAATTTCTAAAATTACTATTTTCGAAGATTTCCACAAGAAGAAAATACGGAAGAATAACATTAACTAGAAAACATAAATTATGATGATGTAATATTAAACTGACATAATCTTTTGATTTACATTCTGTTTTCCAGCGGTTCATTTCCGGTTTTTATAACTCATTATTAATTCATTCTAACTTATAATATTTCTGCATGAAACGAAAAAGGTAAAAGATTTCAATTCAATAGCATTACTGATTTAGAGTGATCCAAAAAAAAACCTAAATTATAAATTGAATAAGAAAGTATTTATTAAGAGTCCGGAGTATATCTATGTATCAATTATTATTCTTACAAACTATGTTAGTACAAAAAACGGATTATAATGTATTTTAGTATCTTTTCCAATCTGGATGCCAGTGCTGCATAATGGCACTGTCCGTGCCCAGGCTAGCCGCGACTGTCTTTAAATTAAACTACTTAACGCACGATTCGTTCGTCTAAAATTCAACTATCATTCCTAATGCTTCAAAAACACGTCTCCTAAATCTTCCCTGTGTACTCTCATGTTTTGGCACTCTCACCGTTTCCAACACCTCGTCGTCAGCAGAGGCACGCAAATTGAGTAAGCGCTGAGAGTGCAGTCTCGCTCGCGTCGTGTCGCATCGCAACTAATCCAGTTTGCGCGCACGCCTTCTGTATGCATTTTGTTTCTGCTTCCTTCGCTTATTACTTTTCATTACTGTAATGCATTTCTCCACTTATGTCAGTAGCTGCTTTATATTGCCTGGATATAGTTGGCCCGATCTAAATGCTGTAACTATTATATCGAAAAGATTGGATGGATATAATATACACGATCCCCATGAGACTCAAAACTGTTTAATAGAGAATATTATCAACCTGCAAGCGGTCTGTTAACTTGCAAGGCATATAAACTGTACATGTTTTTTTCATCTTTTTCCTTGCGTTTTGTTTTGTAGTTTGGGTTTGCCGGAACATTATTCTAGATTCGGTACGATTATAGATCCGATCGCTTCTCAATATTAAAAAAATTGAATTGCGCGTTACTGACAAGGTCCTCTTCATATCTCTCTGGGTTACGCCATCTTTTCCTAAGTAACTCGGCCTATAGATCAAACCTAAAAAAATACACAGCTTCGATTGATTGATGAGGCAATCAATAGCTAGGTAGATAAAGATGTTATTGAAGGATCTGTAAGAATAATCTTTTGAAGAAAGCAGATGCAAAATTCAGAATGTAAGGCAAGGTAGGTACACAAAAAATAGCAACCACAGTAAATCTTAAGTAACGAGTCTCTAGCTTGACCGTAAATCAAATATCACAAGTAAAAGTTGGGCAATGTGAAAACTGTTTTGAAATGCAACAAAAATTGTTAGAAACACATTTCTGATTAGCTTTATATCGATCTGCATTGTATGAAGTACCTACTCCACGATGATATTATTATTCCAGGTTCTCAAAGTACGTCAAATCCAACAATGATACCCGAAGAGAATATTTAGTTTTCTGTGCCATAGGTGTTCCTCGTATTTCCATATCGCAGCTGGATCGATTGATTGGCAGTGAGTGCAAGCGCCCAGAGCCCTTTGCTTTGATTGACAATAGCGTATACAAAGCTGCCTTATGCTAATAATACTGTTTACTTTGTTATTACTACAACGTGCAATACCTATTTATTCATAATTATAACCACCCGTGCAAAGTGTGACTAACTGTTATATTGAGACGTTTTTTTCAGTCTACGTACCTAAAGACCAAATTATTAATAACTAGCTGTCCCGGCCAACTTTGTACCGCCTTTTTTTTTTCGTGATTTTTTTCGATGTTTTCATAGTTATTCTGCTATTCGAGGCGGAGACAAATTCAACAAATCAAAGATCATAAAAATCGGTTGATCCGTTCTTGACGGTGTAACTAACCCGACTTTGTTTTATATATATAGATACATAATGACCACTCTTTACCTTGATTTTAGTAATTTTTTTTACAACAGTAATTAATTAAAAAATAATTATTGGCAATACCGTAATTTAGTGACAGTTAATTGAATTCCTTACTATATTCACTACCCCTTCACCAAACTACGTCGAGTTAATGAGTACTGTGAGATGTGGCCCGCTGTGCGGAATATGTACCACACTAAACTTTTTCCACCAGTATTCCATAACAGAGGCATGGTCGGTGAGTGCCTCCCTGTCGTTTGTCGTCGCTAATCCGGTTGCGTCGCGGCGGCGACACGGCGACACGACGTCGCGCTTTTTTGTTTCTCTGCAGAGACGCGACGCTCTCACAACACACGTCTTCTTACAGCGTCAAATTTTAAGTGAAGCTCGAAACTTGTAGAGATGGGAAGCCCGAGCGTTTCTTTCGGAATTTTTCTTCGAGAGCGGAATAGCTGTTAAAGAATTCTTGAGTTTAGAATGATACATTGTACAGCCAACAGCTTAACTATCTTACCTTATCTTAGTAAAACATATTACTTATATATTTTAATAACGATTAAACGAACTTATTAAGCCAATTTTGTTGCTCAATCAATCAATCGTTCAACAAAATAAAGAGTCTGAAATTATTTATTTTTATCGGTTTTCCGACAATTACTATAATTAGTATATAAATATGACTAAAACTAATTTCAAATATAAGTACATGACGTCCATTCCATATCCACAAACATTAATCAAAATATCATCAGCACAGTAATCTTCTCATTTCAATCGTATTTAGAATAATTAAACGCACAAAATCACTTTGTTTCATTGATTGAAACACTAAACAAGCAAACAGGTTTAGTATAGTGTCCAATAATGGTAAAGTTATTAGATTTATACAGACGGGTAATTAACAAACTTGTGCATATATCTACGATTGTCCGGGAGCCTTCGCGTGTGGTAATAAGCATTTGAAATCTAAGGAATTTGTTTTGTACGTTAAGGCTGGTTTTCCTGTCGCGCTGACCGGCCGGCGCTGACGATCACGCATAGCTTGTCAGCGCTGATCGGTCAGCGCGACTCAAAAACGCTGTAACTACATACATATTGACCCATCAGCGCTGACCGTCAGCGTGCGGTCAGCATGACAGGAAAACCAGCCTAAGCCTAAGGCTCGGACTACATGCACCCGGAATTTTTCAGAACCGAATGTAGTCCAAGCCTTGCGTTACGGCAAATTTACACTATAGCGGTTATAACTGCTTATTCTTTTTAATTTAAAGTAATTATAAAAAGCGGATGCTGACTTAAACTCAGCAAGGAACAAATGTTTGTGTGATGAGCACGACCTCTTCGTCTTCTTCATCTATAGGGTCAATCCCGGTTGCGTCCAAAGCCATTGCTTTGGAGCCCAGGGTCCGCTTTCCTTGATTTACTCCTCCACTTCGCGTGGTCTTGAGCGTCTCTAGCACGTGTGATGAGCACGACCATTTGTACTTAAATCATGGATGTTTATAAACGTATTTAAGTAGGTATGTATATCCGTTATCTAGTCGCCGTAGTACAAGAATTACTTAGTTTGCTAGCGAAAATTGGTGTGACTGTGAAACAACTTACATATTACAATATCTGATCGCAAACGAATGTATGTAGGTACCTAATGTATGTTTATTAACTAGCCTTTGTAGTTTGCTCGTTTCCGCAATTTCCTGGTGTGAGCGCATCTTCAGTTTCTGGAATACATAATTAAATTAGCTAAAATAGTGCGGTTCGGTTCTAATAGCCCCCGTGTTGTTCCACCACCAGCATTACTCTTCATTAATACTCGCGAAATTAATTAAACTTAATTGATTGTAGCTAATGGCTCAGATGTGTGCGTAACATTAATATTGCTCAAATCAGATTATTTGGTAATCTCCGTGTTTATTGCTCGATTTTCGGGTTTACATACGAAATCGGAACTGCTAATTGAATTCTGTGTTGTTTGTTTTCTTCAATGAACGGGATTATAACGATTTATGATGTAGAATTAGCATTTCTATTCCAATATGATATATTATTAACGTAAAAATTTTGGCGTCTGTTAGTCAATTATAAATATCGACAGACATGGCACATACACGTTGTTCTTTTCTGGAATAACTTGGTAATAAATAAACAGTTCTCGAAAGAGATAGATATACTCATAATACATAATAGCCTAGAAATAATAAAACTTCCTTGAGACATAACAAAAGTTGGTAGATGCTAACTTTGTAGCAGAAGGCGTCTCCTAAAATACAACCTGGCTTCGTTAAGTTCGTTTTCTAAATTGACTAGAAGTTGAACCCGAGAACTCTTGCTCTTTGTGCAAATAGGTTATTAAATTCCACATCGAAATTAAACTTTCAGCCAACTAACTTACGATTTCTCATTTCAACCAACTGAAAGCAATCATAAAATGTTGCAAAAGCAATTCCGAGTGCATCGCAAGGTTTATTCCGGTCGACCAACTTGTTTATTGACCTCAAAACCTGCATCTAAGAAAGTAAATTGAAATAAATCTTATTTGCCGTGATCCTACGCGAGCCCTATCATTCTTCTCGCAGCGTTTTAAACCTTTTACTAAGCTCATCTGTTTTTATTTACTCGAACGATAAGATTGAGTTTTGCTGCCAACTCAAGTTTCCGAGGAACTAGGTATCTCACGCGATTTCTGACGAAACTTGTATTTCACATGAAGACGATTAATAAATGGTATATATATTATACGTAGGTCACGCTATAAGTTTTGCATAACTAAAAAAATAACATGTTATAACCAAAATATTATGTTTATTGCTTTTCAAAATACTCTCCTTTACATTTTAAAGATTTTTACATGCAATCGAACCATTTTTTAAAACAGGAGGACCACAGATCTGAAGGCATGTTTTCTACGTGATTGAACGCTATCAATGCCTCTTCGGAGTTGGTAAAAGTAAAACCTCTCATCAAATCTTTGATTTTGGGGAAAATACGTACGTAGAACATTGATGTGTGATAAAAAACAATTGACAAATCATTTCCCGCCAATTGTTTATTTTTATTACTAAGAAGGTTGCAACGTTTATAAAAACATAACATTCGAAATTCAAATAGTTCCGATTAGCTAGAAGTGCAAAACTTTTAGTGTGCCCCATGTACACTATACACAATAAAGATACATTATGAATTTCTACTCCATCTGAACAACCAAAAAACTATAATAGTGCTTTGCGTTACGTTATGAAGAGATAGAAAGAGTAAGAGTTGATCGAAATATAAAGTTGATTCATATGATGAATATTCTCTTTCATAACTCTCATTTAGTCAAGTGTATCCATTTTCCTCACTGGCATAACTACATTTCCAAGTAATCCTGTATCAATATTAAACCTAGCAACGCAACAATACAATTCAGCTTCCACCGCTTAATCGTCGCGTAACTCATTGTGCGCCACAATATGAATCCAGTGAGTGTGGCGTTAATATCGGCGACACATTACGGCGGACAGTGGTCCAGCTAATATCGTCCGCAGACGGCATTTGAATATCTATAGCCCCCCCTCCTCGCACCCTCGTCACGCTCTGCCGAGAATCGGACTCGGACAAACACCCAGCAAGATTATTGTGCCACCATAATACGCTATCGGAGGCGATGTGACGATGTTTGCGCCGCGCTTTTAGGATACTTGAGAGATGGGTCACGAGTAGAGACGAGCGATACTTCTGAACTGAAATCTCGATCGATCAGGATGAAAAATGCTAAGTGGAGTTTGAGCGATGACTTTACAAAGTTATTGATGGCCTCTCAATATTTTATCTGGTACAAATTTTTTGCTAAGATTTTATATAAAATTCTAAGCCAGTAACGACTGATAATTAGATTTTAAAGACGAACTAGGCTTAATTAATTGTGGCCTAAATTGATTACATTAAAAACTTTATTTAAAATTATTTGTTTTTTTGGGTACCTAGAGATGGTCTCTTAGTTTAGATAAAATCCAAACCAAGTCTTGAGTAAAACCAAATAGTTCGTGACTATCGTTACCCAAAAATAAAGCGGGGATAAAATTATTACGATCAAACGATCTGTTGATATAACACATCTACTATTTCGACGATTAGACGAAATTAATCAAGCGATAAAAACGATACAAATTCGAAAAGGCCGTTCAAATTTAAGAATACTTTTCATCTGAATACGGAGGTGGCGCCACGCGAACACAATAAGAGGCCAAATTGAAACGATAAATCGTGCGATTCGTCGAGTCTGAGTCGGAGCTCTTAAAAGTTGTCGCAAGTTGTTATTGCAGTAATTTTTCTCGTTCGCATTTGTCGTTAGAATTTACAAGTGCGAGCTTTGATATACGGGCAGCCGGCGCTCGTATTTACCGTCGCGCTTTACGCTCTACGCTGCAGTGTGCATCAGTTGTGCTTCATTCGCCGTTTCCTTGTGATTTTTCACTGTATCCGTTTTGTCGTTCGAGCATTTATTGCTTCGCTTCTACCATGTATTGCGGTTGCAGGAATTGAATATCTTTCATGAATATAAAAAGTTGCTTCGATAAATTAATCCAAAGTATTCAGTTTTAAAATAGGAATGTGAGTTTTTATCAAATCTGCTTATATCTGCTGTATTCTTAACAAATGTTTCGTCAGCATAACAATTTTTTTGATTTGTACCTTCGAATGTTATGTTTTCTGCCAATCATTATAATCAGTCAGAGCAAAAAAGCCTAACAGAATGTAACACTTTGACAGTAAATTTATGTAGGTTTTGAAACAAAATTCCACACAGATAATTGACTAAGTTTAGTAGCTGCTTCTGTATTGTTCATTTTATCTAACATTGTTGCTAATTTGTAGGTACCTACCTAATTATCTAAGTTGCTCATCTTAAACATTTCGTAATTTCAGTTTACGTTCTAGGAATTACTAAGTAGGCTTCCTCCGAGTTGAGTTGTTAACAATTTAGATTAATATCTCAACATGAGCTCATAATATACGTTATAGTTATAATATTCTGATGTATAACACTTAATTTATGGAGCTAATGAATACTAAATTAGTGTTTCATCATGATGAGTTACATGTAAACGATTAAGTTTGAGGGATTTACGAAGGGAGGATCACTTGCCCTGCTTCAGAGATTTTCCGCGGTTCCGCTTGCATGTAATTCAGTCTGCCTGACAGACTGATCTTGGTAATGGTTTAACGTAGTCTTAGCGTGGCGGGAAAAACCAACCCGGAGACCTGATATCTGAATTTATCATGAAAAATAAATTTATGTTGGATAACATCACATATATTGCTCTGATCCCACGGTAAATAGTTGGAAAGTGTTTATTTTTTTTGAGATTTTGATGTTGGTCCCATAGAAAAAGTTGATGTAATTTAGCCGTAGAATAACCTCTTAAAGTTTTATTTCACCTTTTCGTTACACACTGTATAAGTCTGAGGTCATGTCAGATAACTGAATCCTTAATTAAAACAACGATTTTACAAAACAAAACCAAACTTTGCAAAACACATTCTCCAGAGACTATCTCTGAATTTCCGCTAAAAAAAATGAAAAAATACCATTAACTGGACTGATAGATGGCGTAACATATCATTAGATCAATTCATAATTCATAAATTCTTTATGCAGTTCCGTGTGGGGACGGCCGTAAAGATTACACTTCCTCACCACCAATAGGAGGCGTGTCGTAAGAGGCAACAAATTCTTGTAGCACGAGACGGGCAGCAGCGTCTTCGTGCGAAATCTTATAAAAAACTGCGCTCGCCACGCTTGGCAGGCGAGTGCCAAGCGTAGTGAGTATTGGCAATCCCCCCTGATGATAAGTCACTGGGGGAGGCCTTTGTTCAGCAGTAGACGTCTTATGGCTGAAATGATGATGATGATGATGAAATTCTTTATTGTGAAACACAGGTAGGTACAAATTAATCAATCAGTAAAATCTTATTTTCGTCTTATCTCCGACATAATTAGTTATTGATGATAGAAAAAAAATTATAGGAATAAGAATTGGAGTTTAACTTCGGTTAAATTTAAAACATTTGTTTAATATTTCACTATCCACTCCATTGAACCCTTTCCCTATCGAAAACAGCCTTGCAGGGCATTTACGTAACCTAATTACGCCTGTACCACTAAATCTAGTTTCAAATCTCTGTACAGCGACATCAATTGGCACTCATCAAGTGGCCACAAGGCGCGGAGGACTCCCTTGCGACGCTTATAATTGCAGGGGTCCGATAATTGAGTGCGACGGGTGAGTTAACGGCCACATGTCAACGCAACAAGCGTCAATCTGACGTTATCGTCGTTGATGATGTGTTAAAATACACGCAGCAGAGAACGACATTATCATGCGTTCACTCTCAATTTTTCATTTCATTCACTCCGCTTATGTTGAAAACTGTACAAGACCCTATTATTTATTTAGTTTAACTTATTTATGGGGGATTCTATTGCTTTTCTACAGCTTACGTTAACTTACTACAAAACGTCAAATTTTCCCAATTGATATTGATATCTGACATGTCGGATTCAAAGTTGAAAATCGGTTTAATAACCTATTTAACTTTTTGGGTAGGTGGAAGTAGTTTCGAAGAAACATCCTGTAATGAGGAACAGCATATAAAAGAACCACCAGATGTCCTTGATTGTTTTGTTGCTGTGTATTTATTCGTTTCGTGTGTATCGAGTAAACATTTCGTTTCTATTTCTATTAATTCTATTCATAGGTCTCTCGTTCAACCTAATACCCTATAAAATTAAAATAAGATTTTCTTTGCTTAATTGTACATATATCAACAATAATATCTTTCAGCATGTAAAATAAGACTCAGAATACTATGTCATAAGTATAACTTTACTGATAAAGATAAAAGACAAGACGAAGAGTATTCCGATTTCTCAAATATCAGTAGGACTAGAGCGCTCTCTGGTGACCGGTACGAGTATGATTGCGGAGGGGCCAGTAATTGAGTGCGACGGGCGGGTAAGCGGCCGCATGTCGGCGACTTGTAGCGTCGAACAGGGGATGTCGTCGTGTAGGGGAGCGGGATTGCCAGTGCATAATAATATATAAATAGTTATAGTATGTTATACAGTATGTAAAATAAATGAGGGCGTTCCCTTCAGCCAGATTTAAAATAAAAATGGAATTTAAAAAAAATAAGCATAAAATATTTAAACAATATTGTAAAACTGGCAACATCGCTCTATCTTGCTCGCATGGTGAGAAAAGGGTCGTTTTTATTTTACGTACGTACGTACTGTATATACGAATCAGGTGAGAATCGGTGTCGTTATATTAGTTTGGCTCTAAGTTGTCACACACGTATGACTTATTACTGAGAGAAGCGAGTGTGGATGGTTTGCACATTTTTTCTAAAGTTACAATTACAAAGACACAGTAAGAAATTTATTGTGGGGGGGGGGAGGGGGGTTGCCAATACTTGCCCCGCTTGGCTTACTTTCCATATTTTATCTACTTGGCGTTTTCTGCCTATTTTGAATCACGCTGACATACTTGACGTTTTTTATTTGCGACTAATGATGATAATGATGTTAAAGATATAATTATCGAGCTCATAACTAGAGCAGTAATACTAACGTTTTAACTCCGAAAACCATCGTTGTTGACAAGTTCTTTTAACTTTCGCCCGCACTGAAACAGTGCGATCAAATATGGCGGAATTGTTGAAACAAAATAAATGATATTACTACTTAGCTTGATGGATGAAGCACACTAACTGGAACAAAGAATAATAATTATTTGGTGTTAAAAAGAGACTCGTTAGTTGTTCTGTAGGACGCATCGCGCGTGCAGATAATAGCTTAGTGACATTGTTCAAAATATATCCCAAAAAAGTATGCATGAAGTCAAAAAATGACGACGGCCACTTAACCTCGTCTATAAGTTTGCCTAGCAAAGGTAACCTATTATGAATTGTTATTGTTTTGTTCCTCATGCATAAATATACCTAATACACGTAAATTTTTTCCTTCCTCAAACCACATTAGGGGTAAATTGCGTGTTCACAACATGTTTTCATTTCGCGTTTATTACATTCAAAGTTGTACCGTTGTGTTGTTGGTGGCGTGGTACCTACGTGGCTTCGGGTTTATCAACCGAATCTTTATTCCTGCCAATTTGTCGGAACGGCCTGGACGCTCGCCAGTCACTCCTGTGGAGTCTCGTACGATACAGTGTTGCTACTATCATACTATCGACAAGAAGAATAAGGTTTTAAGATTATTTATTTTCCAATAAAAACATAATGTCACTTGAGAACATTAAACAAAGTCGATTACTTACCGATATTATAAAAGGTATTGACTCAAAATCTCAACCGATCGACAGCATAGATTACTTACATATATAAATGTGTCCTTTATAAATCAGAAGAAAGTGAACAAGGGGTAATACTACAAACAATATCAAATACTTCTATATTACTATTACTTTTTTCACTACTGACATGATGATGTGGTGGTACGATTAATTATACAATTTTAGGATGTATACAAGTGCTCAGAAGTTGGCCGTAAAACAGTGTTAATGTTTAATGGTGGCATTAAGTCCACCTGTTGTACATTTTAAGTTTGTGCAATAAAGTTTTTAAATAAAAAAAAAATAAAAAAATAAATAAATGTTCAATGTGAGCTACTTCAATCATTCAATAAACTCAATGTTGAACTGTAATTCCTCAGACCAAGTTGCAGTTAGTCAAAAATACATCAGAACTTTCGAATGGGACTGAAAATCGCAAAATCGAAAGTAGTTAGAGTTTTCCACTCTCACTCTATTACAAATGAGCATAAAAAGCCGACGGCTGTTGAGATTTCCAATTCTAGTTTTATTTGCGCCGGTTGCGCTTATTTTCCTAGTAAAAGATGATAGATACTGTAGCAAACTTATGTTCTTATTTTTGCATTGTACGCAGTTTTGAAATATATTAACCCGGCTGCAGTCTCTCGCCGCACTTGGTGTTCAATATTGTCCTATTCATTGAATTAATTATTATCTTAGTGCACTAAAATACCATATTATGTCTCAATAATACCTACAAGTAATTTGCTGCAAATCCATCGATAGTTTTCCAGCACTAGTGCGTAACACAATCACCCGCACTAATACACCTCATCTCCGCTTCCGATGTGATTCATTACACCCCCCCTTGCCCCACCCTCACCCCTTTCACGCCTCTCTCTACTCGCTGGTCACGTCTGTATTGATATTGGCTACTGTTATTCAATTTGCTTTGTGGCTTATAACAAACCAGCAGTGCTAAATATAAGAGTTGCTTTATTCGGCTTTATTTATTTGTTTCAATCAGCACCTGTTTGTTTCTGTTAGAAAACATGTTCTTACATTAAACTGAAATCTCAACGCCCACGTTTATTTTATTTGATCAGTAGCGGCTGTTTGTCTATGTCAAAGCAAACAGTTTGCGATAGACTAAAATCTCTATGTTAATTAAGTGGTGGTATTTTGATAGGGCATTCAATTTAATGTAACAATACAGTGTTTAAATTACAGCGACATTTAAACATAGCGACCGTCTGAAACTGGGATTAAATATTATATATAAATTAAATATATTTATTGCGTTCTATAATGTTACACAGGGGTTATAAATGGAACATTAAACAGAGCACTATAGACCTTGTTGGGCACAACAAAGGTATTTGATTGATTGATTAAATAGTTTTTTTTAACCCGAACCGATTGAAAAATTAACTGTTGAAACCAATTGACTCTGACAAAGTTCTGGGATGTATGGAATAAGAAAAAACTGAAACCAGAGCACAAACAAATCTGAGTTGTACAGCACATGTCAATGTCACCCTGTTATGCACAGGATCGTCAATATATATTTTTTTAATTGTCATATTCTTACGCAATAGATGGCAATGAAACAACTTTGCCAGACAGTATTGGAAAATTCTAAGAAGAGGAAGCTCAATAAAAACATCAGAGCTTTAATAAAGCTAATCTGTCGAGTATTCAAATGTTTTGTAATGTAAGTACTACTAGCACTAATATTATTATCTACGATAAATTTGTAAATGCTTGTGATATTTGTTATACAACCGCTCGTATCCTCACCAGGGTTCAATCTGGTATTTACATAGATGGATAGAGCATACGTAATTGATTCAGTAAACAGAAAACGTATGGATGATTTAAGCGGTCCTGTTTCATTTTACTAATCACCTAAAGCCAAAAAAAAAGCGGAGGACCATTTAAACAGACACACTAAGGATTGGCAGACTTTAGACTTTATTGGCCTTTTAATAGAAGCAACTGGCCACTTGGATGAAAAAAGTGAAAATTAGTAAGCGTTTAACTTACTGGATGCCGCGAAGTGGGGTCGCAACAGACTGCGTAGCAACAAAGTTTAGTTGTGTCACGTTTTACAGAGTTTCGAGGTTATTTTGCCAAGATTTAAGTTACGAAATTTAATGTGAAGCACGTTTTCTCAATGGAACTTTTATTGGTCATCAAAATAGTATAAATAAGCAAGACTGTACGACTGATTGTATGACTGGTAGCTCGTAGAACTGACGGCTGATGGGGCAGAAAGGTTCTAGAATGGAGGCTACGTACTGGCAAGAGTAGCGTAAGATGCTCACCCACAAGGTGGACGGCGACCTGGTAAAGGTTACAGGAAGGCTCTGGATACAGACCGCTTCCAACCAACCAATCTGGCAGTCATTGGGGGAGGCCTATGTTCAATAGTGGACGTCATATGGCTGAAATGATGATAATGATGACACAAGAATGTTTAGTCTTGCATCCTATTGCTGATAGCAAACTGTAGATAATATAACACGAGTCATCAGGAATTACATTTTTAAATAACTCATCGACCCTGTCTTCCACTATCCATATGAAATTTGTCATACATTTCTATAAAGTGAGTTTTGTATGGTTATTAAGCCCTCAGAGGAGTTAACACTAACAAACTTAAATCGTTAATCTATGCGAAAAGTTTGTAGATACCGCCATCAAAATGACTACACTAGATGTTACTCCACGGTCTGCAAACCCAATTAAGTTATGAAAACTCAGAACCGCAAAAGCTTTCCCAAATTGTATGTGTACTCAAATCATAAGGCCACTTACGTAAAGTGGTGTTCCGAAGTTAGTTTAAACTTAATATGATACCTCGGAGTGCTATTTTCGCAGGGCAAGGTAAACAGCCGAATGCCGCTCCCTAGTCTATTACCGTTTTAGAATCTAACAAAGATAATGTTAATTCAAGCCATATAAAAGCGGGGGAATTGGACGTTGTAAGGAATGACATAATAAAATCTCTTTATCTAAAGACATTTTTCACTTTCACAAACTGTCGTAAAACTTCAGCGCACATTTGGAATCCTTTGAAATAATTCTTTTCAAAATAAAAAAGTGTCGGAAGCTATTTTGTGGGGTGTAGCGGCGAAAGAATGGCCGAGCGGGAGCGCGATCAAATAATGAAGTACGCGGGATTAGCCGCTCCCGGGGGAGCGAGGGTGCGGGGCGCGGGGCGGGGCGGGCGAGCCGGAGTTTAGGAGATAACCGCACATATAGACGCACTTGAGCAGTGATTTATTCGCCATCGCTGCAGACTCTGTCCACTGCGCCTGTCCCAGATCAATTTACGGCTGTGTGCTCACAGACTGGCACTCTAGCGACGACTCATTGTTATTCAAAAGACAATGCAGTGCAGCTGGAAGATTGGAATTAAATCTGTTTGTGAGACAAGCATTATAAAGTCTAATTTTATAAGGTACTAATTAAATAGTGACTTCGTTTTAGAAGATGATTCTGCAGCTCAAATACAATGAGTTTTTCCATGAGACCAACATCGAAATCTCAAAAAAGGCTCACGTTCCATTCAAACTGATATCAGCTTTGATAGCATAGAAAAGATTTTAGTTTCATAGAAAAAGTTAACAAATACTCGTTTTTTTCAAGTTTTTAGCAGCTTTCTAATCCTTATTTAATGTACTTGTAAGTATAAACAAATAATTGAAAGACATAACAATAATTTTTAAGATTTTTCTTTAAAATCTACGTTTAAAATTTGTATTTACCTACTCTTTTTTATATTTACGAAAACAGGATTTTAAACGACGTCGATAAAAATGTATTTTATGCATCTCCTCTGTAAGTATTATCAAAATTTTTGGCTTTGATTAATCGATAGAAAATTTAAAATACTTCAAATTGGCCAAAAGTTACTTTTCTGACAATAATTCATAATTTACGAACTTCCGTTTCTGTGGCGTGCCGTACGGGATAGTAAGAATATTAATGCTTAAGGTTTTCTCGAGGAACCGCCTTAAATACATTTTGTTTTCAGTCGATTAAAACTGCATGATCATTTCACAAGATAACGCTATATCTACAGTAAGGCTGATGCCGCACTGTAACAGGTAAAAACACCCTAATAATGAGTTATCACATCATCTCACTGGCATCATGTTGTAAAGTTGACATGAAATAAAAAAACAAATAAGTGCTTCGCGATCTATCTCCATTTCAAATCAGCATGCGCATCGACTATGATGTATTGCCCATACAAATGCCCACATTTGTATTACCGTTATAAAAACATCAACACTCACAATCACTTTTTCAATGTCAACGAATGGTTCCGAGTACAAAGGGTCTTTGTAATTGGTTTCATACCCGGCGGACGATTTAGGGGCGTCCCAATGGCAAACTTTAGAAGAAATGTTACCAGTGCTTTTTACGACAAACGTATCCCTTTTCTCTTGGTCGGGAATCACAAATCTCAACGTGGCGTTGTAAATTACGAACTGGTCTCCAGTATCTTTCCTTTGACGTAATGTAAAGTGACGTCACATACCCTGATCTCGGGTCATTCGTAATAACTGTTTATGAATGAGTTTTGCTATTCTTTTCAAGCCGATGTCTAATTGCATCTGATTCATCAAATATATTTTTATTTAATAATAAAGTAATAAATTTATTTACTTACCAAAACACTTAGCCAAAGTACAAAAACAGTTCTGTGACACTAGGCTAACTATATTTATTTATTTTTGATAAATAAATGTTCTGTGTAGAACGTGGTAGAACTTAGTAAAGTGCGTTCATGCTTATGTCATTGGCCATTGCATAATGGAAGAAACGCAAGATGAAAATGGAAAATGGAAACGAGAAGATGATGTCGAAAAAATTTTATAAAAAAAAACAAAACCGACTTCAAAACACTGAAATGCTAAAAATAATCCTAACACTTAAGTACCTTATTAGTTACTTTTGGAGTCGGTGCAAACAAAAACATTGAATCTCTCATCGGCTGGCACCGACTCCAAAAGTAACTACCTACTAAATTTACTTATTTCATCAATTTTTAGTGATAAATCCTAATCTAACTGCTGAACACCGATTTCATCCCCTATTTTCCTACCCTTAGGGGTGATTTTTATTTTGCAAACTTTTATCATATTATTTTTGAAGTATAAGCTATTCAATAAAACAAAAATCATCAAAATCGGCTCATATTTGTCGAAGATATGTAACAAGAACCACAACCAAAATATTATCTGGGTATATATTTGTTGATTTTCTCAAAAAGTTCTAAATCAATTTCGATAAAATTTATATGGGACCACCTCTGAAGTATGATCTACCAAACAAAAAAAGAATCATTAAAATCGATTCATAATTGGCGGAGTAATCGCGTAACAAATATACAAAAAAAAAAAAAAAAAACATACAGTCGAATTGAGAACCTCCTCCTTTTTTGAAGTCGGTTGAAAATAAAAAGCGCACAACAGCACAATTATTTTTTATTGCGACTTGCTGTCAGCCAAATTGTAGGTTTGGAGTTGCAAAGATGCATTTATTTTTCCTACCAGTCAGATATTTTTTTTTTTATGATGATGATGCTATTTTGTTAACAAAACCGCGTTGACTTCGACTCTAAACTCACTGATCGACGATAAGTACCTAATGTATTCCCACTGCATAACAAAAACAGAGGCTAAGTTCGTTTTTACCACTTGGGCTAGTTTTAGAGCGACTTTACGTGCGTGTTTCTTATAAATCGACAGGCTGTTCCATCTCTCAAATCAAAGGTGTACGTATTTATCGAGCTAGCGCGTCGCAACTGGGGCACCGAGCGAGAGTCTCCAGCGAAGCACCCTCGAGCGCGCCGCCATTAGCACAGAGGTTAACAATCGCCGTGTGTGGAGTGAGCCTCTAGCTAGGCTTTTGGGGTATCTTTACAGTGGATTTTATACTATTATTTTTTGTTGATTTTTATTGTTTTGTAATTTGTCATTAACTTGTTTTTATCCTACTGATCTAGAAGTAAAGTAATGTTTAAAAAAAAATGTTTTTTTAATAAATAAAAATCTTTTATTTCAGACCAACTATGACCATATGTTAGTAACAATACTCTTAAACTATGTTAGTAAGGTAGGTACAGTAAAATCTTAATTACGGTGGGTAGGCAAGATAGGTTCATCGATTTGCACATTTAGTAACATGCAACTCGGTGAACCTATTGAGGACAACAGAGTCCATTCTGTCCTCAATCATCCTTAGGATCTTGTTGGCGCTCCCACGGGTATGCAACAGGACAGCTGCAGTCTTTTTGCGCATAACGGTATAAAAGTCATCAACACCGGCGCAAGCAAACATACCCGAAGCGCTACGATTTACTTCATCATTTCAGCCATAGGACGTCCACTGCTGAACATAGGCCTCCCCCAGTGACTTCCAGATTGGCCGGTTGAAAGCGGCTCGCATCCAGCGGCTTCCTGCAACCTTTACCAGGTCGTCTGTCCACCTTGTAGGTGGACGTCCTACGCTGCGCTTGCCGGTACGTGGCCTCCATTCCAGAACCTTTCTACAATTTACTTACCTTACTATTTTTACTTAATTTACTATTTTTACCTACTTACGGAAATTTAATATGTCAATATTTATTGAATTTTCACAAAATGCTGAAAGGTCCTAGATAACTAAAACGGTATACTTAGATCTCAAGGCCAGAGGAAATAGGCAATTACTACGCAAATATGTGTTAGGTAAGGCGCGTCTACGCCAATAAGAGAGCATAATTGTATTCAAACATTTGCTTGAATTACTTTTATTTTAAGACGAGTAGTGCCCTAAATTGGCGTCTTGACGAATGTTTTATTTTATTTGGGATAAAAAACAATTGTACTATTCTTAGGCTAAACAATGGTTTGTAAAATAGTTTGCGTAATTGTACAAACAACATCATTATCCACGTTTTATAAATATGATTTAATTTAATTTATAACGTGCGACTCTGCTGCAGCACAACCGCGGAGCCCGAATGCTCAGCGGCACGTCGAGACGCGCGGGCTGGCTTATTTTATTAAAATAAAATTTATAAGTCTGACGGACCTCTAGGCATTCCGCTTCCGCAACCGCACAGCAAAAGAAACAATATTTATGTCATTGCAACAACAAAAAATACAAAACAGTACCTATTCATTTTCCAAGTGATAAAGTTAAGTTTAAAGACAGAGCAGAAATAACGGAGTACGAATATAGCACGAAAATTTATTATAATACGGTTCATAACACAGTAGCCACGCGCACTTTTCGCATGGACTCCATTGTTCGAATAAAAAATCCTATGCTCAGTTTGAAGTTATTATGTTGGCCTATCAATAGACGCTTATACAAATTAAATCGGTCAAGCGGTTTACAAGAAGAAGGAGAAATATAATATTTTTGCTTGTTTTATCAATGTTTTTTTTTCTCCTGTAGTATAAAAACTAGAAACAAATGCTATGCTCAGCTGTGTTGTGTAGGTTTTGACATTTCTTAGTGTATTTTTAAAATATTTTTCTGATAAATGGGCTTATGCAGTAGGCTTTTGAAACCACATGTTAGTTCACATTTGGCGACCACAAGGGCCTTAAAAATAGGATACGAAACGTTTGGTAGTTATCCTATAGGTCAAGCCTGAGGTAAAGATACTAACAAGGCGATAGTTCTAGACTGGTGCAGTGGTTCGTGCTCTGGACTCCAAAGCCAGAAGTCGCGGGTTAGTGTGATGTGCTCGAACATTTGTACCTGAGTCATGGATGTCATATAATATATATAAGTATGTCTATCCGTTATCTAGTCTCCGTTATACAAGCTATGCTGGACTTGATTAGTGTGATTGTTTGAACAAATTATTTATTTATTAATTAGTAAAAAGTATAAAACCAAGTAAAAATTATACAATTTGTAATCGTAGAAAAAAATGTGTAAATATTTTATCAAAATCAAAATCATTTAATTTTGCAAATAGGCCATTAAAAGCACTTTTACACGTCCCAATATATTTTTTTTGCCCTATCACTGCTTCGGGACAATTTGTGGGCTTGTGCCGAGAAGAAGCAGCGCAAGAAACTCGGTCACTGTTGTCAGCCTCTTTTAAAATTAATATTTTTACAAGTTTTGGTGCGAGCTAAGCAGTTTTAAATCCACACATTTTTATCATTTATATAATCACTAACGGTGTAATAACCCTTTTTCATTAAAATCATCTTAACATGTAATTTAAGTTGGGGAGAGCCTCTGATTTTTAACACATTTTTTTTTGTTTCACTATCTAAATTTAATATGTATATTCAAATCTTAGAAGTAGAGTTTGACCTATTCCTAATAATATATTTAATGGAAAACATCATTGCTTTGATCCTATGATAAGTAGCTTAAGCACTTATGTTACAGAAATCAGAAACAACGATGGTAACACCCAGACCTGAAACAAATAGAAAAGTTATTTTTCCACATTGACCGACCGGGAATCGAATCCGGGACCTCAGAGATAGCGACACCAAGTCCGGTATGCTCGCGTCTCGGCTACGGAGGTCGTCTTGTTGAATTATTATTTTATATTTCGATTAACGCATGTTTCATAGGTGTACACCAAAATAACGTTATATAAGGTTACTCGTACTTGCAACTTGAGGTATGCCAGGCTGCATACAAAAAAGTTCCAAGTCTTTTTTTCAGCCGAAACCAGTTTATAATAACTGAAAGCATTCTGGAACCACAACGCCAACGCGGAGGTAAACAAGTTAATTTAAATTTTGTAGTGACAACATTTTCAAAGCTTTCTTTCTTTCTTGTACTAACATTATGTGGATCTAGTTGTCCGAAATAAATTATTTTTATTTTATTTTAATTTTTAAATTAATAATTAATATATAATTATTAATTTATATTATCAATTATTATCATCCTCTCTGCCCACAATACCTATCTCATTGTTGTGCCCTACAGGGTCTATAATGATCTGTTTTATGTACCTATTTATAACACCTGTGTAACATTATAGAATGCAATAAATATATTGAATTGAATTGAATTATCATATATTTACTTGCTGCTCCGCCCACGTGGATTTGAATCGACACGAAATGATATTAAAAACATGTTTAATAAACTCTTGAACTCAAAGTTAAAAATAAAAGTAGACACGTGTAAGGTTATCCAGAACATACTGTGTAAAAACAACTAGCGAAAAAAAACAATAAAGAATCACTATTCTATATTTTATTCTATTTTAATATAACGATAAGTGTCGTTCTTTTAACTTTGATGAGTGTTTCAGTAACATACCGTCCCAGCTTTGCATAGGTATTTTGCGAAATAATTATGATTTATTACACATAAATCCTTGAGCAAGAAATTTTCTATAGCATAATAAATCTTAGTAAAGATATATATGTGAAAGTTTGTCAAGTGCCGAGGGCGGCCGTAAAGAATACACTTTCCCACTCCCAACAGGAGGCGTGTCGTAAAAGGCGACTTATTCCTGTAGCACGAGACGGGCAGCAGTGTGTGCGTGCGAAATCTTATAAAAAAAAACTGCGCTCGCCAACCCGATTGCCAAGCGTGGCGAGTATTAGCAATCCCCCCCCCCCCCCGATGAAAGTCTTTGGGGGAGGCCTGAAATGATGATGAAGTTTATATTTAATAAAGTTAAGTTAATATACAGGGTTATTTGTAAAACATCAACATCCTCCTAGGGGCTGATTCTGGTGCTTAAATACAACAACTATTTCTATGTGACCAACATTAAAACCTGAAAAAAAAACACTTCTCCATACTAATCCGCCGACCAGCTGACATCAGTTTTTATGGAGGAGTTAATTTATTGTTTATTTGAGCACCAAAATCTGCCCTTAGGAAGTTGTTGATGTTATACAAATAACCCTGTATAATTTTCATATTTTTTTTGTATTCCCTTTCTCTTAATAAACAGCAAGTACACAATACTCTTAAACACATATAACACAGATACACTCTCTTAGCTATTTAATTAAATAAAATTTTAATTAGGAACCTTTATTTCTAAAGGCGGTTTCAATTCCCCACAATCCAATCATCGCCCTTTCACGTCCGTATTCTCCAGACAGATAATCCCGCACTTCAAGGCCCGTATTAATAACCGCGCCGCAAGTTTTCCATTACAGGCACTCGGCCTACAGGAAGCTCTCTAAATACTTCCTTCCAGTCGATCCGGGAGAAATACGATCAGTCTATTCGCCACCTAGGGCTGCCTCTCGAGTCTACGGTGAATCCGAAATGTTTTAATATTTTGACTTCTGATTGGCGTAGTGATGAGATGTTCGCCTTGAAAGCAAGGGGTCCTGGGTTCGAAGCCTGGTGTGTGTCAATATAGACACTGAAAAAACGAACACGGTCTGTCATAACACAAGAATATTACTCCTTACTGCTACGACTATTGAGGTGTTTTCTGGCGCCTCATTGACGTCTTAGTGTAAACAATTAAAATATACAATAATACCTATATTCTCTGATCAACTGGCAGAAAATGCCACATGAAATTAAGTCCAACTTTTGTATGATTTTAATGTTTCCAATAAAGTTTAAATAAATAAATTATATTGTGTTATTATAATGAGGCTGGAATAAAAACCGGGAGATCGTGCTTTTTGGCGCTCTTTGGGAGATGTTTACGGCCCGCAGTGAACTATAATATGGTAATAATAATGTGAATATTACAATTTAATATGTCAGTATTTTGTACCTTCATGTAAGTACTTTTGATATTACTTACTCACTTACTTTGTAGGCTCAGCGACCAGAAGTGGGTCTTGACCTCCGACATCGAAGCTCGCCACTTGTCCCTATCCCGTGCCAGATCCGTCCAGTTGGGCACTCCGAGATCACTTAGGTCTTTCGTGTCTTCATCGATCCAGGGATACCTAGGATGACCAAACGGGGTGCCGTCCGGATGGTCGTCACTAATAAAAGCAAGATGAGAGTAAGATTCGAAGGCAGCCTAACATAGGAATTCGAAGTAACTATTTTTGGTTTGTTTACTTGGATAAAACCATATTCGTAAAATTCACACTAAGAGCTAGAAAATGAATATATAAGGTCGCCTTTTATAAACGGGTGAAATTTAAAGAGCAATTACAAAAACATAAATGAATCATTTTTGTTAAAAATTGTTATACGCTAGTTTTCGAGAAAAACGCCAAAAACTATTTTGATTTCAACGTAAAATAATACACCCCGTGCCCCGTGCGTGCACCCCGAGGGAAGAGTGCGGCACGATTGAAATAAGAGAGACAGAGGCGATGACGTAGGGACGTTTCAGACTAGACAGGATGCTCTTTTTTTGTAATTTTTTTATTAGGAATAATAAAAATGAAAACCAGCCCGTTTTTAAGAACAAAAATAATAGGGCCCGGTTTCTCTAATATAATTATAAGTTCTGTTAAAGTTTCACCCGTTTATAAAAGGCGACCTTGTATAAAATGAATATAATATATGTGGCGACCCTAATCCCCCCGCTACTACCCCCGCCGCCCGTAAGGTTGCCAGCTGCCAAAGTTTGGTACGTGTTTAGTTTCTATCTGAGAGATAGCTAGTCGAACTCGGCGCTAAGTATGGCCGACTTTTATTTGTTCGCACGCGCTCTGTTGGCGCAGCATTACCATTTTAAATATAGCATTGTTTAGATAACTCTTGTTCGCTTTCATTTCTAAATACAGATAAGATTACTTACTCAATAATTTGTAGGATTCTGTTTAGGTACCTAATACTGACAGACAGACTTATGATGACAGGTGATCGAGTAAAGTTATGATCTAATTTCTACAATAACAATAATAATACAGAACAGGTTAAACACGCTACGTTGAAAAATACGTTTATTTGATACAAATAAAAAAACCTTACCGTCATTCTGGGTTAGTTAGATAAAAATAAATTGAATGTGTCCAAAAAGGTTTATTTGCTCATTATTTAAACTATACATAGGTCATCATCATCTATACGGTCAATCCCGGTTGCGTCCAAAGCCATTGCTTTGGAGCCCAGGGTCCGCTTTCCTTGATTTGCTCCTCCACTTCGCGCGGTCTTGAGCGTCTCTAGTTGTGAGATCATTGGCACGCATGTCAGCCCTCACAACGTCAAGCCAGCATTTCTTGGGTCTACCCCTTTTGCCAGGACCTGGCGGTGGCGGCATGGCCAGACATTTGTTTCCTACGTAGCTTGCCGGTTTCCGCAAAACATGGCCGTACCAGCGTAGGTACTTAAGGAATCAAACAGTACTCTTTATGTTTATTACCAAAACAAAGTTCCTTTAAATAGTGTTTAAGTCGTTGAGAATAGTGGATATTAAATTATTTATTGTTTGTTTAAGTGCGTATTAATTTGTGCGAGAAGCATCTAAACGCATCCCGAAAGACCCAGTGACAAAAATCTGACTCAGATCCAATCACATTGAGAAACGATAATACTAAGATATTTATGGCAGCAGACAAAGTAGACATAGTCCAAAAATGTAGTAAGCTGAAGTGGCAGTGGGCCGGCCACATCTGTCATAGAACCGATGAAAGGTGGAGTAAACGGGTTCTCGGGTGGAGACCGCGCCTTGGCAAACATAGTGTAGATGGACCGACGACCTTAGGAAGATGGCTGGCAACGGCTGGATGAAAAAAGCGGAAGATCGTGCTCTTCGGCGCTCTTTAATTAGAGTGGCTTACGTCCAGAAGTGGGCTGCAATAGGCTGACATGAAGATATTTAAAATGTCGGTTGGCAAGGAAATACTCAAATGTAAAATACTTATTTTTACAAATGCCTGATAGGGGCGACAAACCATCATCCGATCTAACCACATGAGTCATGACCTTTCCGTTCAAAAAACATTCCTCTAAGATAATCCGATGACGTCGATTTATTCCGTTTTATGATCGGACGTTACACCCACATAAGGACGTACATTTTCCTCGGGATTTTTTACTTACGGAGAGAAAAATCTCGAAGGAAGTTTAGCGAAACTGCTGACCCTACCCGGGCTAAGGCGGCCAACTTAGAAGAAGCCGTTCAATAGAATCATAAACAGCGTTAGTTTGTTGTCTGGCGCGTGTTCGGGTGGGGGTAGAGGGGGAGGGGGTCTAACAGACCTAGCAGGTTCCCAACCTTTTCGGAACTTTTTATAACACATACACTAGTTGGGGTGAAAATGTTTCTCACCCCTTTACATGACCATAAGGGAGCTTTTCCATTAAAGTGTACAAGTTTTAAAACGTTTCTTTCGCGTCTTACATTTTCCAACTGTAGGGCTGGTCACAGAATTTTAAGATGATATTTTCTCTTATGTGAATTGTTTGATGCAGACATACACTTAGATATCTTGCTAATATTATAAATGCGAAAGTTTGGATAGATGGATGTTTGTTAGTCAATCACGCCAGAACAGCTGAACGGATCTAGATGAAATTTGGCATAGAAATAGATATTAGTCTGGATTGAAAGATTGGATACTTTTTATCCCGGAAAAATTTACGGTTCCCGAGAGTACAAGATAATTGTCATTATAGATGGCGCTTTCTTTCGCTGTTCAGTTGGCAAACAATTTTTTGAATGTTAAAAAAATATGTACACTAGCTTTTGCCCGCGACTTCCATCGCGTGATCATTAATTTGACTAACTATAGTTTTTCAAAGACCACGCAAACGAACATCTATATCTATATCAACAAAACAATAAATAAATCAATCAATTTTATTTCAGGTAGGTACTACAAATTGTTCCATATAAATGTCACATTTCATTTCATTCAGTTACAATTACAAATTTAAATTCATATTAATAAGAAAAATAATATACAATTAGAATAATTTACCAATTTGGTAAATTCATAAATGTTAGTATCTAATTTACATTAGTTATTTAATTACGAGTACATCAACAATACGACACAACACATACAATAGTGGACCGAGCACCACAATGGCCACCATTTTTTCAACCGACTTTAAAAAAGGAGGAGGTTCTCAATTCGACTGTATGTTTTTTTTTGTATGTATGTTACGCGATTACTCCGCCAATTATGAATAGATTTTAATGATTCCTGTTTTTGTTTGGTAGATCATACTTCAGAGGTGGTCCCATATAAATTTTATCGAAATTGATTTAGAACTTTTTGAGAAAATCAACAAATATATACCCAGATAATATTTTGGTTGTGGTTCTAGTTACCTATCTTCGACAAATATGAGCCGATTTTGATTATTTTTGTTTTATTGAATAGCTTATACTTCAAAGATAATATGATAAAAGTTTGCAATCAACCCTAATGGTAGGAAAATAGGGGATGAAATTGGTGTTCAGCAGTTAGATTAGGATTTATCACTAAAAATAGATGAAATAAGTAAATTTTATTAAAAAAATAAAACCGACTTCAAAACACTAAAATGCTAAAAATAATCCTAACACTTAAGTACCTAATCAGTTACTTTTGGAGTCGGTGCCAGCCGATGAGAGATTCAATGTTTTTGTTTGCACCGACTCCAAAAGTAACTGATAAGATTAAGTGTTAGGATTATTTTTATCATTTTAGTGTTTTGAAGTCGGTTTTTTTTATAAATAATTAACCATTATAAACCGAGTACATAGTAAGCGCTAATTTGAAAACGATAATAAATATAAAACCACAGTAAACTTAATATCTCGGTATAATATAAACCCATTCCTTCGGTTTATTATTTAACTAGCAGTGCCATTAAATTTGCTTATTATATTTTATAAACTTACTTAAATTATAATATAATGCATTTGCATAATTCATATTCTAGAGGTAGGTTCACAACCATCGCTATAGCAAAACGAAATATATATTTTATTAAACAAAAACACATAATAGGAAAGCAGCTTTATTTTATAAGCTGAGCTGAGCGAGCCGAAATATTAAAGTACTTTAGCTTAATCCCCACCACTAAATTCTTCAAACGTTTAAATGACATTGGCGGCAACGCCTTCGTTCTCTAGGCTCCTTTGGGAAACACTGATCTGAAGGATAACGTATGTAGTATCTTCGGTAACAAAAACCCCCTAAGGGAACAATGCTGAGGGCAATCACAGGACTCCGGGCGCGGTGTGTGAAGAGGGAACGGGAGGGCTTTGTCATTACGAGGTAGCTAGGTATCTATAGTTGTCGTATTGTATCTAACTCATTTTGGGTGTTGAAACATTTAAGTGTTAAAGTCATGTGTTCACTTAGCGACTCTTTAGGCGCGTTTAGGTCTGTGACATTCACATAAGTGTTTTGCTAGATGACGCGCAACATCAAGCAAGACGCGCATTCAACTTGCGACAGGAGTTGTGTCTGTCACAGGAGGAAGGATCACAACATCATTAGGCAAGGAAAAATATAAGCTGACGTTTATAAAATAATACACTTTTAAGCTAAGCTTTTTTAAATTGTTATTGGTATAAAACCGTTATTGTAAAATAAAATTTGATTAGATTGATTTTTAATTTATTAACTAAAATGACAAAGTGGTTCTCCACAAACGTAAGTGGGATTTTATGATTTTAGATCTGCTGATTTACTTCTAAATGGCATTTTCGGCAGTTAATAAATAACGTAGGCACGACTAAAATGGTCGGTATAGGGCAGCGCAAAATATTTCCCAAAATATGACGTCGGCTTCAAAACTTGTTTATTGGAGAAAGTAATTAAAACTACCGATAAAGAATCGCCCTGAATATTTACCCGAACTTCGAAAACATCTTTAATCGTTAACGAGTTGCCTCACAGCCTTCAGAAACGGTTGATTTCTTGTTCTCGGAATCTTTGGAGCGATTCGCTCAAGGACGGGTGGAGTTTGCTCTATCACCGGTCTAAGCATTCGCTTTAAGCAGCATTTATTCGCTATCTTCACTATTCCGGGATCTTTGAGCGCTTTGGGTCCCAGAATCGTTGATCGTTTGTTCATCTTGGTTTTTGAAACTTCCATAGATCTCTTACCATTTGAATTGAGAGATATCTGATAAACAATTTGACGTCGTTTACGGATTTTGTCGCTTAGTAAATCTTACAACTCGAGCTTCATACATTGCACATGCCACTTTTGAATAATCACATGTCTTATGTTTTAAAGAACCTTTCAAAAAAAGCGTGATTATGTAACTTGCATGCAGGATTATTCTCAAGGATAGATAATATTATCTTTAATAATATCTTTGAATAATGTTTTATGTTACTAATGTGTAGGATTCCTGGCTTCGATTGGTCGCGAAGTATAGCAGGAATTGTTAAATTAAACGTTTTTTTTTTTTTTTAATTAGCCGTTTCTGTCCCACTGCTGGGCAAAGACCTCCCCCAAACCTCTCCACTTATCCCTGTCGGTGGTTAGGGCCGGCCAATCTTGGAGAAAATTGTCCAAGTCATCGCGCCATCGCTTTCGAGGTCTACCTCTCGAACGATGTCCATCAGTAGGCAGCCAGTGCGTGACGACTTTTGTCCACCTTTTAGAGTCCATCCTATGGACATGACCCGCCCACTCCCACTTCAACCCTGCAGCCTTTTCTCTTCTTTTTTTTTTTTTCTCTTTCTTTTAAAAGAATTATTAGATTTAGATTAGATATTAAAGAATAATGTTGTTTTATTTCTAATTAAGTACAAAAATGGACAGAGTGATCCTGTATGGTCTAATGGAGTATCCAAGTAAGATAGCTTATTTAATTTCTTTGACCTATTTATTGTTTTTGAATGCGGGTTAACCACACACATAGGTATGGGTCAACAACTGCCAAATGTATGTTGCGCATAGATAGCATTGTTAAAACATTACCCTCCTTCTGGGTCAGTCGAGTAATAAACTTGAAATACGGGTTAAGAATAGGGCTTGGACTATATGCATCCAGAATTTTTCAAAACTCCATACAAAACGCACTGAATCCGGGCTTGTCCGGAGCCGTTTTAAATGAAGTTCTGAAAAATTCCGGATGCCTTTAGTCCGAGCCTAAGAATAAGTTTATTTCCATAAAATTTACAGATAACCCCTGATTAAAAATAAACAATATGAAAATAAATAATAACAGTGCTGTTTGACAGAAAGTCATATAGCAACATGTATATGACGTTTAATAAGTAGCAAAAAAATAGTACCTAATTACAGAGGGGTTGAACAAAAATAAATAACATTATAGAACTCTTGCCGCCTACAAAAGAGTTTTGTATATTTAGAAAATATTTGGGTTATGAGTGTGCAGAATGCATCCAGACAGGTGGGCCCAAATCGTCACCCGATGGGTACCTATAGACGGCGGTCGCCGAAGAGGTAGACCCAAAAAAAGATGGTGTGACGACTTGGTTAACTTAACGAGGGATTGGGAGTCATTAGCGATAGATAGAGATCGATGGAAGAGTCTGGGGGAGACCTTTGCCCAGCAGTGGGATTGAAAAGGTTGATAAAAAAAAAAAAAAATTGGGTTATTATGTAGTACCTATATTTTTAATTTAATTTTAGTATAAACAGTTTAGAGTTCGGTGAAAAAGGAGGTAAAATCTTCGTCTTCCCCCGGCAGGTATATGATTGGATTTCTAGCTCTTTCCCGCCTTCCGGCTTAATGGCTTTGTAGAGAAATCCTTTGAAACCGTGTCTTTACACTTAGACCTATATGCGTTCATGTAACTAGTATGTACCTACATGTTTACGTGCGTTTCATGCTCTGATTGGAAGATACCTTGCCGATTGGTATTTATGTTGAAATGGGGCTCTTCAAAACATTTGTGGTAGGCTGAGTAAACTCAATTATACAGGGTTACATTGCAAAGGGGTACCAAATTTAAAAAATAAGATCTAGGGAACAATATAAAAAATCGTCTTAATCGTTATTATTTTAAATATGTATTGGACAACATCACATACATTGCTCTGATCCTATGATAAGTAGCTTCGGGAACCGGATAATCGTATGTTACAAAAGTGACGCTCTAAAAACGGCAATTAACCTTGATTACTTATCAGTAAATACTTACATACAATTTGTTTTTTTTTTTTTGTTTTGAAAGTACTGATTGCACATCTATATATTTAAAAAAATATTTTTAAATATATAGATTTGCAATCAGTACTTTTGTATTATTCATCATCATGTCAGCCTATTGCTGTCCACTGCTGGACGTAAGTGCACAAAGAGCGCCGAAGAGCACGATCTTCCGCTTTTTTTATCCATCCACTGCCATCTTTCTAAGGTCGTCCTAAGTTCCTAAGGATTGTATTTTTAGTTTTGACTGAATAAAAGTTATAACAACATATTTTCTTGTTTCAGATGCAGCGACCATCGAGATGAGCGCTAGTAGCGCCCCGCCCCCATCCCGCGCCTCTGTCTGTTTCGCTCGCACGCACCTTCTCACTATCACCCCCTCTCTCTCCCTGTCTTGCTCCTCCGGCCGGCATGCCGCGCGCTGAATGGCCGGCGGTGGCTCGGCCCCGCCCCCACGTGCGCCAGCGCACACTTCTCATATCACTCATCTATTCCGCATTTCTTATTGGTAAGTTTAGATTTTTATAATACAAAGTGAATTAAATAATCGAAATAAAAATTATAGGTCGCTAATACAATAACTTTTATTACAGAAACATCAAAAAATTGTAGAAAAATATGGTCAAACACACATATCTCATCCAGGTGGTGGGTAGAAAAAAAAGTTGTTGTGATTTTTAAACTACCTACTCCCATAGTAAAAGTTGTAGTAAATATGCTTTTGACTTTAACAAATCACATGACTTCAAGCTGACAGCACTTATGTTAGGTACCTACTCAAATTATTTATTTTATTTTATTCTACACAAAATCCCCAGCCCTAAAATAACAGTAACAATACTTATCATCATCTATACGGTCAATCCCGGTTGCGTCCAAAGCCATTGCTTTGGAGCCCAGGGTCCGCTTTCCTTGATTTGCTCCTTCACTTCGCGCGGTCTTGAGCGTCACTAGTTGTGAGATCATTGGCACGCATGTCAGCCCTCACAACGTCAAGCCAACATTTCTTGGGTCTACCCCTTTTGCCAGGACCTGGCGGTGGCGGCATGGCCAGACATTTGTTTCCTACGTAGCTTGCCGGTTTCCGCAAAACATGGCCGTACCAGCGTAGGCGACTCTCCTGCAGTTTGTCTGCAATATCACGGACACGAAGGCTACATCGGATGCGCGAGTTCCTCACGCGGTCCTTACGCGTGACTCCGCACATCCACCGCAGCATATTCATCTCCGTGACACGCAGCTCCTGCTTGTGTCGCTCAAGTAGCGGCCATGCTTCGCTGCCATATAAAAGGACAGGCCTAATGATGGACTTATAGATCTGTCCTTTAAGCTTAACCGGGATTCTGGGGTTACAAATGACACCAGTTACCTCTCGCCATTTGGCCCACGCAGCAGCAATGCGTGCCTTGACGTCGCAATCGATGTCTCCGGACGCGTGAAGTACAGATCCAAGGTATTTAAACTGGTCCTTGCGCTCGACCCTGTCTCCGCCTATGCGAACGGGTGTTGGATCTGTAGAGTTACAGGCCAGGTACTCGGTCTTCGCCACATTGAGTTTCAGACCACCGCTCTCAAGCGACTGCTTCCACTCGTTCACCCGTCTTACCAGCCTGCCCCTGTCCGCGTCCACCAGTGCGATATCTTCAGCATACATCAGCAGCCATGGTGGCTGCTCATGTGAGTCTCTGATGCTGTCTGACACAACGTCTAATATCACACTGAATAGAAACGGACTGAGGACGGAACCCTGGTGTACTCCGACGGTGATGGGGAACGGTTTGGTGTCGCCAACAGCGGTCCGAACCATAGAATCGGAGCTGCGGTACATGTCTCGAATAATGTCAATATATGCCTCGGGGACCCCTTTGGATCTCAGTGCCCACCAGATCAATTGCAACAGTAACAATACTTATATTATACCTAAACATACGGCCAATAACGGATTTACATTTTATAGTAAGATACATTTTTAAATTGCCCATAGTTAACATCACTGATCTTAATTAATCTATCTATCTATATATATAAAAATGAAGTGCTATTCGTTTGTCTCTGAAACTCGAGAACGGCTGGACCGATTTGGCTAATTTTGATCTTAAAATATTTGTGGAAGTTCAGGGAAGGTTGGTTTAGAAATTGCAAGGAAAGTAGTAAAAACAACTATTTTTATTTGCCATACGAACTGTTCGTACCAGTCAAACAGGATGCGTTCAGTTTAACTTTTATTGGCGGTACGAAGTTCGCCGGGACAGCTAGTCAAGAATAATTATTAAAACGCATGCATGTGTGTGGGTGTGTTTGTGTGTTTATTCACCATGTATATTGTATGAGTTCGTTCCGGACTAAAAGGCCAGGCTGTTGCGGGTTCGAATCGCGCAAGAGGCAAATGTTTGTGTCATTAGCACGAAAGTTTCTAAATTAAACTAGACTGTTCCTTGAGGTCGATAGTGCGATAGTTACATCACTTAAATGTGTTTGTTCGCAATAGTCCAAAACATCGCGAGTAAATATCTGCTAAAACAGTTGACATAAAGGACCAAAACCAAATTAGAATTGGAATTCCTAATCCCTACGGCAACCCGTTCAAATTAAAGACCCTTGTTATAAACTACTTTCCTATTAACTATTAGAATTAAGTTACTAATCATAAATACTCCAAGGGATTTTCGGTGAGATAATTTGATTTAGGCGCCTGGAACTTTGAAAAATGCGAAGTTGGGGAATGGAAATTATTGGGAAAGCATAATGTAAAACTTTTGATAAGAATTTCTCCAATCCCGTCAAGTTTGTTACCTTTTCAATACACATTGAAAGTTACACAGTACTTAGTACGTTGGTGGTGTTACTAACGGCCCACAGCCGCATAACTACCTAAGACTGATAATGATAAAAAAGTACACGTAGGTACGTTACAGTGTGTGGAAAAGTATACAACTTGTAAAAAGATAAACAAAGTTGATTCTGCTGGTCCAATGAAATAACTATACATACTAACAACATCCTAATTGCCATGCCCTACAGGGTCCATTATGTTCTTTAGTTCTACTTAAGTTAATTATGGATGCAATAAATGATTGAGTATGAGTACTGTACCAATTTGTATTTTGGTATGTAAATCTTAAATTGGAAACTTCTCTGACTAATGTGTTGATAACATAGGTAATTCTTATTCTTAAGAGATATAAAAGCTATTTGTTTCTTTGAATGAAAGAAAAAATAAATGAATAAATTTAAAAAACAAAAAAATGATTTCTTTCCCTTATAATACAAACCCATAATAATATTTTGTACGGAAGATATGTAATTTACTCCAAGCATATTCCAGACATGCATTGTATGCTTCCATCCTAAGTATAATACTTGACTTAAAAATAAATCTCAACGTTTTACGATGTACTAAGGTTTGCGTTGTTAGACTTATTGACAGTTAATTTTATATTTTTGGTGGGATTGTATTTTCCCATTGGAAAACAGACATTTTAACGAGCTTCGTAGCAGAGAGGCGAGCATACCGGACTTGGTACCGCTATTTTTAAGGTCCCGGGTTCGATTCTTGGTCGGACAATGTAAAAACAATAACTTTTCTATATTGTCTCGGGTCTGGGTACCGTCGTTGTTTGCTTTGGCTACTTACCATAATAATATGATCACCACAATGTAGGTATGTGATCTTGTCCAATATTTATTATTTGAACAATTAAGAAAAGAAAGAAAAATAAAAATTATGTTGCACTAGACTAATGTTATAAGAGTTAGTCAAATCCTAATCACACCGTATCATTATGCACTCAGCACTCAGCTATAGCCATTTCTTACGCCACAAATACGAACACAGCCAAATTGTGACGACAAGATTAAATAGATCTTTAGAGAGTTAGCTCTGTCCTCAGTGATAACCGCACAACAGGTCAACCAACTATTGACTCCGTCAGTGTTCTGTCGCTAATTAATCACAACGTGACGCTAATGATCAAACTCGTGCTCGACGCAACTTCGCCGACTACAAGCTTCGACAACAACGCCCGCCCCCTGCGTGCCGCTCATCCCCTTGGGAAGTCTAGGGAGAAAGGCCAACACATATTTAGAAAAGTCAATTATAGCAAACGATAATACTCAATAATACTCATTTATTCAGCATGGCTCTTTCGGCCACTTACACGTCCCAAAAATATAGCTTTGCCCTACTACCGCTTCGGATCCACATATCGACTGGTGATGTGAAGAAATCGCGCAACCAATTTAATCACCGTTGTCGGCCTTTTTTATAGGAAATACAGTCACAAGACATATCGTAAATGCAAGCTAAGCAGGTTACGTCTAAAGCACTTTTGTCGGCTAAATAATCGTCTATTTTATAATATCCTATGTTCATTTATAAGGTATTTTAATTTAATATAGATTTTGAACTCATGAACTGGTAGTTCAACAAGAGTCTGTGGTACTTTATTGAAAAATTTAATACATTTTCCCAAGAATTAAGCACCAACTTTATGTAGTCTAAAGCTCCGAACGGCAAGTAGGAAAATTATTATTTAGAGTATTATAATGATGAAAATGAATGTGAAGCCTAGTAAAAATTAATCTAAATTGACGTAATTTAACACGACACAGTGCATCGAAAGCCTATCAGAGATTAATGTATGAAAGCACATTAAGGTGACGATAGCGCCAAAACGCCCAAACAAATATAATTGATTGAGTATACGAGTTGAATCTAGCTTCATTGTTAAATGAATTGTCTTTTGTATAATTTGTAAGCCTACATACTTCAATGAGGACAGAAAGCAAAAGCGACACAAGACAGAACTGTGATTATTTTTCGGCTTAGGCTATTACTCATTGCTGAGCGTCGAGATGTAAGGACAACACACAAAGACTTAGGGCAATTGTAATGGCGTGGTTTGCAATTGCATTCTTCATTTCACGCACTAAGCTAAAACTCAACCAGTGTGCCTGTTTCCACATACTAATTTCCTTTATAGTTTGAAAGTGATTATATTTAAATAGGGGTACGAGTAAGGAGACGAGAATCGAATGCGTGACCTCACCGAAGATTAACCGCATGGTTTTAAGGGGCGCTACGCACATATTCGGGCCGGTATTGTCGGTTCTCGGCAGTATTTGTCGAACAACAAAGCCGACCTGAAGCGATTACTGCTCAACTTTATTCGGCTTGTGCCGATCGGGTAGTTTATTTGGGTCGACACATCATTCAATTCGGCAGTATTTGTGGAAAAAAAAGCCGACCTGTGGCAACTACTACATTACATTCGGTTTTATACGGCTTGTGCCGATCGGGGAGTTATTATATTTAGATTATGTGCGGCAACCGAGCGGTTTGTGATTCCCCAACAGTCATCTACATAATATATTCGATTTTACCGCCCGGCTTAACCGATAAATGCCGACCCGCTTATGCGTGTAGTAACTCTGAAGTCTATTCGCGCATATACACATTTATTACCTACTCCAATTTCTGTAACCGAGATTATGTCTCAAACATTTATGCTAGGAGCTACCGAATTTCTCGACTACGAAAATAATTTCTGTAATTTGTCGCACAAATAAAGTTTAATCTTTTAACTTCTTGAAGTCTTGATGAGTTGGCTTATTTCTTTATCCTTTACCTCACGTACACTTAGCGCACAGAAATTCTGTGTGAGAATTCTGAGCCGAGCGCGGTTCAGCGTGATTGCTCGATGTGTACCTCATTTGCGCCGCTCTCTAATCTTGCTCAATTTTATGTATTAAGACGTCTGGCATTTTTATTCTTCACAAAAGACGATAATTTGTGACTTGTTCAATTGACGGCGGAGACAATTTGATTGATTATAACTAAATATATGGTTGCAGTCGAAACCAACTCTGATTTAAAGATTCAAAGATTCAAAGATTATTTATTCACCAAGACAAGGTCATACAGTAGTGATGTTACAAAATATTAAAAGTGCAGCTTATCTTACCAGCGCAGCTAGCTGATAACAAACTCACAGTTTTCCACATATTCTTAGAGGCCAAAATACTTGTAAACATTTTGTTTGGTCCGTGTTTAACGATCGGAAATTGAAGAGTTTGACGTGAACAGTCCTCGAGTTGATTTACGGTGGGTTTACGGCGACGTAAACAAGATGGCCGATTTTATTGAGCCGTAAATTACGACGTATCAGTACGTAAACAAACGTTTGGCGGCTTTGTTAGCAACAGTCGTACTTCAGAATGTATTTTATGGTATACATACGTTTAGCATTCTAGGTAGGTAACAGAGCGAAGTTAAAATGATGCTTTAAACTTTACAAAGTTCGGCAATCAGAATTAATAGTGGCAATGACAAACTGAAATCACATTTGTTATATTAAATTCTTGCAAGCTAGCTACTTGAACAAAATCATTTCGGTTCATATCTAAATTGTTTTAATACACAAAATGCTATTAGTTTTGATATCATCAACACTAAGAGAATGACTTGTTCGTGTGTTGTCTGTAGGTAAGTATAAAAAAATTCTGTTAAATTGTATTTCAATAAATAAACAAATGCCATTCTTATAGTTCAAAGCGCTTTCTCACTTCTAGGCCCCAGGCTACGTGGCCAACACTTTTTTACAAGTTAAAAGTTAAGTGGAATAGTAATAATGATTTTAATAAAGCTGAAGGTTTTTGTGCCACTGACACCAGAACAAATTGGAGAATATTTATTTAGGCTTTAATTGGTTTACTTAATAAAAATAATCATCGTCATTTCAGCCATGGACGTCCACTCCTGAGTGCTGAAAACAGGCCTCCCCCAATAACTTTCATCGGGGGGGATTGCTCATACTCGCTACGCTTGGCAGGCGGGTTGGCGAGCGCAGTTTTTTATAACATTTCGCTGCTACCTGTATCGTGCTACAGGAATTAGTCGCCTCTTTCGACACGCCTCCTGTTGGCGGTGAAAAAATGTGTATTCTTTATGGCCGTCCCCATATGGCTATTAAAATAATATAGGGTATAAAATGTTACCTAGTGTTTCCCAAATGTAAGCATCGTTTGGCAAGAATCCGTCCTAATAATCATAATAAATCAATAACCTAACATTGGGGTAAATTCACCTGTTTAATAGTTAATTTCTTCATTAGTTTGTAGAAGTTTATATGGTAATTGAGCCAGAACAAACTACTTTACTCGAATATATGACAGCGCGGTTGTGGCATCCTATTTCGCAGCGAAAGATAGAGCCAATGAATGGATATCTCACGTATTTATAGCAGTTGTTTCAGTTCCTAGTTTATGGTTATTCCAGGTTGTTACAAACATTGTATTCCATCGTGACTGCGCCAAAATGAATGTAGATTTACTTAGAGTTATCAAAGTGAAATCAGTATAGGTAAAGTCTTACACAGGCCACTGAAATTATGGAAAAAGCGGTAGTTAATTTTTTGTTTTCTCTATTTATATACTACATAGATTGTTATTTGAATTTTAAAGCGTACGTATATTTTTATTTAAATAATTTACACTGTAAAAGTCAAAATCAGCATATTTTTAGCATCAGAATTTAGCCCGTGTAGGCCACGGAAACGAGACACAATTTTTTTTTATTGTTAGGCATATATGGGTTTGAGCTTGACTCTGTTTTCGGCATAATAATATGCTGAGGTCCTATTTGGTATATGACTGTAAATGTAAATTATTTTTAATTGTGCTAAATAAACCTTCCGCTCTTCCTTCTGGGTCAGTCAGGTAAAAACTAACGTAAAACCTTGTATTACAATTGCCGATTTTTATTTTATTAAAATCTTCTCATTTCAAATTTTTAAATCGTCTTGCCACAAAAAGAGACTGTTTTTATCGAACCTTCCACTCAAAGAACCCGCTGCAGACTAGTCCATTCAAATGATTACGGCTAAGCATCGTTCGTTAAACGACTGAAACTGTAAAAACGGGCATTAGAGCCCCCAGACACGGCTAATGGGTAATGTGGCTGCACCCCTGCCAACTGGGGACTTGGGACTGGGGACTGGGAACTCCGAAGGGGATGCAAATTTGACCTGTCACTGAAATTCGTAGTGCTGTAAGTGGATACGTTTTATGCAGACTTTTATGATACTTAAATAATTTGAGTAATCCTTTTTTTGGTTAAATTTCTTACTCCTTCAACGGTCAAGGGTTCGATTTTCGGTTCGGGTCAATTTTTTTTTTTTCTAAATTTGCTCTGGTATGGGTGTGCTGGGTGATGGCATTGCATTACATTGCACGGCTTTTCTCTTCCTTACGGTCTACCGGATTGAGGGTTTCGTCTCTATCGATTGCCAGTTCTACGTGCGATGTTGTTTGCCTATTTCCATTTCAACTTGGGAATTCGAATAGCTATGTAAGCGACTTTTGTTCTTTGACAGTTAATCTAATTTTTTAATTATAATCATGCAAAGAAAAACATAGTGCCACATCAAGGTTTACTTCTTAATAATCCTTACATTTAAAAAGAAAATACCTACCCAATGGAGAGTGGGGTCCTTCAAGAACACGACCCCACTAATCTGAGGCGAAAATCAGAGATCTCTGAGCTATCACATTTGCTACAATTATATCATATTTAAAAAACAATATTGCAAATACTGTCAAGTACATAAAAGTGAACGTGTACTGTGTGTAGCAAAGCCGAGGTACATTTAAACTGTAAATAAGAACAAAGTGTGCAGCAGACACTAGCTAATAGGATAATGTACCGGCGTGCTCTGCAATGTCATTATGGATTTAGGGGTCTGGTCCGTTCTATACTGCACGGGAATAGGATGAAAACCAATTTTATTGGGGCTGTTAGGGTTTGGGTGAAGTTTTATAATACGCGAATCGAATTTTAAACTAATTACACAAAATAGGTATTTGGGGGTGTGAGGAACAGGGAGTAAAGTTCCTCATCCCCCATTGAACAGGGAGGATCCTCCGACCAGACGGGTGTTGTGTCTGGTGGGCTAATGCCCGACGGTTGTTTGTCGGGTTTTTGTATATATGGTTCAATCGCTCCGATAACTTTAATATCGCAATGTAGGATACGTCAGTTTTATATGTAGCGAGATAGATGTCGCTTCATCACTCCCCTCCGAGACCGGAGGTCGATAGCAGGTTGAATCGTCCATTCTGATGCTTGCCGGGCCAGTGGAATGTTCCAGTGAGTCGGAACCAGATGCCGCATAGTTCACGGTGAGTCGGAACTGTCTGCGGTGATGCCCCAGTGAGTCGGGGTGATGCTGCAAATGCTCCAGTGAGTCGGAGTGGTGCAGTGCTGCGTAGTGGCTGGCTGCTGCGTCGACCAGGAGAGAAGTGCGTCTTTGCTTGCTGACCGGCCGAAGTGCAGTGTGCTGTGCCAAGGTCGCTGAGAAGGCTGTGGCTTATGACCAGGAATGCGCGTCCGCTGCATGCTGGTGGTCAGGATACCCGTAGTAGCCGTGAAAGCTGGCTGGCTGTATGACTCGCTGCTCGAAAGCTTGAGGAAGTGATGATGACGTCACGATGTCGTATCACGTCGGGGTCACCAGTTTGGAGGTGTGAGGAACAGGGAGTAAAGTTCCTCATCCCCCATTGAACAGGGAGGATCCTCCGACCAGACGGGTGTTGTGTCTGGTGGGCTAATGCCCGACGGTTGTTTGTCGGGTTCTTGTATATATGGTTCAATCGCTCCGATAACTTTAATATCGCGATGTAGGATACGTCAGTTTTATATGTAGCGAGATAGATGTCGCTACAGGTAAATTGTTTTAAGTTAGTCTGGCTGTGTGTCTACCTGTCCACCGCTTAGCTCTGAGACTCTCTATAATATATTCTGTGCTCTTATCACTAGAAAGCCGAAATTTTACATGGGTTTTAAATGTAAAAAAAACATGAGAGTAGTATATCGCATATCATCATCATCATCATCATCATTTCAGCCATAGGACGTCTATTGCTGAACATAGGCCTTCCCCATTGACTTCTAGATTGGTGGCATATATAAAGCGCAAACTATTACAGCCAGGTAGGTTTTACAAGTTGCCGAGGTAACTTATAAAATGTACTTGGAGAATACAATTACTTCAATGAAGTTATTAAATTTGTAAAACAGGTAGGAAATACCGCTTATGGTAACGAGCAAGTAATAATAGACGCTATGCTCCGGATTTTAAATTTTTTTACATCTGATCCTATGGTAAGTAGCCAAAGCACTTGTGTTACAGAAATCAGAAACAACGACGGTACTACAACACCCCAGACCCGAGACAATATATAAAAGTTATTTTTCTACATTAACCGACCGGGAATCGAACCCGGGACCTCATAGATAGCGATTCCGGTACACCAAGTACGGTATGCTCGCGCGCGGAGGTCGTCAAAATTTTGATATATTTTTTTATTATATCTGAGTGATTCCTTAGCAACAATTAAAGTACTAAATACATAATCCACTTTGACTATAAGTTCATAACTGTTTATAAATTATTATAATTTAGCCTTCCCAAAAAGTTTGAACTCAGTTAGGAAGCCTTTCAATGCAGTAAGTGCTTACCAAAGTTTCCTTTAGTATTATTAAATTTTACCAATAATTGAATCTTGTTTCTGAAGCGTGAATACGTACAATAATAACAGAAAACGCCGAATACATAAAACGTTTCAAAGCGCGACCTTTGGCTCTATTTATAACCCAGAACAAGATGAAAGCGGCGACTTTCATTTAGAAAGTAAAGCCATATCCCAATTTGTACAAACGTGTCAGTCCGAGGACTTTACAAATTATTACGAAACCCTAAAAATGACTTCAACTGTACAGTCAACGGTCAAATTACCCAAAAAGTTAAAGGTCATTGAACCGATTTTCAACTTTAAGTCTGACACGTAGAGATCAATATCAATTGAGAAAAATTGACATTTTGTGGTAGGTTGACGAGCTGTTGTCTGTATATTAAAAGCATTTGGTGATAGTTAAAGCTGTAGTTATTTTCTGTCATTGATTTATATAACCGTAATTTTACACAATCATTCCACACTCGAACGACAGAAGAGAAATAAGTAAAGAGAAAGCGCTCCACTTGTCAAAAAAAAATTACATTTAGCTTAAACCGGAATGAATACGTCATTTAATCTTTACCAACTTCAAGTTACAAATGTACTTAATATCATCTTTTGAACTAAGTTGAGTTAAATCGTGATATGACTTTGTGCAACTTGACCTTAGAGTGCTCTGATTTGGGGCCAATCGCGCTGGTTTTCCGATGTTATTGTTTTGACAGTTTTTAAATTACTAGACTAAATGGCATTGAAATAGAAGAAATGCGTCCCTGATAATTATATAGATATGAAATAATTAAATAATAATGTAATCGGTGGTAATAATGATCACTCTCTCTCCAGTCCAATTTACCATTACATACACTTTCATGTCAGCCTATCCCAGTCAACTGCTGGACTTAAGCCCCCCAAAAAGCGCCAAAAAGCACGATCTCCCGCTTTTTTCATCCATCCACTACCAGTTGTCTTCCTAAGGTCGCCGGGCAAGCTGGGAGGCGTCCTACACTACGTTTGCTAAGACGTGGTCTCCACTCGAGAACCAATCTATAAAAAATAATAATTAGATAACTCATAAATGAGCTGGCTGTTATGTGAATGCTATCGCAAACTCGCCGTCGGCGTAGATTATTTACTTTGGCAAGTCAACCAGCCCTCAATGGGCAATCAGCTGTCAAAACCCGCAACTTCCAAATTAGTAAACAACTATTGCGCTCAAATAGGATAACTTTCGCCCTTAGAATAATATCTTTAATGCTGGAACAACGCCACTTTCAACTCCTGCCAAAAAGGCCTCTAAACTTAGACCTAGATAGCTTAACTGTAGGCCCTCGTCTGTCTATCTCCACATCTGGCGATGGCATGGTAGCTCCCAAGCAAATATAATCGAAATTCATCATTTCAGCCGTAGGACGTCCACTGCTGAACATAGGCCTCCCCCAATGACTTTCATTAGGGTGGATTGCCAATACTAGCCACGCTTGGCAGGCGGGTTGGCCAGCGCAGTTTTTTATAAGATTTCGCACGCAGACGCTGCTGCCCGTCTCGTGCTACAGGAATTAGTCACCTCTTACGACACGCCACCTGTTAGCGGTAAGGATGTGTATTCTATACGGCTGTCCGTACAGGGCACAATCTAAGTTCAATGAAGTGTAGTAAGAAACTAGTTTAATCAGTTGTTTTAAGGCGCCGGGTAAGGAGAATACGTAAAAGAGGTGTTTTTGTACAAGTTTTCTGGCGAAAATACTGGCTATAGGATGTGGAAATTAATATATGTTTATTTTATGTTTTTCCTGTTGTATCTAAATACTAGTTATTATTTCTTATAAATACTTAAAAATATTTCACAGTACCGCGAATACCGCGGTCTTGTACACATTTATATTTTAAACGACGTTTTTGTTTAGTTTGAAAGTTGGTTTTGTAATTTATAACATTCGTGCCTGTAGGTTTTATTTTTATTTTCAAATACCTAGTTAACAAATTAAGAATTATAAGAATTTTTAATGGAGTTTACTGTTAGCGCCTACTTTTCCATGAGCCGATATTTTACTCGCAATGATAAATCTATTTGCACAGGAGCGCAACGGATGGATGCTTAGTCTGCGAGAAGCATTTGTACTATCTTAGGCACGTAATAGATGTCGCGCAAGTCGACGCTAAATGCTCAAGGTCACTTGCCTTACCCGTCGCCTTAAGAGACATCTACCTACTCTTTGGACGACCTCCGTAACCAAAGGCGAGCCCGCCGGCGTCAATGTAGAACACGAACTTTCCTCTGTTATCACGGGTCTGGGTGTTGTGGTACCGTCGTTGTTTCTGATTTCTATAACACAAATGCTTTAGCTACTTCCCTTGGGATTAGATCAATGAATGTGATGTAGTCCAATATTTATTTAATTATCTGATGAAAAACTGTTCAACCATTAAAACAGGTACAATATTAGCCTCAGTAGCCGAGAAGCGAGCATACCGGTCTTGGTGTCGCTATCTCTGAAGTCCCGGGTTCGATTCCCGGTTAGGCAATGTAGAAAAATACTTTTCTTTGTTGTCTCGGGTGTTGTGGTGCCGTCATTGTTTCTAATTTCTGTAACACAAGGGTTGTAGCTGAAACTACTTATCATAGAATTAAAACAATGTATGTGATGTTGATGATGATGATGTCCAATATTTATTTTTAAAAAAAACTAATCTATTTGTCTATTTTCCGTGTCATGACTACTTTATTAACTATACCTACATTGTTTTTCAGAATAGGTGATATTACGAAACTTATTCTTGTAGGTTTTCATGACTTTCTGCCCCTTCCTATCTCACCGAACTATGATACAAGTCCCGAGGGACGAGTCGGGATATTCAGCTACTAAACAAAAATGCCTCGTATTTTCTGCCCAAATCCGGGAACCGTTTAAGTTTCGACGTAAAGTGATCCCTCATATACATAGAACGTTCCCACCTGGCTAGTGACGGACAAGTGAGAAAACCGGTGAAAATAGCGGAAAAACAGATTTAGGCCCATAACGTTTATGCCCGGAGTTCTTAATAGTTCCTTTGCATTACAATTACATGTCCAGCGCCCGTGTTAGGTTAAGTTAAGTTAACTTTATCATCTTGACTCTAACACTACCAACGTCGTAGCTTTTTGTTTCGTTTTAGTTCTTTAAAAAATACCTAGGTAATATATCGCACAGATGGAAAGGTCGATTTCGTTAAGAGATAAAATCGAAAACGAGGTTAACCGGCAGCAAACCAAAGTAATGGACATAGTCCTTAAATGTAGCAAGATAAAGTGGTAGTGGGTCGGCCACATCTGTCACAGAACCGATGAAAGGTGGAGTAAACGGGTTCTCGAGTGGAGACCACGTCTAGGTAAAGATAGTTTAGGACGCCCCCCAGCTGGACAGATGACTGACTGACTGACTGACTGACTGACATAAATGGAAAATAGCTGGCAGTGGATGGATAAGAAAGTGCTCTTTAAGGGAGGCTTACATCCAGCAGTGGACTGCAATGAGCTGACATGATGATATATTGTACACCTAGATAAAGAGTAGTACAACTCAAAATAAAACAAAATGAAGTCATTGCAATGGGCTAGTTTCCTAAAAAAATCTAATTAGTCCGTCAGTTACATTAACAGGAAAAATTAGTTTTTTTTCTTTTCTCGTCAAACAAAAAATGATGAAGGTATAGCCCGTTGAAGTTCCGCGTAACGTCACGCCTTGCGACATTTTGTAGCAAGGCGTGACGTCACGTGCTCACTTTAATGCGCTTTAACTTCGTCATTTTTTGTTTGATTGACAAAAGACAAAATATGTGTCCAATATTTTTTGATAATCTAACTGACGGACTAAATAGAATAATCTTTTTTTACCCAGGAAACTAGCCTATAGGAATCTGATGTTTTAATATGATCTTATACTACATTAATTTCAAAGACATTTTTTTTTTAATGGACTCATCCCGCTCTTTAGCCAGAGCAGTGATTCTGCCAATGTCGAGTGTATATTGATATAGTATACAATACATAACAGGTGTTTAGTTTATATTGCTTTTCTTGGATTCAGTGGAGGCTACTCTTCCCGTAGACGCAGGTTTCAAGACGCTATCGGGTCTAAAGCAAGTTGTCTTGTGACAAGTCACTTGACACTCAATACGGCGTTGAATACATGATATTTCAATAATTTCATTTATCACTTCACAAAATATTAGAATACAAACTACACCAAACTTGCACTCTGTAGCTCTTTAAATGATAAATAAGAACCATTAAAATAGATCGACCATGCTTTTCGTTAGACTACCCGCCACCGAATCTTCATTTATTTTAAGTTGTGCCATCGCGTATTCTGAGTTATGCTACTCTTTATCTGGTGTGTGATATGTATAATATTGTAATTCAAAATTGACATTTGCGCAATACATATTTCACTTTTGTATTTTTTTGGCAGTCTAGTAATACTCAATAATACTCATTTATTTTGTACATAGGCCCTCTTCCTGGCACTTATACACGTCCCAAAATATAGCTTAGTCCTACCACCGCTTCGGGACTACATATCGGCTGGTGATGAGAAGAAACGGCGCAACAAACTCAGTCACCTTTGTCAGCCTTATTTTACAGGAAATACAGTTACAAGACATGTAGCAAGTGTGAGCTAAGCAGGTTAAGTCCATGCACTATTGTCGTTTAAAAAAAATTAAGAGTGCTTACATTTTCAACCGACTTCAAAAAAGAAAGTTTTGAGAAAATAAACAAATATATACATAGATAATATTTTGGTTGTGGTTCTTGTTACCTATCTTCGACAAATATGAGCCGATTTTGATGATTTTCATTTTATTGAATAGCTTATACTTCAAAGATGCTATGATAAAAGTTTGCAAAATAAAAATCACCCCTAAGGGTAGGAAAATAGGGGATGAAATCGGTATTCAGCAGTTAGATTAGGATTTATCACTAAAAATAGATAAAATAAGTAAATTTTAGTAAAAAAAATGCCAGCCGATGAGAGATTCAATGTTTTTGTTTGCACCGACTCCAAAATTAACTGATTAGTTACTTAAGTGTTAGGATTATTTTTAGCATTTTAGTGTTTTGAAGTCGGTTTTATTTTTTTTGCTAAAATTTACTTATTTTATCTATTTTTAGTGATAAATCCTAATCTAACTGCTGAACACCAATTTCATCCCCTATTTTCCTACCCTTAGGGGTGATTTTTATTTTGCAAACTTTTATCATAGCATCTTTGAAGTACAAGCTATTCAATAAAACGAAAATCATCAAAATCGGCTCATATTTGTCGAAGATAGGTAACAAGAACCACAAATTTTTTTATTAAAAAAAAAAAAGACACGATCGATTTAAAAATGGTAAGGAAATAATGCGGGTTGTTCAAAGGATCACAATCCGATTGCGTATTGCACCTAATATTTATGTAGGTAGAAATATCTTAGAAAATTACAAAACTAATTCCGTAACATGACCTTTCCAGAGCATAGAATAATAACATATGTAATTAGATGTCATACTTACTCACACTCCCTACTTAAATTATTTAAGCTCGCCTGTGTCGAATAAAGTGATACTAACATAATTGTAATTTACATTTTTTTATGTCTTCTAAATGTATAAACTATTGAACTATCTTATCGAATTGTAAAACCGATTCAAATTGAAGAACTAATAAGTTAGGCGTTTTATTAGAATTGGTTGCAGTAATGGTTTTTCGTCAAAAGCCATGTCTTTATAAATGGATAACAGATCTTCAACATTTTCAGATTACGAAATTTCTGTGGAATCCGTAAAACCAGCGTTTTCTAACCGGTTTTTCACCAAATATGATTTCACCTCACATCACTGCTTGACCGCAGACCATAAATACGGAGAGCGTTATTTCAAAAACGATATTACTCCATAATATATTCATAGTAGAGGTTAAAAACGCTCATCAATATTAACGCCGGGGGCGAAACAACAACCGCTGATTACAATATTATGCGAGTGCGGGAATCGATATTCGAACGAAACTCGAAGACGGAACCCCGGCTTCTGATAGTGATGTCATCAGCTGTCTGTCGATAGTTAATGAATAGCATTATATTATTATCTCTTCTAACTTCAATCAAACTGACAGTTATGGATGACGTTTATGGCAAAGATACAGACTAATCTGAATCAAAATGTTTGTGCTACAACCTGGAAGTTTTAAAGTGTGTTTTGCTTTGTCGTTTATCTATATATATAAAAATGAATTGCTGTTCGTTTGTCTCGCAAAATGCAAAGTTTTCAAAATAATTTCCTTCTTAGAGCCTCGGGTCAACCGTGGTTCATACGCCGCAAGAATCTCCATAGAGATTTCGACATGCCCTCAGTAGCCCAATATATGAAAGAAGCGTCTAAGCGCTTCTTCGATAAGGCAAAAAACCATTCCAATCCGCTCATAGTCAAAGCCGCCACGTACACGCCCCAGGAGGATGTCGCTGCCCGACTCCGTCGGCCTCGGCACGTTCTGGACGACCCTGACGATTCCTACACCGCGTACTGTAGAACAACAGCCAACACCGCCTTAAGCACTTCAAGTACTGCACAACATTTTAGTTCGCATCACCGCACCCGCCGAAGGGTGCGAGGTCCCGTATTTCATTTCGGCCGACACAGACATGTGCCTGGCCGTTTTTCCCCTGCCCACCCTACGGACGACGGCCCAAGCCGAGGTCCGAGCCTATAGAGGCGCCCTTGAGGCCAGAGTCCGACTCACCCCCAGATCGGGCCCGCTAGAAAGGAGCCCGGCAGCGGTCCGGCCTGTTTCGGCAGTTCCGGTCCCGTCGGCGCCACCACTAGCGGGGCGGACCTAGGCTGTGCGCCTTCAGCGCACGCCACAACTGCCCGGGTTAAGCTGACGAATGTCTTCCTCAAAGGCACTCAGCGATAGGTACGTCCATTTAAAAAAAAAAAAAAAATTACAAATTCGTTTGTCTCGCTAAAACTCGAGAATGGCTGGACCGATTTGGCTAATTTTGATCTTGAAATATTTGTGGATGTTCAGGGAAGGTTTAAAAGGTCAGAAAATATAAAAAGTTGCAAGGAAAGTAGTAAAACAACTATTTTATTTTCCTATACAAACTGTTTGTACCTGTCAAACGAATTGGCGGAACGAAGTTCGCCGGGACAACTAGTATAAAATAAGAAAACACTAATTCGTCCATCCCTCGGAAATGTATTCCTGCGAGGAAAGTCTGTAATTAGAGTTAAAGATGTCTCCACGTTTATTTATTTACTTACAAAACACTTATCTTGTAGGTTTACAGAATTTGAATAACATATACCTACTGTATAAACAAAATATAAAATTTGTAATTCGTGTAAGATAAACCATGTAGGTTGTCAATGCGATCTCCACCCATCTATCCACCAATAGTATAATGTAACAGATAATCAACTATTCCCTCCAATATTTAGTGCAGATCTCTGACCTGATTTTATAAGAATGTTTGCTACGAAATTGTTACGATATTCGTAGAATAATAACGTCGTAAAAGATACACTTGCATCCTGCCCATTCTTACGTAAAGAGCGCAGACCTGGTCTTTGACCGATAGTCAAAAGACCAAACTCAAAGTTTGCCAACGGGCTATGGAGCTTCGCTCCTTTACTGGGTGTAAAAAGGATTGATAGAATCCGAAACACTACCATATATAAGGTGTTAAAAAATCAATGTCAAATATTTTAAGGGGTAACTGAGACTACCACATGGATCATATTTAAGAGAAATTTAAAACTATAGAACGGATTTGAATAAATCGAAAAAAGAAAATGTTTATTGATATAAATAATTTATATCATCCTGTACATGATCGCAAACTCCCACAAACGCAAACAAACACTCTCGCACGATGCTAATACTAGTCAAAACCCATTCATAATCCCTAGGATCTCATTCATGCGCACATAAAATCATACGACACACAAGCTCATGCTAGACATTGGGTGTGTGTGTATGAATGAATTTTCTTTGAGATAGAAACACTGTTATCATTTCTGTCTCACTCGTTTCATGTCATTGTTGTGTGTGTGTGTGTGTGTGTGTGTGCATGTGTGACGTACCTACTCCTTTTAGATAATTGCCGCGAGTTGCAGAAAGGCTTAAGAAAGCTAATTGTATGGGTTATCTGTCAAAACAAGTGCCAGATAGGTTATCCAGAACTTATCAGCAAGTATTGAAACTGGGCCTTATTATCTTTAAAGACGACTTATAGCTATAATGCAGGTCTGTAACATAACGTTCGTACACAAAATAGAAAAATAAGTGTTAATGCTGTCTTTAAAGATAATACATTCTTCAGCAACTGACAGTTTGTCACTTTATGTTGTAATTTTAATGTTAATTACTTCTATCAGTTCTTACGGTAAAATAAAAATACAGTTAAATTGAAAAAAACATTTTTAATTAAATTACACATGTTGACAATTAATAAATACACTTATTACTAAAAATATCACTTTTATTTTAAGAACACAAAACAAAAAGAATTTCTACCTCCCATCACACTTTTCCAGGCTTTGGACTGGCAAGTAAGCGTAAAATAATTTATTACTCATCACCTGATTTAATGCAACATAATTCTATGGAGATAGGTACTACTAGGCTATTTCTATCAGTCAATGCAGATAACAAGGTTTACTTACTCTTACTTGGCGTGTTTAAAGGTAGTTCATTATTATGTACAAAATCACAGTCACTTATTTACAAAATTATTTACTTTATAATAGTTGTTGGAAGTGCCCCCCATTCTCCTGAATGCAAAGCGCAGCCCTTTTTAAAATATGCCTATGCACACGCACTAAACTTTCACTGTCGCCGCGCATTGTTTCAAAAGCACTAATGATTCGTGCTTTTAATTGCTCGCCACTGGTGATGGTGTGGCCATCTTGACCATACACGAGATCCTTAGCACGGCCCCAGACGTGGAAGTCCAGCGGCGTCAGGTCTGGCGAGCGTGCTGGCCAAGCAATAGGCCCACCGCGTCCGATCCACCGATCCTGAAAACGTGCCGTCAGGTACTCGCGGACATGGCGGTCGTAATGCGCGGGCGCGCCGTCGTGTTGGTAGTGCATCTGCTGCATAAGATTTAGCGGCACATCTTCTAACAACTCCTCCAACTCTCTTTCAAGGAATTCCAAGTAAACGGCGCCATTCAGCCGATTAAAAAATACTGGTCCTATCAGCTGATGTCCTAGTAGCCCAGCCCAAACATTCACGCTGAACCGCGTCTGAAAATGATCTGGACGCGCCATATGTGGGTTCTCCTCAGACCAGTAGTGAGCATTGTGGATATTGAACATGCCCACTCTGGTGAAGGTGCACTCATCCGTCCACAATATGTTGGCTAGGCTGTTACGCCGGATCCACTGACAGAACTCCACGCGTGGCGCGTAGTCCTGCGGCATCAGCTCCTGCACTCTCGTGAAGTGGTAGGGGTGTCTTCGCTCCCTCTTCAGCACTTTCCACACATACACATGGTTAGTGTTGAAAACGGCAGCAGCATCCCTCGTACTGGCGGTCGGGTGGAGCTCGAAGAAATTCAGCACGTCCTCTTCAAGCTGTACTGAAGTGCGAGGTCTGCCAGCGTCACCAGAAGGCATGAACCTACCACTTTCACGAAACCGTTGTTCAGCCCCTAAGATTGTGCGTGGACACACGCGCACACCGTGCTGTTCGTGGAACAGCCTTACTGCTTCCACTAAACTGTAGTTTGCCTCATGGTAGCACATAACCATGTTGAGGTAATCAGAGTCCGAATACCTGTATGGCATGGTGAGACTTCGCAATTAACGTCAAACACAAGAGAAGGTCTAGCGCCGATTGATTGATTGTTGTGACTGTTTTGCAATTTGCAGGAGTAATAATAAATAAAAAGCGCATACCTATGGCACGTGTAAGTGTAGCGTTAGCAAAAAAAAATCACTCAATTATTTGGTGTTATTGTTTTTTTGGTGTAATTATTTTTTACTTATCAATTCGAATCTTGTATTACCATGCTAAACTACAAATTAAGATTGCTACTAGTTCTTACCAGTGATACCAAATCAAATAATAGGTACAGTACGCGGCGGTAGTATGCAGTATGCACATCGAGCTAAAAAGAGAGATAATCCGTGCGACAGAAACGACGTTCTATGAAAGCCGAAACTAACCGATTATCTTACTCGTTAGCTTGATGTTCATTCTAGCGCCGCGTATTGTACCTACTAATTATTTAACTTGTTATAATTGGTATTAACTAGTAGCTTAGCAATCTTAAGTTTTCAAGGTACTAGCCAGTTGTACCCTCCCTCCCTCCCTCTTTAGCTCCATGTGCGTGCATTCCCTACCGCCGGATACTGTAAGTACAAGTATTCAACATTTTATCCTTTACGTTGAATAAACAGCAATCAAAAATGTATCTGTCTAATCACTAAAATGCATTTATCATGTAAATTTACTATGTATCTACATGTGGTGAAGTAGTCGCAGTCAACATCCAGACGGGATTCAGAAAAATGTGTTAAATTATGCCCCGTTTGAGTGTTTGGGAGACGAATAACAGTTTCGTTGTACAGGGTATACCCCAGTTTAACCTTATTGATACCTATAAATTATTGCGTACCTACGCAACGTCTGGCTCATTGACTTTACTTTTAGTTCTTAGTAAATAAACCAACGCACAACACAAAGCATAAAAAATCATTTAAAAAGCAGGTTCAAATTAATTGTTACTTATTTTAGATAAGCGTACTCGTCCTTAACCTTAGATCAAGGTCAGTAAGAGTACTCCGAAACATAACTAGTTTGCCGGGGATCGGATCCAAGACCTTAACCTTACCCTAAAAGCACTTAGCCATCAATCCTTTTTTAATTCATAAGAAATGTAAAATAAGAAACTGTTTTTGTTAACAGTACTTTCTCGGTCTTTCGGCATTTCCTAAATCGTGTGTGTTCCGCCGCCCTCAGAAACTTAAAAAATAAAATCAACCTTATGATAACGAATTAGAATCTAAAATTGAATATCGACTGTTTTTAAAGCGGTATCTTTGACTCGCATTTGGACAAATGCCGCCTTTACACTAAAATTTTGAAATTTAAATCGATTTACATCGATTTAGAGTTTATAATTGAATAAAAGTCGTTCGTCCTTCGGCAGATTTTGGCAATAAATCATAGTAGCACGCACACAAGCGAGCGTTTCTTGCTGTACGGAGTAGTTTGTCCGTAGTAGTGATCAGGTGTTATAGGATGTTGATATTTGAGTTTATTATCAAACTTTCGATCGTGTTTTTCTCGAAAACTAAGGCTTAAATTAAAAAAAATTTCATACAAAAATTGTTAGTTACAACGTAAACTCATTACCCTTAAAATATTTGACACTGATTTTTTAACACCTTATATAACATCCACTCAAAAACCGGTGTCGCAGATGTGGGCGAGAAAACCGCAAAGCTAAAAGTGGGAGTGGGCAGGACACGTGTGCAAAATGCATCCGAATAGGTAGCCCAGATTGTCACTCGATGGGTACCTACAGACGGCTGTCGCCGAAGAGGTAGACCCGACAAAAGATAGTGTGAAATTTGTGTGTCTATGTTTGTTGCTCAATCATGCATAAACAACTGAATGGAATTAGCTGAACTTTGGCACACACATTGATATTAATTAAGGCGACGGGTAAGGCAAGTGACCTTGAGCATTAAGCGTCGACTAATGCGACTTCTATTACGTGCCTAAGATATTACAAATGCTTCTCGCAGACTAAACATCCATCCAATGCGCTCCTGTGCAAATTATCATTGCGAGCAAAATATCCGCTCATGGAAAAGTAGGTACTAAGAGTAAAATTCATTAAAAATCCTTATAATTCTTAATTTGTAGACTATTTGTAGAATGTTATAAATAACTAAACCAACATTGAAACCAAAACGTCTTTTAAAATATAAATGTGTTTAAGCTCACGATATTTGCTCAACTATGCAGTTGTTGCCCACGGGCTGGCGGCAAGAATTTTTGGATTTTTGTGGAAAAATTTAAGTACGTCATAACATTTAATTTTTTTCTACTCGGGTTTGTTTTATTACTGACACTAATTCATAGCAACTAAAGAACATTTTTAGGGTTCCGTATCTTAAAAGGTTATAAGATGACTCCGTTGTCCGTTGACTGCAGCTATCCCTATGTGTGTCTCTCAATAACCTTTATAGGAACGCGAGGCGGTATATAGTTAAAATTAATATCAAATTGGAGCTGTGAACAAAATAAAACTTCTAAGTCAACGCAATCAAATGATACGGCTCCTTAGGCCGCATATTTTGATACTTGCAAGGGAATTAAAACCAATATACTTTCCGTTAAGCTACAATCATAAAATTTGGCAAGAAGCAACATCTTATAGCGTAAAGAAAAATATTCTAAAACTTTTGTAGTTACAACACAACAAAAAAAATCCTTATAAATCGCAGAAAGAGCATGAAAAATCTATAATACTTGATTACCGTGATGGTCAAACAATTTATTTACCTACCTAAAAGAACCTAAAAGTGTACAGAACCCTTGGTACGCTAGACAGATTCGCACTTGACTGATTTTTTTAAATTGGATTCTGAGTTTTTGTTAGTAAAATCTCCTTGAATATCGATAAACATCCAAGCATAAGATAAAAGTATCGATCTCATCGAACAGAAAGCTAACAACAATCTCTTGATTGCGATATGATACGGCCGCCTCAAATCGATGTTTGATCGGGAGGCCCCAACTTAAGCACTCATCCCAGATTATGCACACTTGTTGTCCTTGTTACTTGTTTGAGTTAGTTTGTTACAAGACAAGTGTCCCGCTATAAACAATGTGTTTATGGACGCCCGACACTAGGGTAAATATAAACTACTGTGATTACAATAAAGTGCGTAATCAGCTGATATACACAACGACTTTGCTAACAACGGGATGAGGTCTTTGGTATTTCTATTAGCAGATAAATATGGAGCTTTTGTATCTATTCTTAACGCCCCGGATTCGCAAATATCTACTAAATGTAGTATTGGGGCGGTGAAGAAAATGCAGTTTTCACGAACCTTATTTTCAAAGAAAAATAATTATATGTGCACTTCGTAATTCAACGGTTAGCATCATCTTGCTCTTACATCTTTTTTTCCCTGACACGCATGTTCTCTTGCTCGCACACTTATTATTTTTATTGTTTTACTGTTTTACAATCTTACACTAATATACTTAATAGAGATAAAAAGGTAAAGTTTGTACGTAGGAGGTAACCGTCAGAACTACTCATTCGATCAAATAATTCGTGGACCAATATTTAGATGGGCATAGGTTACCTATATCTATTTTATAGCGTCCTAAATAACTTTTAATAATTTGTGATTTCCGTAAAATGCCACGGCGCATAGCTCGTAAATTATTTACAGACCTGTTAAATTTTCTCAACAATTACATTATTTAATATAACTTTTATCACTAGGTTACAAATGCTCGTTGGTTACACAAAAACTTATGGTATTCAAATCCGTAACTAGTGGTTTTGAAGTCCAGAGCTCGAATCATTAGACTAGACTTAGACCCGGTTCGACCAAGCTGAAGTTTTTACTTGAGAGTAAACCACTGCTTAATCTAGAGTAAGCTGATTTAGCATTTTACCAACCACTAATCTAAGAATAAGTTAAATAAATACGATTAAATATTTAAACGGGTAATTTTGACAGAGTAAAAGATTGTACTGAGAATAAGTTTACGTCAAAGTTGTCACTTGTCATCTAGCATTGACACTATTATCCTAAAAATCTGAAAAATGATCTGCTATTTCAAGTCAATCTAGAAGAAATGGATTACATGGATTTTAGTAGGTTTATCAATTTCGTTGACTCTTGAACTATAAAAAACAATACCGAGTACAGTTAAAAATATTGGAAAAACGTATACAAAGTTATCCAAGGGTAAATTCAATGAGTAAAATTATACCCGTAATAGTTATTTGCGTATAACTTTGTGTTTGGTTCTTTATTTAACTATATACATAATTATAATCTTTGACGTAGTAAACTGCCAAGAAAAATGTTTGAAACAAGTCAAAATGTGCCGTTCATATTCTCATTCACGAAAAGTTCGTTCGAAATTCATTTAAAAGTTTTTTTTCTTGACGTTTGACTTTCTATGCGACGTCAATCAATCATGCACCTATCAGTCGAGAATTACTCGCAAAATAATCTATGAGTCATCGCTCAAAATCGGAACACAGGTGGTTGATTTCGCTTTATTATATTATCGACAGTCTACCTAGCGTTCTTGTATAACCCTCTCGCTCTTTGTAGCATGGTGATCCTGTTTTTCCTCTCGAATCTTCTCTAGGCGTTTCTTAGTGTGATAGGAACCACAATAAGCCATAGCTCTACACATTGCCAAGTTGAAGTGGCAATGAACAACCCACATCAAATGTACACCGTATACAAGCTTTTAAATGAAATTTGATTCCTTTATCAACTCGTCAACGAAAATCAGGTCACCAGTAACATGACATCGTCAGCCCACAGCCCACAGCCCACAGGTGACTCATTCCGCCTTATTACGTCTATCGACAACCTGTCTCGCGTTTATTACTCAAGAACAAATATTAGCTCCCGCGCGTGACACGACGTAGTACAGAAAGGGGTAGAAAGCCCGTTCATTTTTAACCGACTTCAAATAAAAGGTTTAATGTGCAACTATAAGTACTTTTTCTCAAAAAGTATGACATTTAAAAATAATACCAGCACGAAATAATAATATACTGATTACATATCCTTTAAATTTTATCTGTAAAGTAGAAAAAAAATGAACTCAAAGCCGATTTTTCGAACGCTAAATAACTTTTATTCGACGAATAAAATTGACGTTTTGACATTTTCTATACCCCTTGGCGTGGCCCTTATCCACCCAATATAGACTGGAAAATCGGTAAATAAATATACGTGGCACGCAAGCAGAAAAACTATCAACATGTCAAACTTATTCTTCATTTAAAGGTTATCTGGCTATTGAAAAATTTGCTTTTAGGGTAACATTTTTATATTATTTCTTTACACTTTATTGCATTAATAAAAAGTACTCAAGAATTAGACTTAATGCCATGAAGAGGTTTGGCACTTAAACATTATCTAAACTGCACCATTGTCCTACCACCACAGACCGTTTCAAGCAAATACATTTGCCAATTTGCCAATTCTAAACACGATATGAATTTTTATTGAAACAGAAATCATAATATGTGACGCGATTCAATATGGAGGCTATGTCGACCATATTTTTGCAGTTAGTGTCGATATATCGCTATATCGATGACCTCCGTAGCCGAGAGGCGAGCATACCGGACTTGGTGTTGCTATCTCTAAGGTTCCGTGTTCGATTTCCGGTCGGTCAATGTAGAAAAATAACTTTTCTATATTTTCTCGGGTCTGGGTGTTGTGGTACCGTCGTTGTTTCTGATTTCTATAACACAAGTGCTTAAGCTACTCATCATAGGATCAGAGCAATGTATGTGATATTGTCCAATATTTATTAATTTATTTGTTAATTTTATATCATATCGTGTTTTAGTGGTCATGCTAGGGGGTCTGGAATGGTCCTCAATTCAATTCAATTCAATATATTTATTGCATTCTATAATGTTACACAGGTGTTATAATTAGATACATAAAATAGATCATTATAGACCCTGTAGGGCACAACAATAAGATAGGTATTGTGGGCAGAGACGATGACGCCATGCATAATTAGATCAATTTGTTTATTTTAAGAAGTTGTAAAGAATTAAAATAATTAATGTAAAGAATTAATTAAATCATATCCTTCATCGTACATGATAAAAAGAAGTATTAGTGGGTCTACCGTCCCTTCCTGCATCGGGTCTTAGTCTTCACGTATGTGAGGATTTAATATATCGCCTGTAAACACACTCTGTTACAAGCGGCGGATTCTCTTTACATTTCCAAAAGAAAGGTTGTTTGGAATGAGATAAAATAAAAGATTCGTGTTAGAGGAGAATATCCAATAATTTTCTGATATAAAATCCTAAATCAAATGAATAGACGTTCATGTGGTGTTTACAACTGTCTGGGAGCATTCAAAAATTGGTACATTTATCTAATTTGACAAATTACCTAAAAATTGTAAAAAAACAAAAAATACATTAGACAACATCACATAAATTGCTCTGATCCAATGATAAGTAGCTTATGCACCTGTCTTACAGGAATCAGAAACAACGACGGTATTACAATACCCAGACCCGAGACAATATAGAAAAACTATTACTCTTCATTGGTCGACCGGGAACCGAATCCGGAACTTCAGAGAGTAAAGAGAGTAAGTCTCGTATGCTCGCCTCTTGGCTATGGAAGTCACAATCTCAAGATCAAAATTAAATTTAAAAAACCGAAACCTTTATAATTTTTTCTAGTCCATATTTCTCTTTAAAATTGTCACGCTTGGCTGGCGGGTTGGCAAGCGCAGTATTTTATAATATTTCCTACACAGACGCTGCTGCCCGTCTCGTGCTACAGGAATTAGTCGCCTCTTACGACACGCCTCCTGTTGGCGGTGGGGAAGTGTATTCTTTACGACCATCCCCACACGGAACATTTGATTGTTTTTATAAAACTTGTCTATGTTTATGCGAGGCAAGTTATCTGGGAAATTTTTTTTATTGAATGTATCAAAATTAGGTTTTATTGGGATTAAAATCCTTATTCGCGAGCCATCGCAAATATGAGTCTGTAACATAAATACACTTATGTTTGAGGTGAGGGTTCTAATTATGAATTTTGTCCAGTTATTTTATTCATATAACATTGCGGAACCTGCCATAATTATGCGGATACCAATATTAACTTTTCTGTTTTTTTTTTCAAATGACACCATTGTTTCGGATATACTTCATTCACCATCTCACAAGCTTCTTGTTTTGTTGTCGACCCAGTCATGAGTTTACAAGGCTTCTAACCGACTGCCGGCGTAATCATAAACTTATCTTCAAAGTGCGCGGAAGATTAACTCGAAATAGGATTGCAATGGACGAAGTTAAGTTATTTGAACTATTCCTATAGGTTGTGACGGTTCCCATTATAGTCCAATAAGCTTCTAGATAGTTCTAGAAGCTATTTAGTTGTTTGGACTTGTAGCTGTAAGTAGTTTGATGACTTTAGGAATTGTATCAGTAGTTTTGACGATGCGGAATAGTTGACAATGTAAGCTCAGATGTTTTACAAGCAAAGAACTGTTACGCGCCGCATACCACATAGGTATAGGTATACGGCATAATACTGGTCACAATAGAAATAAATTGCTGTTCGTTTGTCTCGCTAAAACTCGAGAATGGCTGGAACGATTTGGCTAATGTTGATCTTGCAATATTTGTGGAAGTTCAGGGAAGGTTTAAAAGGTAAGAAAATATAAAGGAATTGCAAGGAAAATAGTAGAACAACTATTTTTATTTTCACTTATATTACTTGTAAACTAAATGTAACATTGATAACTGTTTGTAAAGTAAAATCTGAAGTTTCTATTTGTAAAAAAAGTAAAAGTAAACTTGTTTGTTTGTAAAAAAATAATCTCAGGAGATACTGATTCGAATAGAAAAAAGATTTGTTCTTGGATAGTTCATTTATCGTGGTAGGAATATAACATCGTCGACAAATAATAAATGTACTCGGGTCGTCAAGATGCAACAATAACCAAGCCAAGTTAGTCACATAGCTCTCCGTCGAATTAATTGTCATGCAAATATAAATATTTATTGTTTTTTTCTTTCTCTCTTTATCTTTTTAATTTGTACGACTGTAGTGATCAAAATGGGTTGTTGTCCGAGTTTAAATTAGTATTTATGATTTCGACTCGGTCAACAACTTGGTATCTTAATTTCTTTTAATGAACAAGTTTGTATACTACAAGTTATTAGCGATGCTTTTTACTCTGTAACACCCAAACATTATCATGTAGTGTGTATACAATTTGGTTGTCAATCTAGTCCTAAATTACTAACCATGCATTGTAATACTAACCATCGATTGTCAACTGTCGTATATACCTAAAAAATAAAATAAAATAAAATAAACATCAATACTGATTCTGGTTGAACCAGAATCAGAAACAGTATATTTGTTGTTAATGGAATATTGTTTCCCGTTTTTGCAACATTTTTCATTGCTGCTCCGCTCCTATTAGTCGAAGCGTGATCTAATATAGCCTTTAACCTTCCTCACATCTTGCACACAAACCAAAAATATTTTTTCAATTTGAAACAGTAGTTCCTGAGATTAGCAAGCAACCAAACAAGCAAGCTCTTCAGCTTTATCATATTAGTATAGATACAGTCATCATTGTTACCCTATACCTTCAGCCCTGTCACGTTCACTCACAAGTCTGCCCGAAACAGCACTGAACCCGGGCCCGCCATGTCAACATCGAAGCGTAATTGAATCGGACGGAATGCAAATCGGCCCCGTGGCGACACGTGCCGCCAACGCTGACATAGATTTGTTACACAATGTATACAGGGTGTGTATTTTAGGGCTAGAAATAACGTTACTAGTTTAAAAGTAATAAAATAAAAACTGTGCTATTTATGTTCAGTTTGGCCTTAATTTTCTATAAAAATATGATAATCTAAGAAGCGAAGACTAAGACTATCATGTTAGCCTAGAATGTAGGCACGACAGCCGCCTTTTAATTTAATCTCGTCTGTAACCATGTTATACGAGATAACTTACCTAATTGTTCATGAAGGTATGACATAATTACTTTTAAAGGTTCTCGATTTTCACACATTACACAATTATACACAGATCTTATCACGATAGTAATTTTTTTTTATGGTAAAAGTGTTTACCCTCAAATTCAAGCTGACGTTTTGAACGCGTTGCAGCGTTGAAATCTACCCTCGCAAGAATAATTGACATTCGCCGCGCCCAGTCTACCCGTGACCACAGACGCTGCAACGCGTTAAAATAACACTGTTCTGTTATTAATTTCACTCGTCATCTCAACTAAATAAATAAATATTGGACACCGTCACATACTCGTACATTGCTCTGATCCTAAGGTAAGTAGCAGAGGCGTCTCTAGCCCATGTAGCGCCCGTGTGCAAACATCGCGCCCCCTAGTAAGCGCGTGGTCTAAATGGAATGGGTACTAAGTAGCAAGCGGCGCTCGGCGCCCCCTAGGACCGCTGCGCCCGTGTGCAACGTACACCCTAAACCATAGGTAAAGACGCCTCTGGTAAGTAGCTAAATCATTTGTGTTATAGAAATCAGAAACATGACGGTACCACAACAGACCCGAGCCAAAAAGCCGAAAATTGTATTTAAACTGCGACCAAGCAGCTGAAGACGACAAACTGCAAATATAAGAAATAAAACTTTAATGCATTATAATCATAGAGTACATTTGATTATAATTTAATTATAAACAACACATGATTTATCATGGTATCATGGTAATTTTTGTCGTAATTAGTCATTGTAAGTAATTAGTAAGTCCTTACATTTTCATTATATTTGAGTAAAAAGAAATCGTAAGATGCTTATTACACTCCCCTCTTAGATTGGCGCCTTTGCATACACACCCTATATGTATATTGAGAGTGAGAAGGGTTGAAACATCTTCGGAGTCCCGATGATTGGATTCAAAGTCGATTAGACACGATCGCGGCTGATCGCCCCGGAATCGATGTTCCTTTATTTCGGGCACAACCCACGGAGGCACAAAAGGCTTACGCGTGAATAATGATAACATATGCTGCTGTTGTAGTGCCACCAAACAATACGCCGGCTAAGAGTGGAGAGTAGCTCTGGACTTTAAACGACGATCACTTGCTCTCCCACCCAGGGGAGTGGCATCACGTGCCAACTCGCCACTTGCGAACCACATCCACCCTTCAAGCATCATGCTCTAGGCAGACCCCCCTGGGTTCCACTTAGGCAAGCCTAAGACAAGGGGCTTGGCCGACTCTCGGAAGCACTCGGATTAACAACTGACCCCGTGGTAATAACAATAATAAATTTTAGAAAACATCACATACATTGCTCTGATCCTCTGATAAGTAGCTGAAGCACTTGTGTTACAGAAATCAGAAACAACCACGGTACCACAACACCTACACCCGAGACAATATAGAAAAGTTTTTTTTTTACATTGACCGACCGGGAATCGAACCCGGAACCTCAGAGATAGCGACTCCAAATCCGGTATGATCGCCTCTCGGGTAAGGAGGTCGTTTTCATGTTCTTGAAGCAAGTATTGGCATCCTTGTATTTACTTTAAACTTTCGTGTTGCATTAATAATATACACTATAACAGTTAATATACTCCCAGCACACCAAAGCTCAAGGCAATTTAGATTTAAAAAAAATGTTTTCATTGTCCCGAACCTGGAATTGAACCGAATCACTGCGCCACTAGGTAAATCGGGTCGACATGATTTATTATTTTAACCAACTTCAAAAATAGTAGATGTTTTCAATTTGCCTGTATTTTTTTATTCGTTGTTCTACCGTCATTGTTTCTGATTTCTGTAATACAAGTGCTTCAGCTACTTATCATAGGATCAGTGTAATGTATGTGATGTTGTCCAATATTAAAAATATAGACTAATCTTACATACATTCTGCCTTACAGAGCACGAGCTCGCTTTGCAACGCTAAGATTGCTAAACAAATAGTTCAATGGACTAGTTTTTTTTTTCTTTAGCCATATATATGAGATACCTGCAATGCAATAATTGGATACATGCAATCTTTTTTGCTAAGTTTAGGTACAATTCTATGATTATAAGATTAAACAGTGCTGTGTGGGGACGACTGTAAAGAATACACTTCCCCACCGCCAACAGGAGGCGTGTCGTAAGAGGCGACTAATTCCTGTAGCACAAGACAAGCAGCAGCGTCTGAATGCGAAATCTTATAAAAAAACTGCGCTCGCTAACTCGCCTGCCAAGCGTGGTGAGTATTGGCAATCCCCCCCAATGAAAGTCATTGGGGGAGGCCTAAGTTCAGCAGTGGACGTTCTGTGGCTGTAATGATGAAGATTAAACAGAATAACTTAAGTTCAAAAGTATCATCATTATTATTTCAGCCATAGGACGTCCACTATTGAAGAAAGGCCTCCCCAATGACTTATCATGGGGCGGATTGCCTATACTTGCCACACTTTGGTTGGTAAACTACGCAGTTTACCTGATTTTTGGGAAACAATAGGATTTCGAACGAAGACGCTGCTGCCGTCTCGTACTACAGGAATTAGTCGCCCCTTACGACACGTTTCCTGTTTTCGGTAGGGAAGTATATTTTTTACGGCCGTCCCAACACGGTCGTACAGGCGTACAAAAGTATACCTCTATAATAATATGCTAAGATTTTAGACAGAAAGAATTTTTATCTTATCTTTTAGCTTATCTTCATTTATTCTTAAATCGTTCGTAGACTGGCTAAATTGGTTTAAATGTACCAACTCTATTGCTCATACAGGTACAAAATTCTGTGTGAACTTGCGGTATTTATGTAAGGCATGAAGCGCATCTACTGTTTCTTTGTATATTATTGTACCAATATAGCAACAATATATGTTGCAAAGTGAATAACTGGGTAAGTTTGTTCAATTTCCGTTAAAAGTACTGTTATAGCGGTTGAGGCTTCCCATTGCAATTGCAAATAGTAGTATCACAATTCTCTTAACTCATATTGTGTAAGTTATAATATATGTTGATTTTGATGTCTTTGTTGTACCTACTTTCATTTTACACAAAAAAATAGGTACCTACGTAAGTTTTCTTGTGGTAAACATTTGTGGAGACCGCGCAAACGTAGTGTAGGACCAGCTCGATGGACCGACAACCTTAGAAAGATGGCTGGCAGTGGCAGGATGAAAACAGCAGGAGATCGCGCTCTGTGGTGCTCTTTGGGGGAGGCTTACGTCCAGCAGTGGACTGCAATAGGCTGACATGATGATGACGATGATGTTGTAAACATTAGCATTCATCATCATCATCATCATTTCAGCCATAGGACGTCCACTGCTGAACATAGGCCTCCCCCATTGACTTCCAGATTGGCCGGTTAGAAGCGGCCTGCATCCAACGTCTTCCTGCGACCCTTACCTTATCATTACCCTTAGCATTATCAGATATAAAATAAGTTATTATTTCTATTAATAGTTTATGAATGTAGAATGAATAGTTTGAACGAAACTAATATGACGCAACGTACAACGCGACTGTATCGTAAATCTGTTCTTGAAACTCAATCTTGTAGTAACATTGTGACTACATTTTAGTTGACAATGTTTGCAATGAACTACATTTGCAAGTAAACCAAGAGCTAGGGTAACAATGTATCGTTATATTAAGCTAAGAGAACCAGTTTATGCTGAGCTAAGAGTATGAATACAGTGCGCGCGGTGTAGGTACGCAATTTCAGATTTATATTTTGTTATGTTAATTCATCATCATCGTTTCAGCCATTGGACGTCCACTGCTATAGGTACATAGTGCCCGTGTCCAGTGACTTCCAGTTTGACTGGTTGGAAGCGGTCTGCATCAGCAGCTTCCTGTAACCTTCGCCAGGTCGTCTGCCTACCTTTCCGGTACGTGGCCTCCATTCTAGAATCTTTCTGCCCCATCGGCCGTTAGTTCTACGTGACGGGCGGGCTATGTCAACGACTTTTGTTCGTTTACGGATCTCTTTATTTCTGATTCAATCTCGCAAAGAAACACCGAGCATAGGTCTTTTCATAGCACCCTGTGCAACCTCGAGCTTTCTTTAAGTTATGTTAGATGTAGTTCGTCTAGAGAATAAATCATAATTAATAAGCTAGAGTCTACATAGAAAGCAAACTTCTATATTGACTCGGATCTGGTTGTGATCGGAGAAGGCCAAGCCGCAAAATTCGCTTTCTACGTAAGCCTGAATATATTTTGACTTACTCTAAGACCACTGTCTGGCATAAATATGCGGTTGGAGTAAATACTCGTATTTGCTCGTGATGGGATCCCTACGTTAGGCCAAATTATTTTTCGTCAAATTTCACTTCGCAAAAAACTTATCGCCTAAGTATCGGCAGCGGCCGCCGAGCGCTAATATCGCCTCTATTGTTAATGAATCATTTGGAAATTTCGATAAAAATAATTAAACATGAAAAGTAAAGAAATCTAATACACATAGATAGATAGATAGATACTCTTTATTGCACACCACACAAAAAAACACAGTACAGAGAAACAATAAATTTAGAATGGTACAATTTAGGCGGTCTTATCGCTCCTATAATCTTAAGCTAGTTTGTACTCGTATTCTATGCACCACTCACATTGTTTTGTAAATCATATTATGCCTTGCAATATTTTGGGAAGAGTAAGTTTTGCTAAAAAAAATTTGCAATACGTTGTTTTGACTAACGTTTTTTTTGCCAAATGAAAATTTGGGTAAAATAGTTTGCGATGTGATATTTTGGTAAACGTTTTTTGGCCAAACATTAGTAAACCGCTCGTGATATTATTAAGTTAGAGCCGGTCACATCTGTAAGACAAAGGCCTTCCTTACTCCATCCATTATCTACATCACTGTGCTCTTCCAATAATACTAACCTTACCAAGTGCGTTTAATATGATAATAGCTTACTATGTGTAGGCGACACATCCTTGAGTTAATAAATAAATAAAAATAAATAGGATTTCTCTTAGCCCTTAAAAATAAATATGCACTTGTGTTAAATAATTTAAAAACTTTTTTGTATTCATGCTTATATCAACAAACGCGTGCAGTTATCTACGGGTATACGCTTGGCACATTAGCATTATTTGTGTGTGACAACATTTTAAATGTCAAGCTTTCATCTGTCAAATAACTCGCGTGTGTTCTCTTGCTTTTGCTCAGCTATCGCGTGCTACTTCGACCGTCGAAAAAAGAATTTTTAGTGTTCTCATTGTGGATCTATGACTATGTATTTGGTAGGCAATAAATACTTGACGAAACCATGGGCGGTTCATTTTCCATATTTACCCAAAATCAAATTGCTCGCTCGAGCGGAGCATAAAAATTCCACGTAACCCGCGTAGGTAGGTACCGGCCAATTTTATCTTTCCGAGCTTCAGTACAATTACGTGGGTAGGTATATAATTATGTTCGCTCACTTAATCTCTATGGTTCACCGGCTTTGTTGGATGGAATTTCAGTTATGGGGATCCATAGTCGGGTGGCTCAACCCCATTTATGTCCCATAGTACACAGCATGGCGTAAAACGCCATAATTAGCCAATAAAAATATATCGTAGTTATACTGACAATTTAAAAACATGAACTATTCCTCAATCAAAATATTTAGGCCCGTTTAAATGAATAATAGTGTTAATCAACGTGTAGTCGAACAAATCAACTACTTTGTGTTACGAGGTTTTAGACAATGAATTAAGCCCAAGGGTCTTTCGAGACAATTTAGAAAGCACAGGGAACTAAATAACGTTGATATATACACATTGGCTAAAATACGAACCATATTTTTAGACCAGCCAGTTTTTTGGTGGGCCAAATGATTTTATTTCGAACCATTATTCTTTGGCAGATTTTTATATAAAAGTAATTAAATTAGGATTTCTCCTCAGCATCTAGCTGCCTTCAGTTGCAGTCTTTCCTCAAATACTTTTGGCACCAACTGCCCATGTCTTCCGAAAGACCTACCTGGCAATAGGCAGCTATTGCCAAAAAACATATCAAGACTTCTCTTATTTTTTTAATTTGATGAAAATGTTTGTCAATCATGTTTTTTGCCACATAAATTTAGTGAAAGCTGAAAGTTCTCCCTCAATTATACGGAACCTCCAATACCCATTAGTCTCGCTGTTGCCCGATTTTTTATCAAAGCACAGTGGAGCGAGCGTATCGGGAACAAAGGTCGTCCAATTTGGCTCATTATGTCGTGTTCCGCCGCCCTCCCGACGCACTGAATTATTTTGTGGCCCAACAAATCGCGGTGTTTGCGAAGGATATTAATTTACGCTCATTTGTTGAGTAATTTGTCGTGTCCAAGTTAAGTCGTTCCGTGGAATCCGTGGTAAGGGGAAGTGGTGGGCTTGATTGAATCGCAGACTTAAAGTGAGGGGTTCATAATTACCTCTTCGCGTATTTGTAGCATCTACAAATGAAAGTAAATTAAGTCTTGCGCATTGAGATTATCTTTATTCTGTGTTAAATTAGATGTAAGTGTAGATTTTTATGTTTTTACAGTAGAATTTGTTTGGCTAAACTTATAAAAGGCCATGGCAGAATAACTGAGTTTAAGGGTCTCCAGCAATCACTGAGTCATATACCATTTTGTCTTATGACATTAAGTTTCATAATATTCTGTTGTATCTATAATCTGCTTTGAGACAAATAAATACATTCTTGTTCTTATTCTTTGAAATATTGGTTGATTTCGTAATACAGCGCAATGCCTGTTTTTATTTTTAAATAAATGCGTCACACATGGCACCTCATGGTCTTAAAGTAGGGTATTAACATCCTTGAGAAACGTTTTTTTTTGGATAAGCCTCCCAAATTAGGGCATAAAAACAGGCATTTTTTTGTATTTTTAAGGTAGATAATATTATTTCACAAGACATTATTAAAGCTTGTGTGGCAGCTAGTGGTGACTGTGTTTGTTCCGGCGTTTCTTCTCAGCACTTGCCAGATTGTCTGTCGCGCTGTCTCGAAGCGCTAGTAGGGCCCAAAAAATAAGGAGACATGTTCTGGCCCCCTAAGGGCCTATAATGTTATTATTGACGTTCATATGTGGCAATTTTGTCCTGAATTGAATAAATGATTTTTGACTTTGACTTTGAAATAATCAGAAAATTCACACCGTCTAATAAATTTGTAGAGGTCTCAATATTGTAATATCTAACTTTACGTGCAAATGACAGCGTTCAATCCATAGTGATGTAGGTTAGTCGTTTTTGATTGACGCTTCGCGATCACGACAGGTCTAGAAAACGAACGACCTTCGCCGGAATTGGCCCATTTCAGTGTCAGATATGATTTATGAGTATGATAGGAATCGTTCACTGATCTAGGTCTAGCTAAATCAACTATAATTGAGCTAAATAAGCAACACGAACAGGTAGAACATGACTGGTAGGATATATGGTTAAAGGTATCGAATTGAAACTGCATGTTGATTTAAGACAGTCATGCTAAGTTGCTAGACAGATTGGATCTTTGTTGTTAGTCATAATTATAATCAGTATTGGGATATTATACATAATATTCATTGTCATGTTTTTGTCCAGTCGACTCTTGACGCAGACGAATTCTAGCAGATCTTAAAAAAATCACTGTTTAATACAGTATAAGTCCTTTTTTGTTGCCTCTGTCAGTTTGTAAAAGCTAATCTCTGGAAGTACTGTTGTGATGTTGCTACGGTTTTCACAAATAGATACAGATATTACAATTTATAGCATAAACTCGCACAGCGATTGCATGCAGCAGAAATGAGAAATTTAAGGTGGATGTGTGGGGTGACGAAAATGGACAAGATAAGCAATGAATATATTAGTTAGTATGAAAGTGGCACCTGCAGCAGGAAAGATGAAAGGAAACCGTTTGTCTTGATATGGACATGTGATGCGAAGGGAAGAGGGACACACACGTAACTAGGAGAGTGATGGATATGTGTACTGATGGGTGGAGAGGCAGAGGACGTCCTAGGAAGAGATGGATGGATTGTGTGAGGCGCGATATGTCTGAGAAGAAAGTGAATGACTCGATGCCGAGTGACTGGATTGCATGGAAGAGAAAGATATACTGCGCAGACCCCAGATGACTTGGGACCAGGGCAGGCGAATGATGATATACTCGCACATACTTTTAACCATATAACGAGTATGTGGGAGGAAGCCTGGAAGTACGCGACATTGCCGACAAGATGATGGAGAGTAGGCTGCGATGGTATGGTCAAGTAAAGAAGAGGCCCCTAGATTACGTAGGGAATTTGGTACTTGAGCATTTCCCTGGCCGGTCGAAGATCCAGAAGAAGACCCAAGATGATATGGAAGAGTGTAGTGCTAAAGGATATGAGGGAGTGTAAGGTTTCCGAAGACGATGTCGAGGACAGAGGAGTGTGGAGATAACGAATATAAATACGAAGACTGACCCTACCACCATGTCGGATATATGTAAATCCGATAATATAGCCAGGAAGAGAAGGAGAGAGAGATAGTGCTAACCATGCAAAGCGATACACATCGCGATATTTTTATTCAGTGAAATAGACACATGTATTTTTTAAAGTAGTTACCTTCTCTTCGTGTCCCTTTGAATTGAAACAAACTGTTACTGTATATTTGACCACGTTAAAATGGTCACATAGTTAATTAAGTCAAAATGTTGATCAAGATATCTGGCCAGAAAAGCATATATCCCAAACCAGTTCAGTTAAGCATAGTTAATATTCGCGTCAACTACCCTCACTCATCATTTCCGGGCAATCTGTCTCGCTCTGACACTGTTATTGTTTACCTTCCGTCGTTATAGTTGCGCCCCGCGGTTCCACCGCCCCCTCCTTTGATAACATCTAAACGATGGGGATGTAGCTAGAAGAGACCCGACAGCTCATTTTAGTGCGACACAACAGAATAAAAGTAGATTTTAAAATACCAAAACACTAATATTTTAAACCAATAAATCAATATATTTTTGCAAATCTGCTTAAATTAAGCTTTTTTATACGTCCCATATTTTTTTATGACAGGCTAAGTTTATTCATTTTTCACAACTTCCAATATCTCAATGACAATGATTACGAATTTATTCTGAGGCAATTATTATTATAGAAATCATGGATTCCACAAAATTAAATGACACATTTTGAGGTAATTATAATTAAAGAAATCATGACTTCCACAAATGACACAACGCAATTCCAGCAATATAGACGCTGATAGAATAGATAGACACATTATTGCACAGATACATTAGGTTATTGTAAACAAGACACAGTACTCGTATGTACAATCAGGCAGTCTTTTCTCCAAAAGCAACCCCGTCCAGATAAATACTCTCTAAAAATACTCTTTAAAGCACCTAGCATCAAGACGAGTAGAGAGAGTGGGAGAGAGAGAGAAAATAATAAGCATGACTATCTGTTCTCGCCGCCCTCCGGCAAGGCCTCCGGAACTCCGCAAACAATCGTTTGATAGCTCCGGTGAGCGTCAACACTAATTTCCTTGTAGTTACAAACCGCTGTGTAGTTATTAGCCGCGTTAATCAGCCTACTGGGTGGAACGTGCCTTGGAACAACACTAAACTTTCAAGGTCCTTGTTACAGTTATGGAGGATTCAAGGTCTTTGTTACTGTTGTACGAGATATGGAGGATACATTTTGTGACGAATTTTATGTTAAAAACAATTATAGTTTTACTAAATAAAAAAATGTTTTCATGGGAAAAACTTTTGTTTTTTTAAAGAATAATGCCGTCATAACGAAAAAGGGCATAAAAAAAATACATGCTTGCATGCAAGTATTCGGAATCAGAAAAAAGGCGCATCATTCAAGCTTAAATTTCTCGAGGATTAAAAATAATCGGCCATTTTGTGTTACGAAAGAGAATTTTAGATAAAATAGTAATATCAATCAATTCAAGTTTTTTTTGTACATGTTGACACATGTTTTTTTTGCAATTCTTATTTCAAATTTCCTCTCTACAATCGAGGCGTCAAGTGCACAAAACCAGATTCTCCACTCATCAAACACTCGTCTCAGAAGGGGCGACCGAGCTCAAATTAGAGTAGGGAATGGGAAAGACGTGTAGCGACAAATTATCTGCAACCATTCACTCTTGATAAATGAACGAATGAGGTTTTCGACTAGCAGTTAAGATCGAAGATAGTAATAAGAAATAGTAGTACTATTTGAATAATTGATTTACCAGTGTAAGAAATCACATTTTTAGTTGTCATTTGGTTTAGTAATAAACGGCAGTTAAGAAGCAACTACTTCTTCAAAATTGTCAACAAAAAATCTGAAGATCTATAATAGAAATTAATGTTCATTATAGTAGATAAAAATGTATATATCACACTGACAATGTTTAATATTTTGTTTTTGCTTCCGTAGTAAGTAAAATAAGCTGAGAATACATTAGCAAATTAACTTTTTTCTAGTAGTTAGAAGATTAGGAGGAAAGAGTACGAGTTCATAACCGACTTAATTTTATTAATATAATAGCTATACATTTAAAAACGAATGTATAAAGTTATGACGTTTGGCAAAAAATTAACTATTTTAAGTATTTGTTTTTTCACAAGGGTTGCTTTGTGTCTTTATGTCTCTCTATCTGTCTACATTTCTTTAAGGGTAAGTAAAGTTACTTTATATGATTTATTAGTAAAATATACGTTCCACTGAGGCACAGGGCTCACCTCAGCGACATTTTAAACTTTCTTATTGCATTTTTATTGCTAACACTATGTTTAACCAATAAAATTCAATAAAACCAATTTATATCTGTAAATAGGCCTAATGAAGCTCTTTTACACGTCCCAATTATTTTTTTACCACTGCCACTGCTACCTGCTACCACTGCTTCGCGACTATACTGCGGGCGAATAACGTAGAGAAAAACAAAATACAAAATAGGTACCTACGTGTTGCAATAATTCCCATTGTAGTGTATTATCTGTTTGCATACACTACAGCGGGATTTATTATCATCTAGGTTGAGTGTTATTTTGTATGGAAAACAAATAAATAATTATAAACCCTACATGGTCCATTATGTACTTTAGTTCTACTTAAGTTAATTATGGATGCAATAAATGATTGAGTATTGAGTATTAAATGTGGTTACTTTTAAAACAGTTTATAAATTCAAAAATGTTATAGCAAACAAAATAGCGATGTTTTTGTTTTTCCATACAAACTAACGCTCTACCTCATTGATAATTAATAAATGTATGGAGCTGCAATTTTTTTTTCTTTATTAATGTTTGGCAACTGGTTCATTAGTAACATTGTAGTTACTTCTATGTATTCAGTGTCTCCACTATGAAGTGTTTAGATTATAGGTCACTACGAAGACCCAGTAGGTATTGGAAAACATGGTGTTCATTCCATACATAGTATACCTACTTACTACTACCTATAGTTCCAATCTAAATCTCGAATTGAAACGAGTACGTTACAGTCGAGAAGTCGATCATTAGCCAAGATGAGTGAAGCCCGATTGTAACGTATTGCGGTTGGAAGACGGATTACTGGTTCGTTCATTACGAGTCAATAGACGTAATCCTGGAATCGCACGGTTTAGCACTCGACTAATTTTAAACTCGTTAGAAGGTTCAGATGAGTTAATGAAAACCATTTGACGACCGGTGTAGCAGTTTGCGCTCCGGACTAAAAATCCGAGCGGATCCGGGTTCGTATCCCGCAAGGGGCAAGTTTTTGTGATGAGTACGAGCTGTTGTACTTGAGTCATGGATGTATGTGTATGTCTATCCGTTATCTAGTCACCATAGTACAAGCTGTTGCTTAGTTTGGGGCTAGATAATTGGTGTGTAAATCAAAACTATTTATATTTCTAAAGTGATACAACAACGTTGTTAGCTGACCCATGCAGGTAAAATATTGTTATTAATAACTTACCACTAATAAGTCAATTATTGTCATGTTAACAGTTTTGTAATTTTTATTTTATCCTACACAAAATCCACACCTCTCAAATAACAGAGTTACAATACTTATATTATAAACATTTTTCTTTGTATTAGGTATTCAGCTTCAGAGTCTGTGCAAAAGATATTCAAGTAAAGCGCAACACACAGAGAAGGCGTGAGCGGGACGGTGACTGGTCGGGTCGGGAGTACGTCGGGTCTAAATGGGTGCCCACAGAACAGACAGCCTCACGCTTTCTGTGTGTGTTGCGCTTCAATGTACAGTTATACTTTATGCCATCAAAAACAAAACTTGTAAAAAAAACAAGTCTCGCAACTCAGTTCTTCTACCGTAAAAAGTTGGGAGATCCATGTAATACAAAGTCGGTTGACTGATTCAGTCCCTACTTAAGGGACCTTCTGTCTTAAGTTATTACGTAATTAGCTAATCTAACAACAACTTATAATAACTTATAAACTGTTTGCGATGAACATAAGCTCTATTAATAATTTCAAATTTAGTTTTGACCGGACCAAGCTCGTAAACATGTTCTTTATTAAATGTAATGTATATTTTCTTAAATATTTTTTTTTGTTTTAAATGTAAAGATTGACTTGGCCATCGCATGAAAACACGATGTATCTCACAAGTAATACATATTATATTAGATCAGATTGTTTATTTATTTATTTATACAGGTACACTTATTTGTTCATTGCAAATGTTTTCTAGGTACACCAACTGCATAAATAACTTTGTAATCCCTTATAAATGTATGGGATTACAAAGTTATTTACGCAGTTGATGTATTTATTTTATTTTATTTATTGTATCTAGAAAACTGGACTGAAATTGCAAAATATTTTAGTTTTTCCTTGATTTATACACAAAACACTGATTGTAGTCACTACTAGAAGTGCCTTAGAGTTTTGATGATCGGCCAGTCAGTGAGTGACAAAATTAAGAACTTTGACTAGTTATAATTCTTAAACCACTGGTTCAAATTGAATGAAATTTAAAATATACCGTGTTTATACAATGCTTGCTTGGTTACTAGAAATATAGGCTTCTTAGTTTAATCCACAACAAAGTTATAGGGGGTCGAAAATGGCCTGAACTGCTTCGAGAAAAGAATAGCACGGCCGTGCCGCTTTTTTTTTGCTCGACTTGGCGGGGACACTGCCGTGCCCCCAGATTTTTACCTCACAAGTCAAAGGTACCTAAACTATAGGACCTAATGCTTGGAATATTTTCGTTTTGAATATGTAAATAAGGAGTTTTTATACAAATTTTAATACGATACGTTTTCTGTTTATGTGATTTTAAAAATAAAATGAAATTTTACGAAGGTATAGTATCAGTAATGAAGTTTTCAACAATCACAACAATTATCTAACTCAAAATGAAGCACAGCCGACAAGATAAAGGCTAGATGAAAGATGAAAATTCTAACTGATGCTCGATTAACTATCCTTTTATCAGTCTCTCCTTTTATGGCCTAATTATTTGAACCTTATTTAATAAGTAACTTGAAATAGCACTGTAGTTAAGATAACGCTAAGATGAAACGGTTATTAGCGACAGAGGAGCAAATTGCCTCTGATTGGAGTGTAGTCTGCTGGCGGGCGACGAAGGATTGCCTTGCCGTTCATTCATTATGAGTGAATGGCTGTAATTTGGTGTCACGTTCTTGTTCCATTCACTCTGATTATTTTTACTGTGAATGTTTAGTTGTTTAACTGTTTCATTGAAAGTATTTAGAATTTACCAAGATTTTTAATATTTACAGATACATTACTTGCAAGCCTAGTTTAAGAGAGATTTCTTATTTAGAAAAGAGAGAGAATTCATAGAGGATAGACAAGATTAAAATTTCAATCAATTTTATTGTAATATCATTATCATAATCCGGTCTATGTCAGTTTTAATCCTGGCTTTGGTTTTGTTTCTGCTCTGGCTTTTTTGGCCTAAGGTACCTAGTCAATTAATTCAGTTTTTTTTGCGTTTCAAGCTATTGCAAAGGCAAACAGCAGAGAAGCCACCGAGTGCTATTAACTATTATTGTTTGCTCAATACAAATAATGCGATCCGAGATATGTGGGTGCACGTGTTTTTTCCATCAACAATGCACATTAATGTTAACAATCTTATGACAGTACGTCCACATTTTGCACGATTTACATTTAGGCAATTAAGTTGTAATAAATAAATAAACCTCATCAAAATTCCTGATTCAGTCATCCGCGTGACCTTCTCTTTGAAACCTGCCGATGACAGCTTTAAATATGCCGATTCCAGAAGTAAAATACAACTTTTATATTGTACTTACGGTTGTATTTGATGCTTTCGTTTTACACGTACAACAATCATTGGAAGTTATCGAATTAAATGTCTTGGAAATGACAAAATCTTTCCTAGTTTGTTCCAGCCACAGACCACAATATCATTGGACCAGCGGGCTCTACAGCTGTCATTCGTCTTTTTCTTGGCCACCACTCTGTAACTGCTCTGTTCTACCGTCGTTTCTTCTTCTTGTCTTGTCTTTCTTTCCCCGACCCACTTCAACTCGGCAATTCGCACAACGTCTTCTATATGTGTTTAAATTCCCAACCAAAATGTTGTAACCCTTCTAAACATTTATAAACGCTTCGCATAAATAGGTGAAAGTGAATTGCCTCTGATTGAAGTGTCTCCTTGGGCCTTAGAGTGGATTAGTAGTTCGTTAATTACAAGTGGCGGTACTCCGTGAGAATGAAACACGAGACAGGGCCCTCTTTATTTATTTAATTTAAACATGTTTTCGACAGTTGAATAAAGCGGTGGTTTATTGATAAAAGCCAATGAAATAACAATAGATCAGATGCTTTTGTAGGATCTGAATTTTCTGTCGCTTCAGTTTTGCAAATGCCTAAAAATCTAAACCATATCTTTATTACATTTATAAACATCTTTAAAACTGCGTTTGGGTTTATACTCCCTGGCTGTACATAAGTTACTTTTGATTACAACCTGTGACTTTTACTTTTATGACACTCTATAAGGGTAATTAGGTACTTCTAACTCTAATTGCTCATACTCGTATTTCTCCCTTTTTAAGAAGCTGAATCATTTATACGTTTACTGCATTTAGGATGGTTAATAGTTACTTCCTATACATTTTGCTCTTTGGAAACAACGAAGTAACGGGTTGATAGAAGTACATAAAGGTTATAAATATGATTTTAAATATCATTGGATATAGTTACGTTGCTTTAATAAACATCATATTCATATTGTTCATTATTTTCGAAAAATTCTAAATATCCAAAAAAAAACAGAAAGTTTATTGGAATCCCTAATGTTTTCAAGGTTACATACCCAAATAAATGAGCTGCAGGCGTAAAATTTGGTACTAAAAATAAACGTTTCACTTGGAGTGATTATAATGAGAACTTGGTTAAGTATGAGTCAGAACTGAATCAAAGAAACGGTGACATGGAACTGTAGGACTTGCACTTGGCCCTTTCTTTAAACTGCTAAATTGTGTTGTTTGGCACAAAACATGTGAACTGTGACTGAACACATTACAATAAATGGAAAGTTTTCTTTTCTGCTCGTCTGTATGAGTCGTCTATTTCGGTTTAGCTATTTCGAATTCTATGCTTTTATCTCGTAAATGCCTTTTTGTTCTGATCCCAACACGAGTGGATTAGTCGTTCATTCATTACGAGCGAATGGCGGCGTAATCCGTCCAAGGGGGACGTGTTCCCTCCATTTCTCTAATTTCAACCCGCTTGAGGTCGATGTTCAACTGTTTTGTAGAGCTGATCGTCTGTCATTAGAAGATCTTGATTGCTTTTGCTCGACAAAAACTATTCACAGTTATAAATAGTCAGTGGGGACTGTCCACTGATCGAGCATTTAAGCAAATTAACAAGGTCGCTTTTAACTATTGAGTAGTAACATAGTTGATAAGCTTGCTGTTACTAACACATGGATCTTTTGTAATCTGATAAATAAATATTGTTATTTTATTTTTATTAAAATATGTATTATTTAGAAGAAGCCACATAATACATTGGAATGACATGACTTTGCCAGAGCATATTTTTTTTACATCTATAAAATATCATGTTTTTCCGCCAAAAAGTTATTATCACTTATTGAATTGAGGGAAAGTTACTTTATTAAGATGATGTTTTTACTAAATATAAAATATGCGCACACCAATTGTCATAATCTCAAAGTAAGGAACTAATATCCTTGTGTTACGAGGTGGCAGACAATAAATTTGCCAATTTAGAAAAGACAGTTTTTCTAGATAAAGCCGAACTCGAAATCAAATTTAGGAAGCTTTACGTTTATGTTGTTACGTGAAATTGGGTATAAAAGGTTTACTTTAACATTATGATATTTAATTACACATAAGAAAATTTTATTTTTAAAAATTATCATATAGTAATTCTCACAAAGTATTGTTGACCAAATAATTTATCACTGATCAATGATTAATTGTTTGATGTAGTTCGATTTTGTCAGAAAGCCGTAATATAGCAACAACATAATAAAATCGTACTCAACGATTCGGCTTAATCCGTGTATCAGCTATCCGATACCCTTTCTCGTAAAGTACAATAATCCGGAATAATCCGAAACTTCTTCCCATTTTCTGTTCCGTTAAACTCGAATTTTACATATGAGCGGATTAATGTGGTGTGAAAATAGTTGCGGTTCGTCTCTGGCACCGCGAGCCGGAATGAACAGGCGTTCCGGCACTTCAACTTAATGAAACTTGCCTCTAGACCTCTAGTGGATGGTTGCGATAATTCCAGGCGAAGTAAATGGCCTTGTTATTGTGAGTGCGAGAGGTCAGTGCGCACTGACTGGCTCTAACTGATGTTATCTGAACATGGAAATTTGCGAACTTAATTTCCAGTCCGCACCACTGTAGTAGAATTGCGTAACAGTAAGCCCGGTCGCAAAAAGGTGGCACGACTGAAATGGCAATGGGCGGGCCACGTAAGCCGTAAAGACGACGAAATATGGAGCCACAAGGTCTTGTTCTGGAAGGAATGGGAAGACGAGGTGTAGGTAGACCACCAGCCAGATAGTCGGACGATCTTACAAAGACGGCAGGACTAAACTGGACAAGAATCACCGCACTGAGAGCTAGCTTGAGAGAGCTTCAGGGGGCATATGTCCAACAGTGGACGAAACACATATGCTAAAGCAGAAGAAACCTAGTCGCTCTGTGTGCCTAGAGTGGATTATGTAGGAACTGTATATCAGTTGAGGAACTAATCCACCAATATAATTTGATGTCGCCTCATACATACTAGTGGACCCTGCAGTATCGGAATCGATCCCTACCCAGTCAGTTGCTCATGACGAAGCAGATGCTAAGCAGTTACTATGTCAGATGAAAAAGTGCATTAATTATAATGTCCATGTACGTAGTACATCATTTCTATGATAATTAAGAAACGATGAGTTTGTAAAGTTAAGTGTGCAGTTGAATAAATCTAAGTATTGAAGTCGACAGGTGGTATCATTTCTCCATAGTACTTATAATAGCTGGTGAAGATGATAACATCTGATGAAGTGCGTGGCGTCAATTTAATTAACGATATTAGAGTATGCATACTAGCAGTAATCCTCTGTTATTCCGCTCATAAGTACAGCAGACTTTTCTGTGGCAATAATTAATAAAGCTTGACAATGAACTCATAAACGTACTGGCACACCCAATACAGTAACCCAATGCGTAACGCATTCCTTCCGCGTGTTAAACAAAGTAGTTTTAATAAATACGAGTATGCACCAGATACTTTACACATTTTGGGTAATTAACATCTTTGTATTACGACTTCAAAATGTTAACTACTTACTTTTCATTTTACAGTTAGGGTCAACTATTGTCTCTTTTATATAGTTAGTAGTGACGCTACTGAATTACATGTCTATCAAAGGAGTACCACGTTGGATGCCAATTATTGCTCCGCACTGGGCGCCAATTACAAACCCCACGGTGGGCGCCAATTATCAGCCCATGGTGGGTGCCAATTACATTTATCCCCTGTTTTAGAGAATCGTATCCTCGACAGCCTATTGTTCGTCGTCAAGTTGACCTAATTAGGCATTCGAATTAATGTTATTGTAATTTTAAACAAAAGGTTCTGTATAATTTTACGGTTTGAGATAAATATGAGTGGTTTGACTGTAAATTTATTCTTTTTTACTTTTATTATACTACCCAGTAACATCGAATTCAATTTTAAAAGTATTATTCGGTAGCGGCGTTTATTTGACCTGAGCTAAAGTAGAAATGCTTGAATTTTCAACGAAGAACCAATGAAAAGTAATTTGAATTGAATTTAACCTCGGTTTTTATTATCGTTTCTAGTTAATATATTTTATTTAAAAAATGGTTAAAAAGTTAAACGCTGGATGAAAATTAGTAGGGGAATTCGACTTTCCTATTTCTTCCCTACTAACACGTCGAAGAAACGAATGGTCCTACAGCCCGCTATGAACTTTCCGCCATCTCACTAACGAGGTCGTTTGAAAGTTTTTCAAAGTAATATTTTCGCTGTTACGGGATCTAAACTACGATTGGAACAAAAAGGTTTTGTTTTCAGTACAAGGCAAACATGAACACATTTTACCTCAGTTATTACAACAGGTTACATAAATGGTTGCCCATCCCCTCCCGATCTTGTTCTGAGTTACATCTTCGTGATAGAGTTTTGCAGTGGTGTGCTACAGGCGTTGTTGAGGCTCGTCTAGTTATTATATTTGGAGCGATTTCCACCAGACATCCGTAACCCACAGACAGAGGGACAATTTTTCAACCTTTGCTAGTAGGCTACATACCCAGTGCTATCTTACGCGCTGTGCAAACGTAGACACTTTTTGTTGCCGACACGGCACACCATCACAGCGAACCGTAGTTGCTGTGTCCTGTAGCGGTGATTAAACACAGTCGCCCGTTGCTACTACTGGTCACCGGTAACTGTAGTTGCTGTGTCCGGTGGCGGCAATAGTCACCGGTCGCTACTTCTGGCCACAATTCGTTCGGCTCGCCCCAACCGTGCTCCTGCGTCATCCGCGCTCGTGCGCCACCCGTTTAGTGTGCGTGGCTTGTGTCGCACACTGGAGACGGACACCGAATGCAACTTCTCCGTTTGCGCAGCTCAGTTCAATTATAAGGAGATTTGTTAATATTGATTGTGTCTTTAACTAACGACTTTTAGTTTCCAATTACCGTCACCAAACAATTTTTGATCGTCATGAGTATGTGTTAAGTGGAACCAACTGGACACAAAAAATGTTTTCGTATGGACATGGAATGGATGATTTCATACTGGTTTTATAGAAATGAAAAATTCATCGGTAGCCTGTATCTGACACAAGACACAATAGTGTCCACGTTTGCGCCGTCGCTTAGCTTAGCTTATAAATCGAAGATTATATAGTTTCGGTAATATCTGCTGAAGCGCTCTGCCCCTGGATCACATCTATATAAACAAAACAGGTAAACATACATTTTGAATGTGTTGTGTTTAAGTTAACTTAAGACTTGTAACGAAAATAAAAAATGACACGTTGTTATTGCTGATACAAACAATGCGAATTTCAACAACATCAACGCTGTCAAATCCAGGAGACAATGCTCATTCCTATCAATATCAAATCGATACCAATTCTAATACTCGATGCGTGAGCCAAGTGCTCTCAAATCCTCGCTCGTATTACAACCGCGTCGTAAACAGGGTACCATAGGACCGTTCCTCCATCGGTACAATGGCGAAGCGAAGACGCCTTGATAAATCTATACGGAACCGAAAATAATGTCTTTGAGACTGCGCCGCGACGGTGGCGCCCCGACCTGCTGAGAGGGGGACGAAATTATGCCACAAACTAAATATAACAGCCACTCGCGTGATCCGTAAGAGCTTTCTGGCGTCGCGCTCCAATTAATTTTAACTTAAGGCCGTCTACAGCTGGACATGTCTCTCTAAAGATATAGTATCACAGTTCTATGACCCCATGCCCTTTACTTTCAGCATACAGTTGCTCCATCAATGACTTCAATTATACAAAGTTATTATTTTTAACCGACTTTAAAAAAGAAGGAGGTTCTCAATTTGTCGGGATCTTTTTATTTTTATTTTATTTTATGTATGTTTAGCGATCGTTCATTACCAGGTTAACCGATTTCGATAGTTCTTTTTTTGATCGAAAGGGAATACTTTCGGAATGGTCCCATAAAAATTTTGTCAGGTCATGATGATAGGATCTATAAGAAAATCATCAAACATTGCATGAACTCCATACCGCGCCAACTGATTTTTGTATCTATGTTATTTTTTATTAGTAAATAGCTTGTAAAATAACAAAAACAAATAAATGTTCAGCTTGACTTTATAAATCTCTATTCATTAAATAAAATTTTATAAAAAAACTGACTTCAATAACAATATAAACACAAGTACCTAATCAGTTATTTTTGGAGTCGGTGCCATCCGAAGGGAGTTTGAATGTTTTCGTTTCCACGACTCCAAAAGTAACTGATTAGGTACATGTGTTTATATTATTTTTAGGTTTTTAGTTTTTTGAAGTCAGTTTACTTTTTTTTTACTAAATTTTTATCTAATGAATAGAGATATTGAGGTTTAGAAAGTCAAGCTAAACATTTATTTGTTTTTGTCATTTTAACAGTGTTGAATGCAGATGAATTGTCGTTATACACAATTGTCTATAGATGGTGAATTTAACAGATGTACTATATGCTTTTCCATTCCTAAAATAATAACTAAAATACAGTTAAAATTGGATCCAACGTTTGGACGTTTTTTATGATCGCACCGGCGTAAGGATTTGTGAGTTGTAATTATCACCTAAAATGCCCCATAAACAGGACGACCGATTAAAGATCAAAGTCTGCGAATTGACAAACAAAGTTAACATCAAAATGAGAGATAAGAATTTACGTCGCATATATTTTACGATATAGGACTATGATGTTTGCGTTACAACTGATAGGATTCTCGTTCAAAACGATTTCACCGCGTTCTTTTCATAATATGAGTGTGAAAACCACTATTCAAATAAAAGAAGCCAGCCAAGCGTGACGAGTATTGGAATCCCCCCGATGATAGGTCATTGGGGCACGCCTATGTTCAGCAGTGGATTTCCTAAGGCTGAAATGATGATGATGATGAAATAAAAGAACTCTTCCTAACGCGATGCTAGCACCATGAGAAATCAACCTATGAAATCGCAATAAACCAAGGAAAACTCCAGCGTAATAACCAGGCCATATGTACAAAAGAACAATATTTGATATATTATTATATCTCATTTGGTGTATCTCGAAATTAACATGTTGAATGTTTTCTTACATTACCATAGTAAACGAATGTAATACGCATACGTTCTGGATCCGAAAAATAGGCTTTATTTGCGTAAAATAGAGGCTCTGCATAAATCTCCATACGATTTTGTACGGTGCTAGGTCTGATAAGTTTTTCGCAGTTGTTATCTTTCAGCCGAATAAATATGAATAGTATTGTCTTTTGTATTCAGTCTCAACCTAACTAGGCAGTTTAATCTTTTAATCATGATGTACAAATGAAATATTTTCTGAAATTTAATCCTTTTCGCTTTGAAGCTAATGGAGTGATAAATTTCATAATTTTTATGTGGACTTTGAAAATCTGATACAACATGCTTCAACTGAAGGGTGCGGCAGTGACAAAAAAACATTACCCTTCTTCTGGGTAGGTCAAGTAGTAAAATAGACAAATTCTCGCGATCCTTAAATAATTTCGTAGAGTCCCTAATCAAGTAGCGTTCTGGATAAAAATCTCAAATTGAGACTGACAAAAGCTAGATGAGTTGGTTCATTATCATTAAAAACAGCCCAAACACAGTCAGTCCACTACTAGACACATGACTTGCCCAATAAACATAACTGAGTCGGCTGTTCTTTTACATCTAATGCCAGCTGCTTTATGTATATCTTCGCTCCGCCTTGTCGGAGGGCGCCCCACGCTGCGCTTGCCTAGTCGCGGGCTTCACTCAAGAACACGTCTATCCCATCGGTTTTTGGTTCTACGGCAAATGTGATCAGCCTACTGTCTTTCTTGCCACTTTGCTTATTATTCGAGCTATAATCGATTACTTTAGTTCTTTGTCGGCTAACTTCATTTTATCAATTAGAGAAATCACAAGCATCTCCTTCCATAGCTTGCTTAGCAGCAAGCTTGCTAACAACGTGCTTAAATTGGTTGCGTTGCTTCTTCTCATCACTGACCCACAAAAAAGTGAGTTGTACTGTCTGTTCTATCTTCGCTGCGCTACTGAGAGCCGAAGCGAGAGGGGATGGGACACAAAATTCTGTTGATTGTACAGATTAGCCCGCGATGAACGCAATACTGTGGGCTGTATCCGCGCCGAGCGAATCCCAATCCAATCTCGGGGGGATAGAATTTAAATTTATACGGCAGAGTCGAAATCTCCGGTAGTATTTGTTGAAGTATTCCGAATTTCTGATAATAAAGTTGCGGGGATATGTTGTCGCTGGTTATTTGCATTTGAAAGGCCTCGCTTAGTTACGGCTCCGTATAGAAACGGGCACACTCACACTTGGGGGTGATAGTTCTCGTATGGTTATTTCTAACTCAAATATCTACTGTAGGTATTTTGATATTTTCCTCTCCTGTACTTATGTTGCTATTCAAATTTAAGTGATGAGTTTTGATGATTTTTGTATGTTTATGTACATATTACTTTTTTTTATTATCTTTTTTTATTTTTTATTTGGTTCACAAACCGAATGTTATCTCCTATTACTATTATTACATATTAGACGACTTCCGTAGCCGAGAGGCGAGCATACCGGACTTGGTGTCGCTATCTCTGAGGTTCCAGGTTCGATTCCTGGTTGGGTCAATATAGAATAAGAATAACTTTTCTATATTGCCTCGGGTCTGGGTGTTGTGGTACCGTCGTTGTTTCTGATTTCTGCAACACAAGTGCTTTGGCTACTTACCACAGGATCAGAGCAATGTATGTGATGTTGTCCAATATTTATTATTATTATTTATTATTATATCGTATTTACATAATTTATGTAAGTAGATATATCTGTCAAAAATGTACCTTATTGTACAGTCAATGGCAGGTCAACCTACCCGAAAAGTTAAAGGTCATTGAACCGATTTTCAACTTTAAATCCGACGCATAGAGATTAATACCAATTGATTGAGTTACATAGAACGTTGACTTGTTACTTCGTGACCATGTCTATTGATGTGTTTTTTGGTGTATATTTATCGAAACAGCTGATCTGTTGGTCCAGTTCAGATGAGTTTTCCACTTATAGGACTGTCTAAAAAACAAGGTCATTGTTTATTATTTCGATTTTGGTCTTGTAAAATAATTTGTATTTGAGCAGTAGAATCATTATATAAAAGAAAGATACCTAATAAAACATGAATTTAAGAAAAAATAATATTTTGTGCAAAATTATATAATAGGCACGCCTACGAACACATCCCAATATAACACTCGCCTATCAATTTCGCCTAAAATAAAAAGTGCAAAACTGTTTAGACAATATCCCACAATGTTAATTTATATATGCAATAAATACTATTTCATTTCATTTCATATATACAACAAGAATTTGCACATTCAAACAAAGTATAGTTTTAGCGCAGTTGAGAAGACAAGGGCTCTCAAACACTCACGTCCAGTTCTAACAACTCCACTACAAAGGATGCACCGCCCGTATCACGTATCAATTTACAACATCGTAACGAGATACAACAACGAACGTAACAACAACGAATCATGCTGCCGGACTAGTTTACACAAGACAGGAACTTACAGTAGGCCGCTCTGTATTGTTGATCAACCAACGCTTTTTTATTCTTTTTATGTCGAAGGCAATGTGGCAAATATTGGTGGCCAGAACAATATGTAACAATATTTTTATTTGGCACACAATAAATACAGGTTACAGAAAGAATAAAAGTATACAAATTCAAATTGTTTATTTGCCAGTAGGCATAAACCAGACATGACAACTTTCATAGCCGAGAGGCGAGTACACCGGACTGGCATCGCTATCTCTGAGGCCCCGGGTTCCATTCCTCTTTTCTGTATTGTCTTAGATCTAATACAAAAGCTTTGGCTACTTACCATAGGATCGGAGTAATAGTGATGTTGTCTAATATTTATTAACTATTGGTGATGCGTAACAGGTCTTCGCATGTGCAGCTTTCCGTACGCGTAGGAGCGAAGGTGGTCTGTTTGAATGGAAATACCGCTATCGCATTTACCATTGTTGCCATCAGTGTAGCCTCGTTTCTTTGTACATCTGAGCTTCAACGCAACACAATCTATGTCATGTGTATAAAGCCTTGTAAAAATCTGCTGCGATAGTCGGTCATCATAATCATCAACAAATTATATAAATTACAGTCCATTGCTGAACTGCCTATGTATGAATTTAAATCGCATGTCAAGATGATTTTAATGAAAAAGGTTATTACACTGTAAATGATTAAATTAAATGATAAAAATGTATGGAATTAAATACTGCCGTACTCGCACAGGTTCATTCTATCTTGTAATGTAAACACTCTATTTAAAAAGAGGCTGACAATAGTGACCGAGTTTCTTGAGCTGCTTCTTCTCGGCACTAGCCCACAATATTGCCCCGAAGCAGTGGTAGGGTAAAAAAATATATTGGGACGTGTAAAAGAGCTTAATTTAGGCCTATTTACAGAAATAAATTGGTTTTATTGGTTTTTATTGGTTTTCATCATTTCCATTTCAGCCATTGGACCAATGAATATGAACATAGGTTCCCCCCAGTGTTGGGGATTACCAATACTTGCCACGCTTGGCAGGCGGGTTGGCGAGTCTTTTACAATATTTCCTAGCCTATTACGACAAGTCTCATGTTGGTGGTGGGGAAGTGTATTCTTTACGGCCATGCCCTCACGACGCGTGCTCGTCGTGTAAATGGTCGAGTATAGGCAACCTGCAAAGCTAAGTTAGTGCAATAAATATAAAAAATATTCTTCTTGACACACTATATCTATGCTTTCTCCGTTCACCGAACTCACACATATACATCCAATCTAAAATCACGTTGTTATGTTATATGTGTAGTATTCCTATTTCTCGGATAGAAATAAATGACTCCTATACAAACACGGGCTGAATGATAGCAAATAAGATTGAACGACCTTTTTCCATATAAATGTGAAATTACCATATCCACATTTTCACTGGAATATTACCAGTAGTACGTCAACATTTCTATATTTTATTATTACATATTTATGACTTAAAGAACTTGAAGCAAATACAATAAGTTTAAGCTTTTAAATCAAGAAAGAGGCAAGGTGATTGTGTGATTGTAGCCTGAGCATTTCGTAGGTACCTAGTCATGGATGTAGCAAAGTAATAATCAAATCAAATCAAACAATTTACTTGCATGAACACAACACAGTATCGATGTTACAGTTAAGGTATGAGTAAGTAAGTAAGGTATAATATTAAAAAACATCACATAGGTACATTGCTCTGATCTTAAGGTATATAGCCATAGCACTTGTGTTATAGAAATCAGAAACAACGACGGTACCGCAACACCCAGACCCGAGACATTATAGAAATATCGTTTTCTATCGATCCGACCGCGAATCGGACCGGGAACTAATGGTCGTAATGTTTTAAGTATGTCCATCCGTTTATAGTCGCTATAGTACTAGCTCTTCCCATAGGCAAAATCATTTACCTACACGAAAATAATAAACTACATCTTTAGCATTGTCGTATGTGAGTATAATGTATGCCTCTCGTCGAGATTTCCGGGAAAATTCAGCCATTCATATTGACTTAGATAAGATAAGATAAGATAAGATAATCATTTATTGTGAAAACTGTGTTACTTTGTTGTTACATAGATACTAGTTATAGAACCAACAGTTTGCCCAATACGGATGTACTCGTACAATATCGTTTCTTATGAAAACTAAATACTAACAAATTTTAATATATTTTTAACTGTATCCTAATTGGAATTAAAATATTCTTCTAGGTTATAAAAACATTTGAGTATTAGCCAATCTTTAAAATTGCGGACCTTTAGCTTTAATAAATTGGGGTAACCTATTGAAAATCTTAACTCCCATTATAAAAGTACTTTTGCTATAGATGTAGCTCGATGATTTAACTATACAAATGTCATACTTATATTGTGATCGTAAGTTATTTCTAATGTCACTTTTTTATTTGCTAGGAATTGAGTGCGATCAGCGATCCTTCGTTGTTCCACTATAAATAGCGGCCTGGTGAAACACGCGGTGGTTTTACTGGGTATACTTTTTGAAATGGCTGTAAAAACCGCAGCTATTCGTTAAGGAGTCCCACAGCAGTGGTATGCGAAAAGCATTTCCTCGGCGGAAAAAAAAGGTTTCTGTTATGTCTTTGAACTTTTGTTATTGATCACAATATGATCCATTAACACGTTGCGGGATACAATGATACACACAATAGAAGTTATTATTATCACGTTGAGTGCCCCGGAATTAGTCAAAAGGATAAATACTATAGTCTAAGATATCTTGCCAAGACATTCGCAATGAAACGGTTACCTTACACTCCGGAGTCGATCAACAACTGAAATCTGCCCATTTTTTGCATCGAAGCAATTAATTAAAACCCTGCCCTTGGATCGTAAACATCAGTAGGAGCCGCCGCCAATTACGTCGTTACACAATTGGATCCACTCGCAGCAACTCGGCACATCAAAGAAGCAATCAAAGAAATAAACAGGCGAACAAAACGCCGTCAATACAAATCGGCGAATAAAAAAGTGGGTACGAATTTAAAGTTGGAGAGGGTTCCGCAGCATTATCAAAGGATATCAATTAAATAGTACGTGGCTTTAAAAATATAAGTATCTTATTTCATCTATTTTTAATCGACTTCAAAAAAGGAGGAGATTCTCAATTCGTGAGTATCTTTTTTTTATTTATTTTTTTATGTATGTTTAGCGATCATTCGTTACCAGGTTAACCGATTTCGATACTTTTTTTTTTGTTCGAAAGGGAATACTTTCGGAATGGTCCCATATAAATTTGATCAAGTTTTGATGATGGGATCTATAAGAAAATCATCAAACTTTGCATGAACTCCATCCGTGCCAACTGATTTTTGTACCTATGTTGCCCAATATCTTCGGCATTTGTGAACCGATTTTGATGATTCTTTCTTTATCGAATAGCTTATACTTTAAAGATAGTATATTCCAATTTTTTAGGAAAAATTTAACCTCTAAGGTGAGAAAAATAAGGGATGAAATCGGTGTTCAGCCGTTAACTTATGTTTGCACTGAAAAGATTCGCATTGTTGAGGATTATCACTGTATGTATCACTAAAAATAGATGAAATAAGTAAATTTTATAAAAAAAAAGTAAACTGATTTCAAAAAACTGAAAAGATAAAAATAATATCAACACATAAGTACCTAATCAGTTACTTTTGGAGTCGGTGCAAACGAAAACATTCAAACTCTCGTCGGATAGCACCGACTTCAAAAGTGACTGATTAGGTACTTACGTGTTGATATTATTTTTATCTTTTCAGTTTTTTGAAGTCGGATTACTTTTTTTTGATAACGCAGATACACGACACACACTAAAAATATTTTTTATCACTATATTCTATTATTCATCGGCCGTTAGTTCTACGGGATATGTGCCCCGCCCACTGCCACTTTATCTTGCTAATCCGTTGGGCTATCCCATATGCTGGGCTACATTTTGGAATATATTTTTTTCAGTGCTTGTGTTCAAAACTAAGAAAAGACCCAAACAATTGTCAATTCTTTGATGATGTCTTCGATCAATGGTGTGTAATAAAGAGTATCTAATCATTTATTTATGACATAGCAAAGATCAAACTCATTCGTAACAATAAAGCACGTTCTACGCAATTCTCACCCACACGGAACCCAAAAAAGGAAAAACGAACGCAGAGACAATCGGAGTCGCGTGTCCCCGACGGGACTGATTTATGGGGGGCACTTAATGCGTCCCTTCCCCGAGTCCTATTCACGGATTCGATGCGTTCGAAAGCTGGAAGTCTTGTTTAAAAAAAAACAATTTAAGACGAGAAAATACTTGAAAAGCAATCAAAATGTTTGAGATGGCAAATGAATGTACTCGTAGTTAACCATACCATATAGTAGCACCCATGACAATATTATTCATTGTTAATAACTTGATAGATTGCCTGTTGCCTTGTGTGACGTAGTGATAAGCCCTGACTGAAAAGGGTTAGATTTGTTTGGGTCAATGCAAAAATCGAACTTTTCTAAATAGGGTCGAGTCTGGGTGTGCTTGGAGACAGCCCTGGCAAAATTCATTGTCTGGAACATCCTAACACAGTAAAGTTAATTTACTACTTGAAGACGATAGCAGTTTTTTGCCTAACGCATATTTTATAATAAAGCTCAGCCTTTTTAAATTGTCTAAATTTTGATAACTTGAATTTGCGCTAACAAATTTTGGTATTATGACAAAAGAAGTCACACAAACAAACAAAATTAGTTGTAATAACCAATTACTTCACCATTGCCATTTTATATTAGCTTGCTAAACGTTCACATTTTGATAGATGGTATACAGGTGAATTTTTATCAGTGTAAAAAAGTTCGACTTCATTAAGAAGGTCCCTCCTCTGGATGGGGATGCTAAAGACGCCCGCCTAAAGCTGTGGAAGGAGAAATATCCCATAGACCCATACCTACATAGAGCGGTCAGAGCGACTCCCTCCTGGACATGATTTACCTTGGGCAACTTAGAAGTCCTTAACTATTTAAGGACTTGGGTCCGTAGTCTATACTACGGACCCAAGTAGGCTGCAAGGAGAACATGCACAGGTGGGGCTACAGCTTGGAGAGCGTATGTCTATGTGGTACTTCCCCCCCAGACAATGGCACATCTATTGTCATGCCCTGCACACGCGAGGATCTCTACAAGGCCACCAATAGTGCTATATCGGTGGCTGAGTTTTGGTCCTCACATATGAAAGCCTGAGTCGATACGCAAAGAAGAAGATTAGTGTAAAAAACTTACGGGTTTGCCTATACTCATGATTACAAATTACTTTTCCCAAGAGGCTAGACTTAACTTGCGCACGACAAACATACACTAATTAAGTTGTGATAGGCAACAGTTTCTTGGTCAAATTTGTTGATTATCATGACTATAGACAAACCTTTAAATATAAATTAATAAAAATGTACCCTATATGTTTTAAATAATTTAAATTAAATTAAATAATATTTATTTCAAGAAATTGATTCTCATAGTTACATTACATTACATTAAATTAGTTTTAATATTACTTTTCTTTGCTTAAGAATCAATCCAAAACCTTCTAGATTGGAAAATCATCACCGGTTGTAGAACTTATAGAAGTTTGCTGAAACGAACAGTAACCCCCGTTCTGCTGCTTCAATCCTACTTCCAAATAACTGTGTTCTGAATTAAGGTGTACAGATGATCGCAAAAAATAATTCACTTCCCACATACTAAGCCGCCACCAGCTGACATCAGTTTGTATGTGTTTTTTTTTTAGATTTTAATCTTGGTCCCATAGTAAAAGTTGTTGTATTTGAGCACCAGAATCAGACCCTAGGGGGTTGTTGATGCTTTACAAATAACCCTGTACAGCGTAACAAAGTAAGCGTGCTCAACCCTGACACTCCATCATCACTTACAATGGGCTAGTTTCCTTTTTTTTAATCAACCTGTTCAATCCCACTGCTGGGCAAAGGTCTCCCCCAGACTCTTCCGTCGATCTCTATCTATCGCCAATGACTCCCAATCCCTCGTTAAGTTAACCAAGTCGTCACACCATCTTTTTTTGGGTCTACCTCTTCGACTGCCGTCTATAGGTACCCATCGGGTGACGATTTGGGCCCACCTGTCCGAATGCATTCTGCACACGTCTCCTGCCCACTCCCACTTTAGCTTTGCAGTTTTCTCGCCTACATCTGCGACACCGGTTTTGGAGCGGATGGCGGTGTTCCGGATTCTATCAATCCTTTTTACACCTAGTATGCTCCGCTCCATAGCCCTTTGGCAAACTTTTGACTCTCGGTCGAAGACCAGGTCTGCGCTCCGTACGTAAGAATGGGCAGTTTCCTTAAAAAATCTAATAAATCCGTCAATTGGATAACAAGAAAATATTGGACACGTATTTTTTCTTTTCTCAATCAAACAAAAAATGATGAAGATATAACCCGTTAAAGTTCCGCGTAACGTCATGCCTTGCGACAGTTTTTAGCATGGCGTGACCCAGGAAACTAGCCTATTAAGTGAGATTAAAGTCAATCGCAAAAATAAATGTGTATAATAAAAACTTTCAGCTTATCTCGTGCGGCCAGCCCTCCTTAAAAAGCACACTGGCTGACCTTTCTATCAGCTCATGCCGATACAACGGAAGAATAAACTAAAAATAAAATGTCGAGATAACTGCATTTCCCCTCGCGAGCCCTGAAGGCCCAGATAACGCGCATCTAATGCGCGCGCGATTAACTAAATCCCTGAGGGCGATACGGACTTGTGATAGAGACTGGTTGGATGTTAGTTGCCAACAAACATCTTTTATTTACAAAATTTACCAAAGGCTAATATATACCCATCTGTAAATATCGATGGAAAGAATTGATTAACTGTTAGAGCAGCTCTTATTTCTCGAGGTGAAAGTATGTTAAATTCGTAAGCATGGTGCGTCACGTCCTGAATGGTCCGTCGAGTTGAGGCATACTAGACGTGGAAGACAAGGCGTTGTTTAGCTCAAGAGTGAAGGATAGGCTGACTAAAGCAGACAGATAGAATACTCTTTAAAAAAAAGATACAAAAGCTTCTAAGAAAAAAATATACTGGTGCATACATGTCATACCAGTGGGACTGGCGTCAGCTACCAGCACAGTTTGCATGAGGCCAAACTGACGGTACTATCTGGCACCGGTCTTTCATTATACCACCGCTGACTTCATACAAATTTACCTAAATTGTACATCTATCATGATTCTCTTGTTTTGACATTTGCAATCATATAACATTCAAAGCGATTGAGATACATCTTTGAGTTACATAATAGGCTAGCAGTTGCCATACGTAATACGTCTCGGGTCGTTTGGGCCGAAGGGCCGATTTGCGAAAATATGGAATGATGGCGTCTCTAGCTAGTGTAGCCGAGTTTCCCGAACAAAAGAAAGCTGATACGACTGTTGTTTACAATATCAGCTTCCTTTTGTACTACGGCTCCTTAGATTTCACCGAAACATAATATTGTTTAATATCATAATGGAAAGTGTAAGAGGCTCATGTTAATATTTAAAAATTTTGGTTCTTAATTAATACTGCCTGTAATGTTTATCATTATGAACTCTAAACAAGTAATACTGTTTTGAAAATACGCGGTTTTGCCGTTCATCATCATCATCATTTCAGCCATAGGACGTCCACTGCTGAACATAGGCCTCCCCCAATGACTTCCAGATTGGCCGGTTCGAAGCGGCCTGCATCCAGCGTCTTCCTGCTACCCTTACCAGGTCGTCTGACTACCTTGTGAGTGGACGTCCTACGCTGCGCTTGCCGGTACGCGGCCTCCATTCTAGAACCTTTTTGCCCCATCGGCCGTCAGTTCTACGTGCTCCACTTCAGCTTGCTAATCCGTTGGGCTATGTCAGCGACTTTTGTTCGTTTACGGATCTTTTCATTTCTGATTCGATCTCGCAAGGAAACAACAACCAAGCATAGCCCTTTCCATAGCACGCTGTGCGACCTTAAGCTTTCTTCAGTTCCATATGTCATCACTGGTAACACACACTGGTTGTAGACTTTCGTCTTAAGGCAATGAGGTATTTTGGACGAGAAGACGTGGTGTAGTTTCCAGAACGCTGCCCAGCCGAGTTGGATTCGACGATTGACCACCTTCTCAAAATTGGATCTACCCAACTGGATAACTTGTCCTAAGTAGACGTTGTTGTAGTTTTGCCGTTGGGCATATGCAATTAACATAGTATGATATAAATAAATTGTTCCTATAATTACACAAATTATCTAGCCCCAAACTAAGCAATGCTTGTACTATTATTTATTCTGTGCTTGTGCTTTGGCGACTAGGTAACGGATAGACACACTTAAATTTGAATTAGATTTGAAGACCTCCGTAGCTGAGAGGCGAGCATACCGGACTTCATGTCGCTTTGAGGTCCCGGGTTTGATTCTCATTCGGTCAATGTAGAAAAATAACTTTTATATAACGTCGCGGGTCTGGGTATTGTGGTACCGTCATTGTTTCTGATTTGTATTAAATATATTTTAAATTTATTATATTTTCAATTTATAAACATCTATGACTTAGATACGTAAATGCTTGTGCTTATCTGCCTATTCGGGATTCGAACCCACAACCGCCTGATTTTGTAGTCCGGAGAGCGAACCACTAGACCAGATGTTGAAATGGACAGCTATTATTAGGAATGGAATTTAAAAGCATCAATAAAAATGCAATGTTTCATTCTGATAATTCCAAAGGACGCCATTTTTAATTTTGTTTTTAAACTTTTTAACGGTCTGTAATGTGTTTTTTCCCTCTCCCTTAATGTCCTTTTATTGCTATTTAACAGAAAAAAATAAAAACTGAGACGTACCCGTAAACAATATTTTATTAATACAGGCCGACGTCTTATTTGATGTTCTAATTGAATGACATGGCGCAGATTGGCCTTAATTTATGTAATCGTGTTATCAAACGCTTCCTTTTAATAATATTGCTTGTATTTTAGAAAACTTTTCAGCAAAGACTCAAAAGATTATCAACTCTATTTCCTTCTTCGCAAGGGAAAATTTTCTCTGTGTATACGTATATCGGGTCTTTTAATCCCGGATTCCGTACATGTTAATACTGGCGAGCGTTTTATGGCCTTTTCTCTCTTCTATACATCTTTTGGTAGAAAAATCTGGATATTTTCAACCTTATTCCTGCTAGCATTAAGTGTAAAATGTGCAAATATTTTTGTTAGTGCTTTGGCCGCACAATGCGTCAAGTTATACCGACCATTTAGAATTCCGCTGCCAACGAAATGAGACGAATACTGGGATAATTTTGACATAGTATCCGCTTGCTTAGTTTTCTTTAATAAACGATATATTATGGCCTGTGGAGGGTTAACTGTTATCAATAAGACTAGGCGTGGAAGTTAAACAAAACCTTATCGCTCTAAGTTAACTTAACCTGCCCATAGTGCTAAATGCGTAGCTCTGATGACCGAATTAGAGCGTTATTTTTATTAGCTTAAAAACTCAGTACATGCCAGGTAGCAAGGTTGTTTTCTGGTGTTAAACAGGTGTACTGCGATCGCTAACCCGTAAAGATTATTATTATAAACTGATTAAGGACTGCCGCTTTGGCTTAACTTTCTCCCATAGAGCACATACCGTAGAGTAGAAATGTCATATGATTTGTTCGACAAATTTATTCGCCCATTTTTATCTGTATCTGTACATTTTTGTATGAGCGAGTTTACAGGACTTGTCATTTCATACTAAATGTAAGTGAAAAATCACTTACTAGTTTCGGAGAAAGATGGTTCATATTGCTGCTATATAGGGTATGTGCTGGATGCTCTTTCTCCCTATTGCTACGGAATTCCCGCGTCAATACAGCACTTCTCCAATACATAGCGACGAAACAAAGAAATTTCATCGCCAATCATCCTGAATCTGCTTAATATGCCGCAGTTTGCTCGCTCGCTCGCAATTCGCAAATTTTCTCTTTGTGTTTTCCACTTTTAATTTCCAAAGGCAACTGATTGGCTACTGTAACACTATTATGGAACCAATAATTTCGTTAGAAGTTTTTAAGAAATATCCACACTAATATTATAAATGCGAAAGCTAGTATGTATTTTTGTAAAGTTGTTGAATTTTGACATAGAGATAGACCGGACCTTGGAAAAGGACAGGCTACTTTGTTTAAAATGGTGAAATGAGGGATAAGCAAGGAAAACTAATCATTTCTCAAGTTATGGATATAATCCTACTAATATTATAAATAAGAAAGTTTGCGAGTATGCATTTATTGATATTTGTTACACTTTCACGCAGAAACTGCTAAATGGGTTTTAATTAAATATAGCATACTTATAGACCATAGCCAGGATTAGCACACAGGATACTTTTAATCCGGGTAAGGTCAACGCAGATGAAGTCACGGGCAAAAACAAAAGACTTTTCAGCATTTTTGACTAAACAATGTAAAATTAGAAATTAATTTACAACTTTGTAGTACTTACTTACTTTTGTACGAGTACACGTTTGCATTTACATGTTGTCTATCATACTAACTGCTGACAGATTTTGCCAGAGAGAAAGCTTGCATTATTTATATGTAAGTAAATAGCTGGTGCTCGCACCTTTGCAAATAGTATATTAATTAAATGCGAAAGTAAATCAGTATGTTACGCCTTTACGGAAAAACCACTAAATCAATTTTGATGAAAATGTAGACACTTGAGCTATTTTTATATTAGCTCCTTTGAAACATGACATGTAATTGTTTCTTCTTACAATAAAGCAATTAAGTTAATCAATCTACTAATGTAACAACTTTATTTAACTTGTTGACGGATTATTTCATGAAAAATGCATTTTCCTGTCTAAATTATGTAGCATTCTGATGAAAAAATGTCAATAATATAAAAAAATGCCTACAGTTTAATAACGCATAGCATCTGTCTGTCCATTGCTCCCCTATATTTAAAACTAACTGCGCTCCCATCGCAGTGCAGGCTGTAAAAAATGCAATAAACGCTCTGCCGAACGGTCCTTCGGGCCGGATCGAAAAATGCGTCAAAAGCAGTTCAGAGAGCCAATTACGTGTGACATAGCGACTACTAGAAGGTTATACTCGTAGTTCCATCATAGTGGTTTTAATAATCCACACATAATGTGGTCGTAAATAGTTTTTATTTTCTGATCTGCTAAATAAGACTTAAATACTATTTGCTGCATCTGTCGCAGAACCGATGAAAGGTGGAGTAAACGGGTTCTCGAATAGAGACCGCGTTTTGTCAAATGTAGCGTGGAACGCCCCCCAGGACGGTGGACGGCTGAGTGGATGGATAGAAAAAGCGAGAGATCGTGCTCTTTGGTGCTCTTCTTCCTTTGGGTTACGTCCAGCAGTGGACTGCTGTAGGCTGACATGATGATGACTCTTTGCTGCTACCGTTATGTAATTAATATAGTACCTCGCTACATCATTTATTTATGGCTTTGAATATATTACAGACACACTCATAATACGCCCATATTACAAATACCTCACAGACGCAGTGTAGATACTCGGAGCCGTTCTAATGGTGTCCACGAAAGAGACTATACAACATACCATTTGGCCTGAATCCCTTCTTTAGGAAAGTGTCCAGCTTGCTAGTCGGTATTAACACAGAGAAGAGGTAGACTTGTGTCTCCAAAGCAGCAACTCTTAACTCAAGATCAATTTCAGATATTCCCGTCCGGCCTGTCTGGGTGGAGTGCAGGCAGACAGGGCCTTGACAAGCGTCGTAACAGAAATTTTAGTTACGTAATTAATGCAGTACCGCAACAATATACGGGCATAACGGTAGTTCTGTTCTGTCTACTCATGGACAAGTAGTTATTAATGTAACACATTACTTTGTGCTAAATTTAAACAAGCTAATTCAAGGGGAATATTCTGGTTGCGCAGTGGTAGGACAGACTCTCTTCTCACATCCGAGGGTCCTGAGTTCACATCCCAGCATGTACCTCTGGATTTTTCGGAATCCATGTAAGTTTTGATTTATTCAAATTGCTCGGCAGTAAAAGAAAACGTCGTGAACAAACCTGTACATTCAGATAACTCTAGATGTGCAGCCATAATCCGTAAATAATCTGATTAAACTGTATTCAGGGTGCGGACATTTTGCAATAAGCAATGAGTGCGTGCAAGGAGCGCATTTGCTAGATCTGTACGGACGGTATGAAAAGTGTCAGACGCGAGGCGCGTGATAGTGGCTATCAGAAACAGTCGCGTTCACACCACGCAATAAAGTCCCCTATATAATTTATCGCGCGATCATTCTGCGCCCGATGCGCGTTATCGCCATTTCCACTTCTTGCACACATATCTGGGAGGCGATTTTTCACTGCCCTCGTAAAAACGACTTTGTTTTACGGGTGCTGTCTATTGGTGTATTGTCGGGGCCGTGTTCGGTGCTCGATCCCGACAGTTTTGATAACGACTTTCCCTTTTTCAATGGGATTCGAAGAGTCTTGGGGCGTCTATCCTCTGCGTAAATATTAACAATATTATTAAGATCGAAAGCACGATTTGTTTATAATCAAAGGCCTCACCTCAACTATGAGGTGGCTTGGGCCCAGTGGTGGTGCCCAATTGGTGGAGGAGTGTTGTAAGGCCAGTGACTAAACCTAATTGTAAGATGTAATCAAGCCGCTTTATTTATTTATTTATTTATATTAGGAAGATTTACAGTTTCAATAATACAGTAAACTAGTACAATATACTGTGGTTCAATACTAATTACAAATCTCCACATATGTAACCAGACAGGTAAGGATAAGTCAAAGTGAGGCGACTAAGAAATAAACAATATTAACTTAAAAATTGTAATAAATGTAACAGGCTATCGTCAAAGTTCGAGAATCTCAAAATATGTCCTTGTCATTTGTCGCTTTATCGAGGCAATGCTGGTGAAGAACAGATCAATATCAATAGACAGTTTAGAAAAACTACGAATTAAAAAGGCATTCTGTCTGTAGTTAGTATTTGCAGAGGGTATATTTAGAATCGGGCGCGATCGAAACCTAAGCAGATTAGTGTTTAGTGAGATCTTAGATCCTAAGCCTAGTCACCGGGACCAACATTTAACGTGCCTTCCGAAGCACGGAGATAGTTTTAATAAATGTCACTAAATATGGTTGGAATAGTCACTTTGATAGTAACTTTGGTAATCATTACCAAAGCGCTGTCGCCACTAAGTTGCAATCACTTTCTACTTAGCGACAAGCACCTTCAGTTTAAAATAAATTCAATATGAGTTAATATGGGTAATATGGGATAAAATGTATATTTTTATCTGATTTAAGTAATTTTGTAGTTAGTAGAGTATTTCCTATCTGTCACGCGATATTAAGGTCATAAAAAGAATATTCTACTTGCTAGAACTTTGTGCCGTTTCTGGTCTAGATATGCTTGGACCATGATGCACACTTCTACAAGCTTGGTTATTACATTTAGAATATTTTATTATATTTATTTATTTGGCACAAAAAATGTTACATAAGTGACATGTGTCAAAAAGGGTCCCTCGCTCAGTATTAGTCGTGGCAGCTAGAAATAGCTGCCGCGACACTGGTATTCTGCGGGGGCCCTGGGCTCTAGAAACAACAACTTCGGTGAAAACATTTGGACCGATTGCCATCAGAACTCCGTTACCCTTAAACAAACATAATATTGACACAAAATAATGTGAGGTGTACATTTATTATTAACAAAATTAGGTATTATACTTCTTAATCTTATTTATAAATCATAATCTTAATTATACAGATACTATTTAGTAACATTAAAAATCTGTAATAATAAGTATATACTTATCATGTTAATTAACTTTTAAAGGTGCCTATAACTTGCCTCATAAAGCAGTTGTGCAATGTAATTGTTAAATTATCTGTTTATTTAGAATTTTTGACAAAAAAAAAAGGTATTAAACTTTTGTTTATTTGAAGCCCCTTTTGAAGGTTATCTTTATTTAAAACTAGCTCTCCCGGCAAACTTCGTACCGCCACAAATTTTTTTTCGTAAATTTTTTAGCGTTTTTAATAGTTTTTCTGCTATTCGGGGCGAAAACAAATTCAACAAATCAAAACTCATAAAAATCGGTCCAGCCGTTTTTGACTTGTAAATGGTGTAACTAACCCGACTTTCTTTTATATAATAGATCCACGTCTTGCCTATCTGTTTTTAAAATCATTGCGTGAGGATAATTCCAACAATCACGATCGTCGAGCGAGTCTATGTTTAAATCTCCTACAAAGGCAAATCTACTGCAATTCCACAACGATAAAACCGTTTAATTAGCACACTGGCTCGTAAAATCCGAAACTCTACGCAGCAAAAAGCCGCCCAAATTTAAACTAGCTTCATCCCTGTCTGTCATACTGGGGGGGCCGTAAAAGTAATGGCATCCAATTTGTAAGCATTCTTGAGTTGAGCCTTGAACGATGCGCCCGAAGCGTTTGTTTTCGGGAGTTAATTATACTAGTTAATTGAACCGTGATCTGGAGATAAGTCCACCATTTACTTGATTGTGACTTAAATAATGCACTTAATTGAAGTAAACAACTAAAATAGATGAGCGTTACTCAAAAACTTGAGAAAGGTTTGTGAACATTTTCAATTTATTGCGTCATTTTTTTCTGGCCCCATGGTTGACTGGTAGGGAATTCTTTTAGCATTCAGTCCACCATTTGTGCTACTTTGAATATTATAAATAAATGATCAAATTGATGTAATTTCGACAAATAGACACAATAATTGGTTTGACCCCCACGAGACAGGCCTAGCCTAGTGTGGGAGTCACAGAACTGTTCTGAATTTTTTATAAGTGTTTTTGGTAAAAAAATAAATGTATTATCATCATTTCCGCCATAGCACGTCCACTGCTCAATAAAGGATTGGCAATCCTCGCCACGCTTGGCAGATGGGTTGGCGAACGCAGTTTTTTATAAGATTTCGCACGCAGACGCTGCTGCCCGTCTCATGTTACAGGAATTAGTCGCCTCTTACGGCTAGCCTCCTGTTGGCGGTGGAAAAGTGTATTCTTTACGGATTTCCCTACACGGTACTGCAATATATTATTATTATTTTTTAAATTGTTTTTTAACCTATTGTGTCTCACAGCTAGGCAAAGTTCTCACAAAAGTCCTCCCATGTTCCCTGTTGAGGGCCAGAGTCTGTCAATCCCTAGCATGGCTCTCCAAATCGTCACGCCATCGCTTCTTTGGATTATTATTTTCAAATAATTTTAAAGACAATTTCTTACAAAATTTTCAGTCATTTTTACAAGTAATGCTGGGGGCTCTAGATTTAGTTTTCACAACGAACTATATTGCGGATAAAGATGGCAGATTCAACCCTTATACACAAGATTAATGACGTAAAAGGCATGGCAGGACACCCCCTCATGTGATGATAAATTAAGTCGCCATGAGTTTGGAGTTGGGACCTTAATAAAACTCCCCATTGTCATTTGAGACAAAAAAGATACCCACATTTTGCAAACTTCATTAGATTGAACCTTTATAATCCATTATGGGGCATGACGATGACAAAACCTCTAAAAATAATTGTATCGATCCAAAACGTCCCAAATCTCCTAGTTGAAAATAAATCGTAGTCTGAAAACACAAGTTGTTGATCATAATGCGAACTATGTCCTCAAAGAAATCGCTTTCAGTATGGACGCCTAAATTGTGTAAACATCAACTATGATTTTTATGACGTCATTTTTCTTAAAGTCTGTAGTCTTTGTAACCTATCTTCTTAATGTAAGATTTAAATTTAACCCAATTGAGCTTTCATTTTTGAAAAGTTAATTGTTAACTAAATCAAAATGTATTATTTGAATACTAGTTGTTAACAATATGGTCACTGGCGGAAGTCTATGGTCAGCAGTGGACGTCGTATATCTGAAATGATGATGATGATGATTAACAATTTTTGTTACTCATTTACATTTACATTGAGTTCCCATGTGTCCCATGTATGCAAGATACAGTAAGTTTTTGACTATAACTATACATGGTTCTTTATCTGTGGGCCCCACACCAGGAGAACCCTTGTCGTGGGCACCCAACGGAGTTTACACAAGAATGCGGAAGACTGTCAATTTTCTAGTTAATAAACTCTCTAACATTGAGTATGGACTGTTTCTACGAGACCTTGAAAAGAACCAATTACCTATATATTTACGCTTACTCTCACAATATCCTAAAATAACTTTCATTTTCTCAAAAAAGCTCATCTATTCGTTATTATTGCGTTTCGGTCCACTGGATTTTTATTCCTTGACGAGAATTCTCAGGAAAAGTGAGTATTATTCAGGCAAACACCGCAGGGTCGATCGAAAACAGGTTCTATCCAAGGCTCTTTCGGTAACTTCACAGGAATGTAATTAAACGAAGCTTTAGTGACTACTGGAACGTTTGGAGTTGTGATGAGATTACTAGCTACTTTATCTATATAATGATGTTGAAAATAAAAACTTTTAAACACACAAAAGTTTTTTTCTTTTCGTGTCTGTGAAATCAAGACTTTCATTAAGTTCAGTCTAGCAATTCAGACAACATTATGGAAAATTCAGTTAATTTATTAGATGACAACCGGTAACAAAGACTACGTAACAATAAATATTGTGTCTTGTCTTGCTAACAAAACAGATACTCGATACAAGAAATGCATACAATTTTATGAAAATAAAAGCTAAAACGATATTTTACTCAGAAAAAAATATTGATTGCCTAAAATCGGAAAAGAACCCACGTCCTTTCACTAGCAAACTAAGCTACGAAAAACATTAATTACCTAGTCAAATTCTTCTAAGTGCTTCACTGTTAGAAAACTAATAGCGTTGCTCCATCAATGTAACGTTTACATAAACTCAACTTTTAAATGAATGTTTTTTAAATATTTCACAATTAATTAATAAGAAAACCGCCAGGTTAACGAAATGACGTTAGGAAGACAGAGATTCCCATAAGTGTGATGAAAAACCGTTCAATTTATAGTTCACTGCAGCAGCGTAAATGCCAACAAAATAATATGTAATTATTTAAAAAAATAAAACCGACTTCAAAACACTAGTGTTTTGAAGTCGCTTTAAAAAAAAAAAATTACTTATTTCATCTATTTTTAGTGATAAATCCTAATCTAACTGCTGAACATCGATTTCATCCCCAATTTTCCTACCCTTAGGGGTAATTTTTATTTCGCAAACTTTTATCATAGCATCTTTGAAGTATAAGCTATTCAATAAAACAAAAATCATCAAAATCGGCTTATATTTGTCGAAGATAGGTAACAAGAACCACAACCAAAAAATTATCTGGGTATATATTTGTTGATTTTCTCAAAAAGCTCTAAATCTATTTCGATAAAATTTATATGGGATCACTTCTGAAGTATGATCTACCAAACAAAAAAAGAATAATTAAAATCGATTCATAATTGGCGGAGTAATCGCGTAACATACATACAAAAAAAAAACATACAGTCGAATTGAGAACCTCCTCCTTTTTTGAAGTCGGTTGAAAAAACGTTTACAGGTTAAATAAAACCGGCCAAGTGCGAGTCGGACTCGTGCACCGAGGGTTCCGTACATACCTGTAGTGTAATGAGTAAAAGTTCACCCATCACGACAATCAAGTCATAGTTATGGTATTTTTATTGCAAAATGAAATCCATAACATTACGAAAGTTAAATTGCGGTTTACGATTTATGACGTATTAAAAAAAAACTAATTACTTGATCTCGTTCAAACCAATTTTCGCTGGTAGTTTTTATGGTAATGTACATTATATATTTTTTTTAGATTTATCATTCTCTTATTTTAGAAGTTACAGGGGGGGGGACACACACATTTTACCAATTTGGAAGCGTCTCACACGCAAACTATTCAGTTTAGAAAAAAATGATAGTAGAAACCTCAATATCATTTTTAAACACCTATCCATTGATACCCCACACGTATGGGTTTGACGAAAAAAAAAATTTCGAGTTTTAGTTCTAAGTATGGGGAGCCCCCAAAATTTATTATTATTTTTCTATTTTTTTGTGAAAATCTTAATGCGGTTCACAGAATGCATCTACTTACCAAGTTTCAACAGTATAGTTCTTATAGTTTCGGAAAAAAGTGGCTGTGACATACGGACGGACGGACAGACGGACAGACAGACAGACAGACATGACGAATCTATAAGGGTTCCGTTTTTTGCCATTTGGCTACGGAACCCTAAAAAACCGGCTAAGTGCGAGTCGGACTCACGCACTATAAGTAAAAGTTCACCCATCACGACAATCGAGTCATAGTTATGGTATTTTTATTGCAAAATGAAATCCATAACATTACGAAAAGTAAATTGCGGGTTACTATTTATGACGTATTAAAAAAAAATACTTACTAGATATCGTTCAAACCAATTTTCGGTGGAAATTTGCTTAGTAATGTACGTCATATATTTTTTTTAGTTTTATCATTCTCTTATTTTAGAAGTTACAGGGCGGGGGGACACACATTTTACCACTTTGGAAGTGTCTCTCGCGCAAACTATTCAGTATTGGTTTGATAAAATTTTTTTTTTTGAGTTTCCGTTCCAAGTATGGGGAACCCTCAAATTTATTGTTTTTTTTTCTATTTTTGTGTTAAAATCTTAATGCGGTTCACAGAATACATCTACTTACCAGGTTTCAACAGTATAGTTCTTATACTTTCGGAAAAAAGTGGCTGTGACATACGGACGGACAGACCGACAGACATGACGAATCCGTAAGGGTTCCGTTCCGTTTTGCCATTTGGCTACGGAACCCTAATAAGCCAATTATGGTGCTATAATTAAACACGCATTATTTACGTTAGTAAGAGTACTGCTCTTACTTACGTAAATAATGCGTGTATAATTTTTCTGTTGCAAAATTGCAAAACACCTAAATTTTAAAATTATTTCTTTCATCGGTGTGGTTAATTTATCCGTTCGAAAAGATAGTCAACAAATAAGCTGTATTTTGTCCTAAACCTGTTTGTCCTAAAACTTTAAATTATAAAAAAAACACAAAACAAAAGAAGCAGCTTCATTAGGAGTTCACTTGTTTACAGAATCGAGTTAACGCGGTGTTGTGTTACGGAGTTGTCTAACCTAAACAAGGCTAAGGGCATCACACACTATATATGCCTTGATGCCAATGATACCAAGCTGTCCCGTGCGGGGACGGCCGTAAAGAATACACTTCCCCACCGCCAACAGGAGGCGTGTCGTACGAGGCGACTAATTCCTGTAGCACGAGACTGGCAGCAGGGACTGCGTGCGAAATCTTATAAAACTGCGCTCGCCAACCCGCCTGCCAAGCGTGGCGAGTTTTGGCAATCCCGCCTAATGAAAGTCATTGGCCTGTGTTCGGCAGTGGACGTCCTATGGCTGAAATGATGATACCAAGCTTGGAGTAGATTCTCGTGTAGGGTTTATTATTTACTAGTAATAATAATTACCCTATTACATGAGAACATAAACATAATTGTAATAACCTCTTTACCGTGTTTTTCAGCAAATAAACGATTTCTATTTCTATTTCTAGGTCCTCTTGCATTTCACTCATCAATTTAAAATTGCTTAAGTGTTTTTAGTGTGGCTTGAACCTTACAATATTGTCGCAAGAGTAATTAAATGTAGCAATCATGAGATAGTGGCTAAGCTTGAGCTCGACTCCTAGGGTTCTTCACTTTAGGTATAAAATGTTGGATTCAAGAAAGAAAGAAGGTTTATTGAAGCAAAAAATGTTGTACCTTATTTAACCACCGTTTGTTCACTTTTTATAAGTTTATGCAATAAAAACATTGATTTAAATAGTAAAGATACGGCTTACAGAACAAATCACTCTACTCGTTTATCATACATGACACACTAACGCCATCTATTAGAACTACCCTAAACTGTGTCGTAAACGATTAAACAGCAACACACATGCGTTACTTTCTATTATGCCAAACGTTAAAATTATGGAAATAACATTTCTAAAACAATGTAAATATGTTTCTTATTTAACATATTTTTGACTTACCTGACATATTTAATATCATACTTTTTATTAGTTGTGCTTTTGTCGTAGTGAAGACGACAAATCTTATCATTTTCTTAATTTTAACGTACCTTCGCTCTCGACGACAGCCGACAGCCGACTACGTCACTTCGGTCTAAGGAGGATCACTTTAGGGCCACGTTAGTGGCAACAGTTTAACATGCGGTCCGCCCTGTCCTTACGAAGTAATATATAAGTCAATAAATAAAAATTTAATTTTAAATAAATAAATTTACTAATTATATAGGTTTAAACGTGCCTTACATAGTAAGCGATTACAAAAAAAAAGATTTATTTTTAAACGTACAACTAAAAATAATTGACTAGTAGGTAAATAAATTATATCGTACTAGATATGTTCTACTGCATACGCCTCACTTCAACTTGGTGGTTTGGATCATATTCCATCTTACGCTCAGTGCCGATTGGTGAGTGCTGTAAGACGTTCTCAAGTTAGACTTCATATCTAGCGTTACCAGCTGGGACCTTAGATTAATGACATAGGTCGGGTCAATGTATTAAAATAACTTTGTTTATATTGTCTTGGGTCTGGGTTTTGTGGTACCGTCATTGTATCTGATTTCTGTAACACAAGTGCTTTGGCTACACAGGATCAGATGTATGTGATGTTGTCCAATATATAAGGTGTTAAAAAATCAATGTCAAATATTTTAAGGGGTAACTGAGACTACCACATGGATCATATTTAAGAGAAATTTAAAACTATAGAACGGATTTGAATAAATCGAAAAAAGAAAATGTTTATTGATATAAATAATTTATATCATCCTGTACATGATCGCAAACTCCCACAAACGCAAACAAACACTCTCGCACGATGCTAATACTAGTCAAAACCCATTCATAATCCCTAGGATCTCATTCATGCGCACATAAAATCATACGACACACAAGCTCATGCTAGACATTGGGTGTGTGTGTATGAATGAATTTTCTTTGAGATAGAAACACTGTTAACATTTCTGTCTCACTCGTTTTATGTCATTGTTGTCTGTGTGTGTGTGTCTGTGTGTGCATGTGTGATGTACCTACTCCTTTTAGATAATTGCCGCGAGTTGCAGAAAGGCTTAAGAAAGCTAATTGTATGGGTTATCTGTCAAAACAAGTGCCAGATAGGTTATCCAGAACTTATCAGCAAGTATTGAAACTGGGCCTTATTATCTTTAAAGACGACTTATAGCTATAATGCAGGTCTGTAACATAACGTTCGTACACAAAATAGAAAAATAAGTGTTAATGCTGTCTTTAAAGATAATACATTCTTCAGCAACTGACAGTTTGTCACTTTATGTTGTAATTTTAATGTTAATTACTTCTATCAGTTCTTACGGTAAAATAAAAATACAGTTAAATTGAAAAAAACATTTTTAATTAAATTACACATGTTGACAATTAATAAATACACTTATTACTAAAAATATCACTTTTATTTTAAGAACACAAAACAAATAAAGAATTTCCACCTCCCATCACACTTTTCCAGGCTTTGGACTGGCAAGTAAGCGTAAAATAATTTATTACTCATCACCTGATTTAATGCAACATAATTCTATGGAGATAGGTACTACTAGGCTATTTCTATCAGTCAATGCAGATAACAAGGTTTACTTACTCTTACTTGGCGTGTTTAAAGGTAGTTCATTATTATGTACAAAATCACAGTCACTTATTTACAAAATTATTTACAATAGTTGTTGGAAGTGCCCCCCATTCTCCTGAATGCAAAGCGCAGCCCTTTTTAAAATATGCCTATGCACACGCACTAAACTTTCACTGTCGCCGCGCATTGTTTCAAAAGCACTAATGATTCGTGCTTTTAATTGCTCGGCACTGGTGATGGTGTGGCCATCTTGACCATACACGAGATCCTTAGCACGGCCCCAGACGTGGAAGTCCAGCGGCGTCAGGTCTGGCGAGCGTGCTGGCCAAGCAATAGGCCCACCGCGTCCGATCCACCGATCCTGAAAACGTGCCGTCAGGTACTCGCGGACATGGCGGTCGTAATGCGCGGGCGCGCCGTCGTGTTGGTAGTGCATCTGCTGCATAAGATTTAGCGGCACATCTTCTAACAACTCCTCCAACTCTCTTTCAAGGAATTCCAAGTAAACGGCGCCATTCAGCCGATTAAAAAATACTGGTCCTATCAGCTGATGTCCTAGTAGCCCAGCCCAAACATTCACGCTGAACCGCGTCTGAAAATGATCTGGACGCGCCAGATGTGGGTTCTCCTCAGACCAGTAGTGAGCATTGTGGATATTGAACATGCCCACTCTGGTGAAGGTGCACTCATCCGTCCACAATATGTTGGCTAGGCTGTTACGCCGGATCCACTGACAGAACTCCACGCGTGGCGCGTAGTCCTGCGGCATCAGCTCCTGCACTCTCGTGAAGTGGTAGGGGTGTCTTCGCTCCCTCTTCAGCACTTTCCACACATACACATGGTTAGTGTTGAAAACGGCAGCAGCATCCCTCGTACTGGCGGTCGGGTGGAGCTCGAAGAAATTCAGCACGTCCTCTTCAAGCTGTACTGAAGTGCGAGGTCTGCCAGCGTCACCAGAAGGCATGAACCTACCACTTTCACGAAACCGTTGTTCAGCCCCTAAGATTGTGCGTGGACACACGCGCACACCGTGCCGTTCGTGGAACAGCCTTACTGCTTCCACTAAACTGTAGTTTGCCTCATGGTAGCACATAACCATGTTGAGGTAATCAGAGTCCGAATACCTGTATGGCATGGTGAGACTTCGCAATTAACGTCAAACACAAGAGAAGGTCTAGCGCCGATTGATTGATTGTTGTGACTGTTTTGCAATTTGCAGGAGTAATAATAAATAAAAAGCGCATACCTATGGCACGTGTAAGTGTAGCGTTAGCAAAAAAAATCACTCAATTATTTGGTGTAATTATTTTTTACTTATCAATTCGAATCTTGTATTACCATGCTAAACTACAAATTAAGATTGCTACTAGTTCTTACCAGTGATACCAAATCAAATAATAGGTACAGTACGCGGCGGTAGTATGCAGTATGCACATCGAGCTAAAAAGAGAGATAATCCGTGCGACAGAAACGACGTTCTATGAAAGCCGAAACTAACCGATTATCTTACTCGTTAGCTTGATGTTCATTCTAGCGCCGCGTATTGTACCTACTAATTATTTAACTTGTTATAATTGGTATTAACTAGTAGCTTAGCAATCTTAAGTTTTGAAGGTACTAGCCAGTTGTACCCTCCCTCCCTCCCTCTTTAGCTCCATGTGCGTGCATTCCCTACCGCCGGATACTGTAAGTACAAGTATTCAACATTTTATCCTTTACGTTGAATAAACAGCAATCAAAAATGTATCTGTCTAATCACTAAAATGCATTTATCATGTAAATTTACTATGTATCTACATGTGGTGAAGTAGTCGCAGTCAACTTCCAGACGGGATTCAGAAAAATGTGTTAAATTATGCCCCGTTTGAGTGTTTGGGAGACGAATAACAGTTGCGTTGTACAGGGTATACCCCAGTTTAACCTTATTGATACCTATAAATATTGCGTACCTACGCAACGTCTGGCTCATTGACTTTACTTTTAGTTCTTAGTAAATAAACCAACGCACAACACAAAGCATAAAAAATCATTTAAAAAGCAGGTTCAAATTAATTGTTATTTATTTTAGATAAGCGTACTCGTCCTTAACCTTAGATCAAGGTCAGTAAGAGTACTCCGAAACATAACTAGTTTGCCGGGGATCGGATCCAAGACCTTAACCTTACCCTAAAAGCACTTAGCCATCAATCCTTTTTTAATTCATAAGAAATGTAAAATAAGAAACTGTTTTTGTTAACAGTACTTTCTCGGTCTTTCGGCATTTCCTAAATCGTGTGTGTTCCGCCGCCCTCAGAAACTTAAAAAATAAAATCAACCTTATGATAACGAATCAGAATCTAAAATTGAATATCGACTGTTTTTAAAGCGGTATCTTTGACTCGCATTTGGACAAATGCCGCCTTTACACTAAAATTTTGAAATTTAAATCGATTTACATCGATTTAGAGTTTATAATTGAATGAAAGTCGTTCGTCCTTCGGCAGATTTTGGCAATAAATCATAGTAGCACGCACACAAGCGAGCGTTTCTTGCTGTACGGAGTAGTTTGTCCGTAGTAGTGATCAGGTGTTATAGGATGTTGATATTTGAGTTTATTATCAAACTTTCGATCGTGTTTTTCTCGAAAACTAAGGCTTAAATTAAAAAAAATTTCATACAAAAATTGTTAGTCACAACGTAAACTCATTACCCTTAAAATATTTGACACTGATTTTTTAACACCTTATATAGAAATAAATAAAATAAAGAAATATTTATATTTATTATTATTTATTATAAACAGTGATCGGAGCAGGTAGATTTATTTGAGGTCAATGATCTCAAACATTGATGTTAATAAGGACATGCCTCCGGGATTCCGGAATTTCTTTGTATCAGTTTTAAAAGAAAAAAGGCATATCCATATTATACTAGCACTACCAAAGTATATCAAATCAATCTACCTATTCCGATCACTGATTATAAAGATACGTAATCTGCACGCAAAATTTGAAGCATTTAAATTGGAGCCTGACAGCTCCGTAGTATTTAACGTCAATCGGCTCCGAACGCATGACAATCTAGATGTAGGCACTGCTTTAATCGAATTTTCCCCGGTTGTAAAATACCTATTAAGAACAACCCTTATTTATAGTAGTGTGTAAACGTTTGCACACATATCTATTTTGTTGCTTTTATTTTGTAATCGCTGTAGGTACTGAACTAACATTAAATGTGTCATTGTTCAAAGGTTGGCACCAACTTTTAATGTTAGATGCTTGCGATTAATGTCACTAAATATGGTTGGAATTGTCACCCATTCTCTCAAAACTGCTGTGTTGTTGCCATTCAGCTTCAAACACCTCTCATACTGTAAAAAATAAAGCACAGAATCTTTGCGTTTTGAACTTACAATGGTGTGAGTACGAGCATCGAGCAAAAGCGAATACTATTGGATGAAGAAGCAATTCATCAGAACTCACCACATGCACCTATTTTTGTCTACTCTTTATTAACATCTACGCCAAAACATTTCATTTGACTCGTATCTCGTATCGTTAAATAAAAAGTGCAGAAACGTACGTTTATGATCTTTCCGCGAAATTGAGCGGCAGTTTTATAGGTTTGTTTTGTTCGTTGTTTTCGTTGCTTGTAACACGCTGTCTTCTGCATAGGTAGCATTGTATAGCTTATCAAGGAATTTAAAGGCTATACAACGGATTCCAACATAAATATTGTTGATTTGACATCAGTATTTCAGAAAGTTTTTTTTTCACTTCTGCGTACAGACAGCTCGTCAACCTACCACAAGACGTCAAAGAAGTTCGGCGAAGATACACCCAATAATTTACGAAGCCGTGCCTGTTCAATTCAATTCAATATATTTAATTTTATTGCATTCTATAATGTTACACAGGTGTTATAGTTAGATATATAAAATAGATCAAGACCCTGTAGGGCACAACAATAAGATAGGTATTGTGGGCAGAGAGGATGACGCTCTTGGAAAACATAGTAAAATTGTTAAGTAAGGTTAACAGATTCTTCCTCTAAAATTTCATATTTTTAAAAGTTGGGAATCAGATAATATTTTACTTTTAATTTTGGGGTTTATTTAACAAGATTCCATTTCGGAACGAGTTTAAGTATGCTTAAATCGATTTCAGACTAATTCGGAACACACTTTTGATGTAGAAAGACGTCTGTCAAAGTCAGTTATGTCAATGTTAGATTGTATTGTGAACGTGATACTTTATATTTTGATTTAAGTTAAGCAAAAGTGTTACAAAAATATTGTTTGCAAAGTGTAGTGTAGTGTAGGTCCCTTTTTAGGTCTTGCAGTTGATTTTTACTTACGAATGCAATTTGTTTTAATGCTAATTGGACCAAACACAATAACCCATAACCTAACCTCACCATTTCATGTTTTCACTAATATCTCTTGAATCCCAGCTTTAAGAGGGTAAGGTCGACAAATTTTTTTGTTAACCTTGCTTAGTTGTACGAGAAGCAGCTAATTTCATTAAAGAATAGGGCCTCAAAGTTTGGGTCCAGAGCTCTATAGAAGCTTGCCATTCTTCTTTTCTCAGTTGATACTGATCACTACGTCGGACTTAAAGTTGACAATCGGTTTATTGATCGGTTTATTAACTTTTCGGTAGGTTGACCTGCCGTTGGCTGTACTTTCCCCCTTTACATTTTTTTGGTTGTAAAACACTTTTCTTCTAACCATTTTTACAAAAGGATAGAACGTATTGAAGTTTTCATCAAAGGGTTTTAAGAAACTTTTCGATACGTTTTAGTTGGATTTTAAAAAATCCGTAAATGTGAGATGAAATCTTTATCAAACGTTAACAAGATGGCTTTCCACCTTTTTTTTACAAAAAGAAAAAAAGGTATTTGAAATAAAACATTCCATTTTAAAAATCAGTCATTTCGTAAAGTTTTTACCGATGATCTTTGCTTTATTCATATGCGTGCTATACCTATTTTGTAGCGAGGTATACGTGGGAGGTAATATGTGAGTGACGCGCGCCCTCCGGCGAGCAGAGTTGAGATGCGAGTCGTGAACTTTTCCAATCTCTCTGTCAGCCATTAACGTGGCCTAGACATTTGCTTGTGTGAAAATTTACAAGGCTTGAAGGTCTGAAGCCGTGTTTTTTAGGATAACGTATGTAATATTCTATATTTTGTCCATCCGTCTGTAACTCATGAGTTTCTAGCTTGTAAACTGAATGAGTTCAAGACAATATATAATATTACTCATATTTTGTACCTTACAAACAGCACATATTACACATATACACAGCAATAATTAAATTCATTTTTATTGATTTATCAATGATCATAGCGAAATTTGATTTTATTTGAATTGATCAGTGTGGAAACTACTTTACCTACCATTTTGCTTGCCAAAATCACAACCATACCCTTCCCAAAACGCGTTATACCCTATAAACTATATTCATCAATAGATTATTTCGTAAAAAAGTCACGTTTGTCTTTGAAATTATTCTAAACGCCATTTCTTACATTTGATATTCCACTTCGACGCCTCCTGGGAATCTGCACAGCGCTGTGGGCGACGAGCCGATATTGCGCCTTTGTGTCCCAACTATCGTGACATCTGGCGGGAGCGAATCAGGTTACGTATTGGCTTGGGCCGGTGTCTGTTTCAAGTTTTCGTAAAATAAAATGATATTATTTTGTGTGGTTTGGGAATCTATAAATAAAAATGCTTCAGGCAGTACACCAATCGTCATGGTCTCAAAACTAACTTCTTTGTGTTACAAGGTTCCAAACAATGAGTTTTGCAAAAGGCGTTTCTTAGCTCACCAGACCAGCCCCCCGATTCAGAATCCTTCGATTACAAGTTATCAATAGAAAAAACAACGTGACACTATACGATTTAACATTAGTGTCACATGATTTACCGGTTGTCAGTTCTTTGTCGAAGGGATCTGAATCGGGGGGTGAACCAGGAATAAAGCCTTTGCCAATTAGGTCGTCGACATATATCATACATTTCTACTGCCTAAATTATTTGATTAAATTATGTAATAAAAAATTCTTCTTTCATTTACAACATTTAATCATCATCATCATCATATCAGCCATAGGACGTCCACTGCTGAATATAGGCCTCCCTCAGTGGCTTCCAGATGGCCGGTTGGAAGCGGCCTGCGTGTGACCTTTAAGGTCTAATAATTATCAAATGTCTTCCTCAATGTGCGAATTTAAATGGCCTACCTCCAACTTTATATAACAAGCTAATTAAACTAAAAATTGCAGGGCGTCACATAGTATGTATACCTTTAATACGGTATTTTACACCACTAATCAATTGACATACTTTTTAAAAACTGTCGTAACGCTACTCTTTCATAATATTGTATGGCGATAGCAAACTATGACGTCAATGTTTACCCATCTCAACGGACTAATTTTTTATTGATTATGGAACAATTATAAAATCGATTTTTTCTGATTAATTATAATGTGCCGGGTTATTAGGCCTAAAATAAGGTGACAGTTTTAATAAATGTTGTCTTAGAATTATTTAAGAATGATGTAAACAACTCTATTATCTAACATTACTAAACATTAATTATGTTCCATAATCTCGTCCTCATTGTGTACAATGTAGTACGCACTTTTTGCTACTGCACTGATTACAATCTTCAAAGTTAGGCGCGTGCATGAACGCGTCAATAAACTAAAAAATAAATAACCGGAACGTGCCCGCACCGTCACCTATCAATGTCATCTGTCACCTGTCAATGTCATTGTACTTTTTTGTACACAGCACTGAAGACATAAATATTTAGAATAAATTCGTTTTTTAACTAATTAGTGATTTACAGCTTACATACAAATGCAAAAAACCAAGAAGAAAATACGGTGATGTTTGTGTAAAAGTATGGTGGCTGGAAAACAAAACTTGTCAGTTGAATTTGTGAAATTGTTGGACCGATACCTCGGCTCAATTATTACGATTACTACGATTTCTATCACCACCACAGCACACTAACTTTAGTGTTATTATATTTATAATATCATCACCATCACCATCATCTCAGCCTATTACAGCCCACTGCTGGACGTGCGGGAAGGACGCAAAGAGCGCCAAGGAGTACGATCTCCTGCTTTGATACAAATGTATCTAGCCATATTCCCGAGTTCGTCGGCCCATCGAGTTGAGAAGCGTCCTACACTACGTTCGCCGAGACGTGGCCTCCACTCCAACAACATAATCAGCCAGAAATTAATCATGAAAACAAGGAGTGTGTGTGACAGAGTTGCGTTATTCTTCAGCCCGCAAACGAGACAGAATGAATGACATCGGAGCTTTCACGGGAGGTTGGCCGTGGTGATCATTAAGTTCATTCTAGTTGTCTCTCATGTCTCAGAATGAATGACATCGGAGCCTTCACGGGAGGTTGGCCGTTGGTGATCAATATGTTCATTCTAGTTGTCTGTCATGTCTCCGAATGACTCCACAGAAACTGCTCTGTACAGAAGCACTGGCCTTTACGATGGAGTGGCCAGTGGGTTTTTGTTCAGTCTGAAGCGTCTCCTCGAGGGATTCCTCCTGAGACGTAACATTATGGCTCTAGTCTTCATGAAGAGTTGACCATGAGACCGATACAATGTTGCACCAGAAATATACTACAAAGGATCTGTAATAGCATAAGGTAAGTTATTAATATTATAAAATTCTTCTAGCGGATCATATGTACCAAGAGAACAATTATTCCTCTTTTCTGTCTCGCAGCAGAATTATAACACTTCCACTTGCTTTCACGAGGGGTTAGCCTGTGGCTTAAAATTTTTGTTATAATATTGCGGGTCTGCAAATCTTATAAGGTTGACCAGAGACTGACTTCATTAATTGAAGTTGAAAATATAGTCGAACACAAAAGTATCAAAACGATACATATCTTTGAATGCCACTGAAGAAAAAAAGAGAGGAGGGAGAATATGGGTACCGAGACCATGAGGTAATGCCCTCCGTCTTAGTAATTTTTTCAACTTAACACTTTGACTCTAAGGAGGCTATGAAAGAAGCTCCTTTGCCTGCTGATATTGAAGGCTTAAGGAATTCTGAGTCTTGTGTAAACAAGTCATATACTTACCTAGACAATTTCAGTCTTTTTATAAAGATTTTAAGTTTTTAATAATTTCATCAGTTGTTACTATCAAATTGGGCCTTTGGCAACCATTAATGGTACCAAGACAATCTGTTGGTCTCAGATCTGCTTGTCTTATTCTGCTCCATTTATATACATACAAGTCAATGATAAATAGCGCTTTTACAAATTATGGTTTATCTCGGTGTGGATTTCCACAAGTTTTTTACCACAAGTAATTGAGATACTTCTTGATGTTGGCCCAAGAGGGCAAGACTTTATAAAGCATACCATAGAAAACAACCTGTTTACTCCAATAGTTCATGTAGTTATGACCATATTAAGTTTTTTTTTTTTTTTCTCTTATATTTTACTAAAAAGCTTAAATAAATAAACATTACTTGACATTGCTAATTGATATCTGTGACTTAAAGATCATTAGTCCACTTGATTCGTGAAGTGCCTTAACGTAAAAGGTCCCAGGTTCGATACTCTGGTCGAATGACCCTGGCGAGATACATTGTCTTGTACCTCATAATACAGGGAAGTTGACTCCCTGTTTGGAGACCATGACAAATTGATGCTGGCTGGTGCATGTTTGTATGTTCCTATACAACTGATATGGTATCCCATTTGTGTAACTTATAATATTAGATCTGGTTACAACCGGGTAAACCTTAAATTCTCATAGTATCAAGCTTAATTCTCAAGATTCTATAATAATCTATGAAAGCAATTAAAATTTAACACTGTTACTGACTTAAGGTTATTATTCTAGCTGATCGCCATGACTAGTTAGATTATTTCTAGTCTTCATCAAGTGAAATAAAGACACACTCAAGATGAGTGTTACTTACAAATAATATGAGTGAAGATCACTGTTACAGAAATGGAAAAATAATTCTCCTTGTTATCAACAAGATAAAAATTACCATAATTAAAAACTTTTTTAACTGTAACTGTATATTATATTCCAAGATTTTCAGTCAGTAAAAACCCATGGAAAGATTTATGCAGCTTTATTTACAGGCAAAAATGTCGCACCATAATTGTTCCTTATGTACTTGTCATAAGGTCGAAAATCAATTATTTTAATTTTTAAGTAGGTACCTGCTACCTTTGGAAAAGTAAGAGAAATTCAAAACTAGACACAAAGTTCCAATGATAACTTGAATTTTCAAATCTGACCTAAATATATTTTTAATATATTTTTGTTATAAACCATATATTTCTAGACATTTTATTATTTGTGAAAATGTTTGATACCAAAAATTGAAGACAAAGATAAATAATCATCCAATCATTAAATTATCAAGATACTAAAGATAGTAAATAAACTGAATTATCCCAGGTGGATAACAAAGGTTCATATCTAAATAGATGATTATAATAAAATATGATTTATTAAAACATAATTAAAAAAATTAAAATTGTATCCATGAAACTATAAACTTCATAAAAAATATACTACTGACTTAAAATTATTATTTGAATTAAGGCATGAATCTTACAATTATAATTGAAGATTGTCAAGTACCTATGTAAGTCTATGTATAAATAATTTTATTAGATATTAAATTACCATGTAAAGCAAAAATGGAGATAATAAATAATGACAGAAAATTTCTAACTTAACTTAAATGAAAAAAAAAAAAAAAAAAAAAAAAAAAAAAAAAATTGATCAGACTATAGAGGCATTGATCAGTGGCAATAATTAAGGCAATGCAGGCAATAAATGTTGCCTTACCTTGTTATTGGACTAAGGCTGTAAGGCTGCTACAAGTATTTTGAGCCGGAGTAAACTTTCTATCTTATCCGATGTGATGTATTGGTAAATTATTACTTATTTAATTATTATTTTTTATTAGCTTACAAGAATTGACCAGTCATTGAATCTTTTTATAAATAAGTATTCAGACTGTTTCATTAACTTATTAATATCCCCTACCAGGGATCCACACATAAAGTGCAGGAAGTCTCATACTGATTTCCAGCCATACAAGTGTAACACATATAACGGTTTTCTAAGAAGATGAGTAAAAATCAATCTTTCTCAGTAAAATAATGTTGAAACTATTGTCAACAAAATAGGATCCCTACTGGAACAATACTAGTAGTATTTGTATATAATTTCCTTATTTATAACATATAATTAATGAAAAATTTGCGATAGTAAACATCCATATTATTTTTTTTTAGTTTCCTTTACTTTGGAACTACACCTTGAACAGGAGTTATTAAGAATACCTAAGACTAATTTATTTGCATAAAAAATTGTATTACAGACAATGATAACTTAAAAGGTCACTAGATTTTCTTATTATATAAAATAAAATAAGTCTTTTCAGAAGAAATACTAGCTTAACTACCTACTTGCACATCGATAAATTTACCTTGTTAGGTAACCATATACTAAGTATGTACTACATACTACTGGACAAATGAGACGGATATTAATAGTTCAAAGCATTGGCTCCATTTCCATGACAACTTATTAAACTAGCTGTTGCCCCGCGATTTCGTTTGCGTGATCTCTAGTTTATTCGTGAAGAATATACCTACTTAATAGCGCGGGGTATTTATTTAAAACTTTATTGCACAAACTTAAAAGTGTACAACAGGTGGATTATCAGTCTCAGTCCCAGCAAATCTATAAATTCATAAAGACTTACAGTTTTAACAAAAATAAAAGAGTATTGCAATTAAAGTAAAATTTTCTTTTTTCGATTTTATAGAATTCCTACACATTTTTTGGCCCACCTGTATGGTATAAAATAGGTACAGGTTTGTGTCATCAAATGGGATGGGACTGTATCAATATACATGGTTGTATTAGCATACGGGGTTATATCATCATACAGGGTTGTATTATCATACAGGGTGTATCATCATACAGGGTGTATCATCACACAAGGTGTATCATCATACAGGATTGTATCGATATACAGGGTTGTATCGATATACAGGATTGTATCGATATACAGGGTTGTATCGATATACAGGGTTGGTTGATTAATTCCAATGAATTAATCAAACAACTATATCCTTGTTAGATAAAACTTGAATTAAGCATCTACCAATAGATAGTTAATAAAATAAAGTTTTATCATGTGCGAAGACTTTAGCAAATCATATAAATGATCATAATAAATGTTTATATTGCTTTGTCGACACAACTTTCCTCTTTGAACATCTACATTGTACACAATGAGGACGAGATTATGGAACATAATTTATATGATCGGACTAACTTACCTAGTGACGTCCGATCCTCAATTATGTGAAGTAATCTCGTCCTCATCCTATCCCCAGCCCGACCCAGTTAGTATGTATTTATCAATCCTTAAAGTACAAAAAAGATTATATGCTTTAAATACCTACATACTACTTAGTTTCCCTTCTTTTTGAAAGTTGTGTCCAGTTTTATCCTTTGAAATAATGACATTGACAGGTGACAGATGACATTGATAGGTGACGGTGCGGGCACGTTCCGGTTATTTATTTTTTAGTTTATTGACGCGTTCATGCACGCGCCTAACTTTGAAGATTGTAATCAGTGCAGTAGCAAAAAGTGCGTACTACATTGTACACAATGAGGACGAGATTACTTCACATAATTGAGGATCGGACGTCACTAGGTAAGTTAGTCCGATCATATAAATTATACTAATGTAATTTAATTGACATCAATATTATGTGTAATTTTGTAATTGAGTTTTTGCATGTCTGCGAGCAGACTGAACACATGCGCTACTTCCTTTTAAATGATATCTTTATTTACTGTGTTCTTGGCAAATAAACGCTTGAGTTTGAGTTTGAGTTTAACACCGCAAAATTGTAATGTGACATGCAATAAACGTTTGAATTTAAATAACAAGCTAATTTAAAAGATCTAGATCTACACTCTAGACAATTCCAGATTTCTGCAAGCGAATGAAACTGGTTTACAGTACAGCGGAAAACAAAAATACCTAAGACGCACCAGGATTTCCAAGACCCGCCATCTTTATCGCAGATTGAGAACAATAAAACCTAACTAGGCGACTGTAAATTTAAGACAATTCGGGAAAATTGAAGACCCAAATGAAATGCTAGGGAACTGAGTTAGAATATTGAGTAATCAAAGCTTTTCTTGTAAGGTCAAGAGTCAAGAGATGTTTACTGAAACATTTATTTGAAATTTTAGGATTCTGATTCTGCTAAGAATAATATATTTCACTTGAAAAATCAGCTGGCATCCGCAGAATACTAGTGGTCACGTGCTCTCTGCCGTCATGACTTTATACTAAGCGGATACCATTTTGGTCTGACCGTATTAATGTATTTTATATTTTGTAAGACTCATTGTAATGTCTGTCTTGTAACAAATAAATGAGTTTCTATTTTTATTTCTATAAAAAAAACTGCCTCTGTTGGGATTTGAACCCACGACCTTTCGCTATCCGGGTGACTGCTCTTACTTACTGAGATACGGAGGACATAATTATGTTAGCGAATATCTATAAGTATATAATTTAGCTGTTTGAATCCAAGACATTGATGAAAAAACGCTGGCTATTGATATACTTAATGTTTTGAAATATATATTTACGAAGTCCAGAGGTCCTTTCTAGCCCAGAAAGGTATGAAGTTCGCTCTGAACACTAAGGGCACCAGGTTCGATACCCAGTTTAGGTCAAAAAGTTTTTTTTTTCTATATTGTCTTAAGTAGAGACAGAGGATGTTAATTCCTCACTTCCATGCCATGACATGTTGTCTGACGTATATTTATTATTATTCATATAAAGTACTGTTCATACAGAGCACATTTAACTCACCCTTTAGATATTAGCCATAAATGGGTAAAGATTTGTACACCATCGCGTAACTTTTCTGTCAATTTGTCTAAGACCTCAACTTCCGAGTTCCCATTTATACATTGGCACGGTGCAACTTCCCTCTCAACTAGGCAGTAGCTGAGGGTAATGAGGCGGAGGGAAAGACCCCCCTTTACTGCGTGTCCCTGAGCACAGTGGGAGGTGAAGCGATGGTGATGGCAAGCGATTAATTTAATGCGTTCAGTAGCTTTGTTGGTGACTGTGTGAGCGGTAACTTACTAACTTATTAGTAGCCCGTCTGAGAATATTTTTTTGCAAAAAGAATTAGTTAAGACTGCTACTGATCATACTTTATCTTTTAAGCAGCTTACCCTTATTAATAATTAACCTCCGTAGCCGAGAGGCGAGCATTTCATCATCATCATCATCATGTCAGCCATAGGACGTCCACTGCTGAACATAGGCCTCCCCCAGTGACTTCCAGATTGGCCGGTTGAAAGCGACCCGCATCCAGCGGCTTCCTGCAACCTTTACCAGGTCGTCTGTCCACCTTGTAGGTGGACGTCCTACGCTGCGCTTGCCGGTACGTGGCCTACATTCCAGAACCTTTCTGCCCCATCGGCCGTCAGTTCTACGTGCTATGTGCCCCGCCCACTGCCACCTCAGCTTGCTTATCCGTTGGGCTATGTCAGCAACTTTTGTTCGTTTACGAATCATTTCATTATGAGGCAAGCATTTACTATATTATAAATATTGGACTACATTGGTTGGACAACATCACATACATTGCTCTGATCCTGTGATAAGTAGCTTAGGCACTTGTGTTACAGAAATCAGAAACAACGACGGTACCACAACACAATTATTTAAATTTATTGCTTAGACAAAAAAGTGGTACGAATGGCGGACTTAATGCCAATATCATTCTCTACCAGGTAACCATGCGGCAAAATAATTTAAATATCTAGTATAATATAATCTAATCTAATCTCTAAAGATTAAGATATTCTAATAAATCGTTTCTAAATTGACCTGAACTGGGAGTCGAACCGGGACCCTTTACGAATTCAAATTACAGCGCCACTAGGCAAAGAGTAATAGGCCTCCCCCAGTGACTTTCTGATTTGCCGGTTGGAAGCGGCTCGCATCCAGCGTCTTCCTGCGACCTTTACCAGGTCGTCTGTCCACCTTGTGGGTGGACGTCCTACGCTGAAATATTATAACATCACAATCAGATATATATCTTTAAAATTTGCACTCCGTTAATAGCCGAACACAAATATTTCTGTTGTAATAGAATTCATCTTTGTAAATTAAGTTTGGTATCCGCTACCTCTGCCGCTACCGCTTTCCGTTCTCACTGTGGCCACACTACATTCCTGTGATACTTAAAGCATAAATCACCTTCCCTTTCTTCATTCAATCAGCTATACTCTCGCAATTTCGAAATTAACAAACTCTTCGCTAATTAGCAAAATGGCTTGGAAAGTGGGTCCATAAGGAAAAACAAAAAGCTTCAAACTATGAAACGCAATTATTAAACATTGCTGTTTTTAGGGTTCCGTAGCCAAATGGCAAAAAACGGAACTCTTATGGATTCGTCATGTCTGTCTGTCTGTCTAAAAGTCAAAAGTCAAAAGTCAATCGTATCGTAATGTCTGTCCGTCCGTATGTCACAGCCACTTTATTCCGAAACTATAAGAACTATACTGTTGAAACTTAGTAAAGAGATGTATTCTGTGAACCGCATTAAGATTTTCATATAAAAATAGAAAAAAAAACCAATAAATTTTGGGGGTTAGTACCATACTTAGAAATAAAACTCAAATTTTTTTTTCATCGAATCCATACGTGTGGGGTATCTATGGATAGGTCTTCAAAAATGATATGGAGGTTTTTAATAAAAAAAATTTCTAAACTGAATAGTTTGCGCACAGAAAGTTACACTTCTAAAATAAGAGAATGCTAAAATTAAAAAAAAATATATGATGTACATTACCATGCAAACTTCTACCGAAAATTGGTTTGAAGGAGATCTAGTAAGTAGTTTTTTTTAATACGTCATAAATCGTAAACCGCAATTTACCTTTCGCAATGTTATGGATTTCATTTTGCAATAAAAATACCATAACTATGACTCGATTGTCGTGATGAGTGAACTTTTACTTATATAGGTACCTACAGGTTTGTACGGAACCCTTGGTGCGCGAGTCCGACTCGCACTTGGCAGGTTTTTTTAAATTTGCTTCATCAGTGATTTTATTTTATTTTATTTATTATGACAACCAACAAGACAAACACTAATACAAGTAAGATACATATTTTGAGTTATACTGACTTAGAACTAAGCGTCGTCTTAGTTATAGGCTGCCACGGCATGCAATGTGGACTACAGGTTTATTACAAAAAGTTAAACATTGTAAGCTTAAATTGGTTTAAATTAGTCGAAGCTACCAACCTTAAAAGTATAATTTATTTTATTTCATTATAACTTTTAAATCTAAATCTAAAACATGTTTTTTCAACAACCGATTATCTCAAAGGTACCGGTACAAAGGACTGCAGAATTTTACGCCTGAATATTTGCCGATTATCAGCAAAGATATCGACGTCGTGTGCCTTACAGAACTTGTTGTATTGCCTCTGCAGTCTGTTCATGGTGGCGTGGTGACCCAATTTTGTCCTATTGTATTTTACTGAAAAAGGGACATACCTGCTAACACGAGCTAGTTTGGTGATGGTAAGTGGGTAACTTCTTTAAATTTATAGCTCGATCGATTGGCATCAATAAGTGTTTTGCTTTAAGCGCAAGGATCATGGTCTCTATTACCGGTTTGATCTATTTAGAAAACTATTCTGATATGGCTCACGTCTGGATGAGGTAGGAGATGCCCAACCTGGTCCCGCAATCACATAGCACTGCCTACCTATCTTGAGGTGATCCCGTGATCCCATAGATAACTTATGCCCTATGCCTGAGACCTGGCATAATGCCTGAGACCTGGCAGATGCATGTTATCAGGAAATCTAAATCCTAATTTACTTTTAAGAAAGCTCTACGCATTCACATTAAAAGTCGCTGATCTAATAATTTACCTATAATTTGCTCTGTGTACTATATTTTGTATATATATGTGTATATAATTGGTAATCATATATATTTATACCTATTTATTAAGTACGTAATGTTAGCGTGTGTTTTTTATTTTTTCTTGCTGCACCGCCTGTATTTCTCTGTTGACCACTGGTTGACTGGTAGAGAATGCTTCTTAGCATTAAGTCCGCCCTTTGTACAATTATTTTTAAATGTGCAATAAAGTATAAGTAAATAAATAAAAATAAGTCGTCTTTACGGGTTTCCATGCATCGTCAATATGCGTTGCGAGGTACACCGCAAGTTTGTTGGTGGGTTAACCTTGTCGAGAAACAGTTGCAAAAGTCGCTGTCTACTTGCAAGGGAGTTCCACATAACCTACAGCTACCACTGAGGCAGTCATCATCATTTCAGTCATCCACTGCTGAACAAAGGCCTCCCCCGACTTATCATCGGGGGAGATTGCCGATACTTGCCGCGCTTGGCATGTGGATTGGCGAGAGCAGTTTTTTTATAAGGTTTCGCACGCAGACGCTGCTGCCCATCTCATGCTACAGGAATTAGTCGTCTCTTACGACACGCCTTCTGTTGGCGATGGGGAAGTGTATTCACGGCCGTCCCTACATGGAACGGCACCCTGAGGCAGTATCAATGCGTAATGCATTTCTCCTGCATAAAAAATAAGATGTACCAAAAAGAAAATAATTACATATCTGGTACTTCTTTATACAAAGATGTTGATTACTTACCAACTCCAAGACCATGACATATCGGTCTGTTGTCATATTATCTTGTATATCCTATAATAAATGTAAGCATAAGGTGACAATATCGTTGATTGAGAAAGTATTTCCACCAGAACGTGTTCCTTGTTGTTGCTTATTACGTCATTAAGTCACGTTATCATTATGAGAATCGAAGGAAATTATTAGGTATCTCTAGTAACATAATAAATGTCTTCCAAAGAACCTGTCATTAAGTCTTTTATTATTAAGATTATTGTGTCTTTATTTTGAAGGTACTTGCTTCTGTCATTTAACAACACACCTTGAATAATCATGAAACGAATGAATAAAAGACTTTAATATTTAATACCAATCAATCAGTAGACACTTTGCGATATAAACGCTTCACCGAACAAGCATTTAGTCTAACGACTATTAATTATTCTTATGTTCACACAGACATACACAGAAATACTAAAACAAAACTCAAAGTTGAGACTCAGTTATCGCCTACCATCACGACTTATAGAGCACTAAGCTGTCATAAATATGCCCAATGTAGATCTAGACACGCGGCAGCGTGTCAAGCCAAGTTCAAGCAAAGGAACTGGCTAGCCAGCGCCAAGAGTAATATTACACGAACCACTTGGTGTTACTTTTGACCCTTCAATAACTCAAAACCTAGTTTAACGTAAACACATAAAACTACGTGTGTTTAATTATACCCATAAGGACATCTAGAAGCCCAGATTTCATAAAGCCTGCTCAAACGGTTATAAAGATATGAAGGTCCAAAGGTCGTAAATTTTAGCACTGACTGACTGACATATAGTACCTAAACCTAACTTACTTCCAGATGACCTAGAAGGATGAAATTTGGAATCCAGCTTGGTAATTGTGTGTAAGCGTAGGAAAAATACTAAAAATAAAAAAAATAAAAAAATTGTATAGGGACACCCCATACAAATTTTTTATTTTTTTTACTGTAGTGTTGGAACCGTTACAAGCAGATATTTGAAACTATCCCAATATATGTATTATTATATTTTCTATATAACAGAAATATAAAAATAAAGTTAAGTCAAAAAATAAGTGGTGTCCCCTTACAAAAAACTTGTAATACGCGCTAAACAATCGGCCAACACGGCGCGCGGCACCTCATAAATACACAGAACAGAAGTAAATCTACATAAAAACGCACACGCGCACTATTATCTCTAACATTCAAGAGAATGTAGAGAATAGCATAAAAAAGAAAACCATGCAGCGGAAACGCAAAAAAAAAAACATTATATCTCAATACCTGCCTAGTTTTCTTTACAAAAAGTAATGATATCCCACCAAAAACATAAACGTAAAAAGGAGAGCCAAGTTCAATACAAAAATTATGCTTGGCTGTGGGCTTCGCCGCAAAAAGAATGGAGATCTAAATGAGTTGCTAGTTCGATGCAAAATCCAAATATGTATTTATATGAACAAAATAACATTATGAACAAGTATTACACTATTTCTTTGCTTTATTGGATACCTATAACAATTGCTGTTATATAAAAATGTGAGATCTTAAAGTAGGTAAGATTTGATTTGGCCTCTGTACAACAGAGGTATTGATAAAAACGTCTAATATATTAAATGTATCATCGTAATGGCAGCTAAATAACATCCTCAAAATTCAGTGTCGTTTTAGTGCTCGGCTAGAATAATAAAACCTTGTAAACCTTATTGTTAAACGAGAAATATAAATGTATTTGACGAAAACACACACACAGGTAAAGGAATAGTTTTCAAATAATATTTAATAAATGATTAGTTATCCCTAAAAATATATACAATTGTCAGTTTTAGGTCATTATTGTCACGGAGTCGTGGATCTTGGGTCCTGAAAATTTGAGATGTGGATTCTTCGGAGGATGTTTAAGATTCCATGGACAAGTTTTACTTATAACGTTAGGGTCTCGCAGATGGCAGGAACTAATAGGGGGCTCATGTACAGGATTAGGAAAAGGAAAGTTGCCTTTTTCGGATGTTCGCAGTATAAATTCCCAAGACTGATTCTGGTGGGAAAATATCAGGAAAAAGAGCCCCAAGACGGAAATGGTTTGACGACATCAAACCGCGAAATCAAAGACCTAACATGCGACCGCCCATTATTTACGGTTTCACATACTGTTCTCCAAACTTCGTTAGAAGATGGCACTCAATGATGATACGGAATCTGCAGTGTCAAACTATTCGTGGTTATTTAGAAATACTTAGAAATAAATATAGAAAATGAGTCTTACAAAATATAAAATGCCATCAAAAACAAAACTTGTAAGAAAAAACAAGTCTCGCAACTCAGTTCTTCTACCGTAAAAAGTTGTGAGATCCATATAATACAAAGTCGGTTGATTGATACAGTCCCTACTTAAGGGACCTTCTGTCTTAAGTTATTACGTAATTAGCGAATCTAACAACAACGTATAGTGACCACATTAATATATAAAAAATGTTTAAATAAAATAGATTGACTTGGCCATCGCATGAAAACACAATGCCATCAAAAACAAACTTTACAAACTCTTCATCTCTAATTATAGAATAATATCTTATAATAATAAATCCGCACACTAATAATCAACTCGACTGCCACAGTAACTGCTTAGCATCTGCTTATTTCTAACGTTGACGACCAACTGACTGAGTAAGAATCTCTTCCAATACTACCGCGCTGTCTCCCCTACCACAACATAAACACTTCACGTCCTTTTCCGATTGACCAGTTAGTGTTGCCAAAAATTTACTATTTAGGATTAGTTTTACATAAAATATTAATCATAATTTTATTTTAAAAATACACCAATTCGCGACAATTTTTCCAATTGGCCTATCTGGAAGTCATTGTGAGAGGCCTTTGTTGCAGTGGTCCTATAGGTGGAATGATAATCATGATGATAATTCAAAGTATGTAGTTAAACAACAACAAATAAAAACCTTGCGCTAAAAATTCGAAACTAAATAAACACTTTTGTTGCATTTGTTGCACTAACGTGTAAATGAAGCCTCAATCATTTCTCAGAACCAGCTTTCGTTACAGATAAAAGATGCATTACATTACAGAAATCCACGCTTTTATATCAAAGAGAATAACCCACTGAAACTTCGCTTCGCTCATCCCTGCTTCCTTTGAGGTGCTCATTCCAATAATATCTGATGATTATATTCGAACAGAAGTTTCTCGGTGCGGTGAATATTATTGTTGAAACAAGAACTAGATATTGCATTGTTTAACTAAGATTTAAATTATTAAACATGAAATACAATCGCACTATCAATTCATTTCAGTATATTTAATGCGAGGTATTATAAATACTTTAAATCGTTTCAGACCCTGTCCAGTATAATAAAGATGACGTCATACATTAATGAAGTCTACAGTAGTAATTGCATTTTTTTTATAAATTGTTTTAAAGTTTTATGGTATTTATTTTCGCCAGTTTATCAATTGGATGACTTTCGGTAGTAGGTAGGTCACACTACTATTATTTCTGGAAACACTCAAAAATTCCGAAATATTCAATTCCGAATTTGAGTATTCCAAATTTCTTAAATCCGATCTTCATAATTCTGAATAAATAAAATTTCGATTGTTAAGAAACACGAATATTATTTTACCGAATGCTAATAATACGAAGTCTTAATTTTCCGATTATCTCAAGTACAAAAAATGTAAACACTGGTGTGGTGTCATTAATCCGAAACCAGTATTCCAATTATCAATATTACGAAAGTGGGACGAATATTCAACTAAGTTATGTACGCAAGTACTTGCCTGCTCAACACTAGAGTGTAATTTAAAAGCCGGAGTCGTAAGGGCGAAGAAGAAGCTGCACTTTCCGCAGCGCCGAAGAGGAGGAAATCCTAAAGACACAGCATCCAAAGTGGCCCAAAATGGAACATTATTACCTATTTACTTTATAGCACGTAGACATCAAAAAGCTGAAAAGATAATCATGTTACATAAAACTCGTTATAAACACTGAGTAAAGGTAAAGGTAAAAGTTATTTAATTAATGACACGGATAAATTATATTTATTTTAAAAGGCAGTTTCGGGCTTACTGTTTGACCTTTTGGCCGCTGTTTAAATAAAACCTTAATGATGTTTTATTAAAATGAATGTATTTTTGTTCTAGGTAAGTGTTTAACGAGTGAACAAGAAAAAATCAAGGAAGTATGAATTTTGTATGGTAAGCATATCTTCTTTGATAATTCTACACAACCAGAAGCGACCGATTGGAAGCAAGATCTTAATCGTGGAATACATTTAGATGCTCTTTAATTGTCACCGTGCTTGAGGGTAAGTTTAGCGTTTCTTTATCAAGAAGTCTCATTGCATTTGAAGTCCAGATTTACTACCTGATCTTTACAACCCTTTGATAGGCAAACCAGACTGGATAATGGCTACAAATCTGATGTTACCCGAAAGGTTTTGCTTACGATGTTTTACTCCATCGCGATTTAGAATAATCCGGAGTTAGGCATGTGCTACGATTTAAACTTACGACTTACAGTTGTCTGGCAATTTCAGTGAGCTACGACTTTCTTCGTTATCTTAACCTACCTCTCTCTTCCTGGCTATCCTGGCTTTTCTTTCTATCCCACATGGTGGTGGGGTCAGCCTTCCGTATCTTTCTTCCCTACTTCGCTCTGTCTTCGTTCATGTCGTTTAGCACTACACTCTTCCATCTTGTCTTAACTTACCGTATCACTAAATAAAAGCGCTATCAATAGTCCCTAATTAAATGCCTACAAGTAACTCCGTCAAACTCCATAGAATTAAATTAATCCAAAATACCAAAATTCCCGCCTACTCCCGTACACTGATGCACCCGCTAATAAAGCACGCCATTCTCTGCACTAAATAAATGATGAATAGGCATAAGCAATTATGTAGCTATCGTAGCCAGATCGTAAAATTAACCAATTCATGATGAGACCGATCATTTCATAATTATTTTTAATACTTATTATTTTTAAACAAAACTAATAAATAAAAACACTCGAATAGCTAAATAACCTAACTAACCTCTCAAATTACGTTCCGAACTCCTTGATATTTTGACGTTGTGCTCGTTTTGAGTGACTTTTATAAAAATCGCCTAGTTTGGGGTCGTAACAATATTTCACTTTCACCTTCAAATTACAGATTATAATTCACTTTTAGAATAAAATGTTTGTCCGTCGCCATTATTCATCACAAAAACAAAGCCTCAACCGGTGGTTAATGTAACGATTTTACGATATGATCACTATTGTTTGACTATTTCATGAAGTAGTCGTGTGGTTAGCTGTTTATACCGTCAAATGCTGAATATTCATCGATCTGGATAGACCACATCATGATGTAAGCAGCGGGTTCTGTTTTATATCATGAAATACCACTATTTTCTGAAATGATTGCTCATTCATGAATGACCAATGTTAATTTTACGGTCTGGCTACGACATATCCAACTAATCGTTTTAAGTGTTGCATATAAATAATTTATCAAGTATCACATTTAACATGGTTTTGAAGTAAGGAATTAACAACCCGATGCTACGAGGCACCAAACAATGAATAATACCAGTGCCGTCTTCCAGCGCACTCAGACCCAAGCCAACATTTACCCGTCCCAATTTGGGAATTGAACCCGGAATCCATTGCACCATCTCATCACTACGCCAATTAGGTCGTCTTGCTCTCTAAACCTTTAATACAAATGATATTATGGTAACTATCTTTAAGCAGTGCCTACTTATTTCCCATCTCTTCTTTTTTGAGATTTATATGTTGTTCCGATAGAAAAAGTTGTTGTATTTGAGTAGTGTAATCACCCCTTAAAATCCACTGTACCTTGCCGTTACACCCGGTATATAAGGGTTCGTACAGATATAGCGAATGCGCCGCTTGTATGTCGCTTATTATGAAGTTTCACCTCCTTATGCAACTCTTTTCTTGCAACACAGGATTCATTTTAAGGCGAGTAGGTTTTTAAATATTTTTCTGACAAACTGGGCTGAAGTAGTAGGCTTTTGAAAACACATACTAGTTTACATTTGACGTCTATACTCACCTTAAACCTTATCAGAAGGCACACCGCATGGCGCTGCATCGTATGTGCGTGGATCGATGCGCGGTGCGCCCGTTAGCCATTTACAAAGCGCGGCATTGTGATGTACAACACCACAGTACATAGATGGAAGCAGTGTCTCCACTTGGAAGCAGAATCCATCGTATATCTCTTCGCAACCCAGGCGTCTGCTCTTCAAACTGAGCTACGAGAACGTTAAGAATACCGAATAGATACCGAATACTAAGCAGAATATTCAGTCTGTCTATCTAAAATTCGGTGAGTTCAAAAATTAAATATTCGGTAAAACCCTGCTCTGTAATCTCACTTGCAAATACCTCGTTAGGACATGGAAACGAAACACAATGAAAATTCTACGTTCCACGGTCACACCTGGGTGGTTCGTGCTTGACATATTACAAATAAATCTTACCTTATCATATCTTAAATATTAAAAAATGCGAAAGTTTGGATGAAAAGATGTTTGTAACTTAATCACGTCAGAACGGTTGAACGAATCAAGATTATATGTGACACTGAAATAGATATTAATCTGGTATAAAAGATAGGATACTTTTTATCCCGGAAAAATGTATGGTTCCCGAGAGACGTAAGATAACTGTCATTATAGATAGCGCTTTTTACCGTTAGATGTCGCTGTTCAGTTGGAAAAAGTTTTTAAATGTGAAAAAAAATTTAACACTGTTGCCTTCGAGTTTGTTCGCGTGATCTTTAGTTTTGACTTACAGTGGTTTTCCAAAGTCCACGCGAACGAAGTTGCTGGCAACAGCTAGTAAAGTAAAAATAGGAACTGACCTTCTGTATTCTACCAAACGACGGCAACGAACAAGAACAGCAATCACACCTACCTACATAAAATACCTAGAAAGACTTGTTCCATTGATTGTATTTCGCCGGCCAAATAACACGCAACTTCCAAAACTCCGGCGAAGTTTAACAACATGTGATAGGCTGCCGACTGCAGGCGCCGTCTAGGCGGCCGCATCTCTTGTTATCTCGATAAATAAATTAAACAATATCCGAACTTGGATTTTTAATTTATAAGTTTGCTATCTCGTTGTTTTGCATCTCAATTATAAACGGTAGTGGTAAGGAGTACTATTTTTTATGGGCGGAAAGTTGATAAATTGGCCATCTAAAGCAGTAAATAACATTTCCCAAACCCTCCAAAATGGCGCTAGCGTAGGGAACGCTTTGGATGAATGTATCAGTTGTTGGCGGATTGAAGTATGCGAGTATTAAACACCGAGTTAGAAAATTTCCAACATTTTAGTGACTTCTACTTATAAATATGGAGGATAAAGCCATCCTTTAAAAAACATTTGTACAATTTACCCTGTTGCTACTGTGGCGCCTCCTATATTTACGCACTTTGACGGCCACTCTTTCAAAACGAAGATAGTATTCCTTACCTTTACTCTCCATTATCTAAATATACAGGGTTATTTTAAAAACATCAACAACTCTCGGGCTGATTCTGGTGCTCAAATACTGGCGTTATAAGTGTAAGTTGCAACCTTGTACAGTAAACTTAACAAGGAAATGTCACGTGAAAGAATAGGTAACATCACTGAGGCACTGGAGAGTGATAAATAAACATACAATACAGAATACGGTCGCATCGTCGCACTTCCGGTACCGGTGGGCTAAGTCCACGACAAACTTCGGGGCGCGTGACAACTCCCGCTGCACTCTGCGTGAGGCGCCGTCTGGACTCACTACGTAGGGCTGGCACCTTGTATTTATTTATTACATCGCGGAAAAAAATCAGAGGCCCAATTCCCGAAATTGGACAATAGTCGCCATCCGGTGTCGATCCGGTCCCAGTAACATTACGCTCACAAACGTTATTCTTGTAAACTTGACGTAAAATTATCAAAACAATCCTAATATGACTGAAAATCGAGAAAAAAAATTGGTTTCTTCCATTTTCAGTTGCATTGCAAACTATAATAGAATTTTTTGGGTTAATACCGGGTGTGAAAATACCGTTTTTAAGCGGATCGACACCGGATTGCGGCTACTGTAAAATTTCGAGAATTAGGCATCTGGTCAAAGTTCGGGACATGTGACAACTCCGATTGTACTCTGCATGAGGCGCCGCCTGGACTCGACTCACGACATAGGGCTGGCACCTTGTATTTATTTTTCATCGCGGAACAAAGTTCAGAGGCCCAATTCCCGTAATTTGACAATAGTCGCAATCCGGTATCGATCCGCTCCCAGTAACAATTCGATCCCAAACGGTATTCTCCTAAACCTAAAAAAATCAATTATAGTTCGTAATGCAACTGAAAATGGAAGAAACCAAAATTAGATTTTTTTTGCTCTGTTTTTAGTCGTATTGGGATAGTTTTAATAATTTTACGTCAAATTGAAAGTTTACGAGAATACCGTTTGTGATAGTAATGTTACTGGGACCGGATCGACACTGGATTGCGACAATTGTCAAATTACGGGAATTGGGCCTCAGGTCAAACTTTGGGACATGTGATAACACCCATTGTACGCGCCAAGAGGCATGGTCTGGACTTACTGTATAAACATTGCACCTCGTATTATGAGATATAAGTAGGTTCATCGCTGGGACAAAGTCCGGGATAAATTTTGCAAAATACGGAACAGAGCTGTGAAAAAAAAATACAACTCACTAAGGAGCTTTTTAGTTTGATTTGTTAGGTTATCAATATTAACTGCTCATACTAATTAATTATAACCAATGATAGTAGTTATTTACCTAAATAACACAAAAAAAAGCACCTATGGATTTATTTGTACTTTATTTTTACCTGACCCGTTGAAATCGTCCTTAATTGTCAATGATTACCATAAAATTCAAGCTTGCATTGAATCGACGTAAATAATTCCGAAAAATAGATAAAACTATTATTGCGATATAGTATCTGACACCCCTCCTCGCATGATATACGAGACAGCGCGTCACGTTGCCAACGGACGCGGCGCGGGCCGAAGCGGACACGCGGCGCCGTGACAAATAACGCTCTCTATCAAACGAAATTCTCAAAAGCTCCGAAAAGCTGGACATCCGCGTTTTGACAATCATATTTCTCTTGGGACGGAGACAAATCGTTTGTTACTTGTATATACATGGAGTCACGTGAAATAAAAGAGCATGTGTCAGATAACACCGATTGTTACCCTCTCATTTGTTATACGCATATAAATTGTCATATGAAGAACCATATAAGTCAGTACCTACTTATACGTAACTAAATTGTATGAACCGATGGGGCAGAAAGAGTTTGGAATAGAGGCAACGTACCGGCAAGCGCAGCGTAGAACGTCCATCCACCAGGTGGACAGACGACCTGGTAAAGGTTGCATGAAGCTATGTATGATAGATATGTATGTTCCTTGCTACGGTATGGTATTATTCTTTGGGGAACTCGTATCACATTAGCAGAGCATTAATAGAACAATGCATACGAGCTATCTGCAATGTGGACGGTAGGACGTCGTATAGACTCCTATTCAAGAAACTTAAATTACTAACCGTTCTTTGTATCCTATACATCTTTGAAATATGCGTATTCGTCAAAACAAATCCAAATTTGTTTATCACAAAAAAGGAGTTCTGTAATTTTAATACAAGGCATCCCAACAAACTTGTTTTTCCGAAGTCAACTACAGCCCTTTACAGTAGGAGTACTTACTGCATGGCCATAAAAATGTTTAATCAACTAAATGACGACATGATAATGCTTTCCGTAAACAGATTTAAAATTTCTTTGAAAACGTGGTTAATTGAAAAATGTTTTACTCAATGGAAGAATATTTCGATTCTTTCAAAACCCAGATGTTGTAACCCACTTAATTGAAAATTGTTTGACTTAAATAATTTGTGACATTAAATTTTATGATTGCTAATATACTTTGCAAGATATGTTATGGTAAAATGTGTGATCCGAAATACTATATAAATTATAACATCTCAGTACCACATTTAAGCGAAATGAAATATTTTGATTCTGATTCTGATTCTGATTCTGCTTCTACTGATTAAAGTCATAAACATTACGGTATTATAGAGGTTACTAAAAAAACGTTTGCTCCAAGTATTTTCGGTTTAACCCTGTATTTTTACAAGGCTATTCAGCTTAACACTCTCGGTAAATAACGCCGTAATAAAGTTTGGTCTAGGTTTTATCTAAGCCTGATTTGTGTTTACAAACGTCACTGAAAGTAGATTTAGCCAATTTGTTCAGTAGCGTGCTCAAATTGCTTCGGATTTTCGAAATAACCTCTACTTCTTTATTATTTCGTAATAGAACGGAATATTTCAGAAAAATAACAATAATCACTTCATTTCAGACCCGGTCCATACAATTTTATCATCATCATCATTTCAGTTATAGGACATCCACTGCTGAACATAGGCCTCGGCTAGTGTCTTCTAGATTGGCCAGTTGGAAGCGGCCTGCACCCGGCGTCTTTCTGCGACCTTTACTAGGTCGTCTGTCCACCTTGTGGGTGGACATCCTACGCTGCGCTTGCCGGTAAGCGGCCTCCATTCTAGAACTATTCTGCACCATTGGCCGTCAGTTCTACGTGCTATGTGACCCGCCAACTGCCACTTCAGCTTGCTAATTCGTTGGGTAATGTCAGCGAATTTTGTTCCTCAATTCTGATTCGATCTCGCAAGGAAACACCGAGCACAGCTATTTCCATAGCACGCTGTACGACCTTGAGCTTTCTTCAGAGGCCCATAATGAGCCCATTCCCGAACGCTGCCCAGCCGAGTTGGATTCAACGATTGACCTCCTTCTCAAAATTGGATCTACCCAGCTGGATCACTTGTCCCAGGTAGACATTTTTGCCAACAATTTGGATAGCAGAGCTCCCAACGGATACTTACTGGGTAGTGCGAAACATTCATGGGCATTCGAAATGAGCTTGGTTTACTTTATCAGAAAAGCCAAAATTAATATTTCCCATTATTAAATGTTTTCAATAATATTAGTCGATTGCTTTTAAAATGAATAAAGGTTTAAAAGATATTTTCGAGAGACTTAATTTATAAAGTTTATTAAAGTTATTAGTTTGAAAAGGCACTTTAACTGTAATTAATTTATCTTTAAATAAACAGACTCAAGGCAATCACAAAGCCAAACAACAATTTTATCCTATATAATTAAGTCATTGTTTAAAAAACAAGTTAATTTTTTTAATAAAACTATGATAATACAAAGTTAATGAAAAAACATACACATCTTCGAACGTAACTCTAATCAGACTTTATACAAACAAACAGATAGCTGCAATATGATGGGAAAACTGGAGAACCTAATATGATAATAGTCAAAAACCCAAAAGTCAAAAATCATTTATTCAATTTTGGACAGAAAATTGCCACTTATGAACGTCAATAATAACATTATTGGCCCATATGGGGCAGAACATGTCTCCTTATTTTTTGGGCCCTACTAGCGCTTCGAGACAAGACAGTCTGTCTGGCAAGTGCTGAGAAGAAACGCCGAAACTAACTCAGTGGTGGTGACTAGCTGTCACAAAAAAATAAAACAGGTAGGTACATCAGCTTAGTGCAGGGTGGACTGTCCATACATTCTTGTCATCAAAATACTCTTGAATTTTCTAATACCCCTTAGACATTAGGGTAGTTATGACATGTGACTTAAATTTAATAAGAATGAAAGCACGAGTACCAGTTGTTATATTTAAACTAAAAGAAAAACCTGTTTACTCTTATGTTGACCCCTTGTCGCTTACGTCGTTATGTGCTAGCGACCATCGGGAGCCCATTTGACTGCAGATAAGTTTAAAGTGTGGTTGTTGTAGTTAAATACACAAGCAATTCCCGCAGTTTTGTCTGCCTCGAATACGTAGTAAGCCTTTTTAATTGACATCAGCCTCGCATTCCTCAGGAAATTGAAGTTGCCAGAAGAAGAGTATCTTTAGTCCATCTGCCCCCCTAGCATGACTACCAAAACACGTTATGACGTCGCAGGATATCATCGCGGTTTCGATAAAAATTCAACATGGCGTCTATATCTATTATAATATGCAATAAACGTTTGAATTTGAATTTGAATTATACTTTTTAAAATATGATCGTTGGTGTCGATAAATCGCTATATCATATCGTGTTTTGGTGGCAAGGGGGGCTGGAAGGTTACTTCTTACATATTTATAACATTAGTTTAGATTTTATAAAAATAACAACACTGAAATGTAATAAATATCAAAGTGAGCACTCGCTTCCTTATGCATATTCCTCGTCTGCACTTTCTGAATTTAGAAGGAAAAGTATAAAGTTTCAAGTAATGTACGTTTGCAGCCCGTTCCGTTGATATGCAAATCTTAGAACAGGTATTTCTGTAGACTTGGTAAATCGAAAATCGCGACGAAGGTTACGGTGGAAGCAGTTTCCTTTTTTGCTATGAATAAATGTATAAACTTAGTTATTGTACTGATCTGGTACTAAAGTAAATCTTGAATAAGATAACTAAAGGAACCTGTTTTAAAGTTCCTAAACCAAAGTGTACCTAAATAAATAGAATAAATATTGGACAACATCACATACACTGCTCTGATCCATCTAAGCCGTAGGCTTACCAAAGCTCTTGTGTTATAAAAATAACAGAAACAACGACGGTATGGTACAAAACCCAAACATAACTTAATATAATCATGTACAGGGTTACATTGCAAAGGGGTGCCAAATCTTTAGTAGTGGCTCAGAATCAGTTACTTAATCGAACTACTTATGCTAAGAACAAATAATATATATTAAAAAAAAATAATTATTCCTATCCGCTGTTAAAAATCGTACGGGTGGATAATTTAACTCATTCATGAAAAAATGCAGCGTATGTGCACTGCGTAAGGTCCTTGTTGGCTCGTAGTACCTACGCCTCTGATGAATGACCGCGCGATTTCGTAGTCTCTCTATTGACTTTAATTTCGGATATTTTAAAGGAATTTTTTTTCGTAACATACGATTATTAAAAATAATAACGATTAAGACACTGACGATTGGCACCAACAATTTGTTAATATATTTTTGATGACCTAGAAGCTGGTCAGGCGAATTAAAATTTAAAGTAACAGAAAATACATATGAAAATATGTTTATTCATAAAAAAACAGTGGTTAGAGTGAATTAGAGGTTGACTTCTCCTTTTAAGTGAAATGTCACTTGTGCCAGGAGAAGCCGCTCTCCTGTAGCATGATATGGTTACATCTTATGACACAATGAATAAATTATTTTAAGAACAAATTACCTAACAAAAATTACAGGATAGTTAAATCTTTTTAAGTAACAGAGAATGTATAGTCTAATAACAACCTAGTTTATATGTTTCTTATAAAATTATATTCTTTGTTATGTTCAAATCAATAAATACCAGTTTAGTATTTTGAATTAAATAGCACACATAAACAGAAGTAAAGACATAATCTAAGTATTCTCACTCAAAATAAAATGAGCAATCGTGTTTTGGCAACTTTCAATAAATATGACAAGTTATTGGTGCTGTCAACACGCTTGTTCAAACCTTAGAGACACAATAATACATTTTAAAACAAAACAAACAAAAGCCGACACATTAAAAGATGTTTCAGTATAATTTAGAGAAGGGAAAAGCCAAAAACATCATGTAAATATTCGCCAAGAAATTCTGTAACGAGCTACCAAAACAGATTTTATAAAAATGCTCCCTTGACTTCAGTACAGTATAAATAAACACGGTAGGATCCGCTCGGGCGTATGCGAAGCAAATAAAGCTATATATTGAACTACTGAGATGGCGTAAGACTCGGTAAAATAGCCAGTGACACTGGTTATGTAGCTAACAGCGCTTATACAATTTCTTGTAAACCTTTAAAAAGACAGCAAAAATATGTCTCTGATGATTAGTTTCAGACGTTACTTTCTGGAAATCAATAACCAAATATGAAAAATAATTCTTTTGCTAAAGATTCCCTGTAACTCACGCCGACATAGGCACTCACACTACCCTACACTCAGTGAATGCATAAGCAAATACAAAGTGCCGCCTACCCTCTTGCATATCGCATGCGATAACAAACACAGATAAATGTAAGGATATCACACTAATTAACATAGTCTCGAAGAAAGGGTTATATCCTTTTAGTAAGATGTCTGGTACTAGGCAACGTTTTCGTATTGCCGGGAGCGTCTGTCAGCCTTCACTGCTGCTGTTTAACTCTTCATTATCATCATTTCAGCCAAAAGATGGCCACTGCTGAACATAAGCCCCCAGTGACTTCCAGATTGGCCGGTTGGAAGCGGCCCGGCTTCCTCCTACGCTGCGCTTGCCGGTACGTGGCTTCCATTCCAGAACCTTTCTACCCCATCGGCCGTCAGTTCTACGTGCTATGAGCGCCGCCCTCTGCCACTTTAGCTTGCTAATCCGTTGGGTTTTGTCAGCGACTTTTGTTCGTTTACTAATCTCCTCATTCTTGATTGTTGAGCTCTTACTGATGTTTCTTGTGGAACAAGACTACCGTATTAACCTGTATTGCGGCTTTAGTCAAAACAATATTCATGAGGACAAAGTGGTGGTGGAATGAATGCAAATCTGTGGCGAAAGTGAAACGAAATCTGCGTTTTGTTATTTCGTGAGTGGTCATTAGCAACTCCTGGGGGATTGCGATGCTAAGTTGTGGGCGAGGGAGTTTGTCATGTCGGTTTTTGGGGGATTTCAGTATTAGAAAACTACGTTATATTGTTTTAAATTTAAAATACTTGATGTACATATATTTAAAAAAAAAAAACAAGCATTATGTTGGTTTATGAAAAAGAGCGTCTATTAAATGAACATAAAGAAAGCTCTCATCATCAGTATCATTGTGGTGAAAAGATTGGTGTTATACGCTTGACCTTGGTTCTTCTAGATGCAGCAAGAATGGTAATTACATTTAGAGCAATTGCCAGCGTCCTCGGTAACCTTGAAACTAAGACTTTACATTCCGATTCTCTATTTCAGCTGCAGGTTCTGCTAAAACCGTAATAATACATACAAGCGTCGAACATGGTGTAGTTAAACAAAATATCATAAAAATCTGTCAAGTGTAAGTATTCCCATAATTCATCGGTTTTCATGATTCACGATCTAATTCATCACTCTCGAGTATTTTAAGCACATCTATCATCTACCAGTGGCTTCATGTAATCATGGCTAAAACTCTAAAAACGCATCAACCTGAAAGCCCACTAAACTTGCTAAAATATTCTTTCCCGCCTCGTCAAGTCATACATACATTACAGGTGCTCTCTACCATTAATCCAGGCCAGGTTGGCCAAGCGTTGGATGTTCCGAGGACTTTCCCAAAATCATTTGCTGTCTCGTCAGAATGTCAAATAGCGACGTCAGTGTAACGTTTGATAATATATGATAATTGATTTTAATTGCAAACATTAATTTATCTAGAACTTACAACTTTTTTGTACATATTTTTCTATTTTATTTTTAGGGTTAGTTTTTGTTATTCAATTTGTACAATTTCATAAAATGTATCTTTCATGAAATAAATGAGTCTAGAACTAGATTAAAGTGTTAAAGTTATCCAAATATAAATGATATGTATGGAAATCATACATCTTGCCGCCTCTGAATGGATCATGCAAGATTAAAAGTTATAGTGAAAGTTTAACAAAAACAAATAATAATGTATGGAAATCATAAAAGTCTGCTTTCTTTTAGGAGACGTTTGAGTTGACACAGAATACATGCTGAACGGAACGTAAACATTTTATTTAAGTTTCTATTTTAAGCGGTTCACTGCCGGTTTTTGCATCAATAAGTTAATAGTAAAATGTGTTGAAAGAAAATAATACTGTGTTGTACTGGATTTTAAACAGATCAAGCAAACTTAAAAATCTTAGAATCGTTAGGCCAGGATATTTTTGGACATAGAGTTGAATATTTGTGGTGAGGCCTGTGCAGAGGGACGTATAAAGGCATACTTTACTATGAGACATGTCTCATTCTAAAATTGGAGTACCTTGGTCACCGCACCGCAGGCCCATGAATACATCACGGCGAACGGTAATTACTTTCTTTCGGCGCTGTATTATGAGAGGCGATTAGCATTGATTAACGGATTTACATGTTGCGAGGAGGACTTGAATTTTCATCAAGTGCTCTTTTGGTTTAATGTAATTATGCGTTTGATTAGGGTGCAGGGGAAACGACCTTTAAAAATACATAAATATTTTTGAGCACTTCCTGTTCGTTTTGATTTTTTGCAAATTAGGGCTTTGTAAAACTCTGCCGCCTGCCAAGAGTGGCGAGTATTGGCAATCCTCCCCAATGACTTTTATGTTCAGCCTATGTTCAGCAATGGACTGAAATTATAATGATGATAATAGCTTTGCCTGCGAATGATCTCACAACTAGAGACGCTCAAGACCGCGCGAAGTGGAGAAGTAAATCATGGAAAACGGACCCTGGGCTCCAAAGCAATAGCTTTGGACGCAACCGGGATTGGCCGTATAGATGAAGAAGGAGAAAAGAAGATAAAAACTCTGCCTAGAGGAACGTGATATTAAAAGATTTTATCGAAAATAACTGCGTTGTGTCCATTGTGTTTTGTTTTGCATAGTTAAATGAGTAACTAGCAATAACATTTTCAGATTTATCTGACATGTACTAGAAGAATTTGCTTCAATCTTCATGATTATAGGTCTACAGGAAGTATGCCCTTTATGTTATAACTCTCAACTAGGTACAAGTATTTTATGAATATCAATTCGCTTATGTTTCTGAGGCTTAATTCCCGTAATTTGACAACAGCCTCAATCCGGTGTCGATCCGTTCCCAGTAACATACGATCACAAACGGTATTCGGTAAAAGGCTCAGTCCATTTATTTAAATAACGAAGAATAAAACAATACTTCAAATAAATAAACTTAACAAACAAAATACTACCTACTTAAGATTACAAGCGTATAAGGCAAGGAAGCGAGGATACTTGCAGCGTTTTCTGGCTGCATGGCTAAACAAAGTCTTTGAGTAAAGAAAGAACGTCCATTTTATTTTGACGACCTCCGTAGCCGAAAGGCAAATATACCGGACTTGGTGTCGCTATCTCAGAGCTTCCGGGTTCGATTCCCGGTCGGTCAACGTAGAAAAATAACTTTTCTATGTTATTTCGGGTCTGGGTTTTGTGGTAATGTCGTTGTTTCTGACTTTTGTGACACAAGTTCTTTCGCTACTTACCGTAGGATCAGAGCAATATATGTGATGTTGTCCAATATTTATTTATTTTCTGAAATAGGCCAAAGTTTATATCTTCAAATCGTCTCACGTTTTCTTATGGGCTAACTCTTGATAGGCTTCCACCTGCTATATCCATTGATTGAGTAACGATTTGTGGGGCTACCTCAGGGTTCATTCCTAAAACAAAGCCAGAACAATTCTCTTTCTTTTGATAAAAAAAATGACCTGCAAAAATCGTATCTTCTAAACCCTACTCGGGAGGGGTTTATACGCGACGATGATTTATCGGACGTCGAAGTAATTAGGGGACGTCTTCAATCAAGCGCTTGTTATGTTCCGCGTTCATCGCTTTTTTACACGGAAATTATTTTTATTAATGATCGAGATGTTTTTTGTGAGGTTTCCTATTTCATGATTCAGGTTATTTCATTTTTAGACGCAGCGTTTTTATAATGTTATATTAAATATGAGAATGATATTGTAATATTCATGAATTAAATGTATGGGAAAGATAAGTCCTCGAGTGGCAATCACGAGCTGAAATATGTAGCGTTGACAGGCGTCCTACTCAGTGGACAGCTGACCCAGTCAAAGTTGCGAAAAGCCACTGGCTTCAAACGGCCATGAACCGATCATTGTGGGCGTTCTCTTTGGAAGGTCTGGTCTGGTGATGAGAATGGTCAACTGGCAGAGAATGCCATATTGCATTAAGTCCACCTTTTGTAAGATTTACGACCTCTGCAGACCGTGCTCGTCTTTTGGCTGTGGCTGAATGGGAATCGAGTCTTTGGCTTAGATCTCTGCCTTCTCCTGCCCTGGGAACGTTGTTGGACAATACTACATTTAGAGTGGCCGTAAGCCTCCGCTTAGGTGCTTTTAATTCCGTTCCTCATCGCTGTTCTTGTGGAAAGTCTGTCGATCAGCTTGCTCACCACGGTCTCTCTTGCTGCAGAAGTGCCGGTAGAATCCCCCGTCATGCCAGTTTAAACGATGTCATCCGTCGGGCACTCGTCAGCGCACGTATTCCGGCCGTTCTGGAACCGTGCGGCCTTGTACGTGACGATGGCAAACGTCCTGATGGCATGACTCTCGTTCCTTGGAAGATGGGTAGGCCTTTAGTGTGGGACGCCACGTGCGTGGATACTTTAGCGCCATCCCATCTTCCTTCGACTGGCAACAGGGCTGGTTCAGCTGCAGCTTCTGCGGAGCTCCTCAAACGGCGCAAGTATGAAAGTCTTAGTGAGGCATACATATTTGAACCGTTTGGGGTTGAAACTTTAGGCCCGTGGGGACCAAGTGCCCACAAACTCTACCGTGAGATGTCTAAGCGATTAGCTGAGACATCCCACGATACTAAGGCTGGCCAATACTTGGGCCAACGCATTAGCTTAGCCATTCAGCGTGGCAACGTGGCCAGCCTTTTGGGCACCTTTCCCAAAGACAGCGAGCTCAATCAGATTTTTTTTTTTTTTTTTTTTTTTTTTCCTATAAATAGAATATCTGATTATGTGTAAATATCTTAGGGACTTTTAATTTTACATTTTGTATTTTCTTTATCTCTTTTAGGGTTAGCGTTTAAGTTATTTTCGTTTTGAGTTTGTAAATATTTTTTGTGATTAAATAAATAACATCAGCGTTAAAAACGAAGATTAAAAACATAAAAAGTTAATTTTCTAACGACCACCAACAATTGATTGACTATTTAATATTGGAAAGCAAAAATGATTTACGATTTTAATATAAGTTTGTCTCATACAAAAAAACAATTTTGAGCAATCGCTTTAAAAAAGGGAGGTCAACTAATAAAACAGTAGCTTTTCTATAGCGGGAAACACCTGTAAAATAATGAATATAATTTAGACTTAGTTTTTATGTCTAAAAAAACCGGTATGAGACATTTCTTTGACAGATCAAAATTTATGCAGGGTTGCAAAACAAAATCAAAATATTATGTGTTTCAAAAACACACAGCGTTGGTTGAAGAACGCGTCCGTAGATCTTGCCATTTATTGTAAAAAAAAAGTACACTTACCAAGATGTTTCAAGCAATTCTTTTCTTTCACTCACCCATAGGCTGAATGCAATGTGCATGGATTCCTTTGTCACATGATAGTACTAATAATAATACTGATTTATTCAGTATACCGGCCCTCTTCCGGGCACTTATACACGTCCCAAAATATAGCTTTTCGATCCGAAATTCGAAGCGGTGGTAGGGTACCACCGCTTCGGAACAACATATCGGCTGGTGATGAGAAGAAACGGCGCAACAAACTCAGTTACCTTTGTCAGCCTTTTTTACAGTAAATACAGTTACAAGACATGAAGTAAGTGCGAGCTAAGCAGGTTAAGTCCATGCACTCTTATCGTTCAGATAATCTTCTAACTTATAATACCCTTTTTTCATAAGGTAACGTGCAAAAAAAATTTTCATTGTAAGAATTTTCCAATTAATTCAGTGAATTATCAATATTATATTTGAGAAACGACTACGGACATCGTTGCCTTACTTAAACATTTAACTCCAGCAAACACCATAAAGGCACACGTTTGCATTTAGTATTTGCAAATTCGCACTCCAAAAAGCATCAACATTCTTTACCCAAACTATTTAAAGCGAAACATACATAATTATCAACTCTAACTCAATGGCACAAGATCTAAAACCGTATAAGTCTGTGTAGTTTTTTCAACTGTGTTGAAAGGCTGTGCAAACAGAGGGGAGACAAAAGAACATCGCAACATTGTCGCGACATCGAAAAATAGTGGCGACAAACTATTGTTGAGATGTACGCAAGGAAGTTGATTCTTGTGTGTAACGAGTAGTAAGTAGACTTTTTGTATGCATTTTTGCTATCTTTCTCATCAAATTTGTTTATTAGGAAAAACAGAAACCATTTATGTGAACAAAAATGCAATTTCATGAGCTTGTCAAATTAAAAATCATGATTTATAAGTACCAAGTTATGATAAGTATATTAGTCAATTATCTATTTATTTATCCATCACAGTGGCGCAGTAATATCACATGTAATTAATAGAGAGAGAAATAGAGTAAAATAATATTCATAACTAGGTACGTTACGGTGCTCTGTCACTCTAAACCGTAAGAAAGAAATAAGATAGACAAAAAACGATAAGTACTCTTTATAGCACACTTAACAAAGTAAATCATTGATGTCTTGCATCTTGAATAATTAAGGCGGTCTTATCGCTGGAAATGATTTCTGCAGATAACCTTTAGGTAGAGAATGACTGGAGAAAGAAGAAGGTTGTGAAGAATCTGTCAACAACATTTTTGTTTCTATATTGGCTCGTATCTGGGTGCGCTGGGAGACGCTACTGGAAAAAGTACTGTCTGGTAACTTATAGTGGCGCAAATCTTATTTATTTTCTTTTTATCTAAAGATAAATAAAGATTTTATTAGCAATGTAGTATATGCCGTGTGGAGACGGTCGCAAAGAATACACTTTCCCACCGCCAACAGGAAGTGTGTCATAATTCCTGAAGAATGAGACTGTGCGAAGTGCTAAATCTTATAAAAAACTGCGCTTGCCAACCCGCCTGCCAAGCGTGGCGTGGCGTGAGAATTAGCAATCTCCCCCGATGATAAGTCATTGGGGGAGCCTTTTGTTCAGCAGTGGACGTCCTATGGCTGAAATGATGAATGAAGTATAGAATAAAGGCAATAAAATATAAGCTGCCTCGCTCAGATTCCCAGGATATTTATAAGCTCAGTCTGATACCAGCCAATTATTGGTATTCCAATTACTGATTTGATTTATAGAGCTGTGGTAATACTAGATTGTTAGATCCGTCCAAGTCGTGTTTAAAATGGAGGCAATACATCACAATGTATCGATTACGAAACACTAAAACAACGTACTGGGAGTATTACCGTAAGGGTTTCCACAGAAAACCAAGTAAGTCTTTGACCCGAGTACACCGTGCTTTTCATTTTTACTGTCCTTGTAGGACAGTAAAAATAAAAACATGAATTGTTTGCTCAAGACAAAATGAGTGAATTTTAACAAAACTACAACTCGAAAAAACAAATGAAGATCGGATTGCCGCTTTCCCGCCCATTTTTTTTTTGTGGCCGGCCAGCTATTCAGCCATTATTTTTCATTTTCATCATTGAAAAAAATGGAAAATATTAAATGTATGTTATTTTAAAGAAATAGTTAAAAGTAAATTATAATCAAGTCATTAAAAAAAAGCATATTTAAATTTTATATCGCGTTGTTTTCGAGTGGGCATATAGAAAATTGGAACATGGTTCAAGATAATGTGAAAATAGAACTAGTTTCTTAAATAATTTGACAGCTGTCAGTTGAAAACGATTCTCCTTAGGGCTGGAAAGTATTACTTTCAATCCGCTCCTCCTACTTTAGACCTATTTTTCGAGTATAAGTAATGAAAAAAGTTTTCAGTTTCTAATTTGTAGTTAAAAGAATATTTTTTGATGAATAAAGGGAGATTTGACTGTAAGGTGCTCTTTCTAAGATTTTACTTTCAACTCGTTTGTTTGTTGGCTTTTAATATTAATTTATCCGCTTCTGAATCCTCTTGTTTGTAAATAGCGGAAGGGCAATAAATAGGTACCCGTTTCTAAATACGGCTCGTTAGCATTCTGTGTGCAATTCAATGTTATTTGGCGTCCCAGGATAATTTGAGACCGTAATATTAATTTTCGAAGTATTGTTTAATTTTATGTAATTTATGTCGTATATTACAGCAGTACTCCTCAATCCCAATGCGGATTGGTAGAGGGTGTGTGGGTGTTTTCTAAAGAGGAGAGGACAAATACAAATGACAGCTCGGGCCAACTGGAGCGAAGCACTGTTTAAGGCGCTTAAAAGATCCAAATATAAAAAATATTTTAAAACCATTTTACCCAACAAAAAAAAAATCGTATTAAAGAATTATTACCAAATCCTGTTTTCTGTTTACAATACTTATTACTGCAAACACTGAACTGTAAATCATTCTTTATTGACCTGATTGTCGTAGGGTTCGATTTCCAGTTCGGGTCGATGCTTATAAAGATACTTTCTAAATTCGCTCGAGTTTGAGTGTGCTAGGAGACGCTACTAACAAAATACATTAATTGATATCTCGTTGCACAAAGATGTGTGTTTTCTGGTGCACATTTACATATATTGGGACGCTCTGTATACAAGTTAAGTATGCCTTTTTGCCAACTCAACTATGAGGTGGTTTGGGCCACACTTTACCACATGGGCTCAGTGCGGGGTCACGGAGCGGGTTGTAGGGCCAGTGACAGAAAGGTTTACTGTCAGATGTAATCAGGTATTTGACTAAACTACACGACTAGTAGCAAGCGATGTAAGCCGGTACCAATTTTTTACGTGTCTTCCGAAGCACGCACTTATGATAAATGTATCTAAATACGGTCGAAATGGTCACCCATCCACTCACATCCGCGTCGTGGGTTGCTTAACTTTGGTAATCACTACCAAAGCTATAAGCACCTCCCTAACCACCCTGTATAAACTATAATTTAATTCAACTTGACTAACAAAAGCATAATAGAGCGTACGAACCAGTAGCGCGATACTCATCAATCGTAACGCATTTCATTGTGCCGAGCGAACGCAATCGAATAAGTTAATCGAGTCTGCCCGAATGTATCGGATTAATCGAATAACTCGTATCGATGATTGCGGCTGCAGTGGCATCGCCGAATACGCCAGTAATTTTGCTGCAACTCATTTTCTGTGGTTTTATTGATGAACGTGTATTGTAATAATACACGTTCATCAATAAAATAAAAACCGGCAAAGTTAGAGCCGGACCCGCACACGGAAGGTTTAGTAGGTACCATCGATTGGACAATATCACATACATTGCTCTGATCCTGTGGTAAGTAGCCAAAGCACTTGTGTTACAGAAATCAGAAACAACGGCGGTACCACAACACCCAGACCCGAGGCAATATAGAAAAGTATTTTTTCTACATTGACCCGACCGGGAATCAAACCCGGAACCTCAGAGATAGCGACACCAAGTCCGGTATGCTCGCCTCTCGGCTACGGAGGTCGTCTTTCGATATTGTAAGTAAGTTGTCATACTTCTCTTAAATGAGGACACCCTTTTGTTTGTACTTTTTTATTTGTTTTTTTGCTATGACAGACAGACAGCAAAACCGTAATTATAGGTTTCAGTTTTTAAATACGGAACCTTAACGCTTGCAAATGCAAATATTGGACTATGTACAAAATGGTGGACATCGGAATTACTAAGTAGTTAGTGGTCATTGTGCATGAATGCGATAAAACAAATATTACAACCGAATCCACGTAATATAATAATGTAATTCATATTATTTAGGATTAATTTTAGAACCCGGTTGGCGTAAAAGGTCCAGGTTCGTGTCATTCCGAAAACAAACTTTTCTAAATTGGCTCGGCTTTGGATGTGCTGGGAGATTATAAACGGTTAAAAACATTCCTAATAAATAAAAGTTACTATAACTTAGCAGAATTTTTCAATGATAAATATGAAATTCAACTGATAATATTCTTCGGTGGCACAATTCTTTAATTTAATTTAATTTATTATCTATAAATCTATAATTGTATAATGCTTGAAATGTACACTAATCTTATTGTAACTTATTACTTATGAAATTTAAAAATCTGTATATATGTCACTCTCTTGTTTGCTATGCCCTTGCAGGGCGTCACATATATACCTCTATTTTTCTAACACCACAAAATTGTAATGTAACATGCAATAAACGTTTGAATTTGATATTGAATTTGAGATGTGAAAAAATAATAATGATTTCAGTTTCATCAGTTTCATTTGGTAGTAAGTGACAACCCTGTTAATATAACAAAAACAAACAAACTCGAGTTAAAAAAAACATCTAAGTTATAAACTTATTGGAACTCAACCACAGGAAGTACATACATCTACATAGTTTGATGATAAACGTAGGACCGAAAAGTTTCTGAAACTTGACTCAGCCTTTTTTTTTTGTCGTATAAAATGGCAGGAAATTACTTCTTGGAACTTTTTACACAAGCAGAATTGTTAAGACTTGTTGAAAGTTAAGTTAAAACTACGAAAAACTTGTTAACAACTGTAATATCGGTTTCGAGAAGTAGGGGCAAAAATCCGTTTCTAAGCTCTTTTACATATCGCAGTAAACTCCTTTGGGGTTCATATACGAACGAATAGTTCGAATATCAACGGGTTCGGTACAATTTTAACACAATTTAAGTATCTAAACTAATATAATCTAATCTTGAATAAGTAGATTAATCATTACAAAAGTTTTTTTTAAATTGACAACATAATAATAAATTAAAACTATTTACAATTTAAAATCAACACAATGTCAAATCGGGAGTGAAAGTGTCCATCACACTTGCAGCATTGCCCCGCTGTATGGCTATGGCAAGCTTCTGCACTAGAAATGACCCAGACCGAGGATCACCAGTCCTCAGCCTCAGCCGTCGACCCACCTCTGCTACAAAACACTTTGCCTCAGACCCCCAACAACCCGTAGTCTCGACAGCAAAAGGCACAAACTGATAAGTGGTCTCAAGGTCTCTGTACTTCAAATTTTTGTGCCGCGCTGCCGTCTCAGCCGCCAAATCTTGAATATATAAAATATAAGTATGTGATCTAATCTTGAATATTGTTTTACCCTACCCTACTTTAAATCGTCTCATCTATTTGAAACTGTGTCATTCGTATTACAATATAATAATTTGATACTATCTAGCTGTTTGATGATAAAGCCAAGCATCCTTACAAATTTAACTAATTTCATTCGTTTAACGAATTTCCATACATAAAAGTCGTGTTTTTATTTTTTAAACTGTAATTTCAAAATTATGAGTTGAAATGGCAAAAAATGGAACCCTTATGGATTCGTCATGTCTGTCTGTCTGTCTGTCCGTCCGTATGTCACAGCAACTATTTTCCGAAACTCTATGAACTATACTGTTGAGACTTAGTAAGTAGATGTATTCCGTGAACCGCATTAAGATTTTCACACAAAAAAAAAACAATAAATTTTGGGGGTTCCCCATACTTAAAACTGATACTCAAAAAATTTATTTTCATCAAACCCATACGTGTATCTATGGATAGGTCTTCAAAGATGATATTGAGGTTTTTAATAAAAAAAAATTCTAAACTAAATAGTTTGCGCGAGAGAAGCTTTCATAGTGGCAAAAACTTCTAAAATAAGTGAATGATAAAACTAAAAAAATTATATGATGTACATTACCATGCAAACTTCCACCGAAAATTGGTTTGAACGAGATCTAGTAAGTAGTTTTTTTAATACGTCATAAATAGTAAACCGCAATTTACCTTTCGTAATGTTATGGATTTCATTTTGCAATAAAAATACCATAACTATGACTCGATTGTCGTGATGGGTGAACTTTTACTTATATAGGTACCTGCAGGTTTGTACGGAACCCTCGGTACGCGAGTCCAACTCGCACTTGGCCGGTTTTTTTAAATTGCGACAGGTGTTATTAAATTATTTTCATCATCATTATTTTGGGTTTAAACAGTTTATTCTCATAAAAACTTATATAAGTACAGTTCACTTAAAATGAGATTTAAAATTAACTTAAAAATATTTTTTTACAAAAAAAAGACAGGCGCAGCGCTGCAAAATAATTTTTCATCCCACCATCTCGGAAAGAGTATTTTTAATCTTCAATATCTGAGTGGAAAAGCCGTTTTTATTCTCTAGAGGATAAAGTAAATTGAATTTAGAACATCGTGTGCACTAAGTTTGTGAATTAAAAAAAACATTAAACCTATTTACTGCTACCTCTATGGTGCCGAATATATCATAAAACTTTTTTTATTTGTTAATAACTCAGACTCGGAACCTTCTTGGTGTTCTTTTTTCAATTTGCTTTGTACGCGGTTCATTACGCGGCATTTTTTCACGTCATTGTTAAACCTTATATTAAAAACAAGAAACTTGAAAACAAGTGAAGAAACTAAAATGAGTGATTCTAGCGACGAGGAAGATTGTTTGACGCCAACAGAATTGACTGAAACTGTTAATAATGCGCAAATGAGCTTTCTCCCTCAACAATCACGCGAGAAGTATTTAAAACAGTACGAAAATATTACACTCAATTTAAATAACTGTAGCAACGTTACTTTAAAATTTTCTTAATTATACCTTAGTATTGTTATAATTTAAAGATTATTCTGTAATACTTACCTGTCATAATGTAGTAATTAATACCTAAACTGAAATAAAAGTGTACCTATCTTGTGATTGTAAACGTTTTTTTTTTGCATTTAGTCATTTCCTCGCTGAGGTGGAATGAAAAGTTACGTGTTGCACTCGAGTGCAAAGATTTTTCACCTCGTGCTCTTTTGATTCCCTCGCTAACGCTCAGGATTCTAATTTTGAATCACTCGCTGCGCTCGTGATTCAATTTTAGAATCCTTCGCTTGCTCGGTCATCAAAATTGAACACGCGGTTAAAAAGCAACTTTGCACTCTTGTATAACAAATAACTATTACCAAATGACAATTGATGGTAAATGTTAGGGTACGTTTACTCAGGACGCTCTCTATTTTGTCCTTCTATCCGGATTTAGCGTTTTTTGACGCTCAGGACAGGATGCTTTGTGTGTCGGTAAATTTATTTAATAGGGTGTATATTCTAAGTTATTCATCAGTAAAATAACAAACAAAATCATTCTACAGCAAAGATTTCCTTGGCCTTTGGTAGTAAATAAAAAATAAATAAATTGTTTTCACAATCACACCAATTATCTAGCTCCAATTAGATTATTAGAGCTATTTTAGTAGGTATTTTCTGGACCTAATAAAGATCTAAGGTCTCGAGATCAACTATTTTGCATTTTACCACGGTACCCTAACCCCAAGACCGTCCCCGTTATCGCCAGTTCCGCGGCTTCCGTCAGTCAAAAGCAATCAGACCTCCGATAAAATCGCGCGTTGGATTATATGTTACTAGCTTTGGCCCACAACTTTGTCTGCGTTGACCTTACTAGAATTACTACTTACTAGTATTTTATGTGGTAATCCAGGCCATGGTTGATCTGTACGCCAAATTTCATCAAAATCCATTCAGTAGTTTTTGCGAGAAAGAGTTAAAAAAACCATATATCCTTACAAACATTCGCGTTGTTAATATTAGTAAGTATAGGTATATATTTATATAAAATAATATATAATTATACAAATATAAGTTAATAATAGGATTATGGTTATCCACAACCTGAAATAGGGACTCGTGAGTAGGTGCGCATACATAAATAGATACTCTATACCAGGGATGGCGAACCTTTACGTATCGACGTGCCACTTTTATAAAGAAAAGATTAATCAGGTTATAGACGTGCCATCAAATAATTTTGTCTATGTGATTATCGGGAAAATAATAATAATAATAAATGATATCAACTCAAAATTCTTTATTTACTACATAAAAATTGAAATATTTTGCACGTATAAATAATTACATGTATTTTTTTTTTCGCATTTTACACTTTTTTTCGTAGTGAACTTTGTGGTTGATATTGGCAACGTGCCGAAAATATTGTGTCGCGTGCCACCAACGGCACGCGTGCCATAGGTTCGCCATCCCTGCTCTATACCATACAATAAAGTTACAGTTGACGTTTAAAGAAAGAGGCACAATTTAGGCGGTCTTGTTGCTACAAACGATATCTTTCAGACAACTTTTAGCTAGAGAAGAGAGAAGTGGATTTGCAAAAGTCTTGAAACTATTTATGTGAGCAGCAGCAGAAGTAGACGACGCAACCCTGACTCACGGAGCACATACCCTATAGAGTAGACATGTCATATAATGTACTGCTTTAGTATGGACAAGAGTTGACAGGACTTGTCATTTTATATAACATGTAAGAAAAAAAACACGATGCGATTTTGTTCCCATAGAAAAAACTGTTGTATTTGACCACCAGAATCAGCCCCTAGGGTTGTTGATGTTTTAATAATAACCCTGTATATTTTTTTCCATTAAACGGGCGGGATTGCAGGAACCAACTCGAAACGAGTCCGAATTTTGCTTACACGTCTCTCTCTCAGTCTTCCGACCACAGACCCGCATTTTTCAAGCTCTGTAATATCTACAGATTACTTACAGCTCTGGATATTACCCACAATATCGCGCGAATCCCATACTAGCAGTAAACTAGCAGTAGGAACCCTGGTCGATAGGGTTGTCAGGCGTTCGAAACTTGCGGGATTTTTCCGGAATTCTTAAGTATATAAATCTTCCAGGAATAATTATGTATGTATAAATATGAGAATTACCTTAAAATGTTTACTCTTTTTGCTCGCAATATGTTTTAAAGAGGTGAAGGAAATTCGAAGGAAGATAAGCAAAGAAAACTTTTCAAAAAAAAATTTTATAACAACGGGTAGCCTTTAATATCTCAAAACTACATGCCAATTTTAAATTAAAATTAGCAGTATTCTGAATTAGTTTTTAATCGTTATTTAATATTCCTAACTTTATTATATTGCATAATAACATAAACAGTTCAAAAACAAACAGTTGTTCTTCTTATTATAATAAAGCCGAAATGCTATTCGATCTATATGTCTAAAACAGCAGTTTTCTTCATCCATATTAATATTGGTGCACTAGTTAAATACTTATTTCTATATTTATAACACGAACAACTTGTATAAATATCATTTATTCTAACACCCTGTAGACTTGCAAAAGTGAACTCTTTCATCATGAGCCTAAATTATGATTTAACCTAGAAAGAGATCGCTTCTAGCGATAAGACCGACTCAATTGTACTATTCTAAATGTATTTTTACTCTGTACTGCTTGATTTGTGTTGTGTGCAATAAAAAGTATCTATTTATCTAGGAGTACAATGATATCTGATAGTTTCAGCATTGTAAACATATATCACACTAAATTGAGTGCCAAATTTTTGTATATCCGTGTATCTTTTACGACTGTAAATTACAGAATATATTCGTAAAATAATTTTATTGATTAGCACATCCCGGGAAAGTTGGTTCGATGTCCCATCCCTAGTCAGCGCGCGTGTCGTCGCACGCGGACGGAATTTTAATGCCGCATTTGTAGCGTCCCGGCACAGATTCCGGATCTGGGGTAGGATATGGTTGAAGCTGGGATCTTGTGTTGGAAGATCGGTTAAGCTTAGTTAAAAAAATGCAAAAAGCTTGAGAGAAACAAATCTTCAACTAAAGGCTTAGATACATCAGTAATGCTGCCCTCGTAACGAAAAAGGGCATAACTACATTTTTTTGGAAAATCTAGATGTGTACTTATTCGGGATCAAAAAAGGCGCATAATTTAACCTTAATTTGCTTAAGTTTTACAAAATGTTAAATGACGTGCTCTTTTTCGTTACGACAAAAACTGTGGTTCCGGGTTCGATTCCCGGTCGGGTCAATGTAGAAAAATAACTTTTCTATATTGTCTCGGGTCTGCGTGTTATGGTACCGTCGTTATTTCTGATTCTCTCGGCTACGGAGGTCGTCATCAAATGTATTTAATTATGCCTTCATTATATCAAGGAAAATAGTTTCCCACCAGGCAATTGAAAAAAAAATTCAAGTAATTTTTTTTCCTTGATTTAATAAACTAGCATTATTGTGAATGCAAAAAATAAGTTTATATATGTCTTTATTGTTATTTTATATAGGTTTTAATATAGCTATTTATGTATATACCTAGTATATATGTTGTTTATGTATATTATTTATCTAGTCTGCGTTAGTTTGATAAGATTTTCTAATACCATTTCTATTTTTGCGGCACCACCCGTACAATCTAGTTTAGACTGGTAGATAATGCTTTTGTATTGATTGCTACTACTTTTTTGTCTGTGCAGTATAGTATAATTAAAATATATACTTTATAAGTTTAGTATAAGTCCACCCACAAGGTAGACAGATGACCTAGTAAAGGTCGCGTGAAGTCTCTGGATGCAGGCCGCTTTTAAGCGGGAAATCTGGAAGTCAATGGCGGAGGCCTATGTTCAGCAGTGGACGTCCTATGGCTGAAATGGCGATGATGACGGAGCTTGATCCAATTGTAAAAGTTATTGTATATCAACTGCAGATTACGCGGTTCAATTAGTTCGATTCTTTAGTATATCCTATATATTCTCAATTATTACACTATCAATATCTACATATTGTAGGTATTCTGTATCAAACTTCAAAGGGATTTGAGCGTCGTTCGGATATCTGCCACGGGAGTATCTCGGCACAAAGGAAATCGATGCCCAGACAATTTGATAGGCCTCACTTAATAGCTAGGGCTAGGGTTGTCTAAGGATAACTTTATAGATTACCATTTATCCGACCTGAAATAACCAACAAGGAGGTAACTTGTAAAATGAAATGAAATGAATGTTTATTTGCCTTCGAAAAAGGGTACATTTTGGTGTTACTTTTCACAGGAAGTTCAGCTTTTTCAGCCATCTAAGAATTGCATGCAAATACATTTTTATAATTATGTAAAATTTTATTACATTATCAAATTCAATCAAACTATTTATCGGAATGTCATGTAGCAATAGTAATGTCAATATTAATTATAATATGTCACAAAATGTAAGGTAAATCAAGCCCATCTATTAAAATTCAAAATTACCGGTTCACATTAAATCAGATTAAGATATTCATTAACATTGTAAACAGTATTCATTTAGCCACTTTTATAAGGCACCTTTAAATCTATATAAGGGCAAGTCCTTTACATTTTTAGGTATTTTATTAAATATGAGAATACACATCCGGTAGCAATTTAAAAAAAAAATACTTTATCCGTTTTTTTTAAAGAGCATGGTATACCTAAAGTTTCAAGTACCTAAAATTAAATTAATTTGGTGTACACTTATAATACATACGCCAATTATAATAAATATTACACGACGACCTCCGTAGCCGAGAGGCGAGTATACCGGACTTGGTGTCGCTATCTCTGAGGTCCCGGGTTCGATTCCCGGTCGGTCAATGTAGAAAAATAACTTTTCTATATTGTCTCGGGTCTGGGTGTTGTGGTACCGTCGTTGTTTCTGATTTCTGTAACACAAGTGCTTAAGCTACTTAACACAGGATCAGAGCAATGTATGTGATGTTGTCCAATATTTATTTATTTATTTATTTATTACATATTCTAACTCAAATTCTGAACAGAGTATATATTTTACAATATTTTGTCAAAGAGTATATGTTGTTTGTAATTATTTCCTCTGTTGATTGGCGCATGTTTTATAGGTGTACACCAAAATATCGTAATTTTAGGTACTTTCAACTTCGGGTTTCGAGGTTCGATGCCTTTTAATTTTCACGACCCATTGGTAGTGTGGTAGTGACGCGATGATTCGTCTTGAATGCAACGGGATCTGGGACAGATTCGATTCCCGGTTTGAGTCAATTCAGAAAACAATATTTTCTAAGTTTTCTCGAGTTTGGGTGTGCTGGGAGACGCCCTGGGAAAATTAATTGTCTGGTACTTCGAAATATAAAGGATGTTAATCCCGTAGTCTCGGTACATTTTTTTGTGGCCAACTTCGTATACGTATAATATAATAATAATCTTACATCAGGCACAAAACAGAAAACTAAAAGGCTAAAACAAACGATTTTTAAGACTACGGTAACAATCTTTAATATTTTAAATACTTATTTTCACTCAAATGACTCTTCAACCATAGACTTCAACATACTTTTGAAATACAAGTCTAACTTCTTTCGAATAATTTTGAAAAGTTTATCTTGCGTTAGCCTGCTTAGAGTTATTTTGAGTAAAATTTGCTATTTTTATTTTATTTGAATAAAATACATTTACTTTTTTCAGGACGTGGACCCTATTCTGCACATTACAATATTCACCCGAATTACAAATCGTTTGTGTTGGTATTTTAATTCACATGTTTTATCGACAAATTGAAGTATTTAGTTTCAATGTTATGTGTTAAAAAGCTGAATGTCTAGACATGTTTGTCTTTATTAAGCTACGTTCGAGCGGCTACGAGCTTATTCTGCAGCTCAAAAAAAAAACATTGGAATCGCAAAAAAAAACACTTTCCCATACTAAACTGCAACCAGCTGATATCAGTTTGTATGGAAACGTAATATTTTTTGAGAATTTCGATGTTGGTCCCATAGAAAAATTTGTTGTACTTGACAGACACAACTCATAAGAGGTTTTGCGTTATTTCATTAACACGTTGTATACTATACTAGCATTTGCCCGCGACTTGTCTGCTTTGACCTTACCCAAATAAAAATTATCCTATGTGTTAATCCAAGCCATGGTCTATCTGTATGCCAAATTTAATCGAAATCCAATCAGTAGTTTATCTGTAAAAGAGATTTAAAGATCTAAAGAAAGATGTATGTGATGTTGTCCAATATATTATATTATTATACATCAAACTTTCTCATTTACAATATTAGTAGGATTTACAATATTAGTAGGATTTATAATATTCGTAGGATATAATAGTAGTAGGAAGTAGGATAGACATTCAGCTTTTTAACACATAACATTGAAACTAAATACTTCAATTTGTCGATAAAACATGTGAATTAAAATACCAACACAAACGATTTGTAATTCGGGTGAATATTGTAATGTGCAGAATAGGGTCCACGTCCTGATAAAAGTAAATGTATTTTATTAAAATAAAATAAAAATAGCAAATTATACTCAAAATAACTCTAAGCAGGCTAACGCAAGATAAACTTTTCAAAATTATTCGAAATAAGTTAGACTTGTATTTCAAAAGTATGTTGAAGTCTATGGTTGAAGAGTCATTTGAGTGAAAATAAGTATTTAAAATATTAAAGATTGTTACCGTAGTCTTAAAAATCGTTTGTTTTAGCCTTTTAGTTTTCTGTTTTGTGCCTGATGTAAGATTATTATTATATTTATTGTTATTATTTTTTGATTTGTCATAACATTTTGGTTATTTTCGCCTTATAGCCCTTCCGTGTTTAACCGGCCTGTAATGTTAATTTTAATATGACAAACTTTTTAATTGGCTATGTAAGTATTTGATTCAAAGTGTTTTAAGTTAAATTTACATGCTGTAAAGGTAGCAACAAATAAATAAATAAATAAAATAAATAAACAGTAGGTAGTTATTTCATATGTAAGCTGCACCTCAACTATAAAAAAGCGATGATTTATTACATTCAGAACAGCGTCAATTCAACTACTAAAAATATACCTTAATATACCTTAAACGTTCAAAGAACAAATTGTAATTACTTGTATATAAACAACACACCTATTACGTGAACAATTTTCAGCGCCTAACGACGACTTTCGAGGTAACACGACGGAAACAACCTTTGTCTCAAATTGCTTCATTATGTACGAATGAAATGGCAATTATACGACATATTTATTTGCCATTAGAAACGAGAAATCATTTCTTGACTTGAGATACGGTAATTTACCGAATGTTAAAACATAAGCAAAACCTTGTAAACAATGAGTATTACCAGTGATTATAGATAGATAGATAGATACTCTTTATTGCACACCATACAAGTAAAATACACATGATTTTTACAGAACACACTTAGACGCGGTTTCTCAAAATGGACTATTAATGATAATGCGTGCCGGCAAGCGCAGCGTAGGACGTCCACTCACAAGGTGGTCAGACGACCTGGTAAGGGTCGCAGGAAGACGCTAGATGCAGGCCGCTTCCAACCGGCCAATCTGGAAGTCAATGGGGGAGGCCTATGTTCAGCAGTGGACGTCCTATGGCTGAAATGATGATGATGATGTTGATAATCTTTAGGATTTAAGATAGTTTAAGCCGCATCAACAAATTGAAAGCAACGTACAAAAAAAAAGAAAAATAAATAAATTATAAAACCATAAATAATTCACTTACATATTTCACCTACCTAATTAGTTATTTTTGGAGTCGAGGAGAATGAAAACAATTAAACTCTCCTGGCCATCACCGAGCCCAAAAATAAGTGATTACGTATATTTACGTAAATATTATTTTTTAGGATGGTTTTAATAGATTTTTTAACTCAAGACGCGGTTTTTAATTTGTTTTTGTAGCACCCGGTATAGCGTTTTATATTTAATTTATTAACGTAAACTTTGAGTAAGGATGTGGAACTCTATCTAGAAAATATCTTAAACCATTTTTAAGAGATTCTTAACTTTAATTTTATAACTCATTATTTAGCCAGTCCTTACCCATAATATAAAACTGTAAAAACATACTTAAACATAACTCCTTAGCTTAATATCCGTATATAATTATTCACCGTTTATACCCAAGCACTCAATCCCTCTCAACTCACTTCACCCCCACTTGAGGGCATGACGAGTGGTAGCCCTAGGGCTATGGCTTCACTGAGGGCACTTTTTGTTGTTTTTTAGCCTTCGCTATTGATCGGCATGATAGCCGCTTTATACGGATAGTTTACAAAGGTGGGAGTAACCTTGTTGACTTTTTAGTTCCAAAAATATATTTAACATGCCATTTTAATATAAAAGTATTCTTTCTTTGATAATTTTAGCGTATTTTTCCTTTGATAAACTAGTTGCATTGCGAGTCTTGTGACTATCCTTGCTGGGTTGATACAAAGCAAACGTCCTTAAAGTATTTATCAACTACCTGTGTCACTTCCCATCTCTAAATAATCATAAAATAAACTACATCAAAGAAAAAGCGACGCTAGCACCAATGCATTATTTTAGAACAAAAATATTTCTTCTTCTTCTTCTTTATCTATACGGTCAATCCCGGTTGCGTCCAAAGCCATTGCTTTGGAGCCCAGCGTCCGCTGTCCTTGATTTACTCCTCCACTTCGCGCGGTCTTGAGCGTCTCTAGTTGTGAGATCATTGGCACGCATGTCAGCATTCACGACGACAAGCCAGCATTTCTGGGGTCTACCCCTTTTGACAGGACCTGGCGGTGGCGGCATGGTCAGACATTTGTTTCCTACGTAGCTTCTCGGTTTTCGCAAAACATGGCCGTACTAGCGTAGGCGACTCTCCTGAAGTTTGTCTGCAATATCACGGACACAAAGGCTACCGCGGATGCGCGAGTTCCTCACGCGGTCCTTCCGCGTGACTCCGCACATCCACCGCAGCATATTCATCTCCGTGACACGCAGCTCCTGCTTGTGTCGCTCAAGTAGCGGCCACGCTTCACTGCCATACAAAAGGACAGGCCTAATAAATAATAAATAAAATAAAATAAAATCAATTTATTTCAGACAGAGTCCATATAAGTGACATAAGAGGCATTCAAATTCAAATCAATATACTATAACTAACTAGCTACAACAATTCAGATTTAATTTATTTGCAACATAACTATCCAATACAATTCCATACAATAATAAAATAACTATCCAATTTATCTATCCAATTCGATTTAGTCTAAGTCTAATGATGGACTTATAGATCTGTCCTTTTAGAACATAAATAATTAAGTACTATAAAAAGGTTACAATTTGAGTCAACCTTAAAAGATAGACTTATTTAGTTATAGACATTATTTTGGAAATTTTAAAAGAGAACAATTTTGTCGTACATGATTTTTGCGCAACTCTAGCCGTTTACGCAGCGCACGCAACGGAAGCTTTTAAAAGTTTTTTTTTCCGTTTTCGCAACATTTTTCATCTCCTATCAGTCGTAGCGTGATGTAATATAACCATAAACCTTCCTCGATAAATGAACTATCCAATACAAAAAGAATTTTTCAATTCGAACCTGTAAGTAGGTTAGGACGACCGTCTGATGTAGTGGTTCGCGCTCCGGACTACAAAGCCAGCGGTTGCGGGTTCACATCCCGCGAGGGGCAAATGTTTGTGTGATGATGAGCACGAGCATTAGTACCCAAGTCATGGATGTTTATGAAAGTATTTAAATATGTCTATCCGTTATCTAGTCGCCATAGTACAAGCTTTGCTTAGTTTGGGGCCAGCTAATTGGTGTGATTGTGAAAACAATTTATAATTTAAGTAGTTCTTAAGATTAGTCCGTTCAACCAAACAAACTCCGTACCGTACCTCCGTATCCGAGACGCGAGTACACCGGACTTGGTGTCGCTATCTCTGAGGTCCTGGGTTCGATTCCCGGTCGGTCAATGTAGAAAAATAACTTTTCTATATTGTCTCGGGTTTGGGTGTGGTACCGTCGTTGTTTCTGATTTCTGTAACACAAGTGCTAAGCTACTTATCACAGGATCAGAGGAATGTATGTGATGTTGTCTAATAAAAATTTACAACAAGAAAGTTTAAAAAACTTTTTAAACTTTCTTGTTGCATTTTTTAACTATCACTATGCACTAAACGGGTATTATGCAACACATACCTTATTTTGCGTTATTGGTTTTCCCGACGTTTCGACCTAGTTGCATAGGCCGTGGTCACGGGATGACTGGCGATGTGCGGCGTCGTCTGCCCGAGCGCGATGACAAATATTCACCCACCCGCACTTCTTCAATATTTGTGTCCGTAGTACAGTCGGTCCGACAAACTACACTAACAGTAACAGTACGGGTTTGTTTTGGACGATGTAACACGCGACTTACACTTCCTAATAACTGTATTCCATGCTGATGATAACTTAAATCCGTCTTCCCGATTGAAATTATTGTACTTTTTTATTTCAATAGCTTCTCGTACTAATCTCGAATGGTAGTGCCGATCAGTAGAAAGGATTTTTGGGGCATGTAGTTCCATCCAGTGATTGACACCCGAATTTAATAAGTGTTCAGCTATCGCGGATTTAGACGTCTGTCGATTCTTAACAGCTGCGATGTGTTCCTTCACTCTTTCTGCGACAGAACGCTTTGTTTAGCCGATATAGGAACTACCACAGCTGCAATCGATCTTATAAACACCCGGGGTCTACAGAGGCACAACATCCTTTGGCGAACGTATTTCTTTCGTTACTTTTGATAACGGAGTATATACAGTCTTAATGGAGTATTTACTCAGTACTGATCCAACCTTGTCCGTTATCCCTTTCACGTATGGTAGAAAAGCAGGTTCCCGGCCCACCATCGGTTGCCGCTTACTCTTATTCCCCTTCTGCATAATACCCGTTTGGTGCATAGTGTTAATAAAAAAACTCTCCAGCTTTATAATTAAGTTGATCCCAAGTTTATAATTAAGTCGCTTTATTTGAGCAGTAAAATCTGACTCTTGAGAGGTTTCGCGTTATTTCAATCACACCTTGTATCGTATATTACGTAAGACAATAAAGGGTGAGTCTTTATAAAGTCATCATCATCATTTCAACCATAGGACGTCCACTGCTGATCATAGGCCTCCCCCATTGACTTCCAGATTGTCGGTTGTAAGCGGCCTGCATCCAGCGTCTTCCTGCGACCCTTACCAGGTCGTCTGACCACCTTGTCAGTAGACGTCCTACGCTGTGCGGCCTCCATTCTAGAACCTTTCTGCCCCGTCGGCCGTCAGTTCTAAGTGTATCTAAATTTGCAGTGGGCGGGGCACATAGGCCCCACCCACTGCAAATTTTCTAATTTTTGATGTGCACTTTATAAAGTGCATATTAAAAATTGGGTGAAATAGGAGTCTATTTTATCAATAAGATTTATTTTATTTTTTTCGTGATACCTTTCTAAATTTTTATTTAATCACCACTGCTTGGTATTTTCATATTTTACTTGGCTTAAATATTTTTATTTTGACAACAACACAACAACAGAATAGACAACGTAGTCACACTTAGTTAAAAATTTATAACGTTTTTATTGGCGTTACACCTAACATAATAAAATTAACATTATTAAATTATTTTTACCGTCATTATGATTGAATCTAGTATCAACAACATTTATATTTATAAAGACTTGTACACTACAAACTTTACATTTTGAACCATTATAATTTTTTTTTTCGAAATTAATATTAAAATCTCCTCTACCCAAACCACGGCTTCGTTTAACAATTTCAGACAAAAGATGGCATCGCGTCTCACGGACGTACTCCACGAATTATTCATAAAGAAAGCGGTTAAAAAGTAACGGCGCGGGACGTTCTAATCCGCGGGGAAATTCTTAATGACCTGTTTGAAAATCTGCCAGAAGCGAGCGGCTTTTGGGGGACAGGGTTCAGTTAATAAAGTGAGGTCACAATAATTAAGATAAAATTAATATAGAAGATGTTCAAAAGAATAGGACGTGATATAAAACCATGAAGTGATATGGAGCGTCTACATTTTTTAGTCAATTTTTATGTTGCTCCCACAATAAGAGTATTGTATACAGGATTTAAGTAGGACAGTTACTTCACAGGAGTAAGATGCAGTGGAACTTTAAGGGGTAATTATGTGGGAACTCTATGAACTTTTCTTTGAGACAAACATCGAAATCTCAAAATAAAATGTTTGCCTCATGTGTAACGAGTTACCAGACAGTGAATTTTGGCAGGGGCGTCTCTCAGCACACCCACAATCAATAAAATAAACAAATAAATTGTTTCCACAATCACACCAAATAGCCCCAAACTAAGCAAAGCTTGTGCCATGGCGACTATAGATAACGGATAAACATAGACTTAGGTACAATGCTCATGCTCATCATACAAACATTTGACCCTTGCGGAATCCGAACCCACAACCGCTGGCTTTGTAGTCCAGAGCGCGAACTAATACAGACGGTCATCAAATAAATCTACAGACTAACTCAAGGGAAAAACAAGTCTAAGGGCCAGTTTCACCACTTGCTGATAAGTTCCGGATAACCTATCCAGCACTTATTGTGTAGAATTAGCATAGAATTAGCTGTCAAAAAAATAATATGAATAAATACAATAAATGAATATGAATACATATGAATAAAAAAAGTGCCAGATAGGTTATCTGGAACTTATCAGCAAGTAGTGTAAGAGGCCCAAAAGGCCGATTTTTCAATCGCCAGATAACTTTTATCAGACGAATAAAATTGTCATTTTGACACATTTTCAATACGAAAACTGTCAACATGCCAAACTTATACGGCAAATAAAAGTTATCTATCTACCTATTGAAAAATCTGCCCTTAATCACACTAGTTACGGAATAGAAATGTTTTGAAATGGAAAAGCAATTTGCTATATCCAAGATAAATGCGGTACCCAAAAAAGTCGTTATTACAATCTTGCATACGCTATCTTTTTTTATGTTACGTTTGACATTTATTTCGCATGGAATGAGGTTTGGGTCGAAATCGGAACTTTACATACGCATCTTATTTGGGTCAAAGCACACTACGGCTTCAGTCGTGTATATTCATTTCTTTATATTATTGAACTAAGATCATCATCATCATATCAGCCTATTGCAGCCCACTGCTGGAATTAGCCTTCTCCAAAGAGCGCCAAAGAGCACCATCTCCTGCTTTTTTCATCCAGCCACTGCCAGCCATCTTCCTAAGGTCGACAGTCCATCAAGCCGGGGGGCGTCCTACACTACGTTTGCCAAGGCGCGGTCTCCACTCGAAAACCCGTTTACTCTACCTTTCATCGGTTCTGCGATAGATGTGGCCGGCCCTCTGCCACTTTAGCTTGCTACATTTTAGGACTAGTCCATTACTTTGGTCTGCTGCCGGATAACCTCGTTTCGGATTTTATACCTTAACGAAATCCCAAGCATCGACCTTTCCATAGCTCGCTGAGTGACGTGAAGTCGGTGGGCCAGCTTTACTGTCATGTTCCAAGTTTCTGATGCGTAGGTCTAAATGCAATACGACTCGCAATTCCGCAAAATCGTTGTAAAAACTCGCAACGTGTAAAGGTACCCGCCCACGCCATATCGTTTCTTGTTATCTCCGCCGTAGACTCGAACGAGATGTTATCAGTAACATTGCCGCATGAATAGCAAACGGCGTCGCACAAAAACCCTTGTTCCCAATGAGAACACCGAATCCGTCGTGAATTGTGGTTAGATTGAACGGAATCTGGGTTAACCTTTGGCCGTGGAATGTAGATCTACGGAGAAATCAATTATGCTCTGCTATGTACCTAATAAGGCTTTTGACTAAGTTAGTTTCGTACCTACCCATAGCTCGGGGGGCTATCTTTAACTTCAAATTTCAATTGAAACAAACAGAGTAGATTGAAAAGTACTTTAATTTTAACAAATAAATATATCGTTTATTTGCACAAAACACGGTAAAAATAGTAACATTTTTTAATTATTTTTTTTTATAATTGATACCCACAACAAATTACAGTCACATTAGTTTAAAAAATTGCATACAAAGAATAAGTATGAGACAGTAATCCTAAACGTGTACACATTCACAACCAAATAACATTAAAGAAAGTCGGATAATTGAAAAATTGCAGTAGAGACATTACAAAATAATAATATTACAATTAAAATACAATAAAAATAACAAATGCAAACATTAAAATCATTAATCAGTAACATTAAACAATAAAAGGTGCTCATGTTTTGCTAAAAAAATAGCATGCAAATAGTATGTCGGTAGTCTTAATTACATTACATAAAAAATTGCAAAAATTAAAAATATCTGGAATCAAAATTTGAATAGTTAATATGTCAGTAATATCTAGCTAGTTGTCAATAAATTCCTTAACATTGTAATTTTTTTTGTCACTAAGCCATTCAGTTAATCTTTTTTTATAAGAAACTATTTAGCACTTTAAACAGATATTTGGTTTTGTATGGTCTATTTAAATAAGACGAGTAAAACTGAATTTTAATTTTGTACAGTTACGAGCAATGGGATGTATGTACTTCGTAACTTATTCCGTTTGAATATGGTTCAAACTCCTATTAAAAATGTGTAATATATTTATGCCCAAGACCGGAGATTCTCTAAAGTTTTGGCTCTAATTACAAAACTTGATGTTAATTCAGAAAATTGATGATGTTACTATGTATTTAAATTGTCATTTCAGCCATAGGACGTCCACTGCTGAACAAAGGCCTCTCCCGATAACTTATCATCGGGGGAGACTGCCAATACTCGCCACGATTGGTAGGCGGGTTGGACACAGGAATCAGTCGCCTCTTACGACACGCCTCCTGTTGGCGGTGGGGAAGTGTGTTCTTTTAGGCCGTCTCCACACAGCACTGTATTGAAAAAAAATTAAAATTTCTAGTCCAAAAGATTGATACCCAATAAAATGTTATAAAATAGAAACATACTTTCTCTAAATTGCCGAAGTTAACCAATTGATAACGTAGGTTGATCAATGCGATGTCTAAATATGGTCGAAGTTATACCTTAGGCTTGTGCTTTGTATATGTATACGATCTAAATAAAACAAGATCTAGGTAGGGCATAATTATATTGATGCTCAATATTAGTATCCATAAGCAGTTATTAGCACAGAAAAAGGGAAGAAAGAGAAATGGAATTTTAATCGACGATTTTAATCATTTTCGCTAACCAGCAGGGTAAAGATAAAACAATTTCTCGGCTCTTATAACTTTAATAAATCCGCCTACCGATTTCTTATATTACCTATCAAATATCTATCAGCCTGACGTTTTAATAGAAACGCTTATTCGAGGCTTGGAAGGTTTTTTAATAAATGTCAACTAACGAACGGTCTGTGAGTGCCGATCAATCATGCTGAAAGGATCGTTTTGCATAAGTGCCGGATAGTGTTCACTGTGATCGGTTCTGTAGTGATGGGACGATTCTTAATTTGGAACTGGTACTAAAATGTCGATATATTCTTAATACTCAATCATTTATTACTTTACCATATCTTTCGCAGTCATCATCATCATCATTTCAGCCATAGGACGTCCACTGCTGAACATAGGCCTCCCTTAATGACTTCCAGATTGGCCGGTTGGAAGCGGCCTACATCGAGCGTCTTCCTGCAATCTTTACCAGGTCGTCTGTCCACCTTGTAGGTGGACGTCCTACACTGCGTTTTCTGATACGTGTACTCTATTCCGTAGATATTTAGCAGTATAATCTTACAATTTTGGAAGTTAAATAAAATAGAACTAGTAGAACTCAGCGTCTTTAGACGGAGGCAAGACGATCTTTGTAACTTTGTTATTTCTTCTATCTATCCTATTTAAGAGCTTTGCTATTGCATTTTGTCTCTCTATTTACATCCTGATATGGCATTATTTCGTCATTCAGATTAATTTCGATAAAATAAAATAAAAATTTTATGTGAACTCGCACACGATATATCGCAGATAGATGCCAGATCACAGTGTTTATTTTTAAGTTATAATTAATCAGGTTATTATTCTTCTTACGTTAAATTATGAACATATTACGTTATTTATTTGTTAAGTTTGAAACATCACTAAAATCAAATCCTTTGTGTTTAAACCCAGTAATGTGATTACTTCAATCTCTTTGGACACAAGCAGAGCGTTTAAGATGAAATTGGGATATGGGCTCCTCAAATCCTATATGAGCCTACACTAATCTATGCTATTAATATAAAGAGGTACAGTTATTTGATGAGAGACATGATCTTTGAAGATGTTTCAAAGTTTGGCAATGGATTAACACGTGGGGCTTGATACCAGGGGAAACGAAGGTAGTTATAGGTCAGCACTTAGGTACTTGCCGGTACAAATTCCAGGATCGAGGGAAACACTTCTCAAGGCACAATACACAAAGAAAATCTGTATAGGAAGCATCCAAAGAAATCACGTGGAGAAGGTGCTTGGACAGTCTTGTACAGGTGGCAAGGAAAACGTCTTGATATTGACTGGGGCATTAGGGGCTCGCACATACTTTTAAACAAATAGGAAGATGTGTATGCGTGTTAGTGTGTGCAGCAAAATAGGGATAGATCAACACATATAAATGTGGGATGTGTAGAATGGAACGCAAGTTATGTGAAAAAGATGGAAGACGGAGCGAGCGTGAGGAGAGACGAATGCGGATTTGAATGTGATGACGGACGTTTTTCGATTGTTTTACGAAGGTTGTGGAATCAGGCAGAGTTGTTCTTGGTGTGCTTCTGCAAAGCTTGAATAAACTAAGTATCGTTGAAAACCAGCATTTCCTTTATCCCTACATAAATAATATAATAATAGCTAACAGAAGATAATGCTGATAATTTCCTGTAAATAAAAGTCTGACAAATGTGATAGGGTTTTTTGCACCGTTTATTCTCATCACCTGACGACTAAAATTAAATCAATTAAGGTACTTATTCTTAGTCGCTTCTGAAAATTTGGCAATAGCTTGCATGTAATCCTGGTACATACATTTAACAAAAATAAATTATCTTTATCATCTACTAGTCAACCAAAGATCTAATCATAATTCAATCGCCAATTTTATGCCTCCACCATCATCATATTCTAACCACTTAAGCGTTCGCGATTGAAACACATTCAAAAATTCTCGAGGGTGTTTTCCATAATAAACTCATTCGCTTTACGATGGCACAGTGTGTACAGTCAACAACGAAGTGTCAGTAAACATATGACTAGTATGCAGTAGTAGCGTAACTTGTCAAATTATTGCCTGACATTTTATAGGATGCACACATCTCTGTCACGTGGGCCGGCCACATTCTGTCACTGAACCGTAACCTGATGAAAGGTAGGGTAGACGGATTCTCGAGTGGAGACCACGCCTTGGCAAGCGTAGTGTTGAACGCCTGCCAGCTCGATGGAGCGACGACCTTAGCAAGATGGCTGCGGCAGTGGCTCGATAAAAACATCGTGCTCTTTGGGGAGGCTTACGTCCAGCAGTGACTACTAGTGGTAACTGTTGCACGACGCCTCTTTGGTACCGCGCAAACGAGGCGTACAGTGGCCATCACAAGTCGTCGGAGGCCGTCACAGTTTGGGAGGTGAGAGAGGGTCGAAGTTGCGCATCAGTAGGGAATATCAGCGTTTTGGGGAGTGAGTGACAGCCACCACGCGCGAGCGGCCATCACTACATGTGTGCAGCAAATGTGTCATGTCATAAATGCCACTTGCTACACAAAAAACCGACATTCGCTTTCAACGCGCGACTTCGGTTCCCTCTTAACACTCAAAGTGGGCCACCGACTACTTGTGACGGCCACCGGTAGCTGTGGTCGGTGGATCATTTGCGCGGAGCCCAAAAGTTGGCGTCCCATAAAATGACATGCAACAACAACAAATAAGTTGAGCCATTAGTAATTATGAACACCAGCCACTCGCGACAGCCGTAAACCGCCGCCATTAGGCTGCAGACTGTAGGATTACAATTTATTATGAATTCGCGCGCTTAGCTTCATCAAGTGTATGTGGCGCGTGTTGTGGCTGTCTTGAGTAGTCCGTGGGTGACCAGCTTAAAACAAATCGAGAATGTCAAACTGTGTATCGCATTCAAATAAGAACCTTAAGTTATATACAGATGGGTTCAATTTTCGATCGGCTTTAGTTCATAATTGATTTGGCTTAAGCTTGAACTATATTCTATAAGATTTGTCTTAAAAAAAACAAACAAGTAGACAGATAGATAAACCATTAATTTGCTAAACATTTGTGACAACAGAAGTGACAACCACTTGCCTATTCTTTCTTACCCATCCAATTTGACCTACACCTTAACATTCTTTACTCTAACGATCACTCCCAATCTGCGCAAGCCAACGAGCTACGACCTCTTACTGTGAGGAAATGAAACAAGCGACTATGTTTTCGTCTGTACAGGCATAAATCTGTTCGCTCCCTAAGCAATAAAAATAATTACCGCGCATGTAAGCACACCCCATCCCACTACGCTTAGGGCGATGTCATATTTAGGGGCCGGTAGAGCCGCGGGCCAAGTTTTTAATTTATTACCAATATTGTGAATAAAAATACAGTGAAAACTTTTTTGCGTTTAATGAGCCAATTTTTTATTAATTTTTTTTTACGACGTATATTACTTCGTCTATGAATCCATCAATACTCATTAATACTCATTTATTCAGTATATGTATAGGCCCTCTTCCGGGCACTCATACACGTCCCAAAATATAGCTTTACCCTACCACCGCTTCGGGACTACATATCGGCTGGTGATGAGAAGAAACGGCGCAACAAACTCAGTCACCTTTGTCAGCCTTTTTTACAGGAAATACAATTACAAGACATGAAGTAAGTGCGAGCTAAGCAGGTTAAGTCCATGCACTCTTGTCGTTCAAAAAATCGTCTACCTTAATATACCCTTTTTTCATAAGGTTTTTTTAATGTGAATTTTGAACTCATGTACAGGTAGTTCAACAAGAGTCTGTGGAACTTTATTAAAAAATTTAATACATTTCCCCAAGAATGAATTACCAACTTTGTGAAGTCTGAAGCTCGGAACGGCAAGTTTATTTTTATTACGAGTATTATAATGATGAAAATCACTTTTTAAGCTAAACAAACTTAGATTTTTTCGAACGTACATAATATTTTCAAAAATGTATTGAGACCATTCCATCACTACCATTACGGTAGTGCTTTAGTAAAATTAAAGTATGATGGGGAGAGTGTATAAAAGGTACTCTTGTAAAACTGTAGCTAAGCAAACATGGCTTGATTCTCTTGGAATATTATACTAATGTATTCAGTTTTAGTGTCATATTGCATCCCATTTTATGGTAGCAGCCCAAAATCAGTTAAATTTTTTGCCGAAAGTCAGCGGATAGTTTTTACCAAGTAAAAGAGAATGGGCAAAAATATATGAAGCCTGGTATAGGTAGCGGCCACTTCCAAATCGTATATCAATAGTTAGAGAATGAAACAACGATCAATAGTTATTAAAGAGCCAAAGTCGTAGGAGATATTCGATTTTGTATTTTATGTATATTACTCTAAAGAAAATGACATCTAAGTCATCAACTAAGGTCATAGGCCGCCAGTTATATACAGGGTGGCCAGAAAAGTGACAAACAAAAATTTTTTTAGGGGCCTCGTGTTAAGATGTATCTGAATCACCCCTATGTATGTTCTACGATTTTTCGGAGTTTTCGAGTTACGATTTTTAAAAAAAAGGGCAATGAATTGACTATTTAAAAAAAATCTACTAATAATAATAATAATCATCAATCCCGTTGTCTCATCAATATCCCGGTCCCAGTCCATCAAGTTCCTTTTCATAGACCCGGTATAGTTTCCATCTTTTCTGCAATAGTCCTTGCACCTAGCGGGTGCTGTCTTTGGCTGTATCTTCTCAATAGTACAGGCAGAGATAGTATCCGCTAAGTGTACATATCCCAACTCATTATCGTATCTCAAAGGGGCCTCTTCGTGTTGGATCTGTATCCCCACGAACGCCTTCCAAAAGGACCGGCCTTTGTGCCATGATTTCCCGTAGGAGAGATATAATAATAATAATAATATCCCGCAGGGGCAGCTTGTGGCAAGCTGTAGGTGAGTGGCGACACCTCGGACCCCGATCCTCCGGAGGGCCCGTATTTATTTGGCCCTTGCCTCTTGTGCTTGCCTTAACTGGCCGGCCAAGAGTGGAGTTGCAAGAGCAGAACTTGTGCTCCAGGTTGGAAGTGTAAAATGTCATAACGCCGGGGGCCCGTTGACTGGTGTGTTTAGCACTGGGATCTTGCACCCCGCAGACTCACCTCTCTACAACCTTAGCCGTTCACACCAATGTTGCTACCCTTGCTACCTTCTGGCGGCTTTAATAGGGCGGCCCATTTAGTGAGCGGCGAGTCACCGTCTGCCCTGATTATCGAGATGAGACATTTGATATGGCAGGCGTCCCGTTGTCTCATCAATATCCCGGCAACCAGTCCATCAAGTTCCTTTCCATAGACCTGGTATAGTTTCCATCTTTTCTGCAATAGTCCTTGCACCTAGCGGGTGCTGTCTTTGGCTGTATCTTCTCAATAGTACAGGCAGAGATAGTATCCGCTAAGTGTACATATCCCAACTCATTATCGTATCTCAAAGGGGCCTCTTCGTGTTGGATCTGTATCCCCACAAACGCCTTCCAAAAGGACCAGCCTTTGTGCCGTGATTTCCCGTAGGAGAGATACAATAATAATATATACTAATAATATAAAATTATTATTATGAAATCTTAGAGTCTAGCGCATTATTTGAAGCTACTAAGAAACTAAGAAACTATCAGTCTAGATTTTTTATTTTGAGTTGATTTCCTAGTTTTCTGTAAACTGTAAAAAGTATTACTTTTCTCTCTTCTCTCTTAAATTAGTTGCTGTAGTATCTTTTTGGTGAATTTTATTGTTTAGTTGCTTTAAATCCAAAGCAACAACTTTATTTTCATCACACACAATTTTTTTTGATTGTTAATATTATTGATTAACAATCTTGTTAAAATAACGTTATCATCGTAAAAAGTTTGTATTCAAATCTTGCTGTAGTGATTTTATATACTGCTATGCCATGATATAGATTAGAACAAAATATGTATTTAGGCCGTGAAATTTTTAATGGATGCTCAGATTAAGATTTTTTGTGACCACCACACCACAAGCTGGGCAGTCCAAGACTTTTCATTTATCTTCACATCCATGTTAAACTGGGTAATGCCATAGTACTGTAAGCCTCATTGTACACCATTTAATACCAAATGATCGTTATAAATAATTTTAGTTTAAGTTTAAAGGTTTAAACAATAGATATTACCAAAATCTCCACAACTTGGCTCACCATTTTCATTTGCCTTATAAGCAATGCTCCGCTATCGTAACCGCCGACGACAAAACATCATATCACGGATGCCGTAATAAAGTAAGAGTCAAATTCATTATTCCAATTAGTCTGAGCACGCGCGGCTCGGAATTGGTTGTCGTGTGGTTTTCGTTGATTACTTTAGAGATTTCTCAATAAAATTGAATTTCAACTCTAAGGGTAGATTTTAAACAAATAGAAAACTAAAGATCAAAGTCAAACAATCAAGTAATCTTTCAGGAGATTCGCGCCCGCGTCTCTTGTGTCGTCAGTGCTTCAGGTTTTACTATAAGCTATTGAAAATCTGCACTATCTACCTCCTGGCTATATCAGATTTGCTCAATTGCATCAAATTATTGTAAGTAAATTCATATGCACTTAAGCATCATCATTTCAGTCACAGGACGTCCACTGCTACAGGCCTCATCGACTTCCAGATTAGCCGGTTGGAAGCGACCTGCAACCTTTACCAGTTCATCTCAACATTGCCTCATTAGACTTGTTTAGCACCTCCAAACAATCTTTCAGGAGGGAGGTTTGTGATTTATTGAGTGGGCAGGACAAACACACACGAGCACACACACATATTTCCCACACATTTACACTGATACACACCACTCATACATCCTCGTGCAACAATTTTTTTTTTCCATTAGTTCCTTTACCGTCGTTTTCAAAATTCTTTCTCCCATTGACTGTCGTTTTTCTAAAGTTTTAAATTAATATATATAGAATCCATTATTGGCTGTAAGTTTTGTATAATTATGTGATTTGTAAAATTTTTAAGAGCTGTGGATACTGAATAAACATAAAATAAAAAATAAAAATAAAATCTCTCCACCTTGTAGGCACCTCCTACGCTGCGCTTGCCACTACGTGGCCTCCATTCTAAAACCTTTCTGCCCCATGGGCCGTCAGTTCTACGTGCAATATGTTCCGCCGCCCACTACCACTTCAGCTTGCTAATCCGTTGGGCTATGTCAGCGACTTTTATTCGTTTACGGATCTCCTCATTTCTAATTCGATCTTGCAAGGAAGGATTACATAGTTAAAGAAAATCTAATATAAGCGTGTTAAAAACAGTTCTAAAGAAGTGCAATAAACCTTTCTCCGAACTGATGCTGCTGAAGTCTCAGGCAAAGCCTTTGTAAACTTTTGAAACTGTAAAGTTTCTTACAACTATCTCAAAATCCACCAATACCTCATTAATCTAAGCCACACATTAAGTGCGGCACAAGCCTCTTAATTAACACTAATTAATAGAGCATGCGTTGAGGCCTGCCGCCTTAGATTGCTCGAATGCCGGCGAAATTCATGTGAGATTGAGGGTAGAGCGAAATTATGTCAAGGATTTTCTAATAGGTAAACAAGTCTGTGATATATTTTTAGGAGCAAACTAGGTGCCTAATGGGGAATCATAAGCAAAGGTAATCTTAGATGGCGACATGTTTGATCTTATCAACCAATGCCACGAAAATGACAATGCCTGAAATATTTTTGTGCTCCTAAATAAACACAAAATGTATTTGCTAATGACTATAGTTAGTTCACAGAGGCATCGTTTTAAACAGAGATACAATATTATTGTTATTGGTATTTATCTTCTTCTTAGGGTGCCTTCCCCTGCCGGGGGTTGGCGATCATCATGGCAATTTTTACTTTGTCTACGGCTGCCCTGGTGCTAAGTCCGACCACTGTCTAAGAGCCCAAGAGGTCTTACGTTTGCCTGGTTTTCGGCGTCCTTGAATCTTCCCCTGGATGATCAGTTGGAGAAATTCATATTTGTTGTTGCGCATTATGTGGCCAAGATATTCAAGTTTACGCTGTTTTATAGTGCGCAGAACTTCTACCCCTTTGTTTAATCTCTGTAAAACCATCTCATTTTTCACCCTGTCAGTCCATGAAATCTTCAGCATTGGTATTGATATTTAATATGTAATTTGATTAAAGCAAATTTGGCAAACATTCAACTTCTTCTTCTTCTTCTTCGGGTGCCTCTTCAATTAAACTAACTTAACTTAGTAGAACCTAAATGTAGAGATGATTTTATCAGTGGCAACACTGAATCAGTGATCAAATAATCGCTTTGGACAACACCAAACACGATAGGATACCAATCGGAATGAATGTAGGTTTGGTTCCCCATTGCTTGACTAGACAGAAGCGGGTGTAGAAGAAATATGACTCTTCTTGAAACACGTAATCAGATGCTGGTATACTACAGTTGAATAATTTCAAATTAATTGCAACACCAATAAAAACTGACTCAAAATTAATAGAAACAGAAATAAAATACACGAAAAGTTTTGTTCATGCTTGAATTCAAGGTTCACTTTTAATATTTCAAAACATATCGTTAAGATGAAATATCTTAGAATGTCTAATATCACAGAAAATGTGAACTGCAAATATGGAAGGAACTTTATTTTAAGCAAACAAGATAAATTGAGCGCGGAGTATACCCCTGTCTAAACACTGCAACTCAGTACTGGTATGCGCACTAGTGTGGCCTGCCAACAGGGTTCGTTTTGAGTGTCGATATCGAGGATTTTGATTTTATATCAAAAATTTATAAGCCAGTGATGGTTAATGTGTTCGTGCTTCACTCCATGTTTGTCACCTTGCTGTTTACACAAATAAATTGATTTGTTTTAATTTGATTTGATTTGACTTTACCGTTTGGCTTAGTGGTTTGCGCTCTGGACTATAAAACCAGCGGTTGTGGATTTGAAATCTTAAATTTATCAGTTGCACATCTTGATGTTTTAAGTAACTCTCTTTTTAAAACTGATTCGAAATATCATCTGCTTTTATAGCACAATAACCTAGTGATGAGAAACTGTTGCACCATAATTGCAATATCTATTTGTACTGTTTTGCTGGGTTTTTGGCAAGATCATGAGGTTATGCTTTGACTTCGTAAACTTTAAAACTTTCGAAAAAAAGGAACTTTCTGCACTCATTACGCTCCGAGGCAATAAATAATATCGGAGGCATTCTTTATGCATAATTAATGAGTTTTTTGTGGCTGGCGTCAGATTGACTGGCAATTGGTATACCAGCGTTTACGCTGATTTAAATCGTTTGTTTTTATGAGATTCTCATTGCATTTTAAGTGTCAAGGTCATTTCGATAGTTAACCTCGATATCGACAAAGTTAAACTTTGGCAGCACCATGCGATTTGGTGTCGGCCTGACATGCGCGCTCGTCGAACGCGCGGCGCCTCGTTAACGGAGACTCGTTTACAACCCACGTCTTGCAACATATTGCAGGTTCAATATGTTGCGATTGCCAACTGTAAAAAAGTTTTGCCTCTTAATGTTATTCTTCTTTGCGTGGTGAATATTGTAAACAATCATGACATTTATTTATAGTTTTACTATTTATTTCAGAAAAATAAAGAAACAAAAATAATAACAGACACAATTATAAGAGCCACAGACAAGTATAACTCGAAATTCTGTCACATAGACATTTTTAATGAGCGGTTGATTCGGTTTCGTCATCTGCTCAGATCCATATAAGAGTATTCAGTCTTATTTGGCCCACTGGATTTTAATCGATTAACTTAATTTATTTTATACTGCATTTTTTTTTTATTATTATGCTATATGATATATATAAATAAAATATATATATTAGCTAAATGAAATATTGTAAAGCTGTTTGTTTCCTGAATAAAGATAAATAAATAAATAACAATACAGTAATTAATTATCTAAAGCCGGCCATGGAAACGAGACACAGTGAAAGTTTTATGCTACCTATCAGACATGTAGTTAGGTGGTTTGAGCTTGACCAATTATCACAAAAATCTGTGTAATCTAACAGTTCTTCAATTTTACACAATCGCATTTTCGTAAAAATAATTACTGAATATTTCTAAGATTGTTTTCAATTTTTATTATTTTACGTCCTGGCGTCCCGTTCCCGCCGAAAATCAGCGTCGTGATAAGCCCGTAGCTGTCAAGTAAAATTCTTTTTGACACATCAGATTCCTTTAAAGTTTTATAGTGTTATGTATTTTTATCTTGTGTTGACTAAACGTTTCTCTGTATAGTTATATTTTTCAGGCTCTAATCCCGTCATTGGAAGTCATGTACAGTCACGAGAAATGAAAATATGTAAACACTTCTCTTGTTCTGTTGTAATAAAGTTTAATGTTCAATATAATGTATAAATAATATTAATGCTCGTGACTGTACTGTGAGAAAAGACTAAAAGCGTATAGTGTAAGCGCTCCTAAAGCTCGCAGCACCAGTGCGTACTTGAAAGCTCCTTTTAGCGCGGGAGATTAATGCTAGGCGCTCGCTTCAATCAATCTCGCGTTATACTTACTCAGAATCCAAGAAATATAAATATTACTTAAATATTTCTTATAAGCCATAATGCAGGTAAAGACAGAAGCTAACTAAATTTCTGTAATAAAACACACTCTTTTTTCATCTCCAAATGTCAGACGTCTCAAATTAGTTTAACTGGATTTTACGACAGGTGGACGGACGACCTGGTAAAGGTTGCAGGAAGCCGCTGGAAGCGGGCCGCTTCCAACCGGACAATCTGGAAGTCACTGGGGGAGATATGATGATGATGGATTTTACGAGAACTAACGATGCATTTACGACACAATAAAACACAAGTAAAAAGAAAATAAAGTATGTCTATTAACATCCCACTGCAGGGCACGCCTCACCTCAACTATCAGGTGGTTTGGGCCACACTCCACCACGGGGGCCTTGTGCGGATTGGTGGATGGGTGTTGTTGTAAGGCCAGTGACTTAACTTACTGTCAGATGTTATTAAACTGCCCTCAGGCCTCTGACTAGGCTTCACAACTAGTATCAAGCGATATTACCCGGGACCAAATTTTAACGTGCCTTCCAAAGCATGGAGATGCTTGTGATAAATGTCACTAAATATATTTGGAATGGTCGCCCATCTAATTCCAACCGCGGCGTAGGTAGTTTAACTTTAGTAATCACTACTAAAGCGCTCCTACCACTGAACTACAAGCACCTCTAAAACCAACTTACCAACCAACCTACCGATAAAACAATAGAGTAAGATGATAACTATTTTACACGTGCTCTTAATAAAGCGCTTTGAATTTTGCCTAACCAAACTACATAATGACAAAATTATTTTGTCTTGTTCCTAGTTGGGGTACGTTTGACCATTATCGAATTGTTTATTACGTTTTAAGGAATTGTCGTCGATCCTTCCAAACCGTTTGAACGTGGGGGGGAACCATGATTATCTAAATATATTGGATTCCTCGCGATGTTACCCTCACTGCTGAGCTAGTGTTATAAATCTGTACATGTAGATTGTAGTGCTGGGATTTAAACACTGCTGAGAGATAGTATTTACTGAGCTAGCATCGCTCCATTAACTATTACAAAGTAGTAATTATTAAGTAGTAAAACGGACTCAGATCACCACTCAAGTGATTTCTCAAGATGGATTTTGCCGTAGAGTCACAGTTAGAGTTAGTAGACTGGCCACAGAGAAGCATGGGGGGACTTGGGAGATACATTTGCCAAGCACTGGGAAACCAAAAAAAAACGAACATGGTGGTGCGATGAATAAGAAGAAAAGAGTATCCGAAGATCAGTTTGGTGGCGGAATTGCGAATCTCTCTCGATCTCCCTAAAAACTTCAACTTTTGTAGACGTTATACTACCGTCCTCTGTCTTTAGTTTCGTCAACTGGCTTTGCTTGATAGACTAGCTCTATCAAATTTGCGAATATTGTGTCGCAAGGACTTCCATATCCATCTATTGAGCTGCTAATATGCCTTGGCGTCAACGGAGGTTTGCAGTGCCCTTGAAAGTCCTTCTGCCATGAGGTTAAGGGTGTGGTAGGTAAGCTTTTGCGGCTTGTCGTGGCGATGGGGTCGGAAGGATCGGGCTCAGTGGTGTGCATTAGCAGAGGCTTATGTCCAGCAGTGGACTGACTTGGGCTGATTGAGAAACCATATACCCCTTCCCGGGCCGACACGCCCGCTGCGGGTATTTTTACAAACCGAGTACCCGCTATGGGCATGCACTTAAAATGTACTGTTTTTTCAATGGGGTTGCACCAGCCGGTTTCTATACCTATCTTTGTTTGCTGCGTTAAATTAGGTAGAAGGAAGATTGAGACAGACTTACCACACTAAAATTTGAACAAAGAACGCGTCAGTCATCAGGTTTCGAGCATTTGTAAACAAAGGCGAAGCGATGACTCATCAGTCGGCCGTCTTTGAGATCGTTGTGTTTGTGATTTATGTGGATGATTGTTTAGATTTCGCTATCAAACAATTTATAAATATTATGGGGTGTTTGAAACGTATAGTTCGCTAGAACTTCAATAAAAATGTGATATTGTCGTCGATCTTGACTTTGCGTGTTCATAATTTTGCTGTATTTTTTAATAAATGAGTACGTTTTTTTTAATTGGCCATAAAATAGAAGAAATCTTGACAAATCCAAAGATATATGGTGTTATAGGTGCCACCATAGCAAAAATCCATAAATTTTAACGGGAATACCGCGGGGCGTGCACTTCCGGTGTATGACAAATGCGGTGGCACGTGTTTGGCCCAAGTGAGGGAGAAGGAGGGGTAATCAGTGGCACTACAGCCACCATATAGTCGAGGTATACTTTAGCAGGGCTTCTGTGTTTGAGTACCTTATGATTTTAATAACAGCTGCGTTGAGCACTTCGAACATAGACGCTCATAGCAAAGTTCTCGACATTCATCGCCCTTCGCAATCAATCTGCGCTCATTCTCAATCAGAATCCGCGGAATATAAATGTTACTTAAATATTTCGGTACATTTTGTTTGTGTAAAATAAAGCTGCGCTATCTATAATACAAGATGACCCTTTTTGAGCCCACTTCATAATATTTTTTAAATTAAAACAAGAACGATAAATATTTTGCAGCATCCAAATTTTAGGCAATCCTATTTAGTTTACTAATATGTTTTTATTATGACTGTGAAATATATTTTTTTAGCATGTAAGTACTACTGTCGAAAATAAAATAATTTGACAGGAACTTTATCAAAAATGTTTCTGTTGATGATGAAGATTTTTATGCGATATTAATGTGCAGGTCATTCAACCGCTCAATATAATAATCTAGTAGAAATAGTTCCGCACCTTTAGTAATCCCTACTAATATTATAAATGCAAAAGTAACTCTGTCTGTGTGCCTAAACTGCTAAACCGATTTTGATGAAATTTAGTACAGAGATGTCTAAATATCTCTGTACTGAATTGGAGCTTTAGTATTAAAGCTCGGGTAAAAACATAGGCTACTTTTTGTAGTAAAAGCTGAACCGATTTTGATTAAATTTTGTACGTCTTCTATTTTTGTTCCATTTCCTAAGCGAGTAAAACAAGGTGTCGCAAACTATATTCCACGCGAACGAAGCCGCGGGCACAGCTAGTTAATTATAAGTAAGTTCATATTTCGACAGCTGTCGCGTGACTCATTAGCATCAGCATTTAACAAACAAAATTTTACAAACTTTTCATTGAAGACTGTAGACTCTTAGCATGATAAGTACCACACTTATCATGCTAAGAGTCTACAGTCTTCAATGCAATGCAATCAGTAGCAAGAAACCAAACAAATGTTATCATTTCCACTCTAATATTCGATACAATAACCCCTAAAAGTAAGTTTAACAAAATAAGACCTCATATACTATGTAGACGTCCACTTAAGCCGTAGACTACATCACCACTTAGGTACTAAAGTGAGATTGAATACAAACTCTAACTCAGCTAGTAAAATAAATAAAATAAAAAGGCAATCGCAACTTTATAACTAAATTTAAACCACAGAAGACAAAAGGCGAGAACCATTAAAATTGTATAACAAAGCAACAGTGCACTTTAAGTTGCGGCGGCCATATTGGCGAGTGTTATTTGCACACAGAGACATCTATCTGCGAGCTCCTCTGGGAGGCGGCACAAGTGCACTAAGATAACTTTGTATTAAGGCGAGTAGTGCCTCTAAATTAGCGACTCGACGAATGTTAGTACGATTATCGTCCGAAAACTCATTTGAATACGGTTCGTAACAGCGCGCAATGAAACGTGGCTGTTACGACAGTCGCTGCATCATTACGTAGCAAAAATAATACTTTTCGCATGGGCGCAATTGTTCGAATAAAAAATCTTATGCTCAGTTTGTAGCTATTATGTTGGCCTATCAATAGACGAATAAACGAATTAAATCAGTCAAGCGGTTCAAAAAAAAATTTTTTTTTTCTTCTTAATTAAAAGTCCTAGAAACAAATGCTATGCTCAGAATATTGTGTAGCTTTTGACAATTCTTAGCAATAATGTTCTTCTTCTTCATGTAATAACGATACAGAGCGTGCTCGTCTCATTGCCGTAGCCGAATGGGAGTCTGGACTTTGGTTGCATAGTTTGCCTTCTGCCAACGTTGGGACTCTCATCGACAACACATCTCTCTCAATTATTGCATGCTTACGTCTCGGTACTAACATCACTCATCCCCACCGTTGTCTCTGCGGGGTCACAGAGGATAGTTTCGGACTTCATGGTTTGTCCTGTGCCCAAAGCGCGGGCCGTATCCCACGCCACGCTATCCTTAACGCCATTCACCACAGGGCACAGGGTACATCAGCTAGAATCCCGGCAATTCTAGAACCTTCGGGCATTTGTCGGGATGATGGCAAAAGGCCCGACGGAATGACTGTTATTCCATGGAGTAATGGCCGTGCGTTGGTCTGGGATGCGACCTGCGTGGACACTTTGGCCCCCACCCACGTTCCTGCCACTTTAAAGGCTGCAGGTGCTGCAGCTGCCTCTGCAGAGGCTATAAAAAAAGGAAATACTCCTGCCTAGACAGCTGCTACCGTTTTGCGCCTTTTGAAGTGGAGACGCTGGGACCTTGGGGCCCTGAGGCAAAAAAACTATTTTCGGAACTATCCACCCGCTTGATTGACGTTTCTGGTGACTGGAGGGCCGGTAGCTACCTTCGCCAACGAATCATCATCATCATCATCATCATTTCAGCCATAGGACGTCCACTGCTGAACATAGGCCTCCCCCATTGACTTCCAGATTGGCCGGTTAGAAGCGGCCTGCATCCAGCGTCTTCCTGCGACCCTTACCAGGTCGTCTGACCACCTTGTGAGTGGACGTCCTACGCTGCGCTTGCCGGTACGCGGCCTCCATTCTAGAACCTTTTTGCCCCATCGGCCGTCAGTTCTACGTGCTATGTGCCCCGCCCACTGCCACTTCAGCTTGCTAATCCGTTGGGCTATGTCAGCGACTTTTGTTCGTTTACGGATCTCCTCATTTCTGATTCGATCTCGCAAGGAAACGCCAACGAATAAGCTTGGCCATTCAACGAGGTAATGCAGCCGGCATTCTGGGTACCTTTAACATTTCTGTGGGAATGGGTGATGTTAGGTTTTGATATTTTGTATGTCTTTTATGTATATTTTGTAATATATTATTATTTGTCTTATATTTAGTTTTAAGCTGTATATTTATTTGTATATTATAAGTTGTGTGTGCTGTGTTAACTATGTAAATTCAACTTAATTAAATTATGATGTCTTCGAACCAATTCTTAGCATATTTTTAGAATATTTTTCTAACAAACGGGGTTTAAGTAGTAGGTTTTTGAAACCACATGCTAGTTTACATTTGGCGACTACACGGGCCTCAACTAACGTACTAACTGCAACAACCTTAGTAATATCTTAACTGAGTAGGATTCTACTCTTTATAATAATTTCTTTAAGTGTAGAAATAGGATGTACTCATTTGTAGAAAAATAATTGTGTTGCTTCACACACATTAATATTTGTATGAAAACTGGTTAATTTGTCGTTCCTTTTATGTTTATTAAAAGATCCTATGTACCATATTTTATTAAATATATTATTCTATTCTATTCTCATTCGCAATTAAAAAAAACAATAACTCGATGAACTTCATAGGCTTCATATTTGAAAAAAAAATCGTAATTCAAAAACTACAAAAAATCGTTGAACATACATAGGGATTATTCAGATACCTCTCAACACAAGGCACCTAAAAACACAAAAAAAAAATTTGGATGTCACTTTTCTGGCCACCCTAGTCATGCAAATATTTACATTATAAAAATTTAATTTTAAGCATTGATTTATTAACTGCAGAAATTTTAATAACAGGGTACAAATGCACAATTATAATAGTATTGGTTACATACATTATCAGTAAAGATATCTTGCTATATAATACCTTCTTTAATGCTTTGCTTGACGTCAATTCATTTCTAATCTCAATGTTTTCAACTATTGTGCAAATATTTTCGAGCAACGATACCATTGCAGGGATACTACTAGTAATTTAGGAGTATCTTATTTGTTACCATATTTTTGATCTAAAATTAGTTATTGGAATTTAGAAACTAGGTACACTACACCAGTACAGAGGGTGTACCACTGTGAGGTTGTTTGTGCGATTTTGTAACCTTTAATGTTCTCCACAGCCTTAGCAACAAAAGTCCGACTACATAATGTTTACAGCCAACTTTGGCCAAATAACCTAATAAGCTAATCCTAGCCTATTTCCTCGGTTATCTGATAAGGTTATACGCAACCGTCGAGACGGAAGCAAACTGTGCTTGCAACCATCAAAAACGGCTCTGCTAAGAAGTGTAGTATGCATGGCTCCTAAAATTTATAATAAAATTCCTCAGGTATATAAATCTTTAAACAACAATATTTTTAAAAATAAATTTAAAAACCTTCTAATTGAAAAATGCTACTACACTGTAACTGACTTTCTTAATGACAACTTTTGACATGAAAATAATGTAATAATTAATAATAATTTCCTTATATAATATATTTCAATTGTTGATTGTTTGAGTAATAATTTAATAGACTTTGTATATTGATGGACATTGCTAATGTTAACTGAGAACTAACGAACTAACGCTATAAATTTTACACACCGTATATCGGTAAGACATGTTTATACTAATGACACTAACACCAATTAAATATGTCGGCCAATGCTTTGTATATCTCACACATGTTTACGTAAATAAAAATTATCTTATCTTATCTTATCTTATAACTAATGACGTGGCATTAATAGTAATATATGAGTTTAAATTACGCCTATTTACTGAAATAAATGGTTTTATTGGTTTAATGCATCACAATGCTAATCATATTAATCTTAACCTTATAATTTAACAGCAATCATTACATAATCATCATTATCATTAATCTTTGGAAGTCCACTGTTGGACATATTTTAACGACCTCCGTAGCCGAGGCGAGCATACCGGACTTGTTGTCGCTATCTTTAAGGTTCCGAGTGCGATTCCCGGTCGGGTCAATGTATATTGTCTCGGGTCTGGGTGTTGTGGTACCGTCGTTGTTTCTGATTTCTGTAACACAAGTGCTTTGGCTACTTACCACAGGATTAGAGCAATGTATGTGATGTTGTCCAATAAATAAAAAATATACCTCCTCCAAAGAAGTTATTTACACAAAAAGCTTAAAATATAGGTATTATGTTCGTCTTTTGTAAAATTATGATGTGCAATGTTAAAAACGTTTTATCTGGAAGTCACTGGGGGAGGCCTATGTTCAGTAGTGGATCTCCTATTGACGACTGTCTGGTGTAGTGGGTTGCGCTCCGGACTACAAAGCCTGCAGCGGTTACGGGTTCGAATTCCGCAAGGGGCAAATGTTTGTGTGATGAGCAATAGCCGTTTGTAACTTAGTCATGGATGTTAATAAAAGTATTTAAGTGTGTTTATCCGTTATCTAGTCGCCATAGTACAAGCTTTGATTAGTTTGGGGCTAGACGGTAATTGGTGCATTGTGGAAACAATTTATTTATTATATGGCTGAAATGATGATGATTATCATGAAGTTTTTGTTATAAAAATAGTATCCTCTTTACAACACAAATATTTATACTTTTTCTGTTTTCTTTTTAACATAAACATATTTTCCAATTCTTGCAGCAGTACACTTAGCCAACGATATTATTTACAGACTGCAACGCCATCTGTCGGCGTCAATGTCCCGTGGGAGGCGCAGAACTCATCCAGACAAGTGTTGGGAAGATACTATTGGATTGTTGTTTAAAAAGCGGGACGTAAATGACGTTAGATTTCTACAGTAAAAAAATTATGTAACTTTTTCACAAACGTAACGTATTCAAACTAAAGTTCGGGTTCTAGGAAAGTGGAATTGTAATTTAGCGGCCGCTAAATAGCGTTGAATGGCTGGAGTGACCTCGCTTTGATACGTATAGTGACTTATGATTATCAAAGTTAATCAAATCACGCCGCGGTTGTGGGTGACCATTCAACCATATTTCTTAACATTTATCACAAGAACCTCACGCAGATACTTGCAATTAATGTCACTAAATATGGTTTTATTCTTCAGAAGGCAGGTTAAAATTTTCCCCGGCATATTAGCTTGGCTAGTCGTGAAGCCTAGTCAGAGGCCTTACGGCAGATGACATCTGACAGTAAGGTCAAATAACTAAAGCGCAACGGATACAGAAGGCGTGAGCGGGACGGCGACAGGTTGGTCGGGAGTACGACGGGCGGTAGGAAACACGACGGGTCTATTACATACGTTTAAATGAGCGTCCACAGACAGCTGGCGTGAGCGGGACGGCTCGCCACGCATGGCTTCTGTGTGTGTTACACTTAAACTGGCCTTATAAATAAATAAAATAAAATAAAAAGCCTTTTATTTCTTGTATTATAACAGGATTAACTTATTTCTAGTAGTTAAGATAATTTTCTTCTTTTGCAAGAACCCTGATTTTGGTAAAGGCCTTCTCTCCTCACTTAAACTGATCATAACACCCATATCCACACTGGGCCCTATACCTCAAGGACTATACCCCAAATTACCTATTATCTTAGGTAAGGCCTATCACCTGCAAAAGGATTAAAATTAGGCATACCTACAAAACTTCTTATAAATCATCTACAGTAGAACACTATCACAATCAGCAAGCAACACGGGCCACGTAAGACGTTGCCTTTATCCCAACGTCCCAAATCTCATTCCACCCCTGATTAATACATCCCAGCTGTGGATCTTGGAACACAAAGATGTATGCAAATTGCATGGAAACGTTTCTTGGACGCGTTGCAAAGCTGCGAAATGTGTTGTATAGTGTTGCCAAGTTTTAGTTTTACTTGTATCTTCCCGAGATTTCTCGCTTCAGCATTTTCTTTTGCTATAAGATTATTATACAAAAACATTACCCTCCTTCTGGGTCAATCGGGTAAAAAAGGTTAAGGTAAAGGATAGGTTAAGCGAGGAGAGAAAGACGAGAGGAACTAGGTGTGTTTTTATACAAATGACAGACTCTGAGTCTGCTTTATTATTATGACCCTAAAGCCACTCATGTCTGAGAGATATGTGAGACAAATAGAAAAATTGTAATCTTTAGTGTACTTTAGATCTCTACACACTTAATAAGCAAAATAATTACTTGAATAATGTTGAACGATTCCTTTCTATTATTTAAAATCTATGGAATAGTGGCAAAGATACCAAAGTTAACAGGAAGCAGGCAGCACTATAACAGAAAACAATATATCCATAATATAACTATAAACTAATATAACTATAAGGTCGCAGATACAAAGGCGTTGCACGTTTTGTTCCCAAATAAGTGCTATTACTATATTAATTATTATATGTTGTAACTAAAATGAAAATAAACATTTAATACACATTAAAATTACATAAAGTTATTTAGATTATTGCAATTAGGTTATTATTATTATTATTTATTCATAAGGTACACCAACAGCAAAACACATAAAACATTAACAACAACACGATTACAATATGTTCAAATATGTTTGCCAATGACAGGTATACACAGCATTTACCACAATGTGTAGCTTAAGTTAATTGCAATAAATATTAATATTCGACCAAATTATTGCTCTGGGGAAGTAGCTAAAGCACTTGTGTTATAGAAATCAGAATCAACTACCACAACACCCAGACCCGAGACAAGATAGAGAAGTTCCTTCTCTACATTGACCCGACCGAGTATTGAACCCGGGACCTCAGAGATGGCAACGCAAAATCCGGCGTACTTGCCTCTCGGCTACGGAGGTCGTGGTAATATGAAAACACATTTCCTGACAACATGTTTGGGTGCGGAACCCTGAAAACTGGCAAGAACTAAAAATTCGTAACTACAGGGTTACATTGCAAAGGGGTGCCAAATTTAAAATATAAGATCTAGGGAACATTATAAAGAAGCATCTTAATCGTCATTTTACCAAAAAAAAAAACCTTTAAAATATCCGAAAATAAAGTCAATAACGAGACTACAAAAGCCACCCGGTCATTTATCAGATGCGTAGGTACGGCGAGCTAATAAGGACCTTACCCAGTGCACATACGGTGCAATTTTTCAACCGACTTCAAAAAAGGAGGAGGTTCTCAATTCGACTGTATGTTTTTTTTTTTTTTTTTTTGTATATTTGTTACGCGATTACTCCGCCAATTATGAATCGATTTTAATGATTCTTTTTTTGTTTGGTAGATCATACTTCAGAGGTGGTCCCATATAAATTTTATCGAAATTGATTTAGAACTTTTTGAGAAAATCAACAAATATATACCCAGATAGTATTTTGGTTGTGGTTCTTGTTACCTATCTTCGACAAATATGAGCCGATTTTGATGATTTTTGTTTTATTGAATAGCTTATACTTCAAAGATAATATGCTAAAAGTTTACAAAATAAAAATCACCCCTAAGGGTAGGAAAATAGGGGATGAAATCGGTGTTCAGCAGTTAGATTAGGATTTATCACTAAAAATTGATGAAATAAGTAAATTTTATTAAAAAAAATAAAACCGACTTCAAAACACTAAAATGCTAAAAATTATCCTAACACTTAAGTACCTAATCAGTTACTTTTGGAGTCGGTGCAAACAAAAACATTGAATCTCTCATCGGCTGGCACCGACTCCAAAAGTAACTGATTAGGTACTTAAGTGTTAGGATAATTTTTAGCATTTTAGTGTTTTGAAGTCGGTTTTATTTTTTTTAATAAAATTTACTTATTCATGCATAAGTTAAATTATCCACGCTTACTATTTTTACCAGCGGATAGGAATAATTAAATGTGAAAAACAAATTGTTTTGTTTTTTGCATGGATCGATTAAGTTACTGATTCAGAGCCACTCCCGAAGATTTGGCATCCCTTTGCAATGTGACCCTGTATTAAAAATTACCCTCCAAAAATGTACGTACCCCAAAGTCGGGGTAATCGCAGCACTGTCTCCTCCCTCGCATTGTGTCCCAAGTTGTTATTAATGTGTTTGTTTGTTACAATACCCATTGTTATGTCTAACTAATGTTACGGATGGGCCAGAAGTTTGTGCTATCTCTCGAGTTTCTTTATCACATGAGCTAGGACTGTCCTTTGTGGAGGACAGTTTTAGAAGTTTACTTTTGGAGCATGAATAAGTGCTTTAAGACAAAAATAAACGCTATTGTTTGTAAAAAATCGCAGTCAGCACAAAATTTTTTAATAAAAAAAATTATATCTTTATTAATTTTTGCGATTGACTAAAGTTAGCTGACTGATCCAAGTATTTTGATTTTAATTTTTTTAAAGAAAAAGGTGGATCACCAAACCTCTAAAGATTAGATGTACTCAAGGTGTATAAATAAATAATAAAGAAGTATTGGACAACATCACATACATTGCCCTGACCCTATGATAAGTAGCTTAAGCACTTGTGTTACAGAAATCAGAAACAACGACGGTACCACAACACCCAGACCCGAGCCTATATAGAAAAGTTATTTTTCTACTTTGATCGACCGGGAATCGAACCCGGAACCTCAAAGATAGCGACACCAATTCCGGTATGCTCGCCTCTTAGCTACGGAGGTCAAATTCAAATTCAAATTCAAATTTATTTATTTGCATCAAACATGGTATATACATATATGGTCGTTAAAAGTATGTAGTTAATTTAATTAATCTAAATTATTTTAAAATTTGATTCTTGGGATCAAATTAAGTATTTGATCAAGTATTTGAGACATATTTTTCTGTCAAATCGTTATCACAATCGCAAAAATATGAGTCTTATGAGATCTGATGATTATACAGAATTTTAATTATGTTGATATTTTTGTTGTAAATTGTAACTTTTAATTTTATTTGACATTTGTAATTTAATCCATTGATATAATACCAAGTGACGCTATTGACATAATTATTATAATTTAGGAGCATAAATAATAAATATTGTTTAATAATTGTAAATGGAATGCTGATATTGTTAAGTTTAATTTTATCAAATAATTGTGTTCACGAATGCCTCATAGAGGTTATAATGTAACTATTTTATTACCATCTTTTTATGCCTATTAAGTGTACTGCTATTGGTTTACATTATAAAGTGAATAAATGAATGAATATGAATATGGATCTATATTAAATGAAATGTAAGTATCATCAAAATGTATAACGTAAACTTGCCTTACGAAAACATGTAAAGTTATTACAGATAAATTAAGCTGTTGAAGATGTACTCCTAAAGCGAGTTGCGCTTTGATCTCTCTAATTTGGATTCCCATTTCCGAAATATTACTCTTCAAAGTTGCGAGAAATGCACCCTTAAGTCGGCTCAAAGGGGGGTTATTTGATAAAAAGTTTGTTAAGTACCTTATTATGGCTAATCTTAAGAGAAAATGCAATACCAGAGCATTTATTTTAGACTTACCAGTCCATAGTACAGCAAAAATACAAACATAAAGTCATTTTAAGTTACATAAGTTTTTTAAATACCTTGAATGATATTGCGTGGCTAATGGTTAAAGGATCTAAGACCGTCTGACAGGCAGTGCCAGTATCAGGTCGACTGTCAGGATGGATGTCCTACGAGCGACTTATCGTTTATGAATGTTCGAGTAACTGACATTCTCCACATTTCTGATTCGATCTCGACTGTAAACCAAACCACGCCACTTCATACCACCTAGCACTAAATAAATAAAATAAATAAATAAATATTGGACTACATCACATACATTGCTCTGATCCTGTGGCAAGTAGCCAAAGCACTTGTGTTACAGAAATCAGAAACAACGACGGTACCACAACACCCAGACCCGAGACAATATAGAAATGTTATTTTTCTACATTGACCCGACCGGGAATCGAACCCGGAACCTCAGAGATAGCGACCACCAAGTCCGGTATGCTCGCCTCTCGGCTACGGAGGTCGTCACTAAATTAAAAGTGTCCATTACAAAAATGCCTCCAATGCCCATATTTACAGCCCCGAGAGCTTTCAGCTCGAGTTGTCTAACCGCTTTGAATGCCTGGAGAACTGCGAGTCAGTGGACGAGATTAACAACAGGTTCGTAGAAACTGTCCAAGCGGTCGGGTCAAAATTTTTGAGACCCCGTCGTAAAGATAAGCCGCAAAAGCTTACCGACCCTACCCTCAACCTCATGGCAGAACGACGTTCAATGGCACTGCAGACCTCCGTCGACGCTAAGGCATATCGGCAGCTCAATAGACGGATATGGAAGTCCTTGCGACATGATATCTGCAACTTTAATACAAACAGTATTAAAGAGGCGATAGAGCGGAACCAAGGCTCCAAAGTTTTCGCAAGAGACATGTCTATTGGGCAAAGCCAGCTGACGAAGCTGAAAACGGAGGATGGCAGTATAACGTCGACAAAAGCCGAAGTTTTGGGGGAGATCGAGAAGTTCTATGGGTAGTTATATACATCGGTCACTAAACCTGTAAGTAGCTCAGCCGAAGATCCAAGAGCTAAGCTGACCCGACACTATACCGAAGATATCCCGGACATCAGCCTATACGAGATTAGGATGGCCCTCAAACAGCTTAGGAACAACAAGGCGCCGGGTGATGACGGAATCACATCAGAGCTTCTGAATGCGGGTGGAACACCGATACTGAAAGTCCTTCAGAGACTCTTCAACTCCGTCTTGCTCGAGGGAATAACGCCGGAGGTGTGGACCAGGGGTGTGGTGGTGCTCTTCTTCAAAAAAGGAGATAACACCTTATTGAAGAATTACAGACCCATCTCACATCTAAGTCATGTCTACAAGCTGTTTTCGAGAGTCATCACGAATCGTCTCGCGTGTAGGTTCGATGACTTCCAGCCTCCCGAACAAGCCGGTTTCCGAAAAGGCTTTAGTACCATAGACCACATCCATACGCTGCGGCAAATTATACAGAAGACCGAGGAGTATAACTTGCCACTATGCTTGGCGTTCGTGGACTATGAGAAGGCCTTTGATTCGATCGAGACCTGGGCAGTGCTACAGTCTCTCCAGCGGTGCCATATTGACTATCGGTACATCGAGGTGTTGAAGTGTTTATACAAAAACGCCACCATGTCGGTCCGAGTACAGGAGCAGAGCACGAAGGCGATTCCTCTGCAGCGAGGCGTAAGACAGGGAGATGTTATATCTCCGAAACTGTTCACCGCTGCATTGGAAGACGCTTTCAAGCTCCTGGAATGGAAAGGATTTGGCATCAACATCAACGGCGAGTACATACACACCTTCGGTTTGCCGACGATATTGTGGTCATGGCAGAATCGCTTGAAGACCTAAGCACAATGCTCGATGACCTTACTCGAGTCTCCCAACAAGTAGGCCTGCAAATGAACATGGACAAAACCAAGCTCATGTCGAATGCCCATATTGCGCCTTACCCAGTATCCGTTGGGAGCTCTACTCTCGAAATTGTTGACAAATATGTCTACTTAGGACAAGTTATCCAGTTGGGTAAATCCAATTTTGAGAAGGAGGTCAATCGTCGAATCCAACTCGGCTGGGTAGCGTTCGGGAAACTACACCACGTCTTCTCGTCCAAAATACCTCAGTGCCTCAAGACGAAAGTCTACAACCAGTGTGTGTTACCAGTGATGACATATGGAACTGAAACGTGGCCTCTCGCTATGGGCCTCATAAGAAAGCTCAAGGTCGCACAGCGTGCTATGGAAAGGGCTATGCTTGGTGTTTCCTTGCGAGATCGAATCAGAAATGAAGAGATCCGTAAACGAACAAAAGTCGCTGACATAGCCCAACGGATTAGCAAGCTGAAGTGGCAGTGGGCGGGGCACATAGCACGTAGAACTGATGGCCGATGGGGCAGAAAGGTTCTAGAATGGAGGCCGCGTACCGGCAAGCGCAGCGTAGGACGTCCACTCACAAGGTGGTTAGACGACCTGGTAAAGGTCGCAGGAAGACGCTGGATGCAGGCCGCTTCCAACCGGCCAATCTGGAAGTCAATGGGGGAGGCCTATGTTCAGCAGTGGACGTCCTATGGCTGAAATGATGATGATGATGATGATTACAAAAATCTCGATATCAACTAGGTCAAAGTTAATAAAGGTACTATTTTCCCACCGACCATTTTCCGAGAAATGTAGATTAAGACTTTTGTACTCAATTAGCCTTTGACTCTCGATGTTTATTAAGAAGTAATAATTCGATCCGCTCCGTGATAACTTTGTCGTTTGAAGTCCATTTACTAACTTTATTAGGCTCTACAAAATGTAGTGTCCCATTGAAATAGGAACGGAGTTGTTGAAGTTATTTAGAATACAGTCTAAAAGCTATTAACGGGAAAGTAAAGTTAGTGATCAATTTTAACTATAATCAGCGGATCGACATCTTAATGGAGTTCATGTAAACGAAGTGCTTTCTTACGATTTTAATATTTTATTTAGAAGGTTCGATTGTAAAAATAAAATACATATTTAAACCTTTATTTACATCTGACCGGCAGACGTTTTCTCATCCAAATTCGTCAGTCAGATCAGATGTAAAATGACGTTTGTGATCATGGTAGCAAAAGTCCTATGAAAAAATGCGGTCCGTTTATCCTTAATTTGTAAATTTTCTAGAAAAATTTTGTTCTGTCCTCGGGAAAGTGACGAATAAATTAATTGTCACTATCTGTCTTTCTCCAAGTACTTTGTTCCGTTCCTTTTGAGGTAGACTTGACTATGTCCCTAGATGAGGGATGATTAAGTATTTCATTTGCAACGACTCTGTAATCCTCAGAGGAACCACACCATTACGGACTATGGCTACACTATTAGTGATAACTGATTATTTATGCAGGATTCCTCACGAGGGTTACTTCAAGAAGTAAATCTAGAGGTATTACAAGCTGGGATTTGTAATCCCGAACAACTAATGTGGGGCAAGACTCCGGCCACTAAACTAAAAATAAAGTAAGCCTACACGTACCACATGACTGGTACTGTTAGTCTCGACATCTCCTCGCATATATCAAGTAGTATTAAGTATGTTTATTGTATGTATGTATAATTATTGTTATGTATTTATTTTATTTTATTTTTATTTATTTATTACTGTATGTATTCGTCTATGCCATAAATGTATGCTATCCTATTTGTATCAGGTAAGAATTTTAAGAACTCTGCAATACCTTCCCCTTTCTTTAATGGTTGTCCTCTACCTAAAGGATGTCTGGAAGAGATCGCTATTAACGATAAGACCGCCTAAATTGTACATCTTTCTGTAAAAATCATGTGTATTTTACTTGTATGGTGTGCAATAAAGAGTATATATCTATCTATCTATCTATGACTTACCTCAACTATGAGGTGGTTTTCGCGGGCCCAGTGCCTTGTGGTGGAGGGGTGTTGTAAGTGACTAACCTTAGTGCCAGATGTAATCAATCCACCTTAAGGCTTCTGACTAGGCGTTACGGCTTCATCATTTCAGCCATACCTAAGACTTCCGTTGCTGAACATAGGCCTCCCCCAGTGACTTCTAGATTGGCCGGTTGTAAGCGGCCTGCATCCAATAGTGTTTCTTGTGAATAAATTAATTTAAATTTAAATATTTATTATTATTTATTTATTTGTTAATATTATAGCAATCTCTCTTGTCTGCAGGCTTCCCCCTCACCGGCGGGTCGGAGTGGTCGAGCTCGGAGCGGTCCCCCGCGCCCCCGCCCGCACCTGCGCCCGCGCCGCTCGCGGTCGACGCCGCCGAGCTCGTGCGAGATGCCCCTCTTTACCCCCCGCTACAAGTGAGTATACTCTATTTTCAAATCACATCAATACATTCAGATCCGTTCGATAACAATTTATGGGTCGGAAAACCATGTGACACTATAGGATTTATCATTAGTTTCACGTGACTTACCGATTGTCAATTCGTTATTGATGGGTTTTGAATCGGTGGCGAGTTTACTAGCATCTGCCAGGGGCCTGCCAACACATCTGAATAGACTTTAAGGCAAAAGTGGCTAATCATCCCATAGGGACACAAAAATGGTATAAAAAAATATACATTTAACAACACCAAATACATTTGCTCGGATCCTAAGGTAAGGTAAGGTAGTAGCCAAAGAACTTTTGCTATAGTAATCAAAAGCAACGACGACGACCACAACATCCAGAAACAGACAAAATAGAAAAGTTCGTTTTCTACATCGACCGGACCGAGAATCGAATTCGGGAACTCACAGATGGCGACGTCAAGTCCGGCGTACTTGCCTCGCGGCTACAGGGAAGCGATAGCAATGGCTGAATATATAAAACTACTGTATAATATTTTAGATCTTAAGTACTATATTCAAAAGCAAATAAATGATTCTTGATTCTTGATAGGTTGTTGTTGATAGGACTCCTTAGCGGTTGACTGTCAATCACGGTTAACATTTACAGAACCTGAAGATGTTGCTTAGGAACCAAGTCAGATAACCCAAGTGATGTAACTAGTGGGAGCCCCTACTAACCCACTTTTTTGGATTCGATAGAAATATTTATCTACACTAAAACGGGTCCACCAGACCAATTAACCTGGTCCCACTGGCTCCACGCACACGTTTTCTTCTTCTTCTTCTTTTCCCATGACGTCCTCTCTCTTCCAAAAATTTCAATAGATTTAGATACGCCTGTCAACAAAATGGAAATAGAAATGAATACTATTGTCTGCTCTTTTGTTCGAACTTGTGTGTGTACATATCCTCGTGATCCAATATATTAAAAACGGTGTAACGCTTCACGACATCGTAAAATGCATCGATATAATAAGTAGCTATTCAGATTTAATTGTAGGTACTTATCTAATAGCCTATCAGTGTTGTTCAAATTTGTTTGTTGTGGTTGATACAACACGAAAACGTTATTTAAAATACATAAATTGAGAAAAGCATTTAAATAGATTAATGACATTTAAGGCTTAACTAACCAAAGGAGTTAGTTGATTGCAGATTTGCACCGTTTAATAAATTGGATCACAAGAATGCAAAATTTCCATAGTCGTCGTAAACTTGAATCCCTTGAATAAGTTTATCAGCATCAGTTTTGAATTTTTTGCTACTTTGTGACATTTTAAATCTTCAGAGGCACAAGAAATTTTAGACATATAAGTACACTAAAATATTATTATTTCCATCAAACTCCTAAAAATAATAAACTATAGTTGTTATCTAGTCAATAATTATCATAGATATGAAACCAAAATACCTGTTAGAAATCATGAACTCATAACACCATACTCCTTAACAGAACACCCCTGAAGACCCTGACCCCAGCACACTAGAAAATGAGCCCTCCTACAACGACTTAGAGACTAGTATCGAGCAGAGCCGGTTGCTCGTCACGCCGGATCTGGTCAGCGCACACTCTGAGACTGAACATGGAACGAAGGTAGTTATTTTGTATAGTTAACAGTTTATAAACCCAACACAAAACCTCAAGTTTTGTCATTTGATATTGAACTCTACGAGTCATATTTGAAGTTGAAAATCGTTTAAGGAAATTCAAAAGAAGAAGATTGATGAACTGTGGACTATAACTGTTTTTAAAAACCATTTAAGCGCTTTGATCAGTCAGGGGTCTCTGTCTCAGACCACATTTAGTGGAGTATGGCGGAAAGTGTCATTTGATTTTGCTTAGACACGACGATTAAGTGCCAAAAATGGCTCAGCTCTTGCACTCAGGATGAAATTACGTCAATGAAATCAGCATGAAGACTCGGTCTGATTTTGTTGATAAAATATGTGGACATAATGTGCTTGTGTGCTAGCTAAACTGCGATCACAATAAGAAAATCAACAATTTATGGGAATTTTCTCTACTTTTTAACTAAATAGCAATATATAAGGTGCTTTAAAAATATCTGCCACGGCTGGGCATGGGTGAAAGTATTTCTTATATAGATTACGATAGTAAAGAAATTTTATGTCTAGAACATCATTAATTTTTTTCATTAAAAATAGTATTAATTAATGACTAGGCTTTATTTAGTCTCAAACCGTCCACACTCATCTAACCAGCCCGCTTGTACTACGTCTCACGCGCTGCGGTTACGAATTCGTTCATGTTACCGCCAAAATGCCAACGTTGCTGTCTTTTAATGTCTTTTCTCAAACAATTATAACCGATCCAGGGCACGTAATTCCTTCACTATCGTAATCTACATAAGCATTACTTTCACCCATTTCAGCCGTGGCAGATATTTTTAAAGCACCTTATATACGCTTTACAATCTGGTAGTCACTGGGAGTGGCTTATGTTCAGCAATGGACGTCCTTTGGCTGAAATGATAATAATGATAAATCTTTCTGAACCGCTTGATGTGGTTGATGTGGCTATTTTTCGTAGAGCATGTTATATTTAAATGAAGCGACAGTTGAGCATAATTAATAGGTTACAAGAAGTTTTACTGTGATCTTAGAGTAATAATGTGTTTGTTGTAGGTACAAAGGGAAGAGGAGGTAGACTTGTCAGTGAGTAGCGCTGACGTTGAAGATAGAGCCAAGAGGAGCAGCGGCCAGGAATGGGACAAAACGGCCAAGGTGAGATGATTTATCATTTTATTAGGTTATAAAGGCCCGAGTAGAGCTTGAAACGCTTGTTTCACAATTCAATTAAATCGTTTTGTTCTATCAGGGACAGATACCGTGTATAATAAACTTAGCTAAAACTAAGTTAATTATAAATTAGCATGCAATGTTAATTACTTTTCTGACTACATAATTATTTTCACATTAACATGTGTGCACTGCTCGTGTATACTAAACTAACTTATTAAGGCATTATAATTTATCACACCTCTGATAGTCGCCACAAATGTGTGTTAGTGCCTCATTCGCGAATCAATCAGCAATAAACACGTTATTACAGAAGGCGTTTGATTTATGAGCAGTGAAATTACATGACATTAATCATTTGATCGATGGCACATTTTTTTCCTCAGAGAAAAATAAATCTGACTCGTCGTCAATTATGGCTCGGTAAGCGCAATTTTAATTGGTGTCAAAACCAAATGATTGTTTTGTCATTTTTAGATTTTAATTAAAACATTGTGAAGGCCATGCAAAAAAACTTTATCCATAAGTCAGTGTAACCAGTTTTTGACCATGGCTACAAATCCAGTGTTATACAAAAGTGCAGTTTTCTTTACTATGTCATCCCGCACCACAAAGCGTAGTGGTATGAATCCGAAAAAAAATGATTAAAAAGAAATACCAACTTGCTATGAAGCAAAGTCAAGACCCACGGATATGAGTCAAGACTCTGACTTCTGAGCTACCACCGCTCTGATATATTTATAATATAGCATGAGGCAAACCATACATCTTTACTACAAAATAATTTAATACACAAAAATAAGGGCCGATTTTTCAATCGCCAGATAACTTTTATTCAAGGAATAAAATTATCATTTTGACACATTTTCTATATAAAAACTGTTAATATGCCAAACTTTTGTTCATATCAAAGTTTTATATTCTTCATATAAAAGTTCTCTGGCTATTAAAAATTGGCCCTAAATTAAATTGAAATTGTTAACATATGTTATTTGTATTTTAACGCCAAAAGTGGCTGAATATTAATGGCTATAATTTGTCTAGCTTTAAGACCTCAAAAGTGTAACCATGTCTATGAAATAATGATTCGGTTTAATTTTATTTTAAAACAGTTCGCTTCAAATTCAAACTAATCTTATCTCCCTTAGACCATTCTGAACATCCGATGCGTAGTTGCTTAAAACTCAAACCAATCCTATCTCCTTTAGGCACCAGTAGACCGTCGCGTCAAGACGGGCGATACCATTCTGAACATCCGAGGCGCAGTACGCGACGCGATTGGCGACGCGGGCGCAGCGCCCGGGCCGCGGGCCTCGTCGCGCTTGGACACGTTCGTGATCAGGCCGGCGCACGCGCGGCGCCCGCGGCCGTTGCACGACCAACCTGATAGCAACCCCAGCCCTGTTCAGGTGAAAGAAACGATAATGTATATTCTTCTAACACTATGCCCTGGTCTTAGTTGGGGCACGATTGGCACTTGCTCCAAAAGTAATAAATACTATCACACCTAACCCCTAGTTAGTGTATGGCAATAAAATTTAAGCAAATATAGAAAATACTATGTGCCTAGCTCACTGGCTACCTTGCAGGTTAAACAATTTTGTTCAAATTCTTCTACAAGCAAAGACACGAAAGTCCCTTAATACATCAGATTTTCACAAACATCATCATCAACATCATCATTTCAGCCATAGGACGTCCACTGCTGAACATAGGCCTCCCCCATGACTTCCAGATTGGCCGGTTGGAAGCGGCCCGCATCCAACGTCTTCCTGCAACCCTTACCAGGTCCTCTGACCACCTTGTGAGTGGACGTCCTACGCTGCGCTTGCCGGTACGCGGTCTCCATTCTAGAACCTTTCTGCCCCATCGGCCGTCAGTTCTATGTACTATGTGCTCCGCCCACTGCCATTTCAGCTTACTAATCCGTTGGGCTATGTCAGCGATTTTTGTTCGTTTACGAATCTCCTCATTTCTGGTTCGATCTCGCAAGGAAACACCGAGCATAGCCCTTTTCATAGCACGCTGTGTGACCTTGAGCTTTCTTATGAGGCCCACAGTGAGAGGCCACGTTTCAGTTTCAGGCCACGTTGGAGACTTTCGTCTTTAGACAGGTATATTGGACGAGAAGACGTTGTGAAATTTCCCGAACGCTGCCCAGCCGAGTTGGATTCTACGATTGACCTCCTTCTCAAAATTGCATCTACTCAACTGGATAACTTGTCCTAAGTAGACATATTTGTCAACAATTTCGAGAGTAGAGCTCCCAACGGATACTGGGTAAGGCGCAATATGGGCATTTGACATGAGCTTGGTTTTGTCCATGTTCATTCTTCCCCTATTCAGGTAAGATCGGGTTTGTATGGCCAGAAATGGTAAACCGCTTATCACGAGATGAAGATTCACCAATCTTTTGTGTTCCTGAAACTGTTAGATGCCAATTGTTATATGTAATCTATAGATACCTCCAATTTTATAGTATTTTGTGAGCTTACAAAGAGAATGAGTGTCCTTTGTTGCTGATTTCAGTAACGTAATAAACTTACTCGATTAAAAATATCTGATTTGGGCATTAATATTACTCATTTATTATTACTCATTTATTTAGTATATAGGCCCGCTTCCGGGCACTTATACACGTCCCAAAATATAGCTTTACCCTATTACATATTCGTCTTAATATTTATTTAATCGAGTTATCGTTTCTACCAACGGAATTAATCAGTGTAGTGCCCCGCTAAATAGATTTCATATTTAGCAAAAACTAAGTTACTTTCGTAAGTATTCAGTAGCCAGCAACATCTGCAGCGGATTGCAAAAATCGAGTCTTCTGGAAACATTTCTGATATTAAAAACACTTCATCCTTTGAAACTCAAATTGCCTTGGACTTTCAATGTTTTTATTCGCCTGCTTACTGCCAAAGCTATGAGGTAACAGTTTACACATTTGGTGCCAGTCGTATTCCAGACTTTACATTTGCCACAACAACATTTATTGCATAATACAGTAATCATTAAGATTTTTTTTTACTTGCCACATACGACAATCACGTTTCTTCTTCTTAGCGTGTCGATGGCATTTTTTTAAAAATATGGTCAACCTAGTAATTTGTTACCTGAATCGCATTATTTTTAGCATTCAAGAACACAAAAGACACAAAAAATTACGACCAAAATAAACACACTAAATGCAAAATACAAACATGTTTCTTTGGGAAAAGAATTTGTAACATATAATTGTATTGTAAAATATAACATAGCAGGTGGTTAAGGATGGTTAACGAATCATTGCTTAATATTATAGTATAGGCAACTTTCATACTACCATTAACTTCGTCCATTATATTTGACTTTGGCCGATAGTCATTGACCGATGATCTGAAGTCAGTAGATGAAGTAGACTGGATGCAGTTGGCAGAAGACCGGGATTAATTAAACATTTTGTGGCAGGTGTAATGGTCTTGTTTTTAGACAAACAGATTCTTCACAAGCCTGTATTTCCACAGGAAAAACTTGTCATTCCTAAGGATTATCCATTTGTAAACTTCTTTTTCTGTGTCAAATGAGCTGTATAGTCGTAATTTAGCCGAGCAAATGACCCGACTGTTCACCCTTTGTTGTGCCACTGCAAAGAATCGATACTCGTTACTCTAAGCGGCTTAAACGTCCTGGAATCCCAGCCCGCGGTGAATTATGCCTTGCAAACAATTCCGTCTCATTTCGAGACGTTTTTCCAATATTTTTCTTTTTAGTTGCCTTTAAGGAGAAAAGACGTAGTCGTAATGTCTTATGGGCTATGAAGACTTTTGGGAATATAAGCGGCTTATGAATAGTTCAATATCACACGGCAATCTTTCGCTTTAAATTGATTGAAACCATATAATGTAAGAAGATTAAAGATCTATATTTTTCTGAAAAGGTTTAGTTACTCGATTATTATTTAAAAAATGGTATCTGAAATAACTTAAATAGTACTTTATAGATGTTTAAGTACTATGATTGAAACATAACGGAGAAAGGCAAATTGCTTAACCAAGAGTGAGTTAGATAGAGATATTTAGACCTAAATTCAAGACTTCAGAATCAGGTAGTTGTGGGTAAAAGCACTTCAGCTCTAAAATTGTGGTATCTCCATGCAAACTACGGCAAGTCTCTTTTAGATTATAGCCTTTGTGGGTGGAGAGGATGATTATACAGGGTTATTTTTTCATCTTCAACAACTGAGAACTTTTTCTATAAGACCAACATCGAAATCGCAAAAAAAAAACACTTTCCCATACCAAGCCGACCAGGTAACATGAATTTGTGTGTGTCCAATTGAAAAAGTTGTTATATTTGAGCACCAGAATCAACTCCCAAGGGGTTGTTGATGTTATTAAAATAAGAAGGCTACTGCCTACTCGATCAGCTTTTAAAAGGAACAGCTTATAACTAGTTTTTTACCAATAAAAATATCTAAAAAGATTTGTTTTGTTCACAGGCTCCAAGAAACGATCGTGAGTTGCTGGTGGAGGCCCACTCAAAGGCTCGCATTGCGTGCGACCTCGCAAACGTCAGTAACCTACGCTGGTTTAAGGATAACGAGGTATGGACAGTAACTAGTTCTTCTTAAGAAGCTTAACTAAAAGGTTTCAATTGTCTCTAGATTATTTTATTGCAACTTGAGAGTGACTTTTTACAGTTTCTTGTCTCTCCACTCCTTTTGTTGTGAAAATGACACAGTTGTTTTATATATTTCTAATGGTCAAAACTGCTTCTCAACTCAACCTTATGAGTTATTTAGCCGTCTCTTCTTTGGCTCTTATTTTTTCAGACAGGCAAAAGCTTGCAAAATGTACCGTATTGCAATTGATTTAGTCTTAGACTTATGACATTTTACTTTTTAGCAAATGCCTGTTGCCCCCTCCCCCGGTAGTGGAGGGGAGGCGCTCTGGCAGGACGGGCCCGCAGTGGTGGTGGGACGCGCAACGCGAGCGGATGCTGGCGCGTGGAGATGCGCAGGCGTCGATAGAGTGGGCAAGATCGTTACGGGAAAACCGATGCATTTGCTTATTTATGGTAAGGTTTTATTAAATTTGATGAAAGCTAGTACAGATACTGGAAAGGTCTATGCTTGGAATTTGGAGTTATCTGGCAACATACCAACGTAGTAATAGACATTTCAAAAATGTCGCAAGCTAAAGTGCCACATCTGTCACAGAACCAAGAAAAAGAAGGGAGGTGGAGTAAACGGGTTCTCGAGTGAAGTCCGCGCCTTGGTAAACGTAGTGTAGGACGTCCCCCAGCTCGATGGATGGACGACGACCTTAGGAAGATGGCTGACAGTGGCTGGATAAAAAATACAGGCAATCATGCTCTTTGCCGCTCTTTGGGGGAGGCTTAAATCCAGCAATGCACTGCAATAGGCTGACATGATGAGTACAGACACGTCTGATCAAGAAAAAAGGAGGTATTATTAAATTGGGATAAGTCGAGGCAACGGAAGAGCGAATTATCAACCAAATTCATGTAGAACAAAGACCTTCAACAAGTACTGGGTACTAGGACTCACGACTAGAGACTATGCCCTGGCCAGCGCAGTAAATGACAACTTGATTGGCGTACAACATGAAAAAGTAGCAGGCGTACATAAGCATGAACTTTTATTTGAAATAATAAATTTGCAAACATTGAATGTTTAAAAAAAATATTATATGTTTAAAAAAAATATTGAATTTAAAAAAAAACTTACATAACTTTATCTTTTTTGGTACAGAACCAGTACGATCGGTGTATCTAGCAGTGGATGGCAGGCGCCTGGATGCGGGTAACACCTGGGTGCCTGTCAGAGACAAGACAGTTCTAGAAGTTCGGTGTGTCGCTGAAGGTAAGAACTACGGGTTCAAAAGGGACATTATCGTAATTAATATTGAAATTAGCATATTATTTAATTATTATTTTGATAATGTAAAACATCGTTTTTATGTTCTCTTAGGCGGAGTGCCTCCACCAGACCTTTCGTGGCGACTTCTGGCACAAGAACCATCATTAGACCATAGACCTTATCTGAGGATACACCATACGAATTACTCAATAGGTAAAATATTTTACATTAAATTCTTCTTATATTCATTGAGGTATATCTTCATGTTTTATTTTACATAGAAAAAGAAGGTAAATAGTATGTCTTTTTTTAAGGACTCGTCTATCTTATACCGAAATTTATAAAAATTGCTTCAGCGGTTTAAGCGTGACAACGTATCAGAGAGAAAAACAGAGATACTTTTGCATTTATAATATGAGTAAGTATAGATTTAAACTTCTTATTTCCCACACCAGAGGGAGTATCATCATCGCATGCAGTGGTAACAGCTGCGCGAGAGTTGCACAATGCAACGCTTCAGTGTGAGGCGCGGCAACGTTCCCCGCACCCGGCGTCTACGCCCGCGCCTACCAATGTGTCTGATGCGCACACGGCGAAGTTGGAGATTCACGTCACATGTAAGTACTAAGAAGTCTTTTTTATAAACTAAATATTTGTTTTTGGAGGAGTTCTGTCGTCTCGTTAACGGATTTAGTTTTGCGACTTTTAGTAATGACTATGTAATTTAAAACCCTATCTTTTTCTGTATTGGCAGTAATTCTGAATAGACTTAAACCAAAATTTGACATTTTATTTATTACAATTGACATCACAAGACTAACGATCACAAAATAATCACATGAAATAGGGTTCCAAATTTAAAACGTACAAAAATGTTTGAATCCATTTATGTTCTGTACAGATCCCCCATCTTTCGTAATCTCCCGATGGCCTGGCTTCGGCGTATCGTTGTCAGCTGGCAGCGCTGCTGCTCTTAGATGTGACGTGGACGCCAATCCCCCTGCCAGGGCCTGGTGGCTTAGGGATGATGCTGATCCTACCAGGTGAGATTCGGTTTAGATGTTTTCAGTTGTTTTTTTTTTACCATTCAAACAATAGTTACGCTGTGATCCAAATACTTGTAATCTAGTTGACTGTCACAGGATAGAACTTTAGATGGCAATCACTACTAATACCAGTGACTACTCTTGCTAAATCTAAGATATACGAATAGCTATATAATGTAGGATATAATAATAAGTAAATTATAGCTGATCATATCTACACGTTCATCAGTTTACGTTCCCTCAAAAAAAGGAGAATTTTCCGCAATATTTCAGGCTGTTACTTGCGTAGCACATGCTCTAAGTAGACAAGTCATAGGCCAGTCTTAAACCAGCCCCACTTCCCCAGCTCCCCACCACCAGTCGAGGGTGGGGACGAGTCGGCGCGCGGTTCAGCCACACTCCGCTGGGGGACGCTGAGTGCGTCGCACGCGGGCTGGTACCGGTGTCGTGCGACGTGGTTGGATGCTGAGTACTCTTCTATTGGGTACTATTTGAATGTCATCGGTGAGTATTCAGTAAATACATTACCTTTTAAACAAAACGTATGTAATGTATTGTCAAGCATTAAGTTGTAAGCTAAATTGTGCACCTTTCTGTAAACACAAATTGTAACTTCTTTGTATGGTGTACAATAAAGAGTATCTATCTATCTAAGGATCAATTGGGTCTAGTCCTAGCGTCGTTCTCACTGGGTATTAGTGGACCATAGATACTTTCATTTGTCTTTTTTTGACATTTATTGAAATCGTCATCATCAGAAAAAAGCAACAGTGATTACGAAAATACCTCATATTTATTCTGCGACAGACGCTATTTAGAGACTATACAAGGCTAGGTAGCATGTATTGGGTGTAACAAATGGGCATATTGTATTTGTTAAAAAGTGGAAGATAAAGACGAAGTATCCGTATTCACATGTGAAATTTGTTAGCAACTGGCAAAATTCACATGTGAATGCCGAGATCCAGAATCATAGATGATTAATCTGATGACTTTTCTGAATATTATCCAGAAAATAAGTATAGTGTGTAGGTGCCCCATCTTACCCTACCCATGGGGCAAGACGGGGAGATGAGACTTTATGAATTAAAAAATAATAATAAATTATCAGTAAAAAGTTCCTAATTTATGTAGATTTTCAAAGATTATTTACTTAAGAATATTATTAATATAAATAACTTCAGAAAAGAATAACATTCTTAGTTGTATTGGACTTCAAACGTTAAGTGCCCCGTCTTACCCCCCTCTCCTTAATATGATATTATTAAGTCTGTGATATAACTTTGAAGGCTGTTTATTAGGAACACTGAAGCGAGCAATGTTTGCGTTGCTCTTATAATATTAAAACTAGAGTTGTAAATTGACGGTCATATGCTATAAGCGTCCGTCATTTATGATAAATGCTCGGTCACATTGGACATTTATTGTCACGGTGGTCACATATTTTTTTTAGTATAAACTAAAAAAAAAGAAAAATTCCTCTTAAGTAAGTCTTAAATGTTATGTATTTGACAATAAAAACATACAATAAAACATGTAATTTGATCTGGATTGAACAAAAACAAAAACTTGCGCGTGACGCTTTTCTTGTTCGTGCAGAAAGATAAATTAATTTTAGAAATTTCATTTCGTTATAGATCATTACTACTAAAGCCTGTCTTGCTTATAATAATGCACTTATTTGTGCCCAAATTTTTTTCATAGTTTGTCAATAGAATTGATTGTGACGCTAGTGACAATAAATGTCCGGTCACATTGAGAAAATGTCCAATTTGCTCGGTCATATTGGTCAGACATTTATAACGTGACGGACACTACAACTCTAATTAAAACATCTACTTTCTGTATTCGTCCCCCCACCGTTACAGCGTTCATCTATATGTTTTATTTTTTTATTTTATTTTATTTATTTGGTATATACGACAGTTGACAATCGATGGTTAGTATTACAACGAATGGTTAGTAATTTAGGACTAGATTGACAACCTAATTGTATACACACTACATGATAATGTTTGGGTGTTACAGAGTATAAAGCATCGCTAATAACTTGTAGTATACAAACTTGTTCATTAAAAGAAATTAAGATACCAAGTTGTTGACCGAGTCGAACTCATAAATACTAATTAAACTCGGACAACAACCCATTTCGAACACTACAGTCGTACAAATTAAAACGATAAAGAGAAAAAGAAAGAAAAACAATATATATTTATATTTGCATGACAATTAATTCGACGGAGAGCTATGTGACTAACTTGGCTTGGTTATTGTTGCATCTTGACGACCCGAGTACATTCATAACTTGTCGACGAAATTTAATGCGATTATGCTCGAAGACATCCAAATCAGCTGCACTGCGAGACGTCAAGTCGTTATACAGCCTGCACATGCGAACCATAGGGTTGTAAAATGAGGTGTTATTTTTATACACTTGAAGTTGAAAAGCACGAGGATGTATATTAATATAAGTATATATAAAAATGAATCTCTATTTCCTTTCGTTCTATTATAGTCTAGTCCTATTATAACGAAGTCGCGGGCAACAGCTAGTACTTATTATGATAAAAATAATATTTTTGTTTAACGACAAAAAATGTTTTTTTTTAAAACGCTCATTTAAAGAACATAATACTAACTAATCTAACTCCAGAAGATAACACGGAGGCGATGACAGAACCTGATGATGACGAGGAGCCTGATCACCAGAAGGTGGAAGTGCCTGTAGGGGGAAACGTGCAACTACACTGCCCTAAAGGTAATTGCTATGTTTGCCCAAACATGAAGCACATACCCTAAGGAGTTTCAATGTCGTATGATTTGTTCGAAAAAAACCCTGTCATTTTGAAATCTGCATCTGTACTGTTTGGTATAGGCGAGAGAAGACAGGACTTGTCATTTCATACTAAATGTAAGTAACAATCATTAAATAGTTTTTGGAGAAAGACGGTTCGTATGCTCTATAGGGTATGTGCACGATGCCCCCAAACAACTGATTTTCTATTGTTGTCACTAGTAGATGATGCATTGTAAAATGGGGCATGATTAGGTATTCACTAAATAAGCTGCCTACCTTGCCATTTATCCAGAAAATAGTGAAACTTTTTAGCGGTAGAAATAACCAGGAGTGTCACTCATGCAGTTACACTGTGTTTCCCAGCTCTACTACCAGAACGCTGAAGCCTCGCTTATTCTGTGACAAGATTAACAGCGTGAGGGTTAAGTTAGGTTAGATATTTCATATAAACAAACATAACCTACTTAACTTGAAGAAAATCTTTCGGAACCTTTGACGATACACAGTTATTCATCTCCAATAACTTTTTTAGGCAGCGTTGGTTGCTGGTGGAGAAGAGTAGTGGGTAATTCAAGCGAAGCCTGGGCCCCGGCGGGGTCACATCACGCACACGGGGTGTTAGGTAAGTAATACAATTTTAATTTCAATATTTAACAGATAAACATGGCAAGCCCAGCATATTGAAATTTTCATTATTTTGGTTTTTACCCGTATGACAAGTGAATATGGTACGAAATAATGTAAATAGATAATGTAGGAACATTTTCTTAGCCTCTAGCTTGATAAAAATATATTTCTAAATTATCCAGTATAGGATAGTAATGTACCTTGTGGTACTCCACACATTTTTTTTGTGAACGAAAGTTAAAATTACTTTCAATTGCTATGCTATCATTACTATAAATCTGCATGAATTGATTAACTATTTCTCATCAATAATTGATTATTATTTGGTCACAAGTATGTTCTATTTCTTACCAGGGATAAAAGATGCCTTATATCAAGAGGGCGGGGAGTACCGGTGTATTGGTGCACGCGCACCAGATCTCAAGAGACTGAAGGAGTTGAAGAGAGTCACATTGAAGGTCACTGGTAAGTTTAGGCTATTCACATTTCTCTATTGCATCGATGAGCGCGGCCCACGCACGCCAACTATCTGTAGATGCCTATTTAAATGTTAATTAACCCGCGGTACTCCCGACCCGACCCGTTGCCGCCCCGCTCACGCCTTCTGCGTGTGTTGCGCTAAACGTCATTCAATAATCTGTTCATTCACTCATGTTATCAATATGCAGGTAGCGCCACTGCCACTGCACTAAGTGCGGTTCCGGCTGCAGGCGGCTGGCGGCTGGAGTGCGGAGCGTGCGGCCGCGGAGTGAGGGTGCTGTGGGTCAGGATCGGGGCCACTCCTCGCGTAACCCGCGCGACCCTCAGCCCGGACCTGGCGCAGCATTGCTGGCGTGCCATTCTACACGTAGCGGAGCCAGATGAGGTAAGACTTTATTAAAGGTATACCAAAAGCTATATTGTGTTCATTGCGATTGTGTCTTCAGGTCGAAATTCGGCTTTGCAAGTCATTTCAGAGCCTATTATATTAAACAGTTGAACATATAGTCGCCGTCACAGAAAACGATGTGGAGGACATGATGATACTAAATATTAAGCAGCAGAGATGCTCAGCTCAGATCAGTGGTGGCAGCGCTTTTTTAGTGATTACCAAAGTTAAGCAATCCATGCCATGGTTATAAGTGGATGGGTGACCATTGCGACTATATTCAGTGACATTCATCACATTTATCACCGTGATTGGAAAGCACGTTGAAAGGTTCAGTGTAATGTCGCTTGATACTTTTGTGAAGTCTAGTCGGAGGGCCTAAAGCGACTGGATAACATCTGACAGTAGGTTAAGGGCTAGTTTCACCACTTGCTGAAAAGTTCCAGATAATCTATCTGGCACTTTTTTGACAGCTAATTGTATGGGTTAACTGTCAAAACAAGTGCCAGATAGGTTATCCGGAACTTATCAGCCAGTGGTGAAAGTGGTCCTTAGTCACTGTCCTTACAACATACCTTCATTAACCGCTCTAGGTATGCAAGGTTCAGTATGACCCAAATTACTTCTTAATTTAGGTTAGGCCTGTCCCTGCTGCAGTAAATGTGTATAGGCTTACTATTTTATGTGAACATGTTGCCATTAGTACCGTCATCGGGCCCATTTCATCGGAGTCTCAGATCATTTACCATTCATAGAAATAAACAATTTAATTATGGATCAGGTGTGGTGCGTAGCCGCAACGACTGGAGCTGGTGCTGTAGCCGTCTTCCCTCGGAGAGCGGCTCTGCCTTCAATAGGACCTTCCCCAGAGCCGGCGAGGAGAGCCTTACACGCCGCAGCAACTGGTTTGATAGTGAACTTGACACTGGTTTTGCAAATGTTAGGCGTTCTGCTTTGTCGTTGAGGGGAATGGTAGAGGTTGGTACAAGCGTTTTGGTTTAAGCAATAATGATAGCAATACTTTTTAGGGAGAATTTCGAATGAGTTGATCCATGAATAGGGAGTCTGAAAATTAAGGAGTACTTTATTTTGAGAGAATCTTACAGTAAATATCTAAGCGAGACTCTAAGACCGCATAACGAGTAATATACTTTCGAAATAAAAAATGTTTTAGGATAGGTTGTTGACAGAACATCAAGATCATCATCATCATCATTTCAGCCATAGGATGCGTCCACTGCTAAACAAAGGCCTCCCTCAATGACTTATCACCGGGGGGGATTACGAGCCACGCTTGGCAGGCGGGTTGGCGAGCGCAGTTTTTTATAAGATTTCGCACGAAGACGCTGCTGCCCTTCTCGTGCTACAGGAATTAGTCGCCTCTTACGACGCAACTCCTGTTGGCGGTGGAGAAGTGTATTCTTTAAGGCTGTCCACACACAACACATCGATACAATTTACGAAAATCGTATACTGAAATTCAATTGATGTCATTCTTAAAAGGTTCAAAGTATATAATAACATTAACTTACTAAAAATTTCAAAGAATATAAAATTAAGTGAAAATTAGAATTATTTTGAGAAGATTATTTCCCAAAATCAGCCGAATTGCGAGATCTCATTCTGGGAAAATTGGCAATTCATGTCGGAGTATTTTAACTCGTTATTTCAGATAAGTTTTACCTCGGAACTTTCATGAAAGAAACTCAGTCGTGTCTTGAGATACTTCTAACTCGAGTTAGTATCTGAACGCTTGTACCAACAACACGTACATGTTTCAACAGCAATAGAGTCAAGCGCAGTAGGTGCATTCTCTCCAAGCGTCAAATATAATATCGATAACGGAACATATATACCAAGTGCAACCCATTAAGTTGAAACGCAGGCGACATAGGATAACGCAGAACAGCAACCCTACAGAAAACAATAAACAGAATGGAACCAAAGTTATTTATAAGTCAAAGATTAAACAGAAAAAACAAAACTGGCCTTACTACAAAAAAGATAGACTAGGTTTAAACCATGACTAAAGAATAGCCATACAATTTGGAATATTGACACATCACACATGTCTCGGTTATAATGCCATACTTTTTAATTGGTTGGGTAATCTTTAGGCAGTATTTAAACATAGTCTATCTTTTTTGTAGTAAGGCCAAACGAGTTTAAAGTAGTCATCAGATTTGATGACGTTTAAACAATCACTAACTTAGATTGACTTGCAACACACCACAAGTGTTAAGTCTTATCAAAATGTATCAATCAAAAAAGTGGGTTGGTATATAACCTAACAAACCTGCCGTTACGCTCCCAAAGTTAACTAATTAACGAAGTAAATTTTGCGCTCAAAATTCTTAGTAAAAAGAGCTAAGCTCATCTTCTAGATGTTAATCTTTTCGTTTTCCCTTTATCGTTCTGACAAGTTTATCGAAGCTTTAGGTATGTTTACGTGTTCCTTACAAAAAATACTATTTCCTGTGCGGCCTATGTTGCAGCAAATTTAATTTCTTTTGAGACACACAAACAAGTGTTCTTTGTGTTTATACAAATTTAAGTATGTTTATCCGTTATCTAGTCGCCACAGTACAAGCTTTGTTTAGTTTGGAGCTAAATAATTGGTGTGATTTTGAAAACTATTTATTTTACTGTTGCGACCTGAAACATCATGGTATCCGCGTTAGAATCGAGAGTGCATCTACTGTGCTACAACTCTATTAGAGTAGTGATTGGATAGTTAGTTCATGTCAAAGTTTAACCTTTACAAAATAATAAGTTATTTAAAGTCTTGCAGGAATTTATAGAACTGGAGTTCAAATATGTTAAAGTTTATCAAGAATATTATTAGTTATACGTTTGGTGAAATAACTTTAGTACTGAAAAATTTATAAAGAACATTCTAACTCAATACCAATACCTATCTATTTTTATGACCATAGTATTTTATGACCATAGTATATTATGAAGCAATGGTAGGGTAAAATTATATTCGTACGTGTAACCTCATGTTACGAAAAGCACATTGTTTTACTGATTTTTATAACAATAATTTTAATACAACGTACTGACACATACAGCAAAATCTTGTATTTTGTGTCTTGCTAAAAGTTTATTGTCGTTCATAATCATAATACTTTCTTTGCGATCATAATCATAGCTAAACTCCAGTCTTTCTAAACATTTTGTGTCAGATAAATCTATGTTTATAGGGCCACTTTCACCACTTGCTGATAAGTTCCGGATAACCTATCTGGCACTTTTTTGACAGCTAATTGTATGGGTTATCTGTCAAAACAATAACCTATCTGGCACTTTTTTGACAGCTAATTGTATGGGTTATCTGTCAAAACAAGTGCCTGATAGGTTATCCGGAACTTATCAGCAAGTGGTGAAAGTGGCCTTAAGGCTTGTAATTTTTTGACATGAACTATCTACCTAAAAGATAGAGTTAGAATATTTTGTATGAGTATCATGTACATAGCCGAGGCGGTTAGGACTAACCGTTTTAGTTCGTCCTTGTATATTGTATTGCGGATCCTTACAGTCCCCGTCCTTGTTACACGGGTCTAGTCTAAATCTAGGCTTTAGATGACCCTTTGGTGTTGGGGGAAATCGATTGTCTGTACATCTACTTTCAGTTCAATTGTAGTAGATGGGTAAGGTTGGATATTTAAAAGTAACAACGCTTACATTCGTCCAACTTTAAATTTTCAGACTAACATATACTCATTAGTTAAAAAGTTTATAATAACGTTTAATCGTGCTTGCGGCTATAATGAACATAATTTGTCTTAAAGTAATACCCAAACTTTTGAAGAAAGTTTGACAGTATCGTAAAGTTCGACATCATAGTTTATTAATCAGACAAGAGTTTCAAATAACTTATGCCCTAAAATTACACCAAAAAGGATCACGCTCTAGCTAACTGATCAGAATTTTTTACGATAAATATCTTATTAGATAATCGACTTCCCAACAGCACATCGGCCTATCCTAACTCTAGTCTTGTAGATTGTACCATAATAATAATTTGTCATACTAGTGTTACTTGCCTACCTTTAATGTCTAGTAATAAACTTGCCTGCTGCGGAGTTTAAATAGATCACAACTTTGAGATAAAGATATTTAAAAATTAACTATCGTATTACCGGTAAAGGTTAATGGTGGAATCATAATAATAATTTGGTTTCTTAACACATTAATGGACAGTGTTCCAGACACTTTAGGAGTGTTATTGTTATGACTCCTATATCTGCTGACCAGGTAGCGCCGCTAGTTTCTCTTCACTGTCACCATTTTGTTGATTTGGAAATATAATAGTCCAATGTTATTTTTGTGCGAAGTGCGCCTTTTCTGTTAGAGTGTTTTAAAAGTTATTTATCATATCAATTCAATGAGCCCTAACAAAACAAGGCCCTTGGCAATAATTTTATAACATTTTACAGAGCTATTATTTATTCCACGCTAAAGAAACAACTTGGCTTTATACATCATAGGTCCGATATTTATCTATATAGGTAGCTAAGTGATTTACTATTCAAGAAATCGTTTTATTGTTCTCATAATCAATAAACTAACCAGCAAAATTCCTTGAAATATATGCGCAGAATAATTAGATCCCTTTTTTATCATTGTCAACAGTCTAACGATTAAATGAGGGTCTAACGTTCGCTGGGCGGCTCGCCTACCCCTCTCAAATATTTTACTGAAAATCCCACGCCTTAGGTTAGTAGACGTATAATTTATCTTAGAAATATGTCTGACCTAGGTTTTTTGATTATATCAGTACAACTTGGACCTTACTTTGGACTTTCGTTATGTATTAAGTGGAATTCGTATAGAATAAATGAAAGTTTATTACTTGTGCGTCTTTGTTTTGATAAGTAGGTTTGACTTAAAAGTAAGTTTCTCAGAAATGTTTGGCTTTGGATAACCTTTTGAAACTTATAGTTTAACTTCAATCTAATTTTGCAGCTATAACGGCTTACCGTGGAAATCAGATAATCTTGGCTTTACATCTGATTACAGTTATTTATGAGATATGTTATCGCTGATATCTGACCTTAAGCGTGAATTATGGCTATTCATTTTGTACTACCATAAACATTTACCAATTATTACGTAACAATGATTCAAAAGCTGCATGCTGTGTTTTTAGTGCACAGTAAGTTTTCATTAACAGAGCGATGGCATTATAAAAAATATGTTTCAACCGCAGTAGATAAGTTACCCATACCTTTTGCTTTATTTCTCTTTCCCTATTTCATTGTTGACCTTATTTTAGAGATTATTGGAATAACAGGAAAATGTGCCAAATTGTTGATATTAAAAAATATTTTAATTATTTGTAAATTGATAAAATTAATGTTTTGTTCGTAGTGTCTTTTGAAAGTGAAGATTTTGTGTAATGTGAACACCAATTTGAAATAAGTTTATTTAACTCAAATTGAGAATTCGAAATGAAAATTTCAATGCTAGTTCTTAAGCAGTATACTTAAGTATTTAAGATTAAAGTGGTAAGTTTAAATCTTAAATGCTTCAAGTTAAGCTAGCATATATTTTATATAGATGTCAAATTCTTAATAAATAAAGTGTAATACATTGTGTATCATAGCTTAATCTAAATCATGTAAATTTCGATGTCAATTTTAGAATCCCGTTTAGATCGGGTGACGTTTTGTATGGAAAACATTTGCTACCACAATTTTTGCAACAATTTAGTAGTGTAAGTGTAAATTTTATCAAATGTTCGATGTTGAAATGTTATTATCAGTGGTTAGTTTTCTATTAGATTGTGTTTATCTGTTTTCTTTCTTCTTCGTCCTTTGTCTTGTAAAGCTATAGTACCCCAGTGATGTGCGATTGTTAAAACGATAGACAAATTAAAAAAATCATGCAAAATAATAAAATGTTCTTGTTCAATAAAATTGATATTTACATCGAATTTAGCATCGAAATGTATTAAAATTATCGCATATTTTGTCAATAGTAAAACGTAGTAAATCAATCATCACTTTTCTGCGATTTGTAGTTTGTATCGTACATTCATTTACAGCAGAGTATTATGGATCGTTGTTGTTGTTAAGAATTGTGATATCATTAAGGGGGCGGGAGCGTCGCGGACAGAAATAATAAAGTTATCGTCGTTGAAGAGAATTTAAAACAGAAATTAGTTTAGTTAGGTAGTAGTGAAATGTATTTTTGTATATCTGAATGTTACGGTCAATTGTAATGAGTTTGACAAAGATATTTATCGGTTTAGTTTCATGTACCTGGAAATGTGGAAAACGTAATGATCCGTCCATCACGGAATTCGTAGTTAGTTAAGGAGCTATGTAGTGCCCCCTCTTCTAGTCTCCACGCTCGATCCATCCGACGATTATCACTAAATCACATTAGATAAATCAATCTCCTATTTCTGTTAGTCATGTTTCTCCCTAGGTTCTTCTTCTCTTTCTCTCGTATGCGTTTCGGGATTGTCTGTCCCCCTCCAACTTTGCTGCAGTAGATATAGCTCCGCGACCCCCGCACCTCGTATAAAATTACTTCGATGATATAATAGTATTATGTTTGTATCGCTCTGTCAATATACGTCACTGAAATTACATACAGAGTTTTTTCATCGCGTTATATGTTTTGATGAAATTTCCGATCTGCGAAAATATTAGATATGTTATCGAAATTGTTTACGGAAGATTCTTGTATTTGGCACGAGTAGGCGTATTTTGACTTTGCGATACGAAAGTTATTTCTCTGTATCAAAATGATTTGTAAGTTTTTGTACTTAGCGTCCATTTCGATACATTCGAGTATCGCGTCTCGGTGCCAAATAATTTTATAGATCATAATAATATATATTTACATTTATTATATACATTTTATTGTTTACTTTGATATTGAATGTACAGAATCCATATATTCATCGCCATGTGTTTATGGAAACTCGTATACCAGATAAATAAACGATATAAAAAGTATATATTCGTTTTCATTTCATTATTCTGCGTTGACTTTATGCTGTGAATTTCAATAAAATGAACTGGGTGGTAATAGGGGAAATTCGTTTTAGTTGTTAGGAGTTTAGGGTGGGTTTTCCGTTGTCGAGAAGAGTTTTAATAAAATTAATTTCACTAAGAGTGCGTAAGACTCAGCGATGCGTGGGATCGAAGCAGGCACTAGTGATGTGAATTGGTGAGTATTTTTGGAGTTTAAATGCGTGAGTATATTTGGTGAGTACAGACGAAATTTTATAAATTTAAGTTTAGAATGACCGCCCTTGACGAATTTTCTTTGGTTACTTTCTTCCTATTAGTCAGGAGGTTTTGAAATATTATTGAATCGTTTTTCTATTACAAGGTTTACGTAGGTTTTTTACAAATTTTTCGATTTTATTTTTATGGTAGGTCCATCTATGTTAAACATAGAAGATTTTTTATTGATATGGTCACTATAAGATGTTGTTAGGTTAGCTCATTACGTAACAACTTAAGACAGAAGGCCCCTTAAGTAGGGACTGAATCAATCAACCGACTTGGTATTACATGAATCTCACAACTTTTTACGGTAGAACAACTGAGTTGCGATACTTGTTTTATTACAAGTTATGTTGGCAGTTATGCTGGCATTATCTTTATCTACTGACAATACTGGACTTCGATGAAAAAATAAATGACGAATCACTTCTAACCTGATTATTTGAATATTTTGTCGCACTAACTATCAACAAAAGAAAAAGAACCAAATTATAGGTACACATTCAAAAATCCTCAGCACAAACTATCAACAAAAAGAAAAAGATCCAAATTATAGACGTTATGATAATAAGTAAATTTTATTAAAAAAAAATAAAACCGACTTCAAAACACTAAAATGCTAAAAATAATCCTAACACTTAAGTACCTAATCAGTTACTTTTGGAGTCGGTGCCAGCCGATGAGAGATTCAATGTTTTTGTTTGCACCGACTCCAAAAGTAACTGATTAGGTACTTAAGTGTTAGGATTATTTTTAGCATTTTAGTGTTTTGAAGTCGGTTTTATTTTTTTTAATAAAATTTACTTATTTCATCAATTTTTTGTGATAAATCCTAATCTAACTGCTGAACACCGATTTCATCCCCTATTTTCCTACCCTTAGGGGTGATTTTTATTTTGCAAACTATTATCATATTATCTTTGAAGTATAAGCTATTCAATAAAACAAAAATCATCAAAATCGGCTCATATTTGTCGAAGATAGGTAACAAGAACCACAATCAAAATATTATCTGGGTATATATTTGTTGATTTTCTCAAAAAGTTCTAAATCAATTTCGATAAAATTTATATGGGACCACCTCTGAAGTATGATCTACCAAACAAAAAAAGAATCATTAAAATCGATTCATAATTGGCGGAGTAATCGCGTAACAAACATACAAAAAAAAAAAAAAATTGAGAACCTCCTCCTTTTTGAAGTCGGTTGAAAATACAAGGCGCATCACTAAAAGCAGTAAAATCAAGTTTAGTATAAATTATAAGGAGTGCGATTCGCTAATGCACACGCCTCTGTCTTCAATATTAAGCTCCTTTGTCTTTTATTAGCAATTTTTGGGCTATCCGTTCCAGCCTTATTTGGGTCAGGGATAAATTTTCTGAAGGAAATATACAGGGTGGGATGAATGAAAAGGATATTGAATGGGCGATGGGTGAATGGTGATATCCAGTGCCTAATCGATTGGGAGTATTTACTTTCAGATGAAAAGATTTTCATAACCTTGACAGATTTAGAAGACCGTCTGGTGTAGTGGTTCGCGCACAAAGCCAGTGGCCGCGGGTTTGGATCCCGCAAGGGGCAGATGTTTGTGTGATGAGCACGACCATTCGTACCTAAATCATTCATCTTAATAAATGTTTTTGGAAAAGAGATAGACAGGACTTTGAAAAAGACATATTTTTTGTTGCGAAAACTATACCGATTTTGATGAAATTTACTACGAAAACAGCTTAAACTGGCCCTACAAGTACCTAGACCTACGTAAATACAGACGACGGTAGTCAACCTACACAAAAACTAAAGGTCATTGAACCGATCTTAAACTTTGAATCCAAGATGAAGAGATCAATATCAATTGAGAAAATTTTAAGTTTATAGGTTGATGTGCTGTACCTAGATTATTTTTATAATATCTTTCTTTACTTTCTCACTTCACAACGTAATAAACTTAAACGACGTGAGAATATAAAAGTTACACAAAAGTTTTATATTACAGTTCTTTTGGTTTAGTATCGATGTTACAAGGAACAAGAAAGAGGAACGAACTGTTTGTAAGATATTTCCACATAAATAAGTACAATAATATGTACACATATTGTATTAACGAAAAACGCAAGCCTAGACGCAGGAAAGTAAAGTCAAAGTTTATTCTGTACAAAAACATTGTAGTTATTTACAAAATAAATAATGTGCTGATAACACTAGATAATGTATGCTTTAGCCACTAAATAATATTATTACTTGTTACGCAAGGTGTATGCATAATAATAGTAAGTTATTATGACATAGACATTGACTTATACATTACCATATAGGTCAAATTGGTAATCAGTTCCAAGGAGGCGGATCGTACTATACAGGGTCACATTGCAAAGGCGTGCCAAATTTAAAAAATAAGATCTAGGGAACAATATAAAGAAGGGTCTAAATTGTTATTATTTTTAATAATCGTATGTTAAGAATTAAAAAGAAACTTTAAAATATCCGAAAACAAATTTAATAGAGAAACTACGAAAGCCGCGCGGTCATTCATCAGAGGCGTAGGCACGGCGAGCCAACAAGGACCTTACGCAATGCACGTGCGGTGCCATTTTTCCAGATAGAAATAATTAAATGTAAAAAAAAAGTTTTTGTTCTTTGCATAGTTCAATTTAGTTACTGATTCTGAGTCACTCCTAAAGATTTGGCATCCCTTTGCAATGTAACCCTGTATAGCGCACAGAAGGTTCCGTGTGGCTGTATTTTCTTTTATTCAGTTTGGGGTCCGTAATCCAAGCGTTACCTAACCTTGAAGTGACTTAGTTTAAAGATTGAAAAATCATTTTGCTTTACTATTCAATAAGTACTCAATAATAATAACGAATAAAGGCAGTAGTTGTTATAACTTGTTACAGACTGACAGACAAACAGACATACAATATGTGTATACAAATATACAATAAACTTAACATACTTAAACAAACATATTTAAAACTGTTAAATTATAATGAATTCAAAAGTAGTCAAAAGAAATGGTTGAATGAGAGGTGTTTTTACAATGTTCAAGAATACATGGATTTTAAAGGGTAGTTGATAATGTTGCATTCACGGTTCAAATCTGCTTTCTTGTCTCTATTGTAGTGTATTGCAATGTATAAATTATTAGTTCAATGTTTATAACCTAGTAATTAAGATTTGCACGCTTCTGACCAGGCTGAATACTATGACCTCATACCTTAACTATAACATCGATACTCTGTTGTATTCATGCAAATAAATGGTTTGATTGATTGATTGACAGATAGACGGTCAACAAGTGATCCTATAAAGGTTTTCTTTTTTTCTTTTAAAGAACGGAACCATAAAAACACAGATTTTGACGGGATGTGTGCGGTTAGGTAGTTACTTGACGTGTACGCTACTCATAGCTACAATTATAGCACAATTAGTGATAATTTGACTGAACATTCGCTAATTAAACTATTATTAATTCTCTTTTATGCTTATTGAAGCAACAAGTAATTGTGTCAAACTACAGAGCAGTAATTAAAATGAGTATTTTCCCTTTATTACAGGGTTACATTTTAAGATAGTGCCAAATTTAAAAAGTAAGGTTTATAGAAAAATACTAATTAATCGTAATTAATTTCTGTCGTCGTATTTCTGGAGTAAAATATAGGTACTTACTTAAAAATTTCCGAAAAAAAATAAATCCGTTATTCATCAGAGATACAGGTGTACGCCGACGCCGCGCCGCTCCAACCAGAACCTCATGCAGTGCAATTTAATCGAGTAATCGTAAATTTTCTACGTATTCTATTTTACAAATGCAGAAAAGAAGAATTAAAAAGAAGAACTAAAAAAGATTTTGTTTTTTACGTAGATCGATTTAGATAAAAAATTGGTGCCCCTGAAAAATTGGTACTACCGTGAAATGTAACCCTGTATTTTAATCGTGATGGGTTTACTTGTTTTCTCGAATAACCAGGTGAGTGCTATGTTTGACAGATGTTTAGTTTAAGATCTATATTATTTCTCTTTTCATTTAGGTAAGTACCTACTAATGAGAAAAAACTCCTAGAAGCTACGAGCAGTTTTGCGATGTTTACTAAAGTATCAATACAAATACAAATACAAATACAAAATACTTTATTTGCCATTAAATAGGGTGTGTACAAAATGCTGATGTTAACAATATGTCAGAGATCCTTAAGCCTATTTAGCTATTTCCATGTATAGCATGCAAATTAAACAGAACAAATTAAATTAAAATTGAAATATAGAACTAAAATTGAATCGTCATCATCATCATCATTTCAGCCATAGGACGTCCACTGCTGAACATAGGCCTCCCCCAGTGACTTCCAGATTGGCCGGTTGAAAGCAGCCCGCATCCAGCGGCTTCCTGCAACCTTTACCAGGTCGTCTGTCCACCTTGTAGGTGGACGTCCTACGCTGCGCTTGCTGGTACGTGGCCTCCATTCCAGAACCTTTCTGCCCCATCGTCCGTCAGTTCTACGTGTGTGTTACCAGTGATGACATATGGAACTGAAACGTGGCCTCTCACTATGGGCCTCATAAGAAAGCTCAAGGTTGCACAGCGTGCTATGGAAAGGGCTTTCTTTGCGAGATCGAATCAGGAATGAGGAGATTCGTAAACGAACAAAAGTTGCTGACATAGCCCAACGGATAAGCAAGCTGAAGTGGCAGTGGGCGGGGCACATAGCACGTAGAAAATTGAATATGGAATAACAATTAAATCTAGAATTAAAAAAATATTGTAAAAAATTATTCTTTATGTCACATTCATTACCTATTATAAATTAGTCGACTAGTCATCATTTAAATATATCATAAATATGCCTCTCCAACACAATGCATTTTGGTGTGGTCGTGTTCTGAAATCTTGTTAGCATAAAACTCCCCAAGGATTTGCACTACGTTACAGTTTAAACGGTATCTTTTGCGTTCCTCGGCGTATCAGACATCTAGTTTTTTCCAGTCGCTTTATCATCAGTAATGTATTCATGAGCTGCCCGGACTAGTGTTGTTGATCGACAGTTTCTAAACTTATATCGATAGTAAGTATAAAGATTGATAATACTAGTGATTTTACAGTATTTTCAACATGTCAAGTCATAGGAGTGACAGCTCTTAACAAAGTGTAACACTTTTCAAAACTGCAAACTCTAAAGATATTATGTGTCTTCCATAAATACTTGACATTGGCAGAATTTCTGCTCTTAACAGAGAGCGGAATTTAAGTCGTAAAAAAATATCTAAAGATTCACGGAAATCAGAAATCGTGTGTTCTAATTGAATCCTGCAAATGACAAAAAATTTGATTACTATGTACCAATATTTTTATCGTAAGATTGACAACATAAAACATATTTAAACATAAACACTAATAAGCAAACAATTAAAACTGATTTGATAAAAACAAAACATTATTTTAGGTACAATAGGATGAGTGTGTGTGGAAGGCCATCTAGAGTCCATCACCAGGATACTTAGGTACATTATTTATTGATATGCTCATGCCCCGTGAGACATCACTTCGCTGACATCATTTCCTCCACTGGACGTTATCTGGAAGGTCTGTTCTTGTGATAAAATCACCTGGAATATACATTAATGTTGCTTGTATAAAATTATCGTGCATTCTTTATGTAATACAGCATTTACTGTCAACATTTCTTTTACTCTCGATATATCGACTCTCTGACAACACTAGCCTCGACTATCGCTATATCGCGTCGTTGATCTCAGCACGTTCCTACTAAAATAGAACGCGGTTTTTAAACTCGGTGGTTTCAGCTGAATTTATTTACAAAAAGTAATTAAGAAGTGTCAGATAACACCACCTATTGTTTAAAATTAGAGGATTATCTTGCATACATCAGACACAAAAGAAACGTCTTTAGAAAGTAAAAGTTTTTTTTTTGTTAATATCTAGTTAAAAATTTCAGATTTCTCTGAAGGATAAAACCAGAAATGAGGTTATCCGACAGAAAACTAAAAAAATCGATATTAACTAGCTTAAAGAATAAGCAAACTGAAGTGGCAGTGGGCTGGTCACATTTGTCGTAGAACCGATAACCGATGGGGTAGACGTGTTCTTGGGTGGGGACCGCGACTAAACAAGCGCAGAATGGGGCGCCCTCTGACAAGGTGGAGTGACGATATACGCAAGGCTGCTGGCTGGATGAACAAGAATAGCCGAGGATCGGGCTCAGTGGCGTGCATTGGGATAGTATTATGTCCAGCTGTGGACTGATGTTGGCTGATTATGATGATGGGTAGAATATCATGTTAAAACGATTCCCTCGTCTTACGATTCTGTATATCTGATTACAACTAAGGCATGTACACTGGTAACATTTTAAAAGACTTAGAACTTTTTTGTATGGAGCCTGGCATACCTAATGGTGCAAGCAATTTAAAAAAAAAGTTATTTTGGTGTACACTTATAAAACATACGTTAATCAAAAAAAAAATAAACAAATACTCTTTTCAACCGACTTCAAAAAAGGAGGAGGTTCTCAATTCGACTGTGTTTTTTTTTTTTTTTTGTATGTATATTACGCGATAACTCCGCCAATTATGAATCGATTTTAATGATTCTTTTTTTGTTTAGTAGATCATACTTCAGAGGTAGTCCCATATAAATTATCGAAATTGATTTAGAACAATTTGAGAAAATCAACAAATATTTAACCAGATAATATTTTGGTTGTAAAACCAATAAACCAATAAAACCAATTTATTTCTGCAAATAGGCCTAAATTAAGCTCTTTTACACGTCCCAATTTTTTTTTTACCCTACCACTGCTTCGGGACAATTGTGGGCTAGTGCCGAGAAGAAGCAGCGGAAGAAACTCGGTCACTATTGTCAGCCTCTTTTTAAATAGTATGTTTACATTACAAGATAATATGTACCTGTGCGAGCAGGGCAGTATTTAATTCCATACATTTTTATCAATTAAATAGTCATTTACAGTGTAATAACCTTTTTTCATTAATACCATCTTGACATGCGATTTAAATTTATGTATAGGTAGTTCAGCAATAGACTGCGGCAATTTGTTAAAAAAGCGAATACATTTTCCCATGAACGAATCACCTACTTTATGCAGTCTGAAATTTGGAACGGCAAGTTTGTCTTTATTCCGGGTATTATGATTATGAATGTCACTTTTCTTAGGAAATATATGCAGGTTTTTACGAATGTACATAATATTTTCATAGATGAATTGAGAAGCCACTGTTAATATATTAATTTCCTTGAACAGATCTTTTAACGAGTCTCGGGGTCTAAGGTCGTAAATTGCCCGTACAGCTCTCTTTTGTAGCACAAAGATAGACTCAATATCTGCTGCTGAGCCCCATAACAATATTCCATATGACATAATACTGTGAAAATAGCTAAAATACACCAATCTTGCCGTTCCAACATCAGTCAATTGTCTTATCTTTCTCACGGCATAAGCAGCTGAACTAAGTCTTCCCGACAGAGTCTCAACATGAGCACCCCATTGCAGACGGGAATCTAAAGTTATTCCCAAAAAGGTAGTGGAACTAGACGTATCTAGTCGTTTATCTTTTACAGTAAGATATGTTGGGACTTGCTTTACGTTCGGCATTGTGAATTTAATACATTTTGTTTTATTTGCATTGAGCATAAGGTTGTTGGTAGTGAACCAATGCAACACTTGCGAGAGAGCATTATTTACATCGTCAAATGAATGTTTACCTCTCTTGATTTTAAAAATCAGTGAAGTATCATCTGCAAATAACACTGTCTGTCTGTCAAGAAGGAAGGTCCTTAATGTAAATTAGAAACAACAGGGGTCCTAATATCGATCCCTGAGGCACACCCATGGTAAGAGGCGACCCAGAAGACTCAGCTCCATTGATACAAACTTTTTGTGTTCTGCCTGTGAGATAAGAGTTTACTAAATCTAAGGCATCATTTGAAACACCATAGTGCCTTAGTTTTTTCAGTAAGGTTTGATGGTCTACACAATCAAAAGCTTTAGAAAGATCACAAAAAACACCCAAAGCATCCTGCCTACTCTCTGTGGTTTTTGTTACCTTTCTTCGACAATATGAGCCGATTTTGATGATTTTTGTTTTATTGAATAGCTTATACTTCAAAGATGCTATGATAAAAGTTTGCCAAATAAAAATCACCCCTAAGGGTAGGAAAATAGGGGATGAAATCGGTGTTCAGCAGTTAGATTAGGATTTATCACTAAAAATAGATGAAATAAGTAAATTTTATTAAAAAAAATAAAACCGACTTTAAAACACTAAAATGCTAAAAATAATCCTAACAGTTAAGTACCTAATCAGTTACTTTTGGAGTCGGTGCAAACAAAAACATTGAATCTCTCATCGGCTGGCACCGACTCCAAAAGTAACTGATTAGGAACTTAAGTGTTAGGACTTTAGCATTTTAGTGTTTTGAAGTCGGTTTTATTTTTTTAAATAAAATTTTACAAAATGTCGTCAATGAAAATAAATATTTTACTTATATTCAAACTAAAATTCTTAACAAAGTATATCATTTACGACATTTTGACATGAAATCGACTGCAGCAATTAACAAAGTTGGAACTACATTTTGACGATTTTTATTTTTTTGCATTAAATATCTTATAATATCAATATCTTTGGCCTCATAAAGTTACAATTGTCAAATAGAACTCTTTCTCTGTTTGACCAGGGAAAAAGTTGGATGTTTTTATAGCCCTCGATCAACACTGTAGGTAGTTATCTTGAGACGTACTTACCGGGGCACGCGAGGGGGGCGGGCGGTCACTCGTGGGCCACGCGGATCTGCCAGTTCAAATTTAGCTAGCGGGAAGACATCCATTGACCCGACCGGGAATCGAACCCGGAACCTCAAAGATAGCGACACCAAGCTCGGTATGCTCACCTCTCGGCTACGGAGGTCGTTTCGTTTTGGCTGTTTCATTGGTGTACACCAAAACAAAGTAATTTTTTCAATACTCAATACTCAATAATTTATTGCAAAACCATAATGTACATATAGATGTTTCAAATTAAAGAACCAGTGTTATGGACCCTGTTGGGCACGCAACTTGGGGGCTAGGAGAGAGATTTTTATACAAGACTTGTCACTTTTAGGTATGCCAATTATGATGCCTTTTTAGTTCTACCTCTATTGCTGTGTTACATGTTTTTATCACTAAACTTAGATATCAACCAGATGGGTTTTCTTATAAACAAATAGCCCTCGAGAGATAAACAAAACAAAACTCGCCAAAGTTTTCCGGCAAGGGCCGCCCAAAAGTTATTGGAAAGGTCGAATCATATTTTTCATGACTCATACATTTATAACATTATATGTATTATACTAGCTATTACCCGCGCCTTCGTTCGCGTGGCTTTTACAAAACCATAGTTTGTCTAAAGTAAACACTACATGAAAGAAGTCGCAGCAATAGATAGTGTTATAATTTTTGTCAACTGAACAACGACATCTAACGGTAATAATCTATGCCAGTTATCTCTTATCCCTCGGGATCCGCATTTTTTCTGGGATAAGAAGTAACCTATTTAATATCCCAAGCTAAAACCTTTTCTGTGCCAAATTTCCTATTGATCCGTTAAACCGTTTTTCGGGCATGATTGAGTAACATTAATAAATTAAGTGTAGCATTTATAATTTAGAAGTTATACAGGGTTACATTGCAAAGGGGTGCCAAATCATTAGGAGTGTCTCAGAATGAGTAACTTAATTTAACTATGCAAAGAACAAGATTTTTTTCATCACATTTAAGTATTTATATCCGCTGTTAAAAATCGAACACGTGGATAATTTTACTCATTCATGAAAAATTTCACGGTTTGTGCACTGCGTAAGGTCCTTGTAGGCTCGCCGTACCTACGCCTCTAATGAATGACCGATCGGGTTTAGTAGTCGCTTTATGGACTCTATTTTTGGATATTTTAAAGTTTTTGTTTTTTCGTAACACACAATTATTAAAAATAATAACGATTAAGACGCTTCTTTATATTGTTCCCTAGATCTTATTTTCTTAATTTGGCACCCGTTTGCAATGTAACCCTGTATATACCCTTCCAAAAATTACGACTTTCTAGCGCTAAGTGTCTTTGACCTAAGCCGCGGACAGCCAGACAGACGAGACAGATTGAGATGGCGCAAGTCTAAAGGTTCTGTTTTACAAAACCTTAAATTAAATTAATAAATTAAACCTGTTAATGTTTGTTTAAATTATTAATCTATATACTCGTATATAAAAATGAATCTCTATTTCCCTTGGTCATCGCATCACGCGTGAACGGATGGAACAATTTCGCTAATTCTTTTTTGTTATGTTAATTTATTGTCAGGAGAAGGTTCTTTTTTCACAATTGCAGTTATTAACATTGACATCTCTGTATATTTTTGAGGTATGTGTATTTGTTGTTAATAATAAGCAACTATTAAAAAGGGCTTGCGATATCTATCCACGCAATAAAAGAAATCCAAATAGACTGGTACTACTAGAAACTCCAAAAACATTAATGTATAGAAAAAGTTGTCTAACTATGTGTGTAAAAATTTTCAACAATATTCCTAATGAATTAAAGAAATGAAAGTAAACCAATTTAAAACCAGTTTATTTAAATGGCTTGTCTCACGTAGTTTTTATAACTTAAAGGATTTTTTAAATAATAAAAATTAATTATATTTTATGACATGATTATGGATTATGATGACTGATATTTAAAGAATTTCGATACTTAATTTATGTTCGCATTCATTAAATTTGCATGCCTCTGTAATTGGCTAAACATGATTAGTACTTAATTTTCTTTGTAACACCTTTGTATACCATGTTTATGGCAAATAAAGTTTTTTTTTATTTATTTATTTATTTTGAAAGAAAAAATCGAGAAAGTAACGCATAGATTCCTATAAAAGTAAACTAAAGACCACGCGTACAAAATCGCGGGCAACAGCTTGTGGAAAGTAAAAAAACTACATAAGTGATTGGATATAATAAGTAGAGCATATAACACTGACTTTAAATGAACTAATTTGAAGTTTGGACTTTTATAATTTGTCTTAAGCTGATTGTACGCGGCGCGATAATTACAATTAACAAAGTTAGACCAACGCTAGAACTGTGTTAGAACTAACTTGAACACTAACCTGATATTCAATTATTGTAGTCTAAAAGGAACAGCCAGACATTTTAATTAAATTAGTTGGCAGCCTCTGAGCAGGTTTTGTCATTTTTGACCCAGAATATTACAGTTTGTTGAATCATGAAGACTCTTAAGCAAATGTTATTTCTGTTAATTTTTAGGGTTCCGTGCCTCGAAAGATAAAAGGAACTTTAGGATATAATAATAATAAATTGTTTTCACAATCAAACCAATTATTTAGCCCCTGAGAGGGTCTTTAGTCGTTTCGCACCACGAGGCGAATCGCCCAAGACCTTTTTTAAATGGGTCCTTTCGCACCACGGGGCGAATCGCCCATGAACTTTTTGTAATGGGTCAATGCAGACTGCAGTGTAACAGTTCTGTACAAATAAATAATTGGTATCGTTAAGTTTTTGTTATGCGTCTAAAGCGGACTAGAAAATGAGCATTGAGTCGTTTCGTCCCGCGGTGCGAATCGCCCAAGAGCTCTTTTTAAATGGGGCCTTTCGCACCGCTGTAATCGCTGACAACTGACAACTGAGCAAAGCTTGTACTATGGTGATTAGATAACGGATAAACATACTTAAATACTTTTATAAACATCCATGTCTAAGGTACAAATGCTCGTGCTCGTCACACAAATATTTGCCCCTTGCGGGATTGGAACCAGCAACCGCTGGCTTTGTGGTCCGGAGCGCGAACTACTACACAAGACGGTCGTCAGACGGTTGGCTGTCTTTCAAGAATCTTTTCACCAGGAACACGTAAAGGTATCAAGTAGAAATTATTGTCAAATACTCAAATCTGCGGTCCCTTGGAGGACTGAAAAAATCATAGTTCTCAACGCCATCAATAGGTACGATTGTTTAGGCCGCATTTTTGATGCTCGCAAGGGAACCTAAACTTATTGGGTATTATCCGTTGACCTAGAATCATAAAATTTGGCAAGAAGTAATGTTTTATAGCACAAAAAACGGGAAAATTCCGAAAACCGTAAATTTTTTTTTATATTACTTTTTAATAAACATGTAAAAATCTTCATTAAGTAAGTAAAAAGGATTGATAGAATCCGCAACACCGCCATCCGCTCCAAAACCGGTGTCGCAGATGTAGGCGAGAAAACTGCAAAGCTAAAGTGGGAGTGGGCAGGACACGTGTGCAGAATGCATCCAGACAGGTGGGCCCAAATCGTCACCCGATGGGTACCTATAGACGGCGGTCGCCGAAGAGGTAGACCCAAAAAAAGATGGCGTGACGACTTGGTTAACTTAACGAGGGATTGGGAGTCATTGGCGATAGATAGAGATCGATGGAAGAGTCTGGGGGAGACCTTTGCCCAGCAGTGGGATTGAAAAGGTTGATAAAAAAAAAAGTAAGTACTCGACTCGGAAAAACTATTTTCTTAACTACAAGTTTGTACGGAACCTTCAGTGCATGTGTCCAACTCGCACTTGACCAGTATTTTTTTCTTAGTCTATAATAGGTCTACATCCAGAATCAGGTTTAATTACTTGTAATTTTACTTAATAGCTGTAACCTGAGGCCCAATCCCCGTATTTTGACAGTAGCTACAATCCGGTGTCGATCCGCTCCCAGTAACACTACGATCACAAACGGTATTCTCGTAAACACAAAAAATGCAATTATAGTTCGTAATGCGACGCTTTGATAATAATAGTACAAATTAAAAGTTTACGAGAATATTGTTTGTGATATTGTCTGTTTTGTGTATTAAAAAAAAAAAACACTATTATATGTATTACTTGTAAATAGGTTAATGAACTCCAGCTTATCAGTAAGTTATTATCTTTAAAAATTCCCTTATCATTCCCATAACAGTTAATAGAGGCAGGCAAAAACTTGTGCTTGAAATCCAAAACTACGTAACTACCCTATTCCGTTTCTAGATATTAGGCTAAAGCCACATTACTACTAGAATCGAGTCATTTTGTAATCGAACCATTGATATTTAAAGTAAAAGTTTTTATTATACACTAGCTGCACCCGCGGCTTCGCCCGCTTTGATTTTCGTGAGTTTTTCTGATGTTTTAATACTTATTCTGCTATTCGGGTTGGAGACAAATCCAACAAATCAAAGATCATAAAAATCGGTCCAGCCGTTCTTGTGTTAGAAACGGTTTAACTACCCCATTTTTGTTTTGCAATGTAAGAATATAGATAGATTAGTATATTTTTTCTAAGACTAAGAGTCAACATGAATCGTCATTTCAGCCATAGGACGTCCACTGCTGAACGTGAACATAGGCCTTTCATAGGGGGGATTGCCAATACTCGCCACGCTTGGCAGGCGGGTTGGCGAAGGCAGTTCTTTATAATATTTCGCACGCAGTCGTTGCTGCCCATCTCGTGCTACAGGAATTAGTCGCCTCTTACGACACGCATTCTGTTGACGGTGGGGAAGTGTATGTATTCTTTACGGCCGTCTCCACACGGCACACATGGTGGCATGGCATACGCCAACAAGAATAGCGCAAAAAATGTTTTGTATTGTGTTGTGTAAACATCACACCCAGCAGCTAGCTGATCCCCTAAAAACGGTCCAGTAAATACGGAGGTTATGTGTGATCGTGGAGATGTTACCTAGTACTTCAGTGTGGTCTAAGCCTTACGAAGACGATTATAGCTAAAATTAGGGCAGTTACACGCGAAGTTTGGTCCAGTTTTAGTGAAATCTTCGTGTTTTAGTTCGTGCTCGTTGAATAGAGATGAAATCAGCGAGAAAAGTGTACGCAGAGAAACTGTGGAAGGAAAATTTTGTGGAGGTTTGAACAATGGGCTAGTTTCCTGGATGAAAAAATGATTATTCTATTTAGTCCGTCAGTTAGATTATCAAAAAATATGGACCCATATTTTGTCTTTTGTCAATCAAACAAAAAATTACAAAGATAAAGCGCATCAAAGTGAGCATGTGACGTCACGTCTTGCTATAAAGTGTCGCAAGGCGTGACGTTACGCGGAACTTTAACGGGCTATATCTTCATCATTTTTTGTTTGATTCAGGAAAGAAAAAATACGTGTCCAATATTTTCTGTTAATCCAACTGACGGACTAATTAGATTTTTTTAGGAAACTAGCCCATTTGCTATTAAATCCATTCCCTTAGGTAGGTACTCTTTTCACTTATTTCTGTTCGTTTTACAATCCGTTTTTTTCACACCTCAATTGTTTATGCTATAACATTGGTTGTTGTGCACCATAATTACGAAAATGCCTTGCAGGTCGCCTTTTGGTTAAAGCCTTTACAGAAGCACTTTTGACTCGAAACAAGAAGAACTTTAAACAATTTTTAATCGACTTTAAAAATAAACGTTTGAAATGAACTCACTTGATAAATGATTTTGCTAAGAAAGGGAAAATAGTTTTGATGTGATCAATCCGACAGGATTTCAATATTCAACATAGCGTGTGGCCACCGCCAGCTACATCATGTTAATAATTATTAAAAAAAAATAAAACCAACTTCAAAACACTAAAATGCTAAAAATAATCCTAACACTTAAGTACCTAATCAGTTGTTACGTTTTACGTGTGGGTACCTACCTAATGAAGGTGTGTAAAGAAACCCACAACATAAACACAATAATTTATTTGGGTACTAGGGTGACAAGGGCCCGACTGATAACTACTTCCGCAGGTCTGGACTTCCCTGATGTGGTGAAAACCGGAGATGGCAGATGGCTGGCCGTAGACTGTGCCGGTGCAATCCTCCGCGTCCGAAGTCCCGACTCCGTATCGCCAACTCGCAATATTGTTCCCTGGAAGATACGAGGATCCAGCTTAAGCCAGGCAGTTGACGACGCCTGACGACTACGATCACACCAGCATAGCAAAGCCAAGCCAAGCCACTCAGGAAGAATGTCCTAATAAGTAGAAGGTGAAGTGGCTGTGATCGCAATCAATCAGTGCGGAGTTTACAAATAATAAATTTTATTAAAAAAAATAAAACCGACTTCAAAACACTGAAATGCTAAAAATAATCCTAACACTTAAATACCTAATCAGTTACTTTTGGAGTCGGTGCCAGCGGATGAGAGATTCAATGTTTTTGTTTGCACCGACTCCAAAAGTAACTGATTAGGTATTTAAGTGTTAGGATTATTTTTAGCATTTCAGTGTTTTGAAGTCGGTTTTATTTTTTTTAATAAAATTTACTTATTTCATATATTTTTAGTGATAAATCCTAATCTAACTGCTGAACACCGACTTCATCCCCTATTTTCCTACCCTTAGGGGTGATTTTTATTTTGCAAACTTTTATCATATTATCTTTGAAGTTTAAGCTATTAAATAAAACAAAAAATCATCAAAATCGGCTCATATTTGTCGAAGATAGGTAACAAGAACCACAACCAAAATATTATCTGGGTATATATTTGTTGATTTTCTCAAAAAGTTCTAAATCAATTTCGATAAAATTTATATGGGACCACCTCTGAAGTATGATCTACCAAACAAAAAAAGAATCATTAAAATCGATTCATAATTGGCAGAGTAATCGCGTAACAAATATACAAAAAAAAAAAAAAAACATACAGTCGAATTGAGAACCTCCTCCTTTTTTGAAGTCGGTTGAAAATAAGCTTACGGGTAGTATTTACGAATACTTTTTACGCCAATTGCAAATACAAGATGACTAATTATTATGTAATTACGCCAAAGTGCGAAAGAGAAACATTAACACTAAGTGTTCAAAGAGAAAACCGTTATATTGTTCGTACACAAAGTTACTACGCAATTACCTACAAAAACAAGCAAAATAACACTGTTCATCACTTACCCTATCGGGGAATAGCACAACACGCACTTGTAACTACAGTACTTAAACAGTCGATACGGTTAATACGTGACCGAAAAAGTCGACATAATTATGTAAAAGATCATTATAACGAAAGACGTCCGCATATGAAAATAATTACATTGTTCGTGCGTACAGAAGGCGAGCTCGAGAGTGAATGTCCAGGTAATTGGGCGACGGTCGCGGAGCTTCCCGCAACCGCTGCCCGTCTCGAAGGTTCGAGAGAACAATAGATTGTTCCATGCGAATTTTAGGGTCCCGCGCAGAAATTCGTGAAATTGTAAAACGGTTTATTGTTACAGATAATATTTTAATTTAGTCAGTTTTAATTGTAAATATTATTTTTGATTAATAAGGGTCATTGTTTGATTAATAATAACTAGGATATTAATAAATTATAAAATATGTTCATAATAGTATTTTAATGAGTGTAATAGTAATAATTACATGATAATGTACGTACAACGTTACACAGTTACTTTTGGAGTCGGTGCCAGCCGATGAGAGATTCAATGTTTTTGTTTGCACCGACTCCAAAAGTAACTGATTAGGTACTTAAGTGTTAGGATTATTTTTAGCATTTTAGTGTTTTGAAGTCGGTTTTATTTTTTTAAATAAAATTTACTTATTTCATCTATGTTTAGTGATAAATCCTAATTTAACTGCTGAACACCAATTTCATCCCCTATTTTCCTACCCTTAGGGGTGATTTTTATTTTGCAAACTTTTATCATATTATTTTTGAAGTAATCTAGTTAAAATTAAGTAAGTTCTATTCAATAAAACGAAAATCATCAAAATCAGCTCTTATTTGTCGAAGAAAGGTAACAAGAACCACAACCAAAATATTATCTGGGTATATATTTGTTGATTTTCTCAAAAAGTTCTTAATCAATTTCGATAAAATTTATATGGGACCACTTCTGAGGTATGATCTACCAAACAAAAAAAGAATCATTAAAATCGATTCATAATTGGCGGAGTAATCGCGTAACATTTATACAAAAAAAAAAATACAGTCGAATTGAGAACCTCCTCCTTTTTTGAAGTCGGTTGAAAACTGTAAAAACTTTAATTCTTAGTTTGTCAGCGGTTTGAGGCTGTGGCTATCGTCTGTGTGTGATAACCCTAATATCGTGCAGTTTCCCTAAACTCTAGCGCAATGTATGTAAATGCGTGGGGAGACAAATAGCGCGATTTATGTGGCTCCTTCCGCTCGAATTCCACATTTGCAGTAACGCGAAGTGCCGCTATTTTACACTTTTGGATGCAGCAGCAATGGACTTTGTTTTAGAATGCCGTAACTGTTCATATTTACGTGATAAACTTAGATGATGCCCATACAGTAAAGCTGAGTGCAGACCAGTCACCGGCGGGATAATGTTTAGTGTTGCAAACTATCGATGCGAATGTTTCATAGAAACTATCATAAACATCTACACTATCGATATGTCTTTTTAAAGTATCGATACTATCAATTTAATTTACAGTAAAGGTAAAAAAACATGCAAATAAAATTAGTAAAAACAAAGGTTAATGTCAATAAAACACCCATCACTTGTTTTTCTGCATGACCCTAAGGTTGGCTGGCAGATAATGCTTTTAGCATTAAGTCTACATATTGTACACTTTTATAAATTTTGTGCAATGAAGTTTTAAATAAATAGTAATAACACAATTCAGAATCAAACAGAGGTCGGGGGCGTCCTCCCGCTAGATGGTTGGGTGATAATATCACGAAATCGCCGGGAATAAGTTGGACACGTTTAGCCCAGGATCATAGTACATCAATTTAAAGTAGTGGCTTATACCTTGTAGTTTGGATCAAAATAGCTAAAATGATGATGATAATATTTTTTAAAACTTTCTAAATACTACAAGACCTATGTCCAGCAGACTTATAAAGTCTGATGATGGTGCTGTATTACCCGTTCGTGGGCACCTGTTTTGATTATCATTAATATACGCTATAAATAGCTAGTTAAATACTCTTTATTTCACCGCATTCAAAACAAACAGTACAGGGAAAAAATACACTAAGAACTAAGGAGACAGATGCAGAAAACCTTCAATAAACCAATAAAACCAAATTATTTCTGTAAATAGGCCTAAATTAAGCTCTTTTACACGTCCCAATATATTTTTTTACCCTACCACTGCTTCGGGACAATATTGTGGGCTAGTGCCGAGAAGAAGCAGCGCAAGAAATTCGGTCACTATTGTCAGCCCTTTTTAAATAGTGTGTTTACATTAGAAGACAAAATGAACCTGTGCGAGCACGGCAGTATTTAATTCCATACATTTTTATCATTTAAATAGTCATTTACAGTGTAATAACCTTTTTTCATTAAAATCATCTTGACATGCGATTTAAATTCATACATAGGCAGTTGGTCGGGCCACATGATTAGAGATAACGGAGGAAAGTGGACAAGAGCTGTTTCGGAGTGGTACCCCAGACAAGGAAAACGAAGTAGAGGAAGACAGGCAATGAGATGGGAAGACGACATAAGACGAATAGCGGGAATGATTTGGACCAGAAAAGCGAGAGATAGAGATGAGTGGAAACTCTTGGAGGAGGCCTTTGTCTTAGGACAAGCCATAGTAGATGTAATTTGATCGAACACCGACAGTTCTGTGACACCAGTTACTTCGGCAATATAAGGCTTAATAATAATAATGAACCCTCAACATTAACAAATATGCCAACTTAATTACATAGGTTAGTTACTTGGAATTTCCCGTACTGATTCTATAGATTACCAGCCTTAGCTGAGATAAAAAATAAAACTTTATAATAATAATAATAATAGGCAGTTCAGGTACATGTAGGTATGTTACACGACAGCCCGTAACAAATGCAAGAATGTGTTAATATGAGTATAATTGCGAGCATGAACTGTTAAATCCCCGTCCTGGTATAAACGCGTCTGAAGGATTAAGGTAGAAGCCATTAGCTGTAAGCCAGGATTACGGTGAGGCCGCATGAGTTCCTAAACTCGCGAAAAGATAAATGATTTCGGAAGCCATGTGTTGAGGGCATGATGGATTGTTTTATTGTATTCTGTTTTTACTTTTAAATTGAAAACAGGGGAGCTTACGCCAGTTCTATAGTATCGGCGTAATGGTGCGCAGATTTTCCTTGAACGCGAAAGGTTTGAATACCAGTTCAAGACGAATCAAGAAATGAACTTGAAAATAGGGAACATGCATGAAAAAAATATATTGTTTTTACTATATTTATAAGAAAATATATGAAATTATAGTGCTAATATTGAAAACAAAATTTATTTTAGGTAAAAAATAACCGTAATATAGTAATTAGAAATTAAGGTATACCTATCTCTTTCTAAAACAACATTTACTATAAAAAAATGTATGGCGGACGTGTAATGTGACGTCACGGTACATATCGGACCTTCTTGTCTAACACGTGACTTTAATCGGCTGTAGGTCATTTATCAATGTTTTTCAAAAATTCATCAAGTTTTATTAATTATAATACTATTCATGTTAGGACCAAATAAAAGAACATGCATATTCCCCATTGGCTAGGTCTAGGTGTACCTACTATGCATGCAATGTTATGCAATGCAATATTTACTGGAAATATTTATTGTCTGATTACTCATAATAAAAGGCCGATATTTGGGATCATGATAGTTGATGTGTTGTCTATAATAATTATTATACAAGCGAAAAGTAGGATTTTGTCATAGCCCAATGGATTAGCAAGCTGAAGTGACAGTGAGCGGGGCACATAGCACATAAAACTGACGGCCGATAGGGCAGAGAGATTTAAAATGAAGATCACGTATCGGTAAGCGCAGCTTAGGACGACCAGTGTCCCACAAGTGGACAGACGACCTAGAAAAGGTTGCAGGAAGCCGCTTAATGCTAGCCGGCAAAACCTACCGGCAAATCTGGAAGACATTGGGAGACGCCTATGTTCAGCAATGGACGTCTAATGATGATGCCTATTATTAAATAGAAAAGTATGGTTAATTCAAGCTGGCTCGGTGTTCAAAAAGACGTATTGCGCTTCAAGAAGGTACCCACAGGGGGAAATCACCTGACGGAGCAGTCAAGACAAATACTTACATTAATAATAACTATATCTTATACAGCGTTGATTTAACAATTACTGCAGCCCCGCCCTCCAAAAAAAACCATAGATTATGTTTATCAAGCAACCTCTAATAACTATTTATTTTATCTAAAAAAAGTATTCTTAAACCTAGCCCAGCTTAAATTACTCATTAAGAACAATAGCTTTGATTAAATTTAATTAACACTTATGTAAAAAAATCATGATCCTATTAAGAATTCCAGTATGGAAAACAGACCTCAAGCGAAATTGAATAAGCCTGGGAAGAAAGAGAACAGAAGTCATAAAAGTAAACAAAAGTGTTATGTGATTTTAAACATTAGTAATTTTACTCGCCTAAAAGCCAATTTTCCATTAAAACTGACCAGAGTTTTCGCCATAGTTTGTGTAACTAGTAACAGAACTAAAAACTAAAGCTGGCCCATTGTTCCGCTCACAAAAGATAAGTCCGCGGTCATAAGTCCGAGTTTTACTCCGCGACCCTGATTTAGAGATGTCAGTAAAATGTCGATCTATTGTTTTTTTTACAAATATAATATTTCGCGAGCGATTTCCATTGAACGCGCCGTCTCTAGTCTCTGGAGTCTGGCGGTTTTAATATTCTCTTATCTCAATATCGCTTACTAGTTTATCACATTCCATTTTTTTTGTTTGTTGAAATACACCTGCAGTAGACACGAAATAATTCTCTGAGGGCAATGGTGCCTTTAATATTTACAAAAATGTAAGTCTTATATTCGATTAAAATATTCAAAGACCAAAATTTTTTCATTATTTATATTTTATGTTAACTTTTCTTTGAACATTTAATGTTATCATGTTAAACTTTTATGGTGTGCATTCAAGATTTATCAATCTATCGATATTTGTTGTTCTATATAACGGCGCTTATACTTTTTCAATCATGTATAATATCGATATATTTTTTATTAGTTTGGACATCTCTACCCGAACTTGGCTACTCGCCAGTTAGTGTGTAGTTAGCCTTAGCGCGGCCGTTGAAGATGATTATGATTATAGTAATGACTACGTTCTGGAATAATTGTTGTGGTTAGATTGTAGGCTCTTTTAATCAGGAGTTTTAGCAACTGCACTACTTCTAACAGTTTGAACGGTTTGCCAGGTCACAAAGTACTATACTTGCTTAGAGATGTAACATGTTACCATGTTTGATGCAATGATACCACTGGCGACTTCAATACTTAAATTTATTCAACTGAACTTATAGCTGCAAAAACTCTTTGCCTCTTATTATAGAATATCCACATACTAATTAATACCTCGACTGACATAGTGACTGCTTAGCACCTGCTTACTTCGAACGCTGATGAGCAACAGACTGAGTAGCGATTTCTTTCGATACTTGCACTATTTTCCCCACCTTGTTAGTTACGTCACGACCTTTCCCCGATCGACCAGTTAGTGTTGCCATCAAATTATATTTTAGATTATAAATATAATTATTTTCATATTTTTTTGTAATTTTTTCTAATGCTTTCCCTAATAGTTATTCAGCTATTCGGGGCGAAGAAAAATCTACCAAATCAAATATTATGAAAATCGGTCCAGCCGTTCTTGATTTATAAATGGTGTAACTAACCTGACTCTGTTTTATAATACTACCTGTCCCAGCGAACTTCGTACCGCCTCGTTTTTTTTTTTCGTGAATTTTTCGATGTTTTAATAGTTATTCTGCCATTCGGGAGGAAGACAAATCCAAAAAAGCGTAAATCCTTTTTGTTCGAGTAAACAGTTATTTAAGATAGGCATTTTGGGTGTGATAGGAAAAATAAATAAATATTAATACTAGACATACACACACACACACACACACACACACACACACACACACACACACACACACACACACACACACACACACACACACACACACACACACACACACACACACACACACACACACACACACACACACACACACACACACACACACACACACACACAACATTATGCACATTGTTGATTGTATGGTGTAAGTTCACGTTCCCCTCTTTAACACGTATTGTATAAAATGTAACAAAATGTAAATCCAATACTGGCTGTCTGCTTTGTCACCAAGAAAATGTATTCTGTACTTATGAGCTGTGGATTTTGTAAAAAATAAAATAAATAAATTATAAGAATCAGCCCAGCCGTTCATAACTTATAAATGGTGTAACTAACCCGACTATGTTTTATGTATATAGATATATATGTTATATGGATATCATTATGAACATTTTAAAACTATGTCTCGCATGTCTAAAGCAATCGACACTATCTATTAGACGTGTGTAATTATTTACTGAAACGACTCTGTGAGTCAGTCTCTAATGTACGAGTATCATTCGGCTCAAATGGATCTCGGTCAGGCTTGGTTAAACAAACTCACATTTAAAGTTTACTGTTTACTAAAAAAATGTATAAATGAATTTAATCTAGAATAAACATTTTCATTTCATTTTATTTCATATTCTTACGGTGTTGTCCCCAAAACCGTTTAAAAGTAGGAACATAAATACGCACCCGTCACATCTTTTAATCTAGTTACCCAACTCTCATCAGCATAAAAGTGCTAAATTCTCAATTTAATTTGAGCCTAACCGTGTACTTTCTACTTCTTCGTAGATATCATCTGGTGGATGATTTATATATCTGTGCGTAAACTTCGGAAGTTCCCGAGGAGTTCTAAGGCCAGTACATGAGACTTTTTGCTGACAGATGGCGGAGATAGCCCGACCTCGTTTAGGCTTAAGTTAACGCTTCTATAATCAAAACTCTTTTGGAAATTTTCACTTCACAAACAATATTTGGTTATATTATTCACATTTCACAAATTAACATCTTTTTCCGGAAATGTATTAACGTAACGATACATTCCTCTCAGGACGTGATAGAGGAGCAAAATTGCAACAACTTTTGTTAATAATAAACCCATGGCGAAATCCTAAAAAAAATGTTTGCTTCTACATACTAACTACAATATCAGTTGTTAAGATTTGTATGGGATAGTAAGTACCAATCACCCTGATAACCAGATAAGTGCGGGTCAGACTTGCCCACCGAGTTCTGTACAAAGTAAATACACATTATAAATAGTTAGGAATCGAGTCTCGCAGTTTAATAACAAATTAATTTAAAATGTATAGTTTCAGATTTTTCCCTATACTTTATTGGACAACATCACATAAATTGCTTTGATCCTATGATAAGTAGCCTAAGCAGTTGTGTTACAGAAATCAGAAATAACGACGGTACCACAACACTCAGACCCGAGACAATATAGAAAAGTTATTATTCTACATTGACCGACCGAAAAACGAACACGGGACCTCAGAGATAGCGACACCAAGTCCGGTATGCTCGCCTCTCGGCTACGGAGGTCGTAAGTAATACTTGTGGTATAAGACGATAATACTTGCCAAATTTCAAAGTTAGTTAAGTATGTCAACAAAAAGTACCCTATCAATAACAATTTTAATTACCATGAGAGTGCCCAAATGTACGTTTTGTGGAAGAACCGGCCGTATATTTTTTTACGTTTATTTTGAATATTGATTTTTTACAGCTTCAAAGATAATGATAATGATAATGATAAATAATTATTTCCAAGAACATGGTAACACAAGATCTTAGAGCTATGCAAAAGTACAACATATTCTGCCATTGGTTTAGGCGTAGAAATGTTAATGTTACAAAATCTGCTATTAAATTATTATTAAATTATACATTATTATTAATTGAAATAATTTTCTCATGAGTCGTCAGTTAACAGTCAAAGGTAAAATCGTTTATTTTTGTGTCCATAAATTCTTTATTAGAGTAAAAGCATTTCGGTAAAAGCCAATTATTTAAAACATATTTTAGTTTGTTGAGCAGTTCTAACTTTTCTAGGACTTTTTTTTTTAGGACTGTAGACCTAAGTGTATGGTTTTAATTTCAACCCGAAATCGTCACACGTTTCCGAGATAAAGGGTCTTGAAAAACAGATGGACAAACAGAGGGTTCCGTTTTTTCTTTTTTACCTCAAAAACCCTAAAAAAATCATTTTTTGTTTAGTGTCAGAGCAGCGATAAATAATAGTATGTCTATAAGAGAAATAACTATGTTCAATAAATCTAGATAGACTCAAACGAAATAAAAGCGGTTACAATATATATTGAGGACCGTCTGGTGTACTGGTTCGCGCTCCGGACTACGAAGCCAGCGGTTGCGGGTTCGAATCCCACAAGGGGCAAATGTTTGTGTGATGAGCATGAGCATTTGTACCTAAGTCATAGATGTTTATAAATATATTTAAGTATGTTTATCCGTTATCTAGTCGCCATAATACAAGCTTTGCTTAGTTTGGGGCTAGATAATTGGTGTGATTGTGAAAACAATTTATTTATTTATTTATTATTTATAATTTATAAAAATCTCGACTTTTAAAATTAAAAGGATTAAGGTGTGAAAATACTTGTAAAGTATATTTCATACCATTAGGTGTTTAGGGTGTCCCAATCCAGAACGAAAGAAAACAGACAGAAAATAAAATCTAAACTAAAGACCGCGCGGGCGAAGTCGCGGGCAACAGCTAGTAAATTTAGAGCGATGGTCGAGCGTAAATGATAGGACAATGTATTTTTTATAAAAAATGAAATTCCAATTGAATAGATCATAATACCTCATTCGGCGGGAATACAGATTCTTTGGACAAAGCCCTCTCTAGTTACAGAAGTTCGTACGACAGACGCTGCCAGGGCGAGTTGAGCAGCGGTAGGTTTGGCAGTTTGGAAGTAATACTTAGCTACCACAATAATACTTAGCTATGCGACTGACACAGCCAGGATAAAGTGAGGTGGCAGGTTGGGTATGGAAGTTTAGTGCGCCTCGACTTTTTTTATTGTGGAAAGAGGGGAACATAAACTATTCTGTTTAGTTTTTTAACCGACTTCAAAAAAAGGAGGAGGTTCTCAATTCGGTTGTATGTTTTTTTTTTTAATGTTTGTTACCTCAGAACTCCGAATTTTTTTCAAAATTCAATTCTGATGATGGGATCTATGAGGAATTGAGGGAACTCTTAAAATATTATAGGTATACATATAGCGATTTTAGTATATTTAACAACAAATCAAGCATTTGCATTCAGAAAGTATCATTTGCTGAGGTGGAACTGATGAAGGAGACCATAGTTGGCCACAATAACCTTCCACGAGTAAGGTACGCACGCCCCACCCACGCGACAAGATATTTTCATTATGACAGTTAAGCCTTGCCATAGTTCAATTTTTTTTTTTTTGCTATGTGAATATAATTAAAAAGTCGATATACATATTAAATGATAGAATTAATAAAATAAAATAAATACTTTAAATAAACTAACTTAACCTAAACTATAAACTACCTACTCAAAAATAAAGGCGTGTCCGTGAGGCATAGAGGCGAGGATACTGGCAGCGTTTCCTCGCTGAATTGCTAAACTAAGCCTTTGTGCGAGGAACGAACCAGCTTTTTTATTTTCCGAAATAAAAATCAATTTTGGTGCTATTTTGCCAAAAAGTAATTTAGCGTAGTTAGTTCAATTCAATTCAATATATTTATTGCATTCTATAATGTTACACAGGTGTTATAAATAAGTACATAAAACAGATCATTATAGACCCTGTAGGGCACAACAATAAGATAGGTATTGTGGGCAGAGAGGATGACGCCATGCATAATTATTTTTAAATGTGCAATAAAGTATAAATAAATAAATAATTAGATCGATTTGTTTATTTTAAGAAGTTTTAAAGAATTAAAATACATTAAGGAATCATATGATATTATTGAATAATATATTGAATAACATAATCAAATAAATAGTATTTTTAGGCATTTAAATATTTATTTATCTTTGGATTTCATTTATTGTTATAGATTATTGACATTTAAGTATTCGTTTATTGTGTAATAACATTTTTTTATTAACATTAATTTCAATTGTTTTATAAATTTTAAATCATTTACTTCATTTTTCATAAACTCCGGCAATCTGTTATAAATTCGTATGGACATAACGAATGGGCTGAAAGAATGAAGCTTTAGACGGACAGTAGGTAGAATCAATTTATTTTTATATCTTAGTGAGTAATGTAGATTTGCGCGGTTTTGATATAAGTTTGGGAATTTCCTAACAAATTTACACATTTCTAGAATGTATATCATGTATATACAGGGCAGGGGAAGTATGTTAAACCTTTGAAAGTATAGTTTGCAGCTTTCAGTCTGTTTTATATAGGCTAAGATTCTAATTAGTTTTTTCTGGAGAATGAAAAGGGTAGGTGCATCAGTACTATTTCCCCATAGAATAAGACCGTAGCTTAGCTATACGTTTGCGTAGGCATAGTAAGTACTGGAGTGCCGCTTCAAGGTCAGTTGTCTTTTTCACTTCATAAAGTGCATACGCGTAGCTAGATAGTGTTGATTTTATTTTCTGGACGTGTGCTTTCCAGTTTAAGTGGGTATCTATTTCTACGCCAAGCAATGTGAATGTGTTGACCGATTCCAATTTAATACCGTTGTAAGTGAAGTTTATATTTAGTGCCTTTTTCTGATATGGGTGAAAAGTCATAATTTTTGATTTTTGAAAATTTATTTCTAAATTGTGGTCGTCCATCCAGTTGGAGATTATTGAAAAAAGGTGGGTAAGTTTTTTATTTAAAATGTCAGTATTGTTATTGCTTGACCTAAGCAGCGAAATATCGTCTGCGAACAGAACGCACGGCTCCTCCACTATCTTAGGCAGGTCGTTGATGTAAATAAAAAAAGGAGACATCCAACGACGCTTCCCTGGGGGATGACGCGTTAAGGATCCTACAGCCTGAGCGGACTTGAGAGATTACTTTAGAAAAGCTGTCATAGTGGTCAATTTCTACGAATTGCTCCCTGTTTTCAAGATAAGACGCGAACCATTTGTATGACCTACCGCGAATACCTACTCCGTGTAATTTTTAAGAAGTATATTGTGTTGGACCTTGTCTTAGGCTTTTGTCATGTCCAATAGAACAGTCACGGCATATTTTTTGCAATCTAATATTTTATTAATTTCTTCTATAGATTTATATATTGCTAGGGTAGTGGACCGGTTTTTGCGAAACCCGTTTTGGTTTTCGTTGAAAACATTAAATTTTTTACAAAAATTATAGACGTGGTCACACATTGCCTTTTCAAAAATTTTTGAAGCGGTGGGTAGAAGGGCTATGGGCCGATAATTACTTGACTCTGTTTTTTCTTTTCACATTGTTTTTTTTTAGAATAGTAGGAAAAATGCCTTCTTCAAGTGATTGGTTAATAGGTGAACAAAGAGGTGGTGTTAATGCATCTGCACAGTGTCTAAATAAGATAGGCGGTAGTTCATCTATACCAAAGCTCCGTTTGTTCTTTAAGTTTTTTATGATTTTGTTCACTTCCTTGCAGTCTACCGGGCTGAGGAACATTCAACAGGCAGTCGATCGATAACGAGATAGTCGACAAATCAAATTTTAATAAATGATTCTGGTGAGAATGATACCATCAAACTGATCTGATGAAGAAGGCGGAAGGTAAGCACTGGAACTCTGTGATAAAACAATGTGTCATAGCCGTGTTTGGACTTATTTGAATCGTCATGAGAAGCAATTTAGCTATAATTACATCACAGATCGCTATTTAGAATGTAAAAAAAACACTAAAAACTGACAAATAAAAAAAAATATTTAAAAAAATCATCGACTTCAAAAACACTAAAAAGCTAAAAATAACTTTAAACAATCATACCAAGCAGTTATTATTAGAGTCGGTGCCAGCCGTGGATTGTTTGAATGTGGTTGTTTGCACCGACTCCAAAAATAACTGTTTGGTATGATTGTTTAAAAGATTTTATTTTTAGCTTTTTAATGTTTTTGAAGTCGGTTATTTTTTTTTAGGCAAACATTTTGTAAAGAATTAGATTATTCAAGTCATTCTCGACATATATAACGATAAATTTGCTTATAATATGAGATGTCAGTTTGTTATCTCTCATAATTGCAGGTGATTAAGTCGAATTAGCGAACGACGATTGGTTAGATATTGTGAATCGGAGTAATAATTTAATATTTTCAACCATTCTACAATCGTTTTCTGTCTATCCTACGATGCAACGGCATCATAGGTTTTTAAAGACGAAGTGTCTGGTTCAGGTTTACAATAAACAAAGAAAATTAATTTAAAAAATAATAAAAGTATAGGTAAATACGTACATCTAGAAACATGTAAACAAGCTCTCCTTTGCTTTGAAGCATCAAATTACAGCACTCAAAAGCCTTCCACACTCAAGTGCAGGGATGATTCGATTACGAGTGTCCCGTCCCGTCCCGACTCCCGATTGAATCGCCATAGAGCGGGATCAATAGGGTTGCAATTAGTGGGACACAGATTTATACGATTTCAGATGTGTTACTATTGTTTTTAGGTTAATAGCAGTAAAGTGTGTCATGATTTTAATTAAATTACAATCAATTGGTATTGTTTCATACGCACTTGGCAACACTGCTCAACCCCGCTATTGTTGACGGTAAAAATACGGGGATGAGTGGTGGGGCGAGACAAGCTGATCGAACGAGAGTCGGTTACTCGATTGAGTCGTTGTTGTTGGACCGTCGAAGAGATAAGTTGTACTTACCTACTCTGTGACCCTTTTGGCAGAAATACAAATTGTAGAAAGTGGAATAAAAGTTATTCTTAGTTGAATCTGTAATTTTCTTTATATCTCAGAAGTGGAATACACCAAGGTACGTACGCTCACGAATTCATGATTAATTTTACGCTGTACAATGAGTTAAAATTACGAAACTAAGTGAGATAAGTGTTCCTTTTTTTTTTTCGTTTTGATTTTAAATGCCACATAATTTTAATCACTTTAATAAACTAACACTGCACTACATCAATTGTGCACTTTCATTGCACGTGGTCGAGGCTACACTTCGGCCGTGCAAACGTAATAGTTAACACTTATTGTATGTGATCGAAGATTTCTTTTCAGTGTGTTCTACCTACCCTACTTATAAATAAATTTTCGTAATTTTAACTCGATTGGATCGCGATACATAACAAATAAGTGGAATGTTGACGGTGTAGAATTATGCCATTAGTGAATTTTGCCATTAGTGAATTTTGCCATACGTTAAAAGAATATTAACTGCAACGAATTTTAAACTTTGAATTCAGGTAATATTAAGATATTTTTAAAATACTACTGTTATATGAACGTATGTGTTGTAAGTAACACAAAGTTATAAGATTTAGAAGTATAGTTATCGAGTAACTAAGTACATTTGATAAATTACTCTCGGGTAAATGAAGTAGGAATATGAGTAAGTATACAATTGTTCATTACAGACTGAAATAATTTCAGTGGACTATGAATGTTCGCTGGATTGTTGCTTGAGTGAACAATGTTTGTTCGATGGATTATTTGAGTGGACTATGTATGTTCGCTGGATTATTATATAAGTTAAATATGCATGCTCGCAGAGTTATTGTTTGAGTGAACTATGTATGTTCGCTGGATTAATTGAGTGAGCTTAGTATGTTCACTGGATTATTAATTTTGAGTGAACTATGTATGTTCGCTGGATTATTATTTGAGTGAACTATGTATGTTCGCTGGATTACTTTAAGTGAGTTATGTATATTCGCTGGGTTATTAATTTATAAATATTAACTTAATTAATAGGAACCGTATGAGCTATGTTTTCACTGGATTATTGAGTAAATTATAATCACACGTAAGATTTTAATTTGAATTTGATTTGTTCATTCGATAGATTAATGAGTTCTAAGCAATCTCACATGCTTAGGGAAGGTTTTCTTAAAATGAAGTTTAAAATGAATTCTGAAATAGATATTTGAGATTAAATCTGAGTTGTTTAGGTATAAACATGAAGATTTACGTTGAGTGGATGTCTAGTCAGAGGAAATTTCGTATTTCAGTTATGCCACTAGAAAAGGACGGTGAAGGAGGAACGCCTCCCACAACACCACCGAGGAAAAGGAGAAGGCAGAAAAAAAGGAGAAGGAGAAGTTCTTCATCGTCTTCTTCTTCTAGTGAAGATCGAGTGCCTAGAAAGGCGCGCAAGCAATCTAGCAGACTGACCACGGAGGACGTGCTGAAACTTTTGGCTAACTTTAAGGGTGAATCAAGTAAGAGTTCGTTCTTTAATAACAATAATTTGAATAATGTTGTTCCGGAGTTTGACCCCGCAAACAGAGCCCAAACTATTGAGAGTTGGCTAAAGAAAGTAAATGAATGCGCTAGTATTTATGGATGGGACGAAAAACAAATCATTCATTTCTCGTTACAAAAGTTAAACGGGTTGGCGAAGAAATGGTTCGAAGCTCTGCCTACTGTAGTTTACTCATGGAGTGAGTGGCAGGCCAAACTGCAGAAGGCGTTCCCTAGCGAGGAGAACTATGGACGCCTTCTGGAGGAAATGCTAAGCCGGACTTCACGAAGTGATGAAAGCCTTCGGGAATATTTTTACGATAAGCTAAGTTTATTGAATAGGTGCGAAATAGCTGGCAAGAAGGCAGTTGATTGTATCGTGCATGGTTTAAGTGACGGGTCAATTAAAAGTGGAGCGCAAACTCTTGATTGTAGGGAACCTGAGGGATTACTGAATTTTCTGTGTTCTCAACGTTCACAACCATCTTATCAGAATAGGAATCAGGAAAGGGGTAGTCAAAGAACCGTAAGTAGGAATAGTACGAACCCGGGTAGTAAAAATAGTAGTCTAACTTGTTTCAACTGTCGTTCGAAAGGACACCCTTTTTATAAATGTCCTAATCAGATAGTTAAATGCAGACGTTGCTTTAGAATAGGTCACGATAGCGATGATTGCAAAATGTCACCACTTCAGCGACCGCCGTCGCAGACACGAAATGACACTCCATCTGAAAAAAAGACTTTAAAAATTGACGTTTCAAATAAAGCCAATGATAAATTTTTTAAATTAATCTTAGTTAACGACAGAAGTTTTGAGGCTTATGTAGATTTCGGTAGCGAATGCAGTCTTATTCGTCAAAGTGATGCAAAAGCCTTGCGGTTAGACAAAATCTATGACGGATTACCGATAGTAAGGGGTTTTGGCAATTCTGTAATTCAGCCCTTGTATAAGTCAAGTGTAAGTATAAAAATGGATGAAGTTGATGCGTCAATTGAAGTACTGGTAGTTGCTGACGGGTTAATGCCAACATCCCTGATTATCGGTCAAAATTTTACCGAACTTTCGTTTGTCACAGTCTTAAAGAATAGCAGTCAATTAACTTTTTATAAAAGTCCATCTTGCAACCCATTTAATGCTGAAAGTGATGAAAGTCCACTTAAGCTGTATGTGGTTAAACCTACTCAAATCGCAAACACAAGCACTTTAGCTGTTTATGCTTCTGACTCTAAATATTCTGGAGATGTTTACGTCGAAGGTTATTGTGCCGTAGAACCAGGGCGAGAGTTTAGTTTACTTCAAGGCGCTTACCGCCTTACTGACGGTAAGGGGAATTTGGTTATTACTAATTTGACATCAGGTTCTGTGACTTTAGATGCCGACACTTTGATGGCAAGAGCAATGCCCTTCGAGGAACGAGACTCCTGTCAAATAAATAGGATCGTTACGGATGTTACCACTATGAACCCTTTACAAAAGGAGGATATTAAGGCCGGTGAAGGTTTAGACGCGGAGGGTATCGATAGATTATATACTCTACTACAGAGTTACCGTGATTGCTTTGCCACCAATTTAAGTGAAATAGGTTGTGTTAAGGACGTAGAGATGCATATTGAGCTTTTAGATAATAGACCTGTTGTATATCGTCCGTATCGTCTCTCGCATTCAGAGCGCGAACAAGTGAGAGAGACCATTGACGAACTTCTGCGTAATGATATCATCCAAGAGTCTAATTCCGGCTATTCTAGCCCTATCCTCATGGTTAAAAAAAAGACTGGAGAGCAGAGACTATGTGTCGATTTTAGAGCTCTTAACAACAAAACCTGTAAAGACCGTTTTCCCCTCCCAGTAATTGACGACCAGATTTCCAATCTCAGCGGCAACACTTTCTTCACAACTCTGGACCTTGCTTCTGGTTATTACCAGGTTCCTATGTCAAAAGACAGTCAGTACCTTACTGGATTCGTAACGCCCGATGGGCATTACGAATTTAAACGAATGCCCTTCGGGTTGGCAAATGCACCAGCCGTCTTTCAAAGAATGATTAACAAGATACTAGGCAATAAAAGGTACGAATACGCTATAGCATACTTAGACGACGTATTAATACCCTCGAAAAGTACTGGCGAAATGTTTCTTCGATTGGAAGAAATCTTAAAGCTTTTCAGGCAATATGGCCTTACTTTGAAACTTTCTAAGTGTCGTTTCTTCACCACAAAAGTTGAATACCTCGGATATGAAGTGTCCTCTGAAGGCATTCAGCCTGGTAATGCAAAGGTTCAGGCTGTAGAAAAATTTCCAACGCCTCGTAATATCCACGAAGTCCGCCAATTTCTAGGTTTGACGGGATATTACCGTAAATTCATCCAAGGCTATGGAGAAATTGCTCGACCCTTAACGTGTCTATTAAAAAAAGATGCTACCTGGCAGTGGTCTCTCGAACAGGATAAGGCATTCGACATTTTAAAGGATAAGCTTGTAAGTAGGCCGGTTTTAGCGCTATACGATCCCAAACTTGAAACTGAACTGCACACCGATGCCAGTTCCCTCGGCGTAGGGGGAATATTAATGCAGTGGCAGAGGGACACCCGGGTGTTGAAGCCCGTTGCTTATTTCAGTAGACAAACGACGCCCGAAGAAAAGCATCTACATTCCTACGAGCTCGAAACACTGGCTGTCGTTTGTTCGCTGAAAAAGTTTAGGGTATACTTACTTGGCTTGCACTTTAAAATTTATACAGATTGTGCAGCTCTCAGAACCACATTAACAAAAAGAGACTTGCTGCCACGCATAGCTAGGTGGTGGCTACAGATCTCAGAATTTTCTTTTGATATTGAGTACCGCCCCGGAGTACAAATGTCACATGTCGACGCCTTGAGTAGGAATACCACGCTATCCACGTGTACTGATGACAATCCATGTGTCAATATCTATAGCATAGGACAAGACAATTGGCTTCTTACTTTACAACTAGCGGACCCCGATATTGCGCGAGTGATTAAGATTCTTATGCCAGACGAAGATGAGGAGTGCAAGGAGATTAAAAATAATTATGTTGTCAAAAAGCGTACAGTCTACAGGAAAGTTAATGATGGTTTGCGACTAGTGGTCCCACGAAATGCTAGGTGGCAAATATGTAAAGCGAACCACGATGATGTAGGTCATCTTGGTTACGCTAAAACTTTAGAAAGAATCCAAAGCGAATATTGGTTTCCCAAACTCAGAAGATTCGTGAAAAAGTATGTGGCTGCGTGCATAGAGTGCGCGTACAACAAAGATAGTGCATCACGTCAGAAAACCGGTCACTTATTCCCAATCGAAAAGATAAATATTCCCTTTCACACCGTCCACATAGATCATTTGGGACCCTTCGTTAAAAGTAAGAACGGCAACACCCACATCTTGACGATAGTAGACGGTTTCACTAAATACGTATTTGCTCGACCTGTGAGAGACACAAAAACTAAGAGCACTATCAGGACACTCCAAAACATTTTTTATGACTTTGGCGTTCCAGCTAGGATAGTATCGGATCGCGGTACTTCTTTTACGTCAAGAACTTTTAAAGACTTTTGTGATAGTCACGGCATAAAACACATTTTAAACGCAGTTGCTTGTCCCAGGGCCAGTGGCCAAGCCGAAAGATATAATCAAGTTATTCTAAATTCATTGGCGGCTCAAAACTGTAACAGCCAAGAACGCGACTGGGACAAGCAACTGGGAAAAATTCAATGGGGTATTAATAATACTGTCAGTGCTACTACCAAAAAGACACCGACAGAAGCACTATTTGGTGTTAGAATGCGGGACGACCTTACAAACAAATTAGAGATTGACATTGAGCATAACGATAACAGCTTAGAACATATCAGACAGGAAATAAGTGCTAACATAGCACAAGATCAAGTAAAACAAAAAAATAGACATGACACTAATCGAGCTCCAGCGGTCAAATACAAAGTCGGCGATTTAGTTAAGGTAACGCGAAATAATTATGGCAACGACGGAAAGAGCACAAAGTTACTATCAAAGTTCATTGGTCCCTATAGAGTCTCTGAGGTTCTTGGGAACGATCGATACAAAGTAACTGACGTTCCAGGTTTCCCAAAAAGGGGAAAAATTTATGATTCGGTAATAGCTGCTGATAGGATTAGGCCGTGGATTCACGTAAAGGCGTTAGAGATACACGGCAGTGACCATAGTAGTTCTAGTGCACTTAGTGATGTAGATAACGTATAGTAACCTAATAGACCTACCTGTGCCAGCTATTTCCAATATAATCGTTACCTTACCTTAGTACGTCACGAATTAGATCAGATCTGTCAATTATAGTATGCAAGCTATGTAGTAAAACAATATCATTAACGTATAAATAAACAAAGTAGAATCACGTAATCTAGAATACTTAATTAAACCAATATATATATATATATGTATTACTCAAAGAAAAACGATGTTTTAAGATTTTATGTTTTCTTTTTTTTTTTAAATTTTATTTGTTTTTATATAGTACTTAAACCGAATGTCATGATTTTGAACGTTGTCTCTACGAATTGTTGATTAGTTACTAGTAGTTACTATACTAGCAATAGAATTATATTTGTATTATTAGTGCAATGTAAATTTACCAAATTAGGGATTTAAAAATAAATTAATGAATATTTAAATACTAATAGTAACAAAGAGTTACAATTTGCTTTTTGTAATAACTTATGACTAAGGTAGAAAGAAAAAAAAAAAAAATTTATGAAAGTAATAATTTACTTTAATAACAAAATGTAACAAGCGAGCATCTGACTCTTTATAATTCTAAACACGTGCGCCGGGAGTCTGCACGTTGTAGGATGGCCGAATGTCATGATTTTAATTAAATTACAATCAATTGGTATTGTTTCATACGCACTTGGCAACACTGCTCAACCCCGCTATTGTTGACGGTAAAAATACGGGGATGAGTGGTGGGGCGAGACAAGCTGATCGAACGAGAGTCGGTTACTCGATTGAGTCGTTGTTGTTGGACCGTCGAAGAGATAAGTTGTACTTACCTACTCTGTGACCCTTTTGGCAGAAATACAAATTGTAGAAAGTGGAATAAAAGTTATTCTTAGTTGAATCTGTAATTTTCTTTATAAGTGGTTGTTAGTGATCGGATTCTCCCCTCACATGATTTCAAATCGTAATAATCTTCTCGTCCGACATCCCCCAGCCCTCCTAGCATGACCACTAAAACACGATATGATTTAGCGATGTATCTATATCGATATATATATCAACTGACTTTTTTAAAAATATAGTAGATATAGCCGCCATGTTGATTTTTTATCGAAACAGTAATCATAAAAATTCAACATGGCGTCTATATCTTTCATATTTAAAAAAAAATTAACGGTTTGTGTCGATAAATCGCTATATCATATCATGTTTTGGTCATGCTAGGGGGGCAGAGCCTAAATACTAAAGTCTTTGAGCAGTGCGTATTGCCATTGCCAGTAATGACTTATGGCACTGAGACGTGGTCCTTGACTATTGGCCTCCTAAACATGCTGATACCCAACCCAACGTTCTACAGAGTGAGCTATGCTTGGTGTTTCTCTGCGAGATAAGATCCGAAATAAGGAGATCCGTAGAAGAGCAAAAGTTACCGACATAGCTATTAGAATTTCAAAGCTAAAGTGGCAGTGGGCGGCCACACCGCTCACAGAACCGACAACTGTTGGGGAAGAAAGGTTCTCGAGTGGCGACCACGAAATGGAAGACGCAGCGTGGACAAGCCACCCACGCGGTGGACTGACGAACTGCTAAAGGCTGCAGGCAGCCGCTGGATGCAAACGGCCCAGAGCCACTCGCTGTGGCGTTCTATAGGAGAGGCCTATATCCAGCAATGGACTTCTAAAGGCCAATAATGATGATGATTTTAAATTCCAGCATGGACATCTGGATGATTCGGGATTCATATACGGATACCGACATAGCACTTGCAAAGCTGAAGTGGCAATGAGCAGGCCACAATGCTCGCAGAACTCAACCATTCTCGATTGGCAACCACGAACTGGAAGACACGTTGCGGTGAAAGCGTACGAAGGCCTCCCTACCCAACCTGGTGGACTGATAACTTATGTCCGCTGCTTGCTGTGGCGTTCTATAGGAGAGGCCTATGTCCAAAGTCGCTGACAAAGCCCAACAAATTAGCAAGCTGAAGCTGGCAGTGAGTGAGGCACATTGCACGTAGAGCTGACGGCCGATGCGACAGATGGGTTCTAAAATGGAGGCAACGTACCGCAAACGCAGCGTATGACATCCACCCACAAGGTGGACGGACGAGCTACACAGGAAAACGGTGGATGCAGGCCGCTTTTAACCGGCCAATCTGGAAGTCAATGGGGGAGGCCTATGTTCAGTAGTGGACGTTCTATGGCTGAAATGATGATGATGATGATGATGAAGGCTGATTATGCCTTGCTCGACAGTGAGGTGAAACGTCGTAAGTAAATCTGCGCATTCAGATATCATTGGATAGCTATGGTCAAACTGTTTTGTTATTCTGTCCTAAGGTTACTGAAGGGTTGGGTTTTTGAAGACAGAAATCTATTTGCACCCTACTCAAAGTCTTTTCAGTAAACACACTATTCGAAAAAAACACCTTTTTAAGTATTGAAATTATCAATTATTTTAGGCTAATGGTCGCATATTATGACTTCAAGTCAATGCTAGAAGGTAAATTTTTCGCTAATTTGAATTTTCCATTTAAACTGTACTAGAAGTGTATCGGTTTTTTATCATTAAAATCCTCATCTATAGATCTACATCCATGTCGCGGTCTCGTTTTTATTACACGACTCGTAATGGACGCCCAAACGGACGGCCCGACCCAGTAAGGAGATGTACATTTGAATAGATAGGTAGGTCGGTATGTGTGGCTTTGAAAAGATTCTGCGGGTCTAAATGAAGTATATCAAAAAAATCTTTTGAACCCTTTTTTATTATTGCTATAATATAGCTTCTGGTCAATTGGGTAGCTTCATCATTTGTACCATCGAATCGTGTATATGGACGATCTTAGTGCTCCAGTAACGCTAGATTCACTGTAATTACAGTAGATTAATTTCAGTTAGGCGTATACTGCTGAGTGATGGCGTAATAACCTAATGACACGATTTTATCATCATTATCATCAAAAGTCAAAGTCAAAATCATTTATTCAATTTAGGACAGAAACCTGCCACTTATGAACGTCAACAATAACATTATTGGCCCATATGGGGCAGAACATGTCTTTTTATTTTTTGGGCCCTACTAGCGCTTCGAGACAAGACACAGACAATCTGGCAAGTGCTGAGAAGAAACGCCAGAACAAACTCAGTCACCACTAGCTGCCACAAAAAAAAAGCTGCTTGCCTGTGCGAGCAAGGCAGTATTTAAAAAGACATTTTTGTCATTTAAATAATCATTAACATGCGATTTAAACTCAAACATGGGTAGTTCAACAATAGACTGTGGTAACTTGCATGCAGTCTGAAAGAAATAACTTTATGCAGTCTGAAATTTGAAACAGCAAGTTTATCTTTATTCCGGGTATTAAAATTATGTTTGTCACTTTTCTTAGGGAATAGATGCAGGTTTTTGCGAATGTACATAATATTTTCATAAATTAATTAAGAGGCCACTGTAAGTATATTAATTTCCTTAAACAGTTCTTTTAACGAGTCTCGAGGTCGAAGGTTGTAAAGTACAGCTCTCTTTTGTAGTACAGAGATAGATTCAATATCTGCTGCTGAGCCCCACAACAATATTCCGTATGACATTATACTATGAAAGTAGCTAAAATATACTAATCTTGCCGTTTCAACATCAGTCAATTGTCTTATCTTTCCCATAGCATAAGCAGCTGAACTAAGTCTTCCTGACAGAGTCTCAATATGAGCACCCCATTGCAGACGGCAATCTAAAGTTATTCCCAAAAAGGTGATATGTGTTGAGACCTGCCTCACATCAGACTTCAGAGGAGCATCGCTGGACATAGGTCAACCCACATAGAATTTCACAGCAAGCGCTTTTCGACCCTTTGCATCCAGCGTCATTCTGCAAACATGACGAGGTTGTCAGTCCACCGTCATCCAACTGTTGTCAGGTTTGTGAGCAATGTGGCCTGACGATTCGAAGAGTTGTGTCGGTGATTTGTTTTTTTTACGGATATCCTTATTTCGGATCTTACACCTAACAATTAGTGTTCTTGTATTGTGTTGTGTGAATGTTGTTTTATTTTTATTTTGTTAGAATTATTGTGTTATGTTATTATGACTTTCAACAATACCCTAAATAAATATCTTCATCACTGCTCCTGATTCATGCTTTAGTTTTTGTAGACTATGTATTTTTTGTGTCATCATCATCATCATCATTTCAGCCATAGGAGGTCCACTGCTGAACAAAGGCCTCCCCCAATGGCTGATCATCGGGGGGGATTGCCAATACTCACCACGCTTGGCAGGCGGGTTGGCGAGCGCAGTTTTTTTATAAGATTTCGCACGAAGACGCTGTTACCCTGCTGATTTTGTGTCAAATATTTTCAAATCCTTATTTTCATAATATTCCCAAGATCCATCGACTTGACCTCACACCTCAATACCTCTCTGTCAGCTCAAGTATAAGGTAGGGTCTCATAAATACTGTGATCGGGCCAATCTCCGCGGCGGTCGCACGCATCCGTCAGACATACCCGTTATATACCGGTGGACGTGTCACTCGATGCTTGGCCGCGGATTTACTAAAGCGTAACACACACGGAAGGCGTGAGCGAGACAGCTACAATCCCCGGCACGTATCTTGAGCGCTGAAGGAAAGAGTGGGGATCGTTTTGCGCATCCTATGAGACGATCGGCGTATCAGACATGCGTGTACGCGGAGCAAACAACTAATCCCGGCCGGCGGTGCAGGCGTATCACGCGACTGGCCAATTACGTAATCCTTCGGTAGAACATTAGGTCTCGGCACTACCCCACAATATTGTCCCGAAGCAGTGGTACGTTAAAAAAAAATATTAAGACGTGTAAAAGAGCTTAATTGAGGCCTATTTACAGAAATAAATTAGTGTTGTTGGTTTTATTGGTCTTCTGCGCATCTTTCACCCAGCGCTCAAGATCGGTGCCGCTAGTTGTAACCGCGTACGTCGACTGTCTAGGGCGCCCATTTAAACGTATGTTATGAGACCCGCCGTTCTCCCGTCACGACGTCCTGCTTACGCCTTCTGTGTGTGGTACGCTTAAACCATGGACCTCACTGCGGTGACGACACAGAGAACGCAGTTGACCTTGTATGACCTTACCAATTTCCATGGTATTTAAGTATAAAACAAATATACGCAAGACAACAATGTATACAAAGTTTTAATATACCAAACAACGAATTGTGCCAGCTGCGACTCCTTGAATACCCAGAACTAATTTAGGTATGGCCGTTTTCTTAACGAATCTAAACCAGAAATCGAACCCGGGATTTTACTTGGCGTCACCCATTCCACATAGAATGGTCCCACTTAAAAACACTTTGTGTCGTGTTGGGACAGCCGTAAAGAATACACTTCCCCACCACCAACAGTAGTAGGCGTGTCGTAATAGGCGACTTCTTCTTGTAGCACGAAATGGGCAGCAGCGTCTGCGTGCAAAATCTTATAAAAAACTTCGCTGGCCAACCCGCATGCCAAGTGTGGCGAGTATTGGCAATCCCCTTCAATGAAAATCATTGGGAGAGGCCTGTATTCAGCAGTGGACCTCATATGGCTGAAACGATGAAAAACACTTTAAGGTCCCTTATATCCTATCTGAAAATCCACCCTATTTCAGAGTGTGAACTTTGCAAAAACGCAACTTGAGAGGGTCCGAACCGTATTTTTCCGGGCGCCAACCCTCTAAAGGGTGGGCATAATTTCTGCCGATCCGACCCCGGGGTGCGCCTTAATCCCGCAATCTGCCATCTTAACAATGACTTCATTAAGATTGTATCTCGGCTTGTAAATAAAAGTTGGACAATGGGTGTTGAGGGACCGCTACAGATTGGGCAGCGGTTGCAGGTTGTAATCTGGGGCCGATTGTTCTTGTGGAATAAGGACTGATTTGGGGTTTGTTTTTTTTTTGTTTCCGTAAAAAGGCCTATTGAGTTCAAAGGTCTCATTATTGTTTTTGTTTTAATAAACTATGTAGTTACATTGATAGCCATGGGATTAGATTGTTTGACAAAAACTCTTTTTAAATTGAAAATATTTTAATCGTGACCAAACATTTAATGCGGGGAGAATGAGATTAAATAAGAATTTGTACTTTGAGATTAGCGTAACATAAACACAAATAAATAAATTATTTTACTATGTCGTAAAACGAAAACAGTTACATGATTTCAATTTATACGCAATGCCAAACAGGGATCTTTGGCAATACCGATTTCAAATACGTTAAATCTGGAGCGATTACCTAAATTAAATTTCTAGATACATGATTTGTTTTCATGCTCCAATTCAAGATTAATAAATGTAGCGACATCTGTCTCGCCACATATAAAACTGACCTACATCGCGATATTAAAGTTATCGGAGCGATTGAACCATATATACAAGAACCCGACAAACAACCGTCGGGCAGTTGCCCACCAGACACAACACCCGTCTGGTCGGAGAATCCTCCCTTTTCAATGGTGGATGAGGAACTTAACACCCTGTTCCTCTCACCCCCAAAATAACTAATTATTTAATACTCTCCGCACCACTTTCCCCTTTCTTCTTATCTGTTCTCTACGTGAAGGTTGTCTGGAAGAGATCGCTTTTAGCGATAAGACGACCTAAATTGTGCATCTTTCTGTAAACATAAATTGTAACTTTTTTGTATGCTGTACAATAAAAAGTATCTATCTTAAAATACTTTAAATATTTGTCCCATGTTACATGTATGTATACACCTTATCTTGACAACCTCACAGATTCTATGTCTAAAGTGTTTTGACGTTGACCTGTAAATGCAGCAAAAATGATTTTAGCAATCAAGGGAACGGTGAAATGTTCAAGTCCCAACATCCAACAATCCAATGCACACATAAGTAACTCAAACCGAGAAGCGATTATACTCTGCACACCCGCAGGCGAAACTCATCTGAGTCGCAAGACGTTGCCGAGTTTGTACTGTTTGAACAGGGTTAAATACTTGGGGGTTGTGTGGATATGATTATTAAGCTGAGCGTTGATAGATCTATTTTTGAATTTTGCTACTTTGTTACTGGCTGGTATTAAAGATAGATTATGCGGTTACCTATCTTATGCTCGAAAAGTTGTTTACCGAATTTTATTTCACCGAAAACTTTACGACTAATTTCGTTTCGCCTTTTTTCATTTCATCGAAATGACCTTTGCCACTGTATCAGTTGACCTATAATAATTTCTTTTTTTACTGCTACGCCGACGTTTCATTTGTTCTAAAAACTTATTACCGAACTTGGCTTGGCCGAAATAACATTTGTTCGAAGTATTATGTTTCAAGTCTGTATTAAGTATTTTATTATGTTACATACAACATTTGCCAAAGCTATTAATGTCAGATGATTTAGTTTCCAGAAAAATGCTTCCAATATATAAATAATAACAGAAATAGAAAATCATTTATTTGGTACAAGACAGACATTACAATGAGTCTTACAAAATATAAAATACATTAATCCTTCATCCTTAACCTTAGAATTTATCCTTAGTTTTTAAGCGCTTGGCGGCCGCTGCCGCGGCACGCTCACTAAGCTCGCTGCGCTCGCTCTGTTCGCTGTGTGTGGTCACTGTTCTAACCTAACCTAACCTAACCATACTGCATAACTGCATGCAAGTTTGCACGAATGACTCCATGCATGCATACAAACAAGCAAGCAATGCACGTATGTAAACAAGCAAGCAATGCATGCATGCAAGCAAGCAATTATGCTTAGTTTTTAAGCGCTCGTATCGGCAAGCTCGCTATGTTCGCTCGCCTTCTCGCTGTGTGTGGTCACTGTTCTAACCTAACCTAACCAATTTAGTCTTATTATATACGCAGTATTCTGGTAAATGAAAAAGGTTCAAAAGAGACTTCGGCCAACAATAAAAAGTTATTCTGAAAATCGATGAAACGTAGTTCGATAGGATGATACTTATGTCAAGAGATATTTCAATAGACTAAAATATGTCAAATGATACATATAGCAAAACAAATGTCGGTCTTAATTTTCGGCCAATGAAATTCTGTCAAGTGAATTACGGACAAGTAATCAGTTACCTAGATATGCCGGTAATGTAAAATGAATCCTTGCTGGTAATGTTACACGAAAAGTGTTGAGAGATTTTGGATAGCTTTCATGCAACATCATCATCATCATTTCAGCCATAGGACGTCCACGGCTGAACATAGGACTCCCTCATTGACTTCCAGATTCGCCGGTTGGAAGCGGCCTGCATCTCTCGTGACTCGTCTCCCTGCAACTACAACCAGGTGTCTGTCGATCCAGCGTCTCCCTGCAATCTTTACCAGGTCTTCTGTCCACCTCGTGGACGTTCTACGCTGCGCTTGCCGGTACGTGGCCTCCATTCTTGAACCTTTCTGAGCCATCGGCCGTCAGTTCTATGTGCTATGTGCCGCGCCCACAACCAGCTTAGCATGTTAATCAAACGGGCTATGTCAGCGACTTTTGTTTTTGAATTTCCCCATTTCTAATTCCATCTCGCATAGAAACACCCAGCAGCCCTTTCCATTTTCCATAGCACGCTGTGCAACCTTAAGCTTTCTTATATGCCTAAAATAAAACAGTTTTTTTATCAGGTAATATAAAGATTACAAGAAAACCTATAAAATCCTCTCCACGCGAATTGAGCTCGCACTTATTTTATCCAGGTTTTTTTACCCAAAATGTCTTTTACATCACGAATAATTTCTTCGAAGAACATTTAAACGTAAGATATAGTTCACTGGCTGGAAGCCAAGATCACATAGTTTAAGGTATAAATCACGGAAACATAGTGGGAACGGAATCGAAAAGATAGCAATTAATGTACGGTTGCTCGCACACATAACAATGTTATTGTTTTATGTAATGGTCTACATACAACAATAACATTGTGCGGCATATTGGACGGCCGTAAAGAAGACACTTTTCCACTGCGAACAAGAGGCGTGTCGTAAGAGGCAACTAATTCCTGAAGCACGAGACGGGTAGCAGCGTCTGCATGCGAAATCCAAAACTGCGCTTGCCAACCTGCCTGCCAAGCGTGGCGAGTATTGGCAATCCCCCCCAATGAAAGACATTGGGAGAGGCCTATGTTCAGCAGTGGACGTCCTATGGCTGAAATGATGATGATGATGAAGTAATACGGAACCCTTATAGACTCTCCATGTCCGTCTGTCCGCTGAGCTTAACTCAGAGGCTCTTAGTAAGTACTAAAAGCCGTACTTACTCAAGAGTACGCTAATTACGCCAACAGTGGTACGTTGCCGTGCCTATCAAGGTGCATATAAATATTGGAGTTTTATACTTTCTTATGTTATGTATTTAGCATCTAAGTCATGTGCAATGCAATAAATAAATAATAAATAAATAATAAAATGACGTCTAGTGTAGTGGTTCGCGCTCCGGACTACAAAGCCAGCGGTTGCGGGTTTGAATCCCGCAAGGGGAAAATGTTTGTGTGATGAGCACGAGCATTTGTACCTAAGTCATGGATGTTTATAAAAAGTATTAATTTATTTGATTTTTAAAAATGTATTATCTAGTCGCTAAAGCTTTGCTTAGTTTAAGGGTAGGTAATCAGTGTGATTGTAAAAAATTTTTTTAGGAAACCAAAAAAATTAATTTTATTTATTATTAACAATTAAAAAACCGGACAAGTGCGAGTTGGACTCGCCCACCGAGGGTTCCGTACAAAATTGTAGGTACAGATGACAGCTCGACAGCGCAAAACGTCTCCTCAATCGATATTGATTTCTACATATTGTCAGCCTTAAATTAAAAAAACCGGCCAAGTGCGAGTCGGACTCGCGCACCGAGGGTTCCGTACAAACCTGTAGGTACCGTTATGAGTAAAAGTTCACCCATCACGACAATCGAGTCATAGTTATGGTATTTTTATTGCGAAATGAAATCCATAACATTACGAAAGTTAAATTGCGGTTTACGATTTATGACGTATTAAAAAAATCTAATTACTTGATCTCGTTCAAACCAATTTTCGCTGGTAGTGTTTTTATGGTAATGTACATTATATATTTTTTTTAGATTTATCATTCTCTTATTTTAGAAGTTACAGGGGGGGGGGGGGGACGACGACACACATTTTACAACTTTGGAAGCGTCTCACACGCAAACTATTCAGTTTAGAAAAAAATGATATTGGAAACCTCAATATCATTTTTAAAGACCTATCCATTGATACCCCACACGTATGGGTTTGACGAAAAAAAAAATTCGAGTTTTAGTTCTAAGTATGGGGAGCCCACAAAATTTATTATTATTTTTCTATTTTTTTGTGAAAATCTTAATGCGGTTCACAGAATGCATCTACTTACCAAGTTTCAACAGTATAGTTTTTATAGTTTCGGAAAAAAGTGGCTGTGACATACGGACGGACGGACAGACGGACAGACAGACAGACAGACATGACGAATCTATTAGGGTTCCGTTTTTTGCCATTTGGCTACGGAACCCTAAAATCGGTTCAATGGCCTTTAACTTATTGGGTAGGTTGACCTGCCGTTGACTTACCATAATATAAATAGTTCAGGAACCGAGTCTTGATTACAAATTAATTACAAAATGTAATTACAAAGGTATAGTTCCAGATTTTCCCCCATACATGTAGTATTTTTTAGAAATGGAAATCGTTTATTCGTTCATAAACGTTTAATCGTTAATAATTATTAAAAGTACTTGACCGTAATTCGAGGCTTATAAATTGAGATAGGCACATCCGTTTCCCGTAGACCTTTACCATTTTAGTACACTTTTTTACCTATAGAGGGCGTGTTTCCGGAGTCTCAATAGGCAGTGGCGCCATCTGAAGTTTTATAAGCTTGTGTCGCGCCATTTTAACTCATTGGCGTTCTTGTTCCCGTAGCAAAAGGTTATTCGCTTAAAGCTTACAAAACGTCTCTGTTGAGAAAATCAGTAATTAATCTTAGTGAAATTGTGAATCAGGAATAAAAGTAAGTACAAATACCATTGTGTTTGGCAATATTGCACACATTAGACTACTCTGGATAGTTATAATTTTAACGGTTAAGAAATAACATTATTATTTTCTACCCTCAAAGTGAAATAATTTTCTTTAGTAAAGTGAACTGACCTAGTTACGGTTATAACGATAAAAAATTGTTATTTGAATAGATGGAATAAATTTAGATTACCTAGATTTTTAAAATTTATAAATTTAACGGTTTTTCCGTTCCATACTTGTAAGTAAATATGCACTTCGAAGCAGTTCTACCTTCATTCGTAAGAACGTTTGTAACACATAGTTATTTTCAGAATGAGTGAAATAAATGCACCGCCTGTTGAAGAGCCGAGGCCTGGACCAAGTGGTGTGCACAGAAAAAGAACTCGAAGCAGTAGCGCTGACAGTACAAGCTCATCCAGCAGCTCCAGCTCTAGTTCGTCGTCCGCAGATAAACGTAAGCGATCACGGCGGCACTGCCATAAGAAAAATAAAAGTAAACGTTCTAAATGGCATATTTTAACGAAAGAAATTAGTGAACTACGCAATCTCATTTCAAAGCCTACACCTCCTGAAAATAACAATTGTGATTTCGATGATCAAATGTCTATTTATTCGAGGGTCAGTGGGGATCTTTACGACGATGAGGTAGATAGTAATGGAGTTACGGATACTGCTAATACTTTAGCCTTTACTTTTGACATAGAAACAAAGTTAAAAGAACCTTCGGTTCCCAAGACCCCAGATAATTATGTTAAAATGTTAGCCGATATTCAACGTTTTGGTAATTCATCCTGGTCTGAAGTAAGGTATGCGGACACACAAAAGCTTTACAATCATGCCCCCGGTTTTGTGAATCTTGAAACTAATGGAGAGGTACAACCTTATGATTCTCTTACACATTTGGCGAAAGATGATAAAGCATATGCGGCAATTACTTTTTGCGTTCTGAAGCAAAAAGAATGTCTGCAAGAAAATATACGTAGTTTGTTAAAGTGGGCTAAATCTGATTTAAGTAGTTTAAATGACCTTGATACAAAGATTGAAGAGTTGTTTTTAAAGGGAGAACTACATAAAGTTTCAACTGATCTAATGCAACTAGTCTGTGGGCACAGGTCAGAAACTATAGAAGTTAAGAGAGACGCAATTCTAAAGCACGTTAAAGATCCTGTTGTTAAAATGTCACTTAATAAGATACCACCCTCAAACACGCACATATTTGAGGCCGAAGCCTTCTCATCCGCATTAGAGAAAGCCGGTGGGGTTCGCAAAGTCTTTTGGCCTGTTAAGTCTGGACACTCCCAAAGAGGAATTAACAAGGCTAATCGCCGACTTTCGATGGGAACTGGCACTCGAAAATTTACAGCACCATCGAATGGTGTCCAAATTCCATGCTGTGGTTCTGGCTTTTCTGGTCATTCACACAACTCCTTACCACCCTCGAAGGGTGTATACAACAATTCAAATACGAACCAGCATGGCTGGTATAATAACGTAACTTGCGAAAATATCAGGGGTTCCTTTCAATACCGAGGCTCAAAGCCTCGTGGTTCACAAAGAGGTGGAAGGGGACGAGCATCATCTCATGCCTCTAGAGGTTCTAACAAACGCAGTGAACAATGACTCGAGGTCATTTCAGGCCGGACAATTAATCCACTATTTCGAAAATTGGATGGAAATGGGGGCCCCAGATATAATATTAAAGTTAATAAAAGGTTATCGAATTCCGTTTGTTTCAAAACCTCCTCTATCTGTTCCAAATGCAAGAAATCTGTCTCGCACACAAGTGTCAGACGAAATGACAACCATTATACAAAAAATGAAAGCTCAGGATATTCTAAAACCAGTGCAGATTATGTCCCCAAGTTTCATTTCGAACCTTTTTCTAATACCCAAGGCAGACGGGTCTCAACGCCCGATTTTCAATCTAAAGGCCCTAAACAAATTTGTGAGAGCAGAACCATTCCGACTCATAAATATGTATCGAGTTCCCGAATTCCTTCAGCCAGGCGACTGGTTATGCAAGATAGACCTAAGCCAAGCCTACTTTCATCTGAAAATCTCGGAAGCGCATCAACGCTTTCTCAGACTAATTTACAACGGGGAACTGCTAGAAATGACCTGCCTTCCGTTCGGTCTAAGCACGGCCCCAAAAACTTTCTCCATGCTCACCAATTGGATGGCTCAAACGTTACGTCAGCAGAACGTACGAATTTTAGTCTATTTAGACGATTTTCTGATCGTTCATCAAAGTCCTTTCATGCTCCGCAAACACGTACAAATGACTCTGGCTGTCTTACATACTCTCGGGTGGTGTGTCAATCTCGAGAAGTCGATAACGATCCCTCAAAAGAGCATAACATACCTAGGTGTGTTATGGAAAACCTGGGACAACCAAAAGTCGTTACCAAAAGAAAAGATCGATACACTCGTAAAAAAGATACATCAGGTCTTAAATCAAGGACAGGTGATGCTAAACGAGGTACAGAGTCTCGTAGGGCTGTTAAACTTCGCCAGCTTTGTAGTACCGCGAGGCCGATTACATCATCGTCACCTCGTCAGATTCATGAATGCCTTGCTAAAACAGCCAGCAGACAGAATTGTACTTCCTCAAGCAGTACAAACCGAGTTAAAGTGGTGGGCGCAGAACTGCCACACCTCGACATTGCTACACTTCCCTCCCCCGACACACTTCATCACAACCGATGCGTCGGATCTCGCGTGGGGTGCCCAATTAGACAATATACCCCTGACAGGCTCGTGGTCACCAGAGGAACAAAGTCTCCATTGCAACCAAAAAGAAATGTTGGCTATATTACACGTCATCCAACTGTATGCACACAAACTGAGTCACAGCTCACTTTTAATTCAGTGCGACAACAGGACGGTAGTAGCTCATCTTCGAAAGGAAGGGGGGACGAAATCGTTAGCGATGTTAGAAATAACCCACAAATTAATGACATTGTTAGACAGGCATCAAATAATCTTTACCATCCACTACATCCCGGGCAGATACAACAACCATGCCGATCACCTGTCGAGACACCGGCGTCCACCAGAATGGCACCTACTACCGAAATGCCTAAAAACAGTGTTCGCAAAATGGGGGACTCCGATGATAGACTTGTTTGCCTCGGAGAGAGCACATATAGTTTACAATTATGTAACCCTAGACCAGAAAGATCCGAACGCTCTATTCTACGATGCGTTCAGCGTGTCGTGGAATTATCCCCTAGCATGGATCTTTCCCCCGCCATTTCTAGTACCCAAAGTTTTGTCGCATCTGAACCAATCGACAGGGGTGTTTTTAATAGTTGTGCCCCGGTGGCAGAAAGTATTTTGGCGGGCGGACCTCAAGGCAAAAGCCCTAGCAGCTCCATATGTTCTGAGGAACTTGAAGTCGAACCTAATAGACACGTCAACTGGTCTTCCACCCCCGAACGTAGAGGATCTGACTCTCGAAATTTGGAAATGTGGGGGTGGTCTGAGGAGATAACTGATTGGAATAGTAGTCAAATATCCCTACTAAAAAACTCGTGGAGAAAATCTACGCTTAAAACATATAAAATAGCATGGGCGCGCTGGGTATTATGGGCAAGATCGAAAAAAGTAGATGCTCAAAAGCCCACGGGGTCTAATCTTGCGCAATTCTTGGCCGATTTGCATTTAATTCATCGTCTGTCGTACAATACCATTCTTTTACATAAGTCGGTTGTTTCCACTCTTTGTAACGCCGATATGTCTAGCAAGTTAAGCTCCCATGTCTTAGTCAAGCATATTTTAAAATCAATATCAATAAAAAATCCAAAACCGATTAGATCCCCTATCTGGGATATCGATATTTTAGTTCAATACTTAGCTAGTTGCACAATAGATAGAAGAAACACTTATCAATCTTCCCGACATACGGCTATTCTTTTGTTGTTATGTTCAGGGCGCCGGATCCATGATTTAACCTTACTCAAGGTCGATCCGGATCATTGTATAAAATCCAACGATAATATAATATTTTGGCCAGAATTTGGATCGAAAACCGATAAGAGTGATTATAGGCAATCGGGCTGGAATCTTATGGCTAATAACGACAACGTTCAAGTTAACCCTGTTTTCTGGATTGAAAATACTATAACATTGTTACAAGATAGACGAGATTCAGCTGGGAGCAGTAATTTGTTTGTAACAGTTAGGGGCCCTGCCAAAGAGGCGTCTCGTACTGTTATAGCAGGCTGGATAAGCCAATTATTTAAAGATGCAAATATTCAGTTTAGCCCTGGTAGTGTAAGGTCAGCAGTGGCATCGAAAAATTGGTTAAATTATCCTCTAGATGAAGTTCTAGCACGCGGAAACTGGAGGTCCGAAAACACTTTCCAAAAGTATTATAGGCGCGAAGTTATGCCTAACAGTGACTGTACTAATACACAGCAAGTAACTCGATTATTTCGTCCTATAAATTAATTTTTTTTTTATATTAATAATCTATTGTGTAAATGATAAAAACATGATTTCTATAAATCGATACATTAGTTAGTGAAAGGTGTATTTAATAAGTTATAAAAATTTACCATACTTATTATTATGGCCTTCTGAATTTGGCTAATTAATCATTTGTATAACATACTGATTTTAATCATAACCTGTATTATATTCATGATTGGTAATTATCTTTATTACTTACGTCTTCAATTTATTATGGTAATAGTATGTACATACTTTTAATAAATGAATACATACATGAAAATATATTTTAATTTAAAGTCAAACTTTGTCACATTGGCGTATAATTTCGGTGTTTCCTTGTCTCACCAGGCGATAACAGACACTTCTCAATTTATAAGCCTCGAATTACGGTCAAGTACTTTTAATAGCAGCGTTTTACCTGAAATAAAACGCATATTAAAATACTTACCTAATTCGAGGCTTAGTTTGTAACTCTGCCTGGTGAATTAATAAGAGCCAATGAGTTAAAATGGCGCGACACAAGCTTATAAAACTTCAGATGGCGCCACTGCCTATTGAGACTCCGGAAACACGCCCTCTATAGGTAAAAAAGTGTACTAAAATGGTAAAGGTCTACGGGAAACGGATGTGCCTATCTCAATTTATAAGCCTCGAATTAGGTAAGTATTTTAATATGCGTTTTATTTCAGGTAAAACGCTGCTATTTAATCGTTTATAAACGGCTGTTATATTAACCTGAGTATATGGTTTTAATTTCAACTCGATGCCTCCACGCGTTCTCGAAATAAACGGCCTTGACAGACAAACGACAGACAAAAAATGTGTAAGTGTTCGGCCTATTTGCAAAAATAATTTTTATACAACAAATTTGATTGTATTAAAGAAGTTTTAAGTGAGTCAACCTTCAAAGATAAAAATATGCTCACGGGCTTTTTTTTAAACTTTTAAATGGAAACAATTGCGTTGTACATGATTTTTGCGTAACTTTAACCGTTTACGCAACGGAAGCTCTCAAAAGGAATATTTTTAACCTGTTACATAGTTTTATTCTTGGTACAATAGGCAAAATTTGTAATTTTTTCCCTATCCTCCACATTTACATGAATTGTTACTTACTGTAAGAGAAATTTTACTTTAACTATGAAATAAGGAATTTCATAAAATGTACAAGAATTTAATATAGAACTCATTATTTTTCCAAAAAAGTAAGTTCTCAGTTCCACACGTAGAGTAATAACTAAATTGGACACATACAGTCAGTCGTAAAATTACGCTCACGTTATATTAGTGAGATATGAAACGGAGCTCGGCGCAGCGCTGTGGTAACGTTAGCGTGAAGTTTATTAGAAACAATATTTTTGTACGAGTCAAAATTATGAACATTTGGAACCACTTGTGGTCACTTGTCACTTAAAATTCACTAAAAAGACGGTAGTGAAAGGTCGACAAACGTAGTGAAGGACCCCCCCCCCCCCCCTCCTGCAGTACAGCTGACAGTGGTAGCTGAGTGGTTGCAGTTCGAATCCCACGTAAATCTAGGATTTTAGTCATTTTAACATTTATACAATTTGCTCGACGGTACCTAACGGGAAACATCGTCAGAAAACCTGCATATTTAACACTGAATGTGTATCTGTGGTCCAAAATTGTCTGGATCCCTTGTCTAAGCGTTCATCATCATCATCATTTCAGCTATAGGACGTCCACTGCTACGCATAGGCCTCCCTCAATGACCTTTCATTGGGGAGGATTGCCAATACTCGCCACGCTTAGCAGGAGGGTTGACGAGTGCAGTTTTTTATAAGATTTCGCATATAGACGCTGCTGCCCGTCTCGTGCTACAGGAAGTAGTCACCTTTTACGACACGCCTCCTGTTGGCGGTGGCGAAGTGTATTCTTTACGGCCGTCCCCACACGGCACTAAGGGTCTAAGGTCCAACTAAGCGTTACGGAGGTCTGATTGCAATCGTTCCACGTAAATAAATAAATTCTTCCAACAATCAACAACAAAAGCTTAAACTATGGCGACTAGATTTAGGATAAACATACATAAATACAATTATAAACATCCATGATTTAGGCACAATAAATGCTCGTGCTCATCACATTTGCCTTGTGCGGAATTCAAACTCGCAACCGCTGCCTTTGAAGTCCGAAGAGCAGAACATTAAACCAGACAGTTGCCAATATCCAGACTTGCTTGATACATTCTAGATGACCTAGTAAAGGTTGCAGAAAACTGCTGGATAAAGGCCGCTGAAAGTCACTGGGGGAGGCCTATGTTCAACAGTGGACGTTGTCCTAAGTTCAGCAGTTCAGTAGTCGTCCTATGGCTGAAATGATGATGATACATCTAGGACCATGGTAAAGCGTATTCTAATTTGCTTCGAAATTAAGTCCCCATCCAGTCCCAGATTGAGACCAAGCACTAGAAGAAAGCCAGTAAAGCAGATTTGTTGTATTTAAACACCAGAATTGGTACAGTATTGGTTGCGTAGCAAATGAAGACATGAAGAACTGCGATGTTACTGAAAAAGATGGCAGAGATAAAGCGATGTTGAGCAAAAAGAGCTGGTAAGCCGACCATGTCAAAATGTCATGTCATGTCAAAAAACGAGATTTACGCAGGAAAGGAAACTGCCTCGTAATTTGCCGTGAATCATGGCCCCCACAGAATACCAGTGTCGTGGCATGCCTTAAACGTCACGACTAATACTGGCCTTTTTGGCACAAATGCGTTGTTTTTTTGTGCTTTGATTTGTAACTAATTACTTACGGTATCGCCCAATATGAAGATTGCAAAGTTGCTGCCCTACTTTGGGAAAATGGTTCAAAGTGCAAGTGCAGTGAAAGTGAGGTCGATCAACATTTTCTTAAAAACTGTAACCCATCAATCTATCATTCCATAATCACGCTTCGATTAGGTCTCAACTCTGTAGAATTAATTGATGTAATTTTTATAATCCTTTAATTACCAAAATATTTTCTAAGTAGATAGTGTAACTGCATTTTTTTTAATCCTCCGACTGTAGCAAAATTAACTGCCATATTTTGGGTAAAATAAAAAGTATTTTAACCAATTCTATTCTAATTTTTAAGGGTCATTCCGTTAATTCAAAAACATCTTTGTAACTAACTGTAACGTCGCTTTTAAAAGTTTACGAGTTAAAAGGACGACACGTTTATTTAATTTCTTTAGTTAGGTGATAAAGCTGACAGTTATTTCTAAATAAATAAAGAAACTCTCTCTAAAATTAAATGCTGTATCACTCAGGCACCAACACCTTTTTTAGGCTTTCGTACGTCAAAATGTAAAAGTAATACTTATATGTGCCATGTGGGGACAGCCGTAAAGAATACACATCCCCACCACCAACAGGAAGCGTGTCGTAAGAGGCGACTAATTCCTGTAGCACGAGACGGGCAGCAGCGTCTAAATATCTTAAAAAAACTGCGCTCGCCAACCCGCCTGCCAAGCGTGGCGAGTATAAGCAGACCCTCTTTTCGGGGAGGCCTCTGTTCAGCAGTGGATGTCCTACGGCTGAAATAATGATGATGAATACTTAATGATCACTTTGTCGTCCGTCTGTCTGTTAAGACCCTTTTTTGTCAACGCAATCGGAAGATAGGTACAGCCGTTTACGCCATATACTTATATTTTGACACTCGCTAGGGTATATGAACCTATTGATTACTTTCTGTTGACGTATAATTATAAAATTTAGCAAGATGTCTTATAGCACAAATTAAGGAAAAATCCGAAAGGTTTTGTAGTTACACCAAACAAAAACGATTCCCCCAATGGACGAACTATGGTAGGTTTGGAACCTACAAGTTTGTACGAAACCCTCATTGCGCGGGTCTGGCTCGCACTTGACCGGTTTTTGTATATTACACATAATTAATTAAACTGTTCATACATTATTGACCTCCTTAGCCGAGAGGCAAGCATACCGGACTTGGTGTCGCTATCTCTGAGGTTCCGGGTTCGATTCCCGGTCGGTCAATGTAGAAAATTAACTTTTCTATATTGTCTTGGGTCTGGGTGTTGTGGTACCGACGTTGTTTCTAACTTCTGTAACACAAGTGTTTAAGCTATGTATCATAGCATCAGAGCAGTGTATGTGATGTTGTCCAAAATTTAAATGTAAAACTTAATTAATCATAGATTTGTCCGTAATCTCGTTGCCTAGGTCAAAAAGTCAAAAATCATTTATTCAGTATAGGACAGAAACTGCCACTTATGAACGTCAATAATAACATTTATATAAGTAATATTTAATACAATAACATGGTACTTTGCAGGCTTTACCTACTTCACAGGATTGCTTAATTTGGTGTCAGATGATTCGTGTAACTATTAGAATATTTTATTGTCTAAAGTTTAGTGTTACTTAGTGAGATGTGACTTGCAAGAACGTGTTTAACAGGCTTAATGCCTTCACGCATTCCCTAGCAGGAAACCATCAAAGTTAGCCGTTTCTTTTCTGTACATTGCACATTCCTAACTCCTAATCCTATCTCGTACATAGTTTCCGCTCCGTACTAAAGAAACTGGCTACTTTGTTAGCATGGATGCGTATTTGTGAAATCTAAACGTTAACAGGCCGAATTTTGAATTCTTTAAAAAAATACAGAGTACTTATGAAACCTCTGTAAACCAAAATCAAGAATCAAAATCAAAATCATTTATATTTGCAAATAGGCCATTAACGGAACGTTTACACGTCACAATATTATTTTTTTGCCCTACCACTGCTTCGGGACAATTTGTGGGCTAGTGCCGAGAAGAAGCACCAAGTGCCACCACTAGTGCCAAGAAGTTCTTCAAAATGGACACGCTGCGCCATCGGCGTTTACGGCATGACTTGGTGTTTTTGCACAGGATTATCAATGGCAAAATTAAGTGTGGCAATCTCGTGGAGCGGGTTAGACTATTAGTACCGGCTCGCCTACCTCGTTATCCCATTATGAAGCCTTTTGCTCTGCCTGCAACTAAAACTAATCTCGGTCCTATCGCCAGGTGTTTTTTGCAATACAATGAGGTGCATGGGACGGGTCTGGATATTTTTAACGACTCCTTGTTTAAGTTTCGGCAGAAGATAACACCCACCCACCTATCCACCTTATTGTAGGTTGGCAGTAGCCTTAATTTTGTTTGTTTTTATGGGTCAAAAAATTGCTATTGTTCTAAAAAAAAAATTTTTTTTTAGTTTATTTTAAATGCTGTGTACGCCTATTATTGGCAACTCGATCACTGTTGTCAACCTCTTTTAATATTAATATTTTTACAAGTTTTACTTTGCTATAACCTCCAAACATGGAAAAGGTTTAAAGGTTTCATACTACATAATTTCCAAATTCGAGGCGTTTAGCACGAACTTTGCTTCACCTTTAGTCATCTGAGATGCAACAGGACACGTAGCAATATTATAATGTGCAATAAAGAGTATCTATCTATCTATCTAAATATGGTTTAGCAGAGCCATACTAAAATTTATGACAGACTGACGTTTGGCAACTGACGACTTTGCCTCTTCCTTATCTCAGAAGGTGACTATCACTTGCGCGTAGACTATAAAACGTACTACGTGACCAAAACAGTTAGACGCATAACAGCAAATTCATCATCCACTGCTAACTAAAGACCTTCTCCAATGACTTCCAGATTAGCCAGGTTGAAGCGGCCTGATCCAGCGACTTCCTGTAACCCTTACCAGATCGCCTGTCCACCTTGTGGGAGGACGCCCTATCCTGCGTTTGCAGGTGCGTGACCACTATTCTAGAACCACTCTGCCACATTGGCCGTCAGTTTTATGTGCCCCACCTACCGTCACTTGAGCTTGCTAATTCGTCAGGCTTTATCAGCGACTTCGTTCTTTTACGGATCTTTCATTTCTGATTCGATCTCTCAAAGACACCGATCATAGCTTTTCCATAGCACGCTGTGTAACCTTGAGTTTTACAGCAGACTGCCGTATAAATAAAGGCTCCTCTCTCATACCAATATTAAAAATCTTTGGAGTCATAAGACCAATTAATTAAAATAAGAAGCTCTAAAGACGTTGTTCACTGCTTAGAGCGAGAACGTGCAAGCTTAAAGGCAAGATATGGGCGCAGGAACTTCATAACTGTCATGCGCTTAATTGTTTTGGTAGTGTAGTATGTAGTAAATACGCCACCCAGCATCGAATTCAGACTCTGATTCTGTCCGGCGTAACGCGGTTATCTCCAGTTAGTACCCGTTAGACTTAAACAACAAAGGAAAATACTTTATTTTCTGAAAGACAATGCTAACATGAAGAAATGGCTAAACATTTTTGGTTATTTATTTTGTTGATGAAGACTAAACCTACACAGATACGGTAATTTAGATTTTATTTATTTTGAATTAAGCCTGCGTAGAACACTGTTTGTCTCAGTAAACCTTATTAACCCCTACGGAAAAGGAGTACTGTTATAAGTTTGATTATTATTTTAGGGGGTAATTCTACTGGTCTGAGGCTAAGGCTGACATAAATGGAAGTAAACTTATAAAATATTGTTTGTCTGGTTGTGTATCTGTCTGTCTATGGCATCGTAGGCTCCTAACGGATATATTATAGATAGTTATATATAGACTATGTATAGTATTTTTTTCCAGTGATTTGTTTATTTTTTTGGGCCAGATAATTGGTGTGATTGTGAGAACAAAGTATTAGTATTATTAATCTATTTATTGCACACCATACAAGAAAGTTGCAGTTGATGGTTACAGAAAGATGTACAATTTAGGCGGTCTTATCGCTAAAATCTCTTCCAGACAACCTTCAGGTAGAAGATTAATATGGAGAAATTTTACAAAATATTCATATTAGACTGGACTGACTGTTTTTTTTTTAAATTCTTTCATTATTTTCACGTGGGTAATTAAGTAGTAGATAAATCTATTATTTCTTAAAAAACAATTTTAACCTACTTTTGATAATTTATTTAGTCCGCAGTTAGATTATAAAAAAAATTGGACCCATATTTTGTCTTTTGTCAATCAAACAAAAAATGACAAAGATAAAACACATCAAAGTGAGCATGTGACGTCACGCCTTGCTAAAAATTCGCAAGGCGTAACGTTACGCGGAAATTTATATGTATATCCTTATCATTTTTGTTTGATTGAGAAAAGAAAAAATACTTGTTCAATATTTTCTGTTAAGCCAACTGACGGACTAATTAGATTTTTTTAGGAAACTAGCCCGCTGTCTTAAAATTAGTTTGAAACTTAGTATCTGTAATCCGGTATTAATCACAATACAATAATTTGATACTATCAAGCTGAACTGAGATGGAGCAAGGCAGTGGAAAGTGAAACTCTTTAACGATTACTTATAAAACGTACGACTTTGGGCTTACTTGCATCTGCATATTGAAATTTGAAACCAATTCATGGAGTTTCAAGATAACGATAGTATTTCTAACTAAAACAAAATTGTTTAGTAGACTGTTACATAATGGCCATTATGATATTTAACAAAATAGGTACCTACATCTCTGACTTTCCGATGAATCTGTTTAGGAAAAAGTTGCACCACTGGCTTGTAGAAAAATGTTTTTATACTGTTAATGATTTTTTGAATTTGTTTATTATATTTTTTATTTTTATTATTAATGTAATTATAAATACTTGCTAAATTTAATGTAGAATATCAGACTTAAATATGTACCTAGCTTTTTTATTTTTATAAAAATAATTGCATGTCTGACCCGGACAGAGCATGCTAAGCGTAATAACTTGCACCATCCTATCTGTACCATGCTTTATACAAATAAACTATTTCATTTCATTTATTTTATCAACTAAAATATTTACATCTAGAATTCTTAGCTTTGGTAAAAAATAACATCGTACATAGTTGATTTCAAGCGTGTAGTCCAAATATTCGGACGTGGGACTAAAAATATTTTTTTTACTACCACCAGAACAATATCCGTTATTTAATAGTCGGAACAAACCGACGGGTTCGTGGTAAAGTGACGTAGTTTTGAAGTAAATAGATTTTGGTGAATGTCTGTCTCGTGTGAATATTTTTGGTTACGATTGATTATTAAAAACATTCTGATTTTCTCAAACTCTGACGTTAGTATTTTATTTTTGTATTTAGTAAGTACTTTGCTAGTTAGTTTTGTTGTGAAATATTGTCAATGTGGCGCGGTGGGTTTTGTTGTACACTAAAGATTCCGCGTTTGAGAATCAAGGTTCAGGTCAGTTAAACTTTTTAGTTTGGCTAGTCTGGATGTGCTAGGACACGATCCTGGTAAAGTTATATGTCCGGTACGTCGTAACACTAGGAAATGAAACAAACATCAAAAAACACCTCCCCTATAAAAAAAATACTCATCTTATTTTTGGGCTGTTACCAAGCTCACCAGATTAGAAGGCTTTATCTAGAGACAGTTTTTGAATTACTTCCAAATACAATGATAAACAATCATCAATCAAACCGATAGATGGAGCCACAAGTCATGCTATCACTTAAACCAAGGTATAATGTTTCGATTTTCATTTTTATCTCCTATATTTTTCATTGATTTTACAGCAACATGAGGCTGGGTATGTACCTTAATACAACACGCTAAAAAGGTTCAAAATAGAGATATAATTACTTTATTTATATTAAAAAGTTAACATTATATCTACATCGGCTAAGTCTATACAATTTAAGTCAAAAAACTAAATCAACTCAATTTTTTATTTTCTTATCACAATAGGAAACTTACTTTAGGGCATTAGATTAATGGAGTTTTACACAGCGTTACTGTAAAGTTTTATGTTTGCACTTGTACCACTATACGCAGAGACCGTCGAGCCGTTAGGCAGCGCTCCGGTTTGATTGCACAAAGCCACGGTTTTATTTTAAACTTTTTGTGAGAATATATTTTAATTAAACGGTTAGGATCCTGGCTGAATTGCTAAACGGTTTGTATGTAAACTCTTAATATGGGTACATATACCCATTAGAACAGCCATACCGGCTCAAAACAAGGCCCGGCACCGCACCGGTCCGGTATTGAATCAGATAGAAAACGATTCTAATCAATTTTACCGAATGCAAAGGTGCTTGTGGCTTAGTGCTTAGGGTTAGTGCCGTGTGGGGAGGGCCGCAAAGAATACACTTATCTACCGCCAACAGGAAGCGTGTCGTAAGAGGCGACTAATTCCTGTAGCACGAGACGGGCAGCAGCGTCTTTGTGCGAAATCTTATAAAAAACTGCGCTTGCCAAGTCTGACCCGCCTGCCAAGCGTGGCGAGTATTGGCAATCCCCCCCGATGATAAGTTATTGGGGGAGGCCTTTGTTCAGCAGTAGACGTCCATGGCTGTAATGATGATATGACTTAGTGGCAGCAGCGCTGTGATAGTAATTACCAAAGTTAAGCTACCTACGCTGCGGTTGTAATTGGATGGGTGACCATTCCAACCAATTTAGTGACATTTATCACAAGCATCTTCATGCTTCGGAAGGCACGTTGTAAGTTGGTCCCGGCTATATCGCTTGATACTAGTCGTGAAGCCTAATCAGAAGCCTTCTAACAGTAAGGTGAAGTCACTTGCCTTACAACACCCCTCCACCGCACCGCACTGGGTCCACGTGGTGGAGTATGCTGTATGGCCCAAACCACCTCATAGTTGAGGTGAGGCCTGTGCCCTGCAGTGGGACGTATTTTAAACAGGGTGTCCCGTAAAGAGCGTGCCAAACAAAAACCATAGATAGAGCAAAAAAGGCTCGATCTCCTATCCGAAATTAGACTTCGTAGAAGTCGAACCATTTTTGCACAAATAGCGATTTCGGGTCGTTTTCCTTCAGCAATTAATTTCGGAAAATCTCATTTTTTTCAAAAACGGTGCGACTTTTACTAGGACTATTTTTGGACAAGAGATACATTTTCATGTTCTAATTACAGTTATCGTTTGGCACGCTCTTTATGGGACACTCTGTATAGGCATACTTTACTTTACTCTCACTTGTGGCGCTTCAAACACACGTTATTAGCTGTCATTTGTATGGTGGTAAGGAGTACTATCTTCATTTGGAAAAAGTGTCTGTCAAAGTGCGATAAATTAGGTTGCGCCACAGCAGCAACAGGTTAAATTGTTCAAATATTTTTTTAAGGGATTGCTTTATAACTCGTCACTCCATAATCGGCATACTTCAATCCGTTAACAACTACTACATTCATACTCGTACTTTGCCTACGCTAGCGAATATTTGATGGGTTTTGGAACTGTTATTTACTGCTATAGCTGAACTCTGTTTTAACTTTCCGTCCGTAAGAGATATATTCATATATTCATATTCATTTAATCACTTCATAATGTACATTATAGATGGTCAATTGTAACATTACAACCTTCATAAGGCATTCGTGAATTAAAATGATTTAAACAAATTAAATTTATAATTACATTTACATGTCATCATTAGATTACATTCATACAATATTAGATTCATAAATTGGTCATTCATAAAAAATTAAAAATTTCCATCTTAAAATTAAATTACAATTGTCAAAATAAAATTTAAAATTTATACATAGTCAGTTTATCATTACATTTTAGGGAAAAATAACATTAACAGTAAAATTATGTCAAAGATGTCAAGAATTATGATATTTAAAATTTGTCCCTGAAATATTCATTCAAATCATAATATTTGAGCTTTGAGCAAGTTGGGCAAATGATTGTATACTTTGACAGCCATATAGAACGGACCGCTTTTAAAAAGCGCAAGTCGGGCGGCGGGTAGAACAAAATCATTTGCTCGGCGCGAGGCATAACGGCTCGTCGTGTCATTAAAGTGCTGGAAATAATTACTATGTTTTCTTATAAAACGACACAATTCAAATATATACATGCAAGTGACCGTAAGTAGTTTGTATTGTGTAAATATGATTCTACATGACTCTCGTGGTGCTGTAAACGTTATAATTCTGAGACATCGCTTTTGCAAAATAGATACCGCGGATACATCGGTCGAGTTACCCCAGAATATGAGAGCACACTCCTCATTTGTACTTTTTCTGAGTTCCCGTAGTGCATACGAAAAACTACTTAGCCTACTCACCACTATTTCCACATGTGGTTTCCACGAAAGTGTCGAGCTTACCGTGATACCCAATAGTGAGAATGTATTCACTTGTTTAATTTTTTGTCCCTGGTATGAAATCGAATATATTAACTCTGTTCTCTGATATGGTCTAAATTGCATCATTTTCGTTTTCCCAAAATTAAGTGTGAGGCCAATATTTTTCAGATGTGTTATAATTTTTTGGAGACAATCACTAATAATACCTTGTAATTGGCTTATACAATCAAGTGCACAAGTGACTAAAAGTGTAGCGTCATCTGCAAATAAAACTATTTTTTGAGAGACTACTGAAGGCAATTCATTAATGTAGGCTAAAAATAACAAACAACCTAACACACTGCCTTGGGGTATAGACCTAGTTATATTTTGAGTAGATGATCTAATTTGTGTCAGTTTTCTGGTTGTGAAATTTAAATGAGTTAGCTGAACAAATTGCCTTCTATTGGATAGGTAGGGGTAGAGCCAATGTTTCGCTTTCCCACGTATACCAAGTGTTTCTAGTTTTTGTATCAAAATATCATGTAAGACACAGTCATAGGCTTTAGTCATATCCATAAAAACAGCTATAGCGCACTGGTTTTTATTAAGTGCGTTTAATATTTCGAGATTGCATTCAAATACAGCTGATACCGTTGAATGATTTTTTCTAAAGCCATGTTGATTATTATGTAAGACATTGTACTTTTCTTTGGCATATGACTTTTTCAAATATCTTAGATATGACTGATAATAAGGCAATAGGATGATAGTTTGTAACACTAAGCTTGTCCCCTTTCTTAAAGATAGGTTTTACCATTGCTAACTTTAAAGCATCTGGAAATATGCCTTCATTATAGGATTGATTTATTAAAAATGACAATGGTTCTACTAATTGTTCAACACAGTGTACTATAAGCGTACCTGGAATTTCGTCATAACCACATGAATTATTACGTTTAAGGCTCAAAATTGCTTTTTTTACGTCAGACTCCGTTACCTCTCTTAAATAAATTGAGTTTGTTATAGGTGACAATTTTTTTTGGTATGTGGCAGTGTTATTTTTATGAGAACTTATATTTACATAGTAACTATTAAATATTTCAGCAACTTTTGTTGGTGACGTTTCGTTTTTATTATTATGCTTCATGTTTATATTTTCGTGTTCGGTATTATAATTTGGTTTAATTTTTTCATTAATCATACTCCACATTTCTTTGTATTTATTTCGTGCTTTTTGTAGCCTCTTTATATTCTCTCTTGTTCTCTTTTCTTTTACCTCCTACTCCTTACCTCTACCCTCTATAGTTTCATAGGATTTTATGCAAAAAAATCGGCTCCTTAGATGTGGTGCGCTCATCGCGGACTTGTGACCGTACAAATAAATACATCCAAATAAGTTTAAAGATTATGTGGTCTACAAATTTAATATTCAAAACTAAAAATATTTTTATCACAAGAAAATAAATACGGAATCACTGTAAAACTAAATAATCAGAGCTACATTCTGTTTAATTGATTTTAAATTAGAAAGGTAATCATCTTTCCACTTAGCCCACATTTTGTCAAACAATCAAAAAGAAAAATGACGAGAATAAAATACAAAATTAGTATTCGGAGAGCGAGGTTTGACAAAAACATTTCAAATAAGACAGATGGCAGCACTGTGCATGAATAATGGACTCACGCTCTTACTAGAATTTCAAATGTCTAGATTTTAAATCGTACATAGAGAATTACGCTCTCTGGGAAATTGTGAGTGACAAATACTTAAAAATTCAATAATTTATGTAGATAATACAGGGTTACATTGCAAAGGGTGCCAAACTTAAAAAAATATATCTGAGGAACAATATACATAAGCGTCTAAATCGTTAATTCTTTTTAATAATTGTATGTTACGAAAAAAATTACTTTAAAATATCTGAAAATAAAATCAATAGAGTGACTACGAAAGCCGCGCAGTCATTCATCAGAGGCGTACGTACGGCGAGCCATCAAGGACCTTACGCAGTGCCCATATGGTGCAATTTTTCCATAAATGAGTAAATTATTATCAACGCGTACAATTTTAAAAAGCAGATAGAAATAATGAAATGTGAAAAAAAATATTTTTTGTTCTTTGAATAGTACGATTGAGTTACTGATAATGAGCCACTCCTAAAGATTTGGCACCCCTTTGCAATGTAACCTTGTATAGCATGTACAATTTTAGACCCATAGTGGCCATGCTAATAGTAGTGATTAAGCTAACCTAACCTAACTTTTGATGACCAAAAGCCTGACGGTTGCGGGTTCAAATCCAGCAAGGGCAAGGTTTGTGTGATAGGCACGAGCATTTGCACCTACGTCATGAATATTTATAAATTCTACGAGTACATAAGCCTATGCATTGCACACGTCACAAGATTATTTAAGCTACATTAGGGAAAAAAAAAAAAACACAAATTTGAGTCACAATTAAATAAAAACCACAAAAATCTGTTGTTTCCACAATTATATTACAGAAAACATTTATATCAAATTAAATTATAAGTTTCATAAATTATAAATTTCACTATGGAAACGTCACATATTTTTAATGTTACTTATGAAAAATCTGTACTACTAAAGTTTTGTTTTTAATTTCTAAGGCAAATTTTGTGAACATAGGTAAATGTTAATCAACACATTATTGTCAATTGACATCTTTGAGTGCGGCAGTTAGTTATTATCATAAAATATGACAATAAGGTTATTAATCAAACTAACGGGTGTTCTTTTTGATTTAAATATTTTGACATTCGTTGGCAATATCGGGTCCCTATAGATTTGTATCCAAGAGCTCCATTAGAAGTATTTAATATTTCACCAGTTTTTGTCCTGCTCACACATTTGTGCTGGGAGCTTTTATCCTTTTCCCGGTTTTTATCAAAAAACAAATACTACAGGGTATTTGAAGAAAGCGGCTTATATAGTTTAGGAGTTTGGATCCTTAATATAATTTTTAAGCATTTTTAATAACTATAACATAATTAAAATTTCAATTCAAATACAATGGGCAGGCCACATTGCTTGCTAAGCTGAGAACCATTGGGGAAAGGTTCACGAGTGGCGATCACGAACTGGAAGACGCAGCGCGGGGATGTTGTCCAATTTTTAAATTTAAAACGCATGAATTTAAATTGATTAAATGTCTTGAATTAAATACAGCTGTGCTCGCACATGTACATATTTTCTTGTAAATATACTATTTGAAGAGACTGACAACAGTGACCTCTTGCGCTGCTTTTTCTTGGCGTTAGCCCACAATATTGTCCCAAAGCAGTGGAATGGTAAAAAAAACTTGCTTAATTTAGGCCTATTTAAAAAAAAAAAAAGTTTGATTTTTATTTTCCTTTACTAGGTAGACTGATTCAAGAGAACGGTTTATGCCTGAATTTTATAACTTTAGATACTGAGTTGCTCCTCCTCCTCCTCGATGGAATTACCTGGATGGAATACCCTATAGCGGACCATATGGCGCCATCTGCTTCGGTCAATTGCAGAGTACAGAGCATGAATGGTAGTTTCTATGCTTTGTGGATCTGGTATGTCCAAAATGTTGGGCTTCTTCAAACCTAAGACCAGTATCTCTAGGTTATTACTGTCCCTTCTAAAAATGTGACCGAAGTATTCCATAATTGTTTGAAGGCAGTGGAGAGATTCACTTGAGTTTAAACTTTTTTTAAATCGCCTCATTAGTACGATGAGCTGTAAAGCCGTTAGTTCATTATCTGATCTAACTCCCGATGTGTGACTATGAAACGGGTTCAAATCCCGCAAAGATAAATCCCACAATTTTCTTTTTCCAATGTACAAATACTTACAACAAAACAATAGAACAAATTGCAAATACGTTTTTAAAAAGCAGTTTATCTCTTGGCCTATAAAACAACCAAAATTTATATCAGAAGTCCGTCCATCCCTTAACTTATCTGCAATACTCAGTAGAATTGAATGATCGAAGAAACTGCCCGTCAGCAAATCAGGTGGAAGGGGTATGTCAATAATTCACATTGGCATTTTACTACCAATCTATCTTAACCCCTTTATACACATAAACCATTTTGAATCAAAGATCTTGATAAATTGGACAGGACTTATTGCTAACTGGCCAGTGTGAAATGATCTGCATAAATAGGGGCTAAGTATGGAGTGAAAGGTCAAGTTATGGTAGATGATTTTTGTAAGGACCAGTTTTGGTTGATCTCTAATGCTAGTGACAAATGGAAGGAAAAGTGCAAAGTTGACAGTTCTAAATAAATTGGTAATGTGGACACCGCGTGCGCGAAATTTTCGACAAATATTTTATTGTCATGAAATTTTTCATCTGACGACGCGTAAATGAGAAAGCGATATGAGTAAAACGTTATTATATTGAAGATTGTTTCTCGTATGCCGGTATAAGTAGACGAATTTAGAAACGAGGCTACTTTATTTATGTCACGGCTATGTCAGCGACTTTTGTTCGTTTACGGATATCCTCATTTCTGATTCGATCTCGCAAACTGTATAGTGGTACCACTCGGTGTATAGTGGTATCCTTAGCACGTTGTGCAACCTTCAGCTTTTTTATGGGGCCTATAGTGAGAGGCCACGTTTCTGTTCTATAAGTAATATCTATAAGTCTATATATAGTGCCGTGTGGGGACGGCCGTTAAAGAATACACTTCCTCACCGCCAACAGGAGGCGTGTCGTAAGAATCGACTAATTCCTGTAGCACGAGACGGGCAGTAGTTTCTTCGTGCGAAATCTTAAAAAAACTGCGTTCGCCAACCCGCCTGCCAAGCGTGGTGAGTGTTGGCAATCCCCCCCGATGATCAGTCTTTGGGGGAGGCCTATGTTCAACAGTGGACGTCCTATGGCTGAAATGATGATGAAATGATGATGAAGAATAGGAGAAGATCTAATAAAAACTACAATTAAGGCTCACCCTGTGGACTGACGACCCAGTCTAGATAGCAGGAAGCCACTAGATATAAACAAACACTGTTTCTAGACTTTCGGCTTCGTCCTTGTAACTGGATCACTTGTCCCAGGTAGACATGCTTGTCAACAATTTCGAGAATAGAGCTCCCAACTGATACTGAGTAAGGCACGAAATAGGCATTCGACATGACCTTTGTTTTGTCCATGTTCATCCGAAGACCTACCTGTTGGGAAACTCGACTAATTGAGTTGTGTTGGTGTATTTGCAGATATAATATGTTTTTTTATCAGTCCTTTGCCCTTCCAGGGGTAGCGCAGTATAGCTCCCTCTTCTTTGCAATTCAGTTACTCGTCACAGAGTCATACGTACTCAAATTATAATATCTACTGGGTAAATAAATCCCATTCAATCAAATATCATGCGCCAAGCCTAATGATCGTCAAATCTGACTTAATAACTTAATGTCACAATTTGCTTGGGTTTAGACATTACCCGAATCCTGCGGGCCACAGCATAATAATACAAAGAAGTCTTTAATCCGAAACATTCATAAGTTAAGATGTATTTCTCAAAACGCATCGAAATAGTGACAGAGTTTCTTGCGCTGCTTCTTCTCGGCGCTAGCCCACAATTGTCCCGAAGCAGTGATAGGGTAAAAAAAAATTGGGACGTATATAAGAGATTAATTTAGGCCTATTTGCAGAAATAAATTGGTTTTATTGGTTTTTATTGTTACTATGGAGCTTGTGCGTCAAATTAGGATTTAGGGTGAGTTTTCATAACGTTTTTGGATCGCATTACCTTTGGTCTGATTGTCAATAAATTGCATATTTCAAATAAATAAAGATAAAGGGTATTCTGACATAAACTGATATGATATGGTAACACGTGGCCGTTTTAATATTGACCTCTGAATGTTTTATATTTGGCGACATTAATTTACATTTTAAATAACTTTTTTATGAGTGTATCTACTCGTATTTGCACACTCAAAGGAAGTGGTCTTACGGCATCTTTTTACTCTGTGGCATTCTTCGAATCCCCGGAGACCATGCTATTACCGGGACTTAGTTACATCACGGGAGATTTGCCAAATCCAACGGTTGTATGTCTGCATACATTATGAGTATTACAAACCCTAGTGAGATGGTTGGGATTTGTCTGCGATAACTTAGGTTTCTTGTTTTTGAGAGATAAAATTTGATTTGATTAATATTTTATTTTATTTTCTGCTTTGGAATTTTGTTGACATTCTAACCGAAAAATTCTATTAAATTTTATAATAACTCAATAATGACATTGTATTGTACAGCTTGAAATGTATTTATTATTTTTAAGATATCGAAATGTATAAGTTTTATAAATTAACAATCAAATTTTTGTGTTAAATTTTATTTTTATTCAAGCATGCCAGACTGTCAGTTTTTCTTTTTTATAGTTATTAAGAAATTATTGTATGCCTATCAGGCGGAACATAGTGATACTATCACCAATTGTATACCTATAATTAACCTATGATCCACAATAAATATTTCTGATTCTGATTCTGATTGTGTACTTTATAGGGCTATAAGCAAAATAACGACCGCCTGGTGTAGTGGTTAGTGCTCCGGACTACAAAGCCAACGGTCAAGTGTTCGAATCCCGCGAGGGGAAAGAATTTGTGTGATGTACCCCCCTGTACCTTTTTTTCTTTTTTTTCGTGAGGAACTGTAGTTTAAGGATAGCCTGGGACCGACAGAGATGGCGACGCCAAGTTCGGCGTGCCTACTGGCCACTTGGCTACGGAGGTCGTCATAACATAATTCTGTTCCCCGAAAAAAAAAGAATAAAATAAACAAAGTACTTAACTGTACCTGAAATAAAATAATAATCAGACTTACCAAAATTGGATCTAACGTCCACTTTTTGCAAATACTTACACGTAAAAACTGTTCTGTAGTTAAACTACTTGAGATATTTCACACATTTCACAGTTTCACACCAGAAGAGGCCCAATTCCCGTGATTTGATAGTAGCCGCAATCCGGTGTCGATCCGCTCCCAGTACCATTTAGTAGTAGTACCATCCAGTAACATTACGATCACAAACGATATTCGCGTAAACCCAAAAACTGCAATTATAGTTCGTAATGCGACCGAAAAAGAAAAAAAAGAAAATTAGTTTTTTTTGCTCTATTTTCAGTCGTATTGGGATAAATGGGAAATTTTACGTCAAATTAAAAGTTTACGAGAATACCGTTTGTGATCGTAATGTTACTGGGAGCGGATTGACACCGGATTGCGACTGCTAACAAATTACGGGAATTGGGCCTCTGATAACTTAATAAACTTTACTCGTAGGTGCAACATAACGAGTAAATAGTATTGTGTCTACATATAAAATACATTAGAATTTATTAGCATAGAAACATAAAAAGCCAATTTTACTGCACACAATTATTTGTACATATCTGACAATAAAAATAAGTAGTTCAAAGTAAATAAGCGTTAAGTAGTAATATTTATTTAGTCTGTAATATTATTCACGATAGGAAAGGTAATCGTACCGAGCCACACATCCAAATCTTTTTAATGTGACATTTGACTGACGTCACATGGGACGGCATTTGATCTCTTTACGTAAGTGTCGAATAGCAATGATATTAAACGGCATAGAGCCTGAAAATTGTGAATAACAATACTCAGGTAAGAATGTTTTTTTTTATAATAATGATAACTAAACCTTATGTACTTATATCCAGGCCTCATGAACTTCCTTAAAAGTACGCAATCATCATCATCATCATCTCAGCGTATTGCAGTCTATTGCTGGACGGAAGCCTCCCCCAAGAGCGCCAAAGAACACGGTCTCCCCCTTTTTTATCCAGCGACTGCCAGTCATGTTCCTAAGGTCGTCGGTCCGTCGAACTGGGGGCCGTCCTACACTACGTTTGTCGAGAAGTGGTCTCCACTCGAGAACCCGTTTATTCGACCTTTTATCGGTTCTGCGACTTGGGTACCTGCTTAAAATCGCTAGAAACTAAGCTAAAAACATTGCTTCTTCATAAAATATTTACAGTCTACATCGGATAAGCAAGCTGAAGTGGCAGTGGGCACATAGCACGTAGAACTGACGGCCGATAGGGAAAAAAGGTTCTGGAATGGAGGCCACGTATCGGCAAGCGCAGCGTAGAACGTCCACCTACAAGGTGGAAAGACGACCTGGTAAAGGTTGCAGGAAGCCGCTGGATGCGGGCCGCTTCCAACCGGCCAATCTGGAAGTCCTATGTTCAGCAGTGGACGTCCTATGGCTGAAATGATGATGATGATGATGATCGACGTATTATCTATTGAAACAGATTGAAACTCCATGTAGAAAACTTACCATAATAGGTACGTTAATAAGTTTTATGAATAAAGCATCTGAAGTATAAATTCTTAATATAAGTATATAATTTTAATGCTATCTTCTATCTTATTGTTAGTTGTAATTTGTAAAAGAAACCTTACAAATTTATCCTAACCTTTTGCAATCCAATAAAATGTTAAAATAGGAACACGCCCTTGTTTGATGTTCCAAATTCAAAATTTGAATACCCGATTGGGAATTATCTTTGAATTGTCATCATATGTTTCATTTTAAAAACGGGTAGTTAGTTTTGGATATATCATTCCCACCACGCGCGTATGAAACGTTAATTTATTAAAAGATAAACCTTTTTTGTTACAGTTTGTGTTTTTAAGCGATTATTTAACTATTAGTGCTAAGTAAACTATTTGTTTGTGATTATTTGGATGTGAATGCCGATAATTTGTTTGATAGATTAAAAAAGATGACATTTATCTTTCTGTGTTCGAAAAACCAAATCAAGGAAAGCTGGTAAGTAACCAATATGTAACCTGTTTTGATTTTTTAATGTTTTTTGACGCAACGTACGTCACGCCACACCTACAAAGCATGTAACTAGTACTCATTATGTCTAATATTTTAAGTTTGTATGTAAAGGGAACCCAATCAATCATGCATCAACAGCTGAATTGATTTAAATTAATTATTATCAGACTATTTTTATTCAGTCTTAATCAAAAATTTATTTTATAACGTTTTTATCACAATACGTTATAAGCTTACCAATGTTTCCTGCACTCGCGTAAAAAGGCACAAAATAAAGGAGTTTTAAATTCCCCTCGATTCTAAATCGGCAAATTTGTGGTTATTTGCAGCAATAATGGCTTTGACAAAGCCCATCCATGTCGGATTGGCGCTCGTCAATCGAAGCATACCTACACGCTGCGTAGGCTAGGAGACAGTAACACAAAAAATCATGTTGATGATTTATTTTCGTTTCTTTTTGGAGTAGTTTTATCTGACGTATTTCTTTGTGGTAATCCATGTGCTATATAACTAACTAGATTGCATGCGGAGCTGCATATTAGTTTGTCACAGATATGTTTTAGCGTTTAATTTAGAAAATATGGTGTTTTCTTAATTAAGTTTTTTTTTAATATTTTGGTCTTAGTGCGTGCTGATATTTACTAAAATCAGTTCAGTCAAGTAAGTTTTCTCGCAAATGCTTACAAAATATGTTTGTAACTTAATTAAATAACGCATTAAGAACAACCGAAATCAAGCAGTCGCTAAACAGTTTCTTAATAATTAGCAATGTTTATCTGTCTGCGTTAGTTAAGTAATTTTTTTTACATACCTACTACATTTATAATGATAACTTATTATTACTGCATGTGGTGCTTACAATTAAGTGGTTATCACACTTTAGTATGTAACTTATTGTATATATTTGGACCTCATAAATTCAATTAAATAAAAATTAAAAAAATATTTTATTGCCCCACCAACATCTCTGTCTGGCTCCATAATTAACATGGAATGCTTTTTGCGTTAAGTTCGCAATTTGTAATACTTATTTATCTGTGCAATAAACTATAAATAAATCAGAAACGTAATCCCTAATATTGTTATACCTTTTTGTCTTTGAAATAAAGAACAAATAAATTTAAACCAGAAATGTTTGTCCCTTGTCCTCTGGCCTATAACTCCTGTTTCAATTTTCCGACTGATTTTTGGGACACCCGCAGCGCTCTTTGTGCGACAGACACGGCCTCGTAATTGGATGTAGATATAACCGGGATTCGATTCTGCCCCGGAACGGTTCGCTCCTCATTTTTTCAGTTCGATTGGATTTGATTGGGCTCGTAAACTACGTTTTGTCAGTAACAACACTAGAAGTTACTGGAAACCTACTTAAATTTTTACAAATCGGTTAGTGTAGTGTCATAATAGTCATTCAATTAGTAGGTATATACCTAGGCCCTCTTCCGGGCACTTATACACGTCCCAAAATATAGCTTTGCCCTACCACTGCTTCGGGACTTCATATCGGCTGGTGATGAGAAGAGACGGCGCAACAAACTCAGTCACCTTTGCCAGCCAGTGCAGTGATTCAACCGCAAAGAGAGGTTCACTGTAGTTGGGACAATTAACAAAATAAAATTTTTGGGTCCCGTTTTTAACACATAACCCTCGACGACCTCTGTAGCGAGTCGAGTACGCCGGACTTGGCGTCGCATCTTTGAGGTCCTGGGTTTGATTCTCAATCGGGTCAATGTAGAAAAATATCTTTTCTATGTTGGGTCGGGTCTAGGTGTTGTCGTCGTTGTTTCTCATTTTTATGACACGAGTGCTAACTACTTATCTTTGGATCAGACAGAGCAATGTAATGTGATGTTGTCCAATATGAATGTGAAACAACCCCTAACTTTAGTTCATCGGGGGTCTGCCCACTAGACAGATAGACAGATAGGTACTTTATCTACTTAATTTGTCTACTTTCTTTGTCTACGTACGTTTTTTACTTACTTTGACTACTGCCTATAAAAGCTATTTGTTAGTATCGACCATAAAGCCAAGTTCAACGCACTGATGCATTTTCCGAATCCCGTAACTCTGATAAATAGGCTTAGGATAAACAGATAACCGTCTGTGTTGTAACCGATGCAGTGGTTGGGGACCTAGGGTTGTCACAAAGAGTAAACCAAGTAAAAGGTTAAGTAGAGTAAGCTAATATTAGTCCTATTGCAGTGCAAAAACCTTATCTCCTCAATTACAAGGTGGTTGGGGCCTAACCATGCTGTCCCAGTGTGGATTGGTAAAAGGGTGATTAGACAAGTGATTTCTTAACTATAATATTTTTTTGAACTTTGTACTGTATAAAACTATAAGCAATGTTTTAGGAAGATTTAAAATTCCGATGGCGGTTTATTATTTTTTAAAGTTATCCATTCCAAAATGCTAAAAAAGTATTTAGAATAACTTCTTTTTGTTGCAGAAGTCCAGATGGCACAACTACCCCTCGTGGCGGTAAGTACACACTAAGTTAATATCAACAGTCTCATGGCTACTTATTTTATAAAATTTTATATGTGATACTTTTAATATTAATATTAAATAAAACTTAATAAATAACCTAAATTAAATTATTGTGTTTAAAAAAATTGACTTCACTTAGCTACTAGTTTATTTTTAAAAAAAATGTAATATTTTTTTTACGTCTCTATTGATCTTTGGCACAATGCTGGTGCAGTCTATTTATTGTGTAATGCAATATTACATTTACTCTATGCAATTGCATCTTTGCTCTATGTAATTATTTTTAGTACATCCGTCTGTGGCACAATGCTACCTTGCATTTATCTATCCTGTAACATTCACAACATTGTTGGTTAGCTCGAAGCGTTCTATCATGTGACAAAGGTTTGCATTTACTCACGCAGTTTTACTCTAAGAATTTACTTTTTGGCACACCCCTGTTGACTAGTAGCGCCATCTGTCTAGCTCGCAGCCGTACGTCTACCGTGCAACGCACGCTGCATTTACTTACGAGCGTGCGTGTACTTACTATTCTGAATAATGGATCTATTGGAGTTAGTGGAGTATTTAATTAATAAGCTATTTGTAGACATTTAGCTAAGAAGGTTCTGATTGTTCTATCTATATTTCTGATACATGTGTGTTGGCAATACCGAAATATGATCTCCCGCTAAACTGCCTCTCGTTTGGCAGGTCAAATAAAACCTTGTGACAGTCTAAATCAGATCCAAGGCTAGCCTTTAATACGATAAACTTGATGTAAACAGTGTTGCCGAAAAATCGATAGTTTTGCAATCGATAGTTGAACGCCAAATTCATCTATACGATCGATAGGACAATCGATAGTATCGATAGTATCGATATCTCTTTTACTGCAATACTATCGGTAAACAGCAATACTATCGATAGTATCGATAGTTTCGATCGCTGTCAACTAATGAACTATCGATACCTACTATCGATAGTATTGCTCTTCAATATCAAGAAAACTAGCGATAGTATCGATACTATCGATAAAATTGATAGTTTTGTACTATCGATAGTGAGCTTTAATTCAATAGTATTGCCACCTAAGAATTCAAAGACTTGCCTTCTTTATTTAAAAAAAACTAAACGTACGTTTCAATAAAGTCAAATACACTAGTTAATTAATTTGATTTCGTTGAATATACCACTCATTATGCCTGCATACTGAATGCAATACTATTGAAATAAATATCACTATCAATAGTATCAAACTCGATAGTATCGATACTATCGATAGTCTATTAGATATTGAAGAGCAATACTATCGATAGTATCGTTTTTCCTTCAACTATCTATAGGCTATCGATAGACAATCGATATTGACCTATCGAGCGGCAACACTAGATGTAAATAACTAACAATGTAATCAAATCTTAGAACTCGTTTTAACCTACTAATAAGTATGACATTACCTCCAATAAATACTTGATATTATCAAGCTGCTCTAATGATGGAGCCAGGATTTAGACAACTTTTTAATGTTTGATTTGAAAGAAAGAAAGAAAGAAAGAAACGTTTATTCGACACACAAGAGAAAATAATAATAATAATACACAAAACAATATAAATTAGATATTGTGTCGAAAAGGTGCCCGCTCAGCATTTGTCGTGACAGCCACAGACTTATCACGACGCTGATTTTCGGCGGGAACCTCCGACGCTGGAACGTGCAGCGAGTGACGCAGCGGCACATTGGACTACCAGAGAATCCCAAATCCCTCCAACGGACTCCGGGCCAATGAGGAGCACAAGATCGGTCGGAGAAAACCCGGAACCCCCGATAGGCCGATTAGAATTGCTGTCGGGTTAATGTAAAAAACTAACTTTTCTATGTGGTCTCGGGTTTGGGTGTTGTGGTTCTGTCGTTGTTTATGATTTCTATAAAACAAGTGCTTTAGCACAAGTTCTTAACCTTAGGATGAAAGCATTGTATGAGATGTTGTCCAATACTTTATTTATTTATAAATGGCTTCTAATAAAACTCTTAAGTTGTGCTCGAAGGAGCTGTTCTGATTAAAAGCGTGTTTTATAGATGTTGAAGTAAAACGCCTTTAAAAACACACTAAACATAGGGTAAGTACCATGTCAGAAAACTAGAGTAGGTAACTATTTATGGCGTCATTTAATAGGTTTATCATCATCATCATCATCATCATCATCATTTCAGCCATAGGACGTCCACTGCTGAACATAGGCCTCCCCCATTGACTTCCAGATTGGCCGGTTGGTAGCGGCCAGCATCCAGCGTCTTCCTGCGACCCTTACCAGGTCGTCTGACCACCTTGTGGACGTGGACGTCCTACGCTGCGCTTGCCGGTACGCGGCCTCCATTCTGGAACCTTTCTGCCCCATCGGCCGTCAGTTCTATGTGCTTATAATAGGTTAAATATACATAATAATGTTCAAACATAATTAGTTACAAGTTGTATGGTCTTAATTTATAATTTTATCTATGGGACCAACATAGAAACGGCAAAAAACACTTTCTGTCGACGACTTCAGTTTGTAATGTAATGTCATGTCATCAAAATCATTTTTACGATTTCAATGTCAATTCTGTGACTGACAGTACAGTTTTCCTCCTCATTTATTTTCCTCACTTAAAGTGGTATAAATCCGCAAATGTATTAAAAATCTTCTACTCTGATAATTAAGGTTTTAACGTCTTAGCGATAAGAACCATGGTTCGTATTAGACAGCAAGATTCGTGTCGCGAGCCTATCAAAAGACTTAGTACTGAAATAGAAATAGAAATAGAAATAGAAATAGAAATAGAAATAGAAATAGAAATAGAAATAGAAATAGAAATAGAAATAGAAATAGAAATAGAAATAGAAATAGAAATAGAAATAGAAATAGAAATAGAAATAGAAATAGAAATAGAAATAGAAATAGAAATAGAAATAGAAATAGAAATAGAAATAGAAATAGAAATAGAAATAGAAATAGAAATAGAAATAGAAATAGAAATAGAAATAGAAATAGAAATAGAAATAGAAATAGAAATAGAAATAGAAATAGAAATAGAAATATTCTTTATTTGCAAAAACATGGTAGGTACATAGATGATACAATAAAACGAAAAAGAACTCATGTTTTACCATCGTGGTGGCATGCAAAAATTTTAACACATATTATTATTAAATTAAATTAAATGTTAATGGTAACGGTAATTACACATATTAATAGTCATAGTTAATATAGGTACCGTCACAAAAATCAATGAAAATAAACAATTAAGACTTTAGTAATTAATTTTGAACTAAAATAAATGGTCCATCAATATCATTTCATGTCAAAAAATTCTTCAATGCTGTAAAAACAATTTTCAATTAGCCATCCACGCAAGCGTCTGAGTAACTGGTTGGTTGGCAATTTTCTTATTTCTAGAGGGATTTTATTATATATTTTTGTTCAGAATTTGTTCGTATAATTCTGGTTATACAATTCGTATATTTGTAGATAAATGAAATCGAAATTAAAATATTTTCGCTTTTTTCATACGTGTAATTGTTCAATTGTTTTTTCGTGTCAGTGTAAAAGATAATACAATCAATTTTTAAAGTTAAGTTTTTTATACATTGTAATGAGGTTTTATTCACGTGCGCGTAATAAGGTTTTATTCAAGGCGCTAACATTGCCCGCCCCTTTGGAAGCAGCAGGCTTTCAAAATTCTGAGAGTTAATTCGACTTGCTGTCTTCTGTCTCCAACGGCTGAAGTGGAAGCGGACAGATCTTCGACGTGGCGCGCTGAACGATGCCAGACGCGGTGAGAATGTCCGCCACTCGTGATACTCCGTCTCGGCCAGGGTATACACGTACAATACGGCCCAATCGCCATTTCAGGGGTGGTAGGTTCTCTTCCTTAATGAGAACGAGGGCATTTTGAGAAATGTCTGTTTGGTGAGCCTTCCACTTCGTTCTGGTTTGAAGCTCCGACACGTATTCTTTTGACCAGCGTTGCCAAAAGTGTTGCCTCATTTGTTCTACCCTGTCATATCGCATCAAACGGGGCGTAGCTGTGGTCGTCAGATCGTTGCATGGCGGAGCGGTCAAAGGCCGACCAATGAGAAAATGGCCAGGCGTTAGGGGCAGGAGATCATTGGGATCGGACGACAAGGGGTACATTGGTCGAGAGTTTAGGATAGCTTCGATTTGAGTGAGGACCGTGCTTAATTCTTCAAATGTCAAATTGGAGTTACCTATTATTCGTTTTAGGTGGTGTTTGCACGACTTCACCCCCGCCTCCCAGAGGCCCCCAAAATGAGGTGCATACGGTGGAATAAAACTTAATTTTATGCCGTCATTAGCAGCATAATCAATAATTTGCTGACTGTTATTATTTAAAAACAAAGACAGTTCTTTCTCAGATCCTACGAAAACTTTGCCATTATCGCTAAATATTTCAATAGGCTTGCCACGACGTGAAATGAATGGCTTCAAAGCTAGTAAATAGTCGTTTGTAGTAAGACTTGATACTAGTTCTAAGTGTATTGCACGCGTTATAAAACATATAAACAGACATATATAACATTTGACAAGTTTAGCTCCCCTCCCTTTACGGCTCAGTATCATATGTGGACCAGCATAGTCCACTCCGCAACGCATGAAAGGATAACCAGGTGCCAAACGTTCCGAAGGTAGGTCGCCCATGATGGGTGTTAGAGTTTTCCCATTCATACGCGTGCACATAACACACTCACGGACTACCTTCCTCGATAAATTTCTACCAGATAGTGGCCACCAGCTTTCACGAATTGTTGAAAAAAGTAGCTGGGGGCCTGCGTGAAATAGTTTTAAATGCTGGTATCTAAATAAAAGTTTGCAAAAATGATTTTTACTACATAGTAGTACCGGGTGTTTTTTATTATAGTCGAAATCAGATGCATTTGATAACCGACCTCCTACTCTAATTAACTTATTTTCGTCTAGGAATAAGTTAAGGCCAGATACTTTGTTCGAATCACCTTTACAATCGATCGGTAACTGTTTTAATAATTTATCATACTCATTCGGAAATGATTGGTACTGTGCAATGCGAACCAACATGTTTAATGATGCTTCTAACTCATTGACAGACAATGAACCGGTTTTTCTTTCTTTTTTATCAGCTGTGCGCGCGTTTGATAGGAATCTCAATACATAAGCACCACAACGCTGAAGACGCTGGAATGACGAAAATCGGGTAAAATCTATTACTGGTTGTTGTGACTGTACCACATGAGAAACAGCACACACCGTTTCCCTTTGTACTTCCGGGAGTTCTGTATTATCGTAAGTAGTGTGATTGACTTCGAAACGTATGTGTTTATCGCGTAAAAAGTTAGGACCGTCCCACCACAGTGTACAGTCAACAAGTGCATCAAGATAGACTCCTCTAGAGACCAAGTCGGCCGGGTTATCTTTCCCGCTGATGTGCAACCATACCGAGTCACCAGTTAGTTCGTTTATTTCCGTTACCCGGTGTTGTACAAACGTTTTTAATGAGTGGGGAGACATCCGTATCCATCCCATAACAATAGTGGAGTCAGTCCAGAAAAACACCCTGTCAAATGTTAATCTAAGTGAGGTAACAATTTTTTTATATAATCTTGCCCCTAAGAGTGCACCGCATAACTCCAACCTTGGAATGGTAACGACTTTAATTGGTGACACTTTACTTTTTGCGCATAATAATCTAACCGATACTGGAGAGTTATCGTCGGCGTTATACGTGCGCATATAAGCGCATGCACCATAAGCATCTTGAGACGCATCCGAGAAAATGTGTAATTCCTTTATCTCGTTTTGATCACTCATTACGTACCGCGGTATACACAGGTTTTTTAAACATCGTAATGCATCAATAAATTTCGTCCAGTCGGATCCGATTGTATCCGAAACCTCATCGTCCCAACCGATTTTACATAGCCACAATTTTTGCATTAACATTTTTGCAATTACCGTGACTGGGGCCAACAATCCCAGTGGGTCATAGATTTGCGCAATAATAGACAAAATTTGTCGTTTAGTTATACCGGGTGTGTTTGTCACAGCGGTAGTGAAATGCAACTCATCACTAGCGTTGTGCCAACCTATTCCGAGAGTTTTATTCTGACAATGCTCACCTACGCACAGTTCTTTCGAAATGTCAGTTATATCATAATTAAAGGTCCACTTTCGCAATGTGAAACAACCCGATAGTAATACTCTTGAAATCTTTTCGCAAATCTCTAATAAATTGTGTCTATCATCGTGTCCAGTAATTAAGTCGTCTACGTAAAAATCTTCGTTAATTAATTTAGAAATGAGAGCATCATCGCACTCATACGCTAGCTGCCTCAAGCAACGCATGCTTAAGTATGGTGCGGACGCAGTTCCGTATGTCACCGTATTAAGTTTGTAAATAGACAGCGGGTCCGATGGGCTCTCCCTCCATACAATAAGTTGCAAATCCCTTTGATCGTCCTGGACTAAAATTTGCCGAAACATTTTTTCAACATCAGCACAAGCCACGAATTTATACTGCCTAAAACGTAATAATATTGTAAAAACGTCATTCTGGAGAGGTGGTCCTATCATCTGGATGTCATTCAGTGACTTGTCTGACGTCGTAACAGCACTGGCGTCAAACACAACCCGCAATTTTGTTGTAGCACTATGCTCCCGATAAACTCCATGATGTGGAAGGAAATAATTCGGTATACTGTATGCGTCTATCTTAGTCATGTGACCCATATCACTATATTCACGAATAAATTCGGAGTATAGCTTTTTATAATGCTGTAGTCGATTTAATTTGCGTTCCAATGCTAAGAAACGCGTTTTTGCTTGGGTGTATGAGTCCCCGAGGTGATCAGCTGATTCCCGCAGTGGAATTCGCACAGAAAATCTACCACTATCAGGGTCCCGCTTTGTAGTTTCACAAAACGATTTTTCGCATTTACGTTCGTCTTCAGTTAGTATTTTACTAGTGATGGTATTGCCGGTTATTTCTTCTAACTCCCAAAATTGTCTTAACTGACTATCTACAGTTTGTGTAAAATTGCATTGAATTTTGTCACTACTACGAAATCGCGACTGACTACCAATAGAACCCGATATTAACCACCCGAGCCTTGAGCTCTGTAGGTATGGTCCACACGGCAATCGAATACGATTGTTGTCTAACAGATCCCAAAACAGATCCGCGCCTATTAACAAGTCAATCGCGGACGGCTTGTGAAATGAAGGATCTGCAAGCTGAACGCCTTCGGGAATGTGTAATGACTTGAAGTCAATGTTAGTAGATGGGAGGCTTGACGTGATACACGGTAAAACCATACACTTTACTGTCGCGATAAAATCGCATACCTTTGAACGTATGCTAACTTCGCATAGTTAATTCGACTGAGTGAGAGATTGCCCTACACCCGATATACGCATAGTGGACTGTATTGAATTAACGTTTAATAATTTGAATATTTTTTCCGAAATAAAGCAATGCTGGCTTCCGTTGTCTAAAAGAGCACGTATTGTAAGACGTCTATTATTGCCATCAATAACATCGACAAGCGCTGTACATAATAGAACCTGCTTTGATGGCAATAAAGTTAAATGAATGTCATTATTATTCGTATGATTCGTTTGCGTATGAAGAGCTGTTATCACCCCTTGCGTCTTATCAGCTGGCAATGAATTATGCGCACGACTAGCTGATCCTACACTCAGGTTAGTATCCGTATGTAACAGACTATTATGTTTCAACTGGCATTGTTTACATGGCCCAAACAAACATTCGTTTATTATGTGTCCGGCACGTAGACAATTAATACACAATTTCTTATCGTTTACAAATTGTATTCTATCTGTAATAGACAAATTTAAAAATAAAATACAAGTGTACAAGGCATGGTTACCATTGCACATGATGCAGACACGTATACGTTTAGTGTTATTATCATTTTTATTATTACTCATATTTGAGCGCGTGGAAACATAACTATGTGTTAGCTGTGAGTTATTATTCGACTGTCTATTAAAGTTATTCGTAGGTTTGCGTTCAGTGGTCGGTTTCGTATTTTGTGGATACTGCTGTTTATTATTAACAAAAGTAACTTCTAACATGTCAGCTTTATTTCTCAAGAAAGTCAATAAATCGTCTAACTTTAATTTATAATTTGAATCAGTTCTATGTGTACTAGAAATTGAAGCTTTATGACTTTCCCACTCCTTTTCTGTAGCAGTATTCAATTTAGTTAAGAGCAAATAAATGAGCAGGGTGTCCCACGACTCAGTTGGTTCGCCCAGGGTTTGCAATGCACGTAAATTTCTTAAAATCGTATCAATTAATTGTCTGATCTGCATAGGTGATTCTTTTGTAACTGATGGAGCTGAAAATAAAGATCTCACATGGTTGTGCACTAGTAAACGGCTATTATGAAATCTATTTTCAAGCAGTTCCCAAGCATGAGTGTAGTTTGATTCTGTAAACTCTAAAGCGCTTATTACTTGTAGTGCGCAACCACTGAGAGATGATTTCAAATAATGCAGCTTTTGAATTGAATCTAAATCTGTACGATTATGAATCATGGTAAGATAAGAATTTCGGAATTCTAACCACTGATCATATGAGCCGTCAAATGAGGGGAGCTTAATTTCTGGTAACTTTACAGACATGACCTTGTGACCCTGACTATGCAAGCACTTAGAATTAGTATTTATTTCATTTACATTTGTCAAACATTGAGAAACAGCGATATTTTTAAAGTATTGTTCCTCAACTGTCTCTCGGTACTCCAACTGCTGCTCCAACTGTTCCTCGGGCACATGTGCCTCTATTTTGCTTTGAACAGTAGAGAAGGTATCAAAACAATCCTTAGCTGACTGAATCCTTAAACTTATTTCAGTGACTTGCACTTCAGTCAACGTTACAGATTTTAATTTGCTTACGTATTTGTCAAATATTGTCAATCGACCCTTTAAAGTACCCCTAAGTTTTTTTAACTCGCTAATTTTAGCGTCTTCGGATGTTATTTGCTTAGAGATACTATCACTAAATTCGTTTTCCACACTCATTTTGAAGGCCCTAAAAGGCAAGGATGTGCTTAGGTACTAACAAGTTAAATAAATACGTAATGAAACACTCACGTTTATATCCGGATGAAACTTATGAAACTTTGGCTGAAAATCTGAGGTAAATAGACGCGTGATGATTTTAGCTAAAGAAAATAAGAATTAGACACAGTTAACTCACAAATCGAATTACATAAAGTATAGTTACGACTTTATATGGGGAAATGGCCAATATGAAGGCTGCCGGCTATGACCGTATTTTCTTGCTGGTTCTTTGATTACTGTTTATCCGTGCGACGAAGACCATGTTCAGAATTTGTTCGTATAATTCTGGTTATACAATTCGTATATTTGTAGATAAATGAAATCGAAATTAAAATATTTTCGCTTTTTTCATACGTGTAATTGTTCAATTGTTTTTTCGTGTCAGTGTAAAAGATAATACAATCAATTTTTAAAGTTAAGTTTTTTATACATTGTAATGAGGTTTTATTCACGTGCGCGTAATAAGGTTTTATTCAAGGCGCTAACAATTTTAATTGACATTGCGTAGCAGTTTCTATTGAACAAGGCAGTGCTACCCAACGCCTTCAAAAGTTCCAAGTCCTTATATCCTAGTGCTGTTAACTCTTTTTGCAAAACACATTAGTGATTATGAGACACCAATGGAAAGAAGAATCCGTGAAGGCACTAGGAGAAAAGATTTCAGTAATAAATGTAAACCCCATCTAAACATTGTCAAGCAGAGTTCTTACTATCAGTCAGTTGCATTATTTAATAGATTACCAATCGAATTAAAAGGTATAGTGTACAAGAGTAGCTTCAAGTCGGAACTGAAACATCTTTTGTTGAAAAAATGCTATTATTCAGTTGATGAATTTATAAATTATATGAGAAACACAGTATGATAGTTACTTAGTAAGTAATAATTGACATATTAATTTTTAATTCATGTCATTATATAGAAATAATAATACGATCTTATTGACTTTTTTTCATTCTTTTAAATACAAATGATTACTTCAGAATTTATATAATTAATGATGCATGTTGTATTTTCTCTAATTATTCAAATGTTTTTATTTTATTAATGTTCGACACAATGTATATTGTCATGAATAAATGGAATTGAATTAAATTTATTTGAATTGAATTGAATTGAATTGAATTGAATTGAACTAAGGAACCAAATTATGTAAAATAGGTAATTCTAGAAATAAGCCTCAAGAAAATATAAATACCCGTTTTTATGGCACTTCGTCTCTATTTCAAGCCTACACTTCCATACTTATTTAAAATTTCCACCTTTGACTTTTAACTATATTCGTAGCTTCACAATTTCTCTCCCGATTTACAATCCTACATCCTCTGACGTAGAGTTGAATTTAAATCAGCAAATGCTATGAAAGGTTGTTAATTTACTCACGTATTATATTAGGGCACGCGCACACGTGGCGCCGCGTCGTGTGAGCGCCGCCTAACGTAAATAACTTGATTTATATGACAGTCTGACTCGTTGTGTGATGTGCACCGGCTTTATAAAGGTGACGTATAGAAATTAGGTTTATACAAAATTGAATCTGCATTCCGATTCAGTGTTGAAAATTCGGTAATTTATCCGAATCCAAAGATTTTATATCGTTCTCGCATCGAATGTCAAATTTAGAGCTATTCTCATCCCGCATCCGAATTCGAGATGGCTATAAATATTTTTAAATTTACAATAACATCTAGTTTTTTCTAGGGAAAACGGATTTGGTGCATCCGACAAAGATCTCAAAAATTTTTTTTTTACAATATTAAGAAGATATCAGATCCTTGATATCACTCAACAATTTACTGACAGACATCGTCTTTGGACGTCATTGGACGTTTTCGACGTTGTAAGTAGCGTTTATATTCTTTGCGAATCGAGAAAACGAGTAATCGTGCGTGTGTGACGTCATTTCGATTCGGTGTGGAATATTTGTCGACGATATGGTTATTATGAATTGGATTTTTTTGCATTCAACTTATATCTATCCGAATCCATCATTACCAGAGTTATCGTAAGGTTCTGAATCCAGGTGCAGATCTGTGCCAACGAACTGATTTCCGATAAATCACGTGACTTATTTGCTAAAATATAAGGTCCTAATTTATTAGTTAGCTTCTTTCTAGGGGTGATTCTACTGCTCAAATATCACACCTTTGTCTATAGAAACAACATCAAAATCTCAAAAAAAAAACACTTTTTCATACAAACTGACGACCTCCGTAGCCGAGAGGCAAACACGCCGGACTTGGCGTCACTATCTCTGAGGTCCCGGGTTCGATTTTCAAAACGAACTTTCCTATGTTGTCTCGGGTCTGGATGTTGTAGACCTTAGGATCAGAGTTAAAAAAATACTAACTGATGTCAGCTGGTCGACGGTTTAATATGGGGAAGACATTTTTGTTTCAGTTTAAATGTGATTTAAATAGAAAATGTAGCTTCATTCCCACTGGAAGTATATCCTTTAAAGTAAAATAAGAAATGTCGAAATCGATACATAATTGACGAAAATATCGATAAACATACTTAGATAAAATACAGCCGAACAGAATTATTCTCCTTTTTTGAATTCTGTAAAAATAACGCTAGGTTACCTACGAATATATATAATGCACGGAAAACTAAAAAAAATTAAAATGAAGCATTTGGAATGCAAACAAGTAGAAAGTAAAGAAACAATGTATTCTTCTGGTATACTTTGACGTTGTTATTTAGAGCAAAGAAATGTACTATATTATTTGTGTACTAAAAGCCTTACGTATTTGACGCAGTAACACAACCAACATAGTACCACTTTTCCCTACTTTTTCAACGACACACGTATCTCATAGTGATTGATAACATTCATCACATAAGGGTCCGAAAAACTGCCCCTCTGATGTATGGGGCGAAGTCAATATCGCGCGGGCGCCGCACGGCCGCCGCGCGACAGTGAAATATGCGACGAACTGGACACTGGGCTTATTAAAATTGTCAGAGAACGCCTTTGATCACAAAAGAGTCCCGGTTTGGGTTCCTAGCTCAAGTAAAAAAAAAAACCGGCCAAGTGCGAGTCGGATTCAGGCCGAGGCCAGGGTTCAGTACAAACTTATAGATAAGTTAATAGTTTGTCTAATCTTTGTTTGGTATCGAGTCTCAAAGATTTTAACTGGATTTTTAGTTTGTTAAAATTTCTTTTTTTTTTGTTATACGACCACAAATGTATAATTTCTTTTTTTTATCATTTAGTTGTGGTAAAATATGTTCATCATCATCATCATTATTTCAGCCATAGGACGTCCACTGCTGAACATAGGCCTCCCCCATTGACTACCAGATTGGCCGGTTGGAAGCGGCCTGCATCCAGCGTCTTCCTGCGACCCTTACCAGGTCGTCTGACCACCTTGTGAGTGGAAATATGTTACTTTTTGCCAAATTTAATGATTTTATAAGAATTAGGTGTCGGCAAGCGCAGCGTAAGACGACAGGAAGACGCTTTATGCAGGCCGCTACCAACCGGATAATTTGGAAGTCAATGGGGAGGCCTATTTTCAGCAGTGGACGTCATGGCTGAAATGATGATGATGATGAAGGTTTCGTATCGAATGGGTGCCAAACCCTATTACAAGGCTTCGTCCGCTGTCTGTCTGTCTATCACAGGGCGGTATTTTTATCGTAAAAGGAGAAACTTGAAATTTTCACAAACGGTTTGAATATAGGTATCCACCCGCTATAACAATGATAGTAAAAATGAATGTTAAAAATTTAATTGAAAATTGTAAGGGAACTTGTTAACAATACATACAAAATTAAATATCTAACTCTAAGGTAGGGTTATAGAATAATGAACAGCGGTACAGAACCCTTCTCGTGCTAGCCCGGCTCGCACTTGCCTGGTTTTTTATTCAACAATGCCAGTCCTATAAACTTCAGAAAGTAAACGACAAAGCTCTAACCTAGCTTTTTTAATGAATCCTAGCTGTAAGCTCCAAATATCGCGAGCGTATACCCACTAAGCTCTCTGAAGCATTTATGGAAAATGCCAAAACAATTTTGAACCTCACTGCGAAAATAAACTTTATTTATAGAGCTGTAAAATTGTATTTTCTCTGTCCAAGTTAGGAGGGTAGCAGTAAAAAGCGTTCGACAGAGGTGACGCGCCCTCAGTGACAAGGCGTCGTTGGATTGTCGAGTCTTATTACCGGGAAAAGTTGGGGAAATGTGTGGTAAAGATTGCTTATACAGGGTAAATAAATTCATGGTATTCCCTTAATGAGAAATTGTATAATGAAGATGAACTCCGTTATTGAACAAAACTCAAATTCAAATCAAAAGAAAAATAATCAAATTTTCTAATGGTGATTTTCCTTCAAACCAAACGGTCCCTAGTTCGATTTCCGCTTTCTGTTACTGTACATACGATTGTTTTAAAATTGTCTCAAGTCTATGTGTGCAGGAAGACGCACAGTATTGTTTGGTACCTCCTAACAACGTAAGTAACACAACAATGTTAATTTCATATTTCAAGACATTGTAGTATTTACTGTTGCTCGCGATTTCGTTCGCGTGGTTTTTAGGGTTCCTTAGCCAAATGGCAAAAAACGGAACCCTTATAGATTCGTCATGTCTGTCTGTCTGTCTGTCCGTCTGTCCGTCCGTCCGTATGTCATAGCCACTTTTTTCCGAAATTATAAGAACTATACTGTTGAAACTTGGTATGCACTATGCATTCTGTGAACCGCATTAAGATTTTCACAAAAAAATAGAAAAATAATAATAAATTTTGGGTGCTCCCCATACTAAAACTCGAATTTTTTTTTTTTCGTCAAACCCATACGTGTGGGGTATCAATGGATAGGTCTTTAAAAATGATATTGAGGTTTCTAATATCATTTTTTTCTAAACTGAATAGTTTGCGTGTGAGACGCTTCCAAGGTGGTAAAATGTGTGTCCCCCCCTGTAACTTCTAAAATAAGAAAAAATATAATGTACATTACCATAAAAACTACCAGCGAAAATTGGTTTGAACGAGATCAAGTAATTAGTTTTTTTTTTAATACGTCATAAATCGTAAACCGCAATTTAACTTTCGTAATGTTATGGATTTCATTTTGCAATAAAAATACCATAACTATGACTCGATTGTCGTGATGGGTGAACTTTTACTCATAACGGTACCTACAGGTTTGTACGGAACCCTCGGTGCGCGAGTCCGACTCGCACTTAGCCGGTTTTTTAAAAAGCGGCTAAGTGCACGTCGGACTCGCCCATGAAGTGTTCCGTAGCAGCAACTAACATAATATAAAAGTTCTTAGTTAGTTGTAACTTTGATCGATGTTTTAATAGTGTAAATTGCGGTTTACGATTTATGACGTATTAAAAGAAACTACTTACTAGATCTCGTTCAAACCAATTTTAGGTGGAAGTTTGCATAGTAATGTACATCATATATTTTTTTTAGTCTTATCATTCTCTTATTTTAGAAGTTACAGGGGGGAGGACACACATTTTACCATTTTGGAAGTGTCTCTCGCGCAATCTATTTAGCTTAGAAAAAAAAAATATTATAAACCTCAATACTATTTTTGTTTCAGTTCTAAGTATGGGGAACCCCCAAAAGTTTTTGTTTCTTTTTTCAATTTTTGTGTGAAAATCTTAATGCAGTTCACAGAATACATCTACTTACCAAGTTTCAACAGTATAGTTCTTATAGTTTCGGAAAAAAATAGCTGTGACATACGGACGGACAGACAGATAGAGAGACATGACGAATCTATAAGGGTTCCGTTTTTTGCCATTTGGCTACGGAACCCTAATAAAAACCATAGTTAGTCTAACTAAACTAAAAACCTCGCGAACAAAGCTGCAGGCAACAGCTAGTTAAATTTTAAACTTTTTAAATTTTTTGCATTTACAATAATTCTAGTTTATTATATCAAGGAAAATACTACCCATTCCTCAGGATCAAATTAAAATATGGTTGCGTGAAAAAACTAAAGAATCGCATCTAACAGAATGGAGTAACAATGAAGGGTGCATGCAAACAAAAAATTCAGTTCCGGTGGCATCAAATGAGCTTGCCCGCAACCTCATCAAACTAAAAAGGGACAAAATCCACAAGGTTATAGATGTTACAACCGGTCACTGTCCTCTAAACAAGCACCTTTTTAACATAGTTGCAACTGACAGCTCCACATGCAGATAAGATGAGAGATGCGGAGGCAGAAGAAACGCCACAGCACGTGCTCGTGGAATGTAGGAGCGTGGTAGACCAACGGGCGCAGATTCTTAAATCACCAGGATCGCTCCCGGAAGCTAGCAGAATTCTGAAAAGGTTGCTGACCTTCTGCGATGACCTAGGCTGGTTGGAGTAAGAAGGAAAAGGTAGCACGCACAATGGCCCAATCAAGAGGCTAAGTGTGGAAACAGAACAGACAAACTAACTAACCATCAAGGAAAATACTTTTTGCCAACTGAATTCAAATTCGTTATTTGCCATAAATAGGGTATGTAAATGTTGTTGTAATACAGTTAATGTAGCTTATAGAACTAATTAGCCATGAGATACTTCTAACGTAACGTATGAACGTCGGCATTTAACGGTAAGAAGCGCCATCTATAATGACATTTATCTGGCATCCCTTGGGAACTGTAAATTGTCCAGGATAAAAAGTATTCTATCTTTTATTCCAGACTAATATCTATTTCTGTGCCAAATTTCGTTAGTGCCATAGATCCGTTCAGCCATTCTGGCGTGATTTAGTAACAAACATCCATCCATCCATACGTTCGCATTTATAATGTAATAGTAATACATTTAAAACTAGATGTCTGTGACTCCATTCGCATGGCCTTTAGTTTAGAAAACAAAAACTGGATAGGGACACCTAATCACCTAGCTCATACCTACCTCATACCCACCTATAATGTTCATACCTATCACCTACGTAATATTACATTTATGTCGTACACATATGACGCAATAAATGGACGACTTATTATTTCACGCAAAACTGCTAAATAGATTTTTGATGAAATTTGACCTGCCCCTAGCACTAAAACCAATAAAACCAATTTATTTCTGTAAATAGGCCTAAATTAAGCTCTTTTACACGTCCCAATATATTTTTTTATCCTACCACTATTACACTACTATAACACTACCCCACCACTAAAACACGTTAAGATATTATGATATAGCGATTTATCGATACCAACTGTCATTTTTTTTAAACATGATAGATATAAACGCTATGTTGAATTTTTATCGAAACAACGATCATAACATGTGACGTCACCGACACGGCGATTCAGCATGGCGGCTATAACTTTTATATTCTTGCAATTGGTGTCGATAAACGCTATATCATATCGTGTTTTGCTGATCAAGCAAAGGGGGCAAGCTTGGATTAACACTTAAGATACTTTTTATCCGGGTAAGGTCAACGCAGACGGAGTCGCAGGCAAAAGCTAGTATGAGATATAGTAGCCTACCACCGCTTTATAGGCTGGTCCTCCAAAAAAATGCTCCTATCATATCAAATAAACATATTCGATATATACCGAAAGATCTGTAGCATCATTTCCCCAAGGACTAAGGGGTCGCACCTGAAATATGAATTCCGGAATTGTTATAAGACAAACTTATAAATCATACTGACACCCGTCGATTTGTCTCTTATCAAGGCCTTCTGTAGCTTCGTTAAGTAATATTAGCGAGACGTCTCTGAGTTTGTTGCGCTGTTTCTTCTCATCACCAGCCGGATGTAGTCCCAAAGCGGTGGTAGGGCAAAGCTATAAAAAAGCAAAAGCAAGCAAAAAGCAATAAATGAACTTTGAACTTGAACTATATTTTTGGGACGTGTTTAATTGCCTGAAAGAGGGGCTATATACTGAATAAATGACTATTATATTTAAAGACATAGATTTCGATCCTTTGTTTGCTCAATTGGGCTTGTTAAGTCTAGGTTTCGTTTAAACGTATTTCAATCAGGCAGCCCTATCGCCGAAAGCAACTTTGTCCGACAACCTTTGGGTTTGGGTAGAGCAAATTAAGTTGTAGTAGAGTGGCTAACGTATTGAATGATATCACGTAACAGTTTTGTTGGTAATGTTAATACATATTGTACACAATCACACCAATTATCTAACCCCAAGTCACCCAAGCTAAGCAAAGCTCATACTATTGCGACTAGATAACGGATAAACATACTTAAATACATTTACACATCCATATAAAATGCTCATGTTCATTACAAAAACATTGGCCCCTTGCGGAATTCGAACCCGTAACTGTAATAACCTATAATGTTTTTTTGCAATAACATATTTTGTCTGTCTATCATCAATAGTGACGTAGTAGAGAGAGAGGTGATTCGCCTCGAATGCAAAGCATTCCGGGCTCAACTCCTAGTTCGGGTCAATTTATAAAACAATATTCTCTACATTTTTCGTTTCAAGAGTCTCCGAGTTAGACACCGACAGACAGACAGTCGGACTTAGCGAAAATAGAAGTGTTTTTTGTTTACTACGGAACTATAAAAACCAGACAAGTGAAAATATGACTTGTGACTAGAATAATATGACGTCCACTGCTGAACAGGCCTCCTCTAATGACTTTCATCGGGGGGATTGCCAATACTCGCCACGCTTGACAGGCGGGTTGGTGAGCGCAGTTTTTTATAAGATTTCGCACGCAGACGCTGCTGCCCGTCTCGTGCTACAGGAATTAGTCGCCTCTTCAACACGCTACCTGTTGGCGGTGGGGAAGTTCACGGCTGTCCCCACACGACACAAGTTTTTAATATACAGGTTGTAAAAAAGGCACGCCAGACTTTAATATATTAACCCCGCTTGTTGGTGCTTTCGCTTTCCCGAGTCCGACTCACCCCCAGATCGGGCCCGCTAGAAAGGAGCCCGAAAGCGGTCCGGCCTGTCTCGGCAGTTCCGGTCCCGTCTGCGCCACCACTAGCGGGCTCGCCGCTTGATACGCCTGCTGCCTTACGCACTCGACGCTAGTATGGGGCCCGACTCGTACGAGTGGGGCTTCGAATGATTTACAGAATTACCCTTGATCGATATAATTGTACATAGAAATCACTGTTCACCGTTATCGATACAACTAAATTATTTTTACCGACAGCTCGGTTCGCCGAAAGAAATACTTAACATTCTTTCGGCGAACCGAGCTGTCGGTAAAAAAAAATATATTTGTATCGATGAACGATGAACAGTGATTTCTATGTACAATTATATCGTTTAAGGGTAATTCTGTAAATCATTATGGGCTCGTACGAGTGAGGCTTCGCCCCTCCTCAAATGCACTCAGCGATAGGTCCGACCGAAAAAGAAAACAAAAAAACTTTCGCTTTTAAAAATCACTAGTGCCGCATTAATAAACTTTGTCATTCGACTCGCTGGATAAAAAAATTCGAGTTATGATCACCGGCTAAATAAACGAAATAAATTAAAATATCCTGGAAACCAAACCTGGAAAAAAACGCAAAGCAAAACTTTTTGAATTTAATTGGGAAAAAAATCCGAACGTTTTACACAAAAAAGTTGACTTCGACAGCTGATTATTGGATCTCATAATTTCTAATAGAGTCCCTATTTAGAGTTCCGTACCGTAAATTTGACGCAAACGAAGCAGTGGGAAAATGGCAACATATTATTACAATGGATTGATTTTATTAGCCAACGATAAATAGATTCCCACACACTCACCTCTATCCAGCAGGTATAGTATAAAGGAAATAATTGAATTAAATATACATGGGAATTTATGTTTCAAAAGCGCCGAAACCACAATATTCTGTTACATCAATAACTGGTATCCATTTTACGAGTTTATGTCCACAGAGGCAATTTAATGAAGCTCCCGACAATAGATAAGGCAATTACAGACCGGACAATGCAGGCTATAGCTGCATATTGGTTGTATAGCAGCCACATTGCAGACTATAGCTGTTTAACCGCTCTCTTTATTGACGTTAAATTACTGGGCGGCTTAAATTGCGTAGTACTCGTATTTTAGGGACGTATTCGAAATTTTAAAATATTTTCTTTTACTTAATTGGACATTGCAGCGCTCAGTCTCACCTCAACTATAAGATGACCTGTCTTTGCTGTACTAACCACTCCAACATGCAGGCCCAGTGCAAACTGGTAAGAGTAAGGGTGTCTGTTATACAGGGTTACAAGGCAAAGGGGTGCCAAATCTTCAGGAGTGGCTCAGAATCAGTAACCTAATCGAACTATGCAAAGAAAACATTTTTTTTCACATTTAATTATTCCTATCCGCTGTTAAAAATCATAGGCATGGATAATTTAACTCATTCATGAAATAATTGCACCGTTTGTGCACAGGGTAAGGTCCTTGTTGGCTCGCCGTACCTACGCCTATGATAAATGGCCGCGCGGCTTTCGTAGTCTCGTTATTGGCTTTATTTTCGGATATTTTACGTTTTTTTTTTTCGTGAAATACGATTATTAAAAATAATAACGTTCTTTGCATAGTTCGATTAAGTTACTGATTCTGAGCCACTCTTAAAGATTTAGCACCCCTTTGCAATGTAACCCTATATTTACTTGTACCAGCAAAGCGTACACAAAGCCAACTTTGTTAAAATGTAGGTATTAATCCGTAACCAAATTCCATGCAACAATTGCATCGTCCCAACCAACAAAATATTTCCATAACAGTAAGACCTGATAGTGGCAGCCGGATCCGAATATCTACATGAATATATGAGAACATAAATATACAGGGTGTTTCACGAAATTTCACAGAATATTAAACTCTAGCAAACTCCAAATACGGGATGTACTAGCTAGGTTCATCCATTGACGACCACCGTAGCCGAGAGGCGAGCATACCGGACTTGGTGTCCGGTTTCGGGTACGATTCCTGGTCGGTCAATGTAGAAAAAAAACTATTTTTTTACTTATATTGTCTCGGGTCTGGGTGTTGTGGTACCGTCGTTGTTTCTGATTTCTGTAACACAAATGCTTAAGCTACTTATCATAGGATCAGAGCAGTATGTGATGTTGTCCAATATTTATTTATTATTTACTGAATAGGAATCAGTTTGATTGTAATGACAGACGTCAACGGAGCCTTAAGCACACAGCACACAGCCATCAGGGAGCGATGTCGACCTAAAAGTATTTAAACCGAAATAAATTTCAACGTAATCTTGTCCAGAGAGCAAAAATAATCGCTTCGTTCTAATCGATCGAAAAGTATACAAATTAACATTTATTCTTCGATCGATTTATGTGAAGCAGTTATTTTGTGAAACTTACACAGGTCCTCAATAGTATTAGTTATTGACAGATTAACGATCATTGTAAAGCTGTAGCATTATTAAGAATTTATTTTTTCAATAAAAATAAGTCTTCTGTATAACACAATTTGTTTTAAAATCCTTTTACTTGACCACCCTGTATATTTATTTTGGTGCATTCGACAAACAGTGGCTATGCCTTTGTGGTGCGCAATCGAGAAGAGCAGTCTTTGTAAGCGAACCGAGATTTGACCGGTTGTAAAAATAGAAGCTAGAATTTTAGAATTTACGTCTCAAAGAGGTTTCTTTTGGATTGTCAGAATAACTTGAGATACAACGCTTAAGTAATTATTTAAACAAAGCAACTGTCATTTCGTATATAGGTTTGTCTCTTTCACTCATTTATTACTAATAGAAAAATGCGTTTTATTTACAAAATACATTGTAATTTCCGTCTCCATGTCTGTCCGACTGTTTTGTTGCTTTTTCCGGAAAAAATTAAATTTGAAAAACCGTTTTTTTTTCTCTCTCTCACTCATTTATTACTAATAGAAAAATGCGTTTTATTTACAAAATACATTGTAATTTCCGTCTCCATGTCTGTCCGACTGTTTTGTTGCTTTTTCCGGAAAAAATTAAATTTGAAAAACCGTTTTTTTTTTCTCTCTCTCACTCATTTATTACTAATAGAAAAATGCGTTTTATTTACAAAATACATTGTAATTTCCGTCTCCATGTCTGTCCGACTGTTTTTTTTGCTTTTTCCGGAAAAAATAAATTTGAAAAACCGTTTTTTTTCTCTCTCTCACTCATTTATTACTAATAGAAAATTTGCGTTTTATTTGCAAAATTTGTTTAAAATACATTGTAATTTCCGTCTCCATGGCCGTATGTTTTTGGGATTTCCAGGGAAAAAAATAAATTAAAAAAAACTTAAAACGCTTTTTTCCATAGGTGCAAATATTTGAGTCATCACCATTAAGTTGAGAATATGGTGTTATTTGCCTGAATAAATATTTGTTAATAATTAAGTGCTATCTCTTACCGAAGTTAGGAAAACAGGGTAGGTTTTGAGTAGGGTACACTGAAGACAGTGGCGTGCATTCCATATAGGCTGTTATGCAGAGCCTACCTTAGTAAATCCTACAGAACAGCTAACCATCTTTTTTTATTTGTCAATCTACCTCTTTACTAAAGTATATGTAATATTTTTTTCGTCTACATAACTTATTCGTAACTAATGCACGCAATTCGCGCGCAACTTCGATCGTTTCTATGCAATATACCTATAGTAGGCGGCGGCAAGAGAGCCTATAAATTCACGCACATTTCCTTAATTTTAACACACACCTACGTATTCTGTACGCATAAGAACACGGTTTGAAAAATCCTTTTTTTTTCAATATTGAAAACCCGACCAAAATCAAGATGACACACTTTTCATACATGACAGTTAGATGATGTAGTCATTCGCATTTAGCAAAGTTTTCCAGTAGTAGGCTCCGCTACCTGTGCTTCTCACACCAGACGGCGCTAGTAGCGCATGCATTGGCGCACTAGAGAAATACTTCCGCGTCCAGTCAAAATATGTCGTATTTTATGTAAACTTTACATTACTAATTTTTTAAATTAAATTTTAAATAATAACATCCTAATTGTATTCACAGTGACGAATTAAACATTTAAAAACGATTAATAAACTGGTTGCAAAATTGTTTTCTTAAAAGTAATGTAAACATTGTTTTGATAGTAAGTTTTGATCAGCCATTTTTTTTTTCATTAGTTTGCTTTGGCTTTCATCGCGTTTTGGAAAATTATTTATGTTCTTACTGATCGTACACTATTTATTTTGAGTGCTATTATAGTTTTCGGAGTTCAGTGCTGTGTTGTTGTGCTTATACAATGGAGAAACTGCAATGTACAGTATGTAATGAGCATTCTATTTGTTTAGACAAATTACGCGCCAATCTCTTTAGTAAATTTTCATTTGTGGATAAGGCAAAAATAGTATCATTTCCTAGTTGGCGTGCTCGAACACATTTAATTAGCAGGGTTTAGATACGCCAAAGTTTATTTTGGCTCAATTCGGAACAAGTTTAGTGTATCTGTGATTTACGATTTCAAATGTAACCTCAAATATAGCAATATAGATTTTTAACAATATTCTTGATTATACTTGTGTTAAGTGGTTAAAAGTTAGTTGTTGTAATAGTTGAAGCGTAAACAAATGCGGTGAACAAATAACAAACTCATAAAACTAGATAATTAAGTTAACTCGACAAAAACGCCGAAGCCGCCAATTTGTTGTTTGTTTACCTCTCGTGATAAGTTATGTTTTTGTTACCAAACAATGAAGTTTCTTAAATAAAGTGCAGTTTAATAAGCTTATCGGTGCAAACATGATGAAAGATTACAGACTGGTTATAGGAGCGCGAAAAAGTGATAACTAGGGAATGACTTTTATGCACTATGAATATCAATAAAATGACATGTTATGATAATTCATGCATTTTTTGTGATATTTGTGGTGCTCCATACAACTCTTCACTGCCTTAAAAAAATATATTATATTCCCGCCTCGAAACGCTAAAATTGGTAAGTCTTATTTAAAATAATTGATTTTGATAGCAAGTTTTTTTGTGATGATGTTACTGCCTAGTGCCTACCCAGCCCAAAATTCAATGCACGCCCCTGACTGAAGATGATCATATAAAAAATATTCCACCTATTTAGCTATTTATTAATAACATAAGAAAAACATAAAAAAACACAAATTCTCTTATTCAATTCAATAATTTAAAATTTAATTGATTGAAATTGATTTAATTTATAATTTAAGATTGAATTTGATTGCATTTAGTTTATAGTTTTAAAATTTTGTGTGATTTAATTTATAATACAATTTATATGGAATAGTAAAATTAATGATATCGAATTTAGCTGAATTGGATAGATAAATTGGATAGTTATTTTATTATTGTATTGAATTGAATCGAATTAAATTGTGTTGGATAGTTATGTTGTAATTAATTGAATCTGAATTGTATTAGATAGTTAGTTATATTATATTGATTTGAATTTAGAATTGAATTGAATTGGATTGAATTAATTAATGTTTCTTATGTTACTTATATGGACTCTGTCTGAAATAAATTGATTTTATTTTATTTTTAATAAGGTGTAATGAAAATGTAATAAATTATTATCTACTAATACAAAATAACATATTATTAGATGACATGAGGCCGCATCGGACCGCAATTTACGACCTCCGTAGCCGAGCGGCGCGCATACCGGACTTGGTGTCGCTATCTCTGAGGTCCCGGGTTCGATTCCTGGTTGGTCAATATAGGAATATATATTTTCTATATTGTCTCGGATCTAGGTGTTGTGGTACCGTCGTTGTTTCTGATTTCTGTAACACAAGTGCTTTGGCTACTTACTATAGGATCAGAGCAATATATTGTGATGTTGTCCAATATTTATTTATTAAATTTCTATTGTCTCGTTCCGCAAGCCTGCTTTCATCAAAACATATAATTAATGCATTGTCTACTCTTGTATAATTTAAATCGGAACACATTCAGACTAGTTCCGATTCAACAACAAACCCACTAATTAGTTTGAGTCAACAAAAACAAATGACAACTAAATACGAGTCTGACTAGCACAAGTCAACAAAATACGATAATGAAAGCCGCATCATTCGGTCCTTTGATTCTGACGTGGCATTTAAGGGTGGGTTCATATTTGTTTCTTTTTTAAATCTGAGTAAATAAGGTACTTTGATGATTAATTATTTTAATTTAATTAAATCTACTCTTTTATTTACAATCTTACAATATAATATATTTACAAAACAATAAAAGTAAGTAATTCCTTAAATTAATTATGAATTTGGTTAGATACTTAAGACTGTATACTATGTAAACTATTGTAACTATTGCTGGTAAAACAAATAAATAAAATAAATATTTTTTTTAAAAAATATTTATGGCAATTTCCATTTAACAAAAAAGTTTACATAATAAGATGACGTGGGACACCTTACCTCATATTAAATGGATACTATTAAATTTCACTTGTCCTTAAGAATGTATGCCCAGCTTTCAGGCACTTTCTGACTGTGCAAACCAATATCATCAGCCTTTGGAAGTCCACTGTTGGACATAGGCCTCCCCTGTAGATTGCCACAGCGAGCGGATCAGTGCCGTGTGCATCCAGCCACTACCCGCAACGTTGACTAGGTCGCCAGTCCACCAGGTAGGAGCCAATATAAGCAGAAACTTTTATAAAAAAAAAATATAAAAAAATTGGACAACATCACATACATTGCTCTGATCCTATGAGAAGTAGCTTAAGCACTTGTGTTACAGAAGTCAGAAAACAAGAAAATAATTTTAATACTTAAATCATTAAATACACCTCATTAAGTCGGATTTGGTCGAAGACCCAACATGTTTTAGTGATAATATTTATGACCAAATAAGCCAAATGAGTCAGTGAGTTCATTTGATTATTAAAGTAATTGTTTTATCGTAATACTATTATTTTTGCAGCTCCGAATAGCATTTTGATAAGTTTAGACTTATCAATTTGCAAAATCAAATTTATTTAGTCGACCTTCTAAGTCTAAGTTAAGTAATAATACTAATACTTAACAGTTAACCCCAGTCGCTATTTAAAAAAATCAGTTAAAAAGTTTCAATTTCACGGGTTGTCTTAAACGGTTCCCTTTAAAAGATTTACAGTTCAATTCATTGAAGTCGGTAATCTGACATTTGTTTTGTCACATAAAGAATTTGTAGAATTTCCATTGGCCGAAATAGCAATTTACATAATATATTGTTTAATCCTCTAATTAACAAATGTGCATAGCAATATATTGGCACTACATTATACTCAAATGTGGACGCGGATTAATACGTCATTTACTATTCATGACACGTTCATGGAGTGAAGGGAGGTCACCCCCTCCCACTCTGCATCCAGGCTTTAATTAAATCTTCGATGCAATTGTTATGAGTTAATCAGCGGACTCTGATTAAAAAGCAATGTCTGTCTGGTCGTGGCTATTTCATGAATGAATTGGGTAATTTTATAACGACCAGAGATCCTAGTGTGAGTTGCATACAGGGTGGCCAGAAAAGTGACGTTCAAAAATTTTTTTTAGGTTCCTCGTGTTGAGAAGTATCTGAATCATGTATGCTCTACGATTCTTTCGTAGTTTTCGAGTTACGATTTTTTTTAAATAGCCTATGAAGCCTATGAAGTAGTTACTTCTTTATTATTATTATTATGAAAGCTTAGAGTCTAGCTTCTCTGAAGCTACTTAGAAATTATCAGTTTAGATTTTTAATTTTAAGTTGAAAATTTAAATGATAACTCACTTAACATAAGATCTCAACTTTAGGTCAATTTTGTAGTAACTTCCATTAAAGTTATGAGGCTGTTTATTTTATGCATAAATGTACAGTTCATAGAGATTTAGTTGCAAGAAAAAAAACGAAGAAACCTTCTACTTTTTCTTAGAAATTATTCAAACTCCGGTTGCAAAAATTCATTAAAAAATTCGTAACTCTAAAACTACGAAAAATCGTAGAACATAGGTTAGGGGTGATTCAGATACATCTCAACACGAGGCATCAAAAAAAATTTTTGGACGTCACTTTTCGGGCCACCCTGTATGTCGAGCACCTAATCTTTAGAGCAGCAATACGAACCATCTTTCTCCGAAACACGTTAGTGATTTTTCACTTACATTTAGTATGAACTGACAATTCGATGACCGTCTGGTTTGCGCTCCGGACTTCAAACCCAGCGGTTGCGGGTTCGAATCCGATAAGGGGCAAATGTTTGTGTGATGAGGCACGAGCAGCGACCCATAAGTTATGGATGTTTATTGCAGTATTTCAGAATGTTTGGGAATTGTACTACATTTACTTTTCGATATACAATAGGCCCTCAGATTGGCGCGCCGTGGTGCGGTGTTTCGCACTCAGATTGGCGCGCCGTGGTGCGGTGTTTCGCTTCCCATAATTGGCTCCTTAGATTGGTGTGGTGTGGTGTCTTAATTTCTAGGCTCGTGTCTGGGTGTGCTGGAAGTCGGAGTGTTATGAGTAGACATCGGATTATATGCATTTGCATGTTTGCATATGCAAATGCATAAAACTCCCTAATTACGGCGTTAGTGCATATTTTAGCCTTTTTTCCCAATCGTGCATATTTCGTTAAATAGCAGGAGCGTAATAGAGGAGGTATGTGTGACAATGACGTGTAGGTGCGAGCGCAGACTCAATATTGTCCAATGACGTCAGTTGATGAGGAGAGGTCATTCTCGGCGTACAAATTGATACTGGGTGACAGACAAACGTCACAAATTTGCGCTCGAAAATTTGTAAAAATACTTAATTGTATATTGCCACAAAAACTATACTTAATTTTAAGAGAACTGTTTTTGTACACTCTTTGTTTAAAATATAAAAATAATAAAGGTTTTTTTATTTTGTATTGTGCATATTTTAGACATATCAATCGTTTTTAGTGCATATTTCGGCCTTTTTTAGTGCATATTTGCATACATATTTTGGCATTTTGTTAGTGCATATAATCCGATGTCTAGTTATGAGAAATCGTTGTCTGCTATATTTTAACTTTGATTTATTAATAAATATTTGTACTTATTGCTGATCGCGTTAATTCCCAGTTTAGTGTGTATTAATCATGCAACGCAAAAGTTTAAAGTAAAAGTAGTCAAATCCTTACTTGGAGATCATGACAATTAGTGTATTTCTTATATTTTTTTAAATATTTATATTCAGCCTCCCTAGCATGAGCACATGATATATCGACACCAACTGTAAAAAATATGACAGATATAGGCACCATGTTGAATCGCCGTGCCGGTGAAGTCACTTAATACTCGTATAATCGTTGTTTCAATAAAAAATAAAAATGACTGTTATATCTGTCATATGTTACAGTTACTGTCGATATATCGCTTTATCATATCATATCATATCGTATTTTGGTGGTCATACTAGAAGGGCAGGACTATAGTTTTAACGATTGGTATCCTACTCACCTTAATTAAACCAGGTCTTATTGAAGAGTTAAGTATTTAATTTGCAAAAGTCAAAGTCAAAGTCAAAAATCATTAATTCAATTTAGGGCAAAAAACTGCCACTTATGAACGTCAATAATAACATTATTGGCCCATATGGGGCAGAATATGTCTCCTTATTTTTTGGGCCCTACTAGCGCTTCGAGACAAGACACAGACAATCTGGCAAGTGCTGAGAAGAAACGCCGGAACAAACTCAGTCACCACTAGCTGCCACAGAAAAAATATAAATCAAAATAAACAGGTAGTTACATCAGTTTAGTGCAGGCTGGACTGACCATACATTCTTGTCATCAAGATAGTCTTGAATTTTGTAATACCCCTTTGACATTAGGGTAGTAGACTTATTAGCTCTAAGTTTACTTTTTAATATGAAAGTTAAAAAAACAAAATCCTTTACATAGAAAAGAAAACTAAACAGGGTAAGTAAGGGTTTCTAATACTGACTCTGTCTCTGTCTAATAAATAGTCTTCTATTTATTTAATTACTAAAAAATATTACACAGAAGTTCGTTCCAAATCCAACTTATAACTCTCACGTATCGCAAAGAATCATGTCAATAAAATATCGAGTTCCTCAAAGTCGTGTGGGACATAAAGGCGTCAACCCTCGTTCAGCGGGTCAAGTGAGCCTGAGGCTGAGCGCGGTGACCCAGAACTGTTAAGGGTTATGTCACACTGGGTCGTTTGACTAGTACGAGTATAACTTTAAACTGAATTTTTTGTTTTTCTGATGAAGATTTATGTCCGGTTTACATTCTAACAGTAAGTTAAAACATAATGAAATTGAGCGATGTTAAAAACTTGATTGTTACATTTTTTGCATGTCAGATTATTAAATTTGTAAAAATCTTTAAAAAAAGGCAGTATTTGGTTTAGTCAGGAATTCAACGTACATATTGCGTTTTAGATTTTTATTTTCAGTTAGTTCCTAAGCAGTGTTGTTTGATAAACCGTAGTATAGTGTGCTGTGACAAACTGACATACTGTTACTGCCATTATCCAATAATATCCACCAGATCTCTAATCAGCCCATGTTATGTATAGGCCTTCTTTTTATCGTCCTACTTCTTACGGTCCTAAACCTTACACTGGGTCTTAGAAACTCGCACAATTTCGTCGGATTAGCAGGCCACAGCCACTACCTTCGCCCGTCTCTTGAGCACCATTCTGTAACTGCTTTGTTCCACTGATCTATTTCTTACGGTCCTAAACCTTACCCTGGGTCCTAGCCTCTTACACAATATCGTCGGACCAGCGGGCCACTGACCTTCGCCCCTCTCTTGACCACCATTCTGTAACTGCTTTGTTCCACTGATTTACTTCTTACCATCCTAAACCTTACCCAGGGTCCTAGCCACTCGCATAATATCGTCGGACCAGCGGGCCATTGACCTTCACCCCTCTCTTGGCCACCATTCTGTAACTGCTTTGTTCCACTGATCTATTTTTTACGGTCCTAAACCTTACCCTTGGTCCTAGCCTCTTACACAATATCGTCGGACCAGCGGGCCACTGACCTTCACCCCTCTCTTGGCCACCATTCTGTAACTGCTATGTTCCACTGATCTACTTCTTACCATCCTAAACCTTACCCAGGGTCCTAGCCACTTGCATAATATCGTCGGACCAGCGGGCCATTGACCTTCGCCCCTCTCTTGGCCACCATTCTATAACTGCTTTATTCCACAGAAATTGGTTGGGAAGTCACAGCGTCAGGCCACAGCCTGACTATTTTTACCTTACATATTGAGTGCCAAGGCAAGGGAAGACATTATGAGGAAACATGAACATTCAGCTAACACTGGATGTGTAGCCATGATCCAACGTGATGCCGTGTAGCCATGTTATAAAATTATCTTGTTCCTCTGTCTAAGGGTTACGGAGGTCTGATGGCAATCATCATCATCATCATCATTTCTGCCCATGGAGCATATACCCTATAGAGTAGAAATGTCATATGATTTGTTCGACAAAATTTTCTGCCATTTTTTAATCTGTATCTGTTGTTTGTGTATGGGCGAGCGTTGACAGGAGTTTTTATTTCATACTAAATGTAAGTAAAAAAATACTTTTTAGTTTCAAAGAAAGATGGTTTGTATTGCTGCTCTATGCATGTGTGGTATTTACTCGATGTTTCTGCCATAGGATGTCTACTGTTAAACATAGGCCTCCCCCTATGACTTTCATTGGTGGGGATTGCCAATACTCGCCACGCTTGGCAGGCGGGTTGGCGCACGCAGACGCCGCTGCCCCTCTCGTGCTACAGAAGTTAGTCGCCTCTTACGACACGCCTGCTGTTAGCGGTGGGAAAGTATATACTTTACGTGATATCAATCGCAATGGATGGATGGATATCGTTCCAAAGTAATAACTAGACGTGCCGCATAGGATCTAGATCTAGATAGGATCTAGGATCTCAGACAAGCGTATCCTAACTAGAAAGGATAAAGGAGAAACATATTATTGAGTAACCGAGTCACTGCCTTTGACATTTTTTAAGTACCTACCCAATGCCATCGACACAGCCGTCAACCCTTGTCGCCTCGCGCCGGGTCGACTGAAACCGAGACGCAGTGACCCAAAACTGTTGAAGGTTTGTTACACTGCGTGGGCATTTTTAGTATTGGGGTAGTATCGATAAATTGGAACTAAACATGGGATTGAATGGCTTTGTTAACTGCATAAATATAAGGTATGAATACAAACTTTTGTTCTTCGAATCAGAAAATTACTTTTTCACTTCTTCGTCATTTTAAATATGCGTCAGAATATACATCAATAACCACAGTCTCAAAGTAAAAGATTAACATCCCTGTGTTACGTTACGAGACAGTGAATTTGCCAGTAGCGTTTCCCAGAACTCCTAGACTCAAATGATGAATTCATGATTTTGATGTTGACCCTATAGCAAAAGTAGTTTATCAGCAGCTGATCAAGTGATTTTAAGGAATTCCTATTCTTTTGTACAATAAGGGCATTTATTAGCTTCTGTTTAATTATTAACTTACTTTTTTTATAGATTATACTTCTCAACGTTTAAATCAGGAAAAAAAATTCTTGTTCTTAAGTTTTTATGAGATTTTGATGTTGTTCCCATTGTAAAAGTTATTTTATTTAAGCAATAAGGACGTTTAGTATCAAAAACCATATAACAAGCACTATACTGAGATCGACCAATTTCCTTACCCCCCATCTCAGACAGAACGGCCACCCCTAACCCACACAACGTACATCACGTTCAAACGAGGGCCGACAATTTACACAACGCAGTAACACCTCGGATTTACGGATACATATCTTTATTTATGGCCTGGCTGTTACTTTTTAGGGTACCGTTAAGGGCAAAACGCCTATTCGATTTTATGAATAACAAGGAACAGTCTTATAGAGGCATTATCTTAAGTAAACCTGCACATTTTGATACGACTGAATATGTGTTGTTAAAAATGGTTTGGTTCTCGTCATCATCATCATCATCATTTCAGCCATGGAATGTCCCCATATAAACATAGACTTCCCCCATTGACTTCCAGATTAGCCAATTCGTTGGTTCATGTATCCTAAGAATTATGGAGGTCTGATCTGGCCACCGATTCAGAACCCTTCAATAGCAAATTGACAATTGGTTTTCCGGTCGACAATTTGCTACCGAACGGTTCTGAATCGAAGGCCTGATCCCACAGAATATCAGTGTCGTGGCATGCCATAAGCTACCAGACTAATGCTAGGTAGGAAACCTTCATGGCACTGACAAATCTAACTCTGACTAATATTATAAAGGCGGAAATTTGGATGGATATTGGTTAATCAATCACGCCAAAACGACTGACGTATCTAAATGATAGCTTATAGCCCGAATTAGCTGATAGGTTACTTTCTATCATTCATTTTGACAAAACATTCTATCGATTTTAAGCTTAACAATTTTAAAAATAAAGTACAACATTGCATACCTGTCTTGGTTTTACGATCAATCTGACGTCGAAATCTGATTGTAGAACCTCCCCCCTCCCCACATACCTACACATACTTCCTTAAAGACCATGACAATGTCAGTGTGTTGTTTGGCGTATATTTCATTTATCATTTAATTATGATGTTTCCTTAACATTGTCATTTTCCGTCATGCGATTTAACACATTAATATGTCATTGATGCTAAAACAGCATTGAGGAAACAATTAGAGTAAATCCCATTGATTAATGTTACAATAATTGTGATGTTACGTGTGTGTGTCACGCGACATCTACATTTAATTTTGAGTGCTATTTTTATTATTACTAGTTCAACTAAGTTTAGAATGGAAAATAAGAATACTTTTAGAATGGAGGCCACGTACTGGCAAGCGTGGTGGACACACACAAGGTTGACATACGACCTGGTAATGGTTGCAGGACGACGCCGATTGTATACCTGCCAATAATTGTAACGCAAAAATGTTTGATCAAAAATTGTTAGTTATCTTACAAATTATCAATTTTCGATTATGGTTTTTTGTACCTATTTGGTGATCACTGGTGATAAGTGATCGGAATAGGTAGATTGATTTGATGCACTTTGGTAGTGCTAGCATAATATGGATATGTCTTTTTTTTAAATTGATATAAAGAAATTCCGAAACCCGGGAGATCATTAACCCCAAATCAACCTACCTATTCCGATCACTGCTTATCACACCCTTTATATTTTGAAAATTAAGCAGTTTGCTTTTTTTAAAGATTTATTTTGGACCTTTACCGCACCCATTACCTGCTTTCTGTATGACCCAAAGGTTGGCTGGTAGAGAATGCCCTTGGCATTAAGTCCACCTGTTGTACATTTTTAAGTTTGTGCAATAAAGTTTTAAATAAATAAATAAGATAATAACTTCAACTTGTTACCTTCACAGTTCCTTGGGAAAACGAGTCTTGACAAATTTACAAAAGCACAGAAAGACCGGTGGATATAACATTAATAAATAATACCTAAATATTGGATAACATCACATACATTGTTCTGATCCTATTAAAGCACTTGTGTTACAGAAATCAGAAGCAACGGCGGTACCACAACACCCACCTCTATTGCCACAAGTTTTATGCACTAGAGGTCTTTGTATTATTTACGATAACTATGTCAACTATCTCATGTAAATGATATGTTTTTTGGCCCAAACAACCAGACCCGAGACAGTATAGAAAAGTTTGTTTTCTACACTACCCGACCGGGAATCGAACCCGGGACTTCAGAGATGGTGTCGCCAAGATCGGCGTGCTCGCCTCTCAGCTACGAAGGTCGTCGTTAATTGATCCTTTAATATACAGTTTTTGCTCTTTGGATAATCATCATCATCATCATTTCAGCCACAGGACGTCCACTGCTGAAAACAGGCCTCCCTCAAGACCTATCATTGGAGGGATTGCCAATACTCACCACGCTTGGCAGGCGGGTTAGCGAGCACCGTTTTTTTATATAAAATTTCGCACGTACACGCTGCTGCGCTTCGGAATTAGTCGCCTCTTACGATACGCTTCCTGTTGGCGGTGGGGAACTGTATTCTTTACGGCCGTCCCTTCTTACGCGATCGCGATCGACTTTAACTGGTCACCTTACCGGTTCTATGAGAAAATAAGCTTTGTCAAATTGACAAATGCACATACAGACAAAAAAACGTATCCTATAATGTACAGTTTTTGCTCTTGAGATAGTGGAACCCTAAAACCAAAACCCGTCTCACCCTTACCCAGTTTTCCAGTAGTTTCAGTATAGAGTAGTATCGGGAAGGCCAACTAATATAACTCATACGAAAGGTACTCAGTAGTTACCTGTAAAATATCGCTTCACTGCTCGCTATAAAAAAGGTAATTTATTTCGGTTATCTCTTTTTATTGGTTTGGTAAAAGTAATCTTATCTGTGAGTTGGTTTATAACAAGAATAATAATGTATACTAAACAAAAAATCACATTAAATAAGATGGTATCGTAAGAGTAGCGGCCATTCGTAGTCTCCGGAGTCGTCAGGCGTGTTGTCACCAAAGTGTGTCCTCTGTTCTTGGACCAGCCTGTGATGAATTCTGGAACCCGTGGCGCCATCTGTGACGATCCTGTGAACGCCATTAATATCCACCACCACCCTTACTTGTATCACGCCATCACCGGCTAATCAGCGACGACCTTCATGACGCGATAAATATTGTACACCAATCCCCATCTGTGACGATCCTGTGAACGCCATTAATATCCACCACCACCCTTACTTGTATCACGCCATCACCGGCTAATCAGCGACGACCTTCATGACGCGATAAATATTGTACACCAATCCCCATCTGTGACGATCCTGTGAACGCCATTAATATCCACCACCACCCTTACTTGTATCACGCCATCACCGGCTAATCAACGACGACCTTCATGACGCGATAAATATCAATCCGTGAGTGCCAAATTGTACTGTATTTTTCTAGAACTCGACTCCTATTTCTATGTAACACTTCGTATTACCGTTCAATTAAAGCAACATTAAAATATTTATTTTTCTTTTGAACATTTCACATTAACTGAATCAGTTGCAGCAGCCTCCTTTTAAGTAAGAAGATGCCTGTACCAGCCTGCCTAGCATGAGCACCAAAACACGATATGATATGATATGATACAGCGATATATCAATACCAGCTGTAAAAATATGATAGATTTAGCCGCCATATTGAATCGCCGCGGCGCCGTGCCGGTGACATCACATATTAAGATCACTGTTTCGTTAAAAAATTAAAATGGCAGCTATTCGCTATGTGCAAAGTAGGTGGTGGGGGCCGTCAAATCGATCGCAGCACGCAATCTGGCAGAAATGTGAAAAAACTCTGGACTGTCATTGTCAAATTGCTATATTTTCATAGAATTCCATACTAACATTATTATGTATTTTTAAGTAAAAACGTTATAATTCGCGATATGGGTCACATTACGTGTTGTGTTATAAAGTGTAGAAACAATGGGAGAAACAGTTCGTGCATGTTTTATTCGTTTCTAATATCAAACGACATAAATGCATAGCTGTTGTGAAGAGAAAAAAGTTTGTAGGGAGTTTGTGTCACAGACGTTTGTCTTATGGTCACAGCTCTTATTTAGTTATTTAGTAGCTTTGTCCGTTGGTTCTAAGCTCTTCAACGTCTCTCACATGCTGTGCTAATATTTTTTTTTCCCTTTTTGCACAGTTTGAGGTTGAAAAGTTATATCATGTTGTATTGCTCTAAATCCCGTTCGTATTACAACATTCATATTTAGTTCAAGTATGAAAAAACACTTATCATCATCATCATCATCATCATTACAGCCATAGGACGTCCACTGCTGAACATGGAGGCCTATGTTCATTTGTGCCCATTGACTTCCAGATCCACTCACAAGGTGGTCAGACGACCTGGTAAAGGTCGCAGGAAGACGCTGGATGCAGGCCGCTTCCAACCGGCCAATCTGGAAGTCAATGGGGGGGGGGGCTATGTTCAGCAGTGGACTTATTATAATATGCTTTTAAGATATTTTTATATAATTTCGAAGAAAAACAATCCAAAAATCATTCTCAAACCATCCAGTTGCAATAATTTGAAAGATCTTAAGTCCACAATAATTTTGGTCACTAGGGACGCTGTCATCGCGCACACAGCGATTACAATAAATTGGTGTCGATATTTCGCTATATCATATCATACCATATCGTGTTTTGGTGCTCATGCTAGGCAGGCAGGAGACTACGCTCTTTCATAATTTGTATATTATAGTTAGGTACCTACATGTTTCAAAAGATATTGTAAGTGAGCGTGTGCGAACGTGCGAACTACCTAGCCCTACAACTATGGTCTTGGGATCGGGTGAAGCCACTATGTGCGTGTGTTTGAGTGTGTGTGTGTGTGTAGGCGTGTGCGTGTTGTTTGATTACCCAAATAAATGAAAAAGAAAACACCAACAACAGCGCTCCTCCTTGAAACAAACCCGTTCTCCGACATACAGACTAAACGTATAGTTCGAAAACGGGCTTCTGACGGGTAAGAACCTCAAAAAAAAAATTATACAATGTACCGAATGTTATATGATAATAATATGATCTGAAAAAAATCATTAAAAAAAGATTTTTCTCGTTTTTCTTTAGAATTGATAAAATAACATAAAATATTGAAATAATGCCCCCTTCGCATAACTTAAATTTATTTTGATTAATTTAATATATTTTATTTAGTTCTTGAAAATTTATTAAATTACAAATATTTTAAATTTTTTTTTAGTAACTGTTGTATGGAAGTATTTTTGTATTGATTCAAAAAAAGGTTGCATTCCTGAATCCGATAGATTTCCACCAAAATGTCCTTATCAATGAAGTAAATAGTTTTTTTTAAAGAATATTTTAAAATTTAATATTACATTTTTTTTTTTATTACACAATATTATGTTTGTTGTTTATAAACAATACTGCGCATTTAAGGGTTCATATTCTTCATCTTTTCAGCCATGGACGTCCACTGCTCAACACAGGCCTCCCCCAATGACATTCATCGGGGGGGATCGCCAATACTCGCCACCTTTGGCAGGTGGGTTGGCGAGCGCAGTTTTTTATAACATTTCGCACGCAGAAGCTGCTGCCCGTCTCGTGCTACAGGAATAAGTCGCTTCTTACGACACGCCTCCTGTTGGCGGTGGGGAAGTGTATTCTTTACGGCCGTCCCCACACGGCATTTAAGGGTTAAATTGTATCTGAGGTTCCGGGTTCGATTCCCGGTCGGTCAATGTAGGAAAATAACTTTTCTATATTGTCTCAGGTCTGGGTGTTGTGGTACCGTCGTTGTTTCTGATTTCTGTAACACAAGTGCTTAAGCTACTTATCATAGAATCAGAGCAATGTATGTGATGTTGTCCAATATTTATTTATTATATTTATTTATTTATTTGCACTCAATAGGCTCAATAATTTTTTTTACTTTTTAAACTATCCCCGGTCTACCCTTCGTGTTTTTATGCTCTATCGGTTATTTCGTTACACCCTGTATACAAAGAACACAAATTAACATGTTAACAAAGTAACAACTCTGTGATTGCGTAGGCATATTATCCTCTAAGGATGTTGATTACATTTATTCAAATTACTTATAAATATTTAAAAGATCTGAAAGGAAGAATAAATATACACTACGCAGTGGAATTCCATATGATTAAGTTACATTGATAATTAATAATATTACGGAGGTGTTAAACTGATACCACTATTGCATTATTATATTAAATCTTGTGTCACAGTGTTTGTGGTCGCATTCCTCCAAATCGGCTCGACCGATTTTTATGTTTTTTTTATGTATATAAAAATAGATTGTAAAGTATATTTCATGCCGCTAAGTGAGGTGTCCCTATCCAGTTTTTGTTTTCTAAACTAAAGTCCGCGCAAACGAAGTCGCGGGCAAAAGCTAGTAATAGGTAAATAAGTGTCAGACAATACACCATATTTTATTATGCCCGATCCAATTTAGACCAATACGTCACTAGGGAATAGAACTTGGAACCTTTTGCGTATAAGATGAACCACAAATTAAGTAATACATACATATACATGTATATGTATATGTAATATGTATTTTTGATAACCTCCGTAATAGCCCAGAGGCGAGCATACCGGACTTGGTGTCGCTATCTCTGAGGTCCCGGGTTCAATTCCCGTTAGGTAAATGTAGAAAAACAACTTCCATAATCACACCAATTGTCTAGCCCCAAACTAAGCAAAGCTTGTACTATGGCGACTAGATAACGGATAAAAATACTTAAATACTTTAATAAACATCCATGACTAGGGTACAGATGCTCGTGCTCATCACAAAAACATTTGCCCCTTGCGAGATTCGAACACGCAACCGCTGGCTTTGTAGTCCGGAGCGCGAACCACTACACCAGACGGTCGTCCGTTTTTTATAGTAACAACAATCACACCAATTATCTAACCCCACACTGAGCTTATCATCATCATCATCATCAGCCTCTAGAAGTCCACTGCTGGTCTTAGGCCTCCCCTATAGAACGCCACGGCGAGCGGCTCTGGGCCGTTTGCATCCAGCGGCTGCCCGCAACCTTGACAAGGTCGTCAGTCCACCGCGTGGGACGCCTGCCCACGCTGCTTCTGCTAGTTCGTGGTCGCCACTCAAGAACACTGAGCTTATAGAACTGAGCGTATAATGGTGATTAATTATCGGGATACGTAAATATACACATTTATTAATATACAATTAGGTACAGTTTCGGGATTCGAACTCGCGACAGCTGGCTTTGTAGTCCGGCGCGCGAACCACAAGACAAAACGGTTGTTAAATTGAGATACTTTTCATACTACAAATACAGAGTTACATTTCAAGATAGTGCCAATTTTTCAGGGGCTACTAAGAATCAGTAACTAAATCGATCTACGTAAAAAACAAACTCTTTTTTTTTCATATTTATATATATAAAACAAAGTCGGGTTAGTTACACCATTTATAAGCCAAGAACAGCTGGACTGATTATTATAATTTATAATTTTTTGGATTTGTCTCCGTCCCGAATAACAGAATAACTATTAAACATCAAAAAATTTACAAAAAAAAAAAACGAGGCGGTACGAAGTGCCGGGACTAGTCAGTTATAAAAGTATATAGGTATAGTTAAGAAAAAAATACGAAGACGCACTTTTATATTATCCTCTAGATCTTATTATTAAAATTTGGCGCTACCTTGCAATGTAACCCTGTATCAATTATATTACAGTTGTCAGAAGGGAATAATATGTATATTAAGTACAATGGAAACTTCTGTATTTTTACATACACATTTGTAATATGTAAAGTACACAATAATTTTACTTGTAATTTATTGTGAGTAAAACATTGTACCAACTTTATTTCTTAAATAAATAATAATAATAATAAATATTGGACATCATCACATACATTGCTCTGATCCTGTGGTAAGTAGCCAAAGCACTTGTGTTACAGAAATCAGAAACAACGACGGTACCACAACACCCAGACCCGAGGCAATATAGAAAAGTTATTTTTCTACATTGACCCGACCGGGAATCGAACCCGGAACCTCAGAGATAGCGACACCAAGTCCGGTATGCGCGCCTCTCGGCTACGGAGGTCGTCAAATATTCAGTTTTCCTGTTAGCTAGAGGTGCCTTTGGCTGCTATTAAATAGTTTCGCTTTTTGTCGATTTTATTAAAAGTACAATATATAAAATTTTGTTTTCATCAATGTTTCCTTCTAATGTTGATAGCTTGACCCCGGTCTCCAATATCAGACAACGGCAGGTCAAGCTACACAAAAAGTTAAAGGTCACTGAATTGATTTTTAACTTTATGTCCAATATGTAGAGATCAATATCAATAGGCTAGTTTCCTAGGTCAAAAAAAGATTATTCTATTTTAGCCCGTCAGTTAGATTATCAAAAAATATTGGACCCATATTTTGTCTTAAACAAAAAATGACGAAGATAAAGCGCATCAAACTTTGCGAGTGACGTCACGCCTTGCTAAAGTGTCGCAAGGCGTGACGTTACACGGAACTTCAACGGGCTATATCTTCATCTTTTTTTTTGTTTGAGAAAAGAAAAAATACGTCTCTAATATTTTCTGTTAATCCAACTGACGGACTAATTATATTTTTTTAGGAAACTAGCCCATTGAAAAAAAATTACGTTTTGCGGTAGGTTGACGTGCTGTTGTCTGTACTCATTGATTGGTTTATTGTCGCCCGACTACCGCATAACAAGCAGCTTGCTTAGTGCAGAAGTCACTATAATATTGTAAGACCTCAAATAGATAGGTAGATACTCTTTATTGCACACCATACAAGTAAAATACACATGATTTTTACAGAAAGATGTACAATTTAGGCGGTCTTATCGCTAATAGCGATCTCTTCCAGACAACCTTTAGGTAGAGGACAACCATTAAAGAAAGGGGAAGGTGTTGCAGAGTTCCTAAAATTCTTACCTGATACAAATAGAATTGCATAAATTTATGGCATAAACGTATACATACAGTAATAAATAAATAAAAATAAAATAAAATAAATACATAACAATAATTATACATACATACAATAAACATACATACTACTTGATATATGCGAGGAGATGTCGAAACTAACAGTGACCAGTAATATTCTAAGATATAAAGGCAGTTTGTGTCAAGAAGAAAGAAAGTGTGCTTTAAGCCGATTTTTAATAAGTAAATTTTATTAAAAAAAATAAAACCGACTTCAAAACACTAAAATGCTAAAAATAATCGTAAAACTTAAGTACCTAATCAGTTACTTTTGGAGTCGGTGCCAGCCGATGAGAGATTCAATGTTTTTGTTTGCACCGACTCCAAAAGTAACTGATTAGGTACTTAAGTTTTACGATTATTTTTAGCATTTTAGTGTTTTGAAGTCGGTTTTATTTTTTTTAATAAAATTTACTTATTTCATCTATTTTTAGTGATAAATCCTAATCTAACTGCTGAACACCAATTTCATCCCCTATTTTCCTACCCTTAGGGGTGATTATTATTTTGCAAACTTTTATCATATTATCTTTGAAGTATAAGCTATTCAATAAAACAAAAATCATCAAAATCGGCTCATATTTGTCGAAGATAGGTAACAAGAACCACAACCAAAATATTATCTGGGTATATATTTGTTGATTTTCGCAAAAAGTTCTTATTCAATTTCGATAAAATTTATATGGGACCACCTCTGAAGTATGATCTACCAAACAAAAAAAGAATCATTAAAATCGATTCATAATTGGCGGAGTAATCGCGTAACAAATATACAAAAAAAAAAAAAAAAAAATACATACAGTCGAATTGAGAACCTCCTCCTTTTTTGAAGTCGGTTGAAAATAGCAATCGATTCGGATTTTCTGATTGTTAATGGTAAGGAATTCCAGAGGCGAATGGACTGGACAGTAAATAGTAGAAGATAAGGATTTATTTATTTATTTCTATGGATATACTAACATCACATACATTGCTCTAATCCTATGGTAAGCAGCCAAAGCACTTGTTACAGAAATCAGAAACAATCACAGTTCTGGGTGTTGACCCAACCAGAAACAATATAAAATATATCTTATAGGTTAAGGTTACAGCCATTTTGACATTAAATTGTTGAACTCAGCCTAGGACAACGAGATACAATAGAAATTTTATTAATACGCAGTCACATCGAACTGTTAAGCAGCCAACAAGTTAGCATACGGCGCTATGCAAACGGAGCAACTTTAGTTGATGCAACTGTCAACTTTTTCAAGTAGTTGGTTGAGTCGACTTAAAAGTTAAACCAGCAGTCTTACTTGAAAGTTTAAGTCAACTTTCAAATTCTGTGAGTTGGGTTGCTGACGGTGTACTATGCTGATTGCGGATACAAGCAACTCGTCATAACTAGTACAAAATCAGTTGCTAGTTTGAGCTATTTGAATCGCCAATTGCAATTGCAAAGCAGGGATCGGAAACCGGTTATTTTACTATGAAACCTTAACCGGAATAATAAAGGTTTTCGCTAAATTAACTATCACATACTCCAAATACCGACTTAAAAGCTATGGCAAATTTAGTTTTATGGTCAAATCTTTACAACTACTATCAAATAGTAGAAATGGGTTTTATACATTCTGAAATAAATATTAACCGGTTTTGATCCCTGGCAAAGACTCGTAACTAGAGTTGCTACGTCTGCGTCAGCTGCTCAAAATGATATGAAAATTAAGAAATAGCTAATTGCGAGTAGCAGATTGCCGCAACAAGATACTGAAATTTGTTCCATGTGCATCGCGCCTAATTTTCTCGTCTCTAGGAATGGCAATAGACTTGTTGCTGAAAATATACCCAGAGTGCTAGTTTAAAAAAAATTGCTACCGGATTTGTATTTTCATATATATTCAAATACCCCAAAATATAATGGACTTGCCCTTTACTACGTTTAAAAGTGCCCTAATACAGGTAGCTAAATGAACAATGTTAATGAATTCATAAATCTGATTTAATGTAAACCAGTAATTTTGTATTCTAATGGACTGGCTTGATTATGTACTTTACATTTTGTGACATTTTATAATTAATATTGATAATAGTATTGCTACATGACATTCCGATAAATATTTTTGATTGAATTTGGTAATGTAATTTAATAAACTTGTATTATAAAAATGTATTAATTGTATTTGCATGCCCAACGGATTAGCAAGCTGAAGTGGCAGTGTGCGGGGCACATAGCACGTAGAACTGGAGGCCACGTATCGGCAAGCTCAGCGTAGGACGTTCACCTACAAGGTGGACAGACGACGTGGTAAAGGTTGCAGGAAGCCGCTGGATGCGGGCCGCTTTCAGCCGGTCAATCAGTAAGTCACTGGGGGAGGCCTATGTTCAGCAGTGGACGTCCTATGGCTGAAATGATGATGATGATATGATTTGCATGCTATTCTTGGATGGCTGAATAAGTTGAACTTCATGACAATAATTAATATCTAAATGTACCATTTTCAGGCAAATAAATATTCATTTCATTTCATAATGGCACATTGTACCGGTACTGCTTTAATTAAGCATGACTTAAAAACGTACAATCACTATCAGCAGTGATCGGAGTAACTAGATTGATTTGGGGTCAATTATCTCAAACATTGATGTTAATATGGACATGCCTCTGGGATTCCGGATTTCTTTGTATCGGTTTTTGAAAAAAAGGCATATCCAAATTATGCTAGCACTACCGAAGTATATCAAATCAATCTACCAACTCCGATCACTAACTATCAGTTAAAAAAGTAGTTAACATTGAATAACAACTAAGCTTATACATCACATTTGACTCAATATAAAGGTAAATTTATATCGATATGACCAAAGTAACTGGAACCCGGATGAAGATTATGGAGAACTGTTGATTCGCGGTAGAAAAATCTTTCGTTTCTGTAAAAGAAAAAAATAACAATCAAAACAATATACCTAGTTAAATAAATACTTGTCACAATCACACCAATTATCTAGCCCCAAACTAAGCAAAGCTTATACTATGGCGACTAGATAACGGATAAACATACTTAAATACATTTATAAACATTCATGACAAGTACAAATGCTCGTGCTCATCACATGAACATTTGCCCCTTGCGGGATTCGAACCCGGAACCGCTGCCTTTGTAGTCCGGAGCGCGAACCACTACACCAGACGGACGTCGTCGATAATAATAATGTTACCATTAATTATTCTGATTTAATTCAATCAACTACCTATATTAAATCTAGATTGAAGTTTTTTAAGTCATTTGACTAATTAATTAACTAACATTCAAATAATATGCGCCTTCGATAGAAAAGAGGGGTTGTAATGCTTAATTTTTATTTTGGTATATTTGAGTCATCAAGCACAATCGAGTGGTCTTTATTTTATTCTTTCGAAAGAACCTTCTCCTGACAATACATTTACAACAAAAAAAGAATTATCGAAATCGTTCCATCCGTTTACGCGTATGCGATCACCAAGGGAAATAAAGATTCATTTAAGTATACATAATATATAAAGAAAATGTAATATTCTAAGATAAAAGTACTTACGAAGCACAGAGAACTTGAATGGGACCTTTGAAGTAGCTTATTATTTCCTGGCAAATGAAATTCTCGCCATCAATGAACTTGTTGAAAACTGACACATATTCTCCTTGGAAATGAGGGAATAATCTGTAAAAATAAAAACAAAATACACATACACTTGCGCATACACGGAAACACACATCAAAGAGACAGACGCACCGCAATGGTATGGTTAAGGTTTCCATGTTTAAATAAATTTGATTTTAAAAATGTAGGTTTAATGGTAATGGTTAGATATATTTTTAACGATGTTGCTTAAAATTTAAAAAAAAAATCTTTCTTTATTTAATTCCGAATGCGTTTGTCTGACGATTATAAAAGTAACAAAATTTGAAAAGTAGATCCGTAATGGCTGTAAGTTTAGTTGTTAAGTTCATCTAAATTGTAATTAGAGCTGTGGATCTTGTAATAAAATAAAATACAATTTATCAAAAGTATTGCTGATAGTTTTTTTTTTATAAAAAAAAAAACCATCTGGTATTTTTTGTTGTACTTAACAATAATAATGACTAGACTACACATTATGATTGTTTAATTAATTAGATCAATGTGTGTATGTGTACACCAATGTAGAATGCAATAAATGATTGTAGTTTCCTGGGTCAAAAAAAGATTATTCTATTTTATAAAAAATATGGACCTATATTTTGTCTTTTGTATTTTGTTTTTGATGTAGAGATCTCTTTATCAAAATTTGCACGTCCCTGGCGATAGAATATGTTGGTAAATATTATTTTAAGAACACTGTGTAACCATATTCTGGCAAGTAAATGATTTTATTATTATTTATTATTATTATCATTATTATTTGTCAATCAAACAAAAAATTACGAAGATAAAGCGCATCAAAGTGAGCAAGTGACGTCACGACTGCTAAAAAGTGTCGCAAAGTGTGACGTTACGCGAAACTTTAACGGGCTATAGGCTATATCTTCTTCATTTTTTGTTTGATCGAGAAAAGAATAAATACGTGTCCAATATTTTCTGTTAATCCAACTGACTATAAAATTCTAATTAGTCCTAATTAGAATTTTATAGGAAACTAGCCCATTAAAAAAATTACATCTGTATATATTTAATCTAGTTCTAGATGTTAATTTTACTTACGATTGTGTTGCGAAGCATTTATTTTCTATGACCTTATCCTTCTTTTTGATTTCTTGACATGTTACCTCTTCATCATCCGTTGAAAATGTGTAAACTCTCAAAATAACGCCATTTGATTGTACTATGCTTAAATTATTCTCATTTTCAGGGTTGTCATCTTTTGCGTCAGAATCTTCGTCATCTGATCCATGTGATTCCGAGTTATAATCTGATTCGTCATGTTCTGACCCGCTGTCACTTTCATTATCCTCAAATGTAGATTCATCTTCTTCATCTTCGTTGCCATCAGAAGAAGACTTATCTGCTCCAGAATCCGAATTTAATTCACTGTCATTTCCACTACCTTCAGCTTCTATTTGATCGTTAATTTCTTCACTATCACTGTTACTATTAGGAGGTTCTTCTGTGTCAGAATCTGATTCTACTGCCTCATTTTCAGTTTCAGGTTGTTCTGTCGTATTATTGGATTCTTGCAATTGATCATTGTCTGGAAGTTGAGTCTGATCTTGAGGTACAGGATTTGCTCTGGCTAGCAATATGCTAGCACATACTAGAAGACACACGCGCACAAGCATGATGATGGTTGCAAAATGAATGCATCATGGCATTCGATCAGGATATTTATAAGCGAGTTTAATTGTTCGGTGATTAATAAAACATAATTCTGTTTCCTTAGACTTGTGACATGACTCTTTGAAGAGAATTAAACTACATTTTATCCTTAATAATAGGTACGAGTTTCATACATAGATTTGCCAATATGCAAGTAGGAACGTTGCGTAGGTAGCTGTACTAATTTCCTTGATTAAAAAAAATAAAAACAAATAGATTTTGAATCCGATGTTCAAATAGTTGCTATACTAATATCAATTATAGCCAAAATCGCTTTGAGTCTTAAGAATCTAGTAACTGGCAAGACAGGTTAAGAAACATTTCCTTCCTCTACAAGAACTCGTAATATGCAGGGCTATAAAAACATTAAAGCTTTTATACATCTTTATTCACCTGACATCAAAGGCAGGAGATTCTTGCTGCGATGTGAATTTTTATGTTTGTTAAACACCTCATAAGCATAGGAAAAACCATGACTGTATTTCTTAATATTAAAATAAATAATCATATTTTCTTGTATGTGTCATAAAGTATTTCAAACATTTGTCCTGCTTAGGCTCGCCTAATACTTAGGTGTGATAAAATTAAAGATATTTAAAAACTAAATGTAACTATTTAATGTTTTATAAAATCGAGTTTTTATAGTATAAAGTCGTTTTGAAATTATTTTAGACTTTTTTACTTACTCAAAATTAACTTATTCAAAGCGCTTATTGTTAGGTAAAGCTTCATCATTACATTCATATAATTTCGCGCTTTGTTTTCCAGATCTTTTGGGCATCTGCGGAAATTCTCTGCTTATGGATGTAGGTATGTGTGTGTGTTGTGTTCACTAGTTAGTAACAGCAGTTTAACATTTGCTATAGCATTTTATAAATGTATCGTCTCTGGTGTAGGTGTATGTTTATTGGCTAATAACATTTTCGAAAACATTTTTTTTTTAACTTGACTTGGAACTTAAAGCAAATTAGAAAAAAACACTTTCTGTATTAATCCAACTAGCAAGGGACCCTCGCGATCTAGTCTGCCGCTACTGCGCGTCTGATTATCGTGCGGTCGTCTAATTTTGACTTGCAACGGGCAGTGATAGTTCAATTCCCGGTTCGGGTCAATTTAGGAATCGTATTTTTATAAATTGACTAGGGTCTGGGTGTAATAGGAGACGGCCTCGGCAAAACAAAATTGCTGGACCTCCTAGCACAAACATTTTAATTCCTTATCCAGATCATGAAGATCAGTGTGTTGTAGGTCCAGAATACTCGTATATTTATTTATATAATAGCTTAGCTAATGTTATTTCATGGCTCCGATTCCAATCCGATTCCGATTTGAAGAATTCCGAGTGCATGTAGTCCGAGCCTCAATGTTATAAACCTATAGCAGAGAATCTCATGTCGATGTTATTGCCGGTTTTTTTGCGCAGGGGCATTAAGTGTAAAAAATTCAAGACTATAAATCATTGATAATAAACGATACGGACTAAAACGGAATCTTATAATTTCGCCATGTCCCTCCTTTTGTTTTTTTGTCCGTCTGTCTTAGCTTGACTCTAGCTCAGCTCTTAGTACGTACTAGAAAGCTGTTAGCAAGGGTTACATTACTTAATAATCACCTTTAATAATCATCTCAAAAAACCTTAGGTACCTACGAGTACATGTACAGTGGGTTTTTTGCGTCTATTGTATGGTGCTGGTGTCGTTGGGTAGGTCGTTTAAATATTGTGGGTGTGCAACCACCTTTTTCCGATTCAGCGATCGGTTTTCATAAAAATTTTAAAAAATTGTTAGAGTCAAGTGTCAAAATCGAAATTAGCCGTATTTATGTATTGTTGTTATTAAATTGTTACATTTAAAAATATATATTTATATTAAATGTTAGGGTTTTGATTTAAGATGATGATGATAGTGAATAGATTGAAATCAAGTGATAAAACAGCGAACAAATTTTATTTTTATTACTAACTTAACAATGCTTAACAATTTAAATTTTAATAATTTAATAAAATAAAATAATATAAATAAAAATAACATCACATACATTGCTCTGATCCTATGATAAGTAGTTAAAGCACTTATGTTACAGAAATCAGAAACGACGGTTCCGCAACACCCAGACCCGAGACAATATAGAAAAGTTATTTTTCTACATTGACCGACCGGGAATCGAACCCGAAACCTCAGAGATAGCGACATCAAATTAGGTATGCTCGCCTCTGGACTATGGAGGTCGTCTTCTCTAATTACATCTACCTATCTATGATATTAAAAGCTACGCAATATCAAAGAAGTCGCCTTGGCCCGTTTCTTGAAGACCTTCACCCGTGATCCCATTACTGAAATAAACAAACAATATTTTATATCACAATAGAGATTTGAGTTCGGATACAGTAAAATTCAGTTTCATCATTTCAGCCATTGACGTCCACTACTGAACACAGGCCTCCCCCAGTGACTTTTATCGAGGGGGATTGCCAATACTTGCCACGCTTGGCAGGCGGGTTGGAGAACGCAGTTTTTTTAACAATTCACACGCAAACGCTGCTGCCCGTATCGTGCTACAGGAATTCGCCTCTTACGACACGCCTTCCGTTGGCGGTGGGTAAGTGTATTCTTTGCGGCCGTCCCGACACAGGCAATACAGTTTACAACGAGGATAAAGACTCTTTGGAAAAAAAATTGTTCCATCAATATTCTTGGTCCATAAAAACAGAAGTGGATAACAATTTTGTTAAAATATCATAAAACGAGAGACTGAAATCTGCATGTCCATAAAGGTTACTAAGGTTTATTTAGGTTAGGCAAATGTTTCTGTGATGAGCACGAGCATTTGTACCAAAGTCATGGATGTTTATAAAAGTATTTAAGTATGTTTATCCGTTATCTAGTCGACATAATACAAGCTTTGCTTAGTTTGGGGCTAGATAATTGGTGTGGTTGTGAAATCAATGTATTTAATAATTTATTTAGGTAAAATACAGGTAAGTAAAAGGATATTAATTCTTTACTTCCAGATTTTTCTTAGTACCTCCACTACTGACAAGTTTTCTGGATGAGATCGCTTTTGGCGATGAAACCTCATTTTACTGTGTTGTTTAAAAATTGTTTAAATCTCGTTGATCTATGTATCTAGCTAGATTTTCGGCTCATTTATTTATTTATTTAAACTTCATTGCACAGACATTTTAAAAAAGTTGTACAAATGGCGGACTTAATGCCAAAAGCATTCTCTACCAGTCAACTCATTGTGTGGAAATAAATACCTAAGCTACGACCTTCAGTTCATCGTAGCTACTAGAGTCGTCAAAAGTTGGGCAAAGACTTAGGGCCAATTTCACGATTGTCAATTTTAAAAAAGTGACTATGACATACGGACGGATAGACAGACAGACAGACAAAACGAATCCATAAGGGTTCTGTTTTTTGCTATTTGGCTACGGAACCCTAATTACCCGACGATTAAAGTATAATACGACTAGATCAAAACTGTCAACTTCTATTTTCCTAATATTTATAATGAATGGTATTTAATAATCAGTCGCATTATATTTTAATCGTCAATTGAGAGCTACTTGACGAATGTGAAATAGGCCCTTAGTATATGAAAACATAGATTTAAAACATACCTGACTAAAAGACAGCGATAGTAGAAAATAACGTCTCCTGACGTGAGACCAATTTTGCACCTATACTTTTCTCCTTTCACTTCCCTGTTTATAGTCTTGAAATAATAGTTTTTCTCAGTGCCGATTTCGTTTTTTTTGACAGTTACTATAGTTTCAATATCTGTTCTATCCTTTACGTTTCGTTTTACTCTTGAATTTTCTATTTCTTCATTTTCATTTGCAACTTTTTCCGTCACCTCTTTGGCAGCAACCTTTTCTGATTTTACATCTTTAACGGCAATATCATCTGGAGTTACTTCTGTAGTATAATTTTCTCTTTCAAGAGATGCTAACTCTTCAAGCAATTCTTTACTTGTTATTTTTACAACATTTTTTTCAGTGGGTTGCCTTGTAGGAAGGCAATGAGCAAGCACAACACAGGCAAACACACAGACGAATCGCGCTAACATCTTGATGGATTGTTTGAGACTGGTTACACTACTGTTTTTGTTTCATTTATAAGGTAAACGCCCTAGACAAGGGGCTAATGTATAGTGACTCAACAGAGTCATTCGTTTGTTTATGTTGGAAAATACACTGAGACGTTTGGGGAATTCATTACAGAAAGTAGAAACTTTTTTTTTATTACGTTTTCAATTATGTTTTTGATGTTTGATGGCAATGACGCCACGTAAGCATACTTAGGTCCAGTTAAATTACGCATCTTCGTCATTAAGAATTATTTGTAAAATTATGGTGTCCCACTTAGATTATGTAGCATGAAATAACATAATTATGTCATTGTTCCTTTGATTGACTTTTACGTGTATTCTCAAAGAATATTATACGACCTATATGATAATACGACCGTCTAGTATAGTGGATTGTGCTCAGCCCTTCAAAGCCAAACAGTTGCGGGTTCAAATCTCGCAAGGGACAAATGTTTGTGTGATTTGCATTTGTACCTAAGTCATGTCTGTTTATTACACGTATTTAAGTATGGTATCCGTTTTCTAGTCGCCATAGTACAATCTTTGTTTAGTTTGGAGCTATACATATAAATGGTGCGATTGTGGAAACAATTTATTATTGTGTTTATGTTTTTAAATGTTTAAATCAAAGTACTTTGATGAGCGGGGTCTTGTGTCATGGGCTGGAAAATACAACGCTCCTGTTCAATTTGACGCTTACATCCAAGGACAACTTTATATATAATATTATAGAGACAGCGACTACTTACGAAGTGAATGTTATTACAGTAACAATAACTTCATGGACCATGTCTCTTGAGTCCGGCTCATCGTCTGGTTAAACCAATTTATTGGACGCCGTACACATTGAGGAAACACGTGGGTTTTCCTTGAGACGCACTTCTTAGGGCCTTACCTGGGCATTTTAATGGTAATGACATTACTGACTTGAATGATTATAAACATTACGAGTACTTTATTACATGTTTTTATCGAGATTTATATTTATAACTAACTTAAAAAAGGAATTTCTCAATTCATTTGTATGATTTTGTGTGTATACCTCCGCCAAATGTGACTCGATTTTGATGAATATTTTTATTTATTTATTTACTAGCTGTCCCAGCTTCTTATCGCCTCGTTTTTTTAAATTCTGCTATTCGGCAAGAAAACAAATCCAAAAAATCATAAATCATATAAATCGGCCTAGCCGTTCTTGACTTATAAATGGTCTAACTAACCCGACTGTTTATCTTGATTGAAGAAAACTAACAGCGTAAATAATAAACATATTATTATTGTACTATCTAAAAGTGCTAATGTGCCATGTGGGGACGGCCGTATAGAATACACTTCCCCACCGCCAACAGGTGGCGTGTCGTAAGAGGCGACTAATTGCTGTAGCACAACACGGGCACCAGCGTCTGAATACGAAATGTTATAAAAAAACTGCGCTCGCCAACCCGCCTGCCAAGCATGGTGAGTATTGGCAATCCCACCCAATGAAAGTCATTGGGGGAGGCCTATGTTCAGCAGTGGACGTCCTATGGCTGACATGTTTAATTTTATCCACGTTTTCGGCATAGATAGTTATTCGTTCACCTTTTTTGTTGCGTTTAACACCCTGTGCAGTATCATTATTATCATCATCATCATCATTTCAGCCATAGGACGTAACTGCTGAACATAAGCCTTCCCAATGACTTCCAGATTGGCCGGTTGGAAAGGGTCTGGATCAAGCTGCGTACTGCTACCTTTACCAGGTCTTCTGTCCACGTTACCTTATAACCTTATCTTCTATAAAATTATGAATTGAAGATAATTTTCCGTTATGTAGGTATGTATTTATGGTTTAATAGTTATATGAAAATAAAAATTACATTCCTAGTAAACATTTAATTTGATGAAAATAAGAACGGTGCTGTTTCCTGAAGCCCTTCTCCAGTAATTCCATTACTGAAACAAACAAAACAAATAATTATTAATACACTTATTAAAGGGCAGAAAGGTTCTATAATGGAGGCCGCGTACCGGCAAGCGCAGCGTAGGACGTCCACTGAAGATGGTCAGACGACCTGGTAAGGGTCGCAGGAAGACGCTGGATGCAGGCCGCTTCCAACCGGCCAATCTGGAAGTCAATGGGGGAGGCCTATGTTCAGCAGTGGACGTCCTATGGCTGAAATGATGATGATGATGATGATGACACTTATTAAATAGGTTGTCATTTTCTATCCTATACACAACAGGAAAGTGGGAGTACCAACAGATTTACATCTTGATCGCGAATATCACTAAACCGTGTTAGTCCCCGAAAAATGAAACTATTTTCAACCGACTTCAAAAAACGAGGAGGTTCTCAATTCGACTGTATGTTTTTTTTTTTTTTTTTTTTTTTGTATATTTGTTACGCGATTACTCCGCCAATTATGAATCGATTTTAATGATTCTTTTTTTGTTTGGTAGATCATACTTCAGAGGTGGTCCCATATAAATTTTATCGAAATTGATTTAGAACTTTTTGAGAAAATCAACAAATATATACCCAGATAGTATTTTGGTTGTGGTTCTTGTTACCTATCTTCGTCAAATATGAGCCGATTTTGATGATTTTTGTTTTATTGAATAGCTTATACTTCAAAGATAATATGCTAAAAGTTTACAAAATAAAAATCACCCCTAAGGGTAGGAAAATAGGGGATGAAATCGGTGTTCAGCAGTTAGATTAGGATTTATCACTAAAAATTAATGAAATAAGTAAATTTTATTAAAAAAAATAAAACCGACTTCAAAACACTAAAATGCTAAAAATAATCCTAACACTTAAGTACCTAATCAGTTACTTTTGGAGTCGGTGCAAACAAAAACATTGAATCTCTCATCGGCTGGCACCGACTCCAAAAGTAACTGATTAGGTACTTAAGTGTTAGGATTATTTTTAGCATTTTAGTGTTTTGAAGTCGGTTTTATTTTTTTTAATAATTAAACATATTTAAACAGATTCCGTGTCGTGTGGGGACGGCCGTGAAGAATACACTTCCCCACCGTCAGCAGGAGGCTTGTCGTAAGAGGCGACTAATTACTGTAGCGCAAGACGGGCAGCAGCGTCTGCGTGCGAAATATTATAAAAAAACTGCGCTCGCCAACCCGCCTGCCAAGCGTGGCGAGTATTGGCAATCTCCCCTGATAAAAGTAATTGGTTGTGTGTGTGTTCAGCAGCGGACGTCTTATGGCACAAATGATGAAGCGGATCATTTTATTCCCGAGAAATTAATAGTGATAAAATATTTTTTTTAAGACATAGATGTGTTAAAGATTAAAACAACAAAAAATAATAAATATACCTAAATACAACATCACAAACATTGCTCTGATACTAAGGTAAGTAACTAAATCACTTGTGTTATAGAAATCAGAAACGACGACGGTACCAAAACGCCCAGACCCAAGATAATATTTAAAAAAACATTTTCTACATCGACACGACCGGGAATTGAACCTGGGATGGCGGCGGACCTCAGAGATGGCGACGCCAACGGTGATGGCGACGTCGGCTTGCTCGCCTCTCAACCACAGAGGTCGTCAAGTAAATAACTGTCTTACTTTAATTATTTAACTAAATAACTAATCTTACTTTATTTGGAAACGAAGTCGCGAGTAAAAGCTAGTTTTCAACCGACTTCAAAAAAGGAGGAGGTTCTTAATTCGACTGTATGTTTTTTTTTTTTTTGTATTATTGTTACGCGATTACTCCGCCAAATATGAATCGATTTTAATGATTCTTTTTTTGTTTGGTAGATCATACTTCAGAGGTGGTTCCATATAAATTTTATCGAAATTGATTTAGAACTTTTTGAGAAAATCAACAAATATATACCCAGATAATATTTTGGTTGTGGTTCTTGTTACCTATCTTCGACAAATATGAGCCGATTTTGATGATTTTTGTTTTATTATATATATTTTTGAAGTATAATAGCTTATACTTCAAAGATGCTATGATAAAAGTTTGAAAAATAAAAATCACCCATAAGGGTAGGAAAATAGGGGATGAAATCGGTGTTCAGCAGTTAGATTAGGATTTATCACTGAAAATAGATGAAATAAGTAAATTTTATTAAAAAAAATAAAACCGACTTCAAAACACTGAAATGCTAAAAATAATCCTAACACTTAAGTACCTAATCAGATACTTTTGGAGTCGGTGCCAGCCGATGAGAGATTCAATGTTTTTGTTTGCACCGACTCCAAAAGTAACTGATTAGGTACTTAAGTGTTAGGATTATTTTTAGCATTTCAGTGTTTTGAAGTCGGTTTTATTTTTTTAAATAAAATTTATTAACTCACCTTATTAACAAACAGCGGTAGTAGAAAATGACGTTTCCCGAAGTGTAACCAACTTTACACTTATATCTTTCCTCTCCCTCATTTCGGTATACAGTCTTGAAGTAATACTTCTTGTCAACACCAATCATGTTATTTGAAACTGTCACTATAGTATCTATGTCAGGTCTATCTTTTACAGTTAGGATTGTCGGCTTTTCTTCTTGTTTATCAGATTTGTCACCAACTTTATTTTCAAAAAATTTTGACTTTTTACTTTCAAGTACCAATTTTTCTTCCAAATTTTTGAGTACTTTTTCAGTACTGCTTGTATCCTGCTTGCTCTCTTGTGTTAAGTTTTTCAACGATTCTTGCTTATTGACTTCTGAATGCTTGTCAAATAGCGCCGCCCTTACGTTTATGTCATCGTCAGAAGGTTTTTCTGTAGGAAGACAATGCGCGAACACAAAACAAAGAAACACACATATAAATCGTGTTAACATGATGGTCGATTATTTGAGACTGCTAAGTTAAACTGCTGTCATTTTATTTATAAGGTGAATGTCTGTAGACTAGGGGCTAAAGTTGTTTTTTTTTATCATTTATCAAGAAGTTTCTACCGTTGTCAATGTTTGGATTTTGATAATAACTCTTGAGTTTAGTAAAGTAGTGTCATTATTAATTAGTTTTTAAAATTGGGTTTAAATAATTAGGTAAGTAGTTTTTTTAGTAGTCTGTGTGACAAATAAACTTATTTTTAAAAACAAATCACACGCTACTATCGCCAGTGGGTTCTAGACTCGTGTTATTATTGGCCTAATTTTGCGTCTTATATTTTCGGTAAAAATAGAGGAGTTTATTGCGAAAATAAACGAATTATCTCGTAAAAGCAGTCGCTTTAAGCAATCTTACTGATTCTTAAGATACGAATCTAATGCTTTTGCGAAAATTATCAGGATTGTCTTAATTAATTCGTTAATTTATTTGACGTGACGGATTAATGACGTATTTTGCCCTTCCCATTAAACTAGACTGTTTCGTGAAAACATTATAATCAATTTGCGATTTCGCGAAAACACTAGATTTAATTCGTCACTCAACATTATATTAGTGTCGTAAGAATCAGTGAAATCACATAAAACCACCATTATAATAAGTGATAGTCCGTTTTTTCGCAATACTCCTCGTTTTTCGCAAAATTACGGTTTACAAGATCGTCGACATACAAATATCTTGGACCCAGTCTCCTAGGTTATGCTGTTCGACATATACCAGTTTATTAGTAGCCAGATACTTGGGTTTTTCCTTACACCCTAATTTTATTGAACAAACTACTTAGAATTAGAGATGCAATCATAATCAGCGTAATAATAACTTATAAGGAGTTAGTAAAAACATTATTGGAACTTGAAACTACTTAATTTATAATTTTACTCCCAGGGCTTAAAAAAACTGGGGACTTATTATTAACCACGTACTGATGATCTACCACCACCTAGGTATTCGTTCTGCGCTGGAACTCTCGCTGCCAGCGTTCCGGAAAAAAGTGGCACGAACAGTCATAGGACTAGCTAATTATAAATTTAAATAGGCATTTTCCATTGCTACAAAACCTTCGTTAAGTTAGATAGATTAGGCCGCCCGTGATACAGGTAAAACCTAGTACGGGGGCCACTGTAAATCATACTGTTACAATATTATCTTTTATGAATAAATAAATTTGTTTTGGATATAAGTTTAGATTTTTATGTTTTCACAGTTTAATTTGTTTGGCTAAACTTATAAAAAGCTATGGCAGAATAACTGAGTTTGCGGATCTCCTGCAATCACTGAGTCATAGACCATTAAATTTTGTCTTATAAAATTAAGTTTCATATTATTCTGTTGTATCTGTTATCTGCTTTGAGACAAATAAATACATTCTTATTCTTACTCAGCTTCTGTTAAAACAACTTTTCATTTATCATTGACGTAGAGCGTAATTTTTAAGAAGTCTAAAAATAACATTATTTCAATGTTGCCATTTCCTTATAAGGGGCCTTACCATAAGCTTTTAACTATCCACTCAAATTCCAGGCAATTCAGTATTGTGCGTCTATTCTGAATCGCTCAGATTGGTACCATGATCTCTCTTTTACTGAATTGTTTATATATCTCTCTCCCTTATTCGTATAGCGTTGTCTCGCAGTGATTTTTCACTCTCTCTTTTCCTCATATAGCGTTGTTTCATGAAACAATTCAGAGAGCCTAGGTCATTCATTCATTTGGTACCATGAGGTTTTTGCGTAGTTTAAACTGAAACGCTTAGCTCTCAATTTTGACATATCTTAGCGATTCAAAAAAAGTTAGTTTTTCTAACTTGCTTAATGTGAAAATGAACGATTTTGAATACTAATACTGACTATTATGATGCATTAATATTTTATAAGCAAGATGTTATTCGGAAATTAGAAATAAATTACTTGCCTCTGCGAAATCAACTAGAATTCTAAATAATATTGAATGCGATTTAGCGCCATCTTTAGTCTCATTGGAGTAGTACTCATCAACAAGTTAGTATAGTCATATTCTACAAGATGTCGCTTTTTAGCTAACCCTTAGAATGCCAACGTGGTTTTTTAGAACGTACCTATTGACAGAAGCATTAATATAGACTTAGATCATATATAATTTTGTGAACAGTTTATTTCCAAGTTATGAATATTGTAAAATATAATAACTAAATTAAATTAAAATTTTAAAAAAACTTGACACTTGAAGTGCAGTATCAGCTCAAGGCCTCGATCATCATTTATCTAACACCGACTCATTGAAACCATTCTTATGAGTCTAAACACGATATATCTGCTGCTGCTGTGAGTTATTGAGGACTTGGGAATCCTGCAGACTTCTTGATGTGCAGCATCAGCTAAAGGTCTCAATCATCATCTATTTAACACCTACTCATTGAGACTATTCTCATGAGCTCTAAGATGCTATATCGCCTGTGAGTTGCCGAAGAGTTCAGAATGAATGAAAAAGAAATGATGAATCGAAATCGACAATTAAAACAATAATATTTTAAGAAAAACAATATTAATTGGAGAAAAGCTAAGATTTAAAAAGGCTGTCTCTACCATTGTTCTAGTCTTATTGCGCTGCAAACTGCAAAAACTTTATTTAAAAATGAAATGATGTTCTGTAAGCTATGTGTGGTCTGAAAGACCACACGTTAGTAATTATAGGGTTAAAACTTTTTCGAAAGTGATTCAGAGACAATTCTCGGTCAATCATTCAATTTTATCAGACCACAAAGCTACTTAGTAAAAATACGTCGTAGTACGAATTAAGCTATGCAGTTTAAGCACGTAGAATTGAATCGCCTGCAGTTTTAGTTCTCCAATTGGTCTTTTAGCAAACTCGACGATTCCTATTGGTGAATAGTATACTCTTGAATCTCTGGTAAAACGTTTCAGAGTGACAATTTCAAAAGTCTGTCAATGAAAATACGCATGGTTTTATTAAAGGATATTTCAAGCAGAATTAGATATTCGCGGCTGGTACTTATATAATTTAAATAGTGTTTGCTGAAGGTTTTGGGCATCATGTCGTAAGTATTTATTTCAATATCTACTTAATGCTAGTTAATGTCCGGTATGTATTGTCTGCATGTTACGCCGCTTTGATTTTCTTAATGATGCTTCGCTCAAGCTCCTTGCTAGGTATCGTTACTGCCTACTGGGATGCCTGATCCCAAAACGCGTTTGCATGATGATCACTCTCTAACATGGCCACTAGTTCGAATTCGCATAGGTACAATACAACCTGACGCGCTACAAAATTCAGCGCCGTCATAATTCCATTTAGTGTTATACTTGGAACTTGCTTAAAATTTAAACTCAAATTGTTAAATGAAAAAAAAAGAGGAGTTTCTTTGTTGTATTTATTTTTTATTGCTAGAATGTGTAACAAGCTTAGATTATTCCTTTATAATCATATCGAAAGTAAAGTTTTATAGTTTTTGCTTTATTATGAGTAATGTATTTTCAGTCACAGACGAGTAACAAACAACCAGCTGGAGTTCTTCGGCTATGGCGCTGGTCTTCCTGGGGCACGTATGGAGCCTTTTATCATAGTATGCTACTTAGTTATGTTTATTGTATATTGATTAAATTTTACTGTAGAGTTAATTTAAATATTCTTAATTTTTTATAACAGTCCGATGAAGACCTCACAGATGCCGAGACGGGGCCTCCGAGTATTATCCTGGTAAATGATCCAAATCACCAAAATATGTTGATTGACGAAACGAATATTATCACAGGTATAAAAAAAAATATCTATCTTTTAATCTATCTTTTAAACATAAATATAATTCTTCTGTACGAGTGTATGCCAGAGCGAGAATCCTGTACGAAAGCATTTCTCCAAAACAACTTTACGAACATTTCACCAACACCTAGTGATTATTTTGTCTTTGAAAATAGATGCAACACTGGAAACACCGCCCCCTGTTGCTACCACCTCACGAGCAGTACGAGCACAAGCCACGGCACTGATGGAAAGCGCGTCTCGATCGCCACCACTGGCACGGGTGCAGTGTGCCGCTGCGGCCGCCGCGGCCTTTGCGGCCGTCGGTACTTGCTGCTACTATAAACACGATGTCTACACCACATCACCGTGCTGCACTTCAAGACAAAAGAAAATTTTCGCCGCCGCTAATTCACATAGTCTTAGAGTTCTGCTAGACAATCTCTGATTGCAATAGCACAGAGACGAGAACAACTAGAATTAAGAACACCACTCCGTGAACACAAGCAACATGCAAAGAGCACTACCTACCTACCCTCCCTAAAATTACATGCGAGACAGATGAATGCAAAACATAGTACCCAACACCGATATAAAAACCTTGACGCGTTTCGCCACTCCACGTGGTATATCTTCAGGACAGATTTTCTCTTTGCATTTTGCTTGTGTTTGTTTACGGAGTGTGTGTGGGTGCCATATAGTGTGATGAGGGTGCCTATGTCTATCTGAACTGAGCGGAAATTGTGAGCAACATGATTAAATTTTCATATTTATTTAGTTATGAGCTTCCGCAAAGTAAAGCCTGATTCTAGAATTTTTACTTACATTGAAATAATGACAGAAAAAAGAAATGGAAAAATATAGCTTACTAGCTGTTGCCCGCGACTTCGTTCGCCTAGTCTTTAGTTTATTCATAAAGGATTTTCTGCGCATCTTTATCTTTTTTTTTAAAAAACAACCTTGTCCTGACAATGATTAACACAACAAAAAAAGAATTAGCGAAATTGTTCCATCCCTTTACGCGTGATGCGTGACCAAGGGAAATAGAGATTCATTTTTATATAGTTACATGTATATAGATATAGATGTAATGCAAAATATCTTCTTTCTAGCATAGAAACTACAAGAAAGTAATATGACCACTGATAAAGTAAACCACCACAGGTTTTATTGACTGTCTCTTTAAATCTGGTTTATACAATATCGAAAGTAAGTCGGACAAATAAATAATAGAAAACATGGTACGGAGGTAGATTTTACAAAGTATACTTAAGTCATAGTGCGTGAATAATGTGTAATATTGAGTATTAATACCTAGTAATAAACCTTTACAAGCTCAACTTAGCTAAGTACTAAGTTAATTCAGCCTTATGAATTTATGGTCTTATAAACTATCGAGATTTTAAATTTTCGGTCTTTTGTTGCTTCGGTAAAACAAGCTATCGATCATTAGTGTTCGGGCATATGTTTTTCTGTTTTTCGTGATTCGGTATAGCGTAGGGAACCCCTATAATTGACAAAACAGTCACTGCAACAAAAGTCACCCGTGCGTGCTAGCTCTAATACAATTTTGTTTATTTTTATTTATTTCTACGGATTTGACGTTTTAGATTTAAAATAAGCAGGCCCTTGATGTGGCTAACAAAAAGACACTCGCCATGCCTTGTGAGTTTCCATGCATGGATTTTAATAGGGATGTTAGGGAGCTCCATAGCCGTAACCAAAACTATCATGATCATCATCATAAACAGCCCACGTCAGTCCACTGCTGGACATAGACCTCACCCATTGCACGCCACTGCGCCTGATCCTCGGCAATCGATCTATCTTTATCTTAGCTATCTTTTCCATCCACATCCATTTATTATCTATTTTTTAATCATAGTAAATAGAAATGCATTTTTCGCAACAAACGTCATATTCAAAATTTAATAACCTATTTTCTTTTTTTTAAATATATATATAAAAATGTTGAATGGCAATCTAGTTTAGGGCGGTTGTTTACCTGTCAATTTCTTGTGCCTTTTATTATTATTTATCTGTGTTTGTTTGTATTTTCTGAGATCTATATATGTCACTGTATGTCACTATGAGATTTTATAAAAAAAAATTAATGCATTAGAATTTTGTAAAAATTATTAATATTTTAAACTAAAATTATTAAAACCCTGCGAGTTGCGAACTACTCAACTATTGTAAAACGCACTTTCTGTCAAGGTGGAAGCTACTTACAATATTATGAAAATTGCGGGCAGGGGATGGAAAACAAAAGACGTGGTTGTGGTTCAGCAGCATCTAGCGTGCCTAGGTAGACTAATGTGGGTAGAATATGATAATCACGATGAAAACGTGGTTCACGTTGGCAGACTTTATGATACTAGATATTATTTGTTAACTAATAATCTAATCATTGACATATTTTAAGATAATAGGTACATAATATTCTTGTCATGCAAGAATGTAATTTTTCTTCAAAGTATGTACTTACATTTAATTCATAATTTAAGTAATATCTCTAGAAACCAATCCATGTGCTAATCATAATGATGTTGTCTTAAAACCAATATTATGTTGTATTATCTTCTTACAAAATAAAATAATGAATAAAAATAACAAACATTTATTATAATAAAATAAGTAATTACTTTTGGTTTGTTTAATTGATTACACTGTTTCACAGCGACGCAATGGTCTTCCTTTTTCATATGTACTTTTAAATATTCTGGACTACGCTATATCAATCTCTTGCAAACCATTGGAGCTAATTCCCCTCCTACAAAGTGATTGTCTGCATTGAGATAGTCTTTATTCTAGAACTAGTAATCATGCAGCGTACATGGCCAGCCTAGTCAGCTCAAGGTCTTGTTTGGTGTTTTAAAGCGTGCGAGCATGTCGAAGAACAGGGTATCCTTCCCATCCTTACCTAGAGGCACATAAACTGGGCTTCTATAATAGGTCATCTTGAGCCAGGCTTTCAGTTTGTTGTAGAGTTATCACGCGCTGGAATCTGGTGCTATCATAAGTTGTTCAGATATTATCAACCACATCCTGGATAAGTACTTAAAAAGTAATTTGTCATCAAGACGTGTATTATTTTGACGTTTAAATTTAAAACATGCCAACAAAAACACCAATATCCAGGCCCGGACTTAGAGAGCCAGGGCCCCAACTCGAAATAATTTATTTTGGTTTAGCAAATTACATGCCAAAGTACACAGAACTAATTACTTCAAAAAACATCAGAATAACGCAGTCTTTTTAGTATAGTTACTTTGATCTATTTTAAAGAATCATACAACAAGCATTCTTCTGAGCAAAATAACCAATGATGTCATCATAGTCAATTAACTGCACATTACACATAATGAATTACGCCGGTTCACTTCTATGGTAGATCTTAAGAGCTAAGAGCTAAGGCTAAGTGAGCCTTAAAAACGCCCGTATGCTGCGCAGTTTGACGCTGGTGTATGTATATATGTCGTTGGCATATTGTATGATAACAACAACGATGCCGGCGACATATACAATAGCAATCAAAGCGCAATCCCGACGTTTGAGTAGATATCCAAAAAGGCTTTTACTAATAAATACTTATTTGTTCAGTCCTAGTGACGATAGTTCTTCAAATGACCGCAACTCAACTCTTTCTTAGGTGGCGTTTGTTTTTTTTGACAATTTGGTGGACAAGTGCAAAAGAAAGACCACAATAGGACCTCCAACTTTTAAGTAGCTCGAATAAGTAATATTGTTTAAGACTCAAGAATATTTTCAATTCATTATTCTTGATAAGGCAAGTCAGACTGAGCTTGTGTGCAGGTTCCGCCACTAAGACTGGGGACCCTAGGCTGGCTGGGCCTAGATAGAAATTCGGCCCTGGCATTATTACTTTTGACCAATTAGAAATTAGGCAAAGTGATATTTGGCCAATCAGAATCATAAAAATTGTATTAGTTCATTCATTGAATGAACAAAATAATGCATTTGCGATTCAGAGAGAAGGAAATATATTTCTGAATAGCTGTCAAAAACTTGAACCTAAAATTGAGTGGTAAAGAGACCTCGTAGTACGAAATTAGCAAAACAGCTCAATTTTGGTCGGAAATTGAATAGATCGTCTAGGTCGTGGTATGGCCCAAGTACTAAACGACCTCCGTAGCCGAGAGGCGAGCACGGCGGACTTTGCGTCACCGTCTCTGAGGTCCTAAGTTCGATTCCTGGTTGGGTCCCTGTAGAAAATAATTTTTCAATGTTATCTCGGGTCTTGGTATTGTGGTGCTTATTTACGTACAGATGCGAGACAGATAGCGCTGATTAAAGTAAACAGATGCGACTGGTCAGTTTGCAAAAAATCATTTGAAAGTGATAACAGTAATATTATTTACTAGCGTATTACACGTAGGCGAAGCCTGTGGCTGGCCAAAGAATATGTATGTTGGTAGGTAGAAGGATAAAAATTGTAATAAGTTGAACTACACAGATACACATAGAAACAAACAAAAAAAGCAGAAACTAAAAATACATATTGCGTTTCTGGCAATCAAGGCACACACACTTGAACGCAACGCAACGTGCATGTGTGAGTCCGCCAATCAAACGTTTCGTGTTCTTGTGCGTAATTTGCGAGAACTTAAGAATAAAAAGTTTTATGTTAAAACATTTATTTTATTTCATTTGTATTGATTACAAATGTAAAATGAAAATAAAAAAAAACATTACAGACACTGTTACGATTAAAAAAACCTATTACTTTACTATTTGTGATACTCCACTGATTCTTCTTCACTTTCAGGTGACTCCCTCGATTCCTCACTTTCTTCGGAGTGATTTTCAGAGCTAGAGTCCCAAACACAAATATACTTTCTCCCTTTGAATGTTTTCTCCAAAGATATTTCTTTTGCTTTGACTTTACTTGTTAGTCCTTTGAGTTCTATATTTTGTACTTCTGGATTAGGTTTTTGAAGTCGTTCGTTATCAATTGTTTCATCAGTAAAATTATCTGGCTTTATAAGCTTGCTATCATTATTCAAATCTGGCGTTTTTGTTACTTCATTATTTTCAACAAATTCATCTTTTGTTATTCCAAAATTATTAGAATCTTTTAGAATTCTTTCGATTAGATAACTGTGAGTAAGAGTGATGTAAGCAAATAAAAAAAATTGACGAGCGTCCATTGTAAATACAAAATCAAAACTGTACTCTAAATAGGCTAATAGGCTATTCTGCCGACGTAACAAAAAAGAGCACAACTTATTTTTTTTGTGAAGTCGAGATATACAGTATGTAAAATAATAGAGAGCGTTTCCATCAGTCAGTTCATATTATATAATTTTACAAAAATAAGCATAATAAGTAGAACATTTCTATCTTGCGCGCACGGTGAGAAAAAAATCATCATAATCATCATAATTTCAGCCATAGGACGTCCACTGCTGAACATAGGCCCATTGACTTCCAGACTGGCCGGTTGGATGCGGCCCGCATCCAACGTCTTCCTGCGACCCTTACCAGGTCGTCTGACCACTTTGTGAGTGGACGTCCTACGCTGCGCTTGCCGGTACGCGGTCTCCATTCTAAAACATTCCTGCCCCATCAGCCGTCAGTTCTACGTGCTATGTGCCCCGCCCACTGCCACTTCAGCTTGCTAATCCGTTGGGCTATGTCAGCAAGAAAAGAGTCGGATGTTGTTTACTTTTAATGAATTTTTAAAATTAAATACATTTTTATTTTGAATGGGAATATTTTATTTAGTATGAATGGGCGCTATGGGTAGTATTACGGGTCAACGGGAACGCCTTTTATTAGTTACCATACTGTATACTTACATATTCAGGATTAGAAATCAAGACGCAAATCTGTATTCATGCTTAATTTACTCGAGTTATACAAAATGTTGAATATCCCCTTTTGCGTTACGCAGTACTATTTTATAAATTACTAGTTGTTGCCCGCGACTTCCTTCGTGAGGTCAGTTTATTCATAAAGGATTTCAGATCAACTTTCCTAATTGTTTTTTAAATTTGCATTCTATTCTTTCATGAACCTTCTCCTGACATAATTAACACAACAAAAAAAGAATTAGCGAAATTGTTCCATCCGTTCACGCGTAATGCGATGACCAAGAAAAATAGAGATTCATTTTTAAATAATACTAGCTGTCCCGGCGAACTTCGTACCGCCAATAAAAGTTAAACTGAACGCATCCTGTTTGACTGGTACAAACAGTTTGTATGGCAAATAAAAAAGTTGTTTTTACTACTTTCCTTGCAACTTCTATATATTTTCTCACCTTTTAAACCTTCCCTGAACTTCTACAAATATTTTAAGATCAAAATTAGCCAAATCGGTCCAGCCGTTCTTGAGTTTTAGCGAGACAAACGAACAGCAATTCATTTTTATATATATATAGACTAGCTGTTGCCTGCGACTTCGTTCGCGTGGTCTTCAGTTTATTCATAAATTTTTTTCGGCGCAACTTTTTTAATTTTTTCATTCAAAAGAACCTTCTCCTGGCAATAGGTAACATAACAAAAAGAAATGACCAAAATGGTTCCATCCGTTCAGGCGTGATGCGATGACCAAGGGAAATAGAGATTATTTTTTATGTTATAGATAGATATAGATTTTCAGTTTACAATCAATATCCTTTTATTATAGGAAGTAAGAATTTTGTTCTTATGGAACCAGTTGTAATACGAAAAAAATCACATTTGGACACACATAAGTCACACTTAATTTGTTTATTTTTTGTGCTTATATTTTCAATTTTTTACTTGCAATAGGTCCCCATTTTCCTAATGCCCTGATAAAGTATATTTTTTATGGGCAGTTAACTAATTATGTTTAAGTAGTTCAACACGTATCAGTTATGTACATCCTAATATACGCAATAATCTCTGTTGAGGACCAAAAACAGTCACGATCGACCCAACTCATAACAGTTTTACAATTCCTTAGTTAAGTCGTCGTTAATGTTAAACATAAACCACAAATTTACATGCCGAATCGCGGTAAAATATGCGGACGTTATTATTGTGACCACCTGTACTACCATATTTTATGCAATAAATACTATTTCTATTTCTTTTTCTTCTTCTATTTCTTCAAATAAGTAAATAATAAAAGTAATAAAATAATAATTAGACATTAAAATATTTTTTTAAATCATTATCATTTCTACCAAACGACTTCCACTGCTGAAAATAGGACTTTCTCAATGACATCAGTTGCAGTCAGCATGGTAATATTAACGTTAAATGCCGGGCACCGTTTGGTTACGCAACCCTAAAAGCAACTACCTCTTTGATAAAATACTCACTGATTATATTTTTTATTTTCCCCTAAGTTACCTGCTCAACTGCTTATGGCCCTTGACGAATAAATACGTCAAAGGACTATTTTTAGTTTTACGAACTTCAAAGTCCCCTCTGTTAAAAACTAAACGACGTTGATATTTCTAGCGCGTTTTCGAGAGACTCCCGAATGCGTTGTTTTCGTTTTAAAATCATCAAACGCGTTCACAGGTGGTGGATCAAAGTGTGCTCGCTCGAGAGCCGTGGGGTGTGGTACAGAATACAAGATAAATGCGATTTTTTACTTTTTATTTAATTTGCAAATTAGAAGGTTATCTTGGAAACTATTGATCTGTTAAACTTTATTAAAATATTTTATGCAAAAAATACTATTTCTATTTCTGATTCTATAACTTATTAGATACATATTTTTTTATTTTATCTATTAGAAACAACTAGCCTTTATACAGTTTGATTTACTTAGATAAAATTGTTTACCAAAAGTAAGGCCTGTAATAGTTATCTACAAATATAAAATAAAAAGTCGAAGTGATAAGTTTAAGCTAAGATAATTATGTTATGACGTAACTACCTTACAATCTTAACAAATATTTAACAACGCAACGTCTACAATCGTTGCAGTGGCATATGTACCTACCTAATCTAATATTTAAAAGTAACATTTAATAGTGAGACTAGTACATTCTGGTTTTGCAATAAATTATTGAGTTGGGAGCTCTACTCTCGAAATTGTTGACAAATATGTCTACTTAGGACAAGTTATCCAGTTGGGTAAATCCAAGTTTGAGAAGGAGGTCAATCGTCGAATCCAACTCGGCTGGGCAGCGTTCGGGAAACTACACCACGTCTTCTCGTCCAAAATACCTCAGTGCCTCAAGACGAAAGTCTACAACCAGTGTGTGTTACCAGTGATGACATATGGAACTGAAACGTGGCCTCTCACTATGGGCCTCATAAGAAAGCTCAAGGTCGCACAGCGTGCTATGGAAAGGGCTATGCTTGGTGTTTCCTTGCGAGATCGAATCAGAAATGAAGAGATCCGTAAACGAACAAAAGTCGCTGACATAGCCCAACGGATTAGCAAGCTGAAGTGGCAGTGGGCGGGGCACATAGCACGTAGAACTGATGGCCGATGGGGCAGAAAGGTTCTAGAATGGAGGCCGCGTACCGGCAAGCGCAGCGTAGGACGTCCACTCACAAGGTGGTCAGACGACCTGGTAAAGGTCGCAGGAAGACGCTGGATGCAGGCCGCTTCCAACCGGCCAATCTGGAAGTCAATGGGGGAGGCCTATGTTCAGCAGTGGACGTCCTATGGCTGAAATGATCGTACCTTTGACAAAATATTAACAACTTTTTTTTTCTTTTGGATTGTCCCGCGTCGGGTGTGCTGGGAGACCCTCAGGGCAAAAAAATGTCTGCTCTTATAACAGTACCTATTAGTTTATGTTTTGTGTTTTTCTAACAGAGTTCGATTAATAAACAACACTTCTTGAGTACCTACTGTTTTAAGTTCATTCTAAGACTTTCTTGGTACCTCGTATTAAGTCGAATCGAAAAAATACATTAAATGATTTCAGTTGAAATAATAAAATATGAGAATAGTATTTGCTTCTGTACAAGCATGCAAATATTATTAAGTTTTGTCACTTATGAATAAATAAATAACTAAAGAATAATTTACATTAAATTAAAACATTTTAACACAAACATTAATTACTAGATTTAGATATTATTTTATAATATAACACAAGAGTCAGTTTAAACTTACAAATAAGTTTATTATTTTTGTGGCGGGGCGTTATAATCGCTTCAGTATATGACTTGTGACACACAGCGTAATATTTACATTTAAAACACAACATTTTCGTTTAACATGGAGACGTGAGCTTAAGCTTCACCTGTCGACAAGTCAAACTTTACTGACAATTTGTTCGAAAGAAATATTATTATAAAATTTTAAGTCAGTTTCGAGCATGTCGACGATAATTATGTACAAGAGGACATTTTAGGAACTTAGTATAGTACAATCATTTAGCTTCCTGACAATTTTTTTCTTATCCAAATCCAAATGTACCTCTATAATAAGTATTTTAGCTAAAGGACATGTACTACTTTTGTATGGAGGCTGGGTTTTAATTCGAACCTGCTTTGAACAGAGACAATGTTATATTTTTATAAAAGTTCATAAATAACATAGTCTTTGTATTTATGAACTTTTATAGGCCGCTTCCAACCGGCCACTCTGGAAGCCAATGGGGGAGGCCTATGTTCAGCAGTGCACGTCCTATGGCTGAAATGATGATGATGATTATGAATTAACTACACGTGTCAGGAGACTCGGTCGATAAACTGTTTGACGACCTCCGTAGCCGAGAGGCGAGCATACCGGACTTAGTGTCGCTATCTCTGAGGTTCCGGGTTCGATTCCCGGTCGGGTCAATGTAGAAAAATAACTTTTCTATATTACCTCGAGTCTGGTTGTTGTGGTATCGTCGTTGTTTCTAATTTCTGTAACACAAGTGCTTTGGCTACTTACCACAGGATCAGAGCAATGTATGTGATGTTGTCCAATATTTATTTATTTATTTATTTATAGTGGGAACTAACCTCTATTTATCAATATAAATAATGTATAATGACACTTGGCTAACAATCAGTGGTGAGATTTATGTGACTTACATCTTGATCTAGTGGTTCGCGCTCCGGAAAAAAACGAAGCGGTCGCGGGTTCTAATCCCGCAAGGGGCAATGTTTGTGTGATGAGCACGAGCATTTATACCTGAATATTTAAAGTAATAGTAGTAGGTATAAGTCAGTATAAGTATGTCTATGCGTTTCTAGTCGCCATAGGCAAGCTCTGCTTAGTTCGGGGGATGTGTTAATCACACATCAATCCATCACACAGTGTGTTTGTTGAAATAACTCTAATTTAGTTTTTAATTTCATGATAGTTTCCAAAATGGTTACCAGGTTAATTTCAGTGGTAGGTCTCAAAGTGAATACCTACGATATTACAGATGCGCAATTAGATTTTTAATTTATTTGTTTCACCAGCAATTGTTACAATAATACTTACCTATTATACAATCTTAAGTATCTAACCAAATGCACAATTAATTTAAGGTGAACACCGCATGCAAAATGTGTTATAATTAGAAACACCAATACTTTGATGTTCTTACAGTTTTAAAAAGTAAAACAGTAAAGTTAAACAGTACCCAACCGAAACAAAGATAATTACAAACCAAACGATTAAATGCCAATCTATTCATCGACAATGGTTTCTCGCAAATGCCTACGAAATGTAATGAGACTTGCAGTGTGAATATCAGTGGACTTTCCATAACAATTCAGAAGTCTGCTTACCCTGGGGACAAATGAATTTGAGCCTAATACTGTAGTGCGCATTGGCAGAGCCAAAGGTGCGATTTGGGTTCTAGGTAACCTGTGAGGTGCTCTGAATCCAAATTTACGTAATAGTTGTGGACAATCTATATTATATACTTATATATTTCTTTTTTACTCTCACGATCAACGTCAGAAACAGCAATTTAAAATATTAAACAAATCCTAAGAATTTAAATCGAAGAGGGGAGAGATAATAAATATCCACTTATTGCATGTTTCTGATGTTTGATTTTTTTTCATATTATACTGAAGGGTTCTTTCAACTTCGATGAGGTATAGTCAACAGTAAAAAAATCTCATTTGTTTTGTTTCTACTACTTAAAAATGCATTTTGTAAAAAAAAATATTAAAGTAACCTATCCCCAACCTTTTCGGACCTACTGATACTAATTAGGTAAATTAAATAGGTACGTACGAAGCTTATTTAAAAGGATCGTAGCTGTACTGTACTGTGGACTTACTACGTCAAACCGTGTTGACGCGTGTGTTCAACAAGCCCACACTGGCAAATGTTTTTGTTCATAATTTTTAGCCATCCACTTTAGCCATCCACTTTAGCCATACACTTCAGCCATCCACTTCAGCCATACACTTCAGCCATACACTTCAGCCATACACTTCAGCCATCCAGTTCAGCCATACACTTCAGCCATCCACTTCAGCCATACACTTCAGCCATCTACTTCAGCCATCTACTGCTGAACAAACGAGTAGGTCTCCTCTTATTACAGATTTTTAGATTTGATGAGCCCCATCTCATCAAATCTAAGGCAATAATGTTGACTTTATTGGTTTATGGTTTTATTAGTTTTATTGTCTAGTTAAATACGACTTACTTAGCAGAGCCCCGACTTTATAAAATAAAATTAAACACAAATTGAAACTATGACCAGAATATTTAAGTGGCAAGGATAAGCAAGGTTACCTGCAATTGTTAGCTGTTGGTTCAACTTATCTTAGCTATGCTTGTGAATGAGATGTGTCCGGGTACCATTGCTTGCTATATTTATTTAAGATAATGTAGTCGCGTTAAACGTCAGTTTTCGAAAATCGATAAAAAAAACTTGAGGACAGTTCCAATATTTCGATGGCGCGCGATTTAGAAGTAGCTAATCAAAAAGAAAACTAAAACTACAAATTTTTCAAAATATCAAAATAACCTGACTTCTTTATTTGACTTATAAGCAGTGATTTTGTCAGACTACTGTGAAATGTTTTGTAATGAGTTTTTTTTTGCAAATTTAGATACTAAGCTATTATTGATGTTGACTGTACATCCGGAGGGTGAAATATCGTGAATTTGCGATCTTAGATCGGAATCGACTTGAGGGTTATGAAATTTAAGGGGAGTCTATTTGTCAAGATTATTTTAATTTTGACAAATAAAAGGCATGAAATAGATTATAAACAAGAACTAACAATATCCGTCAGGTTTTTGATGTTTAAATATGATGTAGTAAGAAGTTAAAGTTTTCTGTATCTTCTCATTAACCTGTCAGGCAACGGAAAAGAGATTTAATGTACATTTGAATATAACTTATAGACAACCTACGATAACTTATAAACCCAATCCTTCTTGAATACAAATAAAATTCTTTGGCAAATTAAGTATAAAAAAAAATTTTTTTGATGTAACCTCAAATAATTATATCTTCGTATATCGAGAACCCAACCAAATATGTTCTGTGAACCGCTTAGAAAGTCTTATTAACAAAAACAAATTGTTTGCCATCAAATAGGGTTGGGACATTACAAAGTCGATGTTAAAAAAAAACACATGTAGCACCTATTTAGCTACAATGCAAACATAACATTGACAGAAAAATTATTAATTACAATAAGTCATAGAGGTTCCAAATAATTTTATTTAAACCATTAATATGAAAAAACAAGTTAAATAGGCCTATATACGTCCCACTGCAGGGCACAGGCCTCGCCTCAACGATAAAGTGATTTGAGCCATACTACGGGCCTAGTGCGGATTGGTAGAGGGGTGTTGTATAGCCAGGCTAAACCTTACTGTCAGATGTTAAGGCCGCCCTAAGGCCTGAACTGACCAGGCTTTACGACTAGTAACAAGTGTCATTAGCCGGGACCAACTAATAATGTGCCTTTCGAAGCACGGAGATGCATGTGATAAATGTCACTGATAATTACACCATTCTTTTCACCATTCTTTTATATTATCAAATTCAAATTTAAATTTATTTATTTGTTCGAAAAGTGGTACATGTTAGGATGGTACAAATGACAAAGATCGCACAATTAGCCACAAGCTGGCATGCAAATATTTAGAAATTGACTGAGGTTAACGAATGGCTGAATAATATCCGTTAAACAAAGACAAAGACAAAGAATAAATTAAATAAGTAAATTTTATTAAAAAAAATAAAACCGACTTCAAAACACTCAAATGCTAAAAATAATCCTAACACTTAAGCACCTAATCAGATACTTTTGGAGTCGGTGCCAGCCGATGAGAGATTCAATGTTTTTGTTTGCACCGACTCCAAAAGTAACTGATTAGGTACTTAAGTGTTAGGATTATTTTTAGCATTTGAGTGTTTTGAAGTCGGTTTTATTTTTTTTAATAAAATTTACTTATTTCATCTATTTTTAGTGATAAATCCTAATCTAACTGCTGAACACCGATTTCATCCCCTATTTTCCTACCCTTAGGGGTGATTTTTATTTTTCAAACTTTTATCATAGCATCTTTGAAGTATAAGCTATTCAATAAAACAAAAATCATCAAAATCGGCTCATATTTGTCGAAGATAGGTAACAAGAACCACAGCCAAAATATTATCTGGGTATATATTTGTTGATTTTCTCAAAAAGTTCTAAATCAATTTCGATAAAATTTATATGGGACCACCTCTGAAGTATGATCTGCCAAACAAAAAAAGAATCATTAAAATCGATTCATAATTAGCGGAGTAATCGCGTAACAAATATACAAAAAAAAAAAAAAAAAAAAAACAGTCGAATTGAGAACCTCCTCCTTTTTTGAAGTCGGTTGAAAATGACAAGTATCAGGCAATGTCAAAAATTTAATAAAAACCAAAGAAAGAAAAAAAAATATGCAAAATATAAATTATGCAAAGACTACCAAATAGCGAGAAAAAAAAGTTTATTATGTAATAAATAAATAAATAAATATTGGACAGCTTCACATACATTGCTCTGATCTTATAATAAGTAGCTTTAGCACTTGTGTTACAGAAATCAGAAATAACGACGGTACCACAACACCCAGACTCGAGAAAATATATAAATTTTTTCCTCATTGACCGACCGGGAATCGAACCCGGAACCTCAGAGATAGCGACACCAAGTCCGGTATGCTCGCCTCTTGGCTACGGATGTTGTCACATGTGCTAAATTCGTCAACTTAGAGGTAAATTTTTTCTAAAAGCCATCTACGTTATGATTTGCTTAAATTGGGCCGGAGATATTATTAAAAATCAAAATTAAAATACAGCAATTTAACTGATCATGCATACGTAAAAGACACAAAAGAAATTCTATTGTTATGCGGTCTCATGAGACCGCTATTGGATGTTAACGGGTTAATATGTTGTATTATTCATAGGCCTTATATAACAATTGGCATGAGCTTGATTTAATGTTCACGAGAGCTAGTGAAAGAGTTATTGTTTTAATTTTTCCAAAAAACATAAATTGTTAAATATTCTATGAAACATTCAATGAAATTGTATGTTATTTATTATAACACTAGTGACCGAATACTCACACGGGTAGTACTATGTACTACTTTTATTGTATTTATCGATGATTTACTGTGAAACATTTTACCAAACATCGGTAGAAGTTTTAAGGACAAACCAATGAATAAATACAATCCTAATAAAATAATGTTGAAAATCGTTGGTTTCCCAGTCTCCCTATTGCTTTCAGCAGTTTCAAAGTAATTTACCAGAGGCTTTCCATTTTGAAGCCAATTTTTAGTACATGACCACAGAATAAATAATATACAGGATGTAACGAAAAGGTGAAATAAAACTTTAAGGGGTTATTCTACGGCTAATTACATCAACTTTTTCTATGGGACCAACATCGAAATCGCAAAAAAAAAACACTTTCCCATACTAAAACGCGACCAGCTGGCATCAGTTTGTATGGAAACGTCAATTTTTTTTTTTTGAGATTTATTTGGTCCCATAAAAAAAGTTGATGTAATTTAGCCGTAGAATAACCCCTTAAAGTTTTATTTCACCTTTTCGTTACACTCTGTAGACATGACACCAAAACTCTCTTGTAATTATTTTACAAAACTCTCTTGTTTTTATTTTAAACTTGCTGTTGCCCGCGACTTAAAAGTCTAAACCAAAGACCATGAAAACAAAATCGCGGGTAACACTAAGTGTTAAGTACATATTTTTTTCACTTTTAAATATTTTTACCAACTGAACAGCGACATCTAAGGGTAAGAAGCGCTACTTATGATGACAGTTATATTGCATCCCCCAGGAACTATATATTTTTTTCAAATTCCAGGCTATGATCTACTTCTGTATCGAATTTCATCTAGATCCGTTCAACAGTTCTGGCGTGATTGAGTAACAAATATTCAACTATCTAAACTTTCGCATTTTTGAAAAATGTTGACTAGCCATACGTTGTCCTGCCCCGATTGGTTTGATTCACTATTTGATGATTAGGTAGCTGTCAATCAGCATTTTCTGCATTTGTTTTCAATTTATGTAGGCAGTTGCAAAAATCGCTTTAAAAAAAACACAATTTAGTTTTCCCAAATTTAAAGATTTTTCGGGAAACCTTCATTTATTTCTATAGATTTGCATATTACAAACTTACATGTTACATGCGCCCTCCAGCTCGACGGACCGACGACCTTAGGATGATGGTACTACTATCACACACTAGCTGCGCTGGTAAGATAAGCTGCACTCTTAATATTTTGTAACATCACTACTGTATGACCTTGTCTTGGTAAATAAATAATCTTTGAATCTTTGAATGGCTGGCAGTGGATGAATAAAAAAAGCGGGAGATCGTGTTCTTTGGCGCTCCTTGGGAGAGGCTTACGACCAGCAGTGGACTGCAACAGGCTGACATGATGATGACGATGATTGGGGTCTACATTTATTTTTCTGACTTTCGTGTAATTCACTAGAATTTAATCCGTTATGAAGCATCCCATGGGATAATTTTCACTGTACAAAAGTAACTATTGCCACAAACATTAAACATGAAATGCGTCATTCCGGCGTTTATTTAGACAGCCAGCTGATAAATCACGGGGGAGCATACAAATGGAATTACACGAGAGCGGTTCCGTATAATTATTCGCGGAATATGATAATTAAAACGGACACAGTGGAGAGAAAGTTCGCAATTTGCTCTCGTACTGAAAAACCGTTTCGTTAACTGCACTAGGGATGGTCGATAGTACCTACCGATTTTTTATGGATTTGTTTCTATACATTTTAGTACAACTATGAACATTGACAGCCCTTGCTTGCGCCGCAGAACAAAAAAAAACTTTTTGACATACCAGATGCCCTTGATTGTTTTGTTGTTGTGTATTTTTTATTTTCGTGTGTGTCAAATAAACGTTTATATACTCAAAAATGAGTACATCCAGTAATAAACAACAAAAACTTAATTTGTATGTATGATCCGTGGTTTTGTTCATTAACAACATCATCTCAGTCATAGAACTTCACCAGCTGAATATAGGTCTCCCCCAATGACTTCCAAAATGGCCGGTCGGCAGCGGCAGACTGACACACAAGACAAAAAATATAACCAGAAAAAGACGCAATTTTTTTCACGATAAGCTAAGAAAGCTTAGACGAGTTTTTTTGTCTCATTCCGTTAAAATCCGTGTAAATATTATAACACACTAATACGCGATAAATCAAGTATCGATACTAATAATTCCATATTTTGCACATCACTAGCCCTCAGTTTTTAAATGAATGACTTTTTTTGAAGTGCACGTGCTGTTAAGTCGTATGCTCGTGTGGTCTGTGAGAAATGTAATAACAATGAACTACAAATAAAACACGCTCTTTATTTTCTGGTGAAAGAAATAATTTATTAAGCTCAATTAAATATGTTTTATTTCTAATGAACAAAAAAAAAATATCAAAAGGATCCAAAAAAATATTTTTAAAATAATTTTTTTTATCTTACCCTGATAATTGCGAATACAACAAAAAAAAACAAATAAATCGTTCAAGTCGTTTTCTAGTGATGCTTTATCACAAATGTGGCAATTTATTTTTATAAGTTGATTTTCACTTCAGAATTAACATAATTTTCTTTTACTTTATGCGTGTCCGCGAGTGGCTGGTGACGCCAGTACAATCGCATACAATTACATTAATTATTATTATCTAGTTAAAAGACATAAACTAATCAATTAACAAACGCGTTGTTACATCTACATAGGTTTTAAATATTAATAATTTATTGTCAAGCTTATGAAATTCAGGCAAGAAATTACAAATTTATCTTACTCCAGTTGCTCGGTTTAAAACATTACAAACCATAACTTCTCAAAAAATATAACGAATAGATAGATAGATAGATACTCTTTATTGCACACCGCACAAAAAAATCAGTACAGAGAAACAATAAATTTAGAATGGTACAATTTAGGCGGTAATATCTATTTATCTCCGTGTTATGTGCTGATTTTGTGTAACGCAGATTACTGCGTTAGTAGCTATCAAGCTACTCCTAACTTAATATACAGGTTATTCTTTCTCCATGAATATAAACAACTTTAACCGTGGAAAAAAATGATACTAAACTATACTCGTACTTAACCAAAATGTATAAAAAATAGTTTTTATTTATATTTTTCTATTAACCAAACAGTAAAAGTGGTTAATATTTATAAGAAATACAACCTGTAAAGTACTTAGGTTCTAGCAGTTTTTCTATTTTACCAAAGTACCTATCTCCAAAATCAAAATTACCCTAACATGTGATTATCTCTCTAAATATTATAAAAAAGCCCTCTCATTTGAATTCTCAACGTGTATTCGAGTTGGAAAACTAAAACTATTAGCATTTGAAACATCTGGCTCACTTTCATTCATCCTCTGTGCGTATAGTCAGCACCAAAATAGTTTGATGTTTATTTCTTGCTTGGGCTAATACAGTTCAAAGGTTTTATGTTGACAACAAAACAAAGGGTGCTGTGGTAAATACCGACGTGGCAAGGTGAGGCGAGCATACCGGACTTGGTGTCGCTATCTCTGAGGTCCCGGGTTCGATTCCCGGTAGAAAAAATAATTTTCTATATTGTCTCGGATCTGGGTGTTGTGGTACCGTCGTTGTTTCTAATTTCTGTAACACAGGTGCTTAAGCTATTTACCATAGGATCAGAACAATGTATGTGATGTTGTCCAATATTTAAAATTTTAAAAAAATGGTTCCCTTGTCATTATCATCATAACTGAGTAGTAAATTCTAAGTAACGTCAGTCAGTCAGTCATGTAAATCTCTCGCAATTAGTGTTGTACCATAAAAGCAATCAAGTTATCAATGGTATCAATAATGGTATCGGTATCGATGGTATTTTTAAGCTTAACACAAAAACTATTAATGCGTAGCAATACGGTAGTATCGATATACTATCGATAGTATTGGGTTTATTCTATACTATTGCTGTCATTTAACTATCTATAGGCTTATTAAGGAAACAGGAGGCATTTGTGCCAAAATAGTCCCCGCTCAGTATAGTTAAATCGTTCAATCGTCACAGCACCAGGCTGAGCCTGTTTGAAGTTTTCATCAATTTTCGATTATATGACAAGTGAGTAAGGTTTGAAATGAGTGGTCACTATTTTTCTATTGCCTGGTTAAGACATGCCTCGACACTGATATTTTTGGAAATTTATTACCCTACAGAATGGGATATACATTCCATTCGTTTCGTTTATACTCAAACTAATTTTACTTAGAGCGTGGAAATAAAACAAAATCAGTAGGTAGTAGATTATGCAATCGACTGTACCTCCCGGATTATTTCGTTTTAAAGTGAAACATTTTGCTTTGAATAAAATTGCATTTTAATTACTAAACAAAAACATGACTTAAACTGTAATTACTTATCAGCATACGTATGAGTAGGAGAATGTTTAACAATAATATTAATATTAAAATTATTAATATTTTCAACAGAAAACTTAGTTATTCCTATTCAAAAATAAATAAATAAAAATGCAAAAGATTATACTTCTATTTTGTCTGAACCATGCTGATAGTTAGGCAAAGTAATATCTTAAAGTGAAATGATGGCAGAACAACCCTGCTGTAAGTCACATCGGATTTGGGCCTGCCGTGACACAATCTTGAGAGATCTTCTTGCTCCTTCGTGTGGACTGTATAGTTGAAATGAAACACTTCTTTCTTCTTTTGTTCCTTTATTCCGATGATGATCTTGACCGTGAGCGCAGTACAAATTTTGCGACCCACGGCCCCTATATTTATACAATCTTAGCCTATTTTTACTAGTGACTATCGCGGGTTAGTTCACAAGACAAGGACATACAATCTTCTGTCTCTGTCTACCAAATTCGTTAGTGTAAACATTTATGTCTACCCTCCTAACATCGAGATACTGAGGGAGACGACCTATTGTTTATGTTCTATCTTTGTCTACACATTTCTAAACCTACCTACAGAAAATGTGATATTTCCCACTCACAACATTCTACCTCTGTGGGTATCCTACCTACCCTCCGAAAGTGCGAGATGGGCGACAGAGATAGTCTGCAGGTTCTACCGGTCCCACCCTCCAGTTCCGTCGATTCCCTGGTAGGGTGAGACAACCTTAGAGGGTCTCTTTCACACCCGTTTACCAAATACCATACAAACCTAATTACCTTTATTAGCCCTACCTGCCTACCTAGTTGCAAGTGAGATATATCTAAACAAACTTTATTAAAATAAAACAATCCCTGCGCTAATTACATATGCCTTATAGCTAGGCCCTAATAGAAAATTAAGCTTTATTTACAAAACATCAAACTTATAACTATTACATAAGAATAGATTGGTTTGTCCGTAACACCTGCTATCAAAATTTCACCTAGTCCCTGCTGCGTTTAAGCAGGCCTGTTTTATTTACTCATAGTAAGCGGACTAAAATGAAACAGAATAATAAGTAAATTTTATTTAAAAAAATAAAACCGACTTCAAAACTTTTAAATAAAATTTACTTATTTCATCTATTTTTAGTGATAAATCCTAATCTAACTGCTGAACACCGATTTCATTCCCTATTTTCTTACCCTTAGGGGTGATTTTTATTTTGCAAACTTTTATCATAGCATCTTTGAAGTATAAGCTATTCAATAAAACAAAAATCATCAAAATCGGCTTATATTTGTCGAAGATAGGTAACAAGAACCACAACCAAAATATTATCTGGGTATATATTTGTTGATTTTCTCAAAAAGTTCTAAATCAATTTCGATAACATTTATATGGGACTACCTCTGAAGTATGATCTACCAAACAAAAAAAGAATCAATAAAATCGATTCATAATTGGCGGAGTAATCGCGAAACATACATACAAAAAAAACATACAGTCGAATTGAGAACCTCCTCCTTTTTTGAAGTCGGTTGAAAATCTAAATTACAAAACCAAATCGCCGCACTTTCCATGAAAAATCGCAAAAGTGGGAACTTACGTATTTCACAACTAAAAAAACAACTACAAATAACAAGTTTTAATCTTGGAACGCGCGCAAATGTGCCATCACCTCTTAACTTTATGGAGATAGTACGAAACATAATTTAGAGTCAACTGAACGGCTACAAATCACAAAAATGTACGCCAACTCTTGGGGTTCCTCGGGGGGTTTTAAAAAAACGGTTTGCTTCTCTATTTGAAATTCAAATAGCAAATGAATAGGCATAGACATGGAGCACGTAGAACTGACGGCCAATGGGGCAGAAATGTCCTAGAATGGAGGCCACCTACCGGTAAGCGCAGCGTAGGACGTCCACCAAGGTGGCATGACCTGGTAAAGATTGCAGGAAGCCGCTGGATGCGGGCCCCTTCCAACAGGCCAATCTGGAAGTCACTGGGAGAGGCCGTTCAGCAGTGGACGTTCTATGGCTGAAATGATGATGATGATGATGAGAGAGGTTAAACTGGAGCTGGATTTGACGGTAAGGTGTTCGAATCAAAATGATTTGTACAGATAGCTAAGCTCAGGTACGATGCCAAAAACAATCAATGTATCTTTATTTATGTGGTGTGCAATAAAATGTAACCTTATATCAATGAAGAAATACATTCCATCTATGAAACTAATATACCTCTAGTCTAGCCCCAAACTAAACACCTCCTCCTTTGACGACCTCCGTAGCCAAAAGCCGGACTTGGTGTCGCTATCTCTGAGATCCCGGGTTCGATTCCCGGTTGGTCAATGTAGAAAAATAACTTTTCTATATTATATGGGGTCTGGGTATTGTGGTACCGTCGTGTTTCTGTAACACAAGTGCTGTTGCTACTTAGCATAGGATCAGAGCCATGTACCATGTTTCATATAAATAAATGAATTCGAATTTATATACGAGTATATGTGCTTTTGTCCAATATTTATGAAAAAACACAGCTTGTTTTATGGCGACTAGATGACAAATAAACATATTTAATTAAATTTAAGAACATACATGACTTGGGTACAAATCGTTTTTATCATACAAACTTTTGCCCCTTGCGGGATTCGAACCCACAAACTCTGGTATTGTAACCCGATTCACGCACCACTTGACCAGATGGTCGTCTTAAACAATGTCGGGTAGTCCCCCACAGTTTTCGTGTCATGACTACCAAACTGTACAGACCCATATTTTGGCGCGCTAAAATCCCGCTTGGTGAGTTTTTTCAAAGATGGCGCCGGTCACGGCTTCGAGCGCTGGCCTTTCGCCAGCTACCCGCGAGCTTAAAGTAATTAACAATTAGCGGACATACCTTTGTTACTTTTTATGCTGTCAATTAAGACATTAAGGACGCGGTTAGGATAAGTACTGAGTAGGTATCTATAGTTGTATGGCAAACGATTTTTTTAAAGGTTGCTTGACATTTTATTGGTAATCGTAATCACTGTTTTTAACCCCCGACAAAAAAGAGGGGTGTTATAAGTTTAACATGTGTATGTGTATCTGTCTGTGGCATCATAGCCTCCAAACAAATAGACCGATTTTGATGTAGTTTTCTTTGTTTTAAAGCTGATATTACAGAGATGGATCTTAGCTATATTTTATGGAGATCTGTTCAGCCGTTTGAAGGTTACTTTTTAGCTTATTGCAAACTTTCTCAGGTCCGATTGATTTGAAATGATGCACTGTTACCTTAGAAGTATTCCCAAGACATGACAAACTTGAACTGATGCTGCAGCAGATATCTGTGTGATTCCCAACTCCTAAGCAAGTTACTGCAGATACAACGAGTTTGGGCTCATAATAATGGTCTCAATGAGCAGTTGTTAGATAAATTATAATCGAGACCTTGAGCTGATGCAGCACATTTTTTACGGGGGTTTTTAAAATTTCAAATTTAATTTAGTAATTAACTAATTTTGTTTTTTAATTTCAAGAAGAACGTTTAATACTACAGACCGTGTGTAGGTATTACAGGTACGTCAAAGCGGGCATTAATATTGGGCTAGTTTCCTAAAAAAATCTAATTAGTCCGTCAGTTGGATTAGTTGGAAGTTGGAACAGAAAATACTGAACACGTATTTTTTCTTTTCTCAATAGCTCGTTAAAGTTCGTAACGTCACGCCTTGCGACACTTTTTAGCGAGGCGTGACTTCACGTGCTCACTTTGATGCGCTTTACCTTGGTAATTTGTTTGATTAACAAAAGACATAATATGAGTCCAATATTTTTTGATAATCTAACTGACGGTCTAAAAAGAATATTCTTTTTTAGACCCAGGAAACTAGCATATTATGAAGATTGTTTTTTACCTGCTGAAAAGCAGTGGCATAGATAAAATTTGCAATAGACTGATATCTAACAGATTTAGAATCGGAATAATTTATTTTCCATTGAACAAGGTACAGATGACGGCAGGTCAACCTACCCATAAAGTTAAGGTCATTGAACCGATTTTCAACTTTAGCTCCGACGTGTAGAGATCTAGAGATCACATTGTCGCTTTGTGGTAGGTTGACGTGATGTTGTACGTACATGATCACAATTTTATATTAGTTTCACTTATTTAGCTATACACACCGCGCAGGGGCGTGCATCCCATATAGGCTATTATGCAGAGCCTACCTTCATAAAAAACCGACAGAACAGCTGACCATAATTATTAATTACGTATTCAACAATAAACAATAAACATTCTGTAACCATTTTGTCGTCTACCTGTACTTATTCCTTACTAAAGCGCGCAACTTAGATCGCTACTGTAATTTAACCAATGTTAGGCTGCCGCGAGATCGCCTACTGTTTCACGTAAACTTACTCAATTTTCACTCACAGCCTACCCCCATCTGAAACCAATGCACGCCCCTGCCACCGGGTACGCTTACTTATCGAGTTCCAGCAGAATACATCTCCTTTACTAAGAGTTGAAAATCAAAAGGTTAGTTTTAAAAGTTGGTCTGGTCTGCCTTGGCGGAAATTTTTCAGGTGATAAAGTAAAAAAATAGGATGTGTTCTTTTTTAAGTTCAGTATGAAGCTTAAATGTAAAAGCCGACTTTTGAAATAGATTTTAAAAAAAAGTTGTATGTCTCCGTGTGTATTGTGTTACGCGATTACTTCAAGAAATGTAAACCCATTTTTGTATTAATCAGAAGTAGATAATCTTTAGGGATGTCTTTTTTTCTAAACTTACAATGACACTTCTTTGGTAATAAAATAAAAAAAAATACAATAGCATTTATTTGCCCTGCTTTCATATCATAAAAAAAATTGTCAAATTAATAAGAATGTTTCAGCAATCAGGAGCGTAATTTCAAATAATAAAGAACAGAATTTCATAACAATTCAGAATTCCTTACGTTATTAACAAATAACTTCTTTGTTTTACATTGTATTTGATAGAAATTTAATTCATTGTTGTTGTAATGAAATTTTTACTGAATAATAATCACTAAAACATAAAAATTACCTCGTTTAGTCATATTTGGTCGAAAATTTCATTTATAATTTGATCAGTATAAATTATTTATGACCAATGAGGTAAAATGCGGGCCGCTTCAAACCGGCCAATCTGGAAGTCAATGGGGGAGGCCTATGTTCAGCAATGGACGTCCTATGGCTGAAATGATGATGATGATGAGGTAAAGATTATTAAAGTGATTGCTTTTCATTGAAACTGTTACTATTGTAGCCGTGAATCAAATTTTGATGAGTATACACAGCAAAACAAAGTCCCTAAAAAGCATAAGAAATTTTACATTATGCGCTTACATAGCAGCGCGCAGCCTTGCTTTGAAGCCAAATTTACTTCTTTTTATATATTTTTTTTTATTGATAAACATCACATACATTGCTCTGATCCTATGGTAAGTAACCAAAGTGTGTTACAGAAATCAGAACCAACGACAGTCTCACAACACCCAGACCCGAGATAACATAGAAAAGTATTTTTTCTTTACTTTTTGCTCGCTTCTCTGCTACGGAGGTCCAAGTCAAGTTCTAGTAAATTGCAAGAAGTTATTCTATTTTACTAGAGAAAAAGTTTGGAATATTAATCCAGCGATAATCTTGACTATAAATAAATCATAGTTGACGAACGCTAATTGTTAATCGCGTTAAACCTATTCCGCTGGCGGGAAGCCAGAACAGACGGCCCGCCATTTTCCTTTTTAGAGTTCCGTGACAAAAATGGTTACATAAAACTAACCAAGGGAAGGAAAGGATGGGTGTATCAGGAACTTTTATAACGGCCAATAATCGAAAAAGCTAGACCACGCTACAATGACAAGATCATGCATATTTTGTAACTAAATTATAAAACGGCCATCTGATGTAGTGGTTCGCGTTCCGGACTGCAAAGCCAGTAGTTGCGGGTTCGAATCCCGGGAAGGGAAATTGTTTGTGTGATGAGAACGATCATTTGTACCTAAGTCATGGATGTTTATAAAAGTATTTATGTATGTTAATCCATCATCTAGTCGACATAGTACGCTTTGCTTAGTAAGCAAAGCGTACTATGTAACGGATAAATGAGTATAACTGGTGTGATTGTGAAAACAAATTATTAATTCAGGCTCAGTTCAGCGGCATTATGCAGTGAGGAAACTAAGGCTTTTAACTAATGTCGAAACGGAAAGACTAGTATACTCTAGTTATTTTCGTAGTTAGTTTTCGTATGGTTTACTGCTATGGGGCTCTGCTGCTGACATTGAATCAATCTTTGTGTTGCAGAAAAGAGCCGTACGTGCAATATACTGTCTTGGACCTCGTGGGAGATTTTTTAAAATATTAATATGTTAACAGTAGCTTCTTAATACATTTTTGAAAATATTATGTACGTTCGAAAAAAACAAAGTTAGTTTAGCTTAAAAAGTGATTTTTCATCATTATAATACTCGTAATAGAAATAAGGTTGCCTTTCCGAGCTTCAGACTACACAAAAGTTGGTAATTCATTCTTAGGGAAATGTATAAAAAAAATATATATAAGTGCCCGGAAGAGGGCCTATATACTGAATAAATGAGTATGAATTTACTTTATTTTTTCACACAGTAATTATTAACTCATAGATTTGGTGTATACTTACAAATAGTAACAACATACTGACTGACTGATACCGTACCTTCGTTTGAATGTTTTAAATAATCGTATATGTCCTTTGTTTCATTTTCACAGACAAAATCACGGCGAACAACTAGTTTAATGTGGCTAAACGGATTGAGACAAAATACGCAGATTAAAATGTTTATTGCATATTTGAAAGAAAGAAAGAAAAAAAATCAGAAATTATGTTGTTTGCTTTTGTTTTTAATTTATTTTTAAATTTATTTCTGTGGATCATAACACGACATGGAAATCAATGACACGCTTTTGTTATTTGCTGCGTTGTGTATGTGATGTTCTTTAAAAATATTTTCTTTCTTTATTTCCTTATTTTAGAAAGATTTCGCTACTATTTTGTATCCCATGAAAAATGTACCGTTTTCTAGGGAACATGATAGTGATTTTTCTGACAAACGCTTGCCTAGGCTGGTAATGCTTAATAGCCATCAGTAAATAATAAAAAAAGAAGTCAGCTGTTCGACCATAATCTATGGAGCAGCAAAGTTTTTACTCGACTTCCCAAATATATTTTTTCCCTAATCTTTAACAGAACACAGTAGAATCGCGTTATTTCACCAATCACCCTGTATTTACGATTATTTTCATATCCTTTGATTCGGCCCACCCTATATACTTATGTAACAAAACTTGCCGAACTAATACAGAGTTGGTAATCGTTGGAGAAAAGTACGTAATCTCCTTGAAGGATTTATTGCGACTTACCGACAGAAGTAATATCTTTTCGCACATGTTGCGATTGTTATTACGAGTAGTTACCAAGTTAGAAGTAGGTACATATTATTTGGGTACTTTTATACAAGGCGGCCAAAAAAGTGACATCCGAAAATTTTTTTTAGGTGCCTCGTGTTGAGAGGTATCTGAATCACCCCTATGTATGTTCTACGATTTTTTGTAGTTTTCAGTTTGAAGCATTTCTAAAAAAACAAGTAGAAGGTTTCTTCGATTTTTTTTTTCTTGCAGCTAAATCTCTATGAACTGTGCATTTATGCATAAAATAAACAGACTCATAACTTTAATGGAAGTTACTACAAAATTGACCTAAAGTTGAGAATTTATGTTGTGAAGCTATTTTTAAAAAAAGTCACTTTTCTGGACACCATGTATACTATAGGCTTTGTCTGCCTTCATACTCTAAATTAAGCAGTTCACTATCATTGTCTACGACACATTCACATCATCATCGTTTTCGTTCCATTCACACTCGTACATTCATTCTTTTCTTGCAATTCATTCCGATCGTTAGGCGGTCTACAAGATTTTATTGTAACTCGTAATAAATTAATTAAATGTGAAATATTCAAAAATCAAGATAATTAGTTTAATTTCATCATATACTATCATCATTTCAGCCATAGGACGTCCACTGCTGAACAAAGGCCTCCCCTAATGGCTTATCATCGGGGGGGATTGCCAATACTCGCCACACTTGGCAGGCGGGTTGGCAAGCGCAGTTTTTTATAAGATTTCGCACGAAGACGCTGCTGTCCGTCTCGTGCTAGAGGAATTACAACGCCGCTCGCCTCTTACAACACGCCTCCAGTTGGCGGTTGGGAAGTGTATTCTTTACGGCCGTCCCCACACGGCAATTAATTAGTATATACAAAATAAAATGGGCTCCAAAGCGATGGCTTTGGACGCAACCGGGATTGACCGTATAGATGAAGAACAAGATACAAAATAAAATAGAAGTATTTGTTTATAATGTCTAAATAACAGCGGTTCACAACTTTCATCGCAGATTACAGGAGAAAAAAACCATGTTATTTATTTTTTGTTTTTTCTTTTATTAGCGTCTCCATACGTTTTTCAAATTAGGTAAGAGCCATAAACCTAGGTAGAATTATTTCTTGGCTTATTTTTAAATTAAGTCTACTCACCGGAAACGACTAATTTATATTTGACCAAAATTTTTCAGGACGATTTTTTTATGCAAGAAATTATACTTCATAGCGATCAAAATGACTAATAACGAAAAAACATAAATATAACAAATTCAATTATTTAATCAAATCCCGATTCGAACCCGTAACCACCATGCTTTTAAGTCCGGAGTGCGAATCATCATCATCATCATTTCAGCCATAGAAAGTCCACTGCTGAACACAGGCCTCCAATGACCCAACATCGGAGGGATTGCCAATACTCGCCACGCTTGGCAGGCGGGTTGGCGAGCGCAGTTTTTATAAGATTTCGCACGCAGACGCTGCTGCCCGTCTCGTGCTACAGGAATTAGTCGCCTCTTACGACACGCCTCCTGTTGGCGGTGGGGAAGTATGTTCTTTACGGCCGTCCCCACACGAATGAGTGTGAATCACTGTCCCCCTATTATACTCTGCTGCCAAAAACTCAAGTCATTTAGTTATATTTTGCCTTCAAAAAATCTAAAAAAGGCAAGGCCAGACCTTCCAAGCATTCAAGATTTAGCAAAAAACTGTTTTTACATACCCTTCGCGAGTTCTCCTCATGACGCCTACAGCCCGATACTTCGTGCCACAATATTGTGAGGCTAATTCTATGTAGACGATACATTACTTGCTGTCCATCAGAAAATACGAATATAAATATTGGACAGCATCACGTACATTGCTCTGATAATAAGGTAGGTAGCTAAAGCACTTGTGTTATAGAAATTAGAAATAACGACGGTACCACAACACCCAGATCCGAGACAACAGAAAACTTAGTTTTCTACATTGGGTCAATCCCGGCCGGGACCTCAGAGATGGCGACGCCAAGTCCACCAGACCTACTGGTCTTTCGGCTATGGAGGTGGTCAATATCAATAGTAATGTAATCAATAGTAAATAAATAAATATAAATATAAATATTGGACAGCATCACGTACATTGCTCTGATAATAAGGTAAGTAGCTAAAGCACTTGTGTTACAGAAATCAGAAACAACGACGGTCCCACAACACCCAGACCCAGAATACGTTTCAGTAAAAGTCAAGGTTGTTTTATGATTTTATAGAGGTTCAAATCAAATAAATAACTATTATACAGGGTGTTAAAAAGAATTTTTAACGGTGGTTCAGAATCGAGTCTAGAATACGAAAAATATTATAAAAAATCCAGGGTTTTTTATTTATTTATCAGAACGAGTATACTTGCAGAAAAAATCTTTTTCAATTCCATTCCTTCAAATGAGTCAGTAAAATGGTTCTATTGATACCTACCTAATTAACATCGTTGTATTACGAGGTACCAGACAATGCATCTGTCAAGAGCTTCTCCCGGCACACACAGACTCGAGCCGATATAAAAAAGATTGGTTTTATGAACTGACCCGAGCCGGAAATCAAACCTTGGGTCCTTAAGGTTTAACGCGATACACCAATTGGGTCGTCAAATTTATTTAAAATACAAGAATGTATTTTATTCTTAGGTCACTTGATTTTACTTGCACACGCAATCACTATACAATTAGAATCAGTGCAAAACATTTATAAAACATCATTCTATCTTTGTCACATGTGAAATTAACAGAAACACAATAAAGTTTTAACATCTTCGCAGACTATTACATTTATTTTTTTTTATTTATTTATTTATTGCAAACTTTACAGCATGTAAATTTAACATAAAAAACACTTTGTATTAAATGCTTACATAGCCAATTAAAAAGTTTGTCACATTAAAATTAACATTTAAGGACGGTTGAACATGAAAGGGGGCTATAGGGAGAAAATAACCAAGATGTTACAACAAAACAAAATAATTAATAACAAGAGTAAAAATACATTTTCAAGAAATCTCGTATGTCCGGTGAAAGCGTGTGATGTGTGTGAGTATATGTTAGGGTGAATGCGAGTTCAGTGTAGGATGCTCTATTTCCTGGGGTGATTCGCAAAATTTAGGCAGTTTCCGTGCTACACGAGAGATGAATCGAGTACGTGTCAAAAAGAAAATATCAACATCGCTAAATCTGTCCTCAAAAGTGTGCACGATTCTGTGTAAGACAGAGTGAGCAGCATAGTTTGACCTGACCGTCCCGGTGTGGAATGAGCGCATATGCCCACGCCTCGAGCGAAATTTTGAGGCGCACAAACCAATGCGCTCAGTCAGCTCCGGGCCATCTAGCACCGCGTTCACCACATCGTACAAGAACTTCATGTCTGCGATTAAACGACGTTCCTCCAGCGACATTTAGAGGTAAAAATCCGGAATGAAGTCATCCGGCAAAAGACATAGTATTGGAGAGTTCAAAAATGTAGCAAGCTAAAGTTGCAGTTGGCCGGCGACATCTGTTGCAGAACCGATGAAAGGTGACTCTACCAAACAGGTTCTCCAGTGGAGATCACGTCTCGGCAATTTAGTGTAGGACGCCCTTTAGCTCCATAGACCGATGACCTTAGGAAGATGGCTGGCAGAAGCTGGATAAAAAAGCAGAAAATCGTTCTCTTTTGCGCTCTATAGAGGAGGTTTTCGTCCAGCAGTGAACTGGAGTATTCTGAAATGAGTCAACAAGTCATTATACAAAGTTGCAAGTAAACTTACTTATCAATTAGTTCCAAATTATAACTTCATCTTCACAGCTATTCAGAACCAAAACTTAATTCTGAGAAATAAACCCATCAATGTATTCTGAACATGAGGAAATAATAGTGAAAACTCAACTCGTGAATTAGTTGCCAAGTCACCAGGGACATGGGCGGTCGTTCGTACGTTATCTAAAGTATTTTTTGCTCAGTTCAGAAAGTGGCTTGAATAGGAATAGTTTTAAGATTATAAAAAGCTTTATTTTGTTCTGGTCGCGGAACGTGAACGGTTCTTGAATTTTTATCAGGGTTTGGGAATATTCATGAAGGTCAGATAAAAAAAGAATAATACTTTCAAAGTTGATCGAGGTTTTACAGGAATATTCTAATAGGGCATTAGAAGGTGCTTATTTTTTTTAAATGCTTAAAATTACACACATCATTTCAGCCATGTGACTTTCACTGCTGAACACAGGCCTCCCCAATAACTTTCATTGGGGGGATTGCCAGTACTGGCCACGCTTGGCAGGAGTTTTTTATAAGATTTCGCACGCAGACGCTGCTGCCCGTCTCATGCTACACGAATTAGTCGCCTCTTACGACACGCCTTCTGTTGGCGGTGAGGAAGTGTATTCTTTACGGCCGTCCCCACACGGCAAAATTACACACGTAGTAAGTAAAATATTAGTAAAATACTTTACTCTTACGATTGAGTAGAGAATAATTGCAGAAAAGAATGTAACAACAGCTGAAACAGCTTATTTAACAGATTTTAAGATTTCCAAAAAAAAATTGCAATTTTAGAATTACATAGAAAAAGTTGTTGTACTTGTAGCACCAGAATCAGCCCCTAGGATGTTGTTGATGTTTTACAAATAGCCCTGTATAAGTGATTTTTATAGGTTTTTTAAACAATCAACAAAAATTCCTGTTATTTATTTCCGGTGAATATTTCTGGACAACAAAAATATTTCAGAATACAGCTAAGTTGTGGTAGGAGCCATTAGTATTCACAAAAATATTCAAGTTAGTACCAAACGTGTGTATTCAATAGAGTGCGTCATCAAAAGCAGGCTGTCACCGCTTAGAGTTCTCGAGGGGAGAAAGGTATGGCCTAACTAGCAGAGGGTAACAGTGAATGGATAACAGTGGTAACAGAAATGAATCGTTTTATTTACAGACAACAGCTCGTCACCTACCACAAAACGTTAATTTTCTGAATTGATATTGATCTCTACATGTCGGACTTAGAGTTGAAAATCGGTTTAACTTTTAACTTTTTGGGTAGGTCAACTTACCGTTGTCGGTACATAAATAATTCTTTTCTTTCTTTCTTTTATTAGCCGTTTCTGTCCCACTGCTGGGCAAAGACCTCCCCCAAACCTCTCCACTTATCCCTGTCGGTGGTTAGGGCCTGCCAATCTTGGAGAAAATTGTCTAAGTCATCGCGCCATCGCTTTCGAGGTCTACCTCTCGAACTCGAAACTATATTATCATAAATAATTATGATAATATAATCGTTTATAACGCAGCATAGTAAATCATCGCTTCACATCGTCGAGGATGTGGATAATCCAGAATATTCGAGGATCAAGCTTATTGGCGTGCTTTGGGAAAAAAACTATAACCAGCTAAGGACTGACATAAAAAGATATAGAATGTCGTTACACAAATCATTCTTTATGATTATTTTTAAATAAATAAATTCCTTTTTTACTTCTCAAAATACAACTAATTCCTATACCAAAATTGAAATCGCTAAAAAGAAACAATGGGCTAGTTTCCTAAAAAAATCTAATTAGTCCGTCAGTTGGATTAACAAAAAATATTGGACACGTATTTTTTCTTTTCTCAATCAAACAAAAAATTATGAAGATATAGCCCGTTAAAGTTCCGCGTAACGTCACGCCTTGCGACATTTTTTTGCTGGGCGTGACGTCACGTGCTCACTTTGATGCGCTTTATCTTCGTCATTTTTTGTTTGATTGACAAAAGACAAAATATGGGTCCAATTTTTTTTGATAATCTAACTGACGGACTAAATAGAATAATCTTTTTCTGACCCAGGAAACTAGCCCATCCTCTGTAGGTACTAAAAAACTGATCAGCTGAATGTTGTTTTATGTCGTTATCGTCTTAATACAGTTTTTGTCGATAAATCGCTATTATCATATCGTGTTTTGGTCGATCGATTGGTCATGCTAGGGGGCTAGTTATTTCTTATGTGTGTAAAAAATATTTCCCCTCGCTGTCACTCCCGCCGCACCCTTCAAAACCTCTCACGTCACCGCGTCACGCGCAGACGTGGAGTTGTCGATACGTCCGCCACACGCGGCAATTAAGTAGAAACGCTTCACGCTTGCGAAAAAAGTACGATTGTTGGATTTGTAGATGGTACCTACCTACTCGTATTTATTGCGTTGGTTCTTGTTGAAATGTATACGACAACGCCATCAGATCTGAAGTCATCATCATCATCATTTCAGCCATAGGACGTCCACTGCTGAACATAGGCCTCCCCCAGTGACTTCCAGATTGGCCGGTTGGAAGCGGCCCGCATCCAGCGGCTTCCTGCAACCTTTACCAGGGCCCCGATCGCGCTTATAAAATCGAATCATTACCACACCACATCCACACCACCTCCGTTACGTTTGAGACATTTGGTATCGCGCTAAAAAAGTTCGTGCAATTTCCAAACCACTACCCAACCGTTACCGCTGTCAGATGTCTATGAATGAAAGGTTTGAAAAAAGCAACTTTTTATCAACCAAAGTTCAAACGTTTGAGTAAATTTACCTAATTCTGATCAAAAAAACACCTCATTCACGTCCATTTTTGGAAATATATGACTAATTAGACGTGTATATGCCTTACAAACTGCATAAACTAGTGTAAATAAAAAGTGTAATGTTGTGTTGTGTGTGACGCCGATAACACTCCCATGGGATTCTTGGAAAACTCTTTCACCACCTTTTTACTTTGAAGTGGTCTCACTCAAGAAAATAGTGTTTACCCAGTGATTACAGTGATAAACATTGTAAATAACAGTAAATATTAGATAATTTAAGAATACAATAATCAGTTGTTTTTATTCCAAAATATTTCTTCTTAACATATCTTAAAATCTAAATCCCAAGCTATCTACTCAGAAAACTGGAATACATCATAATCTATAACACCAAAAATATTTACAAGATATAGTCATTTAAAGATGTAAATACCTATGTAATTATCCTAAAATAGTTATTTTAGAAAGTTTTCCGTTCCCTTATTCACCACTCTTAACTAGGTACCTATTTTAGTTCCAACAGAATAATCAAAAGTAGCTCTGTTTCTGTAATGTTAATGTAAAATTAATTAGAACCACCGGTCATCAATGAGGTTTTTGTTGTGATGAAAAGATGAGATGATTATAACTTTTTTCTGTGAAACTATAGAGACAGTCATGTATTATGTAGTGTTAATATTATATTAATTAATGATGTAATATCTCAATGAAATACATACTACTAATGAAGAATTCAGTAATATATCTAGCTGCGGCAGGAATGTTAAACAATTATTAAGATTTCAGATGTGTAGTTGTATTAATGCAATAAATTGTTGAGAAATATAGATAGATGCCATGTTATACTAAATGGAAGATACAATGAAAAGAGTCACTCTTGAAGTTTGTTAACTAGTGTACGCTGAAACTGGTTTGTCATTTGGGATTTTGTATCTTATTAATTTAATTTTTTACTAATACTATGTAGTAACAATAGATAATACTTATTTAATCTACTAGTCAAAAATATGCAGTAAAAATAATGTTTTAAAATGTCAATCAAAAAGTTTTAGTTTATTCGGCACACTAAATTAAACTTGCTTGTAAAACAAAAAACCTATAATATCTAGATAGAGTTAAGACTAGAGTTGAAATAGCATTCAATATAAAGCTTATAACTTGTTATGCTTACTTACTGTTATAGCATCATTAAAAATTTGGGGAATTACACCTACAATTACAATGATTTAAAATGAAAATAGGCAAGTAAACTGAGAACAAGGAAATAAACAGTATAGATGTATAAATAATTTCATTTCAAGTTTCTATAGAAAACAAAGAACTTTATTAAACCTAAGTATGCTGTATACATAAGTTAACTTTCATAAACTAACCAAAGATTAAAGCTTCTTTGCTCTGTGTGCTCACACTAAGTAGGTACACTATGTGACACATTTTTACTTCTTGAATTAAGGGAGTCTCCAGAGTATGAGTTTTCTTCAGATAAGTAAGGTTTTTTTAGTATAGCAATAGAAGCTAAATCCTTTTATTATTGTTCTTCTACTTTTCTTAAGGGGCGATAAACATATGTTTTACCGCCGGGGTAACACTGTCCGACCAGTATCTTGTGAGCAGCATTTGCATTTGCAAGTTGTAAATAATGTAACCTAAAATAGTTATTTTAGAAAGTCTTCCGTTACCTCACCACTACCCATCTTAACTACCTGTTTTAGTTCCTACAGAATAGTCAAAAGTAGCTCGGTTCCTGTAATGTTAATGTAAAATGTTCAATTAGAACCACCGGTAAATACTTACATTATTATATTAATTAGTGATGTAATATCTTCCTTAAATGCATACTAGCATTGAAGAATTCAGAAATTTATCGGCACACTAAAATTAAACTTGCTTGTAAAATAAAAAACCTGAATTATCTAGATAGAGTTAAGACTTTAGAGTTGAAATAGCATTCAAGATAAAGCTTGTAACTTGTTATGATTACATAGTTCATAGCATCATTAAATAGTTTGGGAATAACCCCTACAAAAACAATGATTTAAAATTAAAATAGGCAAGTAAAATGAGAACATAAGGAAATAAACAGTACAGATATATAAATAATAACAAGTTTCTATGGAAAACAAAGAGCTTTATTTTATTAAACCTATGCTTTACACATAATTTAACTTTCATAAACTAACCAAAGATTAAAGCATCTTTGCTCTGTTTGCTCACACTAAGTAGGTACACTATTACACATTTTTACTTCTTGAATTAAGGGAGTCTCCTGAGTCCTGCTGGCTGATGAGTTTTCTTCAGATAAGTAAGGTTTTTTTATTAAAGCTAGGTCAGCAATGGAAGCTAAATCCAAATTATTGTTCTTCTACTTTTCTTAAGGGGCGATAAACATATGTTTTACCGCCGTGGTAACATTGTCCTGCCAGTATCTCGTGAGCAGCATTTGCATCATGTTTTATGTTATAATTAATGTTTTATACTACAAAACAAACAGCTGACTGAAAGCTGCACAGATTATTAATTTCCTCTTTGCGACAGAGTATGTCCAAGGAAAGCTGTCATTAAATGACATTTAGTTTTTTTTTTGCGTCACAAAACTAGTGCGGCTAGTAACAAATTGCTTAATCGAGTGTCGATTATACACAAATCACAGATATTACTCAAAAATACTAGGTGTGCCGTCCCTACAGAAACAAAGTTTTATCGAATGGTAACGATTCAACTAATGACATTTAGCACAATACGGATTTTGCTTCCAGCTGCATTGTTAATGAATCGTAGCCATGTTCGAATTGGATACGTTTCACGTTCGAACCGCTTACGTAAAAATTAGTGCGATCGGGGCCCAGGTCGTACAAGGTGGACGTCCTACGCTTTGCTTGCCGGTACGTGGCCTCTATTCCAGAACCTTTCTGCCCCATCGGCCGTTAGTTCTACATGCTAAAGATGGATCATCGGTTGGCACCGACTCCAAAAGTAACTGATTAGGTAAGGTACTGTCAGCGGGATTCAATCGAATCTACACAGTACTACTCCATCGACGACTCCTGCACGTCACCACAGAATAAATAATAGTAGTAGTTTAGCTGATAGTTTTTTGAAGTTGTTTTTTTAGAAAATCTACATAATTCGTATATTTTAGTGATAAAACCTCATCATAACAAATCATAAGAGATCATAGAGTGCACAAAAAAGTTAAGTTGAACACCGATTCTTTCTCCTATTTTGCCACCTTAAGCGCAAAAAATATATTATCAAAATCGGTCTACATATATCGAGGATATTTCATATTGTGTAACATAGATCCAAAAATCTGTTTGCGTGGAATTGAGTTTATCCAATGTTTAATAATTTTCTTATACTTAGATCCCATCATCCAAATTAATATGCGAATATTTTGAAAGTAATCACTTCTCTCATATACAGGGTTACATTTCACGGTAATGCCAATTTTTTCTCAGAATCAGTAACTAAATCGATCTACGTAAAAAACATTCTCGTTTTTTTCATTTTTAATTCTTTCATTCTGCATTTGAAAAATAGAATGTTTAGAATATTTTACTCGATTAAACTGCGTCGTATGTGCACTGCATGAGGTTCTTGTTGGAGCGGCGTCGGCGTACGCCTGGGTTCTCTAAAGAATTACGACGGCGCATCTCGCGTTTCCTTTTTTTTTCGGAAATTAATAAATACGACGACTAGAATTAATTACGATATAGGTATTTTTATGTTGTTCTATAGACCTTATTTTTAAAATTTGGCACCATCTAGAAATGTAACCCTGTATATTTGTATACCAAATAGACCATACAAACTTTTTGGATTACCCAAAATTATATATTTAAAGTTCGAATAAGTTTTAATTTTAAATTCACTGTGCGAGCTTAAAACTTAGCCAAATGACGGTCATCACTGTGTCGGAGGAAATCTGTTGAAGACTTGACTGAAATCACTTGACCACTTTTTGCCTCCATTTGACTCTTCAACCCATCCTAAAACGTTCATTCAAATATGAACTTTGACTCTTTGAGTTAAGAGTCGAGGTCTATTTAAGTGCTCTCAGAGGCTATCCCTCAGGATAATAAGGGCTGTTTACAGAGCGGTGAGGTCTTACTTGTGGGTACTTGTTATTTTATGGCTCGTAAATCAACGGGGAATAGGGCTGTCACTTTCAAAGCGGATAGGTTTTTAGTTTAAAAAAAAGGAAATTATGGATTCAGTTAACATCTCTTTTTTTCTATTATAATACTAACCTAACATAACCATACCACACCAACTGAATATATAAATGACTTATTATTAGAGATTTTTTTAATTATTTTTCTCCTAAATATTTTAGACTAAATGTTCTTTTAAAAGGCTATGGCAGAATAACAGAGTTTGCTGGTCTCCTGCATCCACTGAGTCATAGGCCATTTGTCTTACAATATTAAGCTTCATACTATTCGGTTGTATCTGTAATCTGCTTTGAGACAAATAAATACATTCTTATTCTTAATGTACGGAGAAACTCGTTGTAGTGTTCAATGGGGGAGACACATGTTTATAACTTAGACAGGTTGTGCAAAAAATTAAACACATAAAAACTATGTATCTACCAATTAGCTGTTGATATACCTTTCGTTTATTTCGAATCCCTACTCAAACGGGTATTCCAAATACCTTTACCTATTGTACGCACCATATTGGCAGTGACTTCTTATATTCTCCCACCCTTATATTATTTTCTTTTATAGAAGCAACATTGAAACGTAAAAAATCAGTTTGATGCAGGCTCCAGCTACATACATTGTCATTGAGGTAGCGCGTTAGTTCATAATGTTTGTATAAAACATCCAAAACGTTTTTGATTTTGATGTGTTTTCCAATTGGAAGCGGCCCGCATCCGGCGGCTTCCTGTAACCTTTACCAGGTCGTCTGACCACCTTGTGAGTGGACGTCCTACGCTGCGCTTGCCGGTACGCGGTCTCCATTCTAGAACCTTTCTGCGCCATCGGAATCATCAAAAGTCGCTGAGATAGCCCAATGGATTAGCAAGCTAAGATGGCAGTGGGCGGGGCACATAGCACGTAGAAGTGACTCTTACATTACTTATGCACAAATTTTCGTGCTTAACATCACACAATTACTTGCCCTTTTGCGAAATTCGATCCAGCAACCGTTGGCTTCCGCAGTTCGAGTCACTAAGCCATCGGGAGTCATTTGAAACTCTGCCTAAGCGTATGATCAAATAAGAAAACTTGTGTGAACAGTTTTTCACAGTTTATATATGATTCATCATCATCATAATTTCAGCCATAGGACGTCCACTGCTGAACATAGGCCTGAGCCCAATGACTTTCGTCGGGGGGGATTTCCAATACTCGCCACGCTTGGCAGGCAGGCTGGCTAGCCCAGTTTTTTTTATCACGCAGACGCTGCTGCCCATCTCGTGCTGCAGGAATTAGACGCCTCTTACGACACGGCTTCTGTTGGCGGCGAGAAAATGTATTCTTTACGGCCGTTCCCAATCAGCACAAAGATTAAAAAGACCAAATTCTCTTTTGACAGCCCTACTAAAGAAAAGTGCCGTCAGTTCCATACACGTGTGCAACGAATGTGCTGAACTCGTCGCACAGTGTTGCACATTATCGCACAACGTCCGACATTATCACACAATGTGCACATTCCGACACTACATTGTCACTTTACCGCACAGTGGGATGGAAGTGTAGAGGTATGCTGATTTTACAAAGGCTACGTGTCGTGTTTTATTTTGTTAAAATACTAGGTTGCCTGCGATGAGCAGACGAAGTGCTCATGTTTAATTTGACGACCTCCGTAGCCGAGAGGTCATCGTTGTCGCTGAGTCGCTATCTCTGAGGTCCCGAGTTCGATTCCCGGTCGGTCAATGTAGAAAAATATTTTCTTTATACAGTTTGCTATAAAATGCAGTTTATTACTAAATACTAAGTATTTGCTTTGCATTTCACATTAAAATGAGACACCTGATACGCTCTCTTCGAAATACACGAAGGAACGGCGTAAGAAAATAAGTCATCTTTACCACGAAAATTTCAAGCATTATTCCGTGATAAACTTCAAGATAAATTAATTAATTTGTTTTTTACTCCCAGCAAAATGTCTGGCGAAGGCCTACCCCAGTAATTCAGTAAAGCATTAAGGCCAATCTGGGAGTAGTGGCCAATTAAAAATCCATTATTGCCAAAAACAGGTCAGCCGGGGTGATTATTCTATTTTCCTTCGGACACAGCCCGAGATAGAACAGCCAGCTCATGTTACGTTATAGGAAAGTCTAAATATAACATTCAGGTTTTGTATTTAGCCTATACTGCAGTAGGGCAGTGGGAATAGACTTTCTCGAGTTTTAAAAGCTTTCTCTGTCGAGGGCCAAAGTCCTGGGAGAAACCTTCCAAAGTGTCACGTAAATTACTATTAAGTCTGCCTCTCTGACAGCGTTTCTTCTTAAATAATCAACGAGTGACAATCTGTGACCATCTCTCGGAATACCATTTAAATACAACACACGGAATAACACTAAAATATAAAACGACCTCCTTAGCTGAGGGGCGAGCATACCGGACTTGGTGTCGCTATCTCTGAGGTTCCGAGTTCGATTCCCGGTCGGTCAATGTAGAAAAATAACTTTTCTATATTGTCTCGGGCCTGGGTGTTGTGGTACCGTCGTTGTTTCTGATTTCTGTAAAACAAGTGCTTAAGCTACTTATCATAGGATCAGAGCAATGTATGTGATGTTGTCCAATATTTATTTATTTACTAGCTGTCCCACCGAACTTCGTACCGCATCCTTTTTTTTGTGAATTTTCGATGTTTTAAAACTTAACTTTTTTGAATGACTTAAGTAGGTACACTGATTTTTATTTTTATAAATCTATATAAATAAAACAAAGTCGGGTTAGTTACACCATTTAATTTTATAAGTCAAAACGGCTTTGCCGATTTTTATTATTTATGCTTTTTTGGATTTGTCTCCGTCCCGAATAGCAGAAGAACTATTAAAATAAAAACGAAAAGAGAAAAACATTTTACTTTAATATATGGATGACTACATCATTGTTGCAAATTGTTTAATTTCCCTATAATCTGATAATAATTGCTTTTTTAAATCATTTTTTTTTAATAATCTAATCAGTAAATTGTGACATAGCCCAACGGATTAGCAAGCTGACGTGGCAGTGGGCGGGGCACATAGCACGTAGAACTGACGACCGATGGGGCAGGAAGGTTCTGAAATGGAGGCCACGTACCGGCAAGCGCAGCGTAGGACGTCTACCTACAAGGTGGACAGACGACCTGGTAAAGGTTGCAGGAAGCCGCTGGATGCGGGCCGCTTCCAACCGGCCAATCTGGAAGTCACTGGGGGAGGCCTATGTTCAGCAGTGAACGTCCTATGGCTGAAATGATGATGATGATGATGAACTTTGGCATGAAATATGATCCCTATTATTTGATGCAGATTTATTTGTTCAGTTCACAGGCGATTTGTGTATTTTGAGCGGCTATGTCAAATTAGATTTTAACAAATTAAATATTTTATGTTTCGAATGCTTTAGCCACAACTGTAGTACGGGCTGGCTCTTGCCTTTGGGCTATGCACCCGGTAATTAGCCATTACACTAATTAATCTGTTTTTTAAGTAAATTTTCTGGAAAATGAGGAAAAATGGCCGATCGAATCGAACCAAATAAGAAGTAAAGACAAGTTTCTTTAAAAGAGCTTTATAAATAGAAGAGTTGAGCGTGTTGAAAGATTACAAAGAATGAATTACATTAAAGCCATTTGTCGGATAATTGGCTGCCATTACACGCGGTGGACTGACGATCTTGTCAAGGTTGCGGGCAGCCGCTGGATGCAAACGGCCCAGAGCCGCTCGCTGTGGCGTTCTATAGGGGAGGCCTATGTCCAACAGTGGACTTCTAAAGGCTGATGATGATGATGATGATGATGATTACTCGGGTCCGATTCCCGGTCGGTTAATGTAGAAAAATAACTTTTCTGTATTATCTCGGGTCTGGGTGTTGTGGTACCGTCTTTGTTTCTGATTTCTGTAACACAAGTATTCGGCTACTTACCATAGGATCAGAGCAATGTATGTGATGTTGTCTAATATTTGTTTCATCATTTCAGCCATAGGACGTCCACTGCTGAACAAAGGACTCCCTAATGACTTATCGTCAAGGGGGATTGCCAATACTCGCCACGCTTGGCAGGTGGGTTGGCGAGCGCAGTTTTTTTATAAGATTTCGCACGAAGACGCTGTTGCCCGTTTCGTACTACAAGAATTAGTCGCCTCTGACACGCCTCCTGTTGGCGGTGGGGAATTGTATTATTTACGGCCGTCCCCACACGGCACTTACTACAATACACTACGGCAATATTTGTTAATTAAATTATTATCAAAGTGGCAAACATTTTATCGTGTGCATACTTTTGGCTACAAATAGGTATGCGTGCCGACAGGAATTTTGTATTATTATTTAAACGATAACAATAGTGAAAGTGATGCTTTAAATGTGTTCTTTATTGGCAATCCATTTTTCCTCTAACAATGACCGTCGAACTTTGTAGCACGATGTTCTTGGATTTACTGACTCACACTGACTGACACGTTTTTTAGGTAGATTATAAAGTTACTTGTTTCGTATTTAAATTAAAATAATTTATTTCGGGCTTAGCCCATAAAGTTATTAGTAACATTTATCTTAATGTATCATGTTAGTTAATATTATAAATAAATTTTAAATAGCGCTTCTGCGAGCATCCTCGAAGCGCTGCAGTGGTAATAAATGATATTTAAACTACAGTAATTTTTCGGTTTATATAAAATATGTTTATAGTTTTTTTTTTTTTGCACAATATTTATTATGCGCATTATAAAACAGGATTCAATGATTTTAAGGAAAAAAAATATGAAAAAAATGATTTATCATAGGTATAAAAGTCAGTTGTTACAATTAAAAGGGGCCCAATATGATCTACCTTAAAGGCATACGAATGTTTTATAAAATTCAAATAAAATTATTTAAAAATATCAAATTAAAGTAATAATATTCAAATACAATGTCATCTAAATTAAATTATTGAGTACATTAAGCATACAGTCTAAACACAAAATAATAATGTCAATTAAATTTCCAGAAAAAAAAAAACAGTTTTGATAATACATGTCAAAAATTAACCTAAAAAGTCATTTAAATAGTCGTCAGTGCTATAGTATCCTTTCTCTTCTAGGAAAGTAATTAATGTTTTTTTAAACATTTTGTCTTCAAGCTCCTGCATGCATTTGCTAACAGAGACATTATAAAAAACATAGTGGTGGACTCTTCCTTGTAAGTGCTACTGCACCTGTAAGGAATAGTTACACAATTTTGTTTTTAGGTATAAATATGGCAAAACAAGGAACTAAGTATTTATTTATAGTTTCTTCTCAGCACTTGCCAGATTGTCTGTGTCTTGTCTCGAAGCGCTAGTAGGGCCCAAAAAATAAGGAGACATGTTCTGGCCCCCTAAGGGCCTATTGGTATAATCAAATATCCAAGTTGATTGTAATCTATAGTCCATTCATTCGTAGTTCACTTCACTCAATCGAACTGTAACGTCACTCTGTTTGACATTCAATAAAAGACCGTTGTAACGAGCACTACCTACTTACTGTTTTCTTTCCACGACGCCCTTTTTTCAATAGGTTATGGGCCCAGACACGTTTTTTACTGTGCAAATTAACTAAAACCAAGTTTGGTATAAATATCGTGTTGTATCGTAAAAATGGATTCGCGAAATAAAAGAAATATTCAACAATTTAACGGTGATAAGTATAGTACGTGGAAGTTTCGTATTAAGTCGCTTTTAGAGGAACTTCAAGTGCTAAATGTTGTCGAAGATGCCGCACCAACATCGCCGGACCCAGATTGGGTAAAGAAAAACATGATTGCAAAAGGTACGATTGTTGAATATTTGGGTGACGCATTTTTGAACTTTGCCAAGGGTTCTGTAACAGCTAAGTGTATATTAGATAACCTTGATAAGATTTACGAACGAAGAAGCTTGGCTACTCAATTAGCACTGCGTAAACAACTACTGAACCTTAAGTTGCAGCCAGATGCAATATTATTGATACATTTTATGAAGTTCGACTACTTAATCATTGAACTGATTTCCGCTGGTGCTAAACTTGATGAAATGGACAAAATAGCGCATTTATTGTTGACACTGCCCACTTCTTACGATGGTATGATAACAGCATTGGAAACACTTGGTGAAGATCACCTAAATCTAGCTTTTGTGAAGACACGCTTATTAGATCACGAAGTTAAACTGAAAGCAGAACCTACCACAGAGTTTAAGGTCTTACAAACTGGTACAAAACGTTTTGCTAATCAAAATGCCCCTGGTACTTTTAAGAAAACCTACCCTCAGAAAAAAAATAATTTTCAACCTGGAAATTCTACGCACAAGATTTCGAAGATGTACTGCGATCATTGTGGACGACGAAACCACTTCAAAAGGGATTGCCGTTTTTTTAAGAAACTACAGCAAAATGGACAAACTACCAGCTACAAAAAGACCGCCATCAACGTTCAACCCTGCAACAATGACGAGGACGGTTTCGCTTTTATGTTTTCGAAGTGTAAGTTACCTACTGCCCGTGAAAATCGTTTAGCTAATGATGAAATTTGTTTTCTTTTAGATTCAGGCGCAACTGACCACATTGTAAATACTCGCGAAGCATTTACATCTTATGTTGAATTACCTACACCATTAAAGATCGGCGTTGCCAAGAACGGATCATCCATTCTTGCTTTTGGTAAAGGAAAGATTGAGGTAACTACGAATTTAGGAATTCAGGGATCCATCGACGACGTGTTATATTCGCCGGAGGTTCGGTACAATTTGTTATCGGTAAATCGCATTCAACAAACAGGTATGTCGGTTATTTTTGGTAATAATGGAGTTCAAGTATACAATAAAAACAACAAATGTTACATGACCGGTGAGAATACTAACAACCTTTTTAGTATTATTTTTGAAATAAATAAATCCCGATGTACTTTAAATGTAGCTCAAAATAAATGCCAAGACCAAGACCGCTTAAATTATAAACTATGGCATAATCGTCTTGGACATTTAAACAAACAAAAATTCGGTTTGCTTAAAAATGTGATTGACAAGGATGATAGTAAATTAATTCAAGATATCATACCTACTGACGAGTTATGTGAGCCTTGCGTACTTGGTAAACAATCCCGATTGCCGTTTGCAAAATGTAAAGATAAGTCTAACAAAAATAACCGACCCCTGTTCATTATTCATTCTGATGTGTGCGGCCCTATAACACCTGCAACTGTAGATGATAAAAAATATTTCGTTACATTCATTGATGATTTTACACACTATACAGTTACTTATTTAATGGGATCAAAGTCAGAAGTTTTAAAATGTTTTCAAGATTTTGTTGCTAAAAGTGAGAATTTATTTAATTTAAAAGTGACTAATTTGTATTGCGATAATGGGCGAGAATATCTTTCAAATGAGTTCAAGGATTTTTGTGTTTGTAAGGGAATAACGTACCACTTGACGGTACCACACACACCACAGCAAAATGGTGTCGCTGAGCGTATGAATCGTACGTTAACCGAAATGGCTCGAACATTGGTTACAAGTGCGAAATTAGACAAATCATTCTGGGGCGAAGCTGTTTTGACTGCCACCTTTTTAATAAACAGACTACCCACAAAAGCGCTTACAGATATTAAAACACCATACGAAGTGTGGCACAACAAAAAACCGAAAATAAGTCATTTAAAAATATTTGGTTCAACGGCTTATGTTCATGACAAAACTAGGAGATCAAAATTTGACGAAAAATCATTTAAAGCCATACTAGTCGGTTTCGATCAAAATGGTTACAAATTATATAACGTGGACACTAACCAATTTTTTATTGCTCGAGATATTATATTTGATGAGTCAAATTATGTAACTTCTAGGCCTGTCAGTGATAGACCTATTCAAATTCCCGCCGAAATTAATAAGCCCGATAGTGAGTTGGCAAAGTTAATAGGCAGCAAACACAAACTTTCTGATGATAACTCAGAAGCCGGACCTTCATCTGGTAAACTGAGACGCAGTGAAAGAATTCTCAATCTACCCCCAAAAGATTATAAACAAATAAACGACCCAGATTATTATTTATCGCTTACAACAGTACAATCGTTACCGAATACTTTTCATGAGATTTTTGACAGAGGCGATTCCGACAAATGGTTAGAAGCCATACATAGCGAAATTGAGTCACTTAGTACCAACCAAACTTGGAATTTTGTTGAAAGACCTAAAAATGTAAATGTAGTTAGTTGTAAATGGGTATTTACGATAAAAAACAATGAATTTGGTGAACCGACGCGGTATAAGGCACGATTGGTTGCTCGCGGTTTTACCCAAAAATACCTTCAAGACTATGACGAAACGTTTGCGCCAGTAGCTCGAATTTCAACTTTTAGATTTATTTTAGCACTTTCAAATCAGTTTGGTTTACATACGCATCATATGGACGTAAAAACCGCGTTTTTAAACGGTATTCTTAAAGAAGACATCTATATGGAAGTGCCGGAGGGTGTTTCTGCTCAGCCGAATTACGTCTGTAAATTAAATAAAACACTGTACGGTTTGAAGCAATCTTCCAGATGTTGGTTTGAGCGTTTCGACCATGCTCTTAAGGTTATTGGTTTTAAGAATTCCCAAATTGACCCCTGTCTTTATGTTCTGGATAAGAATAATATATATAAAAATGTATACATTGTTCTGTATGTAGACGACCTAATTATTTGCACAAAAGATAAACAAAATTTGCAGTTATATAAAAACAGTTTAATGAAAAAATTCAGTATGACTGACTTAAATGAAATTAAATTCTTTTTAGGCATAAAAGTAGAACGAAGTGAAGACAAATTAACTTTAGACCAATCAATGTACCTTCAAAATGTTTTAAGCAAATTCTCAATGAGCGACTGCAATCCTTCTAAATCACCATTCCCATCTAAATTGGATCATGCAGCATTAGACTCTGACAATCATTATAACGCTCCTTGCCGAAACGTCATTGGATGTTTAATGTATGCAATGCTTTGTACGCGACCAGATATATGTGCTGCAATAGGCATTTTAAGTCGTTATCAAAGTAAAAATAATGAGGAATTATGGAAATGCTTAAAACATCTTTTAAGGTATATCAAAGGAACGGTTAACTTAAAGTTGACTTATGAAAAATGTGATTATAAACAACTGATTGTTGGCTATGCAGACTCAGATTGGGGAGGTGACTTAACTGACAGAAAAAGTACAACAGGACACGTATTTAAAGTGTTCGATAATTGTACAATTTCATGGAATACACGCAAACAAAATACAGTAGCCGCATCCTCGACGGAGGCGGAATATATGGCTTTATTTGAAGCTGTAAGGGAAGCAATTTGGATTAAATCATTGCTGAATAGCATTTTGATTCCAGTAGAGCACCCGATAGTTATTTTTGAAGATAACAACAGTTGTATCAGCATTGCCAATAATCCCACAAATCATAATAGATCTAAGCATATAGATATAAAATACCATTTTACTAACAAGGTAATAAAGCTAGAATATATTTCCACAGGAAACCAACTGGCTGATATTTTCACAAAAATGGTACCCACAGCAAAGTTCGTAGAATTGAGGTGCAAGTTAAACTTAATGTAAAATTGTTTGTGATTAAAGTATTAATTTAATTTAATTATTAATTTAAACCAAAATTAATATATTTTTGTTACAAAATCTGAGAAAATTGGACTTAATATTATGTTATTTTTGTTAACATTGTCTCTCAAATTAATTATTGTATTGTTACCTAATTACTTGAACATTTGAGGGGGACTATTGGTATAATCAAATATCCAAGTTGATTGTAATCTATAGTCCATTCATTCGTAGTTCACTTCACTCAATCGAACTGTAACGTCACTCTGTTTGACATTCAATAAAAGACCGTTGTAACGAGCACTACCTACTTACTGTTTTCTTTCCACGACGCCCTTTTTTCAATAGGGCCTATAATGTTATTATTGACGTTCATAAGTGGCAATGTTGTCCTGAATTGAATAAATGATTTTTGACTTTGACTTTTAAGCTGTCCTGTTGATATCATGTTATATAGGCTTTAATTTTTAAGCATATTTATTTTATTATTGACAGTAATAATTTAAGTAATCAAGTATTACCTATTATTTTAAAAAAATAGGGCGTAACTTTGCAAATTAATTATAAATACTGCTCAAAACAGTGTTACCACTTTTTATCACTGACAATGTTTTGTTCCATAATTTGAGACATTTCGCCAACTCATTGTCACCCTCGAGAATTAGGGTTAAAGACAATACAATCTTCCTTCTCTGTCATTATTAAACTAATAATGTAGTTGCATCTCTGTCTAAGGCTTTACTGTATACTTATTTTCGTAAGTCTGTCTGTGACACTTTTGTTACTTTTTAATTTCACATTAGATATATGTCGGCCAATGCTTTGTATATCTCACACATGTTTTCGTAAATAAAAATTATATTATCTTATCTTATCTTATCTAGATTATATTAAATAGGTCAAGCGTACGTCAGACTTGCGCTCGAATCAAGAGTTCTTTTACCACCGTACTCGTGTTTTCTTTCAAACGGTTTGGATCAACTAACGCAAGTACAAATGGGGAATATACATGTTTTTTATTTGGTGTTAAAATAAATAGTACTTAATTATGATTAATAAAACTTAAGGAATTTTCGAAAAATATTGATAAATACCTGACTTACAGCCCATTAAAGTCGGGTGTTAGACACGGAGATCCGATATGTACCGTGACGTCATATGACATTACACACCCGCCATACATTTTCCATAGTAAAAGTTGTTTTAGAAAGAGATAGGTATACCTTAATTTCTAATTACGGTATTACGGTTATTTTTTACCTAAAATCGATTTTGTTTTTACTATGAGTACTATAATTTCATATATTTTCCTATAATTGTAGTAAAAAAAATTTTTTTTTTTCATGCATATTCCCTATTGTACCTACTTGACCTTTATTATTGTACTTCTACAATCTAAGTTTGACTTAGATTGACACTGGTTTGTAAAAATGACTAAGTTTGACACTGGTATGTAAAAATTATGTCTATCTATCAAATCCAATACAATACAATCTCTAAACGAACAAAAGCCGCTGAAATAGCCCGACAGATTAGCAAGCTAAAGTGGAAGTGGGCGGAGCGCCTAGCACGCAGAACTGACGGCCACAGGAGCAGAAAGGTTCTAGAATGGAGGCCACGTACCGGCAAGCGCAGCGTAGGACGTCCACCCACAGGAAGACAGACGAGCTGGTAAAGGTTGCAGGTATCCGCTGGATGCAGGCCGCTTCCAACTGGCTAATTTTTAAGTCATTGGGGGTGGGGGGGCTATGGTAAGCTAGTACTTAAATTAATATAGTAAAACTATTAAATGAAAAATTTTGACTACCACTGTTGATAGGTTTCAGTTACTTTACGCTAGTCTATGATTGAGTACTATTGACTTTACTGGTCTATGTGTTCTTGCTTGCTATGTACAAGGTTCTAAACGTTTCTGTAGTTTAAAAAATATGTATTAGTCTAAGAAATCTCAGCTTTTATTTAACTCTTATCTGAACCAAAACAACACACTAAGCATACAAAGTCAAGTGCCCCATGTAGTCTGTCGGATTGTCTGTCCTTTTCACTCCAACTGCGGTAATTAAATGTCTCTATCTATCCTCCATAATGGATTTTGGTTTATAATGATGACATCGTACTTACGTACTTTGATCAGCTGATGAGTTTAGTCATAATAATAATATTCTGAGGAAGCAAATCTAAACGTATTTAAATTAGAAAATTTTCATATATTCTTGACACAATCTTTGGTACAGACAACAGCACGTGAACCTACCACAAAACGTCAAATTTTGTCAATTGATTTTGATCTCTGTATGTGAGACTTAAAGTTGAAAATCAATTCAATGACCTATTCAATTCAACTCTTTATTGCATAACCATATGTTTAGTTACAGAGGTCTTAGTTTTGACCTATGACTTTTTGGGTAGGTTGACTTGCCGTTATCTGTACAGATATATAGGGTGATTACGGTAATCACAGAGAAGTTTATTTTGTATCACCTTTGAATTAAGAGGCCCCGCGTTTGATCCTTGGTCAGGCTGGGCAAGAAAAATACTATCTAAATTTGCTCTCAAAGTAAAAGTCAAAAATTATTTATTCAGTTTAGGACAGAAAATTGCCACTTATGTACGTCAATAATAACATTATAGGCCCATATGGGGTCAGAACATGACGTCTCCTTATTTCTTGGGCCCTACTAGTTGCTCTAATTAAGGTGTAGTGCATCTAGCGGCTGGAAGGTCCACGCTGCGTCTTTCAGTTCGTGGCCGCCACTCGCGAACCTACCGATTCCAACAATTGTCAGCTCTGCGAGTGGCTGCCAATTTCCACTAGTCAACATATTATTAACAATTACTCTATTAGGCGAGCCAACAGTTCAACATACGGGTCTCCAAGCCTCAGTTTGTCTATAGTTATTCCGTCAAACAAAACTTTGTATTTGAGATCTGAACTTGGATAGACCCTCACAGAACTTCACCTAAAGGAAGTAATTATCATAATATAAAAACATTCAATTTATGACCCGTATTTAGAACCCTTCTCAATTGATAATTTTCTTGTAGAATGTGGCATGAAATTGTTTTTTTAGTGATGAAAAAAGTACATTTATTTAGACACCATGCAATTTTAATCGTCTTAGAAACGTTTATAGGTTATTCTTCCTATGAATATGAACAACATTTCTATGGGACCAATATGAGAATCTAAAAAACCCCACTTTCTTATCCTAAATTGTCAACCAGCTGACATTAGTTTATATGGAGATTGTGTTGTATTAATTTATATTATTACTATTATTGCGTAAGATACTAGGTGTTCAAGTATCTAGGTATAATGTCGCAGTAAGATAGATAAAGCCGTAATATAGTTACATCCCTAGGGAGATAATTATATACCGTAACATAGTTATATAATTATATCACTAAACTTGAACCGTATTATAATTATATTCCTAGTAAGATAGTAATGAATCATACTGCGACATACATACAAGGTGTTCAAGTATCTAGGTATGTATAGATATCGGGAATAACATACAACTATCATCATTTCAGTCATAGGTCGTCCACTGCTGAACATAGGCCTCCCCAATGACTTCCATATTGGCTGGTTGGAAGCGGCCTGCATCCAGCGGCTTTCTACCTAAAGGTACATTAAAGGTAATTCAGCAACCTTTAATTTAAAAACAATAAGCGATAATCCTGACTGTCCGATACTGCGGCACTGGGTGTACACACACACACATGTGGCCGGGGTGTCGGGCAGTACAGGCAGTTATTTAAATTAGTAAATTAGTTTTTAGATATTTTTTCACATAATGATACATACTAACATAATTATAAGTTTTTCCTTTCTGTCACTAACAAATATATGGACACATCGTCTGAAATAAATCAATTTTAATTTATTTTATTTATTTAATTAGGACACCCTATATGCTATTCGTAATTTGCAATAGAAAGACTAGCCTTCTATAATACGGGCTTAAGTCTTCTGAGCGCGTGACACACACGCACAAAGATAACAGAGCTCTTCCGCTCGAAGTTGATAGTTCGCAACACAAACACAGAGGGCGCCTCGCTCGAACAGCCCAGTAAAGTTTCCTTAGCAAACACGCGGCGCGTGACTACACATGCGGGTGACACACGGCCTTTGTGAATGGGCAACAATTTTATACTGTTAAGGATGTTGGACTTGGAAGTGTTAAACAAAATCGATATACTGGTTGATTCGTAACTCTTGATTTTTACAGTTGGTGTCGATATATCGCTATATCATATCATATCGTGTTTTGGTTCGAATAACTTTGTAACTACATATTCTATACATTATGGTAATTAAAACACCTCTTATTCTTTGATTTTTAGAAATATACAGAGTGTAACGAAAAGGTGAAACAAAACTTTAAGGGGTTATTCTACGGGTAAATTACATCAACTTTATCTACGGCACCAACATCAAAATCTCAAAAAAAAAATTGACGTTTCCATACAAACTGATGCCAGCTGGTCGCGTTTTCGCTTCTTGACGTTAGATGTCGCTGTTCAGTTGACAAATTTTTAATGGGAAAAAAACTATGTAACACTAACTGTTGCCCGGGACTTTGTTCGCGTAGTCTTTGCGAAACCAAAGATAGTCTAAAATAAAGTTGCAGGCAACAGTATGACTTTTTTAGTTAGTTATCTAGTTACCTATAATTGACAAAAATAAATTGATTTTATGATTTTCAACTGGAACCTTTCTTTCTGACACACTTCCTACATCTTTCATAACTCATGTTCGCTGTTCCTAATGCCCGTGTGTAAGCTAAGGTAAGTTCAGTCTGAATTCTCAGCCTAGGCAGTAATGCCGTCCCTCATGTTATCTAGCATGGATTTACGGCCCGTTTCTTGCCTTCAAGATAGGTAACTGGACACTTTATATTTGAGTTGGTATATGTTTTCAGGTTGGTCGTGATTTCAGTGGTTTTTATAGGTTATTGGAAATTGGAACTGGCACATATTTTTTACATTATGCAAGGTGTTACAAAAATACCCTTAAAGCCGAAAGAGGGTTAAACGGTTCCTTCTAAAGATATCTGAAAACGTAGTGTGACCTAAAAAATTAATTTGGATAAAACATTAAAAAATCACAATCATTATTGACACGCAACCCTGAAAACATGAAACTAAAGAGTAGTCTACCCTGAAACTTACTTTAATTTTAACAAAAAAGGCATACACATTATAAAAATAAGACAAACATTATAATTTTAAGCTACTCTGTCCCAATGAAAAAAAACTTTGTTGATAAATAAGGAGAATCAGCAATCGTAAGTTATTTATGTAAATCGCCGCTCAATCATAATGGGCTAGTTTCCTAAAAAAATCTAATTAATCCGTCAGTTGGATTAACAGAAAATATTGGACACGTATTTTTTCTTTTCTAAATCAAACAAAAAATAATGAAGATATAGCCCGTTAAAGTTCCGTGTAACGTCACGCCTTGCGACACTTTCTAGCAAGACGTGACATCACGTGCTCACTTTGATGCGCTTTATCTTCGTAATTTTTTGTTTGATTGACAAAAGACAAAATATGGGTCCAATATTTTTTGATAATCTATCTGACGGACTATATAGAATAATCATTTGTTGACCCAGGTAACTAGCCCATTGTATCTGCAACAGCACGTCAATCTACCACGAAATATTCATCTCTACGCGTCCAACCCACATAAAGATTAAAATCGGTTTAATGACCTTCAAGTATTTGGGTACGTTGACCTGCCGGTGACTGTACCTAAAGACATTTTTGTATTTGTATGCTATTGTGGATGGCTGGATAGGTGATCATCAATGTTAATATTGTCGATCTTTTGTATACCCTGTTCAAAGGCAAATAAAATATTCTATTCTATTCTATTCGTGCTATAAATCAGTTCTAGAACTAATTTTTTTGGAAACAGAAATGATTTCAGTAGAAAAACGTGTGTTCTGATGTCAAGCATAGTTCTAATGGACTCTCGAACTACTAGTGAAACTATAAAGCCCTCCGAGAGTGACCCTTCGAATCGCGACCTCACTCCGCACCGGAGGTTATTGCATCCGCAACTTTAGAACACCCTCTCGAGGTGACCACGAAGAAGGGAGTAACTGGGACAGTTATATTTTACTTTTTTTTTTTTGCCTGTTGCCCGCGACGTCGTTTGCGAGGTTAGAATAACTATGGTTTTGCAAAAATCACGCAAATGAAGTCACAGGCGACAGATAGTGTTATATTTGTATTATATATTTTTTAAATGCTAACCGCACAGCGACATCTAACTGCAAGAATCGCTATCTATAGTGACAGTTATTTTGCATCTTTCGAGGACTGTACCGTACCGGGGATAAAAAGTATCCTATCTGCTATTTTAGAATATAATCTATTTCTGTGGCAATTTCATTTAGATCTGTTCAGCCGGTCTGGCGTGATTGAGTAACAAACAAACATCCATTTATCCAAACATTCGCACTTATGTAAAGTATAGTAAAAGTAAGATTTAAAAGATATAGAACACTAGGTTTAAGCGAACAAACATGAAAATTGGATTGGTGTAGTGGATAATTCTTTCGCAATGAACGCAAAGGGTCTCGGGTTCGATTTCCGGTTTAGGTCAGCTCAGAAAAACAACTTTTCTAAATTAGTTCGGGTCTAGTTGTGCTGGGAGAAGCCCCGGTTTTTTTTTTGTCTGGTACCACGTAACAAAATAACCATCATTTCAGCCATAGGACGTCCACTGCTAAACATAGGCCTCTCCCAATGACTTCTAGATTGATCAGTGGGAAGCAGCCTGTATCCAGCGGCTTTCTGCAAAAAAGATTCGTTTTCTAAATTAATCCCATTGTGAATCGAACCCAGGATCCGTGTGATTATGACAAATTACCGCGCACCGCGCCCCTTCACCACTACGTCAATCAAGCAGAAGTTCGGACAAAATAAACCCAGGGTCGGAATGGGCCAAAATAGCCCGGGTGGCTTCCAATCATAATCCCTTTCAAAACAACAAAATACACACACCCTACTTTTTACAAAGTATGGCACGTTGCAAACTACATTTTTTCCTCGCAACAAAACAAAATGGCCGCGTTTTATTATTGTCCTGTCTTTTTAGCGACATTAGAACAAGTTTATTCTTCTGGTACCACATATTCTATGATTGTAACAAGAACGCAAAAATACGCCCTCAAACCCTACCTTAGTAGCTTATAATAAAGTTGATTTTAGAACAACATAACAAAAAGCTTTAAACCTTTTTGGTTTTGTTAAGGAATGCATTCAAAACTTTTTGTTCTACGATCAAAATTAAACTCTCCAGTTTAGAAAATAAGATAGACTTTGGTTTGAAAGCTAAAACATACAGTGGACTTAAAATTAAGCATAGTACAAAGTTCAGGAGAATAAATCAACTTCGTTTCAAAGTTTTTCTTCGGAAAGATTTTGTCCCCTAGTGCATACCCGATAGGTAGGGATCACTGTGCAGATAAATTAGATTTTGACTTTATTTATACTGATATTGTTGTGTTCTTTACGATATGGGAATTCAAGTTTTTGAAAAACACAAAATTATGCTTTTAACTAAGATTTTTTTTACCGAATTATAAAAAGGAAAAAGTTCTCAATTGAATGCATTTTTTTGCCATGCGTAGGTACTATCTTTTTACTAAGACGTATAATTGCAATCTCAATTTCTTGTCATCAGTATATGTATACTTAAACAAACACAGCTATATAATGAAGTTCAAAACCCCTTAGAGAGTTGGGGATTTAAATTGATTTAATTCGCTCATACCAAGATGTGCTAAGAGTTCTTCAAACTCAAACTGTTTATTGCAATCATGTAGTGATAGATGATGTTCAAAGAGGTTTACAGTACCATAACATGAACCCTGGAAAGGGGTGCCTTTGTTAAAAACACTTACAATAATTATCATTATTACTTAAATTAAATATACATCTACTATAATTAAGATCACGTTAAATACGATTTTCCTTGTTACTAAACATCTCCTGCAGCGAGTAGTAGCATTTTGAGAAAGGTACTTAATTAGTTTATTTTTAAATAAATAAATTTTTCGTGTTTATGTTGAATGCTAGGGGATTGCGTTATACATTTTTATTGACATAATTGTGGTGTGGCTCTGAATTTATCATCTTTAACTTCGACGTTGTTGTTGCCAGCATACATTTGTGTCTTAATCTTTCTGGACGAGAGTAAGAGAGACTTTCTATTGACGAATCTAATTGTTATCTTTGTACCGAATATAACCAAATGACCTCTAATCGCGCCCTTGACACCCAGACACAAATGAATTACCCAAAACGCCTTCGCCTGACAGCTGCGTAATTTCCTCCCAGAGAGCCTCATTTCCGCTTCCGGTTTTCAAAGAAGCCTCTAGGGTGCACCAGGCTTAATAAACATTATTTTATCGCTCTAAAAAAATTTCTTAATTTTAGTTAAGAAAGTAATTTTTAATTTATGTTAACTAAAATATGGCTCTAAATACACACAAGTGCTTAAGTAGTAAACTTAGGCTCGGACTACATGCACCCGGAATTTTCCAGAACTCCATACAAAACGGATTGAATCCTGGCTTTTCCGGAGCCGAGCCTAAGACAACTGCCACGCGAGGTGGAAGTGAAGGTACAACCGAAATACGACTGTGTGATGTAGTGGTTCGCGCTCCGGACTACAGAGTGGGTTCGAATCCCGCAAGGGACAATCGTTTGTGTGATGAGCACGAGCATTTGTACATAAGTCATGGGTGTTTATAAAATTATTTAAGTAAGTTTATCCGCTATCATACTTTTAACGTAGTGTAAGAAAGACGCCCCCCAGCTCTATGGACCGACGACCTTAGGAAGATGACTGGCTGTTCGTGCGTCTAGTTTGGTTGACCTAATGTTCTAGCCTCCTGCCTAAAGTCCTCTTGTCAGGGTTGGATGTAGGGGTGCTCTTCAATTGATTATTTTATTGAATCTAAGTAAGTACTGATGATTTATCACAATTAAATATACAGAATTAAAGCCAAATGTTAACGTCTAGTCGTTGTCGATTAGGAACTCGAATTGAAGACCCAGTGCAGGCCGCTGCAGCCGCCAGCCCTCCGGTGTTCCTCCCACTCCTTTCTACCGGCTCCCCGATCCTCTAGCGCCATCTCGGTGTTCATCGTTGAACTAGCACGTTGCGCCTTCATTGATCGATGACGCACAATGAGTTGTAGTTCGAGGCAGCCCTCATAGATGGCATTGAGCGCGAACACTGGCAGTGGCTAGATGAACAAAGCGTTAGATCGTACTCTTTTCGCTCTTAAGGATAAGGAGGCTTACGTCCAGCAGTAAACTGCAGTATGGGCTGACATGATGATGATGATGGAACCCGGGACCGTTTAATATGTACAAAGCGATTTCACTACGTCACTACGCCAATCGCATATTTAATTACTTTAATTACGAATTTATAAATATAAATATTGGACAACATCACATACATTGCTCTGATCCTATGATAAGTAGCTTAAGCATTTGTGTTACAGAAATCAGAAACAACGACGTTACCACAACACCCAGACCCGACACAATATAGAAAAGATATTTTTCTACATTGACCGACCGGGAATCGAACTCGGAATCTCTGAAATAGCGACACCAAGTCCAGTATGCTCGCCTCTCAGCTACGGAGGATTTATGAGTATTTTATATTAACTTTCATTTGATCCTTCCCAGCATTCCTGCCAGATAGACAGTCTACGAAGTGATCCCTTACGGGTTTCTTATTTCTCTTTGGGAACCCTAAAAAGGAACCTTAAAAATATTCCAATTCCAGATGTTATTGGGAGTTTTTACTCATAGTAGACACATTTGAATTGTACCAATTTAGAAAGTTTTTTCAATCGCTCGGTTGGGAAATCGAACCTGAAAAAATTTGGAATTGGTTAACGCTGTTTTATTGTTTTTAAACAAAACAAAATATAGCAATAGACTATGTGGTAGGTAAAGTGGAAAATCACTTTTTTTTCAAAATGTCTAGTTTTGTTATTAGTTTACAGAGGTTCTATTATGACGTAATTTTTCAACTACTTACTACTTAAATATGCTCATTGCCCTAATTGCCTAGGTTCGAGATACTAACTTATTTTACTAAAGGCATAGACAATTTGTAGATCTTTGTGTTAGTATTTGAGTTTATTTAAGGTTTTTTTTACAAAATATCTTATGTAACTGGTCCACTCCACGCTTTGGCCAAAACTCAGATGGTGGAGTGTGCATTTGAATATAATTATATCAATAAATAAGTGACGGTGGAATCTCAGTCTAATTTTATTTTATTAAATCTATTTTATAGCCTTGCATCCATAAATTAGAAAACAGTCACTAAAGAATAATTTTAAAAAGTTACTAAAAATATTAGTCTGCCTTACTGCCTTACTGCCTTAATAGTAGTCATAAAGTTTTTGTAAAATCATGAAAAGGTCCCTTTGCATCGAATTTTTCTTCACAACAAGACACAATTTTTGGCTCTATCTTCGTATTTAATTTATTGAATATTGTTCATAGTACTGTGTGTAATGTATTTTATGCTTTTAAGTTAATTTTTGTTTCTTCTTACTTACTGCGAATAAAGAAATTTGAATTTGAATTTGAATCTTCTAACGTACCATCTACAAAACACTTCTATTAAATAATAATATAACACTTGAAAAAAATCAACTGCCTCAGGTGGAATGAATTTCTACAAGTGTTATATTATCATTGATATAACAAGCATGTAATTGCTAAAAAAACAAAATTTACTTCTGTAGCGACATCTATCTCGCCACATACAAACTAATCTGACGTATCCTACATCGCGATATTAAAGTTATCGGAGCGATTGAACCATATATACAAGAACCCGACAACAACCGTCGGGCAGTTGCCCACCAGTCACAACACCCGTCGGAGGATCCTCCTTTTTCAATGGTGGATGAGGAACTCAACACCCTGTTCCACACAACCCATCCCCAAACTTCTATTAAACTTAATTGATAATGCCTCATGGCATTAAGTCCATGTTTTGTACGATTTAAATCTGTGCCATAAAGTTTGAATGAAGAAACATATTTTTCTGTAGAAACAACGAAAAAACTTGTAAATAGAATAAATAAAGTAAAAGAAAAACATATATCACCAACTTATTACGTCTTTTCGAGGAAATACACAATTGTATATTAACCCGTATATTGAAATCCTTGAAAGAAACCTAACAAATCTGCACTGCAAAAATCTCACTCGGGTAAAGCAAAAATGTTTGTATAGAAACTCTGAATTTTGCTACAGAAAATCAGAGATTGCTTCGCCCTGAAATAGCAATAAATATAGAACCAATATCGTTCGGAGGGATGAGGTCGCACCTCAATATATACTCTGTTATTTGTTATGTGGCTTAAATAAGACTCTCTGTATAGGGTAGTTTATAAATCAGGCCTTTAGAAGTGCGAGAAATATCCGTAAAGTTTTATTCCTAATAGTATTTATTTATTTTATTAAGCCTTAGTAACGCAACGACAATATACGCAAAGCAGCTGGCAGTGGATCGAAAATAATAGCCGAGAATTGGGCTCAGTGGGAAAGGCCTATGTCCAGCAGTGCACTAATTTGGGTTGATTATAATGATGATGAAGTCTTAGTATGCTGCGATACGTCTTTGAAAAGTTAGAATTACTATTGTCATTTAATATGATATGAAATTAAACTAAATTTTATTTGCTTATCGTTCTTCTTATTTGTCAATAGCATCAAATTAATAAATCCAACCAAAATTTGACTACCTTGACTACGCGTTATTCATCGCCATATCTAGATCCACCCCAGACTCAGTGTGATCCACCCTTGGGGCACAGAGGGCACTCAAGGAGGTGATCCATAGTTTGGGGGTCCACGCCGCAGTCACATGCGCTTTGAGCTCCACCTACCTTACTAGGTCTTGCCTGCAGGAACCAAACTCTAAACGAAGTCGATTTAATGACTTCTAGGTTGGTAGGTTTTCTGCAAGAAGGATGTAGTCATGTGGAAGTCCAAATTTACTTAAAAGAAAGCTCTACGCATTTACATCAAAAATCGCTGATCTAATAATTTATCTTTCATTTGCTCTGTGTACTATATTATGTATGTGTATGTATATGTATATAATTGATAATCATATATATTTATACCTATTTATTAAGTATGTAATGTTGGCGTGTATATATATATATATATATATATATATATACAATATATATATGTTTTTTTTTCTTGCTGCACCGCCTGTGTTTCTCTGTTTGATCACTGGTTGACTGGTAGAGAATGCTTCTAGGCATTAAGTCCGCCATTTGTACAATTATTTTTAAATGTGCAATAAAGTATAAATAAAAATAAATAAATAAAATAAATGTGGAGGACACTTGAAAGACCAGAGTTTAACTCTAGCGTTGCTGTCAGAAGGCTTTGTTACGCAAACGTGTTATTTGCTTTGTCTACCTTCATTATTTATTTACATTTATTGTGATATAACTTTGTCGTGTAAGTATTTGAGTGTAAATTGTACCAAAAAACTCTATTTTACCCTCTAAAAATCTAGTTAAGTTAGAACATAGACAACATACCTAATACCATTGGGACAAAATACCAAATGTATCGATTACGTTACCGTTAAAATGACGTTATTAACGGCTAATTAGCTCGGGCAACGGTTGCGTTATTCGTTGTATTACCCGTGCGTGGGTTATTGGCAAAGTTAATGAACTGGAAATATTCCCAAAATGCTTTGTTCGCGATCAAATACCATATTGTAGTAATAAAGTCAATTATTTTCAAATGAGACTAAATAAAGACTAAATATTTAAACAACACTCACAGGGTCTATGTAAAACACACTCTTTAATTTAAAATTTGTACATAATACTTTTTACTGATTATTCTATCATATTTTTTATACATATTTCAAATCATCAATATGTTTCACACAATATTTGCGCGACGTCGCTTGGTGGTAGCCAAACATCAGTATTTTTAACTGGGCTACCTTTTTTGTAATACAGCGACATACAATACACGCGTTTTATTTCTTTCGAATCATAACAATTTAAATTATTTTTAATTACTTTGTTATTTTGTTCATGGGTTCCATTTAAATATTTGTAAATAATATTTTAAATATCGTCGTTTCCGCAAATTGATCATCTACGTCTCCCTAGAAAAAACACATTATTGTTTTTCCCTTCAACGTTTTTTCTTCTACCTCAATAGGTGGGAATAGGATGCACCTCCTTTTGACTGCTCTTCTAACTGAACTGTAAGTCCTGTGACTTCTCATCTGAGGCAGTCGAAAAGAACTTTAGAAGATAAATGTTCTACATTTTAAGCATAATACAATTTATAAAAAAACCGACTTCAAAAAACTAAAATGCTAAAAATAATCTTAACACTTAAGTACCTAATCAGTTACTTTTGGAGTCGGTGCAAACGAAAACATTGGTCTCTCATTGACACCGACTCCAAAAGTAACTGATTAGGTACAAGTGTTAAGATTATTTTTAGCGTTTTAGTTTTTTGAAGTCGGTTTTTTTATTCTTATAAAATTAACTTATTTCATCCATTTTAGTGATAAATCCTAATCAAAACAAATCTTACGAGTGCAATCATAATTTAACTGCTGAACACCGATTTCATTTCCTATTTCTCCACCCTTAGGGGTGAATTTTTTTCCAAAAATGTTGTATTATAGTATCTTTGAAGTATAAGCTATTCATTAAAAAAAGAATCATCAAAATCGGTCCACATTTGGCAGAGATATAGGTAAGATAGATACTAAAATCAGTTGGCGTGGTACGGAGTTTATGCAATGTTTGATGATTTTCTTATAGATCCCATCATCAGAATTTAACCAAATTTATATGGGACCATTCTAAAAGTATTACCTTTCAAACAAAAAAATTATTATCGAAATCGGTCAACGCAGTAACGAATGATCGCTGAACATACATTAAAAAAAAAAAGATACCGACGAATTGAGAACCTCCTCCTTTTTTGGAATCGGTTAAAAACAAAACTAATATCGTTTTTGTATACTCATACTGATTGTATGACACAATGTCATGTGAAACAAAAGAGCTTTAACTCAGAATATGGTTGAATTATTTGGGAGCGAGTCAAATTGAAAATATAGTAGGTAGAAGAAAATAAATTCTAAAACTATTTTTTGTATTCAATTTTTCGCTTTTCAAATAAAACCAAACATTTCGTTCAGCTTCTAGTTTAAAAATAATATTCATCTGACGTACTGATAGCGAATTCAAACCAAAAACTTTGCATTCCAATAAAAAAAACTTGCGAAATTTCAAACTTTTCTCTCTACCAATCCTAACATCTGAAAACTAAATCCTTATTACAAAACTTCGTACCGTCATTTATTTTGAAAACCATCACTGAGTTTAACATAATAGAAATACCTTACATCCTTGCTACGAAGCAATGTACATTGAAAATGACAAAATAACGTCCTCGAAAACCGTTTTCAGTTCTCTGAATAAAACTAAAAGTTCAAACGTAGATAGTCCTGTGCATTTTTCAAAGGCAGTGTATTTTAAAATCGCGATTGCTCGGAACATTTATGTAGGAGATCCATCGACTTCTCAATTGAGTTATTTTGAGTTGTGGGTCGATGTCGCAAAAGTTCAGCTTTGATTTAAGAATTGAAAGATTTGGACTTGAAATTTTCGTAAAAAACCAAAAACATTCAAGCAAAGTCCAAAATAGTATGTTACGTACAATGTTGGCCGAACTACATGCGTTTATTTTATTTTAAATTAAGTTTCGTTATTCTAGTATACTAGATATACTTTAAATCATCATCATCATCATTTCAGTCGTCGGACGTCCACTGCTGAACACAGGCCTCCCCCAATGATTTTCACCATCGGGGGGGATTGCCAATACTCGCCATGCTTGGCAGGCGGGTTGGCGAGCGCAGTTTTTTTATAAAATTTCGCACACAGACGCTGCTGCCCGTCTCGTAATACAGTAATTAGTCGCCTCTTACGACACGCCTCCTGTTGGTGGTAGGGAGGTGTATACAGGGCATTACAGGGTAATACCGGACTTGGTGACTCTATCTCTGAGGTTCCGGGTTTGATTCCCGGTCGGTCAATGTAGGAAAATTGCTTTTCTATACTGTCTCGGGTCTGGGTGTTGTGGTACCGTCGTTGTTTCTGATTTCTGTAACACAAATGCTTAAGCTACTTATCATAGGATCAGAGCAATGTATGTGATGTTGTCCAATATTTATTATTATTATTAATTTGTTCCTTCTAAATCCTTTAATAAAATTTATTAGTGTTTTACCTAAGGTAAATAATTGTAAGTTTTAGTTTCTTAAGTAAAATAAAAAATGATAAATCCAAAACCAGAAGTTTAGGTCTTTTATTGGCTAATTCATTCACACTTTGCAACTACAGCAATCTTTTATGACATCAAAAACAATCCGGTAGTTGCTACATAAAATTACTCACTTGTATGTCACCTTACTCGCTGGAGTGACTCATTGTTTGTATCTTTAGTGTATGTTGCAGTGAAACTCGAAAGACGGATAACTTAAAATTGACTGTCCGTTGATTATAATTACAAAAAAAGTTAAAAAAATGTCTTTATACCGAATGAATATAAACTTTCGTATTTATCCTTAAAATAGCAAATATTTTATATTTATCTATAAATTCTGAATACGAGTATAGGAAAATTGATGTTGCTTCTTGAAAGAATCCTGGGTTCCACTCCCGAATCGGGTCATGACAGAAAACAAGTTTTTCCAAATTTCTTGCATCTGGGCATACTGAAACTGCTGGAAGACGCCCCTGTGAGATACACATGTCTGGTACCTTACAAGGTATTTGGAAAAAAATACATCCTTGCGTAATTCAATAATCTTGATTGCATGTCGCATGAACCACTGAATGTGTTCAAGAGAAAATTGAAATGCTGGCTAATTAGTAGTTGCTTCTATTCTCTTGACGAATATTTTGACATATAATTGACTACTCTGCTGACTTGTAATTACTGTATTGTTTATTTTTTCATTGTATTGGTATTAATAATTTAATGAATCCTGTAATAATTTAAATGTACTGTTGATTTATTCTAATTCATTGTTGTTGACATTATCATGATAAATTCAATTAAATTCAATTCCTAATGATCTTTTTAAAACGTTTTGCATGCCAGTGTCTGGTGAAATGTGAGGAACCACCATTTATATTATCACCTGTATGTGCACCACTTTTAAAGCAAAATAAATACATTTCATTTCATTTCATTTCATAAAGGCAAGTTGTCCATCATTAAGACTAAAGTACATAGTACATGATTATTTCGAAACCATGACAAATTGGTGGTTTTCCAGCGCAAACTTATTTATTTTAATTATTAAACGAACCATTTTTTCATAGACATTTTATAATTTGGCTTAAAGTCTAGTCTACTTACAACACACAATTTATTCTGACTCACTCTTGACACGAGCTCGATATCACGTAATTGTATAGAATGAATGACAAATTCCGTTTATTGGTGAAATTAAATCTTGGGAGGACGATGAACTGAACATAACTTACTATAAGATTTCATCATCATCATTATTTCAGCCATAGGACCTTCACTGCTGAACATAGGCCTCTCCCATTGACTTCCAGATTGGCCGGATGGAAGCAGCCTGCCTCCAGCGTCTTCCAGCGACCTTTACCAGGTCGTCTGTCCACGTTGTGGGTGGACGTCCTTCGCTGCGCTTGCCGGTACGCGGCCTCCATTCTAGAACCGTTCTGCCCCATCGGCCACCAGTTCTACGTGCTATGTATCGGGAATCGAGTCTTAAAGATTTTACCAAATTTGACGAGTTTAATTTTTCATATATCTAACTATAAATTTTTTTCTTACATATGCTATGTTATTATCACGTAAGATAATCCTTTTTTCCAAATTTCGTAATTCCAAATCAACGGGAAGTGCCCGTAATAAGAAAGTAAGATTTTGCGAGTATCAAAAATGTGACATCAATATTACAGCCTACCTAGTACCTTTGATTGTGTTGACTAAGAAGTTTTTTTTTGCAATTGTGTTAGCGATTTAGAGTATATTATTAGATCTGTGTTGATAAAAATGATTCAAAGCACGCGCCTGTGGCGCCTCTGATGGCAATAAGTGACAAGTGTTTGACGTAACAGGGAACAGCGGTGAGTTTGACAGTTCTTTTTGGGAATCATTTGTTTGTAAAAGACGTGATCGAATAAAATACGAAAAATTAATAACAGTGTCTTTCTATTATTTCAGAAGTGGAAACCACGAAGCCCAACACCGAAATCGAGCACTGACAATAGCATTTAAAAGAATTATCCGAAAATTCCCAGAATCCAACATCACAGCAGAGTCTGGTGAGTTTATTGAACACTATTTAGAAAGATCTTTGATGTTGTGTTTAAGTTCAGTACTGAATAGAACTAGCAGTGAGATACTTTAGCAAAATGTGAAAATAAAAAGACATGATACCTACAACAAAAGTATGAACATTTCTGATAAAATATTTCATTGAAGTAAGCGATGCAACATGAATGTTGTCATTTTTAGACATTTTTTTTATCTTTACGTTATAATACCTATCACTTCGACACTGTAAGAGACAATAATAGCATGAATTAAGTACTGTTCATCCTAGAAATAAATAAATCCAATCCATTCAAAGAGAAAATCATAGATTATGTTCATCATTCATTACCATAGATAATATTTATTGTTTTAGTCTCGTTTTGAAACATCACAGCTTGAGACAAGGTCAATTGGCCAATACTTTTTTTAACATAATTAGTGATGGAAAACCGGTTTTTTTTTTTAGTTTAATATTTACGGATTTGGTATAGGTCATACAGCCAATACTTATTTAAAAAAAAAAAGGGTTTGAATTGAATAAGACAAATTAAACGAGTTTGATAAGTTAAGAAGACTAGGTGATGCCAGTTACCTAAAATACTTTTAAATTAAAATAATTGTTTTTTTTTGCTCTCACATTAATTATTATTGATGTTGAAAAAAAAACAGATCACTTGTGTACTTTATCTCTTTACGTTTCAAATATTGACATTATAGTTATTCATTTTTCTTATTATTGAGAATAGTAGTAATGACTGCATTTCCTCTTTGTTTTCGGTGCAATAAAGAAATGTCAGAACCAAGTACGCCACCGTTGATTGCGCAACATGATCAGGTCGCCTCAAACTCCAAACGACATCTCTCCAAAAAACGGCACAAATCAAATAGTAGGACTGCTAAGCCTTCCCATCGTCACTCTAAAAAGAAACAAACAAATTACACAAGTTCATCCTCTTCGTTATCAACAAGTAGCGAAGATTATAGGCATAGGAAATCGCGGAGTACTTACAAGAAACGGAGACGAAATCGGTCAAGTTCTTCTTCAGTGTCTGCTAACTCTCATTCTACAGAAAACGTTAAGTCCAAAACTCATTCCAGTTCTAAACGAAGTCTATCTGGCAAAGACACGTCTAAGGACAACTCGATATTGTTACAACTAGTTGCGGCAATTGAAGGTAAAAATCGCACTAACCAAGGATATGCAGGGCAAAATGTAATACCTGAGTTCGACCCACAAGCTAAAGCCCAATCGATGAAGGACTGGTTGTCCAAAATAAACGAAACCGCCTCAGTATACGGATGGTCAGACCGACAAATTATATACTATTCACTCCCTCGATTAACCGGACTGGCCAAACGCTGGTACGATGGCCTTACCACTGTTAAATTCTCATGGAATGAATGGCAGGATAAGCTGCTAAAGGCTTTCCCGTGCGAAGATAATTATGGGGATCTCCTCACAGAAATGCTTAGCCGTAAAAGCAAGAGACATGAGACACTAGAGGAGTACTATTATGACAAGCTACGACTCATTAATCGGTGCGAAATAAGGGGGCTTAAAGCAGTCGACTGTTTAACGCATGGCATTTTCGACAACAACATTCGAATGAACGCGCAAGGTCTTTGTTTTAAAGAGCCCGAAGATGTTTTAACGTATTTTAGAAAAATATCGTCAAAACGTGAGGAAGTGCCAAAATTTTTCTTAAACGTTCGTGACCGTACTCTGACAGCACCGATGAAACGCACACAAGTTAGTACTACAGCGGAAGATAAATATAAACGCCCCGATGTCGCCTGTTTTAATTGTAATGAAAAGGGGCATTTCTGGCAAAACTGTCCTCGGGATCTTACAAAATGTGGCAAATGCAAGAGAGTAGGCCATACCTCCGCTAAATGTGATAGAAATATGACAGACAAAACCCATCTGAATTCAGGCTCAACTAAAACTATATTAAAGATACAAACTCAAGAAATATCAGGTGTCAAGTATTACAAAAAGGCGATAGTTGATGGTCGGGACATAAATGGCTTTATTGATTTAGGTAGTGAATGTACGCTTATAAGTGATAAAATAGAACTCGAAAAAATGCAAATACGTGATACGAGTGATTTGCCGCTACTCAAAGGATTTGCCAACGGATTCATAAGACCCAGTGCACAGGTTGAACTACAGGTCCAAGTTGACAGTGTCACGGAGCGTATTAATGCCTTCGTTGTCCCAGATTCTTTGTTGCCTCATGGGACCAGTTTACTAATTGGACAAAATTTTACTGAACTACCAAATACTCGAATCTATAAAACTGATGAGGAGCTAGTTATTTTTAAATCACAAGATACCCCTACTCGTATAGTAATTAGGGATTCAGTTGAAGTTAAAGGCGTAACTATTGTCCCAGTGATTGCAGATGACTGTCCGTTGCAAGCTAGTGTACACATTGCGTCTTCGGCCTGCTTGAAACCCGGAGCTGAGTATATGATCTTACCAGGAATCTATAAATTCGAGAATAAGTGTTCAAATGTTGTTTTGTTGGGACTGAACTCATCTACTGTTAAATTACCAAAGGGTCTACTTATAGCAAGGGGAGTAATACTACCGGAATTGATTCTTGGAAAACAAACACAGAATGAGGATGAGTCCAAGGGTAGTACTACTATTTTGAATGTTTGTAATGTATTGCAGCAAAATGTATATGAAGACAGTCCTATTAATCAGCAAAGTGTGAAGACGGACAACGACCTTGACGGAAGCATTAAAAACGAACTATGCCAGCTTTTGAATGAAAATAAAGACTGTTTTGCGTTTTCCACGGCGGATTTAGGAAAGACAACATTGACTGAAATGCATATTAAATTAAAGGACGAGACCCCAGTAACCTATAGGCCATATCGATTGTCATTCTCAGAGCGCGAAAAGGTTCAAAACATGATCGAAGACCTCTGTGCCAATGGGATTATACGCGAATCGCAAAGCGAATATGCAAGCCCAATCGTTGTAGTCCCAAAAAAGAACGGAGATCTTCGATTGTGTGTTGATTACCGAGCACTAAACAAAAAGACTTGTAAAGACAAATACCCCATGCCATTGATCGAGGATCAAATTGACAACTTGAGTGGACAGAAGTATTTTACCACGCTTGATCTGGCTTCGGGGTATCACCAGATTCCTATTGCAGAGGACTCCAAACACTTAACAGCATTCGTAACTCAAGAAGGTCATTATGAATATAACAGAATGCCTTTTGGCCTGTGCAACGCGCCTGCCGTGTTTCAACGACTTATTCATAAAGTCCTAAACGCTAAGAAGATCCCGAAGGTCTTAGCATACATGGACGATATTGTAATAGCATCTGTGAGTATTGACGAAGGAATGCTAAGACTACGTGAGGTACTTAACGCGCTAAGAGATGCGGGTCTTACGCTTAATTTAGACAAGTGCAATTTTTTCCGCTCACGCATTGATTATCTGGGCTATGAGATTTCGGGTCTAGGCATCCAACCAGGGCAAAAGAAAACGAACGCTGTTGCGACCTTTAAGACACCAGAGAATGTCCACGCAGTTAGGCAGTTCATCGGCCTAGCCAGTTTCTTCCGGCGCTTTGTCCCAGGGTTTGCTTCCATAGCCCGACCACTGACGATTCTCACTAGAGCAAATGAAAAATGGACTTGGGAGGATGCACAGGAATTCGCTTTTCAGAAAATCAAAGATATTCTTACTTCTCGCCCGGTTCTAGCTATTTACAATCCCAAATATTTAACAGAACTTCATACTGATGCTAGCCAGGTTGGCCTTGGCGGAATCCTGATGCAACGGCTGGATGATAAATCTCCTCTTCGCGCTGTGGCTTATTTTAGTAGGCAAACCACAGCCGAAGAAAGTCATTTTCATTCGTTTGAGCTGGAGACCTTAGCGGTTGTGGCATCCTTAAACCGATTCAGAAATTATCTTCTAGGGATAGAGTTCAAAGTAGTAACTGACTGCAATGCAGTCAGACTTACCTGGACTAAGCGTGATCTTGTACCGCGTATAGCAAGATGGTGGCTACAAGCTCAAGAGTATAGTTTTACAATCGAGTACCGTCCCGGTACTCAGATGAGTCATGTAGATGCCCTTAGCCGCAATCCTATAAGTCAACCACATACTGAGGAAACATCTTCATTCAATACATTTAAGATTTCAAAAGTGTCCTCACTGGATGATGTTCAATTTACTGATCCGCACTTACTACATATAAAGTGTATCTTAAACAATTCCTGCACGGAGGCAAAGGAGGTGAGAAATGAGTACGTAATAAATGACGGTAAATTATATCGAAAAGTTGGAGATTCCTTGAAGTGGGTTGTTCCGTCGGATGCGCGTTGGAGAGTATGTCACATGTGCCATGATGAATCTGGTCACATGGCTTTTGAAAAGACTCTTCATAAAATGAAACAGACCTACTGGTTCTCGGGTATGACGTCGTTTGTGAAAAAATATGTACGTGCCTGCATTCCATGCGCTTACGCTAAACAGCCAGCAGGGAGAAAAGAAGGATTCCTTTTTCCAATCCCTAAAACTCCTGTACCATTTCACAGTGTCCACATTGACCACTTGGGACCGTTTGTGAAGAGCAAGGTAGGCAATACATACATATTAGGCATAATTGACGCTTACACAAAATTCATCGTGTTAAAGGCTGTTCGAAACACAAAAAGTAAAACATCAATTACCGTACTGAGGGATGTATTTGGTATATTTGGTGCTCCTAAGTTGCTCATCTCAGACAGAGGAACCAGTTTTACGTCGAGTGAGTTCGCCGAGTTTGCCCAGGAGCTGGAAATCAGACATATAAAAAATGCCGTAGCCATGCCAAGAGCTAATGGCCAAATTGAACGGTATAACCGTACAATTTTAGCATCTTTGGCGGCGTTAACACACGGAGAAAATGACAAAGACTGGACTCGCACCTCAACACGGTTCAGTGGAGCCTCAACAATACCCTAAACAAGGGAATCGGGAAGACTCCTGCTGAAGTTGTTTTCGGCAAACACACTGTAAATATCTCCGAAACACATGTGTATGATCTGACGTCTGAAAAAGAGTTGTCTCCAAAGCAGTCAAACGTTGATAAAATTAGAGAGGAAGTTACATGCACTATAGAGAAGAACCAAGACGACATGGCAAAAAGGTTCAACAGAAGCAGATGTTCGGCTCGAGTGTACGGGTTAGGTGATCTTGTCCTTGTGCAAAAACAGCTTAATAACCCAGGCGAAAGTAACAAGCTTCTTCCACGTTACAGCGGGCCTTACCGAGTTACAAAAGTTTTAGGGCACAATAGGTATGAAGTCAGTAGCATTGAAGGGCATTCCCGACGAAAGTACCAAAATGTTTATGCTTCAGATAAAATGAAACCGTGGGTTAATTTCTCTAGCATGAATAACGACCCAAACGATTTAATAGAGTCTGAACATAGCTCGGATTCAGAGGACCATGAGGATCCGAAATAGATGTGTGATGACTAGAATGTTGATTAGTTAATAAGTATTAATATTTTCAATTATAACTACTTAAATAAAACTTTTTGTATGCAATTCAGTTGTTTTCTTTTATTTGAACACATTTTCACTTACTACAAAAATTTATTGGGTAAAAATTAAGAAATATTTTGTAAAATGATTATGCTGCCTTGGTATATTCTTGTTGTTTAAGGTACAGACCTTCGGAGTGAGCGTGCTGCCGTTGGCTGACTATTTCCTAATCAGACGTTGGAGTGAGTGTGCTGCCAACCAGTCGTTTCTTCTACAGACGATCAGATGTTGGAGCGAGCGTGCTGCCAATCACTGATAGTTTCTCCAGATGATCAGACGTTGGAGTAAGTGTGCTGCCAACCAGTCGTTCTTCTACAGACGTTCAGATGTTGGAGCGAGCGTGCTGCCAATCACTGATAGTTTCTCCAGGTGATCAGACGTTGGAGTAAGTGTGCTGCCAACCAGTCGTTCTTCTACAGACGATCAGATGTTGGAGCGAGCGTGCTGCCAATCACTAATAGCTTCTCCAGATGATCAGACGTTGGAGTTAGTGTACTGCCAACCAGTCATTTCTTCTACAGACGATCAGATGTTGGAGCGAGCGTGCTGCCAATCACTTATAGCTTCTCCAGATGATCAGATGTTGGAGTAAGCGTGCTGCCAATTACTGATGACTTCTCAATATGATCAGATGTTGGAGTGAGTGTACTGCCAATCACTGACTTCTTTTAAGATGATCAATTGGAATGAGCTTGCTGTCAATTCCTGATAACTTCTTGAAACGATCGAGTTTTGGAGTAAGCTTGCTGCCGCCGATTAATTACCACTTTGCAAGATGATAAGATGTTTATAGTGTACATGCTAATGCTGCATAATGATGATGATGGCAGTGTTGAGATGTTAAAGTTTTACCGTTGAAAGCTAAGATGTAGCTCCAGATCAAGATACTCCAGCAAAACCAAATTGTATTCTGAATTGTAGCAAAATGGTAGTGATGTATCAGCTGCAACTTAGATGTAAAAGATAGACTCATGATTAGAATGAGGTCATTCTTCGTAGCCAGGATGGCCGATGAATCTAAAACCATTAAGATATTTACCTGAATGTATCTTATTTTCTTTTAAAATTGTGATTTGTCTTGACCTAACTGTTACAAAAATGTTATAATTTGAACATTACACGTTCTATTTCTCAATGAAGCAGATAAATTTAGAACCACTACGATATTTTACCGACCTCTAATGTGTTTTTTTTCTTTTACTCATTGTGAATTGTCATGACTAAACTTTTAATTTTTTTTATTTTTATTATACTTGTGTTCTAATTTTCAATGAGTGCTTGTTGTCTGGGGTCAGACATTTGTCAGAATGGCCGAATGTTAGCGATTTAGAGTATATTATTAGATCTGTGTTGATAAAAATGATTCAAAGCACGCGCCTGTGGCGCCTCTGATGGCAATAAGTGACAAGTGTTTGACGTAACAGGGAACAGCGGTGAGTTTGACAGTTCTTTTTGGGAATCATTTGTTTGTAAAAGACGTGATCGAATAAAATACGAAAAATTAATAACAGTGTCTTTCTATTAATTGTAAGAGTTTGCAGGTTTCAGTCGTGTGCCGTAAAGAATAAACTTCCCCGCCAAAAGGAGGTGTGTCGTATAAGGCGACTAATTCCTGTAGCTCGAGACGGGCAGCAGGATCTGCGTGCGAAATCTTATAAAAAACTGCGCTCGCCAACCCGCCTGCCAAGCGTGGCGAGGATTGCCAATCCCCCCTAATGAAAATTCAATTATTGGGGGAGACCTTATTCAACAGTGGACGTGCTGACGCTTTAATACGATAATGATATATGATATGTTGATATGATGTTAATTTCAACTTGATATCTGTGCGTGCTCCGGAAAAAGGGTCTTGACTATAGACAGACGAACATTGAAGTGATTCCATTGGATTATTAGGGTTCCATGCCAAATGGCAAAAAACGGAACCTTTAAGGATTCGTCATGTCTGTCTGCTGTCTGTCTGTCTGTCCGTTAGTATGTCACAGCCACTTTTTTCAGAAACTATAAGAACTATACTGTTGAAACTTGGTAAGTCGATGTATTCTGTGAACCGCATTAAGATTTTCACACAAATATAGAAAAAAAAAAACGATAAGTTTTGGGGGTTCCACATACTTAGAACTAAAATTTAAAAATAAAAAAATCATGAAACCCATACGTGTCAATCTATGGATAGGTCTTCAAAAATGATAATTATTGAGGTTTCTAATATATTTTTTTTCTAAACTGAATAGTTTGCGCGAGAGCTTCCAACCAAAGTAGTAAAATGTGTGTCCCCCCTGTAACTTCTAAAATAAGAGAATGATAAAACTAAAAAAATATATGATGTACATTACAATGCAAACTTCTACCGAAAATTGGTTTGAACGAGATCTAGTAAGTAGTTTTTTTAAATATAATATAAATTTTAATATAATATATAAATCGGCCGGTTTGTTTTTTTACCTTTTGAGCTACGGAACCCTAAAAAGAATGCAAGAAAGTTTTGTCGCCAAAATCACACAGACCGAATAGAACAGAAGAAACGTTAATGGCTTTATTATTGTGACGTCGGCGGTCGTTAATAGGTTGGTACAGTCTTTTGCAAAATTCACTCTCTTTTTCTTTTCTTAGAATGTTAATGACTACGTAAACTAGAAAAGAATCAGTCTATAAAATAATGTAGATATTATGTTTTACGTATAACCTAGTAGGTTTTTTAAGACATGCTTTTCGATAGGGAATCGAAGACCAGTAAATCACATGTTACTAATTGTTTGGTGAACGGTGGAGTCAGGGGCGTGCATTCCGTATAGGCTATTATGCAGAGCCTACCTTCATAAAAAACCGACAGCTAACCATAATTATTAATTACGTATTCAACAATAAACAATAAATATTCTGTAACCATTTTGTCGTCTACCTGTACTTATTCCTTACTAAAGCGCGCAACTTAGATCGTTTCTGTGCAATTTAACCAATGTTAGGCTGCCGCAAGATCGCCTACTGTTTCACGCAAACTTACTCAATTTTCACTCACAGCCTACCCCCATCTGAAACCAATGCACGCCCCTGGGTGGAGTACTTACTTGGAAGTCAGGAGGAGGAAATCAGAAGTAGACACTGTCACTTATTGTTTGTCACATTTATCACAGATTTTCTTGTAGTTTTTAATTTCTGGAGACGCGCGACTAGTGCTTGCGCTTGCGATCGGGTAAGGTGTGGGGGAGGGGTAAGGAAGCCGGAAAGGGAAGCGTTCCTCCACTTCGTCTGACATTCCGGTCGCGGTGGATTTTTGTGATTGGCCAGTGTTTTGGCGCTAACACTAATGTTTAATCTTAAAGTGTCACGTGGTTTGCCGGTCGACAATTTGTTACCGGTTTTGAATCGGGGGCCAGTTTTCGGTACCCTAAGGGATCCTATTACTGACCCTATACCTGACCACCCGATTGACATAGTGGCGCAATGATTGGCCTTGGGCGCAAAGGGTCCCTGGTTTGATTGCCACTTCGGGTTTAATCATAAAACTGGACTTGGTGTGCTGAGAGACGCCCTCGGTACTCGGTACAAAAAACGAATTTGCCAAGGGCGTCTCTCAAGTAAATAATTCATTCATTCAAGTAAAGAATCAATGTTCTTCTTTTACGAGTTTTTTACTTCGAGATCATGACACTTGGTTGTGTTGCCATGGTGCATGTTTATTTATTGCCCGCGACGATCGTTTAATTCACATCAGAAACCTTTCTCGGCGTACACACATCATCATCATCATCATCATCATTTCAGCCATATGACGTCCACTGCTGAACATAGGCCTCCCCCAGTGACTTCCAGATTGGCCGGTTGGAAGCGGCCTGCATCCAGCGGCTTCCTGCAACCTTTACCAGGTCGTCTGTCAACCTTGTGGGTGGAGGTCCTACGCTGCGCTTGCCGGTACGTGGCCTCCATTCCAGAACCTTTCTGCCCCTTCTACGTGCTATGTGCCCCGCCCAATGCCACTTCAGCTTATCTGTTGTAATACACACAACAATTGATGAATGAATGGAATGAATGGAGTGCATACAGGACAAAAAAACTTACATTGATTTTAATTTACATAGACATTAGGTGTAATAATATTACTACTACGTTACAGGTGCTTAGGTTAGCTTAATTATATTGTAGGCAGTCATTGTAATTATAGTTTGTTTTTGTGGCTTTCGATTGTGAAGTTTATGATTCATTTATATTTAAACAACAAGCAGCTATTCTTAAGACTCTACGATTTCTTTTGTATGATCGGTTGCCTCCTTAATATAGTGTGTTGACTTACCTATTTCATTTGACCTAATATTACACCAAAATTAAGAGTTTTTCTATTTCTGTCTTCAGAAAGTCTTCCATGTATTTGCCGTGGCAAACCTGATAAAACCTAATCAGACTGTAATCTCATTTCGGTCGATGTAAAGTCAACCTGTTCTGTTGCAATTTGCGCTGCTCCTCACATCATTACCATCAATTCTAAGATTCGATTACATACTTAGTTATATAAGAGAAGTTATTAAAATATAAGTACTACAATTACTTTGGAAAACTTTAAAACAAACTGTAATCTCGTGTCAGTCGATGCAAAGACAACCTTAATAAGATGCGAATGCAGCGCTGCTTTGCAATAACAAAAAAAAAGATAAATAATATCTTTGCCTACATCAAATTGGATATTAGACTGAATGTCATTTGTTTTTGCAATTCTAATTTTAAGTTACCGAAGGTTTATTTTTCTAATTATACAGTCAGCTTCAAAACTAGTTTACACTTTGGCATTTCAATAATCTTATTACCTAATATACATATTTTTGGCGCTGACTTTACTCGATAACATCACGCACAGTCAGCGCACGCTCTAATTACCCACAAGGAGATTACCCCACTCCGGGGAGATTACCCCGAAGCGGTCACTCCCCGAGGGATGTTTATCAAGTTTCCACGTTTCTACACTTAAGTCTGATTTATTGTTATTGAAGTTTTTATCTACCAATTTAATCGTGGATAGCAAAAAATTTTTTTAACAATTTTTAATTATTTATTTTTTTAATGGACAACATCACATACATTGCTCTGATCCTACGATAAGTAGCTTAAGCACTTGTGTTACAGAAATCAGAAACAATAACGGTGCCACAACACCCAGACCCGAGACAATATAGAAAAGTTATTTTTCTGCATTGACCGACCGGGAAACGAACCCGGGACCTCAGAGATAGCGACACCAAGACCGGTATACTCGCCTCTCGGCTACGGAGGTCGTCAAAAAGTATAAATTATGAGTAATGTATGCTATTCTACCAATTGCTTATCTCTTAAATCCAGGTTAATTATCAATCTGTATAAAAACATCCATATCTATCAACTTCAAACAAACTGATAGATATAATATATAATTATTTACATTTAAAACCAGGTATTGATAAAATTTCAGTTTATAAATTATAAATATTACATAACATTATCAATGGTGACTGGTACAGAATGTTGTATAGCATTAAGTCCACCAGTTGTATTTACCTGTGCAATAAAGTTTAAATAAATAAATAATCGAAAGTATGTTTTTCAACCGACTTCAAAAAAGGAGGAGGTTCTCAATTCGACTGTATGTTTTTTTTTTTTTTGTATGTTTGTTACGCGATTACTCCGCCAATTATGAATCGATTTTAATGATTCTTTTTTTGTTTGGTAGATCATACTTCAGAGGTGGTCCCATATAATGATTTGAAATTGATTTAGAACTTTTTGAGAAAATCAACAAATATATACTCAGATAATATTTTGGTTGTGGTTCTTGTTACCTATCTTCGACAAATATGAGCCGATTTTGGTGATTTTTGTTTTATTCAATAGCTTATACTTCAAAGATGCTATGATAAAAGTTTGAAAAATAAAAATCACCCTAAGGGTAGGAAAATAGGGGATTCAAATCGGTGTTCAGCAGTTAGATTAGGATTTATCACTAAAAATAGATGAAATAAGTAAATTTTATTAAAAAAAATAAAACCGACTTCAAAACACTGAAATGCTAAAAATAATCCTAACACTTAAGTACCTAATTAGAATTTCAGTGTTTTGAAGTCGGTTTTATTTTTTTAATAATTAAAGTCAATATTCGAATTTTTATATTATAACTGACGGGTTAAGAGCCTATATACATATTTATTTATGTTATACCTCGTATCGTACCTAGTTCAGAGCTATGCGATAACCTATACGGCATATTTGTGTCGCTATTTCTACAGTCTTTTAAACGATATTAAAATTTACATAAGGTAGCAAAATCACGTATGAATAAAAGCAGAAAAGGAAAATTTACTAAAAACTAACACCTAGACAGAAATACCTCTCACAAACTTCACTATAAATCCCTTTTTTATCCTCTTAAATCCCCAGTTCTGCAATTGTCCACTTGTATCTCCTATCTCCTATTATATCGGACTTTAAATCCGGTTCACGCCGGAAAAATCCAGACGTATCGAGTAGAATCCAGTTCAATCCGCCCTCGGGCGTTTTAATTGCATTCCTTTGTGGACTGAGTGTCGGCAGACGTGTTGTATTACATTGCTTAATGGCGGATCACACTTACTTTTAATAGGAAAAGCTGGGTCGGGAAATTTAGGACTCTATTTGAAATATTTAGTTACATTTTAGCTAAGATATTAGTTTATTCTAAAACTTTTCAGGCTGCTTATTTTGGAATGGGGTCAAATTCAAATTTCAATTTCAATTTTTTTTTGCATTCACAATGCTGCTACTTTATTATTTCAAGGAAAATAATTTTACTTGAAAAAATTCTTCAACTGCCTCTGGTGGGATTCGAACCCACGAATTCTTGAAGAAATTTGCCAACATGACTATGTCCTCCGTAGCTTAGTTTGAAGAGCAGTCGCCCGGATAGCGAAAGGTCGTGGGTTCGAATCCCACCAGAGTTGACCAGTGGCAGTTTAAGAATTTTTTAAAGTAAAATTATTTTCCTTGAAATAAAATTATTTCACATGAAATAAGCCTATCACCGTCCGTTGATTATCATTTAATAGTCTATCCAAGTTTCCTAATTAAAGCCATAGAGTGAGTTTATAAATCCGGGAATATCTAACAATAAATACGCTTACAATTCGCGATCTGTCCTGTCTGAAGTTATTATTTAGATATTTCTGTGGACACACACTTTGCCGGTTTTTTTAAAAATATACTTCATCCTCGTCATCGTCGGCATTATTTCAGCCATAGGACGTCCACTGCTGAACATAGACCAGTGATTTCCAGATTGGTCGGTTGGAAGCGGCCTGCACCCAGCAGCTTCCTCCAACCTTTACCAGGTCGTCTGTCCACCTTGTGGGTGGACGCCCTACGCTGCGTTTGGAGGTATATTGTGGCCTCCATTCTAGAACCTTTCTGCCCCATTGGACGTCAGCTCTACATGCTATGTGCCCCGCCCACTGCCACTTCAGCTTGCTAATCCGTTAGGCTATGTCAGCGACTTTTTTCGTTTACGGATCTTCTCATTCCTAAGTCGATCTCGCAAAGAAACACCGAGCATGTTAGCTTTCTTATGAGGCTCATAGTGAGAGGCCACGTTTCAGTTTTATTTTTTATGTCATCTTACACATTGTCAGTTTTACTTCAATGATCTTAATTTGAGCTCTAAAACAAATGAAACCACAAAATAAGCGTTAAAATCAATCTGAATTAAGTCTACTAAATGCTTTCTAATAATTATCATAACTGAACAGAAAACCACATCGCATTCAGCCATGACTGCGTCTCGTCTGATTCTGTTTCTGTTTCTCTCTAACTCGTAATAAACGACAGAGATAGACTCTGGAAAGCAGCCAAGTTCTGGCTTATGGTAGCGTAATAATTGGATGTATTAACCGAATTTGGAATAGGGGATGTTACCCGCATAGGGGTTAACTATCGCGGTGGTACGAGGAAATTGTAGGATTAAATTTATTTCTAACTTATCAGACTGAATCTACACTGGTGAATATAGAGTTCTCTGTAGGGAAATAGAATAGAAATAGAAATAGAAATGTTTATTTGCTAAAAACATGGTATAAAGTTGTTACATAAGTCATGACAGAAAGTGCACATGTTTTGCTACACAAGAATAGCATGCAAATTTATATATTTTATAAAATTAAATTAGGGAAGCGGTAGAATACAGCGTGTGTTGGAAAAATCATGATAAAATTTACAGGTAAGCTATTGTAAACCTTCCTCTTGAATGATTTTGTCTATTGGGTGATTTTCCCAGCACCAAATCGTAAACGGCATGGCTGAAACTGCTAGTGCAGGATGGCACTTTTAACTTGTAATATTTTTTTTTAGATGAAAAATGTTGTCTCCTACAGCAGCCTACAAATATTTTTCCATTATGATTGTTGCTAATAAGGAAAAAAAATATATAAACACCTAAGTTTTTCATACCGGTGAAGCGGCACAATTTGTTTTTCAGTATACTTTTAATCATATAATAAAAACAGTTGATTTTTTAGGGATTTCCTTTTTTTAATTTAAATCCTAAATAGTGGCAGTACTTTATTGCGGAAACTTCATTACAAAATCTGTTGTATTTAATGAATGGTAAGTACAAATTCACGTGTCCAAATTTGATTTTTCACCGCGGTGAATTTTCGTTGTACGCGAATATCTAGGCATCCAACAACACTAGCTTCTCGCTACTGCGCAGTAAACTTGCGCACCAGGGACGCCTAAGCGCTTGATGTGAGAGGACGCGTGTTGCTTGTCTGGTGTTCCCACCAAAAACGTAAGTAGTGGGTTCCGGTGACTTGGGACCGCTTTTTTTTTCATTCACGTGAGTGGATAAAAGTTGTGATCCAATGATCCGATATGTTTATTAAATATATGTACTTTTACTTAATGTCGCCCGATCAAGTAGGTAGTATCAATTTATTTTTATCATAAATACTGTGCTTGTAGTGTTAACTTCTATTGGCTGTTTTTCATGACGGTGATCTCATTCCGGTGAATTCGGTGACCTAAATTGACACCGAAATGAGAAAAAATATCATTTCGGTGATTTTTTTTCATTTCGGTGAGAAGTTGTTCATTTCGATGATTTTTATCTTCATCTCGGTGTTTTTTTTTTTCATTCCGGTGACAAATTATTTCACTTCAGTGAAAAACAGACCATAATTTCTTTTGTTACATTTTAGTTGCACAAGGAATATATTTGTTTTGGGGACTAAAATGTAGCAACTAGTTAAAAGAATAATCTCAGTTGTTGCTCGCGTGGGCAATAGGCTATTTGACTAAATTATGATAATTAGTCCACTTTAAACGTAATTCAAAAATATTGAACACGTGCTTTTTTAGGTTCCGTACCAAAATGGTACAAAAGGAACCCTTATACTTTCGCCATGTCCGTCTGTCAGTCCACGGCCTAGCACAGATACTGTTTGTACTAGGAAGCTGTAATTTTGCACGAGTATAAACATTAAACACGCCGACAGAATGGTACAATAATATCTTGAAAACAAAAATTCTAGGGTATCTCCCCTACACGTAAAGAAGGGATGAATTATTTATTTTTAGTCTACCCCATCGTTTGGGGTATCGTTGGATGGGTCTTTCAAATATATTGCGAGGTTGTAAAGACCATTTTTCGATTCAGTGATCGGTTTCCGAAATATTAACCTTTGTTGTTTAAATTCCGAAATATTTTTGCTAGAGTCGTGTCCCCATCCAAAAGATAGATTTTTGTGCTACCTGATTTATTAATGACTAATACACAATAAGATTTTGTGAAGACAAATAACAAGTGACTACGTTTGTTTTATTTTACATTATACAGTGTGTAACGAAAAGGTGAAATAAAACTTTAAGGGGTTATTCTACGGCTAAATTACATCAACTTTTTCTATGGGACCAACATCAAAATCTCAAAAAAAAAATTGACGTTTTCATACAAACTGATGCCAGCTGGTGGCTTTTTAGTATGGGAAAGTGATTTTTTTTTGCGATTTCGATGTTGGTCCCATAGAAAAAGTTGATGTAATTTAGCCGTAGAATAACCCCTTAGAGTTTTATTTCACCTTTTCGTTACACCCTGTATATTACAGTATCTTTGTGTTATCAAAACTAATAATTAAAATCTTTTAAAATAAGAATCTGAAAAAGTTGTAAAGATATACAGGTTGTCCCAGAAACAATGGATGAACCTTTAACTGTCGATAGGTTTCGTCAAGACCTCTCTAATCTCAAATTTTGACTTTAGTAAAAATATCTCGGTTTTCAAGATAATTGAGTTAGTTTTTTTTTTAAATGCCACTTTCGGTTAGTTTTTAATGTGCCATTTTTACAAATACGGACTTTTTCTAATTCAGTTTCTTTTTATTTCTAAAAGAATAGTTTAGCTATCAATAACAATGGTTAAAATTGAGCTAGCTAATCACGAAGTGCTTCAAAAAAACAATGTTCCAAAAAAAACATAAAATTATTTTTCCTCATGTTTGGTCAACTACCATGTTAAAAAAATGTAAGGCGCTCATCGTGCCCATTAACTTAAAAAAATTCTTAGTTATTCTATTTTCCGAAAAGGTATAATAAGCTTATGTTTTCTGTATCTCTTAAACTTTATGTCTGGTTTTTATTAATTTTTTATTAAAATTACAATAAATGTTCGAATTGGCGTCCTTGCGCTCTGATACACGCCCGGCATCTTTTTATAAAAGAACTAGCTTTTGCCCGCGGCTTTGCTCGCGTTAGATTTGATTTTAAGTGAAGTATGAATGTCAAACTCAGTAATTTAAAAAACTAACAAAACTTCTAGATAATATTTTTAGCATGACTATCAAAACACGATATTATATGATTTAATATAGCGATTTATCAATTTTAGGATAACGCGGGTATACATCAAATGCAAAAATAGAACCTTTGTGTTGGGATCACGTATGGCTGTCTGTCAGTCCGTCTGTTACAACCGATTAGCTCCGAAATTACTGGCCCAATTGGATTGCAATTTGGCACAAATAATTTCAAAAATTTTCATGTTCACAATATTCATTTTAAAATCAAAGTTCCAAAAAACCATAAAATCTACACCCATATTGATAGACATTTCAACCCCATCGCATCCCAACAAGGGAGATGGAATTTCACGTCCGCAACGTTACATTTTAAAATCGTTGTTGTTTTCGTAATCAGCGACCCGATAAACCATAGAAACAATACCCATGTTGATTTTCAGACTTTGTCAGCCCCCTTCCCCTTTTTAGGAGTTGACTTTTCAAAAAATCTGAAACATACTCTTTACTCATTTATCATAAGGAGAACTCACTCCTGTGAAGTTTTGAATAAAAGAGTCTGACTAATCTTGTTTCCCCATACAAACTTTGGGCCCCCATTTCACCCCTTTAGAGGGTGAATTTTGAAAAACCCTTTCTTAGTGCACCCCTAGACCTTATAAGAAACCTACATGCGAAATTTGGAATCTCTAGCACCAGCGGTTTGGGCTGTGCGTTGATATGTCAGTCAGTCAGTCAGTCAGTTTCTTCTTTTATATTTATAGATGTTTGATGCGGCTCGCGTAACCAGACGTTTTTATGTATGCAGCTGCATTTTGTATGCGAGTCCGCAACTCTGTTATTGAGGATACTGGTCTCGAGTAGACAAGGTCTTTCAGACATCCGCAATAAAAAAAAAATCAAGGGATTTAGATCCGGCGATCTGGGTGGCCATAAAATAGGGCCGAGCCGGCCTATCCACCTCTGTGGGTAGTGTTGATTCAAATAATTTCTTACTACTATTGCGTAGTGAGCTGGGCACCCATCATTTTTAAGCCACATTCTCCGCCTCACTTCTAAACTGATATCTCCTAGCATGCCGGGTAAATCATTTTGTAAAAAATTAAGGTAAATTTCACTATTCAGTGTAGCTGGATGTTCATATAGCCCGATCACCTGTCCGCCAATAATCCCAGTCCACAAGTTAACTTTAAATTGAACTTGGGACCGATCTTCCCTCATCAAATGTGGGTTTTCTACTTGCTAGCTATGTAGATTGTGGATGTTGAGATATCCATCTTTCCGGCATGAGGAATCATCCGTTCACAACATTTTATTGAAAAATTGCAGGTCCTCCCTTATTTTATTTAACATGATTCTGCAGAATGCAATCCTGCGCGGATAGTCAGCAGGCTGTAGAGTTTGGACCCTTTGAACATGGAAAGGGTGCAACCTGTATATTTTTAACCGACTTCAAAAAAGGAGGAGGTTCTCAATTCGTCAGTATCTTTGTTTTTTTTATATTTTTTTTTTTATGTATGTTCAGTGATCATTCGTTACCAGGTTAACCGATTTCGATACTTCTTTTTTTGTTCGAAAGGGAATACTTTCGGAATGGTGCCATATAAATTTGATCAAGTTCTGATGATGGGATCTATAAGAAAATCATCAAACTTTGCATGAACTCCATCCGTGCCAACTGATTTTTGTACCTATGTTGCCCAATATCTTCGGCATTTGTGAACCGATTTTGATGATTCTTTCTTTATCGAATAGCTTATACTTTAAAGATGGTATATTAAAAATTTTTTGGAAAATTTCACCTCTAAGGTGGGTAAATAAGGGATGAAATCGGTGTTCAGCCGTTAACTTATGTTTGCACTGAAAAGATTCGTATTGTTGAGGATTATCACTGTATGTATCACTAAAAATAGATGAAATAAGTAAATTTTATAAAAAAAAGTAAACCGACTTCAAAAAACTGAAAAGATAAAAATAATATCAACACATAAGTACCTAATCAGTTACTTTTGGAGTCGGTGCAAACGAAAACATTCAAACTCTCATCGGATAGCACCGACTCCAAAAGTAACTGATTAGGTACTTATGTGTTGATATTATTTTTATCTTTTTAGTTTTTATGGTTGATTATTACAATATATTTGTTATTTTTGTTGTTTTATTCTCACACGTTTCTAAATGAATTTAAGTTTAAATAAGTTAATATCCATGTATGGTACATTTTAATTAATACTTTCAATACCATTATAGTATAGTCAGAAAAGGATAACCTGTACTGTGTGATAGCACTCTTCAAAACGTAGGTAAGTAATTATGGAACTAGGATAGCAGCATTTTAGGTGCGTTACGTGGTAACAGTTTAGTTTTTTTCGGTGACTGCATAAGTAATTTAATTGCGGTGACTCGCGTTTTTCATTTCGGTGATGAGAAGTTTCATTTCGGTGAACTATTCTTTAATTTCGGTGACACCAAAATTTTAAAGTACTATATCTCCTAAGTATATGAACTCAATTTGATGTCGAGTAAAGATTAATCATAACAATATCATAAATAACAATACTACATGGTTTTATTAAAAAAAAAGTTATAAATAAAAAAGTTCACCGTAATGACAAAAAAAATGGACTTGTTGAAATTGACCCTATTGTTGAAAACCGCATCAAAGCCGTTGCGTAGTTTAGACTAATCTACCCACTTGTTTATTTTGATTTTATTTTTTTGTGGCAGCTAGTGGTGACTGAGTTTGTTCCGGCGTTTCTTCGCAGCACTTGCCAGATTGTCTGTGTCTTGTCTCGAAGCGCTAGTAGGGCCCAAAAAATAAGGAGACATGTTCTGCCCCATACGGGCCAATAATGTTATTATTGACGTTCTTAAATGGCCATTTTCTGTCCTAAACTGAATAAATGATTTTTGACTTTGACTTTAGAAGATCTAAACGTACAGATGGAAAAAGTGACTTTTCCATCTGTATAGATGTGTCGATATTCGCCTCGAACGCAATGGGTCCCGACTCCCGGACGGGTCAATTTAGTTTTTTTTATTGGCCTACCTAAAGGTTGTCTGGAAGAGATCGCTTTTAGCGATAAGACCGCCTAAATTGTACATCTTTCTGTAAACACAAATTGTAATTTCTTTGTATGGTGTACAATAAAGAGTATCTATCTATCTATCTCAATGTAACACAATGATGCTACTCCTAATTCCTCACTCTGAAACCATGGCAAATCATTATCATTTTTTTAAAAATATATATTTTTTAGGTTCCGTAGCTCAAAAGGAAAAAACGGAACCCTCATAGGATATCTGTTGTCCGTCTCTGTCTGTCCGTATATTTGTCAACAAAACCCTTTATCTCGGGAACGCGTTGAGGTAAATGATATGATTTGACATTTGGAATATAATACTATGTTGACATTTTAAACTATAAGTATTCTATTTTTTTTTGTATTTTGAACTATGTAACCAAGAACCATGACACCTTTCTTCTTTAAAATTATAGTAAATTAATGGTTATTAAAAATGATGTAGAGATCTCCTTATCAAAATTTGCACGTCCCTGGCGATAGAATATGTTGGTAAATATTATTTTAAGAACACTGTGTAACCATATTCTTTATTTGGTATCGAGTTTAAATTAAAACTATACAGTGTGTAATGAATAGGTGAAATAAAACTTTAAGGGGTTATTCTACGGCTAAATTACATCAACTATAGATGTTGGTCCCATAGAAAAAGTTGTTGTGATTTAGCCGTAGAATAACCCCTTAAAGTTTTATTTCACCTTTTCGTTACACACTGTATACTTAGTTCCCTTCAAGCAGTAAAAAATCAAACTTGACAGATGTGTGTAATATGCAGTGATCGGAATAGGTAGCTTGATTTGATGTACTTTGGTATTGCTAGCATAATATGGATATGCCTTTTTTCAAAAACTGATACCAAGAAATTCCGGAATCACGGAGGCATGTCCATATTAACATCAATGTTTGAGATCATTGACCCCAAATCAATATACCTATTCCGATCACTGGTAATATGACTTGAAACTTGAAAGATGCGACCGTTTTTGCCGCAAAAAACGTATATTTCGACTCTCTCAGGGAAATTAAAATGTATAAGGTACTTTCCGTTGACCTAGAACTATGGATTTTGGCAATAGGGTAGTTGACACTACCAATCAATTGACATACTTTTTATGAGCTGTCGAAACGTACCTCTTCCTTAGAATTTGTATGGCAATAGCGGACAGTGACGTCACTGTTTACCAAACTCAACTGACTATCTATTTATTAGTTTTAAAGCAATTAAAAATCTATTTCAAGAAACAGTTAAAAATATGACTGAACAAATTAATTAAATAAGGTGTTATTTAAAAAAAATCAAATTCAAATTTAAATTCAAATCGTTTATTGCATGTCACATTAAGTAATAATTAGTTTAGGTGGTAGGTACAGACTAGGTATACATGTGACGCCCTGCAAGGGCATAGAAATTTGTGAAAAAAAAGAATTGTCTCGGAATTATTTAAGAATGGTGTTAACATCCCAATTAGTCATTATATGACTATAGTCCTATTACAAGCACAGAAAGTAACTGAAAACTACATGTAAAATTTTTAAAAAATTATTGAATTCTTAAAAATTATTTTAATTAACAACAGGAATTGTTGATGTCATAAAGTAAATTCAAATTCAAATTCAATTTTTTATTAACCATTTCGTTACATTGCATAACATTGGTACGTCAAAATTTTCAATTTTCATAATTACCTACATTGTCAAATAATTTACGACCACTTAATTTATAACTGAAAAATAATTAAATATAAAAATAAAATAATTTAAATTTAAATAAAATAAACATGTCAATAGAAATTAAATTTTGTGTGTAAGTCAGAAAATGAACATTTCATAAATTCGTTTACATCATAGAAAGCATGTCGCAGTAGTGACACAACTTAGATTTTAACGATATTGCCCATGGGCAATCAGCTTTGTAATGGGCTTGTTTCCTGGGTCAAAAAAAGATTATTCTATTTAGTCCGTCAGTTAGATTATCAAATATTTTTTCTTCTGTCAATGATACAAAAATGACGAAGATAAAGCGCGTAGAAGTGAGCATGAGACGTCGCGACTTGCTAAAAAGTGTCGCAAGGCGTGACGTTACGCGGAACTTTAACGGGCTATCTTCATCATTTTTTGTTTGATTGTGAAAAGGAAAAAAATACGTGTCCAATATTTTCTGTTAATCCAACTGACGGACTAATTAGAATTTTTTAGGAAACTAGCCCTAGATTGCAGCAGTTTTCAGCGACATTTAGAAATTACTCCCTATAATTCAACCAATGCACAACGTTGTTTTAACAAACACTAGCTTTAACTCAAGTCTTCAAGAGACAGGTTTTTACCTAGTTTAGAGACTACCAGTAAATCATCATCATCATCATCTCAGCCATAGCACGTCCACTGCTGAACACGGCCTGTGTTGAGGCCCAATGATTTTCATCGGGGGGGATTGCCAATACTCTACTAATACTTTTTATTTTCTCAATCAAACAAAAAATTATGAAGATACAGCCCGTTAAAGTTTCGCGTAACGTCACGCCTTGCGACACTTTTCAGCAAGGCGTGACGTCATGTGGTCACTTTGATGCGCTTTATCTTCGTATTTTTTTGTTTAATTGACAAAAGACAAAATATGGGTCCAATATTTTTTGATAATCTAACTGACGGACTAAATAGAATAATCGTTTTTTGACTTTGGAAACTAGCCCATTTGTTGTCAATACACAAATTTCTTCCTGATAGTCAAAAACAATTACAACTTTTCTGAAACTGTTCGCTAAACTTCTTTTATTTCATAATCTGTTTAAACTTAACTTCTAACTAACTCCTTGCTTCTCCTGCCACAAATACACAGCACAATGCATAGTTTGACGAACAGCATATACGGCATAACCAACTCGCGTAGTGACGGCTGCTGACCGACTGTTAGAGCCGGCGGACATGATACAACATGAACACAATTTAAAACAGACGTAAAAAACCTCATCATCATCATTTCGGCGACCTCTGTAGCCGAGAGGCGAGCATACCGGACCTGGTGTGGCTATCTCTCCTTAGAGAGTTACCTTTCCCGGGACCTTTCCCGGGTTTGATTCCCGGTTGGTCAATGTAGAAAAATAACTTTTCTATGTTGTATCTGGGTGTTATGGTACCGTGTAGCACGAGACGGGCAACAGCGTCGTTCGAAATATTATAAAAAACTGCGCTCGCCAACCCGTCTGCCAAGCGTAGCGGCATATGTTCAGGAGTGGACGTCCTATTACTGAAATGATGACGATGATCACATAAATTGCTCTGATCCTATGGTAGGTAGCTAAAGTAGGACTTGTGTTATAGAAATCAGAAATAACGACGGTACCACAACCCCTAGACCCAAGACAATATAGAAAAGTTCATTTTCTACATTAACCCGACCGAGAATCGAACCTGGGACCTCAGAGTATCTCGGAGTACTCCGGCGTATTCGTCTCTCGGATACGGAGGTCGTCAAAAAATACTGTCATTTGGAAATCCAGACAGTAGGTGTCGGAAGTTATTTATTTTAATAAAACTTGGTATTTATTAGTCGGTGTTTTTTTGTTTGTTGTTATTTTGAGCTCGTCTCCGCCAGCCTTAACCTGCTATGCTCGGTGCGACGGCGCGTTAAGCTTGAGTCGCCACTTCCAGCCCAAATGCGCCAGCCTGTGTGGACGCACAAGCTAGACAAATTGTTCTGACATATTCTGTATCTAAAATATTAAGACTAGGTACAATTTATTTAGTGTTTTTATCAAATTTAAAACTTAGGTTCTACTCGTTGATACAAAATAACTTTGTCTTTAATATGTATTAATAAAATCCGATAAAAGTTTGAATGTTTTCGTTTGCACCGACTCCAAAAATAACTGATTAGGTACTTTTTAATATTATTTTTAGCTTTTCAGTTTTGAGAAATCGGTTTACTTTTTTTTATAAAATTTACTTATTTCATCTATTTTTCAAATTCAAATTCATTTATTTACAAATTCATTTATTTACATGAAACATGGTACATTAAGATGTTTTTTACATAATATTCCGTCATGTCTCGCCACATTTAAGGTGGCATGTAAATTTTTACAATAAAATTACAATACGTGCATAAAAATCAATTAATTAGTACAATATTAAAATAAAATTACATTCACAAATTAAATTAAAGTAAAACATAAATAATTAATTATATAATAATAAGTATTTAAAATTTGTAAGCAATAAATTCATTGACACTATAAAAACATTTATCACATAAAAGCCTATACAGAGCGTACTTAAATTTTTTAATCGGCAACTCTTTAAGGGCATTTGGTAATTTATTAAATAATTTAATGGACATGGCGTAACAATTTTTTTGGAAGCCTTTTGTTGAGCAGTTTGGTGCCACTAGCTGATTTGGATACCTTGTTCTAAACTTACACATATCACGCTTTTTCTTAAACATATTCAAGTTATTTTTGGTAAATACACATACATCAAAGATATATAAACATGGCAAAGTTAATAAATTCAATTTTAAAAATAGTGGTCGACAAGATTCCATGGGTCCGGCACCACACATAGCCCTAAGACATTTCTTTTGGATCAAAAACGCACGGTTAATGTCTACCGAGTTTCCTCACACAACAAGACCATACCTCAAAGCAGAGCACACGTAGCCATGATATGCCGTCATTGCTGTCTTTTGATTACTTAACTTTGTAAGGCGGTATAAAGCATAAGCAAACCGGCTAATTCTTTGACAGATGTGCAAAACATGTTCTTTCCACGTTAAATTTGTGTCTAAATGTATGCCAAGGAATTTAGCAGTTGCGCACTCCTTAACATGCTGACAATCGTGCATTATAGATACATTTTGCGGACTCCCATTCTTGTTAAAAAATTAAATATACTTAGTCTTTGATATATTGACACATAGGTTATTATATTTAAGCCATTTTATAACATTAATTATTGTATTATTAATTTCAATTTCATAGTCAATGTCAGGAGTTTTATTAATAATTATAGAAATGTCATCTGCGAATAGTGTACATGGATAACGGGTTACAGACGGAAGGTCATTAATGTATAAAATAAACAGCAAAGGGCCGAGTATAGTGCCCTGAGGCACACCATAATTGTTTTTTGAATATTTTGATACATAAGTTGCTAAATGTTTAGACTTGTCAATCTTTTGTATTTCTACTCTCTGTATTCTGCCATCAATGTATGATTTAATCCAGTCAAGTGCATGTCCACGGATCCCATACGTATCTAGTTTTCTAAGCAGAGTCCTGTGACAGACGTAATCAAAGGCTCTACTGAGATCAAAGAGAATCATAGAGACGGGAATACGCTTATCCATAAATGCTGAAATCTGGCGAACAATATTATAGCATGCCAAAGACGTGGATTTTCCTTTTTGGAAACCATATTGTTCCGTGCGCACAATGTTAAATCTTGTACAAAATGATGACAGTCTTTTAAAGAATATTTTTTCAAATATTTTTGCAAGTACTGGAATAAGAGTAATCGGTCTATAGTTTCCGATTTTATCCCTCTCTCCACTTTTGAACAAAGGTTTTACCACCTTATATAACTTAAGAGAAGATGGAAATATACCCGTGGCAAAAGATAAATTCACCAAATATGTCAGTATAGGGCATAGCTCATTAACACATGCTTTAATTATTTTCGTGCTAAGTTCATCATATCCAGTAGCACCAGTGTTATTCAACGACTTTACTATATTTCTCAACTCGTAATCATCAGTAGGGGAAAGGAAGAGAGTAGCAGCATTACTTTTCATCAATCTAGAATGATCTTCTGAAACAGGACCTGGATCAATTTTTGGTATATTTATAAAATGACAATTAAACTGAGATGTGATTTTTTGGGGGTCATCAATTATTTTATTATTTTTTATGGTCAAACGATCTACAGTATTAATTTTTATACTCTTCCGATTATCATTAATGATGTTCCAAGTAGCTTTGCATTTATTTTTGGCTATCTTAATATATTCACTGTTTTTAGACTTTTGCGCCAATGTTATACATTTTTTAAATAATTTCTATATTTAGTTTTGACAATGTCACATTTGTTTTTATAATAGGATAGTCGCAACTTTCTCTTTGTAACACAAGAGTTTCTAAGACCTTTTGTCAACCAATTAAGCTTAGATTTTCTGTGAATTACTACTTTAATTCTATACTTAGGAAAACATAGGTTGTAAAGAAGACGTAGTTCCGTATGAAAATAATTAAACGCCTTTTCCACGTCACTACAATTATAAACATCTGACCAGGAATAACTTAATAAATATTGTTTAAATTTTTCTATATTTTCCAAACCTAAGTCTCTCACAGTTCTATAAAAAAAATGCATAGATTCTACTTTGTTGGCAATAGGTACAGTCAGTATTTGTGCAGTTTCGTGGTCTGATAGGGAAACTGGCAGCGTATAACCCCGCGCTTCCTTAATGTTGCTAGCGAAATGATCTATGCAAGATCGCAGTCTTGTAGGGGCATTAATGTGTAGATCCAAATTGTAGGTCTCTAACAATTCCTTCAAGTCTCGCGATAGCTTGGTATCTTTTAATGTATCGATATTCCAATCTCCAGTTAGAATAATAGATTTTCTCGTTTTCTTTTTTAATTTAGTTAGCAAAATAGACAGTTTCTCTAAAAATATGCGGGTATCAGACCCTGGAATCCTATAAATACATACTATTATTATTTTATAATCTATGATTTCCGCACCACAACACTCAGTTCAGAGGACAACTCATTTAAAAATGGTAGTTGTTTAATATCAATAGACTTACAATGCAAAAGTGTTTTAGTGATACATTCTCAACAAAACGAATAATTTGAGTGCAAACATAAGTTAACGGCTGAACACTGATTTCATTCCTTATTTTTCCCACATTAGAGGTGAAATATTTCCAAAAAAATTTCAGTATACCATCTTTAAAGTATAAGCTATTCGATAAAGAAAGAATCATCAAAATCGGTTCACAAATGCCGAAGAAATTGGGCAACATAGGTACAAAAATCAGTTGGCACGGTATGGAGTTCATGCCATGTTTGATGATTTTCTTAAAGATCCCATCATCAGAACTTGATCAGATTTATATGGGACTATTCCGAAAGTATTCCCTTTTGAACAAAAAAAAAACAATCGAAATCGGTTAACCTGGTAACGAATAATCGATGAACATACATAAAAAGAAAAAAAAAAGATACCGACGAATTGAGAACCTCCTCCTTTTTTGAAGTCATTAAAAATCGAATTACCTTTACCTTCTTGCGCTTTATAAGATATTGGTCCTAGTTACATTTTATGACTCTAGGCCAGAGGTTCTCAAACCTATCAAGTCCCCTAAACCACTACAATACCCCCATTTTTTTCTAGGCCATTTACTTCTAGGCCTCCAGCGCCCACAAGAGAATGTTATTGCCCACTTTGAGAAAGACTGCTGTAGGCCAACGGGAATTACCTTAGGTTTTTATTCTCTTGAGACAAAAAATACGACATTAACATCTGTATCTTTGGATTGCGTTAACGTTTGACGCGATCCTGTTTAAAAGGGTCTATACAGACAGACGGACAACGAAGTGATCTTTTAAGGGTTTCTTTTTCCTTTTTGAGGTACGGAACTCTAAAAACCCTTTTATTATGACTGACATTTAAAGAATAAAATTCTTCAATAATTAATATATTTACTTTTTACACAAGGTGGAAAGACGACCTGGTAAAGGTCGCAGGAAGCCGATGGATGCAGGCCGCTTCCAACCGGCCAATCTAGAAGTCACTGGAGGAGGCCAATGTTCAGCAGTGGACGTCCTGTGGCTGAAATGATGATGATTATGAAGACGAATACTTAATTTATGTTCATAATTCATTAAATTTGCATGCCTCTGTAATTGGCTAAACATGATTAGTACTTAATTTTCTTTGTAACACCTCTGTATACCATGTTCAAGGAAAATAATGTTTATTTAATTATTTATTTAGTCAAGATATAAAAATGTTAGCATCGAAAATAAAAACCAGAAAAAAATAGGTTAAATCAAAGGTAAGGAAAAGATATTGCTGAGAAAAAATAAACATTTAAGTATTGTATTTTCAGACTTTTGTTAACATAAATAAAATACAATGTATTGAACAATTCAATTCAATAAATTTATTGCGTTCTATAATGTTACATAGGTGTTATAAATAGGTACATTAAACAGATCATTATAGACCCTTGATGAAGCGGCGTGTAAATAGCCGACAACATGCGGGAACTTACGTAAGAAAAAATATGAAGACGATTGGAATCGACCCTAGTAGATTAAACAAATGGCTTCAACATTAACACCGAAAACTGATGGTCCACTTACCTTTAGATCAGCTCGGGTACGTCCTCAGCCGCGGTCAATCCAATCTTCAACCACACGTGAGGAGCTTTTTTCATGTAGCACAAATCAAGAGGAAAAAGGTTATGTCAGAAAATGACATCGGTCACGCAAGCGCGACAGTCCATACAGAGGGCGCTGACTTCGCTAGGGATCCCCACCCACGAGCCGATCCTAATGGCCCGAGAACCAAACAGCCTCAAATGAAAACTTATTGAAACTATTTGGAATTTTCATTTATTAATAATTATAGAATAAACCAGCAAACATAAGTTAGTGGTGATGGTGGTGAAAAAGAAAAGAAAAATATTAACATTGGTCACTTAACGTGCCCAACCAACCCTGTTGGGCACAACAATAAGGTTAGGACGGAGAGAACTAAAATTATTGACATGATTTTCGAATAATTTACAAAAAAAAACAAAAACAAATCACTTACTTAAACAATAGTAATAAAGCTATACCAAAGCGTTTAAGTTTTTCTCGGAGTGCTAACAAAACTCAACTAACTCCTAATAAGTAGTGTCAGCAGAATCAATGAAACAAGAACGTAGTGGTAAATGAACCCTAGTTTTTGCAGACGCGCTGATTATGCGATACCATTGTGTACTGTCGGCACAAAAACTAATACGCTAGAGAGTTAAAGGGGAGTTCCACGAAGCAAACTGATTAACTTGTTAATAAATTATTATTATTTACCGGTATTTGCCAGTAGGAGGTGCTAGTAGCTTAGCAACGCAGCTCTTTGGTAGTGCTTACCAAAGTTAAGCCACCTATGCCGCGGTTGTGAGTGGATGGGTTACCATTCCAACAATATTTAGTGACATTTATCACAAGTATCTCCGTGTTTCGGAAAGCACGTTAAAAGTTAGTTGGCTAATATCGTATGATACTGGTCGTGAAGCCTAGTCAGAAGCTTTAGGGCGGCTTAATAACATCTGACAGGGTTGGTTGACTTAACCAGTCACTGGCCTTACAACACCACCAAGTCGCACTGGGCCCGCGTAATAAGGTGTGGCCGTTATAGTTGAGGTGAGGCCTGTTGTTTGCAGTAGGACGTATATTGGCATATGTACTTTACCTATTTACCAGTAAAAGGACACAATTACAAATACTACTACAAATTTCTAAGCTAAAGCCATTAGATGCAAATGGCCCAGAGCCGCATGATGTAGCGTTCTATCCAGCTGAGGACTTTCAAAGTGAAAATAAGTCCCACTGCAGGATAAAGGCCTCTCTGCCACGCCTATCAGTTGTGGGCCAACACTACAGTTTTTTAGGAACAAATATAGGTCATCTCTGTATCTTCATTAGTGTCCACACGAAACCATCGATCTGTGGGGCACCATCCGGTGGTTGTCTTTGCCCAGAGTTGGCGAGCATACGACAGAGTGGTTGCTCGGATTTGCACGGCACACATAAAGATCATTAACTAGATGACAGCGTATTACTCGTCTTGTATTATATCTTAAGTAGTAGCGCCCGAAATGATTTGGCAGCTCATTTGAAATTGATGTGTTTAGTGACTGGTGGCAACTAGTTTAAAGATTTTTATTTCCTATTATATTCGTGTTCACAGCGATTATTCTCACCGATGAAACCGCTCCTTCTGAAACACAATATCCATTGATCGGCGCACCTTATTTCCGCTGTGCAGTGTCGTCGGTACAATACTCTTCCTACTTTAATACTAGTACAAAAAATGAGTGATTTTATACCAACTTGGTAACCACTTGGGTACTTGAACTTTAAGGTAATAAGGTTCAATTCAATTCAATATTTTTATTGCATGTCACATGGAGGCAAGTTGTCAATAATTAATGCAGTGAGTTGGCTAGCGCCAAAAAGAAGCTGACTGACTTTTCTAATATTGTTCAAAAGGCAGTGGTAAAGGATTTGAAGACTATATGAATTCTATTATTGATACATATTCCATACCAAATGTAGACCACCGCTACAATATTATTCAAATGTGATCATCATCATTGAGATCATCATCTTCTAACAAAGTTTGGAGAATTTTGTATGTGAAATCACGGGCAGTCGCTGGGTAAGTCTTTGATTTCGCGGTATCAGAGGCCCGTCCAATCTTTGATTTTGTCGAATCATTTACGTCTTTGACGTCCGGGGGCTTTTCTTTCTAGTATGTATTTATGTGATATAATAACTTAAAAAATTGAAGGTAATTTGAAGTGAAAAGGAAATAATATTGCAACTAAACAGTACAGCCTATGTACTGAATAGGTAAAAAATACTTAGCACGGGGCCCCATGATCTCATAACATCTACAACTATAACAAAGAGGTGGGTGGACTTAACGTATAGTTATTTATTATAATATCAAGACACAGATCGTCAGGTCAGTGGCCCTGCTTATTTTCTACACGTTGCGATGAACGGAAAACTGTAGAAGTAGTCTGTTCTCGTTTTTGTAAAAATATCGTTGACAGCTCGTTACAGTAGTGATTGACAGTATTTTAACCGACTGCTTAGTTCTTTCACTCGTGCCGAAACATTGGAGAATTTTGTTTAGGCAACTTTTAATGTCAATTACACACGACCTAATCAAATTGACCATGTATCATAATAACTAACCTATGCCACACACTACTGGATACATGCCTCTCTAAATGTGCATTCGGAGAGGTAAATTCTAATCTATTTGACGACCGTCTGATGTGAGTTCGCGCTTGGGACTACATAGCCAACGGTTGCGGGTTTGAATCCCGCAAGAAGCAAATATTTGTGTGATGAGTACGAGCATTTTTACCTAAGTCACGGATGTTTATAAATTTATTTAAGTATGTTTATCCGTTATCTGGTCACCATAGTACAATCTTTTCTTAGTTCGGGGCTAGATAATGGGTATGATTATTTAAACAATTTACTTATAATTTATTTAGAATGAAACTTGACAAGTTTTAAATTAAGACTTGTACCATATTTGCTTTTTGCATCTACATTCCCACGTGTGTGACATGATTAAATAAAAAACCGTTTCCAATTCCTAACTTTCACTTCTATGCTTTATTAGTTTACCATCTATTCAATAAACATCAGTTAAAGATTGACAGCTGATCTGACTCAGAGTTATTGAGTCATCACCAAATAATTAAGGAATAGGATGTTAAAAACATTTATTTAGCACGTTACGCGAATTGATGATAATTGCTTAACAAACAAGTTGATTTACAACAGCCAATAAGAACAAGATTTAAACAGATTGGTGTAGTGACTTGGTGATTTTCCTGTGCAAAGTGTCCCAGGTTCGATTCCCAGTTCGGGTCAACTTACAAAATTATATTTTTAGATTGACGAAGAAGGGGTTTTTTGGTTGTACTGTGCTGTAAGACGCCCCTGAAAAAAATTATAGTCTGATACCTCGTTACTTAAGGACTTAAATTCCTTACTTCGAGACCATAACAAGACTTAACTAGGTATCTTACAAACACCGTGACGGTAATCATGACGACTATCTCTGTGGTTAAGTATTGTTATCAGGCCGGGCTGGTAAACGCATTTCACACCTTCTGCACATTGGCCTTAGATCTTTAGCAGGTCCTACTAAGATGACACTCACACTGCGGTATATGGCCAAAGAATAGTATTATAATTGTAGTAAATCGCTACTTAAGCTCCGTCTGTTTTACCTCATCATCATTTCATCACGGCAAATGTGACCAGCCCATTGCCACTTCAGTTTGTTTATCCTTTTAGCTTTATCAATTACTTTAGTTTTCTGTCGAATAACCTCACTTCGGATTTTATCCTTCTGAGAAATCCCATAGTTCTTTCCATACCTCGCTAAGCAACTTTATTGGTGTAATTGTCGCACTGCAAGTGTCCAAGTCTCGGCTCCGTTACGTTATGACATGCAGTACACAGTCGTGAAAGCCTTTTGTCTTCAGATTTTGAGGGAATAACAATAAAAAGACTCGACAAAGTATCGGGCTTAGTGGTGTGCACTATGAGTGGCCCATGTCCTGCAGTGGACTGGAGTGAGCTGAATATGATATTTTTTTCTCGTGGTAAGGTGTCTCTCCATTCCAGAACCTTTCTGCCCATCGGCCGTAAGTTCTACGTGCTATGTGCCCCGCTCACTGCTACTTCAGCTTGCTAATCCATTGGGCTATGTCAGCGACTTTTGTACGTTTACGAATCTCCTCATTCCTGATTCGATCTCGCAAAGAAACACCGAGCATAGCCCTTTCCATACCACGTCCACCTACAAGGTGGACAGACGACCTGGTAAGGGTGGCAGGAAGCCGCTGGATGTGGGCCGCTTCCAACCGGCCAATCTGGAAGTTACCGGGGGAAGCCTATGTTCAGCAGTGGACGTCCTATTGCTGAAATAATTATAGTGTCTCTTATTTCAGTAATTTCAGGGCTCTACCTTTTCTATTCAGAAAGAAACTCAGCTATTAATAGACTAGTTTAGATTTTTAATGTCATCTCAATCATTGTCTGACGTCGCTGAATCGTTAGATTAGGAATTTTGTGCTACTATATTATCTGTGAATAAACAGTTATACAATACTTCAATTTCAATGCATGACTAACGTTACATTAGTTTTATGAGTCAATGAGCATGCACACAACGCAAATAGATACAGTATTATCATTCTTACGTGTGCCTAGAAGCAGACCAACACAGTATTGACATTTACACGATAGTGTTGCCGCTAATTAAATATCGATAGCAAAATGATAATCTATCGATAATGAATATTGATTAATTATATGTATAAATAGTTTTGCTGCTTATAAATAGTATATAGTATATACAAGGTCTAACAAAATCAACTGCGTTCCTTTAAAGGGGGGTATCTATACATCATACTGAATGCGATGACAAAAAATAAGGTATTGTTTTATAGTCATTTTTAAAAGTTATGTTTTCTAACAAAATAAATAAATTAAAACGCAGTCAAAAATGAAACACTCTGTATCTTTTCTTACTCATGCAAACTGTAGTTCACAGATGGTGTGTACGTACACAGCGCACACCAGCATTTTATTACCAAAGATCGTTGTGTGCATCACCCTTGTCAAACCAGCTGATCTGCGATTGGTCGAGTGGCACAGCTAGGCTTTTTCGACCAATCACAGATCAATTGCAACGAAGAATAGCTTCATACACACATGTTAGTACACTAGTGTGAGTAGAATGCACTTTCATGATAATAATGTTTTCGATAACAAACAAAACAAACAATATCAACTAAATTAATAACCAACATCGTTTTTTTGTTACTTCAAGGCTCTAAGGAAAGATAATTTCTATGTTTAATGAGTTAGATTAAATCTTAGTTGTAGGAACTAGGTAGGTATTTACTTACTTTCTTGTAATTGTTGTTTTACGTAATTCGTTAATTACCTCTCGAAGCTCTTTAGAATCACTCCTAGCAGAATGGCAAGGTGGATAGAAATAAAGGAAAATAAAGCGGTTTTAAAACATTTATTAATTTAATTTTGACTCTGGCTGACTCTATCACACTTTCACAGGCTTTGGACTAACAAGTAGGTTAGCGTAGTAAATAATTTATCTGCCTGGTAAATAATTTATCTGCCTGGTAAATAATTTATCTGACTAACAAAAAAATTAAACAAACAAATCAATCAAGTAGGTACCACTTACTCTCAATCTACGCTACTTGGTGTGTTTAAGTTCATTAAGAGGTTTACAATCTTTACAACAAATTACATTGATCATAATCACATTACAAAAAAACATTGCACAGCAATGCGACGTGCACTTTTACGCGAAATAACAGTCTGTCACTTTTTATGTTTTAAAGCGTTCACACGGTTTGCAATAAAATTCGCTGTCGTAGTTGTGTCACACTTCAATGTTATACCTAATCACCTTCACAATACACTAAGTCCTACACTTAGCCCCACACATGGAAACCCAAATGTTCAGGCTACTGCTACATCTAGTCTAAAAATGATCGGGCCGAACTAAGTGGGGGTTCGGTTCAGCCCAATAGTAGGCGCCGCGGCGTAGAGGTTAAACATCCAACCACTGGTGAAGCTTCTCTCGTCCGTCCAGAGAATGTTGCAGCTTCTGCGACTTCTGCGAAACTGGACTCGTAGTGTGAAGTCATGCGGCTTCAGCTCTTGAACTAGTGTAAAATGATACAGGCGCCTGCCCCTCGTCTTGCGTCTCGCCGCAGAATTCGCAATAATGACGCCTGCGCCCATGAGCGCTTGGCGAAGACGGACGCTGCATCAGTCGCGCTTGCGATTGGGTTGCCGATCAAAAATCTGCATCACACTGTCTTCTTATTGAACAGGCTGGCGTGGCCTTCCCTGGTCCCCGACGGGCACAAACAATCTCACTCCAGTCCTTGAACCGCTTACGAAAACGCCCTTAATATCAGCGTAAAGGCGCGCTGCTTTAGCACAAATTAAAGTTGCGATCCTGGTAGCACATAACCCTGGACTGACACCGTTGCGGCGTCGCACACGCACGCCGCACGGAAGCGAATTAGAGACTGCGCGGCGCGGGCGCCCGGGCGGTCGTCCTGCAAAAGCCGAAAAGGCTCAAGCTAGGGATGCGCCTAAGATGGGATCATAATTTAAAGGATACTAAAAACTAAAACATACCGGATAACTGATCGTGAATTGGGAACTGACACCTCGCATTTAATTAAGTATTATGGCGAGGTAACCTACTACTTAAACGAAATCGTGAGTGCGACACAAGTTTTTTTTGTACCTTAGCTTTCAACTCGCCAATCTAGTTAAGTGTAACTCTTGTTTTTAGAGTAAAATTATTTTTTCCAAACCGGTAATAAATGTTCTAAAGTGTCAATTTAAGACAGACAAAGACTGATAAAACATACAACGACTGAATTTAAAAAGTCACTAAGAATTATTTTTAACCAACTAACTAGGCCATAGCATTTAAACTCGGACATATCGTACTTTATCTAGCAGTTATTTCTTAACTGACAGTCGCAAAATTACCAAAATGTATTTTTAAAATGCTTATTCACATAACTACTTACTTGAGTTGCTGTGAGTGGCAACAAGGAAACAACTGCGAGAGAAATCAAAACACTAATAACATGTATTACTTACTTAATATGAAATATGCGCTAATAAGACTATTTTTCGAAACTCATAAAACATTGTTATCGTCTCAATAACTTAGTTAAAATCAAATTTTAGTTTAAACAAAAATAAAATCTTAATTAGTAATGTAATGAATGAATGATCCGATCTCGTAAAAAACTATGAGCCTAGAAATCAGATCAAATGTGGCACATCCCTATCTATCGGCATGCACACTTTGATTGACCCCGACACGTGCCCGACACCGGCCTTTCGGCTCGAGCGGCATAGTCAGCAGTTCGCGAGTACGGTAGGGCTTCCACGTTAAATAAATATCTAGGACTCTAGGATTACGATTTTACACGAATGTTTGAGTAGGTCTATTAAAACAATCCATAACATTTTTTATTTAATTATTTTAAGCAAAACAATTATAATCGTGTTTAATTGAACGAAATAACACATTTTAATACTTTTCTTATTGTAATATTGCGACCGGTTAAGAGTTAAATTCTAGGTAAGTTTTGAAGCATTTTTTGAAATGAGTTTGTCCCGTGGTTTGTCAAGTTAATATCAACTTTTATGGTGTCGATTTTATTATCTAGACGACTAGTCAAGAATTAATTACAAAATAGCAAAACCTTTTTATTCCAACAATTTTCCTTATAAACAATAATAATATCTCAAATGTTGAAACTTAAATAATAAGTAAAATGTATTTCAGTTCCTAAAATAGCAAAATCTTGCATTTCCTCACGAATACCTACGACCTTATTTTAGCTAAACAAAATGCTTGTCACCCTATCCAAGATACCGACAAACACGGCGGGGTACTTTTGTCGGGGCCACCTTTGAAACTTGGTCTTGCTAACTCCAAAATAATTTTACCCTCAAAATTAATTAAAAAATAAATTAGAATTAAAGAAGTCGAGAAATTAGACTTTAATGACCTTGTTATTTTCAGTTTAAACAACTCGATTGTAGTTTTGTTTGTAAAATTTAATTTAATTTAATAGCACATTACACGACGAGTTTACAGCCGTGATGGGAAGTTGGGACTTGGGAACGGTTAGACGTAACGTCGTACAGCCATTTTTATTGAAGCTGAATAGACAAGTGCATTGATCGAAATTGTCGTTGTCTCCGCGGTATCTTCGTTTTTTCAAAATGATATGTGAATACGGCTTTGGTTACTACGAAAACTGGTGAGTCGTTGAAGTTTTGTTACGTAAATTTGGTCACAACAACACAGTCACACTCTCCGGTCAGTTCGCGAACAACGCACTCTGCGGTCAGCTGTTCGTAGTTCTAATTCTCTAATTGCGAAACACATAATTCTACTCCAATCCGTAGTGAAAAAAATCCTTATAAAAGAAAACCCACAAACTTTATTTTACCCTAAAATCAGGGTAATTCTTTCATGTTGGTATTTCTGAGTCGCCGTCGCCGCACAGCGCTGTTCTCTTAAGTGTGTGCATGTGTGGGTCACGTTTGCTTGTGTGCGTGCGTAGTGTGTCAATGTGGTAGTAAACAGCTGTAAAGGGTGTAGATTTTCGTAGTTACGGAATGAGATTGTTATGATCAATATCTCTGTAACTAGCCTGAATTTTTGGCTCAAATTTGGTGAGCCTGCTCAGCTCGATGTACAGATACCCCCATTAAAAGGAATGTAGTTGATTTTGTTAGACCTTATATAGATACTATGAAACTATGATAGTAGCGATACTATCAATGCTCCTAAAAACAAATTATCAATACCTTTTTTTTTACTATAATAAACACCCTGTAACATTAAATACGCAAAACCTCTAAGGGGCTGATTCTGGTGCTCAAAAACAACAACTTTTTGTATGGGACCAAAAAAAAATTCATCTTCATACTAAATATCCAATCAGTTGGTACGCTTTGTATGGGGAAACGAATTTTTTTCTACGATTTCGATATTAGTCCCATACAAAAAGTTGTTTTGTTTGAGCACTAGAATTAGCCTTTACGAAGTCTTGCGTATTTAGAGTTACACTTTGTATAGTTTTTGTGATGTTTTGTATCATTAAAACAGCAATTAGAATGTGTATTTTTCCGGAGAAGGGCCTGAACTCTTGCAATAAAGTTGTATACTTCTGCGGCAGTCATCTTTCTATGTAAGCAGTATACTAAATAAATAAAATAAACTTTATTTGCCATAAACATGGTATACAAAGGTGTTACAAAGAAAATTAAGTACTAATTCTACTATTCCATAAAACTATATATAGCATATTATTCGTTATTAGTGTTTGTAACGCAAACGATATTATCGATCCTTTCAATAGACCGGCTGATAATGTAACTCTCTTTGTAGTTTCTATCGATAGATTTACTTTGGATAATTCGGCAACACTATTACACAATAACAGTTACGTACCAGCGTACTGGTACTGTAGTAAGTCAGTATATCACTGCTGTTGACCTTGTGGGTATACTACTTATCAGTCCAGTGCTGTATTTGCGATTGCAAGGTAGATCGGTTGACTGAATTACTGTGTCGATTATATCTGCCCGTGGATACATGATACAGGATAGTGATTGGCACTGAATGTCAATTTTCTGGGTCCAGTGCCAAAGTCACCGACACAGCTATTCGAATTGCAAAGCTGAAGAGCAGGATACATCGCTCGCAGAGTTTAGAACCGTTAGAGAATAAAGTGTGGGTGTGTGCTTTCGAGTGGCGACCACGATCTGGAAGACTAAGCGTAGGCAGGCCTCAACCTGGTAGACTGACGACCAGGTCCAGCAAGAAGCCGATAGATACAACGGCCCAGAGCCGCTCGCTGTGGCGTTCTATGTTTTAGGCCTATCCCGACGTGGACTTTTAAAGGCTGAAAATGATAAATATAGATCTAAAAAGGTCTAAATTATTTAGGTTCACTCAATGCACCTCATAAGAAAGCTCAAGGTCGGGCTAAGGGCTATGCTCGGTGTTTCTTTGCGAGATCGAATAAGAAATCCGTTTACGAATAAAAGTCGCTGAGTTAGTAACGGATTAACAAGCTAATGGGCGGGGCACATAGCACGTAGAACTGACAGCCGATGGCCCGGGCAAGCGCGGCGTGAGACGGCCACCTACAAGGTGGAGGTGAAGACCTGGTAAAGGTTCAGCAAGCCGCTGGATACAGGCCGCTTCCAACTGGCCAATCTGGGAATCCCTGGTGTGGCATATGTTTAGTAGTCGACGTCCTATGATAATGATGATAATGATGATGATGACTCAATGCGCAGTTACCCTACTGTATAGTTTCTTCTGTTGTGGTATGAGTCATGAATATCGTCCTAAAAAGGAATAATTTGCATCCAATAGGTACGTTGTGGTTGATCTTATATAGTTTTCAAATCATGTACTTGTAAATACTTTTACTATTCTGATGACGCATACATGTCATGTGACTCCTGCTTTCTGTGACCTTGTGTGTGTCTAAGGAATGGAAATTGTAAGTGGTAAGCGGAAAACGCTGGTTCTATTCCTAATCGGAAAGATGTTCAAAAATTTTAAGAATCTTCAAGCAGATTATTTGATAAGTAGTTGTTGTTTTCATTTTTTATAAAAAACGAAGTTGACAATGGTCGCTCGATGGACAGTGGAGCTCGAGCAGTGGATAGATGAAGAAAGCAGGAGATCGGGCTCTTTGTCGCTTTTTGGGGAAGGCCTCGTCCACCAGTGGACTGCAATAGGCTAAGATGATGATGATGATGATGATGAGGTTGTCTTGTCTCGTTGTTCGTGGTTTAAAGCCAGCGCAGCTGTCGTGGGTTCAAATCCCGACAGGGACAAGGTGTGGTGGACAAGAGCCTAACATATTTGATGATATCTACCCGTTATTTGGTGACCAAAGTACAAGCTATGTGATTAGTGTGGCATTGGGGTAGAGTGATTGTAGGGAGAATCGAGACAAAGCGCTAGGTCTCACTCCTTCCCTTTTGTCCCGTCTCTAAACAGTAGTACCAAGGGGTAATGATGATGAACTAAACTACTGTTTAGAGAGGAGGCCTTTGTTTAGCAGTGGACATCCAAGGGGATGTCCACTGCTGAACATAGGCCTCCCACATAAAAGGCCACAGCCAGCGGCTTTGAGACGTTTGCGTCCACAACTTCCTGCATCCTTGACAGGGTCGTCAGTCCACAGGGTAGGAGGTCTTCCTACGCTGTTTAATTATCTATAAAGTTTAATTATCTAGAAATTGTTGTATTAATCAAATGAGACAATCTTCTCTCAAACCCTACATAACGCGTCTACCCACGACAACCATAATTCCACGAACATAGCACTTTATCAATTCCCACTGGACTCGGAATATATCTGTCCGTCCGTGTATCCCGGCCCAAAAGCGGGACGCGATCTGTCGAGAGATACCGGTGATTTACCGCTTTTCCCGCTGACGCACCCGTCACCCCGGACTTTACCCGGCCATAACCTATTAAGAACGGCCACGTCAATGAAAAGTTCTGTTTTTGAAAACTTTTACTTTTAAAAATATTTCAAAACAATAAATTAAATGAGTTTTCTCAATGTTTGAATTGTTATGTTCATCATCATCTATACGGTCAATCCCGGTTGCGTCCAAAGCCGTTGCTTTGGAGCCCAGGGTCCGCTTTCCTTGATTTGCTCCTCCACTTCGCGCGGTCTTGAGCGTCTCTAGTTGTGAGATCATTGGCACGCATGTCAGCCCTCACAACGTCAAGCCAGCATTTCTTGGGTCTACCCCTTTTGCCAGGACCTGGCGGTGGCGGCATGGCCAGACATTTGTTTCCTACGTAGCTTGCCGGTTTCCGCAAAACATGGCCGTACCAGCGTAGGCGACTCTCCTGCAGTTTGTCTGCAATATCACGGACACGGAGGCTACCGCGGATGCGCGAGTTCCTCACGCGGTCCTTACGCGTGACTCCGCACATCCACCGCAGCATATTCATCTCCGTGACACGCAGCTCCTGCTTGTGTCGCTCAAGTAGCGGCCATGCTTCGCTGCCATATAAAAGAACAGGCCTAATGATGGACTTATAGATCTGTCCTTTAAGCTTAACCGGCATTCTGGGGTCACAAATGACACCAGTCACCTCTCGCCATTTGGCCCACGCAGCAGCAATGCGTGCTTTGACGTCGCAATCGATGTCTCCGGACGCGTGAAGTACAGATCCAAGGTATTTGAACTGGTCCTTGCGCTCGACCTTGTCTCCGCCTATGCGAACGGGTGTTGGATCTGTAGAGTTACAGGCCAGGTACTCGGTCTTCGCCACATTGAGTTTCAGACCACCGCTCTCAAGCGACTGCTTCCACTCGTTCACCCGTCTCACCAGCCTGCCCCTGTCCGCGTCCACCAGTGCGATATCGTCAGCATACATCAGCAGCCATGGTGGCTGCTCATGTGAGTCTCTGATGCTGTCTGACACAACGTCTAATATCACACTGAACAGAAACGGACTGAGGACGGAACCCTGGTGTACTCCGACGGTGATGGGGAACGGTTTGGTGTCGCCAACAGCGGTCCGAACCATAGAATCGGAGCTGCGGTACATGTCCCGAATAATGTCAATATATGCCTCGGGGACCCCTTTGGATCTCAGTGCCCACCAGATCACCACTCGAGGGATACAGTCGAAGGCCTTCTGCAGATCAAGAAAGAGCAAGTGCAGAGGCGTGTTCTTCGCCCTGTATCTCTCCATGACGGTCCTTAGGGCGAAGACAGGGTCCATAGTACTGTTGCCAGGACGAAACCCATATTGACACCCCGAGACATCACACTCCTGTCGGATCCGGGAGTCCACAATCCGCTCAAGGAGCTTCATGGTGTGGGACATGACCTTTATACCGCGGTAGTTGCTGCACTCTTGCACTGATCCCTTGCCTTTGAAGACCGGAGTAATAATACTCATTCTCCATTGGCTCGGGATCAGCCCGCTTAAGAGTATGCGGTTGTAAAGGTAGGTTAGGATGTCCACACCAAGAGGGCCCATCGCCTTCCAGGCTTCAATTGGGACTCCATCGGCTCCGACAGCTTTACGATTCTTCATGCGGCGAAGAGCAAACTGGACTTCTTCAGGCGTTACCGGTGGTACTAGTCCCTGATTCGGAGGGAGGTCCGGTGGCTGCACCTCTTTGTGCTGCTTATTCAGCAACTCGTGGAAATAAGAGCGCCATCTCTCCTTCACCGCGAGGTCCTCGCATAGAAGGTTGCCCCCAGGGTCTTTAACACAGCGACACTGGGAAATATCCTGTGCCGCTTTGACCCTGGAGCGCGCTAACTTATAGATTAGCTTTTGCCCCTCAGACGATTCCAACTTGTCATAGAGCGTATGAAAGTGGTCTCGCCTGGCTCTGGCTACAGCTCTCTTAGCAGCGCGTTTTGCACCCTTGTACGCGTCGTGGTCTTCAGGAGATCTGGACGCTTGCCACTTTTTAAAGAGGGCTTTCTTCACCCTAATCTCCTCTTGGACTGAGTCGTTCCACCACCAAGTCTCCTGTTATGTTCTAAACCTTAAATCTTATTAGTTAAAGTCCATTGTTCATGCGCGATACTTATACAGGACGACTAGCTTTGGGTTAAATACGCTAGATTATATTATAGTATTGAGCTCTGCCACTGCTGATACCTAGCGCACACGTCAGTCCACTGCTGGACATATGCAAGCCACTGAGCCCGATCCTCGGCTATTCTTTTTTATCCTCTGCCATTCATCAGATTTGCATATATCATGCGTTTGCGTTATCGGTTCTTAGGTCTATTTTATTATTGGACAATACAGGGTTACTTTGCAAAGGGGTGCCAAATTTAAAAAATAAGATCTAGGGAATAATATAAAGAAGTGTCTCAATCTTTAGTATTTTTAATAATCGTATGTTACAAAAAAAAATCTTTGAAATATTCGAAAAAAAAAGTCAATAGAGAGACTACGAAACCCGCGCGGTCATTCATCAGAGGCGTAGGTACGGCGAGTCAACAAGGACCTTACACAATTACGGTGTATTTTTTTCATGAATGAGTAAATTATCCATGCGTACGATTTTTAACAGCGGAAAATTCACTGTGTTTTTTTTTTGCTCTTTGCATAGTTCGATTGAGTTACTGATTCTAAGCCACTCCTAAAAATTTGGCACCCCTTTGCAATGTAACCCTGTATATTGGATAACATTACATACATTTCTCTGATCCTAAGGTTAGTAGCTAAAGCAGAAAAAATAGAAAGAACGACGCTAAATGTGACCAGTCTGAGTTGAGTGAGCTGATTTATATTGGCTATGGCAGGGGAAACCGCGAATTTCAATTTCGGAGTATAAACGCACAGATAAATACGGCTATCTGAAATGGATCCCTGGCCTCGCGTATTTTTGACTAATGACCTGCAACTATGTTGTTTCGTTTTAATTTATTATAATATTTTTATCCGTAAAAATTATGGAATTTTCATTCGAGTTTTGGAATCGTATTTCCATAAATAAACTTTTCGTTTTATTGAAATACAATTCCTAAACTCAATGTTTCATTTTTATTAATTTATCAAACGGAAATGTCAGTTAACATCGGCGCTCTTCGCTTAAAATTTCTTATATATTTATTTATTATATGTTTATAATTCTTCATAGTAAAAGTTTGTAGGTATGTTTGTTTCTCCGAGCTTCAGACTACTTCAAAAAATTAATAGACTTGTGTTGAAGTACCTAGTTAATTAGTTTAGCTGGGCTTCTCCGCACTTAGCCTCATGATTGGGCCATTGTGCTACTTAGTCTTTCTTACTCCAACCATCCTAGGTCATCCCAGAAGGTCAGCAGCCTTTTCAAACTGCTGCAAGCTTCCAGGAGCGAACCTGGTTGAACTACCTATTCATGAGTTCAAAAAATGAAAAATCTTACGAAAAAAGGACATAAAAAAGTGGATGTCTGAACAAGTATACGTAAACGAGACACAATAGAAATTCTATTGTTATGCGGTTTCATGAGACCGCTTAGATGTTAACGGGTTAAAAGACAAAGTGCATAAACTTAACCTGCCTAGCTCGCACTTACTGTAATTCCTGTAAAAAAGGCTGACAAAAGTGGCTGATTTTGTTGCGCAGTTTCTTCTAATCACCAACCGTTATATAATCCTAAAGTGGTGGTACGGAAAAAGTATATTTTTAGATGAGTATAAGTGCCCGGAAGAGGGGCTATAAACTGTATCATTATCATTTCAGCCATAGGACGTCCACTGCTGAACATAGGCCTCCCCCATTGACTTCCAGATTGGCCGGTTGGAAGCTATACAATATGCTTTTTATCCGGTTTTGTGTTCCTGTGGGACTGTTACTTAATCCCTCTTTGACTTATTTCTAAGGATCCATATGAAGTCACGGCCAGAAACTAGTTTTAGTTAGATTTTTGATCTCAAATTAAATATCGTTAGTACATAATACTATGTGTATAATATGTTACGCTCAAAGACCGAACATGGTCATCGAGTGAAATAACAGCTCACAACGCGTTGTTGTCACTGTAAAACATCCGCATATTCGTGATATGGCCCTTGTACCTAAGGATGCTCACGACGCGTTGTGGCAATCATAAAAGATCACAATGGCGAAATTCGCGTCGTGGCTATCATGCTTTACGACCACAACGTATTGTGGCAACAAAAAAAGACATGACGCGTATGGAATTATAGTATAATATAACGCAAAGTGATTTGCGTTAATGGTCCTCCTGGTCTCGTAACTTTTTGGGAGATATCCTTAGGAAAATGTTTTTATGTTTTTTTTGCAAAAAAATGACGTATCTGCTATTATTAAAAAGAATGGAAAGAAATAGCAATTTACAATAAAACAATTATTTTAGAATATTGGCTATGATATACGTTCACTCTCAAAAATAGACAAGAAAGTAATAGAGAACAACTCTACTGATGTTTTGATGCATCAGTCTGTCGTGATATGGTTACACCAATTAATGCTCAGGACGTCATGGCTTTTCTTCATTGACATAATGCGTTTCGGTTGTTGCTTGATAGTCACGACCAAAATTATGCTACTTATGTGGTCTTTTTACAGCTGCCACTACGCATTGTGAGCGTTTTCGTAAGAGCTTTATCACGAATTTCACGGTATGGATGTTTTACAGTGACCACAACGCGTTGTGAGCTAAATTTTCTCAATGAGCATTTTCGATCAATGAGCGTAACATCTTCACAAACACTCACGTATCTTCAACACATAGACATTATTTCTGCGTTTGTTTTCCAAGCGGTAGCAGAATACCAGTAATTTGCTCCTAGAGCAAAATACTACACAGTTCTATTTCTTAGTTTTTAACTATGTTTAGTTCTTATATCTTTATTTTAGTATTTTGTGTCTTGTATTGGTCTGTTTTGCTAAATTGAATGTATATCCATCTATCTAATTAAGTTGTGATCGCTCTTTTTGAAATGCTAATTCCTTATCTAGGTCAGGCATTTCTTGTTTCAGTGAGTTTGTCACGTTTATAGCCGTTGTTTATCTCTAACGCCGCGACAGTCAGCGTTCAGTTAAATTTAAACGGTTTGGTTAAGCGAGTTACTTTGACTTGAGGTTGGCATAATTACTGCTGGTAATTTAGTGTGGTAGCTCAGTCGCCGAAGTCTCGCCTCAAAACCGTGGGTCGTGTTTTCGCATCCAAGCACGTACAGTTGAACAAATTGAACCCTGAACTACCTTAAGTTTATTTTCTCACAGGCATTGAAACAATTAGGTCTAATTTCGCGTATAATAATATAATGTACCTATGGATACAAACTTTTTATTTTTTGTACTCTGACTGACTATAAAACCAATAAACCCAATTTATTTCTGTAAATAGGCCTAAATTAAGCTCTTTTACACGTCCCAATATATTTTTACCCTACCACTGCTTCGGGACAATATTGTGGGCTACTATACTGCTAAGTATTGCCGTCTCCTTTACCCTTATGGCCGTTTCATGGTGTGTGACATGTAATGGACGTTTTACTTGCAATTTATTTATAATAAAAAAACTAAAGAATGAGACAGTTTCCTAAAAAAATCTAATTAGTCCGTCAGTTGGATTAACAGAAAATATTCAACACGTATTTTTTCTTTTCTCAATCAAACAAAACATGATGAAGATATAGCCCGTTAAAGTTCCGCGTCACGTTCACGCCTTACGACACTTTGTAGCAAGGCGTGACGTCACTCCCAAGCTTTGATGCGCTTCATATTCGTTATTTTTTGTTTGATTGACAATCGACAAAATATGGGTCCAATATTTTTTGATAATCTAACTGACGGACTAATTAGAATAATCTTTTTTTGACCCAGGAAACTAGCCTATTGCTTAAAAAATAATAAGACGTCTAAAAAAGTGCTTAATTCAGGATTATTACCAAAAATTAACTGGTTTTACTGGTTGGTAAATGGGCAGGAAAAACCGGGCTGACCCTCAGTTGTGTTTTTTTTTACAATAAGTAACTAATAAAGTATGAAAATAAAGGAAGTTTCTGCATGATTAATAATAATTATACCTAGGTATACGCAGAGAGCCATTGTCAAGTCTATACAGTTCTGTCAGAATATTGTTGTGTTAGCTCCAGCTTTATTTTTAAATCCTAAAACATACAGAGCCCAAAACTGTCTAACACACGTACGCTGCTAGCGGGCTGCGACAGACAGCTGTCAAAGCGCTGTCATGGCGCCGCGACGGGCGCAAATTGGCGGGAAAAGTTGCTCTGACTGGGCAAAGTAAAAACAGATGAATGTCGATGTCGAATGGTGCTGCCGTTGCTAAATTGAATTCCATTTGATAGGTTTGGATATTTTTGGCTCTTTGTCTCTGTTCCGATGATAAATACTTTTTAACTGAGGCACAGATTCTCTCATTAAATTAATTGACTTGCTACAATCTACATAGACAGTATATTTGGTTTATTAGATGGAAAAACGTCGTTATTTTTTGTCGCTCTAAGTCGGTTCCAAAACAAAAAACCTTGTCCGTTTGTCAGTATGTCGTAGTTTGTCTTTGCCATGAGGTCAGTTGATCCATGAAGGCTGAGCCACTACACGCTTTATTAGGTAGTCAATTACTGTCCATCTAGTAAATTTTTTCCCGAATTCAATGTTTTATTCACCAAAGCGAAGTGAAAGCGAAGCGAAGTTTGTGCTTTAAAAATAACTAAAACAATTCTATAAGTGAAATAGTTATTTTCGACTAAATTTTGATTTAAAAACGATTTAAACTTTTTATGTTTTGCATTTAGAATAATGCTAGTTTATTCATATCAAGGAATATATTTTTACTCAAGAATATTTTACAACTGCCTCTGGTGGGATTCAAATCCGCGAACATTACTATGTCCTCCGTAGCTCAGTTAGAAAAGAAATCGCCCGGATAGCGAAAGGTCGTGGGTTCGAATCCCAGAGGCAGTTGAATAATTTTTTTAAGTAAAAATATTTTCCTTGATATTAAAAACGATAAATCATTGAAATGATATTCCAAGAACATGTTTTTATTATACCTACTTAATTCCTTAGGATTTAAAACTGACCGCAACCTGAGTCGTTAAAGACTCACTAAGATGAATTTTTCCCGCCTTTCAAAATACCTTACGATTTTCTTATACTGACAAAACCCGGGGACTTTTCAAACCAAACCAGAAGTTTTTTCTTAATCGAACCCGACCGACCTTGAATTGAGCCCGGGGCCTCAGAGATAGCGACACCAAGTCTAGTATGGTCGCCTTTCGGCTACGGAGGCTGTCAGTCCTTACGTAAATAAGCATAATTTACTTTTAAGTTAAGTTTTGTGTAAGTACCTCGAAAAATATATAATATGAAAAACTGAATATACTCGTAGCACAGAATACCTAATAGTACTACCGTACTCGTAGTAACAAAAAAGCCGGAATCTATATTAAACGAAGCAAGGCTGCGTCTGTTCTCCTGCCGTAGCTGTACGTGTGGCATTATCGAAACACGTCACCCCATTTGCGGGCGTAATCGAGTAAAAAGGGGCCTTGATAAAAATGCATCAGATCAGAAAATTGGGCAAGCGGAAACCCTGAAGCTTTAGAATTCCGTACAATTTATTTTTTATCTTTATTTACTGTGTTCTTGGCAAATTAACGCTTGAGTTTGAGTTTGAGTTTATAAACTATGCCTATGATCGCTCTTTACTCGTAACTTAAACTTTAACTGAATAAACACTTAATTTAAACCATAGGTTAAGGCAAAGTTCTCTTCAAAAGTCCCTCCATGCTTTTCTGTTGATGACCAAAGTCTGCCAATCGTGGCTCTCCAAATTGGTACGCCATCGTTTTTTTTAAACGCGATACTCATCTTCAAGAATCCATTGAATGGCGATCTGGATCCATTTGTCTATATGCATCCGGCAGATATAACCCACCCAAATAAACACTTGTCATCATCATCATCATCATTTCATCATAGGACGTCCACTGCTGAACATAGGCCTCGCCCATTGACTTTCAAATTGGCCGGTTGGAAGCGGCCTGCATAAACACATGTTATCTTAAGACTAAAAATGTGTGTTATTTCGTAATTTTGCAGTCTTATATGAGTAAGTTTTTTATTTATTCTGTGACGTTATTTGCTAAATTTTTAAACGAATAAGCGAACTTCTGAGACTGGACTCAGAATGTTATTACAAGTATTTCAAGAACACAGAGCTCTGTCAAAACATTCTTTAAAAAAATAAAATCTACTAAACAGTGATAAAAACAATATAAACAGTAATAAAAAAATAAATAAAAAAAAACAATATTGGACTTATTTTAAACGTCCTGTTATTTTAATGCCGGTTGAAAATAGGATTCGGCGACTCGAGTCATTTTTAAAAGCACTTACAACGTTCTCAACACTTTTACCGAAAAATATTTTCATTCTGTTTCACAAACCAAACTTTAGATTGGCCAAAACAAGTAATTCATTCTTGGGAAATTGTATTAAATTGTTTAATAACATACCTTACAATGTTATCGAACATCCTATAAAGTCACATGTCTAAACTACACTAATGTCTAAGGGGATTATAAAATTCAAGACTATCTTGATGACAAATGTATGGTCAGTCCAGCCTGCACTGAACTGATGAACCTACCTGTTTATTTTGATTTATATTTTTTTGTGGCAGCTAGTGGTAACTGAGTTTGTTCCGGCGTTTCTTTACTGGCCAGATTGCCTGTGTCCAAGGATCGAAACCGATTAATATTTATTTCAGAGTGTATAAGACCCATTTCTAATATTTGCCATAGTTTTTAAGTCGGTATTTGGAGTATATGATATTCACTTTAGCGAAAACCTTTATTATTCCGGTTAAGGTTCCATAGTAAATTAACCGGTTTGCGATCCCTGGTGTCTTGTCTCGAAGCGCTAGTAGGGTCAAAAAAATAAGGAGACATGTTCTGGCCCTATCTGGGCCTATAATGTTATTATTGACATTCAGGCAATTTTCTGTCCTAAATTGAATGAATGATTTTTTACTTTGACTTTGACTTTGACATACGGAACCCTAACAGGCCGGTACGGTCAGCATACTAAGCCGCGACGTCCGTCACCGCGGGCGAGGACTCTTGTCCCTGACTATATTACTGTTATAGGATTATTTATGTGTCGGTACACTAGAGACAGCTTATATTCCAGTTTGTGCTAGTTCCGGAATAGTTGTGGCACATAAGTTATTGCAAAAGCTGAAGGAACGTTGCAAAAGCTAAGTCTAAGAATATACTGTTGCATTGGCTCTTAGATAAAAAAAATCGAATGTGAAGGAATATCTAGAACTCAAATATTTATTATTATTATTGTATCTCTCCTACGGGAAATCACGGCACAAAGGCCGGTCCTTTTGGAAGGCGTTCGTGGGGATACAGATCCAACACGAAGAGGCCCCTTTGAGATACGATAATGAGTTGGGATATGTACACTTAGCGGATACTATCTCTGCCTGTACTATTGAGAAGATACAGCCAAAGACAGCACCCGCTAGGTGCAAGGACTATTGCAGAAAAGATGGAAACTATACCGGGTCTATGGAAAGGAACTTGATGGACTGGTTGCCGGGATATTGATGAGACAACGGGACGCCTGCCATATCAAATGTCTCATCTCGATAATCAGGGCAGACGGTGACTCGCCGCTCACTAAATGGGCCGCCCTATTAAAGCCACCAGAAGGTAGCAAGGGTAGCAACATTGGTGTGAACGGCTAAGGTTGTAGAGAGGTGAGTCTGCGGGGTGCAAGATCCCAGTGCTAAACGCACCAGTCAACGGGCCCCCGGCGTTATGACATTTTACACTTCCAACCTGGAGCACAGGTTCTGCTCTTGCAACTCCACTCTTGGCCGGCCAGTTAAGGCAAGCACAAGAGGCGAGGGCCAAATAAATACGGGCCCTCCGGAGGATTGGGGTCCGAGGTGTACACTCACCTACAGCTTGCCACAAGCTGCCCCTGCGGGGTTATTATTATTATTATTATTTATTTATTCAAACAACAAAGATCCAGCTGGGTTAACTAGTAGGTCTACTAGTATATAAAATATCAGAAAAATAAATGTAATAATAAATTTTATAATATATAATGACATTAACAAATGTAATAATTGATTCGTTACTTTGAAACTCGTAATTATATAAATGTTACTCTGTGATAGTTATATTAGTGTATTTGAATTAATTGTAAAAACGAATATATTTAATAATATTATGACCACTGACATATTATTACCAAAATTGATATTGTAATAATTTATAGTTTACTTTACTAAAATTTAAATAAATTGCATGCCTATTACTAAAGGTATAATACTGTTAATACCATCTTGTAAGGTCTTTATGACAATACCAACACCCGTACTATACACAGTTTTAAGCAAATAAATTATTCTATTCTATTCTACTCTACTCTACTCTATTCCATTCCATTCCATTCTATTCCATTCCATTATATTCTATTGTATTCTGTTCTATTCTATTCTATTGTATTTTGAACAAAGAGTATGAGGAATAATCCTCTTCTCGTACTGCGGTTTCCCAACTGCACCGTTTTAAACAATCGTTGAAATGCCACGATTCAGCATATTACCACGGCTCATTTTAATTGTGTCAAGCCCATTAATCAGTGAGTTATCATATTCATCATTATCATCCTAATAATGCTTCTCCCATAAACCGCAACAGCGAGCGGCTCTATAATTGTAGACAAACAAATAATGGGCTAGTTTCCTAAAAAAACTAATTAGTCCGTCAGTTGGATTAACAGAAAATATTGGACACGTATTTTTTCTTTTCTCAATCAAACAAAAAATGATGAAGATATAGCCCGTCACAGTTCCGCACAACGTCACGCCTTGCGACACTTTTTAGCAAGGCGTGACTTCACTCCCAAACTTTGATGCGCTTTATCTTTGTAATTTTTTGTTTGATTGACAAAAGACAAAATATGAGTCCATTATTTTTTGATAATCTAACTAACGGACTAAATAGAATTATATCTTTTTGACCCAGGAAACTAGCCCATTGCTACAAAATTATAAACGAAGCAATAATATCCTTTCGTTCGCTTTACTCGTAAGTCATGGAACAAAATGTAGATGGCGTTACTACTTTAAATGTGTATGTATGTAGATGGTGCGCTAGCTGCAAACAAGTAGTAAAGAAAGATTATGTTTCCATTCCATGTTTAACACACATTCATCCTAGTGTTGCAATTTATCAAATCAAATCGTATATTTGCATTACATGTTTGTTTTCATTAACTAATTGGTTTAAATAAAAGCTATGCTATTGTTTCGTAGTTCAAGAAAGTTTATTTTTGGCATAAACTGAGTTTTATGGCTTCCTATCAATGTCGGATCCAAAATCTAATTTCAATCCCAGAAACTAAAAATATTGGGGAACACTGAATAAATTCTTAGCTCTTAGCGATAACACCGCCTAAATTGTACCATTCTAAATTTATTGTTTCTCTGTACTGTTTTTTTTGTGTGGTGTGCAATAAAGAGTATCTATCTATCTATCTAAATTCCTCCAAACTGAAAAGTACTGTCCAAGCGTTTTGATTAGTAAAAAACTAGCCCAAAATCTAATCCCAGTGGGTGTCGCGTCGGACTCGCTCGAGCAAAAAATGAAAACCAACCACGGTTTTAAATTTAACAAAAATCCCATTCGAAATTTAAATTTTCCTTTCAACCGTACAGTGTCGGAAATAGGGTTGAAAATAGCGACTGGAAATGTTTTAGAATGGAAAAATTGTATTGTCTGGGTACAAAAGCTAGTGCCAACCTATCCTGTGTATTGGCATCGTCCGTCGTTTTTTCCGGCACTTGTATAGTGCAGATTAATAGCACAGTTACTGTTTCCGCTCCGGTTTTATGAATTGAGTTTATTGAGATTCGAGAGGTGTGAAGTCTATTTCTTTTTATGGTTTATAATAATAGCCTTTATTCAGACAGTATATCAGTTACATTATATATACAATTTACAATACTGCACATATTTACTAATATGGCATCGATTCCCTGCCTGTATGCCACTATTTGACAAAGGCCTCCTCCAACTGTCGCCATTTCTCTCTATCATTAGCTAATCTTGTCCATGAACCCCCTGCTACTGCTTTTATGTCGTCCACCCACCGTCTAAATGGTCTACCTCGTCTTCTCTTTTTATCACTTGTTAACCAATTCATGATTAATTTTGACCATTTTTCACTTCCTCTGATTGTATGGCCTGACCAGGTTTATGATTATCTTATTTACGGAAAGTCTATGTATAAAATGTAAAGCATACAGAATTAAACTTGGATTAAATCAACTAATCGTGTTTTTTTAAAACTTGTCAATTAATGCCACAGAACGTAAATAAAATAAAAACATACAAAATTTTGAACAAGAATTAAATAATGACGTACTAGACGTCAAAAAAAGATGCATAAGACAAAATACTTATTGTAACAGTCTCGAATTTGTAAGGAATTAACACCCTTATTAAATCCTAGACCGTTATTTGAAGCTTACTTGTTTGAGATAGGCCCTATCTGGTTTTCCACTTATATGTCCCTCCTTTTCTACCCAATATCTTGCATCTCTCTCTCGCACACCTTCCACTTCCGATATCAGGCAGGGTGAGCCGACAAGTTTGTTCGGCGGTCATAGTTCGTCATTGGCGTCTTGTTTTCCGCACGAGAAGGGTGTCTAAACCAACCGCAATAGTTTATAGTTTTACGTTAAACCCGGTGCACTCAAAAAGCACAGGTGAGTACTAAACTATTTTTTTAAAAAGGTTTTCTAACGGTTTTACCGTTCGATATTTCATTTGTGAATTCAAATGTTTTTATTTTAGTCCCTGTTTTTAAACAATTTTTACACCTACCCCAAAATATTTGAATATTTTTTACTAGTGGTTTTTTCTTCAAGATTTTGTTCGTTTTACTTGTAGAATGAGTGATTCAAACGAAGTGAATACCGAAGCGATAAATCCTAAGCCCGCAACAACCCGTGATCGGGGGCGTAAACGAAACAGGACATCTAGCAGTAGCTCCGCGTCTTCGTCATCCAGTTCGAGCACGTCAAATAGTTCCTCAAATCGTTATCGTCGCCGTCGAAGGCGACATCGCTCTAACAAAAAAGGGGGGGGCAAACGTAGTGAAAGAATTTTAAGTAATCTTGCGCAGCAAGTTGGGGATCTTTGTAAAAAACTTACTCATAGGGATCAGCAGCCTGTTCAGTCTACACACAGCCTAAATGATGATGAATTCGACGATAGCGTTAGTGGCATTTTATACCAATCTGAACCTTGTAATATTGAAACTTATCATAACCCCCAGCCTTTTAACTTTGATATGGGAACTACTTTAAAGGAACCCACTGTTCCTAAGGCACCTGAACTCTTGATACAATCGCTCCAAGACGTTCAACATTTTGACAAAAAGGAATGGTGTGAGGTACGTTATTCTGATGTACAAAAGCAGTATATTCATACCCCCGGTTTCACAGACCTTGAAGCTAACGAAGAAGTGCGTGCTTACGATCAGTTAAAACACTTGGCCTATTCAGATAAAGCTTATTCTGCCCTTACATTTTGTGTTTTTAAACAAAAAGAAGCATTGTCATCAAGTTTTAATGAACTTCTATCTTGGGCTAGTACTGAAAACAATCTTAACGTAGAATGTTTACGCAATAAAATAAGTGATCTTTTTTGTAATGGTAACTATTTTAAGGTATCTTCAGACCTGTTACAACTAATTTGTGGCCACCGAGCAGAGGTAATTCAGATGCGACGTGATGGCATCACAAATCATGTACGCGATCCTTTGACTAAATCGGCCTTGCGAAAAATCCCACCTTCTAACCTGCATCTGTTTAGCTCAGATATGTTTACAGTAGCGCTTGAAAAAGCGGGTGGGGTCAAGAAAGCCTTTCTACCCCTAAAGACAGCAAATTTTGGCACTGCTTCGCAAGCAGGGACCAGTAAGGCTGCTAGTCACCCCCCGCAGGGGTCGACTCACTATCGCGGGCCCTCGCAGGGTACCAATCAAGCCTGTTGCGCATCGCAACACCACTACAACCAACCCTCGCAGGGTTACTACTGTGACCGGCCCCCGCAGGGCTACTACAACGACCGTCCCTCGCAGGGAAGTCACTCTAATGCCGACCGTCGTATGGCACCAAACTCGAGAGGCACCTTTCGGTCGTCACGAGGAAACTATAATAGAAACCAGGATTCCAATAGAGGAAACCGAAAGCGAGCTGGACCGCAGGCGGACTTTAATTCAGCTACCAAAAAACGTAAGTATTGACTCGAGAAAATTCAAGGCGGGTTGCCTAGCATTATTCCAAGATCAGTGGAAAAAACTAGGAGCCCCACCACTATTGCTACGCATAATACAAGGGTATCGCATACCATTTGCCCAGAAACCGCCTTTGATGATGCCAGACATGAAAGGACCTCATCACACCATAGAATCCACGGCCATGGATCAGATTATATTCCAAATGGAAAAACAAGGGGTGCTAGAGACTGTTCAAAACTCTCCCAGCTTTCTATCCACAATGTTTCTTGTGCCCAAGGGCGACGGAACGAACCGCCCAATATTCAATCTAAAGTCTCTCAACAAGTTTATAATCACGGAACACTTCAGTCTGATAAATGCTTTCCGGGTACCAGATTTCCTTCAGAAAGACGATTGGCTTTGCAAAGTGGATCTTACCCAGGCGTATTTTCACTTACCAGTGGCCGAAGGTCACAGACGATTTTTAAGGCTAACGTACAGAGGGAAACTGCTTCAAATGACGTGCCTTCCCTTTGGCTTAAGTACGGCACCAAAGGTATTCGCCACCTTGACCAACTGGGTGGCCCAGATGCTGAGAGCACAAGGGCTACGAATAATCGTGTATCTAGACGATTATCTGGTGGTCCACCAGGACAAGTCGATCTTACAATACCATGTTCAACTGCTGTTAGATCATTTGCACCGTCTGGGATGGCAAGTAAATTTAGAAAAGTCGATTCTCAGGCCTCAAAGGAGCCTTACCTTCCTAGGTATCCTCTGGGATCCCTGGTTAAACCAAAAATCACTTCCAGCAGACAAAATTGCAACAATCATCAGCAAAATAACGAAAATGTTACAAAAAGGCAGAACCAATGTAAGAGACCTCCAGAGCTTGATAGGATTACTAAACTTCGCAAGTTTTGTGATCCCAAACGGCAGACTACACTTTCGTGCTCTTCTCACGTTTCTAAATTCAGTGTTGAACAGTCCATTGACAGCGTTAATCATATCACCAAATGCATTAGAGGATCTAAAGTGGTGGCTCGTCGGTTGCCACCAATTCTCGAAGATTCACATGCCACCTCCAAGTCACTTTGTAACCACGGACGCCTCCGATGTGGCTTGGGGAGCACAAGTGGACGAATTGCCTGTCACGGGATTATGGACCGAACAAGAAGAACACCTTCACTGCAATCAAAAAGAGATGCTTGCAATATTGAAGGTCCTAGAAATACACGGCAAGTTTCTAAGCCAATCGACAGCGCTGTTTCAGTGCGACAATCGGACGGTGGTGTCTTACTTAAAAAACCAAGGCGGAACCCGATCCCAAAATTTGATGGACTTAACCTACAAAGTATTCCGTTACCTCGAGATATACCAAATAAATCTGGTAGCGAATCACATACCGGGTCTATACAACAGTCACGCAGATCACCTGTCTCGGCACAAAGCTCCTCCGGAATGGCATCTTATGCCACAAGCCACGGAAAAGATCTTCCAGAAATTCGGGACCCCAGTAGTAGATTTGTTCGCATCGAGGAGAGCTCACGTAGTCCACAATTATGTGACTCTAGACCTGTACGATTCGGAAGCGTTATACCACGATGCCTTTTCTCGAGTATGGATTTACCCTCTGGCATGGGTGTTTCCTCCACCCTACCTAATTCCGAAGGTTCTCAATCAGCTCAATTCAGCAACAGGGATTTATCTCCTGGTTGTTCCTCGATGGCACCAGGTATTTTGGCGGGCAGACTTGAAGTCCCGAGCATTGGCAGCCCCTTACACAGTCATGAACCTCGAGCAGAGACTCATAGACACAGCAACGAGGCTACCACCTCCAAAAGTCCAACAAATGACACTGGAAATATGGAAGTGTGGGGGTGGACAAGGAGTCTTTCCAACTGGAGACCTGATCAATTAAGCTTATTACAGTCTTCTTGGCGTCCATCCACACGTAAGACTTACCAAGCAGCATGGAATCGATGGCATAAATGGGCCAAAACTATGAATTTAAATCCTTTGAACCCTACCGGACCTATACTTGCTAGATTCTTAGCCGACCTACATATAGTACATAAACTAGCCTACAATACGATATTATTACATAAGTCTGTCGTAGCTACGTTATGTAATGCAGATACTGCGGGGGATTTAAGCTCACACGTTCTCGTTAAACACATTCTGAAGTCCATTGCTTTAAACAAACCAGTTCTCCGGAAACCTCCCGTCTGGAATATCGATCAGTTAGTTACATACTTAGATAGAATAAATGTAGACGAAAATAGTCCATTCAATACTTCTAGACACACTGCTGCCCTGCTGCTACTTTGTTCTGGGAGACGAGTCCATGATCTAACTCTGCTCGCTGTAGATTCCGATCATTTAATAGATAACATAGATAGTTTGATTTTATGGCCAGTCTTTGGCTCAAAAACCGATAGTGCCCATCATAGACAGTCGGGTTGGAAGTTAATAAACAATACGAAAAGTAAAAATTTAAATCCAGTATATTGGGTCAGAAAGACAGTATCATTACTAGAAGATCGACGAAAATTGGCTAAGTCATCAAATCTTTTCATATCTCTTAGAGGTCAACCAAAGTCAGCTTCCCGAACGTTGATTGCAGGATGGATTAAGACATTGTTTAAAGAGGCAGGTATAACTGCTACTCCCGGAAGCTGCCGTTCAGCGGTAGCTTCCAAAAACTGGGTAGATAATGTCCCATTGGATGATATTTTATCTCGAGGCAACTGGAGATCAGGCAATACCTTTGCTCGTTTCTACAAAAGGGAAATATTAGCTGCTAATATTAATAGCAACATTACCAGGTTTTTTAATCCAGTTGATTAAAAGTTACATAATATTATTTTTTTTTTTTACAAATTGTGTTTATTGCTGTTATCAGTAGGTATACATATAAGATTATATGTTTTTTGTTAGTGAAATAATGTTGAAGTTGAAAATAAAAATTTTTTAGATTTCTTGTATCTCTTTATTATTATTTAATTATCGTTGCTACGCACACCGTGATATTATTCTCTAGGTTACTGCTGTAAATCCTTTGCACCTTTGAATAAATATACCTAAATAATGTTTTCTCACATTGGCGTCCACTTCCACCAGGCGATAACAAACACGTCTCAAACAAGTAAGCTTCAAATAACGGTCTAGGATTTAATAGAAGCGTTTTACCTAAAAATAAAACGCATATTAAATACTTACCTTATTTGAAGCTTACATTTTAATTTCTGCCTGGTGTTTTCGACTCAATGACGAACTATGACCGCCGAACAAACTTGTCGGCTCACCCTGCCTGATATCGGAAGTGGAAGGTGTGCGAGAGAGAGATGCAAGATATTGGGTAGAAAAGGAGGGACATATAAGCGGAAAACCAGATAGGGCCTATCTCAAACAAGTAAGCTTCAAATAAGGTAAGTATTTAATATGCGTTTTATTTTTAGGTAAAACGCTTCTATAACTTAACAAGATACTAGACAATGTATTTTGCCAAGGGCGTCTCCCAGCACACCCAGACTCGACTCATTTAAAAAAAGATTTTCTGCATTGAGTTGAACCGGGAATCGAACCTGGGACCATCTGCGTTCATGATCACCTCTCCATTACACCAATAGGGTCGTAAAGATAATAATTTAGATAGGAAATTTATCTATTAATGTAAAAAAAAAAATGTTACCTTCGACCGTTGTCGATTTTTTATTTTACCCTTAACCATTCTATAAGCATTACCTTACGAGACTGTTTACAAAACGCCTAACCGGTAGCATTCAAAATCTTTTCATGTATAATGTATTCCATAGTTTGCCCACTTTCACCCATTACGCAACAGTGTGCGTCATTTGTATGCGTCCCTTGTTCGCTGAACACCCAGACTTGAGCTAACCGATTTATGGTTGGTGACGACGAATTTTGCTGTCCTAAGGCTAAACCACACGTAGTCTCAACCCACTGGGCAGTGAACTAGATTAGTTAAGTACCTATTTCTTATTTGAAAACACGATTGGCGTATTCGCCTCAAACGCAAAGGAGGTAAGCAATAAATAAATATTGGACAACATCACATACATTACTCTGATCCTAAGGTAAGTAGCTAAAGCACTGGTGTTATTGAAATCAAAAACAACGACGTACCACAACACCCAGACCCGAGACAATATAGAAAAGTTATTTTTCTTCATTGACCGACCGGGAATTGAACCCGGGACCTCAGAGATAGCGACATCGCCTGCAATTAGGTGTTGTGTGGGATATATTATACATTTTTATTTATTTATTTTAATAAAAAACGTACACCAACAGCAAGGTACAGAGTTTTATCCAGCTCTAACCGCTTTTTAATTAAGTTAGTCATAATAATTAGTGACGTTAAGTAATCTAATACTTTTCATCTAAAATTCGTAATCAAATGCTGATTCAAAACAACTTTCATTTCCTAGATGACGAATTGTGATAGTGTGGTGAATTAGCTAATTTCATAGAGAGCTAAGGCTCTTGTAGCTTTGTTGATATATTCATATTCATTCATATTATAATGTAAACCAATAGCAGTACAGTTATTAGGCATAAAAAGATGGTAATAAAATAGTTACATTATAACCTCTATGAGGCATTCGTGAACACAATTATTTGATAAAATTAATCTTAACAATGTCAGCATTCCATTTACAATTATTAAACAATATTTATTATTTATGCTCCTAAATTATAATAATTATGTCAATAGCGTCACTTGGTATTATATCAATGGATTAAATTACAAATGTCAAATAAAATTAAGTTACAATTTACAACAAAAATATCAACACACTTTTTGGCACATTTCTATCTGTATTTATATTCTTATTGTCATATGTTTTTTTTTTGTGCCAAATAAATAAAATTTATTCTTATTCTCTTATTCTTATTCAACATAATTAAAATTCTGTATAATGTCAATTTCTCTAAAAATTATAATAAACTACAATTTGTCATTGAAATATTTACTTAAATTATAGTACGTCTTTTCAATTAATAATTTTTTCAACTCTTTATCGAATTTCATGCCTTGGAAGGCCTTAACAAAGTCTGGCAAATGATTATGCACTTTGACGGCCATATAGTGCGGACCGCTCTTATAAAGCGCAAGTCGGGCTGGGGGTAGTACGAAATCATTTCGTACATCGTGAGTTCTGAGCTCAAGGCAAGAATTAGCATCACCTCAGACCGATCATTCAGATTTAACTATATTCAGAAGTTATAGTAATGTATCAGACAAAAGAAATAAAGAAACTTGAAATTTGAAAAAAAAAAAAATGATTTTTATATCACCTGCGTTTTGTGTATATTTTAACGCCCAGAGGTGTGGTGTGACCCTAAGGTCGGGTCAAAATATGCAACCCCTAATATAGGTTGTTTAGACAAAGATTTTTAGTGGAAACCATCATAAGTAGTGGTTATGTCGATATCCCCATGTAGAGAATACGCTTGCGTAGCGAAATATTTTATGGGCAATCATTATTGGAAACGCATTCATTTTTGGGCTTACGCTGTATGTTTTTGAATTAATGAGATGTTTTTTTTAAGACCTATCATTCGTTTTGATAAGGATTTATGGCCAACCTTGAGTTGAGAAGAGTTTGAAAGTTTACATCCCATTGACTCTAGAAATATATTCAATTCAATATATTTATTGCGTTTTATAAAACACAGGTGTTATTTTTTCTGTACAATGTCACGTAATGGTAACGCCATCTACATTTTGTTTTAAGACTTAAGAGAGAAACGAACGATAAAATCTCGATTCGCTTGTAGCGAGGATACATTTTTTTTACGACAGAATAGATTGTATTTTTAATACTTTGATATTGACTTTTAATATTTTGATTTAGATGTTAAATATAAATCTCTATAATCTAAGTAGGACACTTAAAAATTCCTTTACTTTTGCAAATCTATTATACAGGGTGTAACGAAAAGGAGATTTCGATGTTGGTCCCATAGAAAAAGTTGATGTAATTTAGCCGTAGAATAACCCCTTAAAGTTTTATTTCACCGTTTTGTTACACCCTGTATATAAAATAAAGTCGGGTTAGTTTTTCTTTTTTGTAAACATAAATATATATAAAATAACATCACATACATTGCTCTGATCTTATGGTAAGTAGCTATTGCACTTGTGTTACACAAATCAAAAGCAACGACGGCACCACACCATCCAGACCCGAGACAATATAGAAAAGTAATTTTCTACATTAACCGACCCGGGAATCGTACCAGGCACCTCAGCGATAGCGACACCAAGTCCGGTATGCTCGCCCCTCGATTACGGAGGTCGTCACTTACACCATCTATCAAGAATGGATGAACCGATTTTTATGATCTTTGATTTGTTGGATTTGTCTCTGCCGCGAATATCAGACTAACTATTAAAATATCACAATTTTATTTATTCTGAGGCGGTACGAAGTTCGCCGGAACATCTAATAATAATATAAAAATTTGCTCAATAATATGTATTTTATTGACATAATTTTTAACTAATAAAGCGCCAATAACATAAACTCACGATAAAACAAAAACTTTAGACGCAGTAAAACACGCATAAAATTATAATAAAAATTCATACACTAGTTTACCAAACTTATAACCTCATAAAGTTATGAAACAATAAAAGAATCGTAGTTAAAATCCTTATTATCGTAAAAACAAAATGGCGCCAGCTCAGTTCCCGCCAACGCGCTAATAAAAGAAAATGGCGGATCGCAATGGCCGACACTTCGCTCCTCGTTAGTGATGGGCAACTTTTGGAATAGAGATTATCACTCTTTGCCCATGAGAACAAAGGCGGTATAAGGAAGGATACGATTTATAAATACCATAAAAATATATTCGCATGATTTGGAAGGCGAAGCTGGATCTCTTCTGAAAATCTAATAAATTAAATACAAAATCCGATGATCGGACTGTTAGCATAATTTAAATATCTTTTAATGCATCAAGCACCTACTTTAGAGTAACAATCATCATCATCATCCTCATTGCAGCCATAGGACGTCCACTGCTGAACATAGGCCTCCCCCAATGACTTTCATTTGGGGGGATTGCCAATACTCGCCACGCTTGGCAGGCGGGTTGACGAGCGCAGTTTTTTATAAGATTTCGCACGCAGACGCTGCTGCCCGTCTCATGCTACAGGGATTAGTCGCCTCTTACGACACACCTGTATTGTATTCTTTAAGGCCGTCCCCACACGGCACCAGTAACAATATGGAGCATATATCTCCAAAACATGTTAGTGAATTAAATTGTGTAGAATTTGGGGTAGGGCCTGACGGCACATAAACGAAACCTTTTTCCATACAAATCGGTTATAACTTCACGATCAGAGGCCCAATTTCCGTAATTAAAAAACCGGCCAAGTGCAATTCGGACTCGCACACCGAGGGTTCCGTACAAACCTGTAGGCCTACCTATATAAGTAAAAGTTCACCTATCACGACAATCGTCATCATCGTCAGTTATAGTTTTTTTATTGAAAAATGAAATCCATAACATTATGAAAGGTAAATTGCGGTTAACGATTTATAACGTATAAAAAAAACTACTTACTTGATCTCGTTTAATTTTCGGTGGAAGTTTGCATGTTAATGTATTTTTTTTAGTTTTATCATTTACTTGTTTTAGAAGTTACAGGGGGGGGGTGTACATTTAAGTGTCTCTCGCGCAAACTATTAAAAACCTCAATATCATTTTTCAATAGACAGACATGACGAATCCATAAGAGTTCCGTTTTTTGCAATTTGGCTACGCAACCCTAAAAAGTAGTGACAATCCAGTGTCGATCTGCTCTCAGTTACATTTACTATCTGCAACGGTATTCTAATTCTAAAAATGCAAATAAAGTTCGTAATGCGGCTGAAAATGGAAGAAAATATTAATTAGTTTTATTTTTGTTCTATATTCAATCGCACGATCCGTAATTGGACCTAGTTCAGCAGAAAGCAGCCAAGTGGCACTATTTCGAAGATCGAGTTGTTAACACAGCCATACTAAATTCGAAATGCCGGATATTTTTTGAAAAAAAACAAAAAACAAACAAACAAAAACAGCCACTTCGGTATCTCTTCTTACGGCGGAGATATGAACAGTCAAATGTAGCCATTCAGCAAAAAATATTTTAGGTATAGTAAATTTAGTATGGCTGTAATTCCGGGAATTGGGCTTTCATCATCATTGCAGTCATAGGACGTCCACTGCTGAACACAGGCCTCCCCCCAGTCATAGGACGTCCACTGCTGAACACAGGCCTCCCCCAATGATTTTCATTGGGGGGGATTGCCAAAACTCGCCACACTACTTGGCAGGTGGATTGGCGAACGCAGTTTTTTATATATTGCGTATGAAGATAAACATGATGCGATAGGTGTGTTCTGTGATTTATCGAAGGAGTTTGATTGTGTCGATCACCAAACACTTATTATGAAGCTGAAACATTACGGTGTATCTAATAACGCATCAAAATTGTTAAATTCTTACCTCTCAGGCAAATTACAAACAGTAAACGTTAATGGCACTAACTCTTCTGGCGCCCCGCTTCAAAAGGGAGTGCCCCAGGGCTCAATATTGGGACAGTTGCTATTTTTGATCTATATTAACGATCTCCCTTTCTATTCTTAAGACTCCTGTGATGATACTTCTGTTTGCTGATGATACTTCTTTAATCTTCAAATTAAAAAGAGGCGAAGAGGTATTTGACGATGTAAGCGAAGCTCTCTCTAAGGTATTAAATTGGTTTACAAGTAACAACTTACCTCTTAATACAAAAAAAACCAAATGTATTATATTTACTATGCCTAACGTGAAACAAGCTAACACAGTAATTTTACTAAATGGTGAAAAACTTGATCTATCAAACTCCACTGTTTTTCTGGGCATTACATTGGATTAGAAATTGCAATGGGGACCACATGTTGACACTCTGGCTGGGAGACTTGCTGCAGCTGCCTTTGCGGTTAGAAAAATTAGACATCTAACTGACGTTGTAACGGCAAGGCTGGTGTATTTCAGTTACTTTCATAGTATTATGTCTTATGGTCTTCTCTTGTGGGGTTCTGCTGCGGACATCGATACCATCTTTATTTTACAGAAAAGAGCTATTCGTGCTATATACAAACTTAGTCCGCGTGAATCCCTGAGAGATTTCTTTAAAGAAATTAACATACTCACTGTGACCTCTCAATACATATTTGATAATATCATGTACGTACGCAAAAATTTAGATCTTTTTATAAAGAAAAGTGATATTCATTCATATAACACCAGAAACAAAAACAAACTTGTAGTCCCAAACTTTAGATTGGCCAAAACAAGTAATTCATTCTTGGGAAATTGTATTAAATTTTTCAATAATATACCTCACAATGTTACCAAACTTCCTATTAATAAATTTAAGTCACATGTCAAAACTACACTGATGTCTAAGGGGTATTATAAAATTCAAGACTATCTTGATGACAAGAATGTATGGTCAGTCCAGCCTGCACTAAACTGATGTACCTACCTGTTTATTTTGATTTATATTTTTTGTGTGGCAGCTAGTGGTGACTGAGTTTGTTCCGGCGTTTCTTCTCAGCACTTGCCAGATTGTCTGTGTCTTGTCTCGAAGCGCTAGTAGGGCCCAAAAAATAAGGAGACATGTTCTGGCCCCCTAGGGGCCTATAATGTTGTTATTGACGTTCATAAGTGGCAATTTTGTCCTGAATTGAATAAATGATTTTTGACTTTTGACTTTTATAAGGTATTTTTGGGCTTTAGGTTTATGTAATAAACTAACACTACTGTATAGGTACTAGTTACCGAAATAAGGTGTTTCTTTCCCAAAGTTTTTAAAAACGTATTCGGTTACCTACCAAGATTTAAGGGTGTGTGCTACAAAGAATTTGGCGAGCGTCCAAGTGGCCCAGATTTGTTTAAAACTTGATACTCGTGCCTGACCTGACTTGATAATCTGCAAGTACACTTTTTTTTTGTTATTTTTTACTAAGTAGGCCACAGATTTACGAACGTCTGTTGTAATGATGACTACATAACTTAGCAGTTAGGGGTTCAAATCCCGCAAGGGGCTACAGTTCGTGTGATGGCCTTACCTGGCTTTTTGTTTGTTGATGTTTTATGCGCTGCTTCTTCTCGGCGCTATCCCACAATATTGTCGCGATACAGTGGTTGGGTAAAAAAATAATTGGAACTTGTAAAAGAGCTTAATTTAAAAAATAGGCCTATTTACAGAGGGCGTCGGAGAAGAGCATACCTCCTCCACCTGCCCCTTCCGGATAGGTCCTGGCCTACAGACACGGGGGTGTCTCCGGGACAAGCAACGGTGCAGCGTGTGCCCCCGCGCGCCGTTCGCAGTAGAGTGGGGGGAACAGCTCCCTCTCCCCCCCCCAGGGACCGGGCGGCCTGCCATAAGGGTGGGCCGCAGCCGAAACGGAGTCAAGGAGCATGCCTGCGGCTGCGGCCAATGGTGAAACCCTTGACCCCGTTTCACTTAAGGCACCGGAGGGCACCGTAAAGGTTTTAGTGGGTAGGCGGGCTCCTTCTGAGCCCGCAGTCCCACACACCCCTCCAGCCGTCCCCCCGTGGCTGGAGGATAGTGCTTGACAGCATTTCCTCGCAAAAAAAAGGGCTATTTACAAAAATAAATTGGTTTTATTGGATGTTGTCCTAAGCAAACCACTACATCAGGCAGACGTCAAAATTAAATTATTTATTTGCTTCTAAACAAGAGGTTACAGAGTGTTTTTGGTAGAATACATACAGAAATAAGTTGCATAAGACCTATTAGGATTCTATCACAAGAGTATTCTTATCTGTGCTACTATAGCTGAATACAATAATTTCAACTATGGGTCTGCAACCAACATCTAACAAATCTCAAAAAGGTCTCTCTCAAATCTCATTCTCCTCAAACAACCTATAACAGCATATTTAGTGTCATTTGTGATCCCAGAATGCCGGTTAAGCTGAAAGGACAGATCTATAAGTTCATCACTAAGCCTATCCTTTTATATGGCAGTAAAGCGTGGCCGCTACTTGAACGACACAAGCATGGGCTGCGTGACAAATTGCAGGAGAGTCGCATATGCAGCACTGCCGTATTTTGCAGTAACCGGCAAGCTACGTAGGAAACAAGTCGGGCCATGCCGCCACCGCCAAGTACTGGCAGAAAGGGTAGACCCAAGAAGTATTGGCTTGACGTCGTCGTGAGGGCTAGCCTGCATGCCAACGATCTCACAACTAGGGACGCGCAAGCCCGTGCGAAGTGGAGGAAGAAAATCGAGGAAAGTGGACCCTAGGCTTCGAAGCGATGACTTTGGACGCAACCAGAATGGACCGTTAGGATGATGATGATAAACAGCATGTTTAGTATGGGGGATTTCTTTTTGCAATCTCGATATCAGTCTTAATAAATATTGTTGTTTTTGAGAACTAGATGCACATAAAAAGAAGTCTATACGAATAAAATAGAATACTTATTTTATTTGTAATAAAAATTATGGATGTTTGTCTGTTTATTATGCATAAACAGCTCAAGCGATTAGAATAAATTTCGGCACACAAATAAAACTGATCATAAACTGAATTCGTGGCATTTTTGTTTCGTGATGGTACGAAGATACTAAGGGGCATTTTTGAAATGAAAAGTAATTCAGAAATGGTTTTAATTAATACACATAGAATATTACATAAATGAAAAAAAATCGTCTATGTGTTGTGTGTCAGCTAGATCTAATCTACATGTTACTTGGTAAAACAATACATCTCTGTCAAGATGTAACAGAGAAGCAATAACAATTACTTCTTCAGACTAACTACAAGTTTAGTTGTTAAGATTTGTTCGTTCCCAACGTGTGATTTATAACATTTAGATGTTTTATTAAGAAAAGTAGGTGCAATTTATCTCCTTTGACACCTCCTCAGAGGAATGTTGTGTTTTGCCAATGTTCAAATGCCTGTGCTCACCCTGTAGAAGAGCCCTGTTCAGCTGATTTCGTTCAGCATTTAAAGCTTTATTATGACAGAAAAAGATTGACAAACAGAAAAATTCACATTTATAAAATGAGTAAAATCAAACTGGACAAAATTGGACAGTCTCCGGTGGAAAACAAACTCTCGAAAAAATTTACTATAACTTTATAAAACACATCATAGGCTGTTCGTGTCATATATGAATTTACATAATGTGTGTATATGACATACGAGACACGTATGTAAATTGTCAAACCTCCAATTACCGAGTAGTTCCCACGACATTGTTTGAGGTAATGAAAACATAGGATGTTAGGGTTCCTCATCTTGGCAATATTATTTAAAATCTTACACAAATTTTGTGGCTGAAATGCAGTATTAATTCCTATATAATACGTCGTGGCCAGACCTTAGAATTAATTATTTCATGTGTCTGAACATTTTATGAAATGATCGTATTTCATGATTAAGGTTTTTTTACACTGAAAGATGAAGCAAACAATATTAAATTACTCTCTCTCGATAACGTTAACGACTAATACGTCTGTGGGTAACTGATTATATTATGTAGAGTTGAAAATGATTATCCGTCTAAGTTTAAAGAAAGTCTTTAACTAGTGCGTAGTGCTGTCATGTACACTAATTTAAAGGTGCTCAGCGAACTATTGTGAGAACTACGATCAAGATTTATCTGAAAAATAAAACAGAAATAAGGTCGTCGTCATCACCACGACGACCTTATTTCTGATTTTGTTGTTCGATTACTTATTTTTATGGATAATTACCGATCTAAAGCTAAGCTGTATTCTTAATGATTGCAAGCTGAATTTGTAGTGAGCTGGACACATTTGACGTAGAACCGATACCCGATTAAGTAGTATTTACATGTTAGATATATGTATTTGAGTGAAGACCGCGACATGGCAAACGGAACGTAGAGCGCCCTTTGACAAGGTAGAGCGATGAATACCTAAACAAAAATGCTGGCAGCAAGAGAATTGCCGAAGATCAGGCTCAGTGGCGTACATTGGGAGAGGCCTATGTACAGCAAAACAATGGTTTTTGGTATTAACAAGAATTCAAGGGATCTCTACCTACCATTTCCAAAAAATAAATTGCGTATTTAAGTAACTACCGCGCTAAATTAGTTAAATAGGCATCTCGTGTTCATGATCTAAAGCCCGACGTATTAGTGCTTGACACATGATTCACTAGATAACTAGTACTTTATGTTGTCACATAATTTCCGATTTTATACTGAACCATCCACATTTCCAGATCGCGCTTTCCCGTTTTTTGTCCTCCTTAATTTCTGCTATTATTTCTGTTTTGAAAAGTTTGTTGCCCTTGACTAGGTATATTATGTACTTACATGTGAAGTGAGTGACAATATACGTCTTTACGTGTTGTCGTTAACATGATGAGTTGATGAGTAAGACCTCGACAATCCTTTTGTAACGTGTCGAGGAAGGAAGGAAGCCATTTTGCGGTATTCAGTGCAGAAATGATCTTTCTGCTTAAATTACTCGTATGCAGTGTTTTATGGTGATATTTTCTTTAAAACTAAGATTTTACAGCACTGAAGTTAATTTATTTAAAAATTCTAAATATAATTTAATTTATAATAATAATAGAATACAACGACGACGACCTCGAACACCTGGATTTGGTGTCGCTATCTCTAAGGTTTCGGGTTCGATTCCCGGTCGGTCAATGTAGAAAAATAACTTTTCTATATTGTATCGGGTCTGGGTGTTGCGGTACCGTCGTTGTTTTTGATTTCTGTAACACTTTCTACTTATCATAGAATCAAAGCAATGTATGTAATGTTGTCCAATGTTTATTATTTACTAGCTGTCCCGGCGTACTTCGTGCCGCCCCTGCATTATTTTTTTCGTAAATTTTTTTGTAATAAAAATTTTTCGTGTTTTTAAAGTTATGCTGCTATTCGGGGCGGACACAAATTCAACAAACCAAAGATCATAAAGATCGGTCCAGCCGTTCTTGACTTATAAAGAGTGTAACCCGACTTTGTTTTATATTTATAGAATTATGATAATAGTTAGTTTGATTATAATAATCTATCAGTCATTGAGTGAGGCATGGTGTGCAGTTTATTATGATGAACTAAACCTTAACTACTTACTTATAAATCAGCTGTAATTATCATTCGTAAAGGTGTTTTTTTTTTATAATCATAATCATAATACTTTATTTGCATCAAACATGGTATAAGCAGTTCTTCATTACATTTTTGAGTCACATGTTAGGCTACGGGAATTAGCATGCAAATGTCATTAGTTAATCTAGAAAAATAATTTATATGTCACAATCAATATTAAAATTACTTAGTGCAGATGTCCGAAATTGCGAATGGATTAATAGAAATACAATATGTCAATTTTATACCAAATAAATTAGATAAAGCTACTTTTTCCAGTCAAAAAAATCCTTAATACTATAGAAATTGTGGTCATTCAGCCACCGGAACAAATGCTTCCTAAATATTGCCGGATTTTGCACTTTCATCTCATTGGGTAGATGGTTGTAAATTTTTATGCACATAACAAGGCAACTCTTGCTGTATTTAGCTGACTTTGGGGCGTCAGCAAATACAAGCCTGTGCGGGTCTCTATGTGTTCTAGAGTTCTTATATTATTCTTCTTAATGATGTATGGTCTTTGTTTTCATTATGTTTGTTTTTGTAATGTTTATTATTCAATATTGTTTTGTTTACTACATGTTACTGTGTCTATGAAAATTTTACTTGTATTTTTTCCATTTTATTTACAATAAAAATGATTCTTATCCAAAGTACAATCCAGTCTAATTTAATATGTTAATTTCACCTAACTGGGTCGTTTTAATCAAGCAGCCGTCTGAGATTTATTCTTGCCATTGTTTGAAAGCTTTAACTATGTCGTAACCGACCAAATAAGTATAGTAAAAATAGATTAACAATATTGGCCCTTAATTATAAGGCCGTAAAGACTTTTCAAGAGAAAAGGAGACAGGCCGATTGCCACACATTATCTGCAGCGACTTTATAAAGATCCTCTGCGCCACTCTTCAATTATAGCGATATTTAGTTTACTTGGGTATTTTTTTTTTCCTCACAATTACACCTATTATCTAGCCACAAACTAAATAAAGCTTGTACTATAGAGACAAGTTAATTGATTAACATACTTATATATATTTACAAACATCCATGACTTAGGTACAAATACTCGTGCTCAACACACAAACATTTGCCCCTTACGGTATTCGAACTCTCATTCGCTTGGTTTTGTAGTCTGGAACGCGAACCACTACACCAGACGGTCGAAGAGATAGACTTTAAACTAAAAGTTCCCAAGCTAAACTCAAATTTATTATCCAATTACAATTTTACAAAGTATAATAATCATAGAAATTCAGTAAATAGGCCCTTTACCGGGCATTTATACACTTTGTTATATATTTGTGTTTTTGCGGTTTTTGCTAACTTTCCTGGGTCAAAAAATGATGATTCTATTTAGTCCGTCAGTTAGATTATCAATAAATATTGGACCCATATTTTGTCTTTTGTCAATCAAACAAAAAATGACGAAGATAAAGCGCATCAAAGTGAGCACGTGATGTCACGTCTTGCTAAAAAGTGTCGCAAGGCGTGACGTTACGCGGAACTTTAACGGGCTATATCTTCTTCATTTTTGTTTGATTCAAAAAAGAAAAAATACATGTCCGATATTTTCTGTTAATCCAACTGACGGACTAATTAGATTTTTTTAGGAAACTAGCCCATTGACTTCAATAACTAGATCAAAACTAACAAAATGTTTTAGTGAAAACATTTTTTTTAATAAAATTCGTTTAAGCTATACATTTCACAGCGGTAACACTCTTTTGTAGGTCTATTATCTACCTACACTTACTAGGACCAGATGCTTTGAGTAAGCCCATTTGGCCATTCTCCTTTAATCGCTGATTGTATTCTGTTATGCAAGTGTTCCGAGTTCCAAATTACTCGCGAGCGATAGGTACATAAGTAGTGGCGAAATATTTATCCAAGTGGTGAGATTGGGTCAGAATCTACAGTAATTTTATTGTTCCGTATTCTGTAATAATTAGTTGGTGAAATAGTTTGGTACAGTCTGATTACATGAAACAAGTCTATAAATTGAGCAAAAGGTTGTCATTTGAAAATAAGAGGTTTTTTCAGAGACCGTGCGAATGTGATTCATAAATTATGTTGGTTTCGTGCCTTTTCGAGCGAGTAGGTACGACTCACACTTGGCCTGTTTTTATCTATTTTATTTTATTCTACACAAAATCCACAGCCCTTAAATAACAGAGTTACAATACTTATATTATAAACATACGGCATATACATTAAAAAATATTAACTCAAACTTTCGGAAAATATTGAGAAAAAATAGTTAAGGGTCATATACTATTTTTTAAATCTCGAAAGTGGCGAAGTCGCCATAATACATGCTTTGCTTAGTTTGGGGCTAGATAAATGGTGTGATTGTAAAAACAAAAAAATATTCAAACCTGCAAACGTACATAAGGACTTATGTAAATGTTTTATCATTTTGTACATTTATTGTTTTCCAAATTAATATTACTTTAAATCACTCAGATTTATTAAATCCAATATTAAGAACAGAATTATTAAAATCTATATAAATACTTAATTGAACATTAACTTAATAATTCAATTCTATTCTTTATTGCTTACTAAATAACAATAATAATATAACAAGAAACAAAAATACTCCAAGTTTTCATTACAAGATCATTAAAAACATGTAAATTGTCATGCAGCTCATGCATGCCTTCAAAGAAACCATCTTACCTGGTACTTATTTAAATGTTACTTGAACAATAGAGGTTCGGACGAACCAAGGTTACACTCGTGTTGTTGATAGTATTTTACAAGTAGTTTCATTTCTAACGGGTTTGATTCCGATATGTTACTTACAATAAGCTCTTCGCACCACTTTCCCTTTTCTTCTTATTTATCCTCTACCTAAAGGTTGTCTGGAAGAGATCACTTTTAGTGAAAAGATCCCCTAAATTTTATGTAATGTCAAGCATGTAACGCGAACAAAAGGTTGGCCGTTGTTATGAGGTCAGGTCAATCGATTGCAGTATTTTATTTATTTATTTAATTATTTAATAAGGCACACCAATAACATAGAATTAACTTTACATATAGACATTTTTGATATACATGTTTCATATTCATATTCATTATTTTAATGTGTCATAAGTGTACATTAAGGTGTTATTACTCGTACATTGTGTGAGATCATACTCATGGACCCTGTAACTCGTACATTGTGCGAGACCATACCCATGGACCCTGTAAGGGTATTGCATTATAAGTGTATTGTCACTTATAGGTGAGCACAACGTTCTTAAATTACGAGTACAAAGCTGTGGTATTATACAAAAGTAAAAATATAAGACATAAAAGGGGAACGATATTTTGTTACCTATGGCACAGATACTTAAGTTTTTCAATGAAAGACTCATTGAATATACCCAGGTCTGGCATCTTGCTCTGGAGTATTCGCAGTTGGACCCATTATGATATACGAACGCATAGAACGTAACGCATAGACGAACTGCAAATAAAGATAAAGATATATATATATATTTTTTTTTTTTAATTAGCCGTTTCTGTCCCACTGCTGGGCAAAGACCTCCCCCAAACCTCTCCACTTATCCCTGTCGGTGGTTAGGGCCTGCCAATCTTGGAGAAAATTGTCCAAGTCATCGCGCCATCGCCATTTATTTACAAAAACAAAAATAGGACGCACTAAGCATGATTCATAGTAAAAACTGCCATAGTACTAACTGAAAATGGGACGAACTGCGAATAGGACAAACTGCAAACGCGTTGCGAACTGTTATTTGCATTTTCTCCCTGAAGGTCAACAAATTGATAACTAAAGAACTTGATACGAGTATTAAGAGGCCGTGCACCTTTTTTCAGTGCAAAATTGAAATACAGTTCTATGCTTGTGTGCGTCTATAGCGTCAACAATGTTGATCGTTTACAAGATAATATTGATAATTTATTAAGCAGTGGACGTCCTACCTAGGTTTGAAAAAAAAATCTGTATTATTTTGTAAGAAAGTAAAAAAAGTATTCAACCTATGAGCAATTAGACCATATCTTCAATTAAATGTTAAAATCGAATTGTCAGGATAACTTGTAGTCTCTTGTAAAACCGATGTTCATAATAAACTCGAACGTCATTTTTCTGAAATAAGGATAAGTCTTTTGGTGATTTACCTTTATTTTTGAAATGATATGAAAAATTCATTGGTGCTACATGCAACAATAAGAACTATTTTTTTTAAATCACGTGTTATTTTGTTTCAATTATCATTCACGTCTTTACAATCAGAGAACGAAATGTACGGAAATACGATGATTTTTAGGACGGCCTCTTAACGAAGATAGTATCTAACTAAGACCGGATTCGACCAAGCTGGAGTAAGTTTTAACTTGAGAGTATACCACTGCTTAATCTAGAGTAAACTGATTTTTCATTCTACCAACCACTAATCTATGAAAAATATTTAAACGGGCGATTTTGACAGTATATAAATTAAACTATGATTATGTAAATGTCAAAGTTGTTACTTGTCAAATCGACTCTTGTCGCTTAGAAACTGTCAAGTTGTTGAATCTACCATTGGCATTCTGTTACCTACAAATTTTAATTGTTGTGGCAATTGATGACAACCTAGAAGAAATAGTTAACATGAATTTTAGTAGGTTTATCCATTCGTTCATCATTCACAATAAAATAAAACTGAGTATAGTGTATTCCTGAAGTAAGTTGGAAAAACGCAAACGAAGTTATCAAATAGTAAATTCAAGATGTAAAGTTATTCCTGTTATAGTTAAACTGGTTTAATTTTGTGTTTGGTCGAATCGGGCCTAAGACGCAAAAAAACTTACATTTAACCACTACTCACAGCGCACTCAAGAACCACAACCATGTTTTACTATTGTTCTGTAACTAGTTCGTAAAAAGTGAATTAAACTTTTAAAAGGGCCGTAGAAAGTAAAAGTCACGAAGTACACATTTCGTAACACGCGCCGGGAGTTGAACCTTGACCCATGAGTACTCTGAGTAAGATCAATGTAACCTTTATTGCATTTATAATAGAGCTTATTGCATTAGATTGAAGATGAGAGCTTTTGGGTTCAAAGTTAGTGACGGGTAAAGAGCGAATTCATAAGCGCCAGCGTTTTCAATTTTTAAAATAGTTTAGCATAGAAAATATTCGATACAAAGCCTTTAAAAAAATTGTATATTATGCTAAACTAAAACTACTGAAATTTAAAACATTTTATTTATTTTATTTATTTATTAGGGATAACAACAGCTTACAGATTTCATTTTACATAAAATATCTTAACTCTACGGAAAGCCAATAACAGTTATCCACGAATATTATATATAGTATGAATATGTAGTATGTTAGTCAGTACTGAACGACACTTACTCCAATAGCGGCGGGCAGTCCAAACGAGCGCGTATTACGTCATACAGCAGACCCATGTCCAGTATCTGACGACGTTCTTCCAGAGATAGCATACCGTAAATCCGACAAATAACCCTATAAGATGTATTATGATTTGCTTTTTTGCATTTGTAATTGAGGTGCTTAATTAACTTTCTGTATACGTTCAATACTGTTGACATACACTTTATAATATGGAGACCAAATGGGACTAGCATACTCCAAGATGCTGCGGACAAAAGCAGAATATAGTTATAACTTTTAGGGGGTCGGCACTTTTAAACGGTTGACAAGTACGAATCACAAAGCCGAGATTACGATAAGCCTTATTGACTATCATGTTAATATGATGTTTCATAGACATTTTAGTATCGAAGTACACCCCTAAATCTCTAACTGTCTCACTCCGTTCGATCGCAACCCCATTGAATTTGTATGGGAACAATATTGGTTTCTTTTTACGGGTAAAACTTATGCTAACACATTTGCCGATGCTAACTACAATGTCATTAAGGGAGTAATAGTTGTACAGATTATTTAGGTCGTCTTGAAGTCGTTGACAGTCATTAATGCTCTTAATTTGAGTATAAACTTTCTTAACGTCGGCGTAGAGAATGTAATTACCATTTTTTATGTATGCATGTATGTCATATATGTATGCGTTAAAGAAAAGTGGACCTAAATGCGATCCCTTTTACGGTTAATTAGGTAGGACTCGACCCAACGAAGTAGATCCCCGTGAATGCCGATAGACTCCAATTTCAGGAGAAGAACGTGATGGTCTACACGATCAAAACACTTTTCAAAATCCGTATAAACGACGTCTACTTGTCCTCCCTTATCCATTTCAGTAAGAATGTAATTAGAAAACATAGCGAGATTAGATGTAGTAGAACGACCTTTAATAAAACCGTGTTGATTGTGTGGTATTGTGCTGCTTACAATCGGATATATATGATTGTACACAAACTTTTCAAATACTTTACTTATCGTATTCAGAATGGATATTGGGCGGTAGTTTTAAATAGCTGTCTTTGGACCCTTTTTATGTACTGGAATGATGTAGGCCTGTTTCCATTTTATAGGGAAAACGCATTCATCGAGAGATTTTTGGAAAAGTAAAGAAATAGGAACAGACACACTTTCTGCACAAGAAGCGTATAATATTGGTGGAACACCGTCACTGCCAGCCCCTTTATTTAATGATATATATATCCAATTATAATTGAAATTGACAAGTAAACGTCGAATCAAATAATAATAAAACGCTGCCTGACAAAGACCTCTCCTAAATTTCGTCACATTAACCATCGTAAAATGTTCATTTAAAATTTTCCAAAATTAGACTAATTTATTTTATTTTAATATTTGCATGCTATGTAAATGGCTGAAAACGCTGAACATAATACCGCAATTCCATCCACAATGTACCCTTTTTTTATGCAAATAAATTTAATTTCATTTAATTTCAAGAATGTTCATAATTAAAAGTATCGTTTATTTTATTCATTTGCACCAGTTTTACCCTCACCACACATGAGTATTACGAGAATGTCACGAACCCTACCACGAGTAGATTTAAGCGTTTGTGGCTGGAAGCTAACACAAAATTGACCTGAGTTATATTTAGTTGATGCGTAGAATTGACTTCTAATATTTTGTAATAAATACTTTTATTTTCTTTTATTTTGCATGTCATAGATTATGGCTAAATAGGTCTTAAGCAACACAAATCTGTATCATATCTTCGGAGCTCTGTAATCACTTGTTTATGTATTAAATCATTTTATATACTTTTTACAGTATATATGTATATATATTAGCTGTCCCGGCGAACTTCGTACCGCCTCTTCATAATTTTTTTTTTGTAAATATTTCCGTGTTTTTATAGTTATTCTGCTATTCGGGGCGGAGACAAATTCAACAATTCAAAGATCATAAAAATCGGTCCAGCCGTTTTCGACTTATAAATGGTGTAATTAATCCGACTTTTTTTTATATATTCAAAGTAAGAGTATTTTTGTGATTAAGTGTTGGTCAAGCCGCAAAATAAGGTTACTAATTAAATTAAATCAAATTAAAACAACGATTAGCACTAATAACATTAATTTCTTTTTAAATCTTTATTCTTTCTTCGTTAGTTTTTGCGCCAACGTTACTAAATCGCTACCGCTCTTCGCTCCACTAAGCGCTCACCCAAACAATCATACTGTGCGACCAATTAGACCTCCCTTAAATATCTTAACAGCTCATAATTGGCTAATTGGGATCCTGCCCTCTTTCCTGCTTAGTCAGATTCGGTGTGAATAAGCTCAACTTATGAAAATTACTTTGACGAGTTCAAATTGGCAAATGTTCTTTTGAAAGTTTAGCCCTGTCTTTTCGTCTCAAGTCTTAATTAAAATTACTTGTGTCTTAGTGGAATTCAGGAATGATTTTGATGCACAAAAATAACAACGTTAATAGGTCATCATAATCATTCATCATTTCAGCCACAGGACGTCTACTGCTGAACATAGGCCGGGAGGCCATTGACTTCCAGATTGGCCGGTTGGAAGCGGCCTGCATCCAGCATCTTCCTGCGACCTTTACCAGGTCGTCTGTCCACCTTGTGAGTGGACGTCCTACGCTACGCTTACCGGCACGTGGCCTCCATTCTAGAACCTTTCTGCCCCATCGGCCGTCAGTTCTAACGTGCTATGTGCCCCGCCCAATGCCAGTTAAGCTTGCTAATCCGATGGGCTATGTCAGCAACTTTTGTTCGTTTACGGATCTCCTCATTTCTGATTCAATCTCGCATGGAAACACCGAACATAGCCCTTTCATAGCACGCTGTGCGACCTTTAAGCTTTCTTAAGAGGCCCATAGTAAGAGGCCACGTTTTAGTGCCGTGTCCCCACACGGCCGTAAAGAATACATTTCCCCACCGCCAACAGGAGGCGTGTCGTAAGAGGCGACTTATTCCTGTAGCACGAGACGGGCAGCAGCGTCTGCGTGAGAAATCTCATAAAAACTGCGCTCGCTTGCCAAGCGTGGCGAGTATTGGCAATCCCCCCCGATGAAAATCGTTGAGGAGGCCTGTGTTCAGCAGTGGACATGCCATGGCTGAATTGATGATGATTGATGAATAATTATTATTTGACACCATTATGCTGATCTGATGACGGAGTCAGGAGGTGGATAATGGAACTCTTCAACAACTACTAGTAAAGCATTCGTGTTTGGGCTCATTTGATTTATTTTGAAAGTCTAACACATATAAATACAAATATAAAAGTGTGTTTTATATTTATTTTTAAACTATCAATTATTCACGCTTTACATTGACTTCACTATGACCTTAGGTATGGTATGGTATAGTGATGTAACGAATATTCGCATTCGCATCCGCATTCGCGAATATCCGCATATTTTTTAATATTCGCAATCGCATTCGCATTCGCAAAAATTATGCGAATATTTAGCGAATGTTTTTAATAATCAAAAAGGAAATTATTATGTGCATGCATATGAAATAATAATACAATAGATAACACTTAGATGTTTTTATTAAATCATACTTCTACATTCTAAATTAAAGTCTCATTTATGAAAAAAGAACTTCAGAGATCTGGACAAATCTAACATTAATCAGCCTTGTTACAGCTATGTAAGGTTTGCATTCATTTAGTAGTAAATAAATAAAGTTTACAATTTCTATTTACTAAAAAACTGAACAATTACTTGAAACAAAATTATTAAACTTTAAATATCTAATGTATATGTATCTAATGTAAGTATTTATAACCTTTGGTTTTATTTAACCTTTTAGAATGAACTTTCTGTGACTAAATTCATTCAATTAACCAATATCGGCTCGGCTATGTTCAATTTAAACGCTACGCTGACATGAAACGTCAAACCTGTCAAACATTTTACGCGCGCTTTTTTTGAAATTTTAAAATATTCGCATTCGCATTCGCGAATGTTGAAGATAAATATTCGCAATCGCATTCGCATTCGCGAATGTGAAAAATCCAACATTCGTTACATCACTAGTATGGTATGGTGTGAATAAAGCGTTTATCTATCTATATATCTATCTACGTCTAGTAACATTTTGGGAGCGACTTCCATCACACCTTCGTAACCAATAAACCGTTTGTATTTACTACATTATCATCAACATCAGCCCAGACAGTCCACTGCTGGACATAGGCCTCTCTGAAAGCACGCCACTGAGCCAGATTCTCTGCCATTTTTTTTTATCCGCTGCCAGTAGCAGCATGTTTACTCTAGCATAACGAAGGGCGTCGTACGCTACGCTTGCCAAGTCGTGGCATCACCTCCTTAATTTTATTTACAACAAATTGATAATATTTAAAGTTTTTTTTACTTTATCACTGCTACATAAAAAGTATAATATAAGTGAATAACATGGACGAAGACGTCCCAGAGCCGTTAAAAATCCTCCGCTGTTGTATGGCAAGCTATTGACATATAAAATCATGATTTTATAATTATGTTTGCACGGTGACCCTAACTAAAGCTAAGGTTACACTTAAGGCGTAGCCACGTTACTAGCCACTTAATTTAGGCAACATGAGTTAGCAAAATTGTTTTGTAGTTTTGTTTGAAAGTATCATTCTTTTAGGCACATAAAAGAGGTGATTTAGTGATACTGCTTTATAATAAAACTAAAAAATTTATATGCGTTCGTTAACCAACTGATCACTGATTGTCAAAATTTAGAAATGAACCCTGTTTTACTATTAAAAAAAACAATAAAGTTATTGTTCTCTTACATTACTGAAAAAAGACACCGAGACACAGGTTATCAAACTAATAAAACATTGTCAAATGTAGTATTTAAGACTATTTTATTTTTTTAAACCGCTCAAGTATCCTCACAATTAATTCAAACCCATGAGGAGGAGCAAAAAAACAATCAATAATAACAATCATCAATAACAATCATCCTCTCAGTCAGTCATCCTCTCTGCCCACAATACCTATCTTATTGTTATAGACCCTGTAGGGTCTATAATGATCTGTTTTATGTACTTATTTATAACACCTGTGTAACATTATACAATGCAATAAATATATTGAATTGACAAAGTCAATAAAAAGTTACATTAATTTGTTATCAAAAAAACATAATTTTAACATTTGTACCATTCATAGGTTTTAAATGGTAAAACCTTCCTGCAAATTATAGCTTCATTTCTAACTGCAACCAAAAACAATGATGCCAGAATGAATATATGTTTTTTGACTGTCCCTCTTTTTTACAAATAAGTTAAAAAGTTTAGCCTAGACACTAATACCAGTAAATTTCAAACAATAGTCATTTATTCAGTACTAGCTGTCCCGGCGAATTCGTGAATTTTTCGGTATTTTTAACCGACTTAAAAAAAGGAGCAGGTTCTCATTCGTCGGAATCATTTTTTTTTTATGTATGTTCAGCGATCATTCGTTACTACGTTCACCGATTTCGATATTTTTTTTGTTTAAAAGGTAATACTTTCAGAATGGTCCCATATAAATTTGGTTAAATTCTGATGATGGGATCTATAAGAAAATCATCAAACATTGCATGAATACCGTACCACGCCAACTGATTTTAGTACTCTCTTACCTAATATATTTGCCAAATGTTGACCGATTTTGATGATTTTTTTAATGAATAGCTTATACTTCAAAGATTCTATGATAAAACGTTTTCGGAAAAAATTTCACCCCTAAAGGTGGAAAAATAGGAAGTGAAATCGGTGTTCAGCAGTTAAATTAAGTTTGCACTCGTAAGATTTGTTTTAATTAAGATTTATCACTAAAATAGATAAAATAAGTTTATTTTATAAAAAAATTAAAACCAACTTCAAAAAACTAAGATGCCAAAAATAATCTTAACACTTAAGTACCTAATCAGTTACTTTTGGAGTCGGTGCCAGTCGATGAGAGATTCTGTGTTTTCGTTTGCTTGTTGGTTTTTATTTTTTTTATAATTCACAGTTATTTTGCTATTCAGGACGGAGACAAATTCAACAAATCAAAGATCATAAAAATCGGTCCAGCCGTTTTCGACTCATAAATGGTGTAACTAACCAGACTTTATTTTATATATATAGATATGGGCCCTCATTCGAGCACTTAAATACTTATTGAAATTCCAAATCAAATGGTTCAGAACAAGAGTCGCTATAATAATAGCCACGGCTTTAGCTCTAATCGGTGTGTCCACAGCCTTACAGTCACGTGCGACTGTAGTATTCAAATGACGTAATAGCCAACAACACAAGCAATAGTACCTACATAAAGCTGTATCGATACTAGATATGTTGTTTTCCTTGAGATTCCGGTACCTAAGAATGTTTTAAACTTATAGTAAAATGATTTGGGCATTGTTAAAATAAATGGTGACGACATTTCGTTAGGTACATGGCAGCTGAACTCGTTCAAAACAGGTTTTAGAAATGATTAGAACTGACATCACAAATTCATACTTTATACGCTTGTTTTTATGGTTCATCCTATTCATATCCCTTTTCGACAACCTCCTTAGCCGAGAGGCGACCTCTCTGAGGTCTCAGGTTCAATTCCCAGTCAGGTTGATGAAGAAAACAGGGTTTGGGTGTTGTGGTACCGTCGTTGTTTATGATTTCTATAACACAAGTGCTTCAGCTACTTACTTTTGGATCAGACCAATGTATATGATATCCAATATGTGTTTATTTATTTATTTTCCTCGTCACTTCTTTTCAGTTCGTATTCTCAAGTGACCACACGTAGTCAGATCTTTTTAATTCGACTACTTTGCGTATTGTACCCTTGTACCTTGTAGGGGTAGGTTGAACTATGATCCTGGATGTGGCAAGTTTGGTTTTTGCCATCAGAACCCTTAAGATATAGATCGTATTTATTTGGTAGAGACTATCCAGGTGGCCTAAATTAGTCTGTTGTAACCATGCTATGGAAGAGCGGTGTTACCTAACACAAGCATATTTTGCTTAAAAGGTAGCTCCATTCACTAATATTGTATTAGACACTAAGTTAATGAAAAAACATTTTGTATTTTTTGTATTTGTATTTGTATTTGCTCTCCAAATACTCCCTTCAAAGCTCAAATACGAATTTTTGATAGGTGTCTTTCTATTATTAGGAAGGTCAGTCAACCAGCATTGCTGATGTAGGCACAAAAACTGCTACATTGAAGTGGAGTGGGCAGGCCACGTGTGCAAGATGTACCTGGATAATTATAATCACCCTTTGGAAGTCCATGGACATAGACTTTCCTCAGAACCACCTAAATACCTAAGCCGCAAAATTGGCACACGATGTGTACCCCAAAAACTGCTATCACTGAAGAGATAGTCAAAGTCAAAAATCATTTATTCAATTTAGGACAGAAAATTGCCACTTATGAACGTCAATAATCACATTATTGGCCCATATGGGGCCAGAACATATCTCCTTATTTTTTGGGCCCTGCTAGCGCTTCGAGACAAGACACAGACAATCTGACAAGTGCTGAGAAGAAACGCCATGGACCTCAAGGAGTGCTAAGGTTTAACCAGTCTCGAAGGGATTGAGAAGTTTTGGTGCTGGACAGAAATCTGTGGAATGTTTTGGGAGAGTACCTTAGCCCAGCAGTGGGATGACATGGTTTAAAAATTATAATATTCTATTATTACCTTTTTAACACTCTTACGGAGTTCACAGACCAAAAATGGCTCGGTCCTATAAGGTTTGGGAATATAGATTTAATCTTTAGAGGTAATTTTTAGCGCAATATAATTAAAACGAATAACTATTACTTGGTAGATCTAATCTCTGGTTACTCCGTCGAATATTATACTCAAAGTCTATCCCCAGCAATATCATTATAATAATTATAACAATTTAAATTACCAAAAATTTTACAAAGTTTACCAACGAGATTTGATATCGTTGACTCTTTTAAACTATTTTTTATTAACAATGTGGTTATAAAGACTCTCTTGATGGGCAGATACCACATAATACTCGTTCAAATTTTACATTTGTGTCAAAAAAGTAATTTTAACAAAATAATGTTTCAATTTTTCTAAAATTTTAATATTATGTGTAAGTCTTATTTTGTATTGTTAAATACAACTTAAATCTGAACTAGAGATGTTATTCAATGATACTTAACACATTCGCGCATACTGTTATTAATAGCCGTGCATCGACGCTGTGTATCTTGACTTTTTCTTGATAAATGAATAAAAATTAATAAATTGTTTCCATAATCACACCAATTAGGCTAGCCCCAAACTAAGCAAAGCTTGTATTATGGCGACTAGATAACGGATAAACATACTTAAATACAACAATAAACATCCATGACTTAGGTACAAATGCACGTGTTCATCACACAAACATTTTGCCCCTTGCGGGATTCGAACCCGCAACCGCTGGCTTTGTAGTCCGGAGCGCGAACCACTACACCAGACGGTCGTCGAATGTCTTCGGTCGTCGGTGATGACTATCAAACATTGTTTTTGTACGAATCATTAAAATACCCACCATCTTACAGTCACCAGCTTATCAATCTATAGTAAAGGTTTATTTTACCAAAAACTAAATAACTACTCAAAAATAAAAACGTGTTTGTGAGGCAAGGAAGCGAGGATACTGACAGCGTTGATACATCGCTAAATAGTTAAACTAAGCCTTTAAACAAGGAAAGAAACAGTCTTTTTTTTTCTGAAATTGAAATAAATTTCGGTGCTATTTTGCCAATAATACTTATTAACGTTTGGTACTACTTAAGTTCCCCACCGCCAACAGGAGGCATAACGTAAGAGGCCACTAATTCCTGTAGCACAAGACGGGCAGTAGCGACTGCGTGCGAAATCTTATAAAAAAACTGCGCTCGCCAACCCACCTGCCAAAGTGGCGAGTATTAACAATCCCCCTCGAAATAAGAATTTTTTGAGAAGAGCACCAATCTTTGTTGTGGTGGAATTGCCAGGTTATCTGGTTTTCTGCCTCGGTATCCCAAAAAGTCTTTTTTTTTTTAAATAAGTAGTTGTACTTGCAAAAACCATAATTTCAAAAATATACAGGCAGGGTAGCGGCAAAAATTTGACGTTTCGTGGTAGGTTGGCGAGCTGTTGCCTGTACTGTCGCAAAAAGTACCTAGCATTTTTCACACAAGAATTACGTTGTTTTGTCTTCCTTCGTCCATCTTAGACCTTGAAAACTCATAACTTTGTCACGCTGCCGAGTACAATACAAAGGGACACTCGTTGATAACGCTAATGAGTAATTAATTACCTTTTTGCGGTCAATTCACACTATTCAGCTATTTTAAACACTTGTAGGCATAATTTGATCCATGCACGTTATCGTAGGTAGTTATGAAGCACGATTGACTTATGAAAACCGTGACCAATGTTTCATTATCATCGGCCGTAAAGAATACACTTCCCCACCGCCAACAGGAGGCGTGTCGTAAGAGGCGACTAATTCATGTAGCACAAGACGGGCATTACGTCTACGTGCGAAATCTTATAATAAAACTGAGCTTGCTAACCCGCCTGCCAAGCGTTGCGAGTATTGGCAATCCCCCCACGATGATAGGTCATTGGGGGAGGCCTATCTTCAGCAGTAGACTTCTTATGGCTGAAATTATGATGATGATGTCAGCCAATTGCAGTCCTTTGCTGGACGAAAGCCTCCCCCAAAGAGTGACAAAGAGCACGATCTCCCAGTTTTTTATCCAGCTACTGCCAGCCATCTCCCTTAGGTCGTCGGTCCATCGAACTGAGGGTGTCCTATACTACGTTTGCCGAGACGTGGTCTCCACTCGAGAACCCCTTACTCCACCTTTGACAGGACATGCCCATCCCGGATCTTGAACCAAGAACTACTGCTAAGCACGCAGGGGCTTTACTAAGCTACAGGGTCCAACCGGATGAAATTGGCTCCAAATTAATGATTCGACAACCTCCGTACCCGAGAGGCGAGTTTACCGGACTCGATGTCGCTATCTTTGATGTTCCGGGTTCGATACCCGGTCGCTCAACGTAGAAAAATAGCTTTTGTATATTGTCTCATTGGGTGTTGTGGTACCTTCATTGTTTCTGATTTCCGTGACACAATTGCTTTGGCTACTTACCATAGGATCAGAGCAATGTATGTGATGTAATCCAATATTTATTTATATATATAATATACAGTGTGTTAGGGATCGGACTTCCGATACTTTACCAACGTGTTGTATGTTAAATTTTATCGACAAAAACCTATACAAAGGGGGGTCGCACCCCTCACCCCTCTGAATGAGAGCTATTTAAAATTTAATTTCTCGTATTTTTAAGAGTTTATTAAAACTTGTTGTTTTACGATTTTATTTGGACTACATACACAAAAGTGGCCTTATTTCAAAGTTGTTGACCTGTGCTAGCATTTAAGGGTCAATTTCAACAAGTCCATTTTTTTTGTCATTACGGTGAACTTTTTTATTTATAACTTTTTTTGAAATAAAACCATGTAGTATTGTTATTTATGATATTGTTATGATTAATCTTTACTCGACATCAAATTGAGTTCATATACTTAGGAGATATAGTACTTTAAAATTTTGGTGTCACCGAAATTAAAGAATAGTTCACCGAAATGAAACTTCTCATCACCGAAATGAAAAACGCGAGTCACCGCAATTAAATTACTTATGCAGTCACCGAAAAAAACTAAACTGTTGCTGCTGCTGTAAAATGCTGCTATCCTAGTTCCATAATTACTTACCTACGTTTTGAAGAGTGCTATCACACAGTACAGGTTATCCTTTTCTGACTATACTATAATGGTATTGAAAGTATTAATTAAAATGTACCATACATGGATATTAACTTATTTAAACTTAAATTCATTTAGAAACGTGTGAGAATAAAACAACAAAAATAACAAATATATTGTAATAATCAACCATAAAAACTGAAAAGATAAAAATAATATCAACACATAAGTACCTAATCATTTACTTTTGGAGTCGGTGCTATCCGATGAGAGTTTGAATGTTTTCGTTTGCACCGACTCCAAAAGTAACTGATTAGGTACTTATGTGTTGATATTATTTTTATCTTTTCAGTTTTTTGAAGTCGGTTTACTTTTTTTTATAACATTTACTTATTTCATCTATTTTTAGTGATACATACAGTGATAATCCTCAACAATACGAATCTTTTCAGTGCAAACATAAGTTAACGGCTGAACACCGATTTCATCATCAGAACTTGATCAAATTTATATGGCACCATTCCGAAAGTATTCCCTTTCGAACAAAAAAAGAAGTATCGAAATCGGTTAACCTGGTAACGAATGATCGCTGAACATACATAAAAAAAAATTTAAAAAAAACAAAGATACTGACGAATTGAGAACCTCCTCCTTTTTTGAAGTCGGTTAAAAATATACAGGTTGCACCCTTTCCATGTTCAAAGGGTCCAAACTCTACAGCCTGCTGACTATCCGCGCAGGATTGCATTCTGCAGAATCATGTTAAATAAAATAAGGGAGGACCTGCAATTTTTCAATAAAATGTTGTGAACGGATGATTCCTCATGCCGGAAAGATGGATATCTCAACATCCACAATCTACATAGCTAGCAAGTAGAAAACCCACATTTGATGAGGGAAGATCGGTCCCAAGTTCAATTTAAAGTTAACTTGTGGACTGGGATTATTGGCGGACAGGTGATCGGGCTATATGAACATCCAGCTACACTGAATAGTGAAATTTACCTTAATTTTTTACAAAATGATTTACCCGGCATGCTAGGAGATATCAGTTTAGAAGTGAGGCGGAGAATGTGGCTTAAAAATGATGAGTGCCCAGCTCACTACGCAATAGTAGTAAGAAATTATTTGAATCAACACTACCCACAGAGGTGGATAGGCCGGCTCGGCCCTATTTTATGGCCACCCAGATCGCCGGATCTAAATCCCTTGTTTTTTTTTAATTGCGGATGTCTGAAAGACCTTGTCTACGCGAGACCAGTATCCTCAATAACAGAGTTGCGGACTCGCATACAAAATGCAGCTGCATACATAAAACCGTCTGGTTACGCGAGCCGCATCAAACATCTATATATATAAAAGAAGAAACTGACTAACTGACTGACATATCAACGCACAGCCCAAACTGCTGGTGCTAGAGATTCCAAATTTCGCATGTAGGTTTCTTATAAGGTCTAGGGGTGCACTAAGAAAGGGTTTTTCAAAATTCACCCTCTAAAGGGGAGAAATGGGGGCCCAAAGTTTGTATGGGGAAACAAGATTAGTCAGACTCTTTTATTCAAAACTTCACAGGAGTGAGTTCTCCTTACGATAAATGAGTAAACGTGTTTCAGATTTTTTGAAAAGTCAACTCCTAAAAAGGGGAAGGGGGCTGACAAAGTCTGAAAATCAACTTGGGTATTGTTTCTATGGTTTATCGGGTCGCTGATTACGAAAACAACAACGATTTTAAAATGTAACGTTGCGGACGTGAAATTCCATCTCCCTTGTTGGGATGCGATGGGGTTGAAATGTCTATCAATATGGGTGTAGATTTTATGGTTTTTTGGAACTTTGATTTTAAAATGAATATTGTGAACATGAAAATTCTTGAAATTATTTGTGCCAAATTGCAATCCAATTGGGCCAGTAATTTCGGAGCTAATCGGTTGTAACAGACGGACTGACAGACAGCCATACGTGATCCCAACACAAAGGTTCTATTTTTGCATTTGATGTATACCCGCGTTATCCTAAAATTGATAAATCGCTATATTAAATCATATCATATCGTGTTTTGATAGTCATGCTAAAAATATTGTCTAGAAGTTTTGTTAGTTTTTTAAATTACTGAGTTTGACATTCATACTTCACTTAAAATCAAATCTAACGCGAGCGAAGCCGCGGGCAAAAGCTAGTTCTTTTATAAAAAGATGCCGGGCGTGTATCAGAGCGCAAGGACGCCAATTCGAACATTTATTGTAATTTTAATAAAAAAATAATAAAAACCAGACATAAAGTTTAAGAGATACAGAAAACATAAGCTTATTATACCTTTTCGAAAAATAGAATAACTAAGAATTTTTTTAAGTTAATGGGCACGATGAGCGCCATACATTTTTTTAACATGGTAGTTGACCAAACATGAGGAAAAATAATTTTATGTTTTTTTTGGAACATTGTTTTTTTGAAGCACTTCGTGATTAGCTAGCTCAATTTTAACCATTGTTATTGATAGCTAAACTATCCTTTTAGAAATAAAAAGAAACTGAATTAGAAAAAGTCCGTATTTGTAAAAATGGCACATTAAAAACTAACCGAAAGTGGCATTTAAAAAAAAAACTAACTCAATTATCTTGAAAACCGAGATATTTTTACTAAAGTCAAAATTTGAGATTAGAGAGGTCTTGACGAAACCTATCGACAGTTAAAGGTTCATCCATTGTTTCTGGGACAAGCTGTATATCTTTACAACTTTTTCAGATTCTTATTTTAAAAGATTTTAATTATTAGTTTTGATAACACAAAGATACTGTAATATACAGGGTGTAACGAAAAGGTGAAATAAAACTCTAAGGGGTTATTCTACGGCTAAATTACATCAACTTTTTCTATGGGACCAACATCGAAATCGCAAAAAAAATCACTTTCCCATACTAAAACGCCACCAGCTGGCATCAGTTTGTATGAAAACGTCAATTTTTTTTTTGAGATTTTGATGTTGGTCCCATAGAAAAAGTTGATGTAATTTAGCCGTGGAATAACCCCTTAAAGTTTTATTTCACCTTTTCGTTACACACTGTATAATGTAAAATAAAACAAACGTAGTCTCTTGTTATTTGTCTTCACAAAATCTTATTGTGTATTAGTCATTAATAAATCAGGTAGCACAAAAATCTATCTTTTGGATGGGGACACGACTCTAGCAAAAATATTTCGGAATTTAAACAACAAAGGTTAATATTTCGGAAACCGATCACTGAATCGAAAAATGGTCTTTACAACCTCGCAATATATTTGAAAGACCCATCTAACGATACCCCAAACGATGGGGTAGACTAAAAATAAATAATTCATCCCTTCTTTACGTGTAGGGGAGATACCCTAGAATTTTTGTTTTCAAGATATTATTGTACCATTCTGTCGGCGTGTTTAATGTTTATACTCGTGCAAAATTACAGCTTCCTAGTACAAACAGTATCTGTGCTAGGCCGTGGACTGACAGACGGACATGGCGAAAGTATAAGGGTTCCTTTTGTACCATTTTGGTACGGAACCTAAAAAAGTACGTGTTCAATATTTTTGAATTACGTTTAAAGTGGACTAATTATCATAATTTAGTCAGATAGCCTATTGCCCACGCGAGCAACAACTGAGATTATTCTTTTAACTAGTTGCTACATTTTAGTCCCCAAAACAAATATATTCCTTGTGCAACTAAAATGTAACAAAAGAAATTATGGTCTGTTTTTCACCGAAGTGAAATAATTTGTCACCGGAATGAAAAAAAAAAACACCGAGATGAAGATAAAAATCATCGAAATGAACAACTTCTCACCGAAATGAAAAAAAATCACCGAAATGATATTTTTTCTCATTTCGGTGTCAATTTAGGTCACCGAATTCACCGGAATGAGATCACCGTCATGAAAAACAGCAAATAGAAGTTAACACTACAAGCACAGTATTTATGATAGAAATAAATTGATACTACCTACTTGATCGGGCGACATTAAGTAAAAGTACATATATTTAATAAACATATCGGATCATTGGATCACAACTTTTATCCACTCACGTGAATGAAAAAAAAAGCGGTCCCAAGTCACCGGAACCCACTACTTACGTTTTTGGTGGGAACACCAGACAAGCAACACGCGTCCTCTCACATCAAGCGCTTAGGCGTCCCTGGTGCGCAAGTTTACTGCGCAGTAGCGAGAAGCTAGTGTTGTTGGATGCCTAGATATTCGCGTACAACGAAAATTCACCGCGGTGAAAAATCAAATTTGGACACGTGAATTTGTACTTACCATTCATTAAATACAACAGATTTTGTAATGAAGTTTCCGCAATAAAGTACTGCCACTATTTAGGATTTAAATTTAAAAAAGAAAATCCCTAAAAAATCAACTGTTTTTATTATATGATTAAAAGTATACTGAAAAACAAATTGTGCCGCTTCACCGGTATGAAAAACTTAGGTGTTTATATATTTTTTTTCCTTATTAGCGACAATCATAATGGAAAAATATTTGTAGGCTGCTGTAGGAGACAACATTTTTCATCTAAAAAAAAATATTACAAGTTAAAAGTGCCATCCTGCACTAGCAGTTTCAGCCATGCCGTTTACGATTTGGTGCTGGGAAAATCACCCTTAAAATGAAAACTGTTAAGAAGTTCCTGACAATAATAAATAAAAACCTTTGATTTAGACGAAAAACTGGGTGAAATTTTTTCGTCTAAATCAAAGGTTTTTTTGAATAGGAATGATGTAAATTAGAACAAAAAAAATGATATGTTAAGGGCCCGGAATTTTAGGTAGAGCACAATAACAAAAAAAAAACACAAAATTTGACAAGTGGACAAAAAAAGAGTGGATTTGACAAGTGACAACTTTGACATTTACTTATTCTCAGTTTAATATAAACACTGTCAAAATCGCCCGTTTAAATATTTTTCATAGATTAGTGGTTGGTAGAATGAAAAATCAGGTTACTCTAGATTAAGCAGTGGTATACTCTTAGTTAAAACTTACACCAGCTTGGTCGAATCCGGTCTTAGTGATATTTAATTCTGTCACAAGATAGATAGATACTCTTTATTGTACACCATACAAAGAAGTTACAATTTGTGTTCACAGAAAGATGCACAATTTAGGCGGTCTTAACAAGCTTCTCTATGCTTTGGAGGGCACGATTATAGTTGGTCCCGACTAATATCACTTTGAACTGACGGCCGATGGAGCTGCAGAAATGTTCTACAGTGAAGGCGACACGTACCGGCAAGCGCAGGAGACATCCACCCACAAGGTAGACGGATTGGTAAAGGTTGCAGGAAGCCGTTGCATGCAAGCCTACCAAACCAATCAACTAACCAACCTATCCCGTTGGATCTGGAAGTGATTGGGGGAGATCTATGCTCAGCAGTGGACGTTCTTGACTGTCATGATAATTATCGCTGAATATTAGTCCTAAAGCCTATTCGGAGCCCCCCCCCCACCCCCCCAATAGTTGAGGTTAGGCCTATACCTGGCAACAGGACATATAAAGGCTTAAATACGATAAATAAAAATATTTATTTATTTAAGTGTGGACCAAGACTGCCAAACCTTCGTCCTCCGACTCCGAGAGACCAAATAACAATAAAAGAGCAATTGATCTATTGGTATTTGACCTCTGTAACCTTAGCACAGGAAAACCAGACTGCTACACTCACTCTAGTGATGTATAAAGCAGGTTTCCAGGATATTTTTCCTCATCGATTTTTTGAAACCTTACTTAGGTTTATACTTGAAGGGAATTCCAAAGGTAGTAACAAAATTGTGACGTTCAAGCAGAGTAACTTTTTATGGGACTAAAAAACCAATCCCATATCAATCGTTACAATTGATGTAGCTAATTGGTATAAAGTAGTGTTCTTTTTTTGCGACAGGAAGAAAAATCTTATTATCTTTAAATGTATCGGACAGGAATCGAAATCATATCGGGTCACTACACCATTGAATGTATATCCCATTCCATGGTTTCTTGTCGCAAATATTGTAAACCTTGATAAATCATATAGAGGAGACCCCTTGGTCTCCTAGTTACTTCAGGTTACTTATTTGACTTCAGGGGCTTGTTTACTAACTGTCACCAAGAATCAGGAGACGTATTTTTGAATCATGCGAATTCCAATCCGAATACGTAATCGCAAGATACGCATGCAAATACCTAAAATCACTATATTTGAAAATTCATTTCGTGAATTCTGCAACGAGTGGTCCCACCGACGAGTTTTTCTTTTTCTACTAGTAGAAAGTACAGACGAATGACATTGACAAGTAAACATATATTTGACAGAGATTTGACATAAAATACGTTCCATTCTAAGCGATTCACTACCGGTTTTTAAAATCAATGAGTTTTTGCATTCCGTTTCATAATATTTTCTGCGTAAAACGAAAATAGTTACAAGATTTTAATTTAATAGCAACACTTTTTTCGTGTAAAATTGTGATTGAGTGTGTGATTGATTCGAAAATGCGTAAAATCGTAAGCAATAGAAATGAATTTCATACACGAATTGTTTTCGTGTTCGAATTCGAGATTCACTTCTAATGCTTCAAAAATACGTCTCCTGAGCGGCGTCGCGTTTTCATGTCTAGTTGAATGACGCAACATTTTTTAGTCAAGTTTTTGAGAGTCAACCTGCCTCTACAGCCAACTAACCCCGGTCTCCCGAACATGTGACGTGTAATAAACTTGTCATAAGCGTCGGTTCTCCATTAGGTAGGTAATCTAAAGTCTCAAGTCGTTATCGGTGGGCTCGCTACTATGTGCATGCGCATGCACGGTACCGGTTTTGTAACGACCTGTGTCAGACCTACGGCTTTTAATAACATAATCGTTCACGTTTTCCTATGCAAGTAGGTAGTAGCGTTGTTGCCTCGGCTACAATTAACTTTAAGTAGACATCTAAAAGCCAATGTGCCATTTGGTGCAGGAATGGCCATTTTAAATAAATTTTATTAGTCGTCTTTACTAGCATGAATTATTGTTACTTGATTAAATAAATTTCATTCATTCATTCATTCAAAGCAATATATTTAAGCTACCGATTTGATACTAAACGATATATGTGATAAGCGAAATAATATTATGGTTTACACTATTCTGAAAGATCTATTAGTCCCGTAGTGGCAGTCGGAGTCTTGCCTGACATCCGTGGGATTATATCCTAGTACGTACTTAATAATTATTTTCGGTGGCGAGGGAACACAAAGTAAGGAGCCTGGACAGGACAGGACACGACCTTCATACAGGGTGTAATTATGTGCATGCCTGTAATTTAAGGATGACCTTGTAACCACATTTTCTATCACGGTGAACAACTATTGTTCTATAATTTTTGCATATTTGCATGAAAATTTCTCGACTTCCCAACTCATACAAATTTACCAAACAGCCGATTGAATTTATATAGAAATACAAAAAATAAAATTAATAGAATCAAAAAAATGTAATTATTATGCTTACAATTTCCGCTCATGCAGTTACGCCGGCATAGGCACCTCAATCATACCACCTGCACCCGCACTCCGTGAACAAATACAAGCAAAATGCAAAGAGCACCACCTGCCCTCCCTCAAATTGAGAGATGCGAGAAAGATGAATGCAAAAGTTACAACCCAACACCGACATAAAAACCTCGACGCGTTTTGCCACTCCACGTGGCATCTTCAGCAGAGATGTTGTCACCTTAGCGCACCCGTGGAACATTATATATAGTTACAAGGTTTTCTTCAATTTTCAACGGATTTGCGGGAGGGTGTATAACTTTTGATGTTAAACCATGGTCTATGGCGATCGCTACAAATGATGCACAGACAACGGCAGGTCCACCTACCCAAAAAGTTCAAGGTCATTGAATTGATTTTTAACTTTTAAGTCCGACATGTAGAGATCAATGTCATTTGAGAAAATTTGACGTTTTGTGGTAAGATGATGTGCTGTTGTCAGTACCTAACCAGACTTGCCACTTAAGATCACGGTCAAGCGCGATACGTTACAACACTAGGAACGGGACAAGGCTCAATGAAGAAGATGCACTAACTATAACTCCCACTTTCATCATCATTCCCCTGCCCTGTTTCCAGGTCATCTGGGGTCTGCGAAGTATGTCTTTCCCTGCAAAGCAATCCGGTCATTCGTCATCGAGTCATTGACTCGCTTCTCAGTCATATCGCTACTCACAGAATCCATCCATCTCTTCCTAGATCGTCCTCTACCTCTCCACCTATAAACAGTCATACCCATCAGTCTCTTGGTTACGTGCCCCTCTTTCCTTCCCATCACATGTCCATACCAACACAAACAGTTTCCTTTAATCTTTTCTGCTACTATAACTATAATTGTCACTGCTAACTTGGCCGATTTTTCAATCACCAGATAACTATTATCCGACGAATAAAAGTGACGCTTGGTCACATTTTCTATACGAAAACTGTCATGTCAAACTTAGTCTTCAAATAAAAGTTATCTGGCTGTTGAAAATCAGTCCTTATATAATATTTGGTTGTTAGAAAGGTACTTACATTTAAGTAGGTTTCTTATATGTAAGTGTAAACCCAGTTATCCTTGCCAAAATGTGTTTAGCCACAGAAAGCAAGGTCGATCACCTCTCACGTAAAATTAATGATTCCACTCTATTAACTAGGTTTTACAAGATTTTGTAGTAGCTTAGATGCCACTCCCACTAGATAATACAACTAATAAATCATATAGTATGGATACGGACAGACAAACCCACTAAACCACGCCTTTAATTTATTTTTACTAAACTATTACATGAACCGTGTGGGGACGGCCGTAAAAAATAAACTTCCTCACCGCTAACAGGGGTCGTGTCGTAAGAGGCGACTAATTCCTGTAGCACGAGACGGGCAGCAGCGTCAGCGTGCGAAATCTTACAAAAAAATGCGCTCGCCAACCCGCCTGCCAAGCGTGGCGAGTATTGGCAAATTGGGGGAGGCCTGTGTTCAGCATTGACGTCCTATGGCTGAAGTGATGATGATGAATATTCAAATTAAATAGCCTATTGTTGTCCACTGCTGAACGTAAGCCTCCCCAAAGAGCGTCAAAGAGCACTCGTCTTTTTCATCCATCCACTGCCAGACATCTTTTTTAGGTCTTCCTAAATTAAGATTTGAATATTGTCATCGTTTAATCATGATCGATTGTGACCAATAAAAAAGTATTCAAGTACTAACATATTAAAACTCTTCCAAGTATTTCATTCAATTCCTAGACGGGATACGCTTTGACTATGATCTAGATTGAGCAAGTCTAGTTGTTAAAGTATTTGAAACAATTGCACTCAGAAAAAAACATTTACAATGTTAAAACATTTTTATATGAGCCAATGATGAAACTTTTTCATTAATAGGTTAATAGGCTAGTTTCCTGGGTCAACAAAATATTAATTCACTTAGACCGTCAGTTAGGTTATAAAAAAAAATTGGAATGGGTCCAAATTTTGTCTTTTGTTATAAAAAATGATGAAGATAAAGCGCATCAAAGTTTGGGAACTTCTTCAGATCAGTTTAATGGTATCATTCTAACCAGAATCATTTATTAAAATTTGATTTGTCGACTATGGCAAGGCTTAGCTGTCTTAATGAAAATATCTTATCGCTACTCGTGGAAGACTATTGTGGCCAACTATGGTCTCCGTCATCAGTTCCACCTCAGCAAATTATACTTTCTGAATGCAAATGCTTGATTTGTTGTTAAATATACTAAAATCGCTGTATACCTATAATATTTTAGGAGTTCCCTTAATTCCTCATGGATCCTATCATCAGAATTGAATTTCGAAAAAAATGGGCCCAATCTGGTGGTGTACCCATTCAATTGAGAAAAGATTTTTTCAAATCGGTTCATTAATGGCGGAGTTCTGAGGTAACAAACATTTAAAAAAAAACATACAACCGAATTGAGAACCTCCTCCTTTTTTTGAAGTCGGTTAAAAAGTGTCGCAAGGTGTGACTTTACGCGGAACTTTAACGGGCTATATCTAAATCTTTTTTTGTTTGAATGAGAAAAGAAAAAATATGTGTCCAATATTTTTTGATAATCCAACTGACGGACTAATTAGATTTTTTTAGGAAACTAGCCTATTAGTTAGTCAAGAGATGAAGGTATTATTGGGTATTATGATATATTGCTAAATATAAGGATAAGATTGTTATTAAATAATAAAATTATTTTGTGGTTTTTCCCTGAAATCGAATGCCGGAAAGAAATCGAAGTATCCAACCGACGATTACATTCTTACAAGCCAAATCACCTCTTATTATGAGTTTAAGAAACCCAAATTAGTTAATTCGCGTAATTATCTTACTAATATTTTATATGCAAAAGTTTGGATGGATGTTTGTTCCTCAATCACGCCAGAATGGCTGAACGGATCTGGGTGTTTTTTTTTCTAGTGGTAGTTAATAATAGGGGTGACGAGCCGTAATACATGCGGGGGAAGTCGCGGGCACATCTAGTTGTACATAACTGAGTATTGTTTTATTGTGTACAAGAATTCTGAAAACGCGTTTTTTGGTCTCTGCTGGTCATAGAGAAAGCCTGGACACTGTTTTTAATTTTTTCTAGTCAGTGTACAGGAATCGACTTTTTACAGTTTTTTGATAATGTATAGACTAAGATTTCCATCTGTCATAGTATGAGTGTAAGTTCTGCTTAGTTTCTTAGCTAATCATCTAGATAATTGATGTGATTGATATAAAGAATTTGTTTTTATTAAGTGAAAGCTAAAAGTACTTCAATATAACTATACAACAAAATCTTAATATAACGCCATGCTCATTTTAAACATAGTATCTTAGTAGCAAAAACGTGGGTAAGCGAGGTCACCACTCTGACCCACTTAGCATGTACTATAGTCGTAGGCCGTAGTGGTCATTGCGAAGTCACAAAGCAGCAAGGCTCAGAAGATCGTATCTGTGCGTACTTGTCACATAATACACTTACAGGAGAGACTGGGCTATTTTTCTTATCTTCTCGAGTATGGCATTTCCACCTTTTATTTGTGGCTAGGCCTATACACTATAGTGAGATGTATCATCATCATTTCAGTCACATGACGTCCAATGCTGAACATATGCCTCCCTCAATGACTTCCAGATTTGCCGGTTGGAAGCGGTCTGCATCCGGCGGCTTCCTGAAACCTTCCCAGGTCGTCTGTCCACCTTGTGGGTCGACGTCCTACGCTGCGCTTGCCAGTACGTGACTTCCATTTTAGAACATTTCTGCCCCATAGGCCGTCAGTTCTGCTCTGTAACCTGCCTACTGCCACTTTAGCTTGCTAATCCGTTCGGCTATGTCAGCAACTCTCAGATCTCCTCATTTCTGATTCGATCTCGCAAAGAAACACCGAGCATAGTTATTTCCATGGCACGCTGTGCAACCTTAAACTTTCTAATGAGTCCATAATCGAGAGGCCACGTTTCCGTTCCATATGTCATCACTGGTAGCACACACTTGTTGTAGACTTTCGACTGTAGGCACTGAGGTATATTGGACGAGAAGACGTTGTGTAGATTCCCAAACGCTGCCGAGCTGAGTTGGATTCGACGACTGGCCTCCTACTCAAAATTGGACCTGCCCAACTGGATCACTTGTCTCAGTAGACATATTATATTTGTCAGCAATTTCGTGAGTAGAGCTCCCAGCTGATACTTGGTAGGGCGCAAGTTATTATACAAAGGTATTTTTTTCTTGGCTAGATGTTGATTACTGGTTATATCTATACTATGGATACCATGGCGTATTGTTCACGTTTAAACAGGTTGACGAACTGCGTTACGAAATTTTACTACATTTAGATACATCTTAGCGTAATTTGAGAGGTATGTCACAAGGGCAAATGTTACATTGTTCTGACAATGGAAATTATTTGACATCTTTATTGAAGACTGCAAGCAGCAAATGGCATAATATTTTTACGAAATAACTAAATAAATATACATCAGAAACACCAATTGAATTAGGTCAGAAATGCCAATGATCTCACAACCAGGGACGCCCAGGTCCGTGCGAAGTGGAGGAGTAAATCAAGGGAAGCGGACCCTGGACTCCAAAGCGATGGCTTTGGACGCAACCGGGATTGACCGTAAAGATGATGATGATGTCAAAAACACAAATTGTTATAGTTTAGAAGTAAGAAATCAACTTCCTTGTGTTACTCGGTGGACAACGATTTTAATTTGGCTAAAGGCGTCTCTTAGATATTAAGATGAGAGTCAAATACAATAAATATTCCTGAATTGATTTCACCGGGAATTGAAATCGACTTGTCAAAAGAATTAAATCATCTAAAGTATCCAAGGTCTTTTGTTTTTAACCGACTTCAAAAAAAGGAGGAGATTCTCAGTTCGGTTGTATGTTTTTTTTTAATGTTTGTTACCTCAGAACTCCGCCATTAATGAACCGATTTGAAAAATTCTTTCTACAATTGAATGGATATACCTCCAGATTAGTCCCATTTTTTTCAAACTTCAATTCTGTGACTGCGACACTACTATAATGTTAAACAATAATGTTTTTAAGATATAATTGGCAAGAGACCGGATGGTCTTACGCTCGTTCCCTGGGAGCGGGGACGGGCTTTAGTATGGGACGCGACTTGTGTCGACACTTTAGCCCCTTCTCATCTTAGGGAATCAGGTGTTAAAGCTGGAGCTGCAGCGGAGTCCGCATAAAATGCCAAGCGGCGCAAATACGTGTCACTTGCAAGTGATTACGTGTTTGCGCCATTTGGCGTTGAGACTTTTGGACCGTGGGGACCGAGTGCAAAATTACTTTTCGGAAAAATAACTTCACATTTAGTTTCGATTTGAGAAAATGCTGGCTCGTTCGTTTAGCCATTCAGCGGGGAAACGCTGATAGCATTATCGCCTCTTTGCCTCATGGACACACTTTCATTTTTAAATAGGTTGTTTTTAGTTTTAGGTTAGTTTATTTTCGTGTAATTGAAATTTTAATTGTTATTGAACAAGAAACTATGCTCTCAGTTATAATTCATTAGGCCAGGTGTTCTAAACCGGTGGTCCCTGGAAGCATCAGAAGTGGACCGCGAAGCCAACCTAAAATTATAGATAGAACAACCTTTTTTTCATTTGCATTTACTTTAAATTACCTCTAACCGGTGGTCCTTGGTATAACAAATATTGACAAATGGTCCCTCATCACTAAATTAATAAGGTTAAGAACCACTGCATTAGGCCATAAACTAAATAAGTTACGACATGTAAAACTAACTATTAATAGAGTAATTGAACCACAAGCTACCTACATTCCGTGATGGCATTTTTTCGAGCTGCACGCACCATCGATCTGTTCTGTCATTATGTCAGGGACAATGCATCGCTATGCCTCCCACGACAAGCTCCGGTGATCATTTGGATCGCGAACGAATTGAGATGAGAAAAAATTATCGGACTAATTGAAATGTATGAAAAACTAAAAATAGTTTTCTGAACGCTTTAAGAGCTGATAGCTTAAGTGAAACTAGTGTTGCCGAAAAGAGTTTCACAATCGATACATTACATTATATTAAAAGAAGATGTCAGATTATTAATGAATTAAACAAAATTGGTACAACACAAACAAGACAAAACATTATAATACGATTTCACATAATAATTAATGCCTGAGTCTGAACATATTATAATCTAAATATTTCTTAACGGTGTAGTAACACTGTTCTTGTAACAACAACTTTACTGTCTTCTGAAACCGTGTTTTTGAGAGAGTTTGGAATTCTGTGATCGTAAGTTCTGAAATCACAAAAAAAAACTTGCTAACACTAAGCCACCGACCAGCGGCCATTAGTTTGTATGAAGCAGTGAACTTTTTTTAGATCACTATATTGGTTCCATAGAAAAAGTTGTTGTATTTCAGCACCAGAATCAGCCCCTAGGAGGTTGTTGATGTTTTACAAACAACCCTGTATACCGCCGTTTGCTATTTCGAGCGATTCCTGGGACTTGCCTTTGGGTTTATTGCTTAGGCCCAATTGTAAAACCTTCCTATTTCGTGTTATAATCAAAACTGAGTTTAAAATGACTTTTGTTATCTGTCACAAAGAGCCTAGAAATGTAAAGACAGATGGACATAAAGAGTTCTGCTGTTTGCAATTCTTTGCCAATTGTTGAGTCGTAGAAGAAAATATAAATAAATAAAAATAAATAGTTTCCACAGTCACACCAATTGGCTAGCCCCAAACTAAGCAAAGCTTGTACTATGGAGACTAGATAACGGATAAACATACATAAATACGTTTATAAACAAACAAATGATCGTGCTCATCACACAAACATTTGCCCCTTGCGGGATTCGAACCCGCAACCGCTGGCTTTGTAGTCCGGAGCGCGAACAACCAGACGGTCATCAAATATGACTCCTATTCATCGGGCGGTCATCACACACTATAATGTAGCCAATCCAGATATTCAAGAATATTTTTTAGGGTTCTGTACCTCAAAAGAAAAAAAGGAATTCTTATATGTATATATATCTATTTATGTATGTAGATCTATTTTTGACATGTTCATGCAAAATTGTACACCGCTTCGGTGCGGCATGTTGAAACCAAGCGTAATGACCTATCACCTGTTTACCAAGTACACATGTCCGAACAAATAAATGATTATTTTATTTTTATTTTATTTATATGATCATTTCGTTGTCGGTCTGTCAAGAGTATTCTTGTCAGAAACGCGTAGAGGTTTCAAGTTGAAATTAATGTCAAATACCTACTCAGCCCCCTTATCTGACTACCAAAACACGATATGATATGTTAAAGTCGACACCAACGGTCTTTTTTTTAAATATGATAAACATAGACGCCTCGTTAATTTTTTTATCGAAACAGCGATCATATTAAAATGGGACGTCACCGGCACGGCGATTCAACATATTTTTGCATGTTATATCTATCATATTTTTGCAGTCGATGTCGATAAATCGCTATATCATATCATATCATATCGTGTTTGGGTGGTCATGCATGCTAGGGGGACGGGTCTGCAATTTCTTGGAGCTGTGAAAGAATCAAACTTTAACGTCCGTTGCTTTTATCAAAAAGTACGGCTATTTATGCCGCAAATTTAGACACTTGCAAGGAAATCAAAAATAAAGGGTGCGTCCCGTTGGCCAAGAATCAAGAAATTTTGCAAAAATCACTAAAGGGGACACTCCTGAAACCGTAAAATTGTATTTATACCACAAAAAAAAACAACATTGTTGTGATGTTGTTTTTTTTCAACATTATTTACATACCTACCTACAAAGAACCTTCGATGCATGTGTGCGACTCGAACTTAACTGTATTTTTTTATTTATGGTTACATTAACTTCTAAAAACAACTCGTTTGACCTTCCTCAAAAAGTCTGGGCAAATGATTCACTTGCTTCAATTTTACAAAGCTTTGTTTATTTCTGTTACGTCAGTAGTTCAACTAGTGACGTATGTTTTTAACCGATTTCAGAAAAGGAGATGTTTACAATTTTGCGCTTCTTTTTGTTTACGCGTTACTTTTTATTTAAATGTTAGACTTAAACAATTATTTTTGTAGACAGTGCAAATATTGAAATCAGTCCTATTTAAATTCTATGCAGTTTGTTGAAGTTTCGTCATAAATCGATTTCTTATCGTACCTTGACTACATTAATTACACTTAGCATTACTATGCTTTGCTATTAAAAATAAAACTTTTATAATAAAATGATTAAGTTAAGATGTAAATAATCATTAAGAAGTCGGGCGGGACCAAGTAAGAAACACGTATTTCGATCATCATTATTCTGATCAGCCCACATTAGTCCACCGCTGGACATAGGATCACAATGCACGCCACTGAGCCCGATCCTCGGCTATTCTTTTCCATCCACTGCCAGCACAGCCTTGCGCTGCGCTTGCCAAGTCGTGGTCTAGAATCAAGAACACTATTAATGAACCTATTTGAAAAATTATATTTTTAATTGAAAGGGTATACCTCCAGATTGGTCCCATTTTTTTAAAAGTCAATTCTGATAATGGGATCCATGAGGAATTGAGGGATTTCTTAAAGTATTATAGGTATACATATAGCGATTTTAGTATCTATATTTAACAACAAGTCAAGCATTTGCATTCAGAAAGTATCATTTGCTGAGGTGGAACTGATAAAGGAGACCATAGTTGGCCACAATAGTCTTCCACGAGTAAGGTACGCATGCCCCACCTACGCGATAAGATATTTTCATTAAGACAGTTAAGCCTTGCCATAGTCGACAAATCAAATTTTAACAAATGATTCTGGTAAGAATGATACCATCAAACTGATCTGATGAAGAAGGCGGAAGGTAAGCACCGGAACTCTGTGATAAAACAATGTATCATAGCCGTGTTTGGACTTATTTGAATCGTCATGAGAAGCAATTTAGCTATAATTACATCACAGATCGACGTTCAGAATGTAAAGAAATACTAAAAAACAGACAAATAAAACAAATTTATATAAAAAAATAACCGACTTCAAAAACACTAAAAAGCTACAAAACAAACAATCACATTCAAACATACCATGGCACCGACTCCAATAATAACTGTTTATTATTATTGTTTAAAGTTATTTTTAGTTTTTAGTGTTTTTGAAGTCAGTTATTTTTTTTAAAAAAAAATTGTTTTTGTAAAAAGTTATTTGCTACATACCCAGTCTCTACTTAGTGGTTATTTAGAGGAATGTCCGTTTAAAAATCATGCTCTTATAGTATACAAAGATTCGTTATACTATGAGTAATACCTCAACCTCAGGTACTGATTAGTCATTAGATAACTATGTCGTTTAGGTATAACTAGATTTATTGAATACCTCACGTATGCGCCGAGCTGTGTGCGTAGTCGTGAGATAACTCGAATATAATGGGATGTAATTACACATTTTTGCTAGAACAATAGTTGTCTGTGTTAAAAAGATAAGTATAAAATTGTTGTTTTTGATGCAAACTAATATACTGTAAAAGATAGACAAATAGATAGATACACTAGGCGACCTCCGTAGCCGAGAGGCGAGCATACCGGACTTGGTGTCGCTGTCTCTGAGGTTCCGGATTCGATTCCTGGTCGGTCAATGTAGGAAAATAACTTTTCTATATTGTCTCGGGTCTGGGTGTTGTGGTGCCGTCGTTGTTTCTGATTTCTGTAACAAAAATGCTTAAGCTACTTATCATAGGATCAGAGCAATGTATGTGATGTTGTCCAATATTTATTGATTTATATTTTATTGCAAACTGACATAGCTCAACAAATTGCAAAGCTTAATAGCAAATATGGGGGAAAAAGCTTCTTAAGTCCAGGTGTAGAGTTTGTGAAGTTAAGGTGTGTAGTCAGAAGCTTGGCTTTACATAATATTTGATAACTTTTTGACAGTACGTGTCATATAGTCTCACCTTGGCAACATTTAAATAAAAATGTTTTTGGTTGGATTCCACTTCTTTTTGTAAGTACTTCATCATCATCATGTCAGCCTATTGCAGTCTATTGCTGGACGTAAGCCTTCCTCTAAGAGCACGAATAATAATAAAAAGAACACGATTTCCCGCTTTTTTCATCTAGCCACAACAAGCTATCTTCCTAAGGTCGTCGGTCCATTGAGTTGGGGGGCGTCCTACACGTTTGCCCAGGCGCGGTCTCCACTTGAGAACCCGTTTATTCCACCTTTCATCGGTTTTGCGACAGATCTATAATCTAAATTATAAAAGCTATGCAATTGAAACTTTATAAGTTTAATAAATTTACTATTAACATCCTATCCCGAGAATTTTGATTATTACGAGAACTAACGGCCTTGTATTACGAGATAATAGACAATTAACTATGGGTATCTCCTAGCACAACAAGATTACACCCACTTTAAAAAAAAATATTTTCTAAATTGACTCTAACCGCGGAATCGAACCCAAAAACTCTGCGTTCGAGGCCACACCACACCACTATGTCAAACGTATCTGTTACTACAATTAGACAGTCGATTAATAGTCATTTATTCAGTACAAGAATTCTAAAAACGCAAAAAAATATTGGACTCCACTGATCATAGAGGAAGCCTGAGGAATGTTTGTGCTATTTCTAGTCAATGTACAGGAATTGACTTTTTACAGTTTTATTAGTTATGTATTCTTCCGGGCACTTAAACACGTCCCAAAAATATTTTTAAAAATATGTATCTGTTGCCCGCGAATTCGTTCGCGTGGACTTTATTTTGACTAACTATAAATAAATAAATAAATAAATTGTTTTCACAATCACACCAATTATCTAGCCCCAAACTAAACAAAGCTTGTACTATGGCGACTAGATAACGGATAAACATACTTAAATACTTTTATAAACATCCATGACTTAGGTACAAATCCTCGTGCTCATCACACTAACATTTGCCCCTTGCGGGATTCGAACCCGCAACCGCTGGATTTGTAGTCCGGAGCGCGAACCACTACACCAGACGGTCGTCAACTATAGTTTTGTAATGACCACGCGAACGATGTCGCGGGCAACAGCTAGTGTCTATGTATGTATCGAGCACTGCATCATCATCATCATCATCATTTCAGCCATAGGCCGAACATTGTTGAACATAGGTCTCCAGCCCCCCTAGCATAACCACCAAAACACGATATGATATGATATGATATAGCGATATATCGACACAAACTGTAAAAATATAAAAGATATAGCCTATATTTTGAATTTTTATCGAAACAGCAATCATAGTATGTGACGTCACCGGCACGGCGATTCAACATGGCGGCTATATCTATCATATTTTTACAGTTGGTGTCGATATATCGCTATATCATATCGTGTTTTAGTGCTCACGCTAGGAGGGCAGATCGATTTACAACATTGACTTCCAGATTGGCCGGTGGGATTTTTATTTATTTAAAGCAAACCCGATAAATATTAAAATCGTTGTACATCTGCTGAGTAATCAACAAAATCACAGATAAAGCTACGTGCTTGCGACACTTGATCAAGGCTGCGCGAAGAATGCTGCGCGAACGGCGAAGGTCGCATTCGGACGTGCGCGGGCGACGATGCACATTTATCTATTAGATGATTTTATCTATGCTTATCTGTGGATTTAAAGATGAACTATAACTTTTAACTTATTAATAACTTAATAACTATTTCTTTTCTACTAATAAATCCATATTTTGGACATGTGTAGTAATATATTTATTTGTTAACTGTTATTTTTGTTAGTAACTGCTATTTTATGCTAAATACATCCAAAAAAGATATGTAAATAGAAAACGTTTATTTGACATATTATGTGAAAGAAAAATACATAACTTACAACTATAAAGGGTATCTGATATGTGTGATGATGTTAAATAACTTCCAAAAAGAAGTAAATAAATAAATCATTATGAAGTCGAGCGCGACCAAGTAGGTATAAGGATGAACAATAATTTTATTACATTTCATACTTGGCCCCACTCATTTCATCATTTCAACTTTAAAATTATTATATCACCTCTTAACTAGACTTCTGGTATAGATTTCGTCTGGTATAGAATGCCAAATGGCATTAAGTACAGTTAGATTTTTAATTCTGTGCATTTCAATTTATTCATTTAAACTTTTCAAACAAATACTAATTAGTCAGTTACATTTTTGAAAGTTCACCCCTTAAGAATAAGACATATTTGCGTCAAAAAATCGCAAGAAGCCGCTATTTCTAAGTTGAAAACTTTAAAGTTAGAATTGTCCAGCGAAACTCAATGACCAACAAATGAACCATATCCCGCTTAACAGATATAATAGCAATTGAACAAGCGATGCGAATCCAGCGGCGTCACCAGTTATTTGAAGCTTATGACCAAACATAATGTTATTCGAAAAAAAAAACGACTTCAAAAAACTAAAACGCTAAAAATAATCTTAACACTTAAGTACCTAATCAGTTACTTTTGGAGTCGGTGCAAACGAAAAGATAGAATCTCTTATCGACTGGCACCGACTCCAAAAGTAACTGATTAGGTACTTAAGTGTTAAGATTATTATTAGCTTTTTAGTTTTTTAAGTCTGTTTTTATTTTTTTAATAAAATTAACTCATTTTATCTATTTTAGTGATAAATCCTAATCAAAACAAATCTTACGAGTGCATACATAATCTAACTGCTGAACACCGATTTCATTTCATATTTTTCTACCCTTAAGGGTATTTTTTTTTCCCGAAAATGTTGTATTATAGTATCTTTGAAGTATAAGCTATTCATTAAAAAAATAATCATCAAAATCGGTCCACATTTGGCAAAGATATGAGGTAAGATAGATACTAAAATCAGTTAGCGGGGTACGGAGTTCATGCAATGTTTGATGATTTTCATAAAGATCCCATCAGCAGAATTTAACCAAATTTATATGGGACCATTCTGAAAGTATTACCTTTCAAACAAAAAAATATTATCGCAATCGGTCAACGTAGTAACGAATGATCGCTGAACATAAGTACATAAATAATAAAATAAAAAAAGATCCGACGAATTGAGAACCTCCTCCTTTTTTGAAGTCGGATAAAAACAGATCTTATATATTCTTATACATACTAGGTTACAAATCTTAATTATATTCATACTAGCTTCCGCACGCGGCTTCGCCCGCGTGGAGTTCGGTCTGTCAATTACTCTCTAACAAAGACCAAATAATGTATTATTTTAGAACAAATTTTAGTATCATAAAATTTTATTTAAAAAAATAAAACCGACTTCAAAACACTAAAATGCTAAAAATAACCCTAACACTTAAGTACCTAATCAGTTACTTTTGGAGTCGGTGCCAGCCAATGAGAGATTCAATGTTTTTGTGGAACCCTTGTGGATTCGTCATGTCTGTCTGTCCGTTCGTATGTCACAGCCGCTTTTTTCCGAAACTATAAGAACTATACTGTTTAAACTTGGTAAGTAGATGTATTCTGTGAACCGCATTAAGATTATCACACAAAAAGAGAAAAAGAAAAAAAAACAAATTTTGGGGGTTTCCCATACTTAAAACTAAAACTCAAAATGTTTTTCATCTAACGGTATCTATGGATAAGTCTTTAAAAATGATATATTGAGGTAGATAGATATTCTAATATTTTTTTTTTTCTAAACTGAATAGTTTGCGCGAGAGACATTTCAAAAGTGGTAAAATTTGTGTGATGAAAAAAATATATTATGATGTACATTACCATGCAAACTTCCACCGAAAATTGGTTTGAACGAGATCTAGTAAGTAGTTTTTTTTTTATAGGGCTGCACTAAAAGTATCGGGAATGGAATATTTCCACTGTTCCTGTCATATTAAAATCTTTTTAATTGCAAACTCCTTGGTTTTAAAAATCGAATACCATTTATTTATTTAAAAAAAGATTCTCTGTCTTATCACAAGGTCTTGTCAAACTTGTTTAGTCGTTGAGAAAATGGAATTGACTCGAGAAAATTCAAGAGCGATGATTTATTATGTCTTTCGAAGTGGTTTAACACAAAAACAGTGTGTTAACCGGATGATTTCTGCATTTGGTAATAAAACCCCATCCAAAACCACAACTTATCGCTAGTTTGCTGAATTTCAACGTGGACGTGTCAAGCTCAGTGATGATCCCCGTCAAGGTCGTCCAAAAACTGCAGTCACCCAAGAAAACGTTGATGCTGTGCGTAAGCTGATTGAGGAAGATCGACATGTGATATACCGCGAAATTCAGGCAACTTTAGACATTGGCATGAATCAAATACAAATAATCTTGCATGAACAATTAGGTGTAAAAAAGTTGTTTTCCCGATGGATACCGCATTCGCTCTGTGAAGAGCAAAAAGCGACTCGCGTTACTTGGTGCGTCAGAACTCTCGAAAGATTCCACGCAGGATCCTCAAATGCTGTATACAACATCGTATCAGGTGACAAATCCTGGATATACGCGTACGAACCCGAAACAAAAAACCAGTCACGAGTGTGGGTGTTCGAAAATGAGTTAAAGCCAACAAAAATTGTTCGTTCACGGAGTGTTGCAAAAAAAATGGTGGCCACGTTTGTCTCCAAAACCGGCCATGTTGCGACTATTCCTCTTGAGGGACAAAGAACGGTTAATGCAGAATGGTATGCTAGCATTTGTTTGCCACAGGTCGTTTCTGAACTCCGTAAAGAGAACTGCAACCGCCGCATCATCCTCCATCACGACAATGTGAGTTCTCACACCGCGCACAGAACAAAAGAGTTTTTAGAGCAAGAAAACATAGAATTATTAGACCATCCGCCGTACAGCCCCGACCTAAGCCCTAATGATTTCTATACTTTCCCTAAAATAAAGAATAAATTGCGTGGTCAGAGATTTTCATCACCTGAAGAAGCGGCGGCGGAAGGCGTCTACGCCTACAAAACGGCCATTTTGGAGACCCAAACTTCCGAATGGAATGGTTGCTTCAATGATTGGTTCCGCCGTATGGAAAAATGTGTCAAATTTCGCGCTGAATACTTTGAAAAGCAAAAAATTAAATTAAATACATTTTTAAATAGTAATGTTGTGTCACTTCCTTGATTCCCGAAATTTTCAGTGCCGCCCGTACGTCATAAATCGTAAACAGCAATTTACCTTTCATTCAATCAACTAAAATATAAAAATTTGACGTTTTGTGGTAGGTTAACGAGCTGTCGTCTGTACCTACAAAATTGTACGGAACTGTGGGCGAGTCCGACTCACACTTGTCCGGTTTAAGTAGGTAAGCCTTGCCGGGACACGGTTGCGAAACCACTGTTTTCTGACAAGGGAGTCCCAACCTACTGCTGCACCCGTGGCGGTAGGTAAGGCAAAAAGGATTTTTCCTGCGATTAAAAAAGAGCGGTCGGCCTACGCTATGACAAAGCAGCGGCATAGTGTATTTAATTTGTGTTTAATATTAAGACCTTTACCATGAATGTATTCTGGAAAGTACATTTTATGATTTATGATTTCTGAAAAACTGCAAAACGCTAGATAAATAAATTAACTTCTTCAATATAATTTGTATGAACAGTGCTGTCTTCCATTGCAGCTGTGCCATAGAGTTTTAATAGCACCTTATATTAATATATCTCTATACAGGGTTACATTGCAAAAGGGTGCCAGAGTCAGAGTCAGTAACTTAATCGAACTATACAAATATTATTTTTTTACATTGAATTATTCCTTAAAAAGCATACGCGTGGATAATTTAAGCCATTCTGAAAAACTGCACCATTTGTGCACTGCGTAAGATCCTTAGGTTCCCCGTACCTACCTACGGTCATTAATCGGCTTTCGTAATCTCTCAATTGACTTTATTTTCGGATATTTATAAGTATTTTTTTTCTAACATACGATTATTAAAAATAATAACGATTAAAACGCTTCTTTATATTATGCCCTCGATCCTTTTTTTTCCGTTTTCAATGTAACCCTGTATATAAGATTTACTACGTCGTCTTCGGTAGCTAACGAATACCAACTCCATAGTGTTTATCGTGGCGGGGTGGGGTTACGAGTTCTGGTACAATATTTCGTCTTTTTCTAATCCATACAGTATGGAGGAGACGGCAATACCTACTTTTGAATTGTCAAATCGCGTTTTAATGATGATGTCAGACGAGTACGCTCTTGTTTACGTGTTTTCTACCTTTTGCGTTGCGACTTCTTTGAGAAATGTATTTTATATTTATATTTTTAACGTCTTGACTAAACAACATCTGTCTTAAAGTAATTTTATATAACATTAATAAGTTTGATAAAATTGCATGAAACGAAGGTAACATTTTTAACGTGATTGTGTAGTAATAAGAATTTACAAGTTGAGAAATGAATGTTATAAAAAAAAGTGACACATGTATCCAAAAATAGAAAAGGAAATTGTTCCTTCTCTTACCATGACTTCTCATTACAAGTACATACAAAGATATAAGTACCTACTTACTTGTGATGAGAAGGTAAGAAGTAAGAAAGTTAAGCTAGATAGCTAAAGCACTTGTGTTACAAAAAAGAAAGAAACGAATGCACCAGAACACCCAGACCCGAGACAATATAAAAAAGTAATCTTTCTACATTGACCGAATTAGAAATACGAAAGTTTGGGGTCGAAATCGAAATCACAAAAAAGAAAAGAGAAAAAAAAACGATTTCCAGTTGTTTATATTCATGAACACATCCGCCTCCTTGAATTGGCTGCTGTTCAAAACCACACCCTGTATAACAAATCTGTTTGTCCGTTTGCTTTTAGGACACAATGCATTTGTATTTGCATAATAGTCAAATTAGAATCTACAAGGAATCGAACCCACATCGCGAGGTTAAAGTCATCATTCTAATAACTTGTCGTTGCGGCTATAATTATGTAAGACCGTGTTTGTCCTACATCGCGTGTTATATAACATATTTATGTACTTGCTGACATAATAAACGTTCAATAATTTATACAATGCTTGCTGGTTAAAAGGTAAAGTAGGTTTCCTGTTCTGCGAGAAATGAAAATGGTTTTCTTACTATTTTCACTTGTAATCAAGTAAGCTCTATGTTAAATTAAGATATAAGATTATCTTCTATCTTTAATTTAATATAATTAAATATTACAGTTGTTAAAATTAAGCACATTGAAGATTTTTGGCCTATACGTGAATACCAACATTTGTTTGTTTGTCCTGTAAAAATATGATTTTTTTTCGTCTTTTTATACAAATTTTATCGTCTGTTGCGTAAGTTTGTATGGGATGTCGATAAATTTTCATATAACAAAATGTGTTTACAATGATGTAAATGTCTTGTTGTTGTTGTTAAGTTTGCAAGTATTTTAATATGTGACTTGTTTTGGGTCTTGACAGACGGACAGACAGACAACGCAGTGCTCCTAATAGCGAAACCGTTTTTCATATAGAAGAAAGCAACCCTAAATGTAGGTCAAGGTCATTTTAATTCTCAGAATAACATTTTTATCAATAATATTTTGTGAGGGAAGAAATAATAAATAGAAACGTGTTTTTACTAAATAGTTTTTATTATAAAACGAAACGGCTTAAGACTAGTCTCGGCTTATACATAAAATATTAATTTATTCGTATAAAAATAACTTATCTAAAATAATCATTACATCGTAGTGTGATTTCATGGTTATAATAATCTAATGGATATATAGTTTGCATGCAAAAAATATACTTTTTATATAAGATCTCGTGAACATTTTGTACCTCTATTTGTCTTTGGCATGTTAAAAACACACTGTTTCAAAAATATATTATTTATATTATATATCTAACGTTATTAAATATGGCTTTTTACTGTAAAAGGACGGAAATAAATTTCACATTCAAAACTTATTACTAAAATCAAAAGTTCTTAATTTACAGAAAAAAATTATGTAAACACGTAAAATGAGGGTACATCTGGCACGTAGTGTTACATAATTATGTTGCAACTCATATGTCAAATTCATTTAGCATACATATTGCGTAAAAATTAACATATAGAAGGCCCAATCGGGCGTAGCACAACAAACGGTTACAAAACAACCATTGACACAGAGTTACCTAACGCGACCTCAAAAAAGGTACCGCGATACACGATTTAGTACTACGCTAAGTACCAATTTTGAGGTCACATTTTTCTCATACTTATCTAACTAAAGTCGACGCACAAGGCTTCGCGTTTGGCCAAACGAGTTACGAAACCAACCGTCGATACTATGCCACTTCATCTTGGTGGGGACTCGAAAGAGGTCAGATCTAAGGCACGGCAATTGAGTCTCATACGCCCTGAGTCATGAAGGATGCAAGTGATTGAACTCATGACCGGGCCAGGGATCAAACCTCAGACAATTTAACTAACCTAATCACGCCTAATTAAAATATTAAGAACACGGAATGTCTGAGTCATCATTATCTTTTAACAAAGAATAGATCATCGAGCATGCCTAGAAATATTCAGATAGACTTTCAGAAGAAAGCGGAACTGCTTCAGGCAATATCGTATCGAAAATTCGAAATATGGCGGTCGATTGTGACATTAATACTGAACTAACACTCGGTCTCACCTTCTTTCCTCTCTGTGATATAATGTTCCACTTCTCTTAAAGAATGGAATAGCTTCCACGCTATTATAGCACCAGTTATTTCTACTATAGCGATGAGCAGCGACGCACCAGCGATGGAGGAGCTGATGATCTTAGTGTAAACAGCCGCCACTTTGGCACAACCTAATCGTTCGTTCGCTTCTTTGTCAGTAAAGTCGCAGGTTGCTCTGTAGTAGCTGTCAGCGCAGCAAGTCAAAGGCAAATCGTTTCGGAAACTTCTGTAATCACGAGCATCGTTGGCACCACAGCATCTCAACCTTCTCTCGATCCTTCCAAACGATCGCAACGCATCCGGGTTGGACTGTGAGTTGTAGTATCCATCGTACACTGTGTCCTTTATAAACCGATCCGTATATTCACTATCAACAAAAACGAAAATCAGAATTGCTGATACGACTTGCAAAAGCACTATTATCAGGATAACCACACCGTAAATGCCAAGTAAACCACGGTTTTCCTTGCTAGCACCGCACCATCCACAGAAAGCCACAAACATGATGAAGATTCCCAACAGGATGAAGAGCCATGGCGCGACCTGAGGCCAGTACACTCGGTAGTCCAGCAGGTAGTGGTTGCTGTTCCTCAAGCTGACAAACTCGGTAAGCTGCACGAAGAACCAGATGCCGGTGGCAGCGGTGGCCAGCCCAAATACTGCGAAGAACACGTTCACGCAGTAAAGGGCCGCTTTCATCATGTCTTCTTTTGCCATTTTGACGTCCGTCCTCTTAGACAGCTGACAACGGAATGAGATGCGCGCGCGGTTTCACACTAGTTTTATTCGCGCTGCGTTTGCACAGGTTTAGGGTTGCCACGCTCGATACTCTAAAAGCTTTTAGTAATATTGTTATGCTAGTGAAAGGAATGCACTTTGCCGATTTATTAACTTACGCTTTCGAATGTGTGTCATAGATTGGGCAATTGATATAATTTGGTTGTTGCATCTAGGAATGGTTGGAAAATAAAAGTTTACTTAATTAAGCAATGAATTTATTTTCGTACGATTTAAATAGCAGTCAAATTACTTGTAGACATTTTTGAGCATAATAATTGCTTATTTTGTTTTGGTTACAAATCTTTTAGTAACATATTTTTTAAATACAATAATGTTACATCGAATACTTCAACCATAAATAAATATTTCCGTAATAAATAACCACTAATGACATTATAATTACTTTTAAAAGAAAACGTTAATTACCACAATGTTAAAATAACACAATGCAGTTACTTATTAATAAAGCTTAACAAACTATAACTTATTTCACATAATATTATAATTTCAACAAAATGTTATCATTGTTAAACAATTAACAATAAGGTTTTTAATAATATTAAACATACGAAATCCCAAGAATCGATTTTGGCAGTTTTGTGTGCGAAATAGAAATTCAAACACTGTAAAAATACGTCTCCAGAACCATTTATGCCTAATATATTTGACCTGAAAATATTTTTAGTATAAAGCTATTGAAGACAGACAACCCTTACTTGTATTTATTTAGGAGTAAACAAAATAATATTATCAGGGTTTTCTCAATGTATCATGACGTCATGTGTTATTGTTTACAAACAATGAATCGTAAAAATACTTGTATCGATTTTGTTTGCCAAAAAAACTGAAATTAAAAATAGTTTTTAATTCATTTATTAACCACTTCTATTACGTCAAAAATTACATTACATTTTAACCTGACTACGAATGTGCTATAATAGAATATTTATCCATGTTTATAACTATTAACCAACACATTTAAGTAGGTACTTCGTAGTCAGGTTTTATTAAATAAAGTAAAAATCACTATAGGTATTAAAATTTATGTAATACTTTGTTATAATGTAACCAGTAAAGTTATTTTAAATGACACAAGTATTTTGTTCTTATTTGACTCATTTCACGGTAGTTTCACGTTCTAAGACCCGTATTACGATGTCATATTCATTCTTAAATATGTTTTAATGATCATAAGTCCATACTCACAGCTTAGTCACGACTGAGTAGCGTTTATAGCTTCGGGCCCGAGACCGGTCTTACTTTGACACACTTTTGTTTTTCTATGCCGATGACGTAATGCAAGGTGTGATCTGTTGCTTCACAGATCTCAAATATTTGTGGGATTAGCGAATTTGTCGATTCAAAATCTGTTTTTCTTTATGCGTGGAAAATCTTTAACTGTCATTAGAAATCGGCCGGTTAGGCACAGCCTAAAACGATAGTGACGCACAATCGTGTGACATCGATTTATGTATTATATTACAAGTTAAAGGTGGTGTGTCAAAGTGTTAATCGAATTCCACGTTGGTAAACACTTATGGGTAACGTTTTTTCAATAAATGAGTCATAGCTTATAATAAAATGTATTGCCAATTTGTATGAGCGAATGAATCAGATAATTTAATCTGTTTTTATAATCGTGTAACAGACATAACAAACTTATTTTACAATTTTGCAAAATTTTAACACGTTCGTGACTCTACCTCACATTATGCTAAATAATATAACACAAGACAATTCATCTTTTAGTTTTATTCCTCTCACGGTTCTCAAGATTAGCTAGTACATACATTTAAATATACTCTCAAGAGTCATGACATCATACTAGGATATATCTTATTGTCATCTAAGTGACAGACCTTTGACCAATTAGGTTAATAAAAGTCATCTCTAAATTATGAATCATAGCACACTTAGGTGGATGGATAGATTACATTGGACGTCCAAAACTCAGTCAACATTTTATGTCATGTAAAATTAATAATTAATTCGTAGTAAAGAATATACAGACTTTTTAGAGTTTACAATCCTATATACGATACATTGGATACGAAAGGCATAAATACCACTACTTTTGATATAAAAAAGATCGATGGTATTAATACTATCGATAGCAAAAGGGTTGAAACTCAATCGAAAAAGTAGAGGTTCAATTCTTTTACCGTAGTAAGTATTATCACAATCTCAAATTCTATCGACTGTGCCTTATACCAGCACCACTAGCAGTGGACCATAAATAACCGATTTAATTGATTAACTATCTATGTTCATAACACCGTTTTTACATGCTGAGATCTTTTATTCTTTCATAGGAAAACAAGGAAAAAATACATAAAATTCTCAGACAAGACATACCAAATGAATTCTTATTTTTCCTTAACTTAGAACATCTAGATTTTAATCATTACAAAACTAATCAGATTCACAAAATTCAGTTTACAATAATTATTATAATAAAACATTTGAAATATCTTATTTTAGATAGAAGATTTTTTTGATAATCTACCATATTTAAAAAATCAAAAAAATTAATAAGTGTTGAAACTTTTCACACTGGAATGTGTCTACAAATAAAGCCATGTCTTAATTGCACAACTGTTACTATGAACTAGTTCGAAACAATAACTAGTTTCCAGTAATCACTTAGTAATTAAGGATTAATTACAAAATACTTCCGTCAAACCTCAATGACTAATAATACTATTTACATGTTTAGAAATATTTAAAAACTATTTATATGAGATAACTCCAAAAATATCTTAAATATTAAAACAAATATTGACAGGTGGTAACTTGTCTTAAACTTAAATAAAATTGTGATGTTATGTAGTATTATTTCAATACGTTTCTATTAAATAAAACTTTGTACCAAAACTTTTAACTTTTACAAGCAAAAACAAAATTAAACTTAAAAGTAATAAAGCAAATTAAAAAACGTAAAGAAAGAAAATCTAATATTTTACTAACATACTTATATTCAAAGTTCTCTCTTGCGTAAGCCTTGGAAATCAGTCAGTTGACACATGTATGGAAAATCAACTTTACAAGTTGCACCTAGTTAGTCACTTTCTACAAACGAGAATTGAAAAACTAAGAAAACATGCATACAAAACGGGGCTCAGAACAGTCCCTTGAGGTGCGCCACACAGTGTCATTATGAAACCAAATTGCTTTTCCAATTGGAACTTTAACACGAACTACGATGACTCATAATTGAGTGTGACTCATTTACAATAACACCTTTTTGCTCTCGAACTCAACTTGCGCGTTTTCCACTTTCCTTGGTCGTCTTCTTAACTTCTTAGATACTTGAATAGATGTCAGTAGATTTATAATACCGATTACTGCTATCAGGATTGAAACTGCTGACAATACCTTTACTGCTATGCTCGAATATTGAGTCACAACTTCAGTACACCCGTGTCTCTCGTTCGCTCTTTTGTTCGTAATGTCACAATCAATTGCGTATGGCTCCAAAAACCCGTGGTAGTACACATCACAGCAGGACTGAGGGAAATTATCCTTCCAATTCACGTAGTCTCTTGGCCCATCAGCTCCACAACACTGCATTCTTTTCTCGATACTCCCGAAAGCTGTCGCCACGTCTGGATCAGTTTTTGATTGGAAATATACATCCCAAACCGTGTCTTTAATAAAATCTGACGCCACTTTATTATCAACGAACACCAGTGCCACTATTGCTGCAGTTATCGCCGCAACTATTGATATAGACACGAAAATTATGTGCGTGTAAACCATCCCCTTGCTTGATTTGCTGGCACCGTATACTCCACAGCACGAAAGGAACATAACCAGAAATCCGACCAGGATGAAAAGCCATGGGATCACTTGCGGCCAGTATAAATTGTAGTCCAGAAGATAGTGGTTGCTGTTTCGGAGATCCGTGATTTGTTTCACTTCGATGTAGAGCCATAGAGAGGTGCATGTCAAGGCAAGGCCCAGAACTGCGTGGATCGCGTTAGTGACGTAAACACAAGATTTAGACATGGCGCGCGACTGTGTCGTTCTAACGTTCGCAATGAAATGGCGTGCGCGCGCGCTTCGTCTGCTATATGACCGCCACTTCTTGCGATCAAGGTTGTATCTATATGCCAGGAGTACTTCCTTCGATGAGTCAAGAATGATTCTGGTTTCCTCATGCTCCATTTGTTGACGTCTGTTTTTCTAGGATAAAGAAGGGAAGTTTCCTCTTAACTTGTGATGTCTTATAGGTATGACAAAATATTATTTAGCCTGGTTGAATGTCTCATAACAATAAACTCGCTTTATAATATCTGTACTTACCTATCTTTATGTTCTTTGTGTATGTTATAAAACTTTACTCTTAAATTTAAGTGTTAGACTTAAACATGATCCGGTGTCGACAATTTATTTATTTTAGGCATGTTCTTACATACCTACAACTTTCTTATAAATATTTTATATTTACAGGCAATCCTTTTATTGCATTTGAAGCGATTGCGATCTTACAATCCTTGGACAAGGGAACAAGTCAGTTTGAATACAATTATTCTGTTAAGAATTTATTAATAAAATAGTCAAAAATCATTTATTCAATTTAGGACAGAAAATTGCCACTTATGAACGTCAATAACAACATTATGGGCCCTTAAGTGGCTAGAACATATTGTCTCCTTATTTTTTGTGCCCTACTAGGCAAGTGCTGAGAAGAAACTCAGCACATATAAATATGAACTCAGCATAAATAAATATTGAATTACCACTGATTGATACATAGATCTATTTCAAGTTACATTACGTTTCAGTTATAAAGTGAATACTAAATATAAAACAAATGAATAATTTTAGTAGGTAAGCTACTGTAATTCATTGGTCTATAAGTTAGGTAATCCTAATTGAGTGCACGTAACACTGATACAAACCAAATGACTTATATAGCGACTAACACCACATTATTTTCACTTGTAGGTATTAAATATAACACATGACTACACTTGAATAACTATGATACAAAATTTCAGTGTCTCTTGTCTTCATAACACCTGTAACGTACCTAAGTAAGTAATGTTAAGTAGGTAATGTAAATAAAACTAAGTGAAAGCTATGGTACTGCAAAACATAATGCATAGACATACTCTTTTTTTTAAAACTTTAATGAACGTTTTTTACAACCTCGCGTGAAAATATTGAGTAGTAGTAGTATTGAGGATGCAGGCCGCTTCCAACCGCAAGCTCGAAGTCACTGGGGGAGGCCTATGTTCAGCTGTGGTAGTAGAGTAGTTGATAAATTAATAAACATGCGACAGACAACATCCCAAATCCCAATTATCATGATCTCGACGTAAGAAATTAAAATCTTTGTACGACAACAGTGGGTCAACCCAAAAACTTAAAGGTGATTAAACTGTTTATCAACTTTATGTTTTATGCGTAGGGATCAATATTAATTGAGAAAAATTGACATTGTGGTAGGTTGACGTGCTGTTGTCGGTACCAGACAATGTATTTTGCCAGGAGCATCTCCCAACACGTTTATTTGACCCGAACCAGAAATCGAACCTGTGACCCTTTTGCGTTTAAAGTAAATTACTGCGCCACTACACCATCCGGGTTGTCCAATCGAAATACGATGCATATATTTCTGTGTTCGCAAGTTATTATAGGTCTCTAGGGTATTATCTCTGTATTTATACATTTATTGTAACAAAATAATTTAGGAATAGATACTAATTTCTATTGTTTAAATGTATGTCTTATTTTAATCCAAAAGCTTAAGTTACAATAAAATCATTGGGTAGGATTTAAACATCGACCGCAATTACCCAAATTGAAGCAACTGTGTATAAAAACTATCAGGAGTCAATCGACTTATAAGGAAATTGATGAATTTCCATTAGTGAATAAACATTATAAAATCTAATTCCAACAAAACATTGGGTACCTAGTAACCTTCTTAAGGTGGACAGACGACCTGGTAAAGGATGGATGCAGGCCGCTTCCAACCGGCCAATCTAGAAGTCACTGGGGGAGGCCTATGTTCAGTAGTGGACGTCCTATGGCTGATGATGACAATGATGTAGTGTGTATTTTAATAATAATTGTATTACATGACAAACGTCTGGTTTAGTGGTTTGCTAAAAACGCAAGCGGCGTGTGTTACAGATGATCACGAGCATTTGAACATACCTACTTAAGTCACATAGCACGTAGAACTGACGCCCGATGGAACAGAATGGTTCTAGAATGGAAGCCACGTACCGGCAAGCGCAACGAGGATGTCCACCCACAAGGTGGACGACGACCTGGTAAAGGTTGCAGGAAGCCGCTGGATGCAGGCCGCTCCCAACAGGCCAATCTAGAAGTCACTGGGGTAAGGCCTATGTTCAGCAGTGGACGTCCTATGGCTGAACTGATGATGATAATGATGTACTGTGTGTGTAGCATGAGTATCTAAATGTGCAGGTTTCCTTACAATGTCTTCCCTCGCCGCCGTACAAATAGATTTAATAGAGGTAGGTACAAGGATTCAAACGCCCACAGACATGAGGCGAGACGCCAACAACTGTAGTTAGTTGTTGGTGTCTCGCCACTTTACTCATTAACCGCCAATATTTACCTACTTACTGCTGAGTATAAACCTAATCTTTGCTGCGCCACTTCTCACATATTGTTTGCTGCGCCACTGCTCTCGTTCCTGTGCCAATCTTTCCCAGCTTGTCCCAGCCACTCTCACAATATCGTCAGACCAGCTGGCTGAAGGTCAGCCCACTGTCCTTCTTTCCTCTATTGGTGTCGGTAAATCGCTATATTATAATTATCATAATTATCATATCGTGTTTTGGTTGTCGTGCCTTTTACCGACAGTACCGCAATGACATACAGACTTAGACTTTTTTTTACCCTTAGTACCTACAATTTATACAGGTTGGCCAGAAAAGTGACGTCAACATTTTTTTTCAGGTGCCTCGTGTTGAGAGGTATCTGAATCACCCCTATGTATGTTCTACGATTTTTCGTAGTTCGAGTTACGATTTTTTTTATTTATTTTTGCAACCCGATCAGTTTGAACAATTTCTGAAAAAAAAGTAGAAGGTTTCTTCGATTTTTTTTCTTACTGGTAAATCTTTATGAACTGTGCATTTATTATATAAAATAAACAGACTCATAACTTTAATGGAAGTTACTACAAAATTGACCTAAAGTTGAGAGTTTATTTTAAATGAGTTATTATTTAAATATTCAACTTAAAATTAAAATCTAAACTAATAATTTCTTAGTTTCTAAGTAGCTTCAGAGAATGCGGTACTCTAAGCTTTCTCATAATAATAAAAAAGTAGTACTTCATAGGCTTCATAGGCTATTTAAAAAAATCGTAACTCGAAAACCACGAAAAATCGTAGAACATACATAGGGCTGATTCAGATACCTCTGAACACGAGGCACCTAAAAAAAATTTTGGGTGTCACTTTTCTGGCCACACTGTATATAGGCACGTCATCCTATACGTCATCGTCTACTCATAACTTCATGATATTTAGTAAAAATCCATTTCAAATTGGAATGTACCAATGGGCTAGTTTCCTAAAAAAATCTAATTAGTCCGTCAGTTGGATTAACAGAAAATATTGGACACCTATTTTTTCTTTATCTCAATCAAACAAAAAATTATGAAGATATAGCCCATTAAAGTTCCGCGTAACGTCACGTCTTGCGACACTTTGTAGCAAGACGTGACGTCACGTGCTCACTTTGATGCGCTTTATCTTCGTTATTTTTTATTTGATTGACAAAAGACAAAATATGGGTCTAATATTTTTTGATAATCTAACTGACGGACTAAATAGAATAATCTTTTTTTGACCCAGGAAACTAGCCTATTGCACTTTATTAAGTAAGTATGACTAAGTAGGAAACACCAGACCTCAAAAGAAAACCGCCAACGTACATAACTTAATCTTAATTAGTATGTGCTATACATACAGGATAAAATGTGAGATATTCCTTAGCATTCTTGATCAGTTTATCAGCACCACAAATACCTGTGAGTCACGGTTGATCTAGCGCGGCTAAGTGTGTATCATACTATAATGATCCATGACGTCTTAAAAACAAGAGGATTCATCTGTAGATGTTAATTTTTAACCGACTTCAAAAAAGGAGGAGGTTCTCAATTCGACTGTATGTTTTTTTTTTTTTGTTGTATGTTTGTTACGCGATTACTCCGTCAATTATGAATCGATTTTAATGATTCTTTTTTTGTTTTGTAGATCATACCTCAGAGGTGGTCCCATATAAATTATCGAAATTGATTTAGAACTTATAGAGAAAATCAACAAATATATACCCAGATAATATTTTGGTTGTGGTTCTTGTTACCTATCTTCGACAAATATGAGCCGATTTTGATGATTTTTGTTTTATTGAATAGCGTATACTTCAAAGATGCTATGATAAAAGTTTGCAAAATAAAAATCACCCCTAAGAGTAGGAAAATAGGGGATGAAATCGGTGTTCAGCAGTTAGATTAGTATTTATCACTAAAAATAGATGAAATAAGTAAATTTTATTAAAAAAATAAAACCGACTTCAAAACACTAAAATGCTAAAAATAATCTTAACACTTAAGTACCTCATCAGTTAATTTTGGAGTCGGTGCAAACAAAAACATTGAATCTGATGAGGTACTTAAGTGTTAAGATTATTTTTAGCATTTTAGTGTTTTGAAGTCGGTTTTATTTTTTTTAATAAAATTTTGTAAGGTACTTATTTCATTGGTACTTCCTTACGAAGAATCATGCTTAGAAAGAAAAAAGATATTATTAGTAATACTAATTGTATATGTGTCACATGTATGATAATTAATATATTCGACAACCGTTTGGTATGGTGGTTCGCGTTCCGGACTCCAAAGCCAGCGGTTGCTGGTTCGAATCCCGCAAGGGGCAAATTGGTGTGATTGTGGAAACAATTTATTATTTGTTTATTTAAATTATACGTCAACGACCCGATTCGCTTTGTGGCGCGGTGGTTTACCTTGAATGCAATGGCGTCTAGGTTCGATTTCCGGTTCGGGTCGATTCAGATAAGACTTTCTAAATTGTGTATTTTTTATTTATCTATTATTCAATTTATCGGTTGGTTTAGTTCCTCAATTAAACTGAATTGGATTAAGGAGTTACATATTAGAACTAATGAGAGTTCACTGATCCGCTTCCGTTAAACTCTGTTTGTCGCACAGATGCCTTGAAAACTGTTTTCATTAAAGTTTTAAAAAGTCGATGATTTAAATCTGACAGTTTGTATAAAAACGTAATTTTTTTTTAGAATTAGTTGTTGTTTGCATAGAAGAAGTGGTTGTATTTGAGCACCAGAATCAGTCCCAAAAAGGATTTGCGTCCATCCTGGATTCGAACCCGCAACCAATTCGCTTTTAGTCTAGAAAAGCTACTCAACCGTAACGGTCCGATATCTCTAACTTCAAATATTAATTTATTCTTTGCCTTGACCAAAAGTAAGCAGTTATTTTTTAAAACTTGTTTAAAAACTACGAACAAAGAGTGTCGTTCGTCATCTTAACTCAAATTAATAAGAGTTGATTTACTGTTAGTGTCCCAATCAATTAAAGATCCAAATTAGTTTGACCATGACACGAGCAAAACAACATACGACTCTAGAAATAACATAGCCTTTTGCGATTCTGGTAAAAAATAGATTATGCAAATATTTCAAAAGTTATATTGTTTTAAAATACACATAGCTTTAGAATAACTGGAATAAAACGAAAGCGTGTTTTTAAATTATTTATTTTTATTTAAAAATGAGGTATATTCCTTAAAACTAAGTTATTGGACAAGATACTCTACTGGGCTACACTTTGTAATATTTTAGGCGATTTAGTGAACAACACAAAATATAACTAACAAATTATTTATTACTACCGTAAAAAATACTTTTTGGTAACAATTGCATTAAAAATCTCGACGTCATAATATACAACGTCCATCAATCATTCGAAATTGCAAAATTATTATTTACTTTATAAACAATTAACTTGCATTAACAAAATTGAATAAATGCTCCATTCAAAATTATGTACATTGCCACACTACTATAAATATCACACACACATTCGCACACTATTTACAAAAACATCAATTTTCATGTATCCTAAAAGTTTAAGCGAACTTACAAAGGCACTTTCAACGGTTGCTGTTCGGCCTCAGATTTAAACCTATCCGACTTGCTTCTCCTCGATCGGACTAATAAAACGGCTACAATTAAACTTCCTACGCTGATACACGCAATCACCAAGGCTCCAATTGATGTATACCTCATGAACATTCTAGTGTACGGAACAGCAACTTCGGCACATCCCAATCTCCTGCTAGCAGAGTTCTCGCACTCCATCCTCTCTTCCAGATCGCAGCACGACGCGGGGATGTTAGCGTGGGTGTAATCAGACGACCCTTTGATACCACAGCAACGGAGGCGTCTTTCGATGTTCCCGAACGCTTCAATAACTTCCTTTCGCACCTTCATCTCCGTGTACGCATCGCTGACAGCCCCGGAAATGAAGTCATCAGTCGTTTTGGAGTCTGCGCATGTTAGTCCAACTACACCAGCGGCGAACGCGGCCAAGGTCACGAGCGATAGAAACACCACATACACGTACAATGATGACTTGTTCTTCTTGCAAATGCCGTAGAATCCACAGAAGTTGACGAAGATTATGATGATGCTGATGACGAGGAAGATCCAGGGTAGTATCTGAGGCCAGTATAAGTCGAAGTCGAGTAAGTATCTGTCCTTGTTTCGTAAGTCGATGATGCTCTTCAACTCCACGAAGAACCACATCGATACGCCGGCTAAAGCGATCGAGAGGATTGTTTGGACGATGTTGAGAGCGGATGATATTAATTGCAAGGCGGCCATTTTACGGGTGGCTCGTTCGAACGTTCGTTATTGAATGGTTGGCTGCGTCACTTGTATGGCTTATAAATGGCCGATGACCACAGTGAGTCACGCCGGCCGTTGGGTTAATCTTCTGGAAATGTAGCCGTGTTTACGTAGATTGAGTAATAATATGACAAAATTGTAGCAAAACAGGGATTCTGATAACATTGTTTAGGGTTGAACTATTGCGTTTGATCAACAAACAAGGAGGTTGTCATTACCTCTAGACTCATCATAGATCGAACATTATAATTGTGTTATTTTCTAGATAAGTAACTACCTAAAGTTTACCTTGAATATATGTTACTTATTCGATAATATTTTACAGTAAAAACTTTTTAAAACAACTTTAAAATCATATTAGGTATTGTTTAGTCATAATAACTGTATTTGTTTACCTACACAGTTACGGTTTCCATCTTAAAATGTAGATGTATGTATAAAAATATCATTAACGAATTGCTTACATTTAGGGTAAAAATAGGTTATCTATTTTGAATTAGGGTACAGTATTAATAAAGATTCTTTCATAACAACTACTTCTACTACAATTTGTAAATTCTACAAGTGTCTATTTACAAAATGATGTAGTTAAATAGATCATAAATTCAATAATGTAGTTTCAAATCATAGTCATTCGCTACACAGTTTTAGTAACACATTATGGGATTTACAAACCGGAAGTACACCTTAGCGACCTTGATCTCTCTGATAACTATAGTTAGCTACTAGTTACTACTATACATATGCGTTCGTACTAAAACCATATTTGGAAGATCTAATTTTTTTACTAAATTGTAAATCAATAACTGGTTTGAGGCGATTTATTTCGGATATTCTCGAAATAACTGACTGGTAACAACCTTTATCCAATTGCGGTAAATTACTGAAGAGTGGTTAGTTGTACTGTTGCTTTTAAATTTAGATTGCACAAAAGTCCCGTAGGGAAGTATACTAAGATACTAACGCGGGTGACATTTTAAAACACAAAATCCCCTATAATTTAAGTCAAAAGTCAAAAGTCAAAAATCATTTATTCAATTCAGGACAAAATTGCCACTTATGAACGTCAATAACAACATTATAGGCCCCTAGGGGGCCAGAACATGTCTCCTTATTTTTTTGGGCCCTACTAGCGCTTCGAGACAAGACACAGACAATCTGGCAAGTGCTGAGAAGAAACGCCGGAACAAACTCAGTCACCACTAGCTGCCACACAAAAAATATAAATCAAAATAAACAGGTAGGTACATCAGTTTAGTGCAGGCTGGACTGACCATACATCCTTGTCATCAAGATAGTCTTGAATTTTATAATACCCCTTAGACATCAGTGTAGTTTTGACATGTGACTTAAATTTATTAATAGGAAGTTTGGTAACATTGTGAGGTATATTATTGAAAAATTTAATACAATTTCCCAAGAATGAATTACTTGTTTTGGCAAATCTAAAGTTTGGGACTACAAGTTTGTTTTTGTTTCTGGTGTTATATGAATGAATATCACTTTTCTTTATAAAAAAATCTAAATTTTTGCGTACGTACATGATATTATCAAATATGTATTGAGAGGCCACAGTGAGTATGTTAATTTCTTTAAAGAAATCTCTCAGGGATTCACGCGGACTAAGTTTGTATATAGCACGAATAGCTCTTTTCTGTAAAATAAAGATGGTATCGATGTCCGCAGCAGAACCCCACAAGAGAAGACCATAAGACATAATACTATGAAAGTAGCTGAAATACACCAGCCTTGCCGTTACAACGTCAGTTAGATGTCTAATTTTTCTAACCGCAAAGGCAGCCGAAGCAAGTCTCCCAGCCAGAGTGTCAACATGTGGTCCCCATTGCAACTTCGAATCCAATGTAATGCCCAGAAAAACAGTGGAGTTTGATAGATGACTAGAACATGTCGTGCCATGCATTTAACCTAAATGTATTTTAAACTAAAGTGGTACTAAATGTATTTCCTTCCTCCTGCCGTCATCTTTTGTTTTATTCAAAGAAACTCATCATCATCATCTATACGGTCAATCCCGGTTGCGTCCAAAGCCGTTGCTTTGGAGCCCAGGGTCCGCTTTCCTTGATTTGCTCCTCCACTTCGCGCGGTCTTGAGCGTCTCTAGTTGTGAGATCATTGGCACGCATGTCAGCCCTCACAACGTCAAGCCAGCATTTCTTGGGTCTACCCCTTTTGCCAGGACCTGGCGGTGGCGGCATGGCCAGACATTTGTTTCCTACGTAGCTTGCCGGTTTCCGCAAAACATGGCCGTACCAGCGTAGGCGACTCTCCTGCAGTTTGTCTGCAATATCACGGACACGGAGGCTACCGCGGATGCGCGAGTTCCTCACGCGGTCCTTACGCGTGACTCCGCACATCCACCGCAGCATATTCATCTCCGTGACACGCAGCTCCTGCTTGTGTCGCTCAAGTAGCGGCCATGCTTCGCTGCCATATAAAAGAACAGGCCTAATGATGGACTTATAGATCTGTCCTTTAAGCTTAACCGGCATTCTGGGGTCACAAATGACACCAGTCACCTCTCGCCATTTGGCCCACGCAGCAGCAATGCGTGCTTTGACGTCGCAATCGATGTCTCCGGGCGCGTGAAGTACAGATCCAAGGTATTTGAACTGGTCCTTGCGCTCGACCTTGTCTCCGCCTATGCGAACGGGTGTTGGATCTGTAGAGTTACAGGCCAGGTACTCGGTCTTCGCCACATTGAGTTTCAGACCACCGCTCTCAAGCGACTGCTTCCACTCGTTCACCCGTCTCACCAGCCTGCCCCTGTCCGCGTCCACCAGTGCGATATCGTCAGCATACATCAGCAGCCATGGTGGCTGCTCATGTGAGTCTCTGATGCTGTCTGACACAACGTCTAATATCACACTGAACAGAAACGGACTGAGGACGGAACCCTGGTGTACTCCGACGGTGATGGGGAACGGTTTGGTGTCGCCAACAGCGGTCCGAACCATAGAATCGGAGCTGCGGTACATGTCCCGAATAATGTCAATATATGCCTCCGGGACCCCTTTGGATCTCAGTGCCCACCAGATCACCACTCGAGGGATACAGTCGAAGGCCTTCTGCAGATCAAGAAAGAGCAAGTGCAGAGGCGTGTTCTTCGCCCTGTATCTCTCCATGACGGTCCTTAGGGCGAAGACAGGGTCCATAGTACTGTTGCCAGGACGAAACCCATATTGACACCCCGAGACATCACACTCCTGTCGGATCCGGGAGTCCACAATCCGCTCAAGGAGCTTCATGGTGTGGGACATGACCTTTATACCGCGGTAGTTGCTGCACTCTTGCACTGATCCCTTGCCTTTGAAGACCGGAGTAATAATACTCATTCTCCATTGGCTCGGGATCAGCCCGCTTAAGAGTATGCGGTTGTAAAGGTAGGTTAGGATGTCCACACCAAGAGGGCCCATCGCCTTCCAGGCTTCGATTGGGACTCCATCGGCTCCGACAGCTTTACGATTCTTCATGCGGCGAAGAGCAAACTGGACTTCTTCAGGCGTTACCGGTGGTACTAGTCCCTGATTCGGAGGGAGGTCCGGTGGCTGCACCTCTTTGTGCTTTATTCAAAGAAACTATTTCATATAATGTAACGGCATCTATTTAGGCTTTTAGTGACATACATTGAGAGTGAGAGGGACCATAAGTTTATAAACAAAAGACGAAACCTTAAAGGAAAAACAATGGACATTCAACAAAAACATCTAATTAAAACTATCCCTTCCTCTCTGTTTATCTTAGCTAATATCTATCTACTTTTTTACTTTTATTTACTTATTTACATCCATTATTACAACTATTTTTACAGGTATAATCCTAATACAATAGTGTTACCTAATTTATTAGTAGAGTAACTAATAATGAACAGAGCAGTCTTTGTGAATTCATTCAGGGAACAGTAAAACAGGTCGATTTTCTCCGCTATGCTATTAAGGGTTGTCAGCTCTCTCGTCAGCTTGTGTAACATTATGAAATGCAAATAATAATAGAATATATTAATTAAACCATTAAATGGCCAGCGTGATGTGACGTCCAATGGTAAACACATGTTTGAGTGATCGTCACTAGAAAATACTCAGCAGGACGTCAATGTGACTCAGGTAGGCCTGATGGATGTCATAATATAATAACTATATCATTATCCTCATTATCATTTCATATAATAAATAATTATAACATTACAGCCATGCTGAACATAGGCCTCCGCCAGTGACTTCCAGATTGATCGGTCGGAAGCGACCTGCATCCAGTCCAGCGGCTTCCTGCCTTTACCAGGTCGTCTGTCCACCTTTTAGGTGGGCGTCCTACGCTGCGCTTGCCGGTACGTGGCCTCCATTCTAGAACCTTTCTGCCCCATCGGCCGTCAATTCTACGTGTTATGTGCCCCGCCCACTGCCACTTCAGCTTGCTAATCCGTTGGGCTATGTCAGCAACTTTGTTTCATTTATGAATCTCCTCATTCTTGTTTTGATCTCGCAAAGAAACACTGAGCCTAGCCCCTTCCTTAACACTCTGTACAACCTTTAGCTTTCTTATGAGGCCCATAGTGAGATATAGATATTTGATTTACTAATCGCCACAGAGCAAGGTCTGCTTGAATTGTGTAGCGGCGCCCTCCGACAAGGTGTAGCGACAGAGTTTGTTGCGCTGTTTCCTCTCATCACCAGCCGATATGTAGTCCCGAAGCGGTGGTAGGGTAAAGCTATATTTTGGGACGTGTATAAGTGCCTGGAAGAGGGCCTATATACTGAATAAATGAGTATTAATGAGTATTAATAGTATTAATGATAATATACGCAAAGCTCCTGGTAATGGATGGAAAAGATTAGCCGAGGATCGTGCTCAGTGTCGTGCATTGGAAAAGGCCTATGACCTGCAGTGGTCTGACGAGGGCTTACTGAATATGATGTAGCGAGCGACACACCTACCGAACTTTCGGTCGCGTAAAGCGTCGCATGATGTGGCGCTATGCAAAATACAGTTGGCGTAAATCCTGTCGCTAGTCGAAAGGTTAGGCACTACATCGAATACCACGAAATTTCAGTTGACGTGTCTATGACACGTTACAAAATACTGCGAGTATATTCAACTAAACTTTTGGTACGATATACTTTTAAATGTGTCGCTTCATATAGGTATAGATATATAATAGGTGTAGTTGTTGAAAGAATTATAAATTTACAAATAAATAAATATTGGACAACATCACATACATTGCTCTGATCCTATGATAAGTAGCTTAAGCACTTGTGTTACAGAAATCAGATACAACGAAGGTACCACAAGAACACCCAAACCCTACAATATAGAAAATTTATTTTTCTACATTGACCGACCGGGAATCGAACCCGGAACCTCTGAGATGGCGACGCCAATCCGATATTCTCGCCTCTCGGCTACGGAGGTCGTCAAAACAAGTAAGTGTAGGTACTCTCTAGCTAAACAAAAGGTGGAGCGTGCATTCAAATGTTTATTTTGATTTATTTGGACCGTTACTAAAGTTTTTTCTTTTTTCGCCACCTTCGTACCGATTTTAAATTATATCGATAACATTTTAAACATGTCTAAAACTCAATAGTTATATAAATACTTTTGGTTTCAGTATAGGGAAACCTATCATTTCCCTTATTTTCAGTCTTTTATCACACACTGACATTTATTAAATACTTTTATGCCATGTCTTACTGCAACTGGTGCGGTGCAACTCGAACCGCGGCCACCGTCTGAACATCAGCGTCGCGGCGCGAGCTGTGACTTGTGCTAAGACGGGGACTTTTTTGCTGCTGCAACACTGCTTACCGTATTAAGAATGTGTAATACTCTAATGTTTATTACTGTGCATTTGTACTACTTATATTTTGTAGCAGCGAAATAAACGTAAATAAATAAATCATTACTATTTACTTTTGATATTATAGTAATTGTGTATCTTATTGTTATTTTGATAGTTTCTAAGTTAAATGAGAAGTACCTATTTCGAATATCACGTTAGGAATCATTCTGAGCTATAGTGGGTTGATATTGTACCGTTTAAAAGATCTGATCCAAATGATCATCGTGCTGCAATTTGTAGCAATTGTAGCGCCGACAATGGATGTAACCTTGTGTTGATCTTCCGTGTTATATACAAACAGTCCTATACATGTAATATGTCGCTGGACAGTGGAGATGTCGCGGGCAATTATAATAGTCAGCGGTGTATGTAAAAGCCTGGTCGAAATAGGCGTTTGATATGTTCTATTGACGAAATCAAAACTAATAATAATAAATGTTGGACAACATTCCTATAGTAAGGGTTTGTCAAGGGGAGATCAACTGTAAGCAATCTCTTGGAGTACAAAAATTATATTTGCTCTGCTTTCGCCAAGCAGGGTCAGGTTGATTCTATATATACGGATTTTAGGAAAGCATTTGACAAGGTGAACCATGCAATCTTGTGTCAAAAAATGGAGTCCCACGGTATTCATGGGTGTTTGTTGCGCTGGATTCAGTCCTATCTTTATAATCGTAGTCAACTTGTTACTGTTAAAGGCCATAAGTCATCTCCTATTGTCATTAAATCGGGAGTGCCCCAAGGTTCACATTTAGGTCCCTTGTTCTTCATCATCTTTATAAACGACCTGGTCCTGAACTTGTCTTGTCCGTGTCTGTTGTATGCTGATGACCTAAAAATATTCAACGTAATTAAATCTGACTCCGACTGTGCAATATTACAGAATGATATAAACACACTTTCTGACTGGTGCACAAGGAATCTCATGCTTCTAAATATCACTAAATGCTTTGTTATTACATTTACTAATAAAAAAATTAAAATAACTCATCGATACGCGATTGATGGTCAAGCACTTCAACATAAACCAGTAGCGCGGGATCTGGGCGTGATGTTTGATGAAAAAATGACTTTCCGAGACCATTATGACCATATTGTTAGCAGGGCTTATGGGTTGCTGGGATTTGTCTCTAGATCCACGGCAGGATTTAGAAAGCCTTCTAGCTTCATTTACCTTTTTAATACCCTCATCAGAACTATTTTAGAGTATGGCTCGATTGTGTGGTCGCCCTTCTATCAGGTTCACTCAGATACCATTGAAAGGGTTCAAAAGAAGGCTCTCAAATTCGCATCCTATAAATTTGGCTATGGGCGTAAGCTTTCCTCATACGGAGATAGACTGGTTGAATTCAACGTCAACACTCTAAGCATCCGCCGCCAAGAGCAGGACCTACTTTATCTACACAAGATCATACATTCTCATCTTGACTCCCCTCACCTTCTATCACTTATTAACTTTAACACCAGGCCTAATCCCAGACATCCTCGTGCTTTTCAACTTCAAGTGTATAAAAATAACACCTCATTTTACAACCCTATAGGTTCGCATGTGCAGGCTGTATAACGACTTGACGTCTCGCAGTGCAGCTGATTTGGATGTCTTCGAGCATAATCGCATTAAATTTCGTCGACAAGTTATGAATGTACTCGGGTCGTCAAGATGCAACAATAACCAAGCCAAGTTAGTCACATAGCTCTCCGTCGAATTAATTGTCATGCAAATATAAATATATATTGTTTTTCTTTCTTTCTCTCTTTATCGTTTTAATTTGTACGACTGTAGTGTTCGAAATGGGTTGTTGTCCGAGTTTAATTAGTATTTATGAGTTCGACTCGGTCAACAACTTGGTATCTTAATTTCTTTTAATGAACAAGTTTGTATACTACAAGTTATTAGCGATGCTTTATACTCTGTAACACCCAAACATTATCATGTAGTGTGTATACAATTAGGTTGTCAATCTAGTCCTAAATTACTAACCATTCGTTGTAATACTAACCATCGATTGTCAACTGTCGTATATACCAAATAAATAAAATAAAATAAAATAAAATAGTAAGTAGCCAAAGCATACAGAAATCAGAAACAACGACTTTTTTTTTTCAAATACCTTAACATATTTGTAACTTTCAAAAAATATTCAAAAAGCAGATATAACATTTTATAATATATTTAAGTATACAACTTCTACGACAGACACTCAGTTTTAAGTGGCATCTCCAAGTACCAGTTCGTGTTACTAGTAGGGCCCAAAAAATAAGGAGACATGTTCTGCCCCATATGGGCCAATAATGTTAATATTGACGTTCATAAGTGACAATTTTCTGTCCTAAATTGAATAAATAATTTTTGACTTTATTTATTTATTTAAACTTTATTTCACAAATAAAAATCGTACAAAGGGTGGACTTTGACTTTTGACTTCGACTATTGGCTACTCTTGTAAATAAAATATAAATAAAATGTCTATCTATCTTGTAATAGCATAAACTGAACTTCTATCTTTTGTCTTTTCTTAATATTTTCGCCTGTTCTTAATTTAAAATTGGCTCATGTTTTTTCAGAAGACTATGCATAAATATTAGAATGACTGATTTCTACGAGAGCTTGTAACATACGACAAAAGTACCTCTAGTCTTTTAAGTTTATTTTTAGTAAGTCAATGAAAGGTCACGTACTACGTATGACCCGAGGATCTGTTACTTAAGAGGTGTATTTTAGGAAACATCAAAAAATTTGGTGCTGTACAGTTTTTTGGATGATGTCATTGAGATTGGCCTGAGCTACTTCTTGATTTTTTTTTCGTCAGACTCACTTACAGAGGGTGATATCATCACTTTCTTGGTAAACACTTTTGGCTGAGTTATATTCTGCTGTCATCATCTTCATCGTAATTTCAGTCATAGGAGGTTCACTGCTGAACATAAGCCTTTCAATTAGCCACTGCTAGCCATCTTCCTAAGGTCGTCGGTCCATCGAGCTGGGGAGCGCCCTACATAATGTTTGCCGAGACATGGTCTCCACTCGAAACCCGTTCCCAAGCATCGGCCTTCCCATAGCTCAGGTACCATGTTTCGGCTCCGTTGGTCATGTGAAAATAACATACTTAAAATTTAAAAAAAATGCTAAATAGGCTAACTAATAACTTTATAATTAACAACATCATCATCATCATTTCAGCCATAGGATGTCCACTGCTGAACATAGGCCTCCCCCAGTGACTTCCAGATTGGCCGGTTGGAAGCGGCAACAACATCTTTAACAAATAATTATATCTTCTAGACATGAGATCAAAAATCAAGGTCAGTGTCATAGTCAAATGTCAATGAACTTTTATCTCAAGAACACTTATCACTATGTTCACACCCAGCTTATGAATGAAAGATTATACTACGAACTATGTGATGACTAATAGTATAGTAAAAATTCATTCATAAAATAAATAAAAACTACTTGTGTACCAGAAACTGTGATCATACTTCCAAGAACCGGTGAGTCATAATATTATAATGACTGAGTCATACACACTAGTTGGTAATACTAGTTTATTTGTGTGATAATACTGGCAGGTACATTAAACAGGAAGGAACGGATATTTAATTCTACGTCATTCAAACGTAAGATGATTTATGTTTACGTTATTAAATACGTCACATTCAGTTCGTTCGTTCGTTCGTTCGATAATTAGGTAAAATAAACAACAACATTGATTTAACCTGCTACAGAAATGTCATTGTCATTGTCATTGTGAAACACTCACTTGCCTGATGTAAAGCCTTAGCGTTTTGTTGTTATCATTATTGTCATTTCTTTTTCTTAACTCGGTTGTGATTGTGTGGGTATTATTAAATTGCAGATCCCACACTACATAAAATGATATTGTGTTTGTACACTACAGCTTTTTAATAGTGCTTCAAATTTAAATTTGGATAATAGATATAATCAGATATACGCCCAAGCTTGCTGGGGCTTGGATGTGAATATCCATCTGATGCAATTGGATGGATATTTATATCTTGGCTCTGGTGAGATTACGCATAGAATAGGGAACAAATTAAGTGTAACCTAAATAATAGATAAAGAAGAGTGGAATCTTCTAGCACAGACATATTTTTTGCTTAAAAAGGGATTCCAACAACTGTTTAAAAATGTACCTATTCATATGGAAATAAAATATTTTTGATTTTGTTTTTTTGTATTTTAAAAAGTATTTATTACGCGGAAAAATATCTGGCTTCACGACGACCTCCGTAGCCGAGAGGCGATCATACCGGACTTGGTGTCGCTATTTCTGAGGTTCCGGGTTCAATTTTCGGTCGGTCAATGTAGAAAAATCACTTTTCTATATTGTCTCGGGTCTGGGTAATGTAGTACCGTCGTTGTTTCTGATTTCTGTAATACAAGTGCTCAAAGTCAAAGTCAAAATCAAATTTAAAAATCATTGATTCAGTTTAGGACAGAAAACTGCCACTTATGAACGTCAATAATAACATTATTGGCCCATATGGGGCAGAACATGTCTTCTTATTTTTTGGGCCCTACTAGCGCTTCGAGACAAGACACAAGAAGAAACGCCGGAACAAACTCAGTCACAACTAGCTGCCACAAAAAAAAAAGGAAAAGAAAATAATGTATACCTGTGCGAGCAGGGCAGTATTTAATTCCAGACATTTTTATCATTTAAATAGTCATTAACAGTATAATAACCCTTTTTCATTAAAATAATCTTAACATGCGATTTAAACTCAAACATGGGTAGTTCAACAATAGACTGTGGTAATTTGTTAAGAAAGCGAATACATTTCCCCATGAACGAATTACTCACTTTATGCAGTCTGAAATTTGAAACAGCAAGTTTATCTTTATTCCGGGTATTAAAATTATGTTTGGCACTTTTCTTAGGGAAAAGATGCAGGTTTTTGCGAATGTACATAATATTTTCATAAATGAATTGAGAGGCCACTGTAAGTATATTAATTTCCTTAAACAGTTCTTTTAACGAGTCTCGGGGTCGAAGGTTGTAAATTGCCTACTATCAGAGCAATGTATGTGATGTTGTCGTATATTTACTTATTTATTTATTTGTAATATCGCACGTAAAATAATTACAATAAGGTTCATAACAGAGCGCAACATAACGTGGCTGTTACGACAGTCGCTGCGCCTACACAGGTTCATTTTATCTTGTAATGTAAACACACTATTTAAAAAGAGACTGACAATAGTGACCGTGTGGGGACGGCCGTAAAGAATACACTTCCCCACCGCCAACAGGAGACGTGTCGTAAGAGGCGACTAATTTCTGTAACACGAGACGGGCAGCAGCGTCTGCGTGCGAAATCTTATTAAAAAACTGCGCTCGCCAACCCGCCTGCCAAGCGAGGCAAGTATTGGCAATCCCCCCCAATGAAAGTCATTGGGGGAGGCCTATGTTCAGCATTGGACGTCCATGGCTGACATGATGATGATGATGATGAATAGTGACCGAGTTTCTTGCGCTGCTTCTTCTCGGCACTAGCCTACAATATTGTCCCGAAGCAGTGGTAGGGTAAAAAGATATATTGGGACGTGTAAAAGAGCTTAATTTAGGCCTATTTACAGAAATAAATTGGTTTATACAGGTACCGAAAATTGAGTAAAATAATTTGCATGGACGCAATAGTTCGATTCAAATCCTATGCTCATTATGGCTATCACGTTAGCCTCTCAATCTACGTATAAATAAATTTAATTGGTTAGAAAGAAGCAGCATAATTAGCATCTTTTTTGTTTGTTTTTTTGATTGTTTTTTTTTCTGAAGTATGAGTACTTGAACCAAGCAACGGTAAAAAAATTTTTTAAAGATAAAATTGTATTTCTTACTTTTCTTTCATGTAACTATGCGTGGATTCTGAATAAATTATTTTATTCTTATTCTTATTAAAATGTTTAAAAAAAATTTTTTTTTTTAATCATTTTTATATTATCAATTCTATGTGCTGACAATTCTTATCATATTTTTTGATCTACTGATTGAATGGATTTGAACCATTCACATAAGCCAAGGTTATTTTTTATACCGTCCAAACGAACGAAGTAGCCTTTTTCGTAGTGGGCACACTGCTGTTAAAAGATACGTCATCCAGCGTAATGTCATTCGTCAACAAACTATTGAAAATCTAAATATTCTCTAACGTTCATAAGCCAATTATGGCAGTATTATTTACACCTTTCTGAGTATTTCTTTCTTTTCAAATAATAATCAAATTTAAACCCAAAACACAGTTCGGAGTTTCGTCTTGTTTATCCAAGTGGCAACAATAGGACCAACTTTTTAATGGCGCCTCGTTTCGTGAAACAAAACGCAACGTAATTCACTTCGACAAAATATTTGTGGCGACAACTTGGTAATTAGAAAAACTTTTGCTTTGTTAGAGAGAAAACAGGGCGAAATCGAATATATCTTGCTTCAATATAAAAGCGTCCATAACTTCAGTTGTGACATAATAATTATACGCAGAGGAACCGTAGTTTACGTTGGACGCTGGTCTCTGTTTTAATAAGTTATGGTCAATTTAGAAAACATGTTTTTTAGTATTTAGTTTTTTTATAGCCAGAAGTGTGCTACCCATACCACATCAGCCGTGGGGTGTTAAATCAGGTTTATGTGGGAGTTTGAACCTCAGACTGAAGTCTGTAAAGCTTCTAAAAACCTGACGGTGTCCTCTAGTGCCATTGAGTAAGGCGAGAACTGTAGGTAATTATCACCCCATGCAAGCCCTGGGCAATCTCCACAGTTCGGGCTCTGGCTGTAGCTTGCTGAACAGCGAGCGTCACCTGGCTTCAGGAGGGACAAGGGTGTCGATCTCGATCTCCAGAAAACAGTGCGCGGAACTCCGCTGCGGACCTCCGTAAGCAGGCGGTTAATGTCGGTCATCTGAAGCCCATTATATAGAGACAATTGAAGACCCTAGAGGCCTTCCATAGCGTCATCATCGCGACGTCAGCAGAGGCCACTCGCTCCCTTCCAGCCGCTACCTTCTGTGACATGGTCCTCACAAAATGTGAGCACCGTTTACCAAGTCTCCTCGCTCTATACCATTCAGGCTATGATCAGGTCTAAGTATGCTGCGAATTGGTTGCTTGGAACCTTCCAACACATGTACTCATTTTATTCCCATGATAAAAGAGAGAGTTATCAACAGTAAAAGCAGCTTTTACATGGGACACCATACCTTCGTATCGCGGAAATTATAGATATTTTCCTCATTCAGAGTTCGCGCTAATTGTGAACTCGATAACCATCGCAGGTGGAGTGGGGCACACGTTTTTATACAGCCTTTGTGTCTGTTATGTGACTAACTGCCATTAACCTTAATAGTATAGTAGTGTGTCACATTCATTGTTGGAGCAACATGATGATAAGAAATAGTACTAGATGCCCTTGACTGTCATCTCGGACTGCATACAGTAGACATTTTATGGGAATATGGTAACTACTCGTATTCGTATTTCTAACAAATTAGCTATTTCTGAACCACATATTACACTATTATCAAGGTAGGTAATGCGTTACTTGGTCATTTTAATATTTTTTCATGGTGTCGATGTTACTCCCTAGTTGTTGTATATGAGTAGCTGATAACGTGATTTTATGAAGTTTCCTTTTTCTATAACCTGTATAAACTTCATCATCATCATCATCATTTCAGCCATAGGACGTCCACTGCTGATCAAAGGCCTCCCCCAATGACTTATAATTGGGGGGGATTGCCAAACTCACCACGCCTGGCAAACGGGTTGGCAAGCGCAGTTTTTTATAAGATTTCGCACGAAGACGCTGCTGCCCGAGTCGTGCTACAGAAATTAGTCGCCTCTTACGACATGCCTCCTGTTGGCGGTAGGGAAGTGTATAAACTTACTTAAGGGTATTTACTGCGTGAGCTTAGTCCACCTTCATCATTTTCAGCCAAACTCAGACCACCGCTGGACATAATATTAGGCCTCTCCAAAACTCCCAATGCGCGCCACTGAGCTCGTTTCGCTGCCTATTAATTTATATTCGCTGCCAACAGACTTAGTACACCTAAGACGATTTTGATTGACGTAAAACGCTGTATAGAGAAAAATAAAAATAATTACATAACTCAGAAACACGTGTAAGATCAAACGTAATATTCCGACTAGAACACAATAGACGTAAGACGGGACAAACATACTCTTGAGGAAAATGGATTCACTTCCTTCTATCAAAGAACGCAATTTGAACAACGTATAATGGGGAAACGTATTAGATTTTACCGGAGATTCTTGTTGAACTACCCAATTATTAATTTAATATATGTAAAAACTCATACAATTTAAAATAAGAAACCTACCCAGGTTCACACTTACCTACTACATGTCTTGTAACTGAAATAAAGGCTGCCAAAGTTGGCTCTGTTTCTAACGCCGCTTCTCAAGACCAGTCATTAAGAAGTGCTTGAATCGGTGTTAGGACAAATCTATAAGACGTGGTTAAATGCCCAGAAGAGGGTACTGAATAAATGAGTATTAACTAATTAAGTATTATTATTACGGAGTTACTCATTATTGATTTTGTAAACTTAGTTATCATGCCTTTAAGTCAGGCAGGATACATTAGATTCACGCACCGAGGGATCATCGTATTTTCTTTCATGAAGTTTAAGATGGGATGAGTACTGTATAAAAGGCAAACTCAAAAAACCTAAACATTAGGTAAATCAATAATAAATGAGTAATAAGGCCCTAGATTCTAATGGACCACGGATAATGCACACCTTTAGGAAGGAAAAGTCGTTTGTCCATTTGACTCTTAAACCAAATAACGTAACGGGCCTTTCAGTATTTTTTCCTTACATGTGTTAATTACACAAACATTGAATCATTAAAAAGAAGTAGCAATAACCTCATTTTACTGTCGCAATGGAGTTTAATATGGTAAGCTCACTCTAAGAACTCGGAAAGAGTCAAGCTTGTATAGCGTCGCAAACGAACATCTCAGATAATTGCAGCGAACAAAATAATAAATAATTTACAATCTTCATCATCATTTTAGCCATAAGCCACTGCTTAACATAGGCCTCCCCCCATTGACTTCCAGATTGGCCGGTTGGAAGCGGCCTGCGGCCTGTTCCTGCGACTATTACCAGATCGTCTGTCCACCTTGTGGGTGGATGTCCTACGCTGCGCTTCCCGGTACATGGCCTCCATTCTAGAACCTTTCTACCCCATCGGTCGCCAGTCCTACGTGCTATTGCAGGTGATCAGGCTTGACTAATTTTAAAAACAATTTATAGGGATAAGGAATACTTTCGCAACTCAATGGTATTACGTAGTCTACTGTATTCATTCATGTTATGGTAATTACCTAATGTACGTATACTATTGGACAAATCCATTGTATTGTAGTAGGATTTCCCCATTCATGATTATTGTTTTGTTTTTATGCAATAGGTACCTAAGGGCGGCGTTAGCATAAACACAATGTGTATAATGTGCAAAATTATCATTTTTTTGCAAAATTTTATAGAAAATTAAAATTTCATTATTATTGTTGTGCCTAACAGGGTCTACAATGATCTGTTTAATAAACCTGTGTAACATTATAGAATGCAAAAAATGTATTGAATTGAATTGAAAGCAATCATGCTTTTCGAACATAATGCCATCATCGTCATCAGCCTTTGGAATTCCACAGCTGAACTAGGCCTCCCCATTTATAACACCATAACGAGCGGCTCTGGGCTGGCATCTATCTGCTGCCCGCTATCTTTACTAGGTTGTCAGACCACCGGGTGGTCGGGTGCTTACGCTGCGTCTTCCAGTTTTATTGTAAAAAGGAACATTACGTTACATATTACGATAATACTATTTAAAATATTGTAGATTGACTTGATTTCATCCTAATAGACATTTATGTGAATTTCTTCCACAATAATCTTCAGTGGAAAGTCAAAATTCGTCTTCTGCATCCAGTCCGTCCCAGCCTCGAAAATCGATGCATGAGTTTAACCGGACTGTACCAGTTTTTATGGTATTAAAGTAACCTACACAGGTAGGTAATTAGGTACATAAAACTACCTTTGAAACGAAAAAAAACACAACTAATTTTTTTGTGAAATCTAGTTAACACATATTCGGGATAAGAAAAAAAGGTGCATTCAATTTTAATTTATTCGAATTTCAAAAATTGTAAAATGTGCCCTTTTGCGTTACGACGGCAGAAAATGTAATAAAAACGTTCAAAATCATAATTCATAGAAAATGTTCACCAACTTGAAACCTATCCAAAGTCATAAAATTAAGAACCTATAAATTTATTTACATAAATTCAACACACTCCTTAGGCCGAATGAAATAAAGTTCAAATTTGATTTGTTTCGCCGCTGACTGTCAAAACCGCAAACCAAAACGCACGTCGCGGTTACGAATCATGACGGTTTACAGTTTTATCATTAATTTGCTACTGTACAATAAACATGCGGTTTTATAAACGTCACCGTCTGTAGCAACATGTAAAGCTATATGTTATATATATTATTATGTTAAACAGATAGTGTGGATGTCTCAGGTAGAATGGATCAAAACGAATAGGCGCATGGCGTTATTTCAAAACTTTTTGTTTCTATGAATCTAGGTCATCTTAAAAGATTTTTTTAAATTAAGCCAGTTTAAACAAATAAAAAAAAATGTAAAAGAGAACAGTTTTATTTTTTTATAGAACGTAGGAAGGTTTTTTAGTATGAAAAACAAACCTTTTTATCCGTTGAAAATAGAACCTACATTAATTCCTATCTGTAAAACTGTTATATGTACACCAATGTAGCATGCAATAGGTGATTGAATAATTTAAAAAAGCCAATAAGTTCGGAAATAACCCCTGCTATGCGCCTTTTCGATTTGGTCAAAGAAAAATATAAAGAAATCTTTGATTTGGTCCATACTTCCAGGGACTGCCTGTATAGGGAGTAGTACTTAAATAAATTAATAAATAGCACCAGACAAACAACGCGCGCGCACACACATACACGCACGCACGCAAATAAACTCACACATCCGTGCGCGGTTATCATTAATTCCTACTTTTTAACTTTATCCAAACTAAATCTCACTCGACCACACGTTAAACGATAATATAATGCATTATTAGTTCTCTCTCGCGATACAGAACAACCTAATGCAAGACCGCCATTAACCGTCTTACAACCTGAATGTATTATAAGTACTCATATAACCTTAACCTTAAAATATATTTTATTTGATAATGTCTGACTAAACTGACTAAATCGCAACTCATTGTTATGTACGTATTTTCTGAGTAATTAAATTACTATACTGATAAATTAATAGGCTGATATACCGACCTATTGTTTGGGTCACAAAATACTAACTCATAATACACTGATATATCTATTGTATTTGCGACAAATGAGTCAATGTCCCGTTAATTTTACGGCAGGTCTGTAATATTATTATACCTAAATGCTTATTTGACGACCCAATTAGCGTAGTGGACGTTGTAATTCGTTTATGACACAAAATGTCCCGGGTTCGATTTCCTGTTTACGTTATTAAAAAACGACATTTTGAAAATCGGCTCGGTACATTGTTAAGAGATGCTCTTTATAAAAACCGCTGTCTGGCACTTTATAGTACAAAGATACGCGTGCTGACAAATGCTTAAATTTATTTATTATCTCTTTAAATACTAGGTTCATTGTATTGTAGGTAATAATAAAAAAATAAAAAGGTGACTGAGTTTGTTGCGCCGTTTCTTCTCTTCACCAGCCAATATGTAGTCCCGTAGCGGTGGTAGGACTAAGCTATATCTTGGAACATGTATTGTCGGTATTTGTGAATACAAATAGTTACATGTATCTGTTTGGGGGGTAGAACTTGTAGTCAATAAATTAGTCGTTAACTGGAAGTTGTCTTTAATTGACCTGCTGCATAAACATGGCGCAGTCGGTAGGATAGTGTGCCCGGAAGAGGGCCTATGTACTGAATAAATGAGTATTTTGAGTAATGAACCTGAAAATTTTGAACTAGATAACATTTTAAACTTTCTTGTTGCATTTTTAACTAACACTACAATATTTATAAAAAATCATTTAAAATATATATTGGCTTATCTTTTACGAACCCAAGTATCAACTGAACTAGTTACACAGAAGATTCATTTGCTCTTCAATGCTTAGCTTTATTTAATCAATGTTTTGGTTTATCATTCAGACTTCATCAGTTCACTACTGGACGGCGGCCACTCCCGCAGCTCGTCACTGAGCATCCTAGAGTATTCTTTTTCCAACTGCCAGCAGCTTTAAGAATAAGAATAAGAATAAGAATGTATTTATTTGTCTCAAAACAGATTACAGATACAACAGAACAGTATGAAGCTTAATATTGTAAGACAAAATGGTCTATGACTCAGTGGATGCAGGAGATCCGCAAACTCTGTTATTCTGCCATCGCCTTTTATAAGTTTACCCAAACAAATACAACTGTGAAAACATAAACATCTACACTTATATCTAAGATAGCAGGTTTTGTAGCAGTGAAAATGCCTATTTGAATTTATAGTTAGCTGCTAGCTTTGCGTACGTCATCCTTCCACCTTATCGGAGGGCATCCTACGCTGCGTTTGTCAAGTTATGATCTCCACTCACATGTTACAAGATCCGTTTTGGATATCCTAAACATTTATACCTCTAAATAGGGCGTCCACCCACAAGGTAGGTAGACGAACCGGTAAATGTTGCAGAAGCTGCTGGGTGCAGGCCACTTCCAACCGGCCAATCTGGAAGTCATTGGAGGAGGCTTTTTTCAGCAGTGTCCTATGGCTGAAATGATGATGATATTGATTCAAATTTTCTTTAGCTCATGACATTTTATAAACATCAGTGTATTACCATATTACAAGCAACTAAATAAATTATCATTTCCATTTTACTAGTATTGTAAATGCATAAATGGTATTTAAAATTACTTTTTTGTGATATTCTGTATCATTATTTTAAAATCTAACAAACAAAATTGTGTTGTAGCTCATTTTAGCTATTCGTTGCGCAGAATGAAACATTTTAATCCTGAAATCCTATCCATATTTTTTATTTCACTCTTAACAAAGAACTCTGTCTCTACCAAAAGAACCCGAACATGCTCTGGTGTCACAGCTCAAAGAAAACAGATTAGACAGAATAAAGAAGTACTTATTAGATAAAAAGCGGCTGTCTGCAACCTTTACCAGGCCGCTTCTAACCAGCCAATCTGGAAGTCATTGGGGGAGGCCTATGTTCAGCAGTGGACGCCCTTTTTAATTGGTCCTATGACTGAAATGATGATGATGTTGATTAGATAAAAAGCTACATTTACTACTACAACTTTTTCTTTAACCTGCGCTACCGATAATAATTGTCAAAAAAGATTATTCTATTTAGTCCGTCAGTTAGATTATCAAAAAATATTGGACCCATATTTTGTCTTTTGTCAATCAAACAAAAAATGACGAAGTTAAGCGCATGAAAGTGAGCACGTGACGTCACTCCTTGCTAAAAAGTGTCGCAAGGCGTGATGTTACGCGGAACTTTAATGGGCTATATCCTTATAATTTTTTGTTTGATTCAAAAAAGAAAAAATACGTGTCCAATATTTTCTGTGAATCCAACTGATGGACTAATTAGTTTTTTTTAGGAAACTAGAACATTGCATTGCTCGTACTTTAGATCCAATAAAGCATTTCTCATTGCTTGTAATGAAATACTTTTTCAATGATATCAAAAATTTGAGATGAATGAGGTCTTTTGGGATATGAATCACCTGTCAAACGATATTTGCAACCATAGCACATAGGTACAAAAAAGGAAATTTCGTTTTTCCTGGATACACAATTTTTCCGAGAAACTTTTCCATTTTGTTATTTAAATAAGTTTACAATTCAAAATATAACGAAAAATAAATCAGCTAAATCGGTCGAGCCATTCTTGAGTTTTTGCGAAACAAACGCACGACAATTGATTTTTATATATTCATACTCATATTTATATTCATTTATTCACCAATAATTTGGATTATTAAGTTACAAATTAAACTTATCAATGTATTATGTATTTTTTTTATAAACAGACGTATTTTTTACGAATAGTGATGAGTAAAGGCTATATTTTTTTATTTTAATCTCTGTGATATTGCCAAATGGGCTGGCTGTTCTATGCCCCATGGCACAGTCAATTAAACAGAGCTAGCTTAGTATAAGCCGGGCTCGGGCCGCGGCCTTTGTGCCTCTATCCACCCCTTAATCGCGGGTTTTTGATGATTTATAATGCTGGCTCTCGACCCTTGCCTTTGCCAGAAATGCACTGAGGGCTGCGAGGGGCAACTTTAATATGTTGTATTGATGCAAATAAATGTTTTGATTTGATTTAATCATATTATTATACACAAATATATTTTGATCGCTAACGTACATTAATACGTACGTAATACATATAAATTTAATGGCAATGACAGCAGATTGTAGATAGTGACTAACTTTGTTGCTTCTTTCTTCTCAGCAGTAGCCAACATAAGATATAGTATAGTAAGTGATTCATACCTATTAAAAATTGAATTCCTTTTTACAAACACGCATTTGGCGTTTTTGTATCGGCGTCTGAGCCTTAATTCGAACCTTGTCTAACTTACTTTAAACTTTTATGACAGTTTAAACTCTAGCCAATTATCATCACTTCAGCCATGGACGTCCACTGCTGAACACAGGCCTCCCCGAATGACTTTTATCGGGGAGGATTGCCAATACTCGCCACGCTTGGCAGGCGGGTTGGCGAGCGCAGTTTTTTATAACATTTCGCACGTAGACGCTGCTGCCCGTCTCGTGCTACAGGAATTAGTCACCTCTTCCGTCACGCCTCCTGTTGGCGGTGGGGAAGTGTATTCTTTACGACCGTCCCCACACGGCACTCAATACTTAGCTCTAGTAGCTCTATCTTACTAATATATATAAAACAAAGTCGGGTTAGTTACATCATTTATAAGTCAAGAATGGCCGGACCGATTTTTATGATCTTTGATTTGTTGAATTTGTCTCCGCCCCGAATAGCAGAATAACTATCAAAAAATGAAGGCGGTACGAAGTTCGCCGAGACAGCTAGTTATTAATTAATAAAGATTTTTTTACTTTGTTGCTATTGCGTCCAGAGTACTTCTGGGCCCCGCCAGCTACCTAATTGCGTCCCTGTATTGAAGCGCGCTATCTGTTTAAATTAAAACCAACAGCAGTATATTCCATGGAATTATATTATCAAATTATCCCGCGCACTTTGATTTTATCGTTAATTACACTAGCGCTCTAACTCCAGAGTGTGAAGATAATTGAAATGCAGAATCTTGCTTAATGTCAAAATAAGAGTGACAAAAGGATGTCCTCCTCCGTAGACACAGTAAAATACTAAACCTAGTCGCTTCTGTAGTCTAGTGACTATGAAAGTGACTAGTATTTATTTTATACATTTAAATATAAATTAATCAGAGAGGCAAAGGAATATTATGTGACACACTTATATATATATTAGTTTCACTTTTATCTAACTAAATAAATATATTTATTAAATCTTGGAAGTAGTTTTAACTAACTTTCAACTGACGTTATCGATTTAAAACTATATAAGTATTTATTTATTTATTTTATTAGGACAACCAACAAGACAAGCACAATTACAAACGAATTGGTAAGACATGCAAATATTGGCTATAGACTAAGTGCCGTCTTAATAACAGGTTGCCACGGCATGCAATAATGGACTACATAATTTTTTAGTTACATAAGTGACCTTAATTATATTGTTGCTATATTAGCTATTACTATTTTAGTGCAAAATAAACAATTTATCAATAACCTACAACTCAACAAAATTAGACATTGGCTAAACAGATAAGGATAACAAAACCCTCCTCTTAAACTTTCCCATGGAGTCAGCAAACATGTCGATGTCACATTCTCTGCTGAGTTTATTGTATTGTCTTTGGAGTCTATTCATGGTGGCATGGTGACCAAGGTTGCTTTTCAACAAATTTGTTGAAAAAGGAACAAAAAAGTTGAAAAAGTATTTGACATTAAGATGACAATACAATAATTTGACACCGTCGTGCTGACCTGATGATGGAGTCAGGAGTTGCAATTAACTCTTCAATGACTTCTAGTTTTGTTTTGTTTTAAAATTCCTTTATAGACATAAATATACAATAATGTAATACAGTAAGACTTGATTGTAACATGAGGTAAATTAAATGTTTAGGCAGACTAAGTGCGCCTATATTATCTTTTACATAGTGCAAATAAATAAAATAAAATATATAAATATTGGACAACATCACATACATTGCTCTGATCCTGTGGTAAGTAGCCAAAGCACTTGTGTTACATAAATCGAAAACAACGACGGCACCACAACACCCAGACCCGAGACAATATAGAAAAGTTATTTTTACACATTGACCCGACCGGGAATCGAACCCGGAACCTCAGAGATAGTGACACCAAGTCCGGTATGCTCGCCTCTCGGCTACGGAGGTCGTCAAATAAATACTGATTAAAACATAAAATGGACAAATTATTATTGAATTGCGAGAGTGCGTGATTTTGTGTACAATCTACGCTTTTTGCATCTGTTTAGAGAAGGTGGAAAAATATTATATCCAAACAAAATACTCAATGAGTACGAGATGCAACCAGTATGCATACAGCGGCGAGAGTAGTATTAGTAAAACTTCGTATTTGGGCTTATTCGATTTGCTTTGACGAGTCCAGTACATCAGGGGACGTATTTTTGAATCATGCGAATTCCAATCCGAATACGAAATCGCAAGATTCGCATACGAATTCCTAAAATCACTATTTTTGAAAATTCATTCCGTGAATTCTGCAACGACCACTCGTTTTTGTTTTCTACTAGTAGAAAGTACGGAAGAATTACATTGACAAGTAAACGTGTGTTTGACAGAAATTTGACATAATAACTTTTTATTTACGGTCGGTAATGAGTTTTTGCTTTAAGGTTTATAATATTTTCTGCGTGAAACACAAATAGTTACAAGATTTCAATTTAATAGTAACACCTATTTCGAGTGATTCAAAAATGCGTAAAGTCGTGAGCAATAGAAATTAATTTCATACACGAATTGTTTTTGTGTTCGAAATTGCGATTCATTTCTAATGCTTCAAAAATACGTCTCCTGATATGTGTACTTGTGTGCTTACAGTTTTTTAAACTATGATATTTTTTAGTTTACATTAGTCTATTTATCTTGTCTAATTTAAGTCTGTCTATCCGTTATCAAAATTCACCATATTTTTGTTGTTAACTCAGAGTCTTGGCTGGCATGATAGGAACTCTATAAGTGCCTCTACCTAGAGGCAAGTAACACCTAGAGGCAAGTAACACACTTGCCGTTTTGGCGCCCACGCTGACTCAGAGCACAGTATTATATCTGTTATATAAACTGTGCTCAGGAGACGTATTTTTGAATCATGCGAATTCCAATCCGAATACGAAATCGCAAGATTCGAATGCGAATTCCTAAAATCACTATTTTTGAAAATTCATTCCGTGAATTCTGCAACGACCACTCGTTTTTGTTTTCTACTAGTAGAAAGTACGGAAGAATTACATTGACAAGTAAACGTATCTTTGATAGAAATTTGACATAATAACTTTTTATTTACGTTCGTTAGTGAGTTTTTGCTTTATGTTTTATGATATTTTCTGCGTGAAACTAAAATAGTTACAAGATTTCAATCTAATAGCGACACCTATTTCGAGTGATTCAAAAATGCATAAAATCGTGAGCAATAGAATGAATTTCATACACGAATTGTTTTCGTGTTCGAATTCGAAATTCATTTCTAATGCTTCAAAAATACGTCTCCAGAGCTTAGGCGCCATTTTGTTTCCATTGTTATGTTTTGTGGCGCGAAAATTGTAAACAGTGACATTCATAATTGAACAAGTAAATGTAAAATAAAATACATTTATTATGTGGAGCGATAAATAAAAACATTGACACTAGTTAGCGGAGAACTAAAGTAAAGGAAAACTAAAGACATAAACCTTATCTCAACTATGAATTGGTTTGACACATACTTACCACGCGGGCCCAGTGCGGTTTGGTGGAGCGGTGCTGTAGGGTGTGACTAAAGTTACTGTTAGTTATATTCAAGCTGCCGTAGGCCTCCGACTTAGGATTGACGACTAGTCTAAGCGAAATGACAGTCAGGACCAACTTTGACCGTGCCTTCGTGCACAGAGATGCTTGAAATAATACGGCGACTATTGGTGTAGTGGTTCGCGCTTTGGACTACAAAGCCAGATCGTTGCGGGTTCCAATCCTGCAAGGTGCAAATATGTGATGAGACGAACATTTAACTATACCTATGTCATGGATGTTTATTATACTTATTTAAGTATGTATCCGTTATCTAGTCGCCATAGTACAAGCTTTGCTCAGTTTAGGCTCATTTATGGCTAGATAACTCATTGTTTTGTCCAAAAATGTATTTATTGATAATTTATTTGGTATTTTAAAACGTGTACCGAAAACTATGTTCAATATAAATGTTTTCAGCTTATTTCTGGTCATGGGACTCATTAAACGCAATAATTTATGGGCAAGAACAAAAGAGTGGCTGATTCATTATCGCAATTAACTTAATGTGAGCCTCTGAGCGATTTACGAGTGCAAATATTGTCCATTTCAGCGGTATGCGCTTCACATGGACTTTTAACGAGTTTTATGCTGCCGTGAAACTGCTATTTGAATAAAGGGTTGTAGTATAACTCAATTAAATTCATTTATTCTTAAAACCACCGAAAAAACAAAGTCACCGACATAGCCACTTAAATAGCTTTACGAATCGGAAGCTAGGCGGGACAAATGCTTGCTGGTTTATTGTTAGCTTTGAGTTAGGTTGAGCTTAGTTGGTTTATTGTTATAGATAGATAGATAGATACTCTTTATTGTACACCACACAAAACAAACAAATCACAGGAAAGTAAATACATAATGAATAGCACAATTTAGGCGGTCTTATCGCTGGAAGCGATCTCTTCCAGACAACCTTCAGGTAGAGGAAAGTTGAATTAATATTGAGAGAAGGGAGGCGGTGAAGAGTTCCAAAACATAAAAGTCCAAAAATTTAACAAACTAATTAACGAAACAAATAAAATAGAATAAGAACAAATAAAAATAAAATACATACTTCCTAGTACATGTACATAGTAAAATACTTATATAATACAGACATAATATGAATACATACTTAAAATAAATACACGTACATAAATAAATACCCTATTAACATGAAAAAGAATCTAGTGACCAAGATTATGTATTTTTTGTGTGTAAAATAAATGTTTTCTATACTATTCTTTTTAAGTGGCATTTCTCAGGCCACATCGCTCGCAGAACTAGCAACTTTTGGGGAACAAAGGTTCTCGAGTGGCCACCACGAAAAGCAGCGTGGGCAGGCCTCCAACCCGATGGACTGATAATTTTATTAGGATACACGTACAGTGGTAATGTATTTTTGCTACTATAGCATTGTGTGGAGTGTCGTTGGATAGGTCGTATAAAAGTATTGTAGGTGTGCAAACACCATTTTTAGATTTAGTAATCCGTTTAGTAATTTTTTTTGTGAGTCAAGTGTCCCCCCTCTTCTTTGCCACCGTAATGGTTGCTTTAAGAAATGTAAAAAAAATCACAACAGTAGTATATAATAAAGGAAAACTATTACAACAAGGTAGGCATTGATTTAAATAGTAAAGATACGGCTGACAGAACAAATCACTCCGCACGTTCACCATACATGACACACTAGCGCCATCTATTAGAACTACCCTAAACTGTATCGTAAGTGGTTAAGCAACACACCTTGCGTTGCTTTTTATTATGCCAAACACTGAGAATGAGGAAACAATTTTTTTTAAATAATGTAAATAAGTTTCTAAATTAACATATTTTCGATTTACCTGTGCTATGAAATATCATACTTTTTTTATTATTGTGCTTTTGTCGTAGTAAACACGACAATACATAACATTTTCCTAATTTTAACGTACCTTCGCTCTTGACGACAGCTGACAGTCGACTACGTCACTTCGGTCTAATGAGGACCACTTTAGGATCACGTTAATGGCAACAGTTTAGCATGCGTTCCGCCCTGTCCTTACGAAGTAATATATAAGTCAATGAAGGTAGGTTTTAAAAGTAACCAAGCTAACTTATAAAATGTACTTGAAGAAGAAAATTACTTAGACGATGTTATTATTATGTAAAATAGGTCGCAAATACCGCAAATTGTGACGGGAATCTACAGAACCCTACATTACAATACATACAAAAACATAACCGGGTATTTTCTATAAAAAAATAAAAAAAATTACCAGTAAAAAATGTGTCAAAAATCGGTGTCAGTGTCAAAAACTTGGCTCGTGAGGGATTCGAACCCCCGTCCTCCGATTGCATGTAACCAGTAGTGCTAATCAAATCAGATGCTCTCACCGCTGAGCTACCGAGCCATGCTTCAACGGGATAAAATTAGCAGTTACACGACGCGAGTTAGTGCGATAAGGTAGGGTTAGTCACTACATGAATCTTAGTTATGTTACTAAAACTGCTGATAACCTCTAGTGGCCTACATTCGAAAAATACAATGAAAGGATTTATATGTTTAGCTAAATATTATGACAATAAAATACGGGTCATATAACACGTACTTAAATAAAATTGTCCGGGTCCCGAAGTAAAAATCATAAATATTACGATTTATTCTATTATACAGGGTTACATTGCAAAGGGATGCCAAATCTTCAGGAGTGGCTAAGAATCAGTAACTTAATCGAACTATGCCAAGAACAAAACTTTTTTTTAACATTTAATTATTCCTATCCGCTGATAAAAATCGCTCGCGATGATATTTAACTCATTCATGAAAAAAATACACCGTATGTGCACTGGGTAAGGTCGCGTCTGATAAATGGTCGCGCGGCTTTCGTAGTTTCGTTATTGACTTTATTTTCCGATATATTTTTTTTGTAAAATACGATTTTTTTAAATAATAACGATTAAGACGCTTCTTAACATTCCCTAGATTTTATTTTTTCAATTTGTTTCCCCTTTGCAATGTAACCCTGTATATTATCAGATTACTAAACCTGTGATGTATGTCACTCGAACAAAATGCGGAAAATAATACAATACTTATTACATTTTTTCTCACGACAAAATATGCAGGCGACAACATTCTGCTGATGTTTTGTATGACTCATCCTATTAAGGCTATAATGGATAAAATATAGAAGATTTTATTTAAAGAAAGAAAGAAACGTTTATTCGACACACAAGAGGAAAAAAAAAACACAAAACAATATAAATTAGATATTGTGTCGAAAAGGTGCCCAGCATTTGTCGTGGCAGCCACAGACTTATCACGACGCTGATTTTCGGCGGGAACCTCCGACGCTGGAACGTGCTGCGAGTGACGCAGCGGCACATCGGACCACCAGAGAATCCCAAATCCCTCCAACGGACTCCGGGCTCATGGGGAGCACAAAATCGGTCGGAGAAAACCCGGAAACCCCCGATAGGCCGATGCACCGCCGCCCACAAGCACGGTGCCAGACGGGACAACATATTCACACGAAATTATAGGTACACGCCACACGGTGTCACTCGGACAGAGCGGAGTATCAATCCGGACGAGTAAATGAAAATGAAAATCTTTATTATGTAACAAAAGTTTGGTTACAAGAGTAGAGGTTGACCATCTTCTTTAAAGTGCGAGAACACTTGTGCCAGAAGAGGCCGCTCTCTCATAGCATTGTATAGGAACATACAGTTACAAAATTACAAAAATAAGTTATATAATGCAAACAAATTCAGTAAGGTACGCCAACAGCGCCTTCACCTAATCTGTCACCTGACTGACACTTCGCCCGAACGAAAATCATTATAACCTATATTAATCACCTATATAATAATCATTATAACTTATATTTTATCAGTTAACTCCTTTTTAGGGCAACTTCGAAATCCCTAAAAAAACTAATACCCATACTTATTGGCGGTCTGCAGTTGATTTGTGATATTTTAACAATTGGTATGTGGTGGTTTTAATATTATTATGTGCTTTTTATTAAATATATAAAACCTTAGATTGTTAGAGGCCGCCATCTATAATAGGTAGCCTGTGTGACAGAGCACCAGCACTCTCCTCTCCTCTCTCGGTGGGGTCGCTCGGGTGCACGTTAAAGTAAATAAATAAAAATAAATATTGGACATCATCACAAACAATCACACGACCTCCATAGCCGAGAGGCGAGCATACCGGACTTGGTGTTGCTATCTCTGAGGTTCCGGGTTCGATTCCTGGTCGGTCAATGTAGAAAAGTAACTTTTCTATATTGTCTCGGGTCTGGGTGTTGTGGTACCGTCGTTGTTTCTGATTTCTGTAACACAAGTGCTTTAGCTACTTATCATAGGATCAGAGCAATGTATGTGATGTTGTCCAATATTATAATTAACCGACTTCAAAAAAGGAGGAGGTTCTCAATTCGACTGTATGTTTTTTTTTTTTTTTTTTGTATGTTTGTTACGCGATTACTCCGCCAATTATGAATCGATTTTAATGATTCTTTTTTTGTTTGGTAGATCATACTTCAGAAGTGGTCCCATATAAATTTTATCAAAATTGATTTAGAACTTTTTGAGAAAATCAACAAATATATACCCAGATAGTATTTTGGTTGTGGTTCTTGTTACCTATTTTCGACAAATATGAGCCGATTTTTGTTTTATTGAATAGCTTATACTTCAAAGATAATATGCTAAAAGTTTACGAAATAAAAATCACCCCTAAGGGTAGGAAAATAGGGGATGAAATCGGTGTTTAGCAGTTAGATTAGGATTTATCACTAAAAATTGATGAAATAAGTAAATTTTATTAAAAAAAATAAAACCGACTTCAAAACACTAAAATGCTAAAAATAATCCTAACACTTAAGTACCTAATCAGTTACTTTTGGAGTCGGTGCCAGCCGATGAGAGATTCAATATTTTTGTTTGCACCGACTCCAAAAGTAACTGATTAGGTACTTAAGTGTTAGGATTATTTTTAACATTTTAGTGTTTTGAAGTCGGTTTTATTTTTTTTAATAAAATTTACTTATATTTAATACTTTTTCTCATCACTAAAACATTTGCTCCTTGCGGCATTTGAACCCGCAACTGCCAGGCGTAGTAGTCCGGAGAGCGAACCACTACACCAGACGATCGTTGATTAAGACCTTAACTAGGGGTAGGTAAGTATTTTAACAAGCTATCGAAAACAATCACATAAGTAAGTTACTTATGCAATCGACATTGAGAGAAACGCGCAAAACGTTTGGAAATATGTGAAGAGATAACGTAAACACAGTGGGAACCGTAGCGAAGGTACCGCGTAATGTATTTTTGTGTTAGCAGGGGTCAGTTGAGTGAAAGCCGAGCAAAACGAATGTCATTTGGTTTGTTATCATTCCATATTATACAACGTGTAAAGTGTAATGTCAAACAGGCAAAACCTCGCAGGGTCTGGAACAACAACTTTTTAAATGGTACCAACACCAAAAGCAAAAAAAAAACATTATAATGAAATACATAGAAATATAAACAAGCGCCAGACAATAATACAAAACTATAACACAATAACACAGTAATTAAGTATACGTTATTTTGAAATGTAATTAAATAAATTTATTTGCATAGAAACATGGTACATATAAGGTGACTAAAATAATTTTATTGCCCAACATGTTTCGTCTGGGTACATGCAAATATATTTTTTTTGTCGGGGGCGGCGCCCAGCACACCCAAACCCGAGACAACTTAGAAAAACTAGTTTTCTAAATGTAATTGAGAATCAAACAGGTCTTTTTTTACGTAAATATTGTCAATAACTCGATTACTCATTACTTGAATTGTGATGAATTATCAATGAGAAGGAAAATTGAACTTCATTTATGGTAGCACTGCCCTTGGGTGATGCATGAGTCAAACGTGACTCACCACCTCACTAGTAGAATGACAATTATATTTGTGCGAGACCTCTGGCTTTATTGTTGGACTAAGACATTGTGTCACATTAAATATTACTTATATCACAGAATAAATAATATAGCTTATATGTATTACAAATGCGAAAATTTGGCTGGATGGAAATTTGTTACTACTTGTTTAAAAAAAAATTCTTTCTAAATCACGCCAGAACAGGTTAACGGATCTAGATGAAATTTAGCACAGAAATAAATTATAGCCAGGAAATTTATTTGTTTATTTATTGCAAACTTTACAGCATGTAAATTTAACATAAAAACACTTTGTATTAAATGCTTACATAGCCAATTAAAAGGTTTGTCACAATAACAAGCAGATAGGTTAATAATTATCCCGGAAAAATCTACGGTGCCCGAGGGATGCAAGATAACTGTCATTATAGATGGCGCTTTTTCCTAAGATGTCAGATGCAAACAATTTTGAATGTGAAAAAAAAAACCTAGCTGTTGACTGCGACTTTTTTTCACATGCTTTTATGTTAGGACTAACTATGGTTTTGCAAACACCACGCAAAGCAAGTACCAAATAAGAAGGTACAACATCTGTAGTCTTTAACTCCTGAATGTCCACGGCTGGAGACACACATAGGCCTCCGCCACTGACTGTCACAGTAAGCGGTTCTAGGCCGTTTATATCTAGTGGCTTTCTGCTATCTAGACTGGGTCGTCAGTCCACAGGGTGAGCCTTAATTGTAGTTTTTATTAGATCTTCTCCTATTCTTCATCATCATTTCAGCCATAGGACGTCCACTGTTGAACACAGGCCTCCCTCAATGACCTATCATTGGGAGGGATTGCCAATACTCGCTACGCTTGGCAGGCGGGTTGGCGAGCGCAGTTTATTATAAGATTTCGCACGTAAACGCTGCTGCCCATCTCGTGCTACAGGAATTAGGCGCCTCTTACGATACGCCTCTTGTTGGCGGTGAGGAAGTGTATTCTTTACGGCCGTCCCCACACGACTCCTATTCTTAAATTAGGGTAAATAATGGCAGCCCCATAATCACCACAAAGGATCAGAATCAACCCCATCTACTTAAATTCCGAGATTTACACCTCGAATGTCAAATACAAAGTTTTAAATCGATACGTCAGTTTGAAGTAGGTTAAAAACTACTTCTAACATTTGATTACACAATTATCACAAGTGAAGCTAATTTATGTGTGTTAAAATATAAAATGCTCATGAACTTAATAAATGCTTTATTTATTAATAATAATCAATTTAAAGGTAGTACAGTACAAATCGTGAAGACGCGAACAAATAGTCAGCGGCGGAGAAGGCGGGAAAAGACACATATGAACACTTGATACTTTTTCTATGCAGGATGGTTTGCGGACAAGGGAACATGTTTATTCAGCCAACAGATTCTTCTAATGGTAATGAGAGGTAAATAAAAACTACAAATACCGCAAACAAGGACCGTTGTGTTGTTGTAGATCAATAAATATAAACTCGCATTACGCTATAGTTTTTACAGCCATTTTCGAAGCATTGAGATCCAGTTCGGAACGAGATCGTGACTCATGTCTGAAGGTCAATACTACACCTTCGTTCTTGGAAATCCACGGTAAAATACTGGCCATTAATAATACGTTTAAATATTGTTCGATGAGTTCATTCTAAAAAATTTTAAGTTAGAATTGAGAACCTTCTCATTATTATGTATTTTATGAGTTAGTGTGAGTAATTAGTATTAGTTAACACTAGCAGTCCTAATTTCATAGTTAACTTCACACCACTTATCTAGCCCCAAACTAAGCGAAGCTATGGCGACTAGGTAACGGATAAACTTACTTACTTTTATCAACATTAATGACCTAGGTACATTTGTACCGTGCTCATCACACAATTATTTGCCCCTTGCGGGATTCGAACCCGCGACCGCTGGCTTTGTAGTCCGGAGCGCGAACCAAACTATACTGTCAAATAGTTATGCCTTACTTTGCTTTATTTCTTTCTAGTATTAGCCCAAGCCTATTTTAATATTTCTAAAGTGGCTTGGAACTGGGTGTACTGAGATATTTCCATTACTAAATACATTGTCTGGTACCTCGTAACAAACTAATGTAATTTTATGACATCCGTAGCCGAGAAGCTAGCACGCCGGACTTGGCATCGCTATCTCTGAGGTCCCGAATTCGATTCCCGGTCGGGTCAATGTAGAAAACTAACTTTTCTATGTTGTCTTGGGTCTGGGTATTGTGGTACCATCATTGTATCTGATATATGTGTGCTTTGGCTACTTACCTTAACATCAATCAGAACAATGTATGTGATGTTGTCCAATATTTATGTATGTTTTATTTTAATTCATAATTTTGAGATCATGACAATTGGTGTAGTTATTGTCTGAAGCATATTTATTATTACATGTCAATAAGATGGTTGGATGGTACATATTTTTCAGAATCAGAATCAGAAACTTTATTTGCGTAAAACACGGTATACAAGGATGATACAGTTCGGGTGAGCACTCAAAATTTAAAAAAAAATCGAAATTCTTTATTTGCTTTTAAATAGGGTGGTTACAAAAAATTGCCGATGGTCGATTAACAGTCAGCTTCTATGCCTATTTAGCCATGGATATTCATAACATGCAAATGATTCATTAAATGTGTTAATACAATTATCAATTGCTCATTATTAATACAATTCAATTCATTAATTATCATTCAATTTAGTAAATATTAGATTATCATATCTCGCTATTAAAAATAGCATGCACAATTTTAATAATTGAGTAAACAATAAACAAATTACTTACAATAATATTCATAACATTAATTATAAATTACATGTCAATAAAAATTTAAGTAATTACAGCAAAATGTCAGAAAAAATTGTAATAATTAGTTATTTAAAATCTACAGTCAATAAAATTCTTTATGTCATAACTTATCTTATCTATAGCGCGTAGAACTGACGGCCGATGGAGCAGAAAGGTTCTAGAATGGAGGCCACTTACCTGCAAGCGCAGCGTAGGACATCCACCCACGAGGTGGACAGACGACCTCGTAAAGGTCGCAGGAAGACGCTGGATGCAGGCCGCTTTCAACCAGCTACGTTGGAAGTCATTAGAAGATCTATGTTCAGCAGTGGACGTCCAATGGATGAAATGATGATGATGATGGTGATGAAGATGTAGTTTAAGATTGGCACCTAAAAGCGTGCAACCACACATGTAAGAACAAAGTGAATTCGCAATTGAAATGAGTAATACACCGACGATAAATCGTGACTCATTACCTACAAGCCCAGCAAGTACTTGTGTAAGATTACTAATAGTTACCAATTGAAGTAATTTGTTAGTTGAATAACAATCATCATCATCATAATCAGCCTACGTCAGTCCACTGCTGGACATATGCCTCTCCCAATGCACGCCACTGCGCCCGATCCTCGGCTATTCTTTTCCAACCACTGCCAGCAGCCTTGCTTGCTCGTTGCTCCACCTTGTCGGAGGGCGCCCTACGCTGCGTTTGCCTAGTCGCGGTCTCCACTCAAGAACAATAATAATAAAAACTTATAAACTTGATAGTTTTCCTTTTAATAAAAATATTGAATAGATTTAACCAGGACTAAAGATTATATCCAGCCAATTGATTATTTAAGTCACCAATCGAGACATGTCTTTGACAACATTTCACATTATTTCGAGGATAAAACAAGTGTATTTATAAATAATAAATAAGTAAATATTGGACAACATCACATACATTGCTCTGATCTTATGGTAAGTAGCTTAAGCACTTGTGTTACAGAAATCAGAAACAACGACGGTACCACAACACCCAGACCCGAGACAATATAGAAAAAAAAATCTACATTGACCGACAGGGAATCGAACCTCAGAGATAGCGACACCAGGTCCGGTACACTCGCCTCTCAGCTACGGAGGTCGTTTATTATAGTATTTACAAGACGGTTAGTTGGTTGGATGGTGCTCGTCAAGTTCCTGCACGATCCCTACTCACGCAAGGCGACAGATGTTCATCATCATCATTTCAGCCATAGGACGTCCACTGCTGAACATAGGGCTCCCCCAATGACTCCAGGGTCGGAAGCGGTCTACATCCAGCGGCTTCCTCCAACCTTTATCAGGTAGTCTGTCCACCTTTTGAGTGGATGTCCTACGCTGCGCTTACCGGTACGTGAACAACATTCAAACGAAATCATATTATTTTATTTAAAAAAATGTCCCATATTATAAATGAATAAATATTAGGCAACATCACATACATTGCTTTGATCAGGTGAGTAGCTGAAGCACTTCTGTTATGGAAATCAGAAACAACGATGGTACGGTACGGCCAAGACAGTGGTCTACCAGTTTGGCAAAATTTAATGTGTCAGTAAAATATCGATAATATGGTTTTTGACGTAATATGAAGAGTTATTATAGTTATATTAGTAGCTGTCAGAATAATTTTGCATGGGAAAATCAACCCTATTGTTCTATGACGCGGGAATATATTCGTCAAGTTCCAATTCGTCCCATAGAAAAAGTTGTATTTGTGCACCAGATTCAGCACATAAGAGGTTTTGCGTATTTAGAAAACGTTGGTAGAGACTACTTTTACCGTGCCTCCCGCACATGGACGGATAATATGTTTATTATTAAAGTCTCAAATAATGTTCAACAACTGTAACCATACGTACCTACTTATTGAAATGCAATGTGTATTTCCTTAAGCGATATTACCATAAGTTTTGACACCTGAATTGAATTCCTTTTACTAAAACGTGTCGTACCTAACGATAGGTAGTACCTATTGCACTGCATACTGCAACCATCACGCTTTGCAAACACGTGCGCCTGAGTCACTATGCACCTTATTCAGACTTACAACCTTATCTAAGTATAACAACCGCTAATTTCTTAGCTGTTTCTCTTTATTAGCGCATAATATAATGTGACAAGGTTCTACAATTGTTTTAGCACCGATTACAGCCTTAGCACTTTGTCAAAGTTAGTTACACGTGTTTTACGTAGACGTTGTTTAACAAATATCGTAAAATTAGCGGCGATAGGGTTCTAAGTGGAATAGTTTAATGTCCTCGTGACCAAAGCATGTGCCGCCATTGTTCAGCGACACCTGGCGAATGTCTAGGGAGTTCGTCAGATGATGAAACGTGCTTACTCCGGGGTTTGCTATCTAAACATGTGTTTGCAAAACTTTGGTCACTGCATATTGTGGTGCAGGTTTGAGACAAAGGGCAGTGATATAGGGTAAGGAAAGGGCTACGCTCGGTGTTTCTTTGCGAGATCGAGTCAGAAAGATCAGTAAACGAACAATAGTCGCTGACATAGCCTGACTGACCTGCTAATCCAAGCTGAAAGGCAGTGGGCGGGGCACATAGCACGTAGAACTGACGGCCCATGGGGCAGAAAGGTTTAAGAATGAAGGCCACGTATCAGCAAGCGCAGCATAGGACGTCCACCCATAAGGTGGATAAATAACCTGGTGAAGGGGCACAAAAAATGCTGGATGCAGGCCGCTTCCAACCGGCCAATCTGGAAGTCATTGGGGGAGGCCTATGTTGTCATATAGCTGAAATGATGATGATTATGTTGACGATGATACGGTATAATTATTGTTATGGAAGGCATTTAGCAGTTTTTTTTTATTGCCATACATAACATGTAGGTACATAGGTCTTATAAGTTTAAAATTTGGAACATACGTCAAATTATGTAGTGTTTGTGTGCTTTTTATTACGTTCTACTAATTTAAACTATTATTAGTTTTGCGGGTTTGTGCGCTGTTCGTCCGATTCGAACCGATCGAACTGGCCCCATTCATTCGCAGTATAAATAAGTAATAAAACCTTACAACAATCGCATCAATTTATGTGACACTCTTTAAGGCATACTGTCAAAGTATATACACGGGAAACCTATGGGTCAGCCACACCAAAAGATCGCTGGAGGCCCTGCGCGTCCAATATAATAATATCTGTAGGAGCACTGTAATTAGTCCCTAATTACTTCTGAGCTACCACAAAACGCATTCGAAAACTTAAAACCATGACTGGTGATGTGACGTAATCGCAAACTACGAGCTATACAAGATTGGTGCCGGTACGTGAGCGTGCGCGCCGACCGGTTCCTGAAGCCTGCGAACAGACATCGATCCGCTACCGCTCGGTCAGCCGCGCCAGTCGCGACACCACATTGACGGCGAATGCACGCCAGTATAGCTAGCCATTTTTCCGCTCGGACGTCTCGATCTTTATTCTATTTAATCATTTCATCTGTTAACTATCTATCTTTGTATTTTCCTATTTCGTTCTTAATCAGTGATCATCTTGTGTACTTCTACTCTTCCTATCTGTGTCTAATTTTCAAAGTAAACGTTAAATAAGAATAACCGTTAGTTTAACTTACAATTCATTTAGTGTAGGTCCCCTATAGCTAGGTACTCACCACATTCACACATTTACGGCTATAGGTCGCCTACAACTGGTGACCCCTTCAAGAGCACAATGTCGAACTATGATTCAGGAGAAGAACAACCAGTACGTCAGGACGGAGTAAATATTGCAGAAAATCGCGATTGCAACGTATTTAAGGTTGGAGTGAGAATGCCGCCATTTTGGCCAGACGAACCCGAGCTATGGTTTTCACAACTTGAAGGTCAGTTTATCATTTCTGGTATTTCGCAAGACACGACAAAGTATTACTATGCTTTGTCACACCTAGATCCGTGCTATTCTACTCATGTAAAAGACGTCATACGATCTCCACCGGCTTCTGGAAAGTTCGAAAAGCTCAAAGACGAACTAATTAAGCGGCTGAGTGCATCAAAAGAAAAAAAATTAAAGCAATTATTTATGCACGAAGAGATGGGAGATCGTAAGCCTTCACAATTTTTACGTCATCTTAGAAACCTAGCTGGCCCATCTGTCGCTGATGATATTTTACAGACCTTGTGGACTGGTCGCTTGCCTCACGCTTTACAGACCGTAGTCGCTTCGCAAGCTAAATTGCCTTTAGATGACATAGCAGAATTAGCAGACAGGGTTCACGAGATTGCTGCACCTTCACCTTATCATAGCGTAGCGAGCACTTCAGCATCATCGCCATCCACTTATGAAAAGCTTAATGAACAGATTTGTGCCCTAACCAAGCAAGTTGCTAAGCTTTCATCGGAAGTTCACAGGCAATCCCGATCGCAGTCCTTATCTCAACAAAATGGCCGCCGTGACCGCAGTCGCCAACGCAGCCGATCGCGCAATCGCCAGCCTCCTCCTGATCATCCACATTGCTGGTATCATTTTAATTTTGGAGCTAAAGCTAGAAAATGCAACCAACCCTGCAATTTTTCGGAAAACTTCACGGGCAGCCGGAAGTAGCGGCTAACGACTGCCCAGCAACGACAGGCCGTCTATTTATCACCGACCGACCGACTAAAGTACAGTACCTTGTGGACACAGGCTCGGACTTGTGCGTTTTTCCCCGGTCGGCTACCAGGATGCCCTGTACTCAAACTAAATACGACTTGTCCGCAGCTAATGGTACTATTATACATACCTATGGACCGCTGCAGCTACATCTTGACTTTGGATTGAGGCGAACGTTTTCGTGGCAATTCATCATTGCTGACGTATCAAGACCGATCATAGGTGTGGATTTTTTGAGCTATTATAATCTCCTTGTTGATTGCAGGAATCAGCGACTCATAGATGGCATTACCTCAATGTCAGTCTCCGTTCCAAGGCTTAAGATTCCTGAAAACATAGCTTCAATAAAAACAATATCGGGAGACAGTGAATACCATGACATCATTCGTGAGTATCCTGAGGTGACCAGGCCGGCAGGTATGTCTCGTACAATTAAACATGATACGGTACATCACATAAAGACAACTCCAGGACCACCGGTGCATTCCAGACCCCGTCGACTAGATCCTTTGCGTCTTAAGGCTGCAAGGAAAGAATTCGATGACATGCTCAGTGATGGAACCGCTAGACGCTCTGAAAGCCCCTGGTCCTCAGCGTTGCACATGGTAAGAAAGAAAGACGATGGCTGGAGACCGTGTGGAGATTATAGGGCTCTCAACTCTCGCACGATTCCAGATAGATATCCCGTCCGTCATATACACGATTTTTCTCACCAACTTTCAGGATGTACAGTCTTTTCTAAAATCGACTTAATTAAAGCTTATAATCAGATACCTGTACATCACGACGATATTAAGAAGACTGCTATCACAACGCCTTTTGGGATGTTCGAATTCCCATTTATGGGGTTTGGGCTTCGCAATGCTGCTCAAACTTTTCAAAGATTCGTGGATGAAGTCCTTCAGGGCCTTGAACGTTTTGCTTATGGGTATGTTGACGATATTTTGATATTTTCCCCCTCCACTAGCCGCCACAAAGACGATTTGCGCAAGGTGCTAGATCGCTTAAAGCAGTATGGAGTTCTGATCAACACAGCAAAATGTGATTTGGGTCAAAAAGAGGTAACATTTCTAGGATACCAAGTATCTAGTGCGGGAGTGCGACCAATTCCCGACAGAGTCAAGGCAATTCAACAGTATCCGGTACCAAAGACGGTAAAAGAACTAAGAAGATTTTTGGGAATGGTTAATTTCTGCCGCAGATTTATTCCCAAAGCAGCTCAACTGCAAGCACCACTCAACGCTCTCCTGGCTGGTCCCAAGATAAAAGGTTCACATCCAATAAATATGACTGCTGACCTCCTGCAATCCTTTGAAAGCTGCAAGCGTTCACTCTCCGACGCAGTACTATTGGCACATCCTGAGCTCGATGCCGAACTCTCAATTGCAACTGATGCTTCCGACGTTGCTATCGGCGCTGTATTACAACAGAAGAAGGAAGGTCAATGGGAACCCCTTGCATTTTTCTCCCACAAGTTGGCACCAGCCCAGGTAAAGTACAGCCCATATGATAGGGAGCTGCTTGCAATTTATGAAGCCGTCAAGTATTTCAGATTTATGATAGAGGCCAGGAGTTTTCACATATTCACTGACCATAAGCCTCTCACATTCGCATTCTCCAAATCTAAAGAATCCTGCTCGCCACGCCAATACAGATATTTGGATTTTATTAGCCAGTTTACCACGGATATACGATACATACCTGGTAAGGAGAATGTCGTTGCAGATAGCCTGTCCAGGATCGAAGCAGTTACACAAGCTGTTGACTACAGGTTACTCGCAGAGCAACAAAACAGTGATCCTGAGCTACAATTCTTGATAAAGCACGGGTCGTCACTTCAGTTACAACAATTACGTATGCCTGATTCGGATATTAAGGTTTATTGTGACGTATCAACTCACGCTACACGTCCGTATGTCACACCATCGATGAGAAGGCAAGTTTTTGATATGGTTCATAACCTAAGTCACCCAGGGAGAACAGCTACAGTACGACTGGTTACACAGCGATTTGTATGGCCAGGGATACGCAGGCAATGTAGAGAATGGGCAAGAGAATGCCTGCAATGCCAAGGCACTAAAATAACCCGTCACACTAATGCTCCACTTTCCTCCTTCCTTACACCCACAGCAAGGTTTTCCCATATCCACCTTGATATTGTAGGGCCATTACCAACTTCTTCTGATTTCAGGTACTGCCTCACTGCCATTGACAGATTTACGCGTTGGCCTGAGGCGTACCCCATCAAGGACATCACAGCCGAGACCTGCGCCATGGCTCTCGTCTCCGGGTGGATAGCCAGGTTTGGCTGTCCTGCCAAGATCACCACAGACCAAGGACGGCAGTTCGAATCGCATCTATTTAAAGCTATATCATCATTGGTAGGTGCACACCACTATCGCACTACCGCCTACCACCCTGCGGCTAATGGAATGGTGGAGAGACTGCATCGACAACTGAAGGCAGCCATCATGTGTCAAGCTACGCAGCAATGGACTGAGGTTCTTCCCCTAGTACTTCTGGGTATGCGAAGTGCGTGGAAAGCCGACATTGAAGCTTCATCAGCAGAGCTGGTTTACGGCGAAACCTTACGACTTCCAGGTCAATTTCTCACTCCAAACGATGCACACAAGACAGCTGACGTCACGGACTTGACTACGCGGTTACGCAGTTTCATGGCCAAGCTTTCACCAACGCCGAGTTCATGGCATAGAAAAGGTCCCTTCTACGTACCTGATGACCTTAAGGAAGCAACCAGTGTTTTCTTGAGGCAGGACGCTGTCCGAAGACCTCTAGAACCACCATACTCTGGGCCATACAAAGTGTTAGAACGTCATCCTAAATTTTACAAGCTGGATATACGAGGAAAACACGTAACCGTCAGTATTGACCGCTTGAAGCCTGCATACATGACTAACGAAGCAACAGATTCGTCGCAGCAATCATCTCCCTTGCGACCGCTTGACGAGCTGCCGGAGAGGACAACAAAGAGTGGAAGAAAAGTGCGTTTTCCAGATCGTTATCGCCCACAGTAGCGGTCTCGGTGGGGGAGTACTGTAGGAGCACTGTAATTAGTCCCTAATTACTTCTGAGCTACCACAAAACGCATTCGAAAACTTAAAACCATGACTGGTGATGTGACGTAATCGCAAACTACGAGCTATACAAGATTGGTGCCGGTACGTGAGCGTGCGCGCCGACCGGTTCCTGAAGCCTGCGAACAGACATCGATCCGCTACCGCTCGGTCAGCCGCGCCAGTCGCGACACCACATTGACGGCGAATGCACGCCAGTATAGCTAGCCATTTTTCCGCTCGGACGTCTCGATCTTTATTCTATTTAATCATTTCATCTGTTAACTATCTATCTTTGTATTTTCCTATTTCGTTCTTAATCAGTGATCATCTTGTGTACTTCTACTCTTCCTATCTGTGTCTAATTTTCAAAGTAAACGTTAAATAAGAATAACCGTTAGTTTAACTTACAATTCATTTAGTGTAGGTCCCCTATAGCTAGGTACTCACCACATTCACACATTTACGGCTATAGGTCGCCTACATATCTTTAGGTTGCTGTTGGGACTGCCTCGTTTTTGTAGTGCATCGGGAATGTTTGCGGAATACCAAACTGATGGATTCGATGCCATCATCCGCAAAAAAACGGTATCTCTGATCATCAGGGTGCAGGTCAGTCACAAAAGCAAACTAAAGACCTTAGCCGATAGGTACCTACACATCGCCGCTTTGGAGGTGTTTTGTGCAGAGAGTGATTGGACCTTACGCGCCCTGCGGATCTCGCTCAGCATTTTCCCGGCAGTGGCAGTAAATAAATTAATATTTTTATAATAATTAATACTAACCATAGATTTTAAGTTCATTGTTACTAACCCATATGGATGTAAGTTGTCCGAAATAAACGATTTTATTTATTTATGATGTTAAGTACAAAGAAGAATAAACTAGAGGTAATCAGTGATATAATCAGTGAATAAGCCACTAGCAAGTTATTAAAATCAATTCTTTCAACAACTTAAATACATTTATTACATTCATCATCATTATCATCATTTCAGCCAGACGTCCACTGCTGAACATAGGCCTCCCCCATTGATTTCCAGAATGGCCGGTTGGAAGCGGCCTGCATCCAGCGTCTTCCTGCGACCCTTACCCATCTTTTGAGTGGACGTCCTACGCTGCGCTTGCCGGTACGCGGCCTCCATTCTAGAACATTTCTGCCCCATCGGCCGTCAGTTCTACGTGCTATGTGCCCCGCCCACTGCCACTTCAGCTTGCTAATCCGTTGGGCTATGTCAGCGACTTTTGTTCGTTTACGGATCTCCTCATTTCTGATTCGATCTCGCAAGGAAACACTAAGCATAGCCCTTTCCATAGCACGCTGTGTGACCTTGAGCTATCTTATGAGGCCCATAGTGAGAGGCCACGTTTCAGTTCCATTTGTCATCAGTGGTAACACACACTGGTTGTAGACTTTCGTCTTTAGACACTGGGGTATGGAGAGGGAACGCAGGGCACTGTCGGTGAGGGGAAATATGCTATTTCGCAGGTTTGCACGCTGTTCTCGAGAGGTGAAAATTACAATATTCAAAACATATTGCCAGACATTGTACACTTGTAACCTATGGAGCAACTACACCAAAAAAGCCTTCAGTGCGCTGCGTGTCCAGTACAACAACGCCTTCGGGGGGCTGTTAGGGTTGCCCTGGCGCTGTAGTGCCTCGGGGATGTTCGCCAACTGCCGCACCGAAGGCTTTCACGCCGTGCTACGCAAACGTGTGGCCTCTCTGTGGGGCAGAGTGCGGGGCAGCACCAACACTCTCCTGAAGGTAATTGCTAGCAAACCTGATGGCCCTATCCTTGCACATTGGGTGGCAATCCACGTAAAACCCAATGTGCAAGGATAGGATAGGATATACATGTAATATATGTATATTATAATTACTAACATAGCTATTAAGTCATACTAACAACTTATATGGATATCATATGTGTCCGAAATAAACAATTTCATTCATTCATTCATTCATTGGACGAGAAGACGTTGTGTAATTTCCCGATAGCTGCCCAGCCGAGTTGGATTTATTAAATTAAGTACTTACTTAAGCTCGTGCACATCACACCCCTTGCGGAATTTGAACCGCAACCGCCTGGCTTTGTTGCCGGCGCGCGAACCACAACACCAGACAGTCGTGGATTAGTGAAGTACCGGTAGATACCGGTGTAGATATATTGCAGGTATACTTAGGTTTTGTATTTCCTTCCTTATAAGGGATACAGGTGATACCGACATGTCGGTCACGTCTCTCGTTTCTAGCGAACTGCTATTGTTCATCTTTGACGAAGGATCTTTACCTACCTGCTTCCTTTTTAAGAACGTATTGGTAATAATAAACAATATCATAACACATTTTGATGTTAAATTTTCAATCAGAATCGTTCACATTCACGTTTTGATGTTTAATTTTTAATCATTTAAAGAAAGAATGTGAAAAACGTGTTTGAAAAAAAAATTAAAATGCCTATAATTTAACCTTTAAAAACCGAACCAATCGCTAAATACCTAGTCTTGCCATAAATACTGAAACAAAGAAAACATTTTTTTTTATTGCAAATAACATTTATTACTTTTACAGTGTGTTAGTTTAATACATAAATATAACACAATTTAAAATATAAAAAGCTTATTCGAAGTGGTCTCCATTGGCTGCAATACAGTCCTTTAATCGTTGAGGCCAGTTATCAATTGAAGCACGCACTCTTTCCATAGGAAAATTCTTCACTGCTAATCGTACAGATTGTTTCAGAGACTCCAAATTATTATGGCGTTTAGAGCTAGCCGTACTCTCTAAAACTGCGAATTAAGATCGGGACTAGACGACGGGCAGTCTTCAGCTCTGATGAAGTCCGAAACGTTCGTTTTCAACCAAGACTGCGTTGACCGAGCTTTATGACCCAGCGCCGAGTCTTGCTGGAAGGATCATTCTTGGTTATTGAATATGGTGTTGTTAAGGGGCTTCACTACCTTCGCAAGAATGGTATCTTCATACACTTATGCCGATGTTTTGATACCTTTTTCACAAAAGTATGTCTCAGTCACTCCTTATTTTTTTATTTATTGCATTGCACATGACTTAGATGCTAAATACATAACATAAGTAAGTATATAACTCCAATATTCATATGCACCTTGATAGGCACAGCAACGTGGAAGAGAGAAAGGCAGATATTTTGTCGTGCAATAGTATAATTTGATGTAGATATTTATAATGTAATAGCTAATACCCCACCAAACCATCACTGAAGTCGGATAGTGCCCACGTTGCACTCTGTCGACTAATTGGGAAGCTTCCTTAGAGGTTTGAGCATAAATACGGTCATTTTGTTTGTTAAAATGTTGCTCAATTGTAAAAAAAATCTTATCCGTAAACAAAATTTTTCTGTGACCTCCCTTTGCGTACCGCTTCAGTAGTTGTTTTGATTTTATCACCCTATTCTTTTTTAAATTATCAGTTAATAAATGACCAGTACGTCTCTTAAAGGCTACAAGTCCTAAGTCATCTTTTTAAATACGCGGCATGGTTCTAGGTGCTATCTTCATCTCCCGAGATAAAATATTTTGCTTTCGGTTCGAACAGGATTTCTTCGAATTCTTTCCCTTACTGCTTTGACCACTTTTTTCGAACACTACGTGGACGGCCAGATCTTTTTCTGTCACAAACAGAGGAGGTCTCATTGTACCTATTAATAGCCCGGTACACAAACATTTTACTAATACCAAGCGTATGGAGAGTTTTAAAAATTGCATTTGGCTCCATACCTACTTTGTGTAACGCAATCACAGCGATTCGATTCTCTTTATCACCCCACTCCATTTTAATATCGCAAAATATTGTACAATGTAATATGGCGCCAAAATGAGAAAACTCAATCAACAATCATATAAAAATGACAGATTCCAAATTCAAATGTAATATTTTGTTTATTTTTAATTGTAACAGTATTTATGGCCAGACTAAGTGTTATCAGAGAAAATAAAATAATATCTGTAAATGTCATTAATGTTAACAAAAAAAAAACTTTTTATTAAATTTAAATAAAAAAAATGGCTCGTGAGGGATTTGAACCCCCGTCCTCCGATTGTAGGTAACCATTAGTGAAAATGTCATATCGGATGCTCTCACCGCTGAGCTACCGAGCCAATGTTCGGTGTAAGTGAATTAAGAATATATTTAGTTTAGTGCGATAACGCGTCGCGCGGCGGAAAACGTGTGTATTATCCTGAGTTAGTTTACTGCGTACGCGCAGGTGGTCAGTGCGTTTATAACATGGAGCAGATACCCTATAGAGTAGAAAATTTTCAAAGATTTGTTCTACAAAATTTTCCGGCATATTTTTATCTGTATTTTTTACGGAATTTGTATGGGCGAGAGTTGACAGTATTGAAATATCATGGTATTCAACGCCGCACCCCCTATGTCGGTCGCGTCTCTCGTTTCTAGCAAACTGCTATAGTTCATCTTTGACGAAGAATCTTCACTTACCTGCTTCCTTTTTAAGAACATATTGGAAATAATAAACAATATCATAACACATTTCACAATTCAGAATCAGAAATATTTTATTGCGGATCATTATCATTGGTTATTGCAGGTATAAAATTAGTAATATTATCACTATGTTCCGCCTGATAGGCATACAACTAATTACTTCTTAGACATATTCTAAGAAGATATAGCTGAAGACTAAATCAAAAGATATAGCTGAAGCTTTTGCGGACCAGTTTTCAAGTGTTTTTGAAAGAGAACCACTCGGCGAACTCCCAACTTTGGATCCATGCTTCCGAATCGCGGAATCAATCGAAGAAATTTCATTTACGCAAGATAAAGTACAAGCCGCCATAAAAGAAATGAAACCAGATGCTTCACCAGGACCTGATGAAATACCTATGCCTATCTTAAAGAATTGCGATCTTCACGAAGCTCTGGCTACCACAATGCAAACCTCGTACGACACTGGAACCTTACCGGATTTGTGGAAAACAGCAACAGTAATACCAATATTTAAGAAAGGAAACAAATTGGAACCTGCAAACTATAGGCCCATAAGTTTGACTAGTGTGGCATGCAAAGTCATGGAGAAAATAATTGTGAAGCATTTAAGGCAATTTCTCAGTGAACAACAAATTATCAGCAACCAGCAACATGGATTCTGTCCACATAGATCTACCATATCCAATTTACTATCTTACCTGTCATCTTGGGTCAGTAGCCAAAATGTTCGAGAACCTGTTGATGTCATATACCTCGACTATGAGAAGGCGTTTGATAAGGTACCTACAGATAGACTATTACAAAAATTAGAGTATGTTGGTGTCAGAGGTAAGTTGCTGAAGTGGGTGGAAGAATTTTTGAAAAAAAGAACCTTTCGAGTTAGAATCGGCGATATAGTTTCAGATGAAAAAGATATACAAAGTGGTGTACCCCAGGGGTCTGTTCTTGGCCCAGTGTTGTATATAATATTTACTTTCGACCTACCTAAATATTTGGACTGTAAAGTTAGTATGTTTGCTGATGATACAAAAATATTTGCCAATCCTCTTATTGAGTCTGAACGCCTTCAGGCAGACTTAACTCGTATAGCTAACTGGTCTAAAGAGTGGCTTATCAAACTAAACACACAGAAATGCACTGTTCTCCACATAGGTAACCGAAACCCTCATCACTCATATGAAATAGAAGGTGTGCAATTGCAAAAAGTCCAAGTACAAAGTGACCTTGGGGTACATATCGCCAAAGATCTGAAATGGGAACCTCATGTCACGGCTATAATTAAGAAGGCCAATAGTTTCATTTACCTTATTAGAAAAGCTTTTGGGCATTTGACACCTGATATGATGCTGAAAATATACAAAACTTATGTAATGCCTACCTTGGAATATGGTTTTCAAATCTGGAGCCCGTATTTCAAAAAGGACATAGAAGCACTAGAAAAGGTACAGCGAAGATTTTCCAAGGTTCCAAAGGTTTTGAAAAATAAACCTTATGAAGAAAGACTGGCAATGTTGAAACTTACAACTTTAAAGAAACGAAGAGAGCGAGGAGACTTAATAGAAGTGTATAAAATATTACATGACCACTATGATCTCAATAACTTTGACCAGGAATTATTTCAGTACTCTCAAAATACACACTTAAGGGGACACCATCTCAAGTTATCAAAGACCCGTTCATTTAAAAAACCCCACAAGCACTTTTTTAATAACAGAGTGATCGAGGCATGGAACAAATTGCCACCAGAAGTGGTGTCAGCACAAACTACTAACCAGTTTAAGAACAGATTAGATAAGTATCTGGAGGAAAAGATAACTTAAACTATGACAACGAGATGCAGGCTGTTATCAGTTGTTTCAACTGCTTGCCTGCCAATAACATAATAATAATAATAATAATATTCTGTAAAAAAACAGCGCAATTCAAAACTAATTTGAACAAATGTTTCTTTTGATTAAGCAAATTATGTAAGCTATGTATAAGTAAAACTAAGAAACAAATTTATACGTAGTAAATATATAAATTACATTACATTATATTAAGTTATCTTAAGGTAATATTCTTGCTATGTAAGTAGTTTTGCATTTAGAATATTTTATGGCTAGTGTTGTGGACACATATTATTTGTGTTATGTAATAGAACAAAACAAATGATATTAGAGATTAAGCAAAGTTTGTACATTTCACTGTTTGTGTTCCTTAATAAATAAATAAATAAACTTCTTAATAACTATAAAAAACTGACAGTCTGGCAAGCTTGAATAAAAATAAAATTTAACACATAAAATTAATTGTTAATTTTTATTTTATTTTATTTTATAATAAATGTATGTCCCCGGTTCCCCTTTATTTATTTATTTTAATTGCTACGTAGTTATAGAAGTAAAAGGGTCAATATAAACAAAACAAGGAAACTTATTGCCTCATGCCTCATGTACGCAGGCACTTAACAAGGATATATCAAGAGCAGAACCGCCCACGTTCCCAGGAAATAATGAATAAAGGAAGATCACCGCAACGTACACTCATTACGTGTTGTAGTCGAATCCTTAAATTGAATATTTTCTAAACTGTACATGATTTATTTTTTTAATAGCACCGGCAGAAGACCAATGTTGAACATAGTTCTAAAATGTAGCAAGCTAAAATGGCAGGGGCCCGGCCACATCTGCCGCAGAACCGATGAGAGGGGGAAACTGGTTCTTGAGTAGGACGCCCCCTAGCTCGATGGACCGACGACCTTAGGAAGATGGCTGGCAGCGGGTGAATGAAAAAAGCGGGAGATTGTGCTTTTTTGGCGCTCTTTGGGGGAGGCTTACGTTCAGCAGTGATTGCAATAGGCTGACATAATGACATGGTTTATTTTCATAATAAAAAAATATATCTCCACATCATTATTTCAGCCTTAGGACGTCCACTGCTGAACATAGTCCTCCCCCATTGACTTCCAGTATAAATCTATGGGTCAGAGCAGCTCGCTCGGTCGCTATGCTGTTCTATAGGGGAGACCCCAGCAGTGGCTTCCAAAGTTTTATGATGATGATTTCTGGCAGAGTTCAATTATATAAAGTCATCGTTCTGTTCATAAGAAGCCGGAGTTTTACGGCAAAGTAAATAATGAATCAATATTGGACGACATCATACATTGATCTGATCCTATGGTAAGTAGCCAAAGCACTTGTGTTACAGAAATCAAAAACAACGACGATACCACAACACCTAGACCCGAGACAATATAGAAAAGTTATTTTCGTACATTGACCGACCGGGAATCGAACCTAGGCCCTCAGAGATAGCGACACCAAGTTCGGCGTGCTCGCCTCTAGGCTTCGGAGGTCGCTAAGGAATATAATACTATTTTCTCAGTTGGCCTACAACATACTTAACTAACTGAATGACTCACAGATGCGGTCTAGGAGTTTACGCCCATTTAGATTTTATAACAAAAACATTGTGTGTAAAACCTTTAGTTTACATTATTACTTAATCGAGTGAACTAACATTAAGATGGGCTAATTAATCTATATATATAAAACAAAGTCGGGTTAGTTACACCATTTATATACATTCTCAATTCGACTGTGTTTTTTTTTTGTATGTATATTACGCGATTACTCCGCTAATAATGAATCGATTTTAATGATTCTTTTTTTGTTTGGTAGATCATACTTCAGAGGTGGTCCCATATAAATTTTATCGAAATTGATTGATAACTTTTTGAGAAAATCAACAAATATATACCCAGATAATATTTTGGTTGTGGTTCTTGTTACCTATCTTCGACAAATATGAGCCGATTTTGATGATTTTTGTTTTATTGAATAGCTTATACTTCAAAGATAATATGATAAAAGTTTGCAAAATAAAAATCACCCCTAAGGGTAGGAAAATAGGGGATGAAATCGGTGTTCAGCTGTTAGATTAGGATTTATCACTAAAAATAGATGAAATAAGTAAATTTTATTTAAAAAAATAAAACCGACTTCAAAACACTAAAATGCTTAAAATAATCCTAACACTTAAGTACCTAATCAGTTACTTTTGGAGTCGGTGCAAACAAAAACATTGAATCTCTCATCGGCTAGCACCGACTCCAAAAGTAACTGATTAGGTACTTAAGTGTTAGGATTATTTTTTGCATTTTAGTGTTTTGAAGTCGGTTTTATTTTTTTAAATAAAATTTTTATGATTTGTGTTTTGTTGGATTCGTCTCGGCCCCGAATAGCAGAATAAATAATAAAAATCACAAAATTAAAAAAAAAACTAAAAAAAAACCTTAGTAGTCGTAGTCTCGCTTCGCAACTCACGACGCGTTCGAATCCTAGATCGATGTTATTTTGTGTAATCTAAATAGACGGGGTCACGTTATCGATAAAAACTGGAATAGTGCGGGTCGGCTCGCCCACCGGGGGTTCCGTACAAATTTGTAGTGACATATAAATAGTTCAGAAATCGAGTCTCACAGTTTAATTACAAAATTTAATTACAAAAATATAGTTTTCAGATTTAATTTCTTACTTGTAGGATAAGACAATATTACTTGCAAAATTTCATAGTTCTAGGTCAACGGAAAGTATCTTATAAATTTTAATTCCCTTGATCGAAATATACGTTTTTTGCGGCATAAGCAACCGTGTCTTTTATGTTAACTTAGAAGCTTGATGTTTCATTCATCTTCATCTGTAGGGGACTGTAGTCTGTCTGAGTAATTAATTTTAATTTCAATAAATTCGATACATCCACGAGTTCCCAAGATAAAGGGTCTTGGCAGACGTACGGACAGACAGAGAGACGGTCAGCAAAGTGATCCTATATGAGTTCCGTTTTTTCATTTAAGCTACGGAACCCTAAAAATGACGAACTTCATCGAGTTTTACAATACCTATAATGTTGCACTTATTATTAACCTCCGCGCTTTGTTCCGTTACGTTTGGCTATCATCCTGGATCCGGCAAGTCTCGTCACATTTAGAGCCAATGCCATTAGTTAGACCTCTGGATCCTGAGACAGAGGAACCAGACCCTTTCTGACCAAGGCTACACACCCGGTTAACTGGAGCACTCTACAAAAACACAATGATTAAGGATTTATTAAAATTAATTACGTCTTGCACCTTGCAACTCAAAAAAAATAGTATATGACAGAAATTTAATATCGAAGGTATAAGAATAATTGAAGTAGACTCTTTATTAACCGACTTCAAAATAAAGAGGAGGTTCTTTTTTTTATACCTTACGGTTTATTTACTTTAACCACATGGTTATGTTTAAATTTATTTATAACAAGCTGTCCCGGCCTCTTTTTTGTGTGAACTTTTCAGATTTTTTTATTAGTATAATATAGCAGAATAACTAAAAAAAAAAGAAATATTCACGAAAAAAAAATGTATGAAGGGGCGGTACGAAGTTCGCCGGGACACCTAGTAACAAATAAATATACAACTTAAAACTAATTATAAGACAAATAATATATATTTACAAAATGTACATAAAAAAGTTTATAAAAACCTAACATCATCCATTCCCACAGAAATGTTAAAGGTGCCCAAAATGCCCGCTGCATTACCTCGTTGAATGGCCAAGCTTATTCGAAGGTTCTTAAGTTGTTGAAATCTTTTATTTTTACCTACAAAGGTCACATGTACACCTAGTCTGTACTTACCATCTAAACTAAATATTTAATTAGAATTAGAATTAGAATTAATCATTTATTTGCTTAATGTGACAAGCAATAAGTAAACCACTAGGTATTGTTTTCCCTGTCACACTTTTTATCTATTTATTTATTTATTTGATGTATGTGAAACGCTCACTTCTTAGATTATAATTTATTGATGGCACAACACTCGTTAAAATCTATTAAATCGTATTTTATTCACAGAAACACTACACGAACACGTACTTCTACACATACTGTTCACTACTTCTGCGTCGTCTCTCAGGTGGTAGCAGAATACCAGTATCTTTGCTCCGAGAGCAATTTTTTACTGAGCTACCTCCTTTTCGTAATGCAGCGGTACACACACTACCTACTCGGTTTAATTTAAGAAGTTTTTGGCAATATTTGTTTCTATTTTCGTATTTTAGTTGTTGTTAATCTATATTTTATTATTTTCTGTCTTGTTTTTGTGTGTATTTGTCTGTTTTACGAAATAAAATTTCTATCTATCTATCTCAATAAATGATTTGAATTCGAAGGTCATTGTCAACTCTAATTTACGACCGTCTCATGTAGTGTAGTAGTAGAAAGCTAGCGGTTGTGGGTTCAAATCCCGCAAGGGGCAAATGTTAGTGTGATAGCACGAGTATTTGTACCCAAGTCATGGATGTTTATATTTATCCGTTATCTGGTCGCCATAATACAAGCTTTTCTTGGGGCTTGCTTTTGTTTAGGGCTAGATAATTGGTGTAATTATGAAAACAATGTATTATTTATTAATTCTAAAATAAAATAAACTTATTAACATTTTTATATTTTTAATGTTTTAAATCTTTACAAAACTTAATATTTTTCGTTCAAATGGGCAAACCGAGTCGTCCTATATTACATTGGTCAAGCTATGAGAGCGGATCGTATCGTCTCGAGAGCTGTATAAATAAATCTAGTTCAGACTAAAAGTTCAAGCTGTTTTAGCGGCTAAAAGCTCTCCAGAGCTTCGAAGCTTCGAAATAAACACTTAAACGAATCTGAAGTGGCTTCTTTTGGCAAGATAAACTCGTATTAGAAACTGTACTGATGAACGAATAAACTCTGTCGTATAGCAAGTAAACATACATGTATATACACGGCGTATTAGGTCACTACTTAAAACCAAGCAATCAGTTTTTTCTTACAAATAAAAATAATACGAACACATGAAACTAAACTTAAACATCCAGTAAAAGGATTTACATTTTTTAAACTAGTTATGTCGAATAAAAATGACTCCTCAAGACCGGTCGTCAAACAACTATAATGATCAAAATTAAACTCAAATCAAACTGAAATTGACCCAACAATATGCTAATTACAATATAATAAATATAATAACATAATAATAGTTAAAATGTGTTAAAATTTTGCATGCTGAATCGCGGTAAAACATGCGGACATAATTATTGTGACCACCTGTACTACCATATTTTATGCAATAAATACTATTTCTATTTCTAAATGTGTGTGTGTTTATATGTTGCTGACAATAATACTTAATTAATAATATGAATGAATGGCACAATTAAAAAATAATACAATACGCGATTTCACATTTACAGTCCTGCACCAAATAGGCTCATTCCAAATAAGATAAGATAAGATTTTATTCCTAATATTCATTACATGTCAAGAAATAGTAAATTACATCATTCATTTAAATCACTTACAAATCCTAATCAAATAAACTTAAAAAATATAGTAACCAATAAATGTCAATATATAATAAAATCCGTTGTTAAATAAAGTTACAATAAAATTGTTATAATACTCGTTTATTCAGATAAAGACCCTCTTCCAGACACTGTTACAAGTCCCACAAATAAAGCTTTGGTCTACCACCGCTTCGGGACAACTATTGGCTGGTGATGAGAAGAAATCGCGCAACAAACTCAGTCACCTTTGTCAGCCTTTAATACAGAAAATACAGATACTTGACTATAAGTAGTAAGTTTCCAGTTCGTAGTGGACAGTCTATTTCATATTATTGTGGTTAACTTTAATTTATTTTTGATTAGTTAAAAGTTATCAGGCAATTAATATCCGGCAAAACACATTTACCTGTTAAATTTTGCTAAGACGAAACCCTATGGCTCGCACTGTCAACAAGTTATCAGATATCATGTAGAGCCAAGCTTCTAACTCAACAAGGCCTAACTTCACAAACCTACCTTAGTCAAAATATGTGGCCTGGAGTTACCGTCACATGGGCGTTAGGTGAAAAATTTATTCACTGTTCATTACTTTTCTGTTATGCTATAGTTTTTGTAGTAACAAAACGGCCAAGCCCATTTATTTTTCATTTTCAAAGTCATAGTAGATTTTGTTTGACTGTGTTTTATTGTCATTTTTTCTTCTTTTTTTTGTTGATTTCAGTAATCCTAGTACCGGAGAGTTGTACTACGAGTTGATAAGGAAGAGTAGTATTTTTTTTTAAACTATTCAATCCCACTGCTGGGCAAAGGTCTCCCCCAGACTATTCCATGCAAATGACTCCCAATCCCTCGTCAGGTTAACCAAATCGTCACACTCTTTTCTTGGGTCATAATTTAAACACCTAAAATTCACCCTGTCAATTTTACTAATTACACTTGTATCCCTCTGACCCTCTTATAAGCCTCAAGTTTACAAATCGAACTACTAAGTACTCATAGCTTAATTACTTATAATAGTATACTTAGACGATTACTTTCTTATCTTTAGTCAAACAATGGCTTCGATTCCCTGCCATTCAGTATCAATTTGTCTCTGTCTTTCTCTACTCAAAAAAGAAATGAGAGATACTTTAAGAGACGTCATACTAAAGATCTATCAACAAAGCCTTCACTTTTACGCAATTAACTATATTAAAACTTTACAATTTGAAAAACAAAAACACACGGCAAGCAAACGCAAATATCCTAGTTGTCCTCAGTAGTTGCCTGAAAGTCAAAAATTTGTGTAAATGTCTTTTTTCATTTATTAAAGACAGAAAGAGATAACTACTCATCTAATTTAGGTTAAGAGAATCGTGGCAGAGAATCAGGCCCTATGGTAAGCGAATGGTGCTATAAACAAGAGGTGTAAGTCAAAAACTATTAGGTTCTGTAACGTTTATTTTAAGGTCCCTCGCGAACATAATGAACGTTAGAAAGCTGTTAGACGACAGTGCACTGCAGTGGCGAATAGAAAGCCGTAGTGGTAGTATGATTTACCTTGATGCCAATTTTCCGGGTTCAATTCCCGGTTGAGACCAATTGACAAAATGAATTATAGATTTATTCTACTAAAACACTTCATGATCCCCCTGAAGCCGGTGAGCATCTCAAAAGTATTATTAAAATAATATTTGTGGTTTATGGTTTACATTTAACGAATGTAAAACCATAAACCACAAATAAATAAATTTTGTTTTTATTTAAATAATATTTTAATAATACTTTGAGATGCCCAAACACTTTATTTCTATGTGATTTTACGCGACTAAATGAATTTGGATTTTATTTTTTATTTTAACTAGATAATTTGTGTTTTTAAATTGTCACTCTTTTGCTTATTGGCATCATTTCCTGATAAGAAACGTGTCATTTAATAATGTTATCGTGTGATAAGCCGATATATTTCGATACAAGGCATTTGTTAATCTATCATAAATCGCTAAATTATGTTAGTAATGTGTATGTAACGATAATTCATTACGAAAAGTAAATTAGTGTATTTATAATGTGTAAGTACGTTTCATTTCTTTTAAAATGTGATAAATAAAATAAAATATTACCAAAATAAATCTAAATCAGTGGTGCTTGTAGCTCAGTGGCGGCAGCTATTTGGTAGTGATTACCAAAGTTAAGCTACCTACGCCGCGGTTGTGTTTGGATGGGTGACCATTCCAACCATATTTAGTGACATTTATCACAAGCATCTCCGTGCTTCGGAAGGCACGTTAAAAGTTGGTCCCGGGTAATATCGCTTGATACTAGTCGTGAAGCCTAGTCAGAGGCCTCAGGGCGGCTTAATAACATCTGGAGACGTATTTTTGAATCATGCGAATTCCAATCCGAATACAAAATTCGCATGCGAATTTCTAAAATCACTATTTTTGAAAATTCGTTCCGTGAATAAATTCTGCTACGTGTGGTCCTACCCACTCGTTTTTCGATTTCTACTAGTAGAAAGTACGGAAGAATGACATTGAAAAATAAACATATGATTGACAGAGATTTGACTTAATAACTTATTATTTACGTTCGATAATGATTTTTTGCTTTATTGTTTATAATATTTTCTGCGTGAAACAAAAATAGTTACAAGATTTCAATTTAATAGCAACACTTATTCAAGTGATAAAAAAATGCGGAAAACTGAAGCAATTGAAACTATTTTCATACACTATTGTTTTCGTGTTCGAATTCAAGATTCATTTTTAATGCTTCAAAAGTACGTCTCCTGGCCGTAAGGTTATCACTGGCCGTACATCACTCCTCTACCGCACCGCACTGGGCCCCCGTGGGTAGAGTTTGGCTCCAATCCCCCCATAGTTGAGGTGAGGCCTGTGCCCTGCAGTGGGACATATTAGGCATAAGTACTTTACTTTTACTAATCTTTGGACATCCTACCATTACCGTGTCTATATACAGGGTTATTTGTAAAACAGCAACAACCTCCTAGCGGCTGATTCTGATGCTCAAATAAAACAACTTTTTCTATGCGACCAACAATGAAATCGCAAAAAAAACACTTCCTAAACCACCACCAGCTGACATCAGTTTATATAGAGAAATGAAAATTTTTTTTAGGTTTCAATGTTGGTCTCATAGAAAAAGTTGTTGTATTCGTGCACCAGAATCAGCCCCTAGGAGGTTGTTGATGTTTTACAAATAACCCTGTATATTTGAAGTCGTAAAATTTGTTAAACAAAACTCTTATCATTTTAAAAAAGCCAAAGATTTATATTCACGGAAAACCAGGAATTGCAATAGACTAGTCCTTGATTTTATCCCAAAAAGTACTCGTATCCATTAAAACTATTTTTGCATGTGTGTAAAAAAATATGATTCCTCAAGCTATAACAGACCTTACTTAAATGAATTTTATATTCAATTCAATATTCAATATATTTATTGCATTCTATAATGTTACACAGGTGTTATAAATAGGTACATAAGACAGATCATTATAGACCCTGTAGGGCACAACAATAAGATACTTATGTATCTAAGAATACATTGCACACGTGGCTTGTCGCGCGTACATTTTATTCTCTTAAATATTTTTTGTAAATAACAAGGAGAATCGGCAGTCTTATCTTATCTGTCCTGAATTGAATAAATGTTTTTTGTAAACCCCGTTCAAAGACAAATAAACATTATGTTATTGTACTCATTTTGCAAGTTTAGGTAGTTTGCTCCACTTAAGCATCCCTGTGTTAGTATAGAACGATCTGTCTCTGTCAACATCATACAACCGAGTGCCCACAAGTTGTATCGTGAGATGTCAAAGCGTAATTGAGACATCTCTTGATACCAAGGCTGGCTTATACCTAGGCCAACGGGTTAGCCTAGCTATCCAGCGTGGTAATGTAGCCAGCATTTTGGGCACCTCTCCTACAAACAGCGATCTAAGTCAGATATTTTATTTATAAGTTTCTTTCATATTAATAAAATATCTGACTGCGTTAATATAAATAGTTTAGGTTAAGAATATGTACAATTAGGTTTTTTATTTTATTTTTAATGTTAACAGTTTTTTATTGTATAAAATTAGACTACATCTTGTATCCAATTCGCTGTGTGCGCGATGACAGCGCCCCTAGTGACCACAATTATTGTGGACTTAAGATCTTTCAAATTATGGCAACTGGATGGTTTGATAATGATTTTCGGATTGTTTTTCTTCGAAATTAGATAAAAATATCTTAAAAGTTTGTACATATTATAATTATAAGTGATTTTCTTACTTGAACTAAATATGAATGTTTTAATACGTACGGGATTTGGAGCAATACAACATGATATAACTTTCCAACCTAAACTGTGCAAAAAGGGAAAAAAAATGTATTAGCATAGCATGTGAGAGAAGTTGAAGAGCTTAGAACCAACGGACAAAGCTACTTAATAAGAGCTGTGATCATAAGACAAACGTCTGTGACACAAACTCCCTACAAACTTTTTTCTCTTCACAACAGCTATGCATTTATGTCTTTGCTCCAATGTCCATCTTGATATTGGAAACGAATAAAACATGCACGAACTGTTTTTCCCATAGTTTCTACACTTTATAACACAACACGTACTGTGACCCATATCGCGAATTTTAACGTTTTTACTTAAAAATATTTGAATATGTTAGTATGGAATTCTATGAAAATATAGCAATTTGACACTGAAAGTCCAGAGTATTTTCTCATTTCTGCCACATTGCGTGCTGCGATCGATTTGACGGCCCCCACCACCCACTTTGCACATAGCGATAACATATTAAATAGTAATTTCTAAAATAAATTAATTACGAAAACTGATTAATATACAGTCAGCTATAGAATGATTTTTAATACCGTGTTACTGGATAGTTTACGATTAAACAAGTGGACCTTAAGTAACTACAGTATTGTATGACCTATGCATATACTAAGTACTATAGAAAGGGACTATGCTCGGAGTTTTTTGCAAAATCGACCAGAAATGAGAAGGCTCTTAGACGAACAAAAGTCGCTGACATTGCCCGACGGATTAGCAAGCTAAAGTGGCGGGGCACATTGCACGTAGAACTGACGGCCGGTGAGGCAGAAAGGTTCTAGAATGGAGGCCACGTACCGGCAATTAAGCACAGCGTAGGACGTCCTCAATGGTTATCAGCTCTGCGAGTAATGTTAACTTAAAGTTCCACAACTCTATTCCAGGGCGGCTCCTATTCCTCCTGGCTCCTGCCCTCGGCTTCCAGCTCAACCAGGAGCTACCGCCACCGACAGCAGCGGCCAATGCCAGCTACGAGACACGCTGGCTGAATGTCAGGGTCAACCACTTCGATGCTACAAATACTGACACTTTTCCAATGGTGAGTTTTTAAAATAAATTAATAAATATTTGACAACATCAACGTTAATCATCATCATCATAATTTCAGCCTGTTCACCCTTCTTGATTTAAAATGGTGTAACTAACCCCACATTGTTTTATATTATACTAGCTGTCCCGGCGTACTTCGAACCGCCTCTTAATTTTTTTTAAATTTTACCTATGTTTTAATATTTATTCTGCTATTCAGGGTGGAGACCAATTCAACAAATCAAAAATCATAAAAATCGGTAAAGCCGTTCTTAACTTAGAAATGGTGTAACTAACCCGACTTTGTTTTATAAATTATATATATAAAAAGATAGATTAATTTCACAGTGTTTGCAAAGTAATGTTCTTAAAGTGATTAATTATTACCCAAATTTTTATCCTTCAGCGTTTCTTCTTCAATCGCGGAGTAACAAGCGGTCGCAACATCGTCATCTTTGTGGGGGGACAGGGGGAGATCGCCCCGGAGTGGGTGACCGGCGGACTGGCGCTGGACATCGCTGACTCCACTCGCGCCAGCTTGTTCTACCCTGAGCACCGATACTACGGGCTGACGAGGCCTACCGAGTAAGTGGGAAATATTTACGACTGTTAAAGACGGAAGTCTACAGCCAGTGTGTGTTACCAGTGATGACATATGGAACTGAAACGTGGCCTCTCACTATGGGCCTCATAAGAAAGCTCAAGGTCGCACAGCGTGCTATAGAAAGGGCTATGCTCGGTGTTTCAGTGTAAGATCGAATCAGACATGCAGAGATCCGTAAACGAACAAAAGTCGATGTTATAGCCCAACAGATTAGCAAGGGAAAGTGGCAGTGGGCAGGGCACATAGTACGTAGAACTGACGGCCGATGGGGCAGAAAGGTTTTGGAATGGAGGCCACGTCCCGGCAAGCGTAGCGCAGGATGTCCCACGAGGTGGTCAGATGACCTGGTAAAGGTTGCAGGAAGACGCTGAATACAGGCCGATGATAATAAACTAGCATTATTGTGAATGGAAAAAAGTAAGGTTTAAGATTTAAAGTAAGGTTATGTTGTAAGTGGCCTTGAAACTCTTTAAGTAAACTTAAAAAGCATAACTTTATCAAACACCTACATATTTTTATCCAAATCGTTAAATCCGTGTATGATATTCCCAATTTTTTACCGACTTCAAAAAAAGGAAGAGGTTCTCAATTCGGTTGTTTTTTTGTTTGTTACCTCAGAACTCTGCCATTAATGAACCGATTTGAAAAAATATTTTTTTAATTGGAAGGGTAATTTTTTTCAATTATATCCAGATTGGTCCCATTTTTTTCTAAATTCAATTCTGATAAAGGGATTCATGAGAAATTGAGGGAACTCTTAAAATATTATATATAGCGATTTTAGTATATTCAACAACAAGTCAAGCATTTGCATTCAGAAAGTATCATTTGCTGACGTGGAACTGATGAAGAAGACCATAGTTGGTCACAATAGTCTGCCACGAGTAATAGCGATAAAAGTTTAGCCAAAGTCTTCAAATCATATTTAAATAAATGATTCTGGTGAGAATGGTTCCATCAAACTGAACTGATGATGAAGGCGGAAGGTAAGCACCAGAACTGTCTGAAAAAAACAATGTATCATAGCCGTGTATAGACTTATTTGAATCGTCATGAGAAGTACATTAGCTGTAATTAAATTAAAGATCGCCATTTAGAGTGGAAAAAACACTAAAAAACATACAAATAAACCATTTTCTTATAAAAAAAATGTCCGACTTCAAAAACACTAAAAAGCTAAAAATAACTTTTATTTAAACAATCATACCAAACAGTTATTTATGGAGTCAGTGCCAGCCGTGGAGTTGTTAAATGTTTTTGTTTGGCCCGACTCCAAAAATTACTGTTTGTTAAGATTGTTTAGTTCCAAAAATTGTTCGTTTAATTAGATAGATACAGAGTACAGACAACAGCACGTCAACACCACAAAACGTCAGATTTTCTCAATTGATATTGATCTCTACGCGTCGGACTTAGAGTTGAAAATCAACCTCTAACTTTTTGGGTAAATAAATTTCGGATATTATGACAGTTTAATGGCTTACGTATACTATATGGGTTTTGTACTGACGTCAATTACCTATGACACTCCGGGAAAGAATACGAATCTAGTAACACCTCACACATCAGCACCCAGTTTAATTACATTTAAAAAAAACAGTACGTATTTCTTTGAATGTAAAAACGTGTTTATAAAAATCGCTTAAATAGAAAAAAAAACCTTTTTTTTTTTAAATAAAAATAATTTAATTTAACCCTTAAAAACCGAACCGAATGCTATGGCATTTGTCATTGATGTTAAAAAAAAAAAAGAATATTTCCTATTTTTTAATTCAAATAAAAGAATGGCTCGTGAGGGATTTGAACCCCCGTCCTCCGATTGTAGGTAACCAGGGCAGTTTAGTCATATCGGATGCTCTCACCGCTGAGCTACCGAGCCCATGTTCGATGTATGTGATTTATGAAACTATATTTAGTTTAGTGCGATAACTCGCGCCGCGTGGCGGACGTGTGTATTATCCTGAGTTAGTTTACTACGTACGCGTAAGTGGTCAGTGCGTTTCTAAAACATGTAGCACATCTATCTATATATTCAAGGTGTTAATAAAATAACGCAAAACCTTTTAGGGGGTGATTCTACTGCTAAAATGCAGTAACTTTTTCTATGAGGCCAACATCAAAATCTCAAAAAAACTATCGACGTTTCCATACAAACTGAAGTCAGCTGGTCGCGGTTTAGTATGGGAAAGTGTAGGTATATTTTTGCAATTTCGATGTTGGCCTCATAGAAAAAGTTACTGCATGTTAGCAGTAGAATCACCCCCTAAAAGGTTTTGCGTTATTTTATTAACACCTTTGTATATAATACAAAGTCGGGTTAGTTACACCATTTATAAGTCAAGAACGGGTATACCGATTTTTATGATTTTTTATTTTTTGGTTTTGTCTTTACCCCGAATAGCAGAATAAAACGGGTCGAAGTGTCGGTACGAAGTTCGCCAGGACAGAGTAAAAATGTTCTAAGATTTGTTCGACAAAATTTTCCGCCATTTTTTAATCTGTATCTGTACTGTATTTGTAATGGCGAGAGTTGACAGGACTTGTCATTTCGTACTAAATGTAAGTGAAAAATCACTTACTAGTTTCGGAGAAAGATGGTTTGTATTGCTGCTCTATAAGTATGCGCTCGATGGTCTAATCGCATAAAAGGTTTTGATAGCGATGACTACCTTCTTGGTGTAGCGGCGCGGTGATTCGCATTAGACTCAAAGGGTCCTTGATTCGACTCCTGGTTCAGGTCAATTTAGAAAACGATCTTCTATAAATTGGCTCGAGTCTGGGAGAAGCCCTTGGCAATATTCACCTTTGCCTAGTACCTTGTACCACAAGGATTTTAACACCTTATTTTGCGACCACGATAATAAACTAGATTTTTTTTTGCAATAGGTCTTAAATTGATGATAATTGTTCTATTAGACTAAAAAATAAATAAGTAAGAAGTTTTTTTTTATGTTAAAAAAAAATTTTTTTTACAGCCATCTTGTACATAAAATGTATGGAAATCAATATAATTAGGTTCTTAAAGCCAAACACTTAATGAAATAATAATTTGTTTAAATTATTATGACGTGAGTTAACTAGCCTATTAGTGTTTTTGTCAGAACATATTTCGAAAAATACTGACGTTAATAGTCTATGCATAACAAACCATTTGCAAGTCTTATCAAATTAGTTGATGCCGTTTTAGACTTATCCCTCGAGGCGATAGTGTATTTGAGCCAATCGAATAGCTACCACTACTTGGTTCCACCAATATATAATCGAACCCATGACTACGTTCGCTTATCATCGGTATTCATGTCTCACCCCACATCCCGTCGAGTCCCGTGCTCCCGAATCGGAATGCGCTCATTAGTTTAATAATTACACGTATTAGTTAGTATCTGTGTGCGATTGCTATAGTTTATGTTCAACTAGAGACAGGCAGTGGCTTTGTATGCATATTATAATAAGTTTATGAGTATGATATTGTTTCATTCCTTAAAGGGATGTTCATCATCATTTCAGGCGTAGGAAGTCTACTACTGAACACAGGCCTCCCTCAATCATCTATAATAGGGGGGACTGCCAATACTCGCCACGCTTGGCAGGCGGGTTGGCGAGCGCAGTTTGTTATAAGATTTCGCACGAAGTCGCTGCTGCCCGTCTCGTACTACAGGAATTAGTCGCCTTTTACGTCACGCCAAGTGCGGCGAGTATCGAAAATGACGAGTATTCAGGGTTGAGCTTAAATTTGACACTCAATTTAATTATCGCTTTTCATCATGACAGTCTAACAAGTTACAGTGACATGTCGTATGAGAGCAAAACAAGGGACACTTAACTTGGTGTAGATTTATGTGGATGATACATAGATTTATTTGGTGTACCACTTAACTTGGTATGATTCGCAAATCAGCGTCAGTACATTGCGTTGTACGCCTACCCATAGTTCTGACTAACGCAGTAACCCATGTGGTAACACCTTGGCCGCCAGCCAAATGCACTGTATCGATAGCCCTTAGTTATGGCATGAACTGTGCCCCGGAAAATATGGGCTGGAAGCTGAGGGACATTTACGACGGACGTTAACCCCTTATAGCTTAGCAAAACGAAGCACGATAGAAATGTTATTGTATCGTTTGCATGCAAGTTTGGCAGCAATTAAGTTAAAAAAAAAAGTTGGTGAAACCGTTGCTAAGGGTTCCCCATTTCTCTTTTAAATAGGCTAGTTTTCTGGGAAAAAGATTATTCTATTTAGTCCGTCAGTTAGATTATTATAAAATATTAGACCCATGTTTTGTCTTTTGTCAATCAAACAAAAAATGACGAAGATAAAGCGCATCAAAGTGATCACGTGATGTCACGTCTTGCTAAAAAGTGTCGTAAGGCGTGATGTTACGCGGAACTTTAACGGGCTATATCTTCATATTTTTTTGTTTGATTGAGAAAAGAAAAAATATGTATCCAATATTTTTTGTTAATCTAACTGACGGACTACTTAGATTTTTTTAGAAAACTAGCCCATTGTATCGAAACCTAAAGATGTCTAAGACTCACTATAGTATATACGGTTTTACATTAGGAAAACCTGTCATTAGCTTTACTTACTTTCGATATTTTAATATTGCACATCTTCAAATATAAAAAAGGCGGGCAGAATTAGCTGTTAAAGCGGGCAGAATTTTTTTAAGACAGAAAACAACTAAACTTTAATTTTAAAATAATATTTTCATAAATAGACGAAAACGCTGTCAGCCATTTTGGTCTATAGATTATTTGTGCCATGACGTAGTCTCTCTAGTAAACAAACAAACAACTAAGACGTCTTTACGAATACAACCTCTCTGAATTAATCAAACATGATTTCTAATAGTTTACACAAAAAATATAGTAATTATCATTACTGTATCGTTCGAGAATGCAAAAATACATCAAAGACTCGAATGACATTTGATCGTTTACTATATGACTGACGTCACTCACGTCGCGATCATGGCGGATAGCGTTTCAAATTATAGATTAAAAAATATTTTTTTAAATTTGATTTTCAGAGCCATCTTCTACTTTTGAGTATTGAAATCGGTATATTTAGGTTCTTAAAGTCGAATACTATATGAAATAATTCTTTGTTTAATTAATTTTGATATGACTCAACTAACCTATAGATTCAATTAAAACCACATTATTATTGACTGGGTTGCTTTGACAGTTTTTGTATTTATTTTTATAAATCAAGATTTTTAAATTAACTTAATACGTGGCATCAAATTGTTACTGACTAAAATGTTATTAACATTGTACCAACGTTATCCTACCAAGTCAATTTATTATGCCATTCAAATCTACGAAAACCCATCTCCTTTTAACCTCTAGAGGCCCGCAAGGTTAACTTCGATTCCCGAGCCTTTTCACGCAAAAGCTATTTTAATTTGGGAAAAATATTAGTATTGGTGGCGGTTCTATGCATACTGATGTCTTGATGCCAGCCGATCTTGCAGCCTTGTCAAACTTATTGTAAGTAAATAAGGTACCTTTTCGCTTGTTGAAAAATATTTTCATTTGGTAATGAAGTAATGATACTAATTAGTAAGGACAGCAGAAGGAATTGGATCGAAGAATATTTTCTTTGGCGATTTTTCTCAATTTACTAAGGATTTTTCTTAAATCGTTTGTTAGTTGGGTAGGCTTAATTTTTAAAGTTCGAAATAATGACCCAATGTTCATTACTATTACTAAACGATAATGATAATGCTTTATTTAAAAAAATAGGTATCTAAGAGGGTACTTCCATCTTCCAAAATAGGAATTTGCGTGTAGTATGGAAAACAGTATCCTTTCCCTTTACGTACAATTAATGTTGTCAATTCAATTTACAGAGTATAAGCTGTTAACATGAGAAATAAAGTAAAAAATTAAAATTAAACAGTGTATGTGTGTCAGTAATTATAATTTTATCCCAACTTATCGACACGTATATTCCACCGTCAAGTTTTCAACCGTACCATAATCTGAACAGTTCAGCCAATCTTCCATTTCTTAACTTCATTGTTACTATAATTCCTGTTTTTAATTTTCTTGCTTATTTTTTGTATAATTGTGGTGCCATGTTTAAACTGGCTACATACAAACCGTCATGTAACGAGTTGACAATGCTGTTTTTTTTCTTTATGGTTTTGTGTAAAGTGTAAAGAGCAGTGTATAGTTCTTTATTAATACCTAAAGCCTATTTTAATTTTCCAAATGTAATGTTTAAAAATGAATCTTGGATTTGCTTAGAAAAGTGAGGTTTCGTTAATGTGTTGTCAGGCGGCGCTACCCCAAATGCAGTATTAATTCGAGTTTACTTTTAGATCACGTTTCTCTTCTGCGTAATTTCTGAATGTCGTTGTCGCGTCGTTTCCGATTAGAAAGAAAAGATTTGTCGTACGTCCATCTAATAAGACTTTGATTAAGCTTGAGTGATATGATTAGCCCGTGCGTGCTCAAAAGGTTAATTGGGTTCTGTCCCACTGACCTGGCAGATGAGCCGTGTCTATTTTAGTGAGGTCTCGGGTTCAAATCCTGTTGGTCAGTATAGAATTTGTTATATAATTTGTTTATACTAAGTCATATGAAATCTCCTTCATTTGTTGGCTGGACTCCTATGGCAAAAAAAGCATTGTCGGTACCTTGTAACTATGGTTATTAATTTCTTTTTAATCATGACAAATGGTGTGTTGTCTGGTCTATATTTATTTTTGTTTATTTATATTGTTTTGTGTATTATTATATTATTCTCTTGTGTCGAATAAACGTTTCTTTCTTTCTTTCTTTCTTTCAAACAAAATAAACTGGATAGGTAAATGTTTCGCCAACTCTATTGGTATTAATTCTTAAAAATAAATACAAATAAAAAAAACATACATCGCTAAGATAGGCTTCTCCCATTGAAATAAAAAAATATTACTATTTAACTAAATAAATAAAATAAAACAATTGACCCGTGAAGGATTTGAACCTCCGACCTCCGATAGTTTAGGCATTATTGTTTCGGCACTCTACCACTGAGCTAACGAGTCTTATTTATCACAGTGGAAACTGCAAACTGTATTTAAAATAGTTAAATGAGTCACAAAGTATAATTAACTCTCCAGACAGTACAATCGAACAGAATTATTATCATACTACGGGATAGTACCAAATCAGTGCTACGGGAATCCCAATTCCGAAGTGTTATAAAAAACGAACCAAAAAAAACTTAAATAGTTTCCTACTCATTATTAGTCTTAAATAAAAATATAAAAACCTGTTTTATTATATTCTAGGGAGTAATTTTATTTTTACTTGCTGTTGCCCGCGAGTTCGTCCGCGTGGTCTTCAGTTTATGTATATTTCCCACACATTTACACTGATACACACCACTCATACATCCTCGTGCAACAATTTTTTTTTCCATTAGTTCCTTTACCGTTGTTTTCAAAATTATTTCTCCCATTGACTGTCGTTTTTCTAAAGTTTGAAATTAATATTATATAGAATCCATTATTGGCTGTAAGTTTTGTATAATTACGTAATTTGTAAAAAATTTAAGAGCTGTGGATACTGTATAAACATAAAATAAAATAAATAATATATGGGATTTCTGCGCAACTTTCTTAATTTTTTCTTTCAAAAGAACCTTCGTCTGACTATAATTAACACAACAAAAATAATTAGCGAAATTGTTCCACCCATTCACGCGTTATGCGATGAGCAAGGGAAATAGAGATTCATTTTAATATACGAGTACAGGGTTACAGGGTAAGTCGTACAGAATATTGAAGGACGTTATTATTCAGGTCATTTCTGATCGAATTAATCCTATAATATGGTATCCGAAAGCTAACCGTTATGGAGATATTGAATTTGAAAGATATTTTTTTAAATCTTTTTTCTTTTGGCTTTTCTATCGATTTTTTTGCGATTGGAGCTACGAGGGCCCGGTTTCCAGTTAGAAGACATGTCAATTAATAAAAATAATTAACAAAAACTGAACCTATTACTAACAGCTTCATAAAACTGCTCGACAACGGTTGAAATTAAAGAATTTTCACTAATTGTTTTCAACTTTGAAGACCTTTTTTTTAAAAAAATGTATGGTAGTTATCCTGCAAGTAATTTTAAAAACTTGTACGTTTTTTTAGCTATTCAAAAAGGTATAACACTTGCTATTAAATAGGCCAAACATTGACAAAATAACAGTTAAGGTAGCAGAGGGTACATTTTTAGTTTAAGGTAAAAATAGCTAAAATGATAAATAAAACAAAAAAAAATACAGTAATACTTTTATAATTCGTGTTCCACATGTCCGCCATTATTTCTTACACACATTCTCATTCTTTTTCTTAAATTACTTTTTACAACAGAAGTTCGCAGGTTCCGTCTCATGGCCGGCGAGGAGCCCCGTTTTAACTCCGATGGATTTGTGTCTGTCTGTGGGTCATATGAAGAGTCTTGTTTATGACCAAATGACGCCGATCGCAAATGTCGATGTTTTAAAACAAAAAATTATGGATGCGGCTGAGGAAATGAAATTAAATAGCATATTAAATTATATAAACATTCACGTTTCGCCAATTCACAATAGCAAGCAAAAATAAAAATATATCTTTCTTTTTATTCTTGTATTCTTATAATCAATAACTGCTTTAGTTTTTTTTTGTATGTAAGCAGTAGCGTCATCCCCGAAAAAGAGCTTTATTAATAATGTATGTGCTTAAACATTAACCAACATTCTTATCAATTAAGGCGCCGAAGCTTATAAAAAATCAAGCCCTCAAAAGACAATTTAAAACTCCGACTGTTAGGACCTTAAATAAAATCCATTTGATAAAATCATCGGAGTTGGAAGAAAAAAAAGAAAACAAAAATATTATTTATTTATTTATTTTAGGAAGACTTAGGTTTACATGTTTTTAATAATCAATAGGCAGGTATACAAAAAGAACACTGGAAAAACCACTTACAGGTCCACACAGATAGACATTGCTGGACGAAAACTTACAATAGTCATACCAAAGAGGTAGACCCAAGAAAAAGACAAAAGATTATGAACTATTGGCGATGGACAGGAATGGAAGAGTTTGGGGGAGATCTTTTTACAGGCAAGAGTAAATTTAACTGAAAAAAAAAAAGTTGTATTGACTCGTGAAGGATTCGAACCTCCGCCCTCCGATGGTTTCGATCATTATATCGGCACTCTAACCTACTGAGCTAACGAGCCGCTTGGAGTGAAGCTCGTAATCAACGACTATAGACTGTTAGCCACAAATTCATAATATTGCGCAATAACCGCGCATCGCATAATAACAAAAAAACTGGAGACGTTTATTTGAATCATGCGAATTCCAATCCGAATACGAAATCGCAAGATTCGCATGCGAATACCTAAAATCACTGTTTTTGAAAATTCATTCGATTCGAACTTTTTCGATTTCTACTAGTAGAAAGTACGGAAGAATGACATTGACAAGTAAACATATGGTTGACAGAGATTTGACATACCTAATAACTTTTTATTTACGTTCGTTAAGACTTTTTGCTTAATGATTTAAGTATAGTATTTTCTACGTGAAACAAAATTAGTTACAAGATTTCAATTTAATAGCAACACCTATTTCGAGTGATTCAAAAATGCGTAAAATCGGAAGCAACAAAAAATTTTCATACACGAATTGTTTTCGTGTTCGAATTCAAGATAATTCTAATGCTTCAAAAATACGTCTCCTGGTATTTTTGTATCCTAGAAATGACTGGACCGATTTACCGTTGATTTAGTCTAAAATAAGTTTATAGGAAAATAAATAATACCGAAAAAAATGCTGAATTAGGGAAAAACTAAAAATGGACTTGGACTTTTGTTACTACGTGCGCACCGATTGTGTTCAATCATAGTTTTTTTTTTAAATTAATAAAAAACATTCCGAATGAAGTTATTATTGTAGAGGCTGCCAAAAAAAGTGGAAAAAGTTTTTAAAAAAACTAAAATAAAAAATAAAAATACTTTATTTCGTTTAGACACTTTACAATAAATTATAGTGATCGAAGTCACCTTTTAAGCAAAAAAATGCCTGTGATAGGTGACAATAACCGAGTTTGACAGCTGGTGGTACTTATTTAGGCGACGCCTGTCGGAAGTGAAGACGAAGACTCTTAGTGAAGTGTACCTACAAATAGTAAAGAGTACTTTTTATTTTAAAACTAGGGGACTAACCGTGATCTCAAGCAATAATTATTAATTTAAACTTGTTTAGTTTTTCTGTTTAAATTTTGACTTGAATAAACACTGCTTAGGTATCTACATTTTAGAAAATAGAAAAAATAGAAACGTTTATTCGACACACAGAGAAGTATACATTATTATTATTATTATTATTACAGCTTTATTTTCCGCATAACTCTTTAACAATATATATTCAGTTATAAATAAATATTTCTTTGCCTTTTATTTGTTATGTGGCCCCCCTTCGGGTAAAACCCTCCTCCATTTTTTTCCACCTTTCCCTATCTTTGGCCGTGTACATCCAACTTTTTCCTGCTGTGGTTATTATGTCATCGGCCCATCTTTTCTTCTGTCTCCCTATGTTTCTCTTGCCTTTTGGGCCCTGCCATTTAGTTGTTTGGTAAGTCTATCTCTTATCTCTGTATCTTGACAAGTGCCCTGCCCAGTTCCACTTCTGTTTTAAACTAAAATGAAGAGCATCTGTAAATTTAGTTTTCCTGCGGATGTCTGTGTTTCTCGTTTTTTGTATTTTTCTAGGGTTTCAGTATACTACGTTCCATTGCATGCTGACAAGATAATATTTTGTTTTTTACTTTTTTAGTGAAAACCCATGTCTGGCTAGCGTAGGTTAAGCTTGGGAGAATGCAAGAATCCATTATAGTCTTTTTTATATTTAGGCTATAGTTCCCTTTTAAAATTTCTTTTTGGGCCCAGTATTTCTTCCAAGTTGTACTTATTCGTCTGTCTACTTCGTTTTCATTGCAATTTGCCTCGAAAGACACCAATTAAGAAGTACACATATTCGTTTGTATATTCTATCGGTTTTTCCTCTACTTTGATTGTTTTCTTTTGACTGTTTGTCATAATTTTAGTTTTGGATGCATTCATGTGTAGGCCGATTTTTTTGCTTTCAGAGTTTAATCTTTGTAGCATTGCTTCTAAATCTGTCGCAGATTCAGATAAAAAGAGCAATGTCATCTGCAAACCTTAGGTGTGTTAATTTATTATTTAATACCCATATCCCTTTATTTTCCCAATTAATGTTTTTGAAAATGTCTTCAAGTACAGCTATGAATAGCTTTGGAGAAAGCGGCTCTCCCTGCCGCACCCCCCTACCAATTTTAAACTCCTCACCTTGTCTTTCCAGTTTTACTCTACTTGCAATTTAATTGTAAGTAGAGTAAAACAGAAATATATGTTTTTTATGATGTTTACATATGTTTTGTTTACTTCATTATTTCTTAGAGCAGTCCATATAGATGAGTGTACTATGTTGTCAAATGCTTTGGAATAGTCCACAAAAGTTATGTAAAGTGGTTTATTGAATTCTTTAAATTAAATATAAATATATATAAAGAAGTATACATAAGACAATACAAAACAAATCTGATGTGTCGAAAACTTTTTCGACACTTGCCCGCTCAGCATTTGTCATGACAGCCACGAACTTATGACGCTTATTTTCGGCGGGATTTTACCGTTCATTATAGATAGATAGATAGATACTCTTTATTGCACACCATACAAGTAAAATACACATGATTTTTACAGAAAGATGTACAATTTAGGCGGTCTTATCGCTAATAGCGATCTCTTCCAGACAACCTTTAGGTAGAGGACAACCATTAAAAAAGGGGAAGGTGTTGCAGAGTTCTTAAAATTCTTACCTGATACAAATAGAATTGCATAAATTTATGGCATAAACGTAAACATACAGTAATAAATAAATAAAAATAAAATAAAATAAATACATAACAATAATTATACATACATACAATAAACATACATACTACTTGATATATGCGAGGAGATGTCGAAACTAACAGTGACCAGTAATATTTTAAGATATAAAGGCAGTTTGTGTCAAGAAGAAAGAAAGTGTGCTTTAAGCCGATTTTTAAAAATAGCAATCGATTCGGATTGAATTATGCCCTAGATTACAATACAACACCCTGTATTAACAATAAGGGTATCAGAATACTACAAATACTTCTTCTAATCCATCCAGCACATTAACAAATTAAATTATATAATATAAAAATACTAATTATAGATGTTTTGAGTTGTGTTCCAGTTAAGGTTAACGAACACCATTTGTGTTCGTCAAAAAGCGACCTTACTACCGTTTTGAACCTCGCAAAACCTGAGTTAAATATGTCCAACTTTTGTCCATACAAAAATGGTACAGCTACGAACTAGGCCTAATTCCCGTAATTTGACAATTGTCGCAATCCGGTGTCGATCCGGTACCAGTAACATTACTATAACAAACGGTATTCTCGTAAACTTTCAATTTGACGTAAAATTATTAAAACTATCCCAATACGACTAAAAACAGAGCAAAAAAAAATCTAATTTTGGTTTCTTCCATTTTCAGTTGCATTACGAACTATAATTGAATTTTTTAGGTTTAGGAGAATACTGTTTGGATTGTAATGGTACTGGGAGCGGATCGACACCGGATTGCGACTATTGTCAAATTACGGGAATTGGACCTCAGACTAAATGTGCGGATTTTATGTGGAACAAAATAAACGTCATCTCTACTCAAAAGGGTATGTGCTCCATGTTTTGATCGCTGGCTAATTTTTTGGTCCTAAAGAGTAGTAGAGAATCTGGTACTAAAAAAAATACTAAGCATTAGGTATTTTATAAACTTCATTTTAAATATGACTAGTGAAAAAACAAAAAAGACTGACTCGTGAAGGATTCGAACCTCCGACCTCCAGTGGTGAAAGGACAGTCAATTTATAAAGTCAGCACTCTACCACTGAGCTAACGAGTCACTTGAAACGCAGTTCGTAATCCACCAATTTATGCTGAAGTTTGAGTCACCAACTAATAACATTGCGCAACATTTACACGCATACAAAATTCGTACAATGTTGTTTAAGCGTTTGTGTCTAACACTAGGACCGCGTTCGCTTACCTAGTCTGTTGATATTTAAGCTGTGCCAAAAAGTAGCCTATGTCATTCTCTGGACCCTTAACTACCATTTAATGGGAAATATGCACAAATTGTTATTTAGTCTTAAAATAAATAGCTCTTAATTATAATTGTCAAAACTTTAAGAATTTTCAAAAAATATTGATAAATACCTTACTTACAGCCCATTAAAGTCGCGTGCTAGACAAGGAGATCCGATATGTATCGTGACGTCACATCACACATACATTTTTGATAGTAAAAGTTGTTGTAGAAAGAGACAGGTATACCTGAATTTCTAATTACTGTATTACGGTTATTTCTTACATAAAAGCCAAACCTTAAAGCGAGTGTCCGAGATGCGAGATCTAGGAGTAATTCACCACTCAAAATTAATTTTCCAAAGTCACATTGCTTCTATGGTGGGTAGGGCCTCTAGATCTCTAGGTTTTATAATGAAATCGACTAAAGGTTTCAAAAATATTAAAACTATCAAAATACTTTATAGCACATACGTTCGCTGCCATTTGGAATACGCTTCCCTAGTTTGTAACCCAACGTAAGTTTATTCGATTCGTGAACTTTAGAACCCGGCACCACGAGAGCGATTATTTTAAATCATGTGCCAAGCATCACTTTCTTCCTCTCAAATACCGGCGAGATATATCTGATGTCATACTGCTAAAGAAAATTGTAACATCCTCTATCGATTGCCCCGATTTACTCAGCAAAATTTATCTTTACGCACCACCAGAAGTTACCGAAACAGCCCGTTACTATTTCTTCCCCTTGTAGCCACAAATTACCGTCGAAATAGTTTTATCCCCCGAACCTGTGAGCTTTTTAATAACATAGATAGAGATAATGATTTTTGAATTTCGATCTCAGCTTGGCTGGCTCCCCATTAGGCACCGTAGGAGTGTTCGGACGCTCTGCGTCCTTTTCTCAGTACTTTTTGACCCCAAATCTCCATCTTATCTAAAAGATAAATTTTCATTTCTTCATACTTCTCATGATAGAAACCTTCGTTCCAACGATACTCTCCGGTATATACTCCACGTCACACTTCTGGTTTTATGTCCAACTCATTCACCCTGACGGCTGTACGGCTCTGGAACGAACTCCCCTCCAAAATTAAAAAATCCAGTTTAAAATTTTGTTTCAAAATGGCTTTGCGCAGCCATTTTAAGGAATAACTGTCTCTTCCTCTCTTTCCTCTTTATTTTGAAATAAATCTCGCTGGCATGTGATCTGTGTACAATCATATTATGTGCATGTATTTGTATATGTATTTCTTTTATGTATGTATACCGTTTTGATATCTATGTATTCTTTTGTATGTATGTATTCATCTAGTCTGTGTTTGTGTTGCTAGATTTTTTTCTAACACTAATTACTGTTTTGTTGCACCGCCTGTACTATCTCTGTCTAGCCCCCATGGTTGACTGGTAGAGAATGCTTTTGGCATTAAGTCCGCCATTTGTACCACTTATTTTTAGTTCTGTGCAATAAAGTATAAATAAATAAATAAATATCGATCTTGACCTTTTCTGTTCCAGCTTACTAACCTTTAAGAGGCGACATAGTGATAATTTCTTCGAGAAATATTCTTATTCTTGAATAATTCTTAGTTTGCTAGATTTGAATCCCTGTACCTACTTACTACCTCGGCAAAATTGTTACTCTATGCAGATAGCAGATGATAACCATATCACTTGATGCACTTTGTAATGGATTGTTTTTATTTTGGCTTTGAAAAATGTTAAGCATGCTGCAACCTTTTGCTATTGTTAAATTTGTCTTAACGTAACATTATCTAATTGTGTCAATCGCTATACATATTATTTCTATAAGTTTATATAAATGACTTTCTATGTCTTAACTCGTATGTACTGTGATTTGTAATAGTCGATAGTCTTCCTAAAATAAATAAATAAATAAAATAAAATAAAAATAAAATCAATTTTGTTTTCACTATTAGCACAATAATTTCATATAATTGCTTATAAATATACTTAGTAAGAACAATTAATAATTTTCGTGCATATTTACTATTGTGCAAAAATCATGTCGACTCCTTACTTTGTGAAAACAAAAACCCACAAGAACCGTAAATTTTTCTGGGATAAATTCCGAATTTCATTATTCTGAATAGAATAGAATAAAACTTTATTGCAATAAATGTGCCTTTCATCCACAGCTCTTAAATACAGAATACATTTTCTTAGTGACAAAGCAGACACATACAGAGTTATTTGTAAAACATCAACAACTTACTAGGGGCTGATTCTGGTGCTCAAATACAACAACTATTTTTTTTGGGACCAACATTGAAATAAAAAAAAAATCACCTATCCATCTTATATCACTTAATTATGACATCAAACTGATGTCAGCTAGTGGCGGCTTAGTACGGGAAAGTGAATTTCTTTTTTGCGATTTCAATGTTGGTCCCATAGAAAAAGTAGTTGTATTTGACCACCAGAATCAGCCTATAACAGGTTGTTGATGTTTAAATAACCCTGTATATATGTGCCCTGAAGAGGCCAATGTACTGAATAAAGAGTATTTTGAGACAGCCAGTATTGGATTTACATTTTGTTACATTTTATGCCAAAATCCTAAATACCAAATGATCATCATCATTTCAGCACTTTGACCTCCACTGCTGAACTTAGGCCTCCCCAAAAAGGAGATTGCCAATACTCGCCACGCTTGGCAGACGGGTTGGTAAACGCAGTTTTTTATAATATTTCGCACGCAGACACGTGCCCGTCGCTTGCTACAGGAAGTAGTCGCCTCATACGATACGCCTCCTGTTGGCGATGGGGAAGTTTATTCTTTACGGCCGTCCCCACAAGGCACAATATATACCAAATGTGTGTAGGTATTTTAAAGCTCGGAGCCACAAGTCTGTTTTTCTAGTAGGTAAATCACGTTACAAGGTAAATATATTGTTTGGTATTCTGGTTTAAAAATAAAATTGGTATTCTTTAAAAATAATACTAACTAGATATCAGATATTGCAAAGACGTTATCAAAAATATGACCGAAATAAAAAAACAAAAAAAAAGTAAACCGACTTCAAAAAACTGAAAAGCTAAAAATAATATCAACACGTACCTAATCAATTACTTTTGGAGTCGGTGCCAGCCGATGAGAGTTTGAATGTTTTCGTTTGAGCTTTTCAGTTTTTTGAAGTCGGTTTACTTTTTTTTATAAAATTTACTTATTTCATCTTTTTTTAGTGATGCATCCTCGACAAAACGAATCATTTGAGTGCAAACATAAGTTACCGGCTGAACACCGATTTCATCCCTTATTTTTCCCACCTTAGAGGTAAAATTTTTCCAAAAAATTTCAATATACCATCTTTAAAGTATAAGCTATTCGATAAAAAAAGAATCATCTAAATCGGTTCACAAATGCCGAAGATATTGGACAACATAGGTCCATCATCAGAACTTGATCAAATTTATATGGGACCATTCCGAAAGTATTCCCTTTCGAACAAAAAAGAAGTATCGAAATCGGTTAACCTGGTAACGAATGATCGCTGAATACATTGAATAAAAAACAAAAAAAAGATACCGACGAATTGAGAACCTCCTCCTTTTTTAAAGTCGGTTAAAAATAGACTGACTCGTGAAGGATTCGAACCTCCGCCCTCCGATGGTTTTGAATCATTATATCGGCACTCTAACCTACTGAGCTAACGAGTCTTATTTATCGCAGTTTAAATTGTAAACTACATTTCAAATCACACGTAAATGAGACACAGTTATGAAGTTAGTATCGGAACTATACTTTTATCAGACGGGAATCCCAGCTCAAGCTCCAGCGAATGCGCTATCAATAAATAAACGATATTGTAAAACTAAATTGTGTTGTTTTTAAACAAAACAATGAGATCATATATTACTCAGTTACTTTCAGATAGTTTAATGAATAATGACCAATTATCGAAATTTACAACTTAAACTTTCTTATTAATTAACATACCATTTTTTACAAAACCTTTTACTTTTTTTTTAACAGACTTAAAAAAAAGCAGTTTCTGCGTTCCGCTGTATGATTTTTTTTACCTCTGGTACCTCATACATAACACACGGATTTTAATTCCTTAGAAACTGTGGTGTCTGTTAAAAGAAACAAATCAAACGAATACATTTAAAATAGCACAATTTAGGCGGCATATGTATTATTTTTATTATGAAATTTACTTCTAGTATGGTCTCATTTAAATTAATAGGTAACTAACTACAGCAGACTTAAATTTGTATGCACTCTTGATTTGTCTTGATTAGGACTTACTACTACATACACAAAATGTAGTTATTATTTTTAGTTTAGTTGCGCGATGAAGGAATACATTATAGGGAAACCGGTGCATTCAGATAAATAAAATAAAATAAAATTCTTATTAACAATAGTTATGGCAATATTTCCCATAGAAAAAGGACATTCAGTTAGAAAAGAAAAACAAAAATGATTCAGTTTTTCATTCCATAAAAATCTGGTTCTAACAATTACGAAGACAACGTAAAAGAAAACAGCCACATCAGTCAGGCTATTCTTGAGTTTATTCAAAACTAACACACAGCAATTGTTTATTAAAATATACAAATGTAGCTAGAGGGTATTACAAGCCGAAAAACATAGGTAAATGAAAACAATATTGAAATATCATAAACTAACAGCTAAACTGACATAGCCCTACGGATTAGCAAGCTGAAGTGGCAGTGGGCGGGGCACATAGCACGTAGAACTAACGGTAAGCGTAAAACGTCCACCCACAAGGTGGACAGACGACCTGGCAAAGGTTGCAGGAAGACGCTGGATGTAGGCCGCTTCCAACCGGCCAATCTGGAAGTCAATGGGAGAGGCCTATATTCAACAGTGGACGTCCTATGGCTGAAGTGATGATGATGATGATGAAACTAACTAACTAAGATGGCGCAGTAACCCAAAAAGAGTCATGGCCTCCAACCATAAGGATCTTCACTCCAGTCTTCTCTGCGCCACCTCTCGCCAATTATCGACGTGGAGCTCTTAAAGACATTTATTTGTTTCAGTGGAACCTCTGTGCCCGAGCTGCGGTTCCTGACAGCAGAACAGGCTCTAGCTGATCTTGCGCAGTTTATCACATACGTGAAGAGCTCAGCCTTCGAACAGGGGCTATACAGGTATGTGACCCGTTTTCCATGTTATTTTAAAAGCAAGTCCAGTAAAGTCAAGCAAGTGGGACCACGTCATCTGCTACATCATGATCAGCCCACGTCAGGCCACTACTGGAGATAGGCCTGCCAACTGAGCCTGATCGTCAACTATTCTTATCTATCTGCTGCCAGCAACTGGATACCTTAAATATGCACTCTATCGTATACAGTGATTCTGAATTCGACTAGCTAAGTTACAAGATGATTTAAAAGTAATAAATAAACAAATATTGGACAACATCACATACATTGATCTGATCCTATGATAAGTAGCTTAAGCTCTTGTGTTACAAAAACAACGATGCCGCAACACCTAGACCCGAGACAATAAAGAAAAGTTATTTTTCTACATTGACCAACCGGTAATCGAACCCGGAACCACAGAGATAGCGACACCAAGTCCGGTATGCTCGCCTCTCGGCTACGGAGGTCGTCGAAAAAGTAAATCAATCAAGATAGGTAGATATTTTATTGTACACCGCACAAAAGAATCAAATAACAGGAAAAAATACATAAATAATAGCACAATTTAGGTGTTATCGATAGAAACGTCTTCTAGACAACCTTCAAGTAGAGGCTAGTTAAATAAAAATTAAAACGAAAACGCGGATAATTTATTTATCTACTAGCTACAGTCAGGGTCTGGTATATAATAGTACAAGACATTTAAATTGTAAATATTTACGATTCTCTGGCCATAATGTCCATTCAACGATTCCTATTGATCGTTAAAATGCTGTGTACTGACTCAGAATAGATAATAGAGTAATGACTTAAATTAAAACCCTGGTGTGTCTCATCTGAATGTTATTAATTATTCCTAAACCCAAAGTATAAATATTTGTCTTCCAAAAATGACAAAGTTTGGTCACGTATGAGTCAAGCGGCTATCTTGATGGGTGACTGCGTATTTGACTTCATTATTAGCGCCTTCCGCTCAGTCACATGTTCACGAGCGATGACTTCAATAAGGGCAATTGCACTTTACTTCAATGAAGATTTGTTTTTGATATGTTTTGCGGTATCTTGAAGGTTACTTATTCTTGAAATACCTAGATCATTGATAAAAAATCAATTCACAGGCCATATTTGATCCAATTTTACGAATACTTTGAGCTTTGAACTTTGTAAATCGCAGTGAGCATTAAACTTTGAATTTTGAACCTTGTACTCAATAATGTATAACTTATTTACGCGTATTACTCATCATATCGGCTGGTGAGGAGAAGAAACGGCGCAACAAACTCAGACCTTTGTCAGCCTTTTTTACAGAAAATACAGTTACAAGACTTCTGGTGTTAGCTATGCAAGATTATAAGTTCCACGCACTGTTGTTGTTTATCGTCTGCTTTAAAATATCCTTTATCACATATGTTTTTTTTTAAATCTGAACTAGCTGCCCCGACAGAAGTTGTGTTGTCTTGTCCAATGTCAATCGACAATTTGCCCTAAATATACGAAGTGGTTATTTGATCAGTGGCCCTAATTTGCAAAAATCCCATAGAAAAAGGTCATTCAGTTTTACCCGATTTTAACTTTCCTGGAAACTTAAATTTTTCTCTTCATAAAAACCTTCCTTAGGCTTGAACGAATATTTAAAAAACTGGTCCAGACTTTCTCGAGTTTTGCGCGTAGCAACCATACATTTTTTTAAATGTAGATTTAAAACTCATGGACAGGTAGGTCAACAAGAGTCTATCATTCAGTGTCTTAATTAACTACCTCCCTGGCCGAGAGGCGACCATACCGGACTTGGTGTAGCTACCCCCGGGTTCGATTCCCGGTCGTTCAATGTAGGAAAAATAACTTTTCTATATTGTCTCAGGTCTGTGTGTTGTGGTACATTGTTTCTGATTTCTGTAACACAAGTGATTTGGCTACTTACAGGACCAGAGCAATGTATGTAATGCTGTCCAATATTTAGGTATTTGTACTTCCAGAGCAGCCAAGGTCCTGCTGGTGGGGTGCTCGTACGCTGGCTCGCTGGCGAGCTGGATGAGGGTGCAGTATCCCCACCTAATCGACGGCGCTCTCAACGACAGTGGGCCCTTACACGCTCAGGAGGATTTCCCTGGTAAGCCTTAAAGCTTTAACCAGTTAATATCTGGAATCATTGTCTCGGGTCTGGGTGTTGTGGTACTGTCGTTGTTTCTGATTTCTGTAACACAAGTGCTTTGGCTACTTACCACAGGATCAGAGCAATGTATGTGATGTTGTCCAATATTTATATTTATTATTAATGAGGAGATTCGTAATCCATCAAAAGTGCTGACACAGCCCACACAGCAAGCTAAAGTGGCAGTGGGCGGGGCACATAAAACGTAGAACTGTCAATGGCCAATGGGGCATAAAGATTCTAGAATCACCATGTACCGGCAAGCGTAGCGTAGGACGTCCACCAACAAAGTGGACAGACGATCTGGTAATGGTTGCAGGAGCCGCTGGATGCAGGCCGCTTCCATTCGGCCATTCTAGAAGTCACAGTGCCTATGTTCAGCAGTTGACGTCCTATGGCTGAAACGATGATGATGATGCTACCTGGGCGACAAAGCTCTGTATCTTATAGCGCTATCTCACAAAATCTTGAGGTAACCGTTATAAAAATTTACCCAGTCTAGGTAAACTTAAAAAGTAAAACCATATCTAAATAATAGAAAAATCATCCAAATCATTAGAGCAGTTTCCGAAATGAGAAATATAATTATATTTAAATAATTAGTCTGAGACTGAGTATTATTAGGTATTCATACACACCCTGTATATTTAATACACAGATTCCGAAAAATCTACAGGTACCTCCTAAGATTCGAACTCACGAATGTCAGGAGGAATTTCCAACAACTGAACTACCTCCAAGAATTCCGTCTGAACAACAGCATTCATTTACATATGAATTTCATTGTGGAATCTTTAATTAAAGTGATTCTCCAAATAAATATCGTCTAAAATGCTTAAAATAACTGAAAATTTCGAATTATCGACTATTTAATTAAACTCCCTATTTAAACTATCAATTCAGGTTGTTAATTTCGTGCAATTCATTCGTTTAACAGCTACTCGTGTCGAGAGATTTACTGGTTTCATTACTCGGGAATTTTCGGGATAAAAGAACTTGGTGACAAAAGTGTTTATAAAGTACTCTTTAAACAATTTAATGGAGCTCCATTTTGTTAAAAATAAACAAAGAAACAAAACGATGTTTCGATAAATATTCAACTTTCTTAAAAGTTTAAATACCAACCTGTTTTCTCTCTACGATAATTTTAATTTATTGCCAAAAAGGATTCTCTACCTGTCAACCAGCATCAGTTATAAATAAAAATGCTTACTCTAATTGAAAGCAGATTACAAAATAATACATAAGTAGTATGACATTGATAAATGTAATCAATAATTATTTACTTTAGAACTTGAAATCTCTAATTACCTACTATTGATTAGTGATCCATACAAACAGCTAATTTTGTGTACCCTATTTGATACATACATGGGGATGATTCGTATTATCATCATCATCATTATAGCCATAGGACGTCCACTGCTAAACATAGGCCTCCCCCATTGACTTCCAGATTGGCCGGTTCGAAGCGGCCTGCATCCAGCCTCTTCCTGTAACCTTTATATACTTTTACCTTTTGTATAGGTCTGGGTATATCCTTTTTTTCATAACACCACTATTGGAACTCTCACTCTAGAATATACTGGCTACACTCTAGAATATTCTACTTCTAGAACTTCGTTAACATTGCGCATTTGTTTCAGAATACCTCCAAGTAGTGGGAGACGCGATCGAGGCCCAGGGTGGGGCGGACTGCTATGCGAGCATCGAGCAGTCTGTTTCCCAGGTCGCGCAGCTGCTGACCTCGACCAATGGACGCGCTCAGGTCTCACAGTTGTTCAAGTGAGTTGGATGCCATCATCATCAGCTTTTAAAAGTATAGTGCTGGATATGAAATGCTTTTAATTGGTAGCATTTTGAATATGTAGTAAGTACATCATAATCAGCCTACGTCAGTGCACTGCTGGATAAATGCCTCTTCTAATGCACGCCATTGAAGGTGAGAGATGGGTAGCTATTCTGCCAAAGGGTGCTAGGCGTAGCGGTTGCGCAAATCCCAAAAGGTAACAATTGCATTATCTTTAAGATGATGATTTCCCTCACCGCAAAACAAGTGGTGCATGTAAATCTGTACATAGATTCAGAAATATCCAGTTGTACTTGCTTGGATACTCACGAGCCATTATGAGACTTCGACTAGCTAGCTCTCTTATAGATGGTCTTCCTACGGGTCGCAAGTATAAATAAATATCAGCCAGAGAAAACACCAACTGTCATGGTCTCATAGTAACGAATTACCTTCCTTACGTTACGAGGTACCAGACAGTAAAATTGCCAGGGGCGTCTCCTAGCATATTCCAAGGCAATTTAGAAATGTTCATTTTCTAAACCAGGACCATTTGCGTTCAAATCAAATTACCGCGCCACTACGCCAATCAGCTAGTCCAAAAATAGGCTGTTAAAGGCTTTGATTTAGGACTGTACCTTTCTTTCAGCACCTGCACACCTCTCACAGCATCCAACCTGGACATCGCGACTTTCCATCGGTTTGGGTTGCTCTACGCTTTCGCTGGGCTGGTCCAGTCTGCGACGCCAGGGCAGATCCCCGCTGCGTGCGCACAGCTCACCAACAGTACTATCGGTAAGCTACTTAACATTGGAGGACAGTATAATATACACGGTGACATTTTAATTCGTATTGTGGCACGAGATGACGTCAGACGTGTCCTACTCATGGCAGCTTTGTTTTTTTTTATGATTTATTACTTGTCTTTGTATAATCTATATGAGACGCCAAAAATGTAGTTTACGTTGTTACACCTAAATAATAAGAAATAACGGGGAAGCACACTGCACATTTTTCCTGCTGGGTGTAGTATTGTGTTTGGTCCTACATGTAGTGATTATTTGATCCGTTTTACTGCTCTCAATAGTATGTGCTTATTGTATTATTGACACAAGACCAAACACGCCGGCGCCATCTGAAACAAGCTTTCCCTGTGCTTCCACATGGTGATTTTTCGTAATAACCCTTATTGAAACCTCCCGTTTGAAATTGTAGATTGCTTTTTGAGCGTATCCATACCATAAATATTTTTAAAGCTCTTGAAAAGAAGCCTCAGAGCCGCTCACTATGGCGTTCTATAGGGAAGGCCTATGTCCAGCAGAGAACTTCTAAAGGATGCTGATCATAAACAAATCCACAGTCTGATTCTGATAAAGGGTCGTAGTAGTAGGGCCCAAAAAATAAGGAGACATGTTCTGCCCCATATGGGCCATTATCCCTGCCCGCGCAGTTTAGTGCCACCCCCTCCCTTGCTTGTTATTATTGACGTTCTTAAGTGGCAATTTTTTGTCCTAAATTGAATAAATGATTTTTGACTTTGAGTTTCATTTCTGGAAGTCACTGGGGAAGGCCTAATATGTTCATGAAATGATGTCATTCTGAAATGATGATGATGATAAAGGGTATTAAACGAGTTATGTATTGTTTCTTGCAGCGGATCCAGTCCAACGCCTAGCCAGCTGGGTGCGTGGACAACTCGAGCTGACCACGAGCTCGCCGTGTATCGAGACTAGGTACTCGGAACTCGTTACACAATACAGAAATACCAGTTACGACTCGGAAACAGCTAGTTGTGAGTGTATTTTATCATTTAAACTTTATATTCTTAGGGCCGGTTTCACCACTTGCTGATAAGTTCCGGATAACCTATCTGACACTTGTTTTGACAGATAACCCATACAATTTGATGTCAAAAAAGTGCCAGATAGGTCATCTGGAACTTATCAGCAAGTGGTGAAACTGGCTCTTAATAAATAAAAACCGGACAAGTGCGAGTTGGCCTCGCCCACCGAGGGTTCCATACAAGTTTGTAGGTACATATTAAAAATAGTCCAGGAATCGTGGCTCGCAGTTTAGTTACAAAAAGGCGTCGAACCTAGTATGTTAATAAAAAATATTTTTTTTTTAATTTAATTTTATTCAATCCAAACTTATAGCTACCATTACAGGCTATAGTGCCTAATGCAATAGTACAAACACAAATTTTATTATTATCCTAAACCTATAAATAACAAATTACAAACAGCGCAGCCCTTGTGAACTCACTCAGAGAACAACCAAATAGATCCACTTGATCCGAAAGTCGATTAAGGAGTCTTGTGGCGCGAGTGAACGGCGCCTCCTTCAGTAGGTTGGTGCGCGCGCGGCCCCGCCAGCAGCTGCGGCCGCCGCCTCCGCTCCACGTAGCGGCACACTGAATGAAATGGTCCCTAATAACTCAGGGTTGTGTACCTTGCCTTTTAACAATTTGTAAATATATGACAACAGCGCAAGTTCTTTCCTAACCCTAAGTTCGTTATATCCTACCATACCCAGAATGAATAAAGTAGGATATTTTAACGGGTAAAATGGATATACCCCGTACTGCCTCATATATAAGGTGTTAAAAAATCAGTGTCAAATATTTTAAGGGTAATGAGTTTACGTTGTGACTAACAATTTTTGTATGAATTTTTTTTTAATTTAAGCCTTAGTTTTCGAGAAAAACACGATCGAAAGTTTGATAATAAACTTAAATATCAACATCCTATAACACCTGATCACTACTACGGACAAACTACTCCGTACAGCAAGAAACGCTCGCTTGTGTGCGTGCTACTATGATTTATTGCCAAAATCTGCCGAAGGACGAACGACTTTCATTCAATTATAAACTCTAAATCGATGTAAATCGATTTAAATTTCAAAATTTTAGTGTAAAGGCGGCATTTGTCCAAATGCGAGTCAAAGATACCGCTTTAAAAACAGTCGATATTCAATTTTAGATTCTAATTCGTTATCATAAGGTTGATTTTATTTTTTAAGTTTCTGAGGGCGGCGGAACACACACGATTTAGGAAATGCCGAAAGACCGAGAAAGTACTGTTAACAAAAACAGTTTCTTATTTTACATTTCTTATGAATTAAAAAAGGATTGATGGCTAAGTGCTTTTAGGGTAAGGTTAAGGTCTTGGATCCGATCCCCGGCAAACTAGTTATGTTTCGGAGTACTCTTACTGACCTTGATCTAAGGTTAAGGACGAGTACGCTTATCTAAAATAAATAACAATTAATTTGAACCTGCTTTTTAAATGATTTTTTATGCTTTGTGTTGTGCGTTGGTTTATTTACTAAGAACTAAAAGTAAAGTCAATGAGCCAGACGTTGCGTAGGTACGCAATATTTATAGGTATCAATAAGGTTAAACTGGGGTATACCCTGTACAACGAAACTGTTATTCGTCTCCCAAACACTCAAACGGGGCATAATTTAACACATTTTTCTGAATCCCGTCTGGAAGTTGACTGCGACTACTTCACCACATGTAGATACATAGTAAATTTACATGATAAATGCATTTTAGTGATTAGACAGATACATTTTTGATTGCTGTTTATTCAACGTAAAGGATAAAATGTTGAATACTTGTACTTACAGTATCCGGCGGTAGGGAATGCACGCACATGGAGCTAAAGAGGGAGGGAGGGAGGGTACAACTGGCTAGTACCTTCAAAACTTAAGATTGCTAAGCTACTAGTTAATACCAATTATAACAAGTTAAATAATTAGTAGGTACAATACGCGGCGCTAGAATGAACATCAAGCTAACGAGTAAGATAATCGGTTAGTTTCGGCTTTCATAGAACGTCGTTTCTGTCGCACGGATTATCTCTCTTTTTAGCTCGATGTGCATACTGCATACTACCGCCGCGTACTGTACCTATTATTTGATTTGGTATCACTGGTAAGAACTAGTAGCAATCTTAATTTGTAGTTTAGCATGGTAATACAAGATTCGAATTGATAAGTAAAAAATAATTACACCAAATAATTGAGTGATTTTTTTTGCTAACGCTACACTTACACGTGCCATAGGTATGCGCTTTTTATTTATTATTACTCCTGCAAATTGCAAAACAGTCACAACAATCAATCAATCGGCGCTAGACCTTCTCTTGTGTTTGACGTTAATTGCGAAGTCTCACCATGCCATACAGGTATTCGGACTCTGATTACCTCAACATGGTTATGTGCTACCATGAGGCAAACTACAGTTTAGTGGAAGCAGTAAGGCTGTTCCACGAACGGCACGGTGTGCGCGTGTGTCCACGCACAATCTTAGGGGCTGAACAACGGTTTCGTGAAAGTGGTAGGTTCATGCCTTCTGGTGACGCTGGCAGACCTCGCACTTCAGTACAGCTTGAAGAGGACGTGCTGAATTTCTTCGAGCTCCACCCGACCGCCAGTACGAGGGATGCTGCTGCCGTTTTCAACACTAACCATGTGTATGTGTGGAAAGTGCTGAAGAGGGAGCGAAGACACCCCTACCACTTCACGAGAGTGCAGGAGCTGATGCCGCAGGACTACGCGCCACGCGTGGAGTTCTGTCAGTGGATCCGGCGTAACAGCCTAGCCAACATATTGTGGACGGATGAGTGCACCTTCACCAGAGTGGGCATGTTCAATATCCACAATGCTCACTACTGGTCTGAGGAGAACCCACATCTGGCGCGTCCAGATCATTTTCAGACGCGGTTCAGCGTGAATGTTTGGGCTGGGCTACTAGGACATCAGCTGATAGGACCAGTATTTTTTAATCGGCTGAATGGCGCCGTTTACTTGGAATTCCTTGAAAGAGAGTTGGAGGAGTTGTTAGAAGATGTGCCGCTAAATCTTATGCAGCAGATGCACTACCAACACGACGGCGCGCCCGCGCATTACGACCGCCATGTCCGCGAGTACCTGACGGCACGTTTTCAGGATCGGTGGATCGGACGCGGTGGGCCTATTGCTTGGCCAGCACGCTCGCCAGACCTGACGCCGCTGGACTTCCACGTCTGGGGCCGTGCTAAGGATCTCGTGTATGGTCAAGATGGCCACACCATCACCAGTGCCGAGCAATTAAAAGCACGAATCATTAGTGCTTTTGAAACAATGCGCGGCGACAGTGAAAGTTTAGTGCGTGAGCATAGGCATATTTTAAAAAGGGCTGCGCTTTGCATTCAGGAGAATGGGGGGCACTTCCAACAACTATTGTAAATAATTTTGTAAATAAGTGACTGTGATTTTGTACATAATAATGAACTACCTTTAAACACGCCAAGTAAGAGTAAGTAAACCTTGTTATCTGCATTGACTGATAGAAATAGCCTAGTAGTACCTATCTCCATAGAATTATGTTGCATTAAATCAGGTGATGAGTAATAAATTATTTTACGCTTACTTGCCAGTCCAAAGCCTGGAAAAGTGTGATGGGAGGTGGAAATTCTTTATTTGTTTTGTGTTCTTAAAATAAAAGTGATATTTTTAGTAATAAGTGTATTTATTAATTGTCAACATGTGTAATTTAATTAAAAATGTTTTTTTCAATTTAACTGTATTTTTATTTTACCGTAAGAACTGATAGAAGTAATTAACATTAAAATTACAACATAAAGTGACAAACTGTCAGTTGCTGAAGAATGTATTATCTTTAAAGACAGCATTAACACTTATTTTTCTATTTTGTGTACGAACGTTATGTTACAGACCTGCATTATAGCTATAAGTCGTCTTTAAAGATAATAAGGCCCAGTTTCAATACTTGCTGATAAGTTCTGGATAACCTATCTGGCACTTGTTTTGACAGATAACCCATACAATTAGCTTTCTTAAGCCTTTCTGCAACTCGCGGCAATTATCTAAAAGGAGTAGGTACATCACACATGCACACACAGACACACACACACAGACAACAATGACATGAAACGAGTGAGACAGAAATGTTAACAGTGTTTCTATCTCAAAGAAAATTCATTCATACACACACACCCAATGTCTAGCATGAGCTTGTGTGTCGTATGATTTTATGTGCGCATGAATGAGATCCTAGGGATTATGAATGGGTTTTGACTAGTATTAGCATCGTGCGAGAGTGTTTGTTTGCGTTTGTGGGAGTTTGCGATCATGTACAGGATGATATAAATTATTTACATCAATAAACATTTTCTTTTTTCGATTTATTCAAATCCGTTCTATAGTTTTAAATTTCTCTTAAATATGATCCATGTGGTAGTCTCAGTTACCCCTTAAAATATTTGACATTGATTTTTTAACACCTTATATATGTTGAGATAATGTAATTCACACTACATCACTAATATTTATCTATGGCGGGATGCGCCCCCATCACTAATGAATGTCAACTTCTTCTTGTCAATGGTTCCGTCATGTCTGCTAGACGCTGTTATATTTTTCATACAAATAAATGCTAGAAGATTAAAGTGTTTATCAATCAATAACCACGAACCCGATAGCAATTTCTCAACAATATAAATACCGAATGAATTTATTACATGTTCACCCTGAAATTCTGAACAAAGGCGACATACGACATTTCGTCAAAGAGTATTTGTTGTTTGTAATTATTTTTTCTATCGAATAACGCATGTTTCATATGTGTACACAAAAATAACGTTATTTAAGGTTACTTACAACTTGAGGTATGCCAGGCTCCATACAAAAAAGTTCCAAGTCTTTTTAATAAACGATACAGTTTTCAGATTTTTCCCTGTACTCGTAGTATCAGACGATATTAATGGCCAAATTTCCCTGTACATTTTGATTCCCTTGAGTCTCCGAATTTACCCGAACCGGATATCATATCCGGTATATTTTCTGTTCAAGTGTCTACCTTTTACACGTATACAGCCCTGTGACAGACATACAGATAGACAGCGAAGCCAGTATATAATAGGGTTCCGTAAGTGGTACATAACTCTCAAGACGATGCTGAGTTGGACTGTACATGCCAAATCCTTAAATTCATTCTCTTACAGCTTTACACAATATTCTTGTACCGAAATTCATTAAACATCTCCGTCCAGTTTGCTCGGAATATGAAATATGTAAAGCTCCTTTTAGCGCGGGCTTCGACATAATTCTATGGAAATCCCGCACTTTCCCTCTTAGCTCTTTTCTGTGAATGATTTATTAATTATTAAACTCTTATCATGGACTGTTTTTCGAGTCAAAATGTCGAGTAGTCCGGGAGGTCAGCAATATTTTTTTTCGCTTTTTACAAACGATTTTATTCCGCATTACGCACCACTAAACAACATAGGCACTTACATCATCATCATCATCATTTCAGCGTCCTATGGACCTCCACTGCTGAACATAGGCCTCCCTTAATGACTTCCAGATTGTCCGGTTGGAAGCGGCCCGCATCCAGCGGCTTCCTGCAACCTTAACCAGGACGTCTATCCACCTTGTGGGTGGACGTCTTCAGCTGCACTTGCCGATACGCAGCCTTCATTTTAGAACCTTTCTGCCCCTTAGGCCTTTAGTTCCACATAGGTACATACTCGGAATTATTAAATTTTAATATTCCCCACCGCGTTTGTTTTGTCTGACTGCACAAAAAATCTCCAAAATTATTGTATGAAAAATGGTTGATCCTCGTTAATAAACTATTACAAAAACATTACCCTTCTTTTCAGTCAGTCGGGTAAAAAGGATGGTTTGAAATTAAGACAGAGAGTGGACTGTTTTGAACAATCTTCTCTAAGATATTTATTTAGTGCTACGCTACCCACGCGAAGCCTGGGGGAATCGCTAGTATATTACTAGTAATACATGCCAAAACAATAAGCCTACACAGTTCCTAGTACATAAGTAAAATATATACATACATACTATAAGTAAAATTGATAAATACTGATTCTGGTGCCGCTAAAATCTATTCAAATTACTGTTTGATTTACTTAGGTCTTCAAATAGGTCCCGCATGGAAAGCTATTCTTAAATTTAAAAGTTTATATGACCTTTTTCATTCGGCTTATAAGCACCTAATACAAATTCTTCTTCTATTTGTGGCTCCCGCCGCCCGGCCCAGAAAGATTGTCGGGGATTTATCGGGAATATTCGGTAAAACTTATCGGCGCGAATTTCCATAATTTCTGGAGTTAATTTATGCCGTTGACAAGTGGGGACAGATTTGCATAGTCGTAAGTTAGTTTATGGTAAGAGCTTTAGGTTTAAGGCAAAAACAATTTGCAAACTGTTTTTTTTAGCAAGTACCTAGTCGATAACATTTTGATGGTCGACCGATTATCAAACCAGCAGTTGCGGGTTTGAATCTCACACAAGACACATTTTTTGTGATATATTTTTCTAGTTGCTGCGCGCGACTTTGTTCGCGTAGTCTTTTAAAAACCTTAGTTAATCAAAACTAAAGATAGCGAACGAAGTCGCGGGCAACACGTACTGTAAAATTTTTTTTTGTCACAAGAATGTTCGCTAGCTACACAGTGATACCTAACGGTAAGAAGCGCCATCTACTGACAGTTATGTTGCATCTCTCGGGAACCGTACATTTTTCCTGGATAAAAAGTATTTTATCTTTTATTCCAGAATAATGTCTATGTCTGTGCCAAATTTCATCTAGATCCGTTCAGCCGTTCTGGTGTGAGTGAGTAACAAACATCCAGATATCCAAACTTTCGCATATATAATATTAGATAAAGTAAGATTTTTTTACCAGGTCGTCAGCCTACCTTGTGGGTGGATGTCCTACGCTGCGGTTGCAGGTACGGGGCCTTCTATCTAGAACCTTTCTGCTCCATCGGCAGTCAGTTTTTTGTGCTATGTGCCCTGCCCACTTTCACTTTAGCTTTAACGAAGCCACTAGATGCAGGCCGCCTTCAACCGGCAATCTGGAAGTCACACTAGCTAGAGAAAGGCCTATTTTATTCAGTTGTTTATTTAAACAAAAAAAAAATACCGCTACATAAACACGTCAGTCAATGATTATTTGGTTTGATTCTGTGCTATTCCTGATAGCTACCATTTTCTGGTAAAATCTCTAAAATCGAGGTCCACCAAAGTGCGTTATCTAAATCGAGAATCAAACCCGACCCTTTGCGCTTTTTGCTTTACACCGCGCTACTGCGCAATCAAACCGTCAAATGTAGACACACTACATTATGTAGTCAATACTTTGGTACATTAATATTGACAACCTGGCGTAGAGGCGCGGTAGTTCGCCTTTGACGCAAAGGGTCTCAAGTTCGATTCCCTGTTCGTGCCAATTTAGATAATATTGTCTTATATTTGACTCGTTTCTGAGTTTGCTTTTCTTATCATTCATTGTCTTTAGCATATTTATCGATATTAATAAATCAAAAGCCATAATGAATGCATTGGAACATCTGTCTTGGGGCGCACGGCAGCGCAGCGCAAGTTCCGCAGACGCTGGGCTGTCTGCATTGGAGATGCATGCTAATAGATGGCGGATAACATTCTAAGTCACACACTGGTCAGAAGAATGGCGAACGAACATTTAAACGTCGAACAAAAATTACTTAATATATTTACTTAATTATTTTTACGGACATCAACTTCAATGATCAAATTACAATTTTCAAAGTAAGTTTAAGCAACACACTTACACTTAGTAATGCACGTCTGTAATTCAAGGTGTAGCTCATTTCTTATACTAATAATGAAGATGTAGTGTTCTGTTGGCTACATAAAAATGCAAAAGTTTAAGAAACATGTCTTCTTTCTTAAAATTCCCTAGTATCTCTACTTCTAAAGTTTTGGAGAATGTCATTATGACTCGAATATTCCTTGCTTTTTGCTTAAAATCCACAATGATATCCCGTAATCCATCTTATAACTTTTTCCTACAGAGGCACACAAATCAAACAATATCTTTCTATTTTAAACTATAGTTTTATTGTACCTTAACCTTTAGCAAGAGTTCGGCTTATTTTTAGATAATGCTTCTAAATCGCTTCTATACTTATATCGTTGCAGCTATTAAGCAGCAGTTAAGTAATAACGAACAAAAATCACAAATAGCTGTCCATTGGTTCCGTCTGTATGTCCCGAAGGCGAAGGCGTCCGTCGAGTGAGACATTTGATTTGCAGATTGTCGTCGGCGACAACGACAATCCTCTGTAATTCATTAAAAGCTCGCAAACAGCTGCTACATTTGTTTGTTTATCAGCTGAAGCTGGTAAAATAGCTTGTAGCGACAGCTAGTTTTTATTCAACTCCCAAAAAGGAGGCTTGATTTTAACAGTTTTAAGTAGTAATCTTCATTTTTCCGTTGTATTTTGACAAATACAGTTAAAGAAGTAAGTAAGTTAATATTTGTCCCGTTTTTACAACATTTTTTATTGATGCTTCGCTTCTATTGGTTGTAGTGTGGTGTTATATAGCCTATAATCTTCCTCAATAAATGAACTATCTAACGCAAAAATAATTTTTCAATTTAAACCATTAGTTCCTGAGATAAGCGCGTTCAACTAACGAAACAAACAAACTCTTCAGCCTTATAATATTAAGTATAGATAAGTATAGATTGGTCCCAAAGTGCGGAATTCATCGTCCTGGAGGAAGGTAGAGCAACTATAAAATTATCCTTGAGTTTATAATGTATTTGAAAACGATAATATTATTTTCATGAGCAACTCCCGACGTAGCCGGTAGTGCCTCAAGACGAAAGTCTACAACCAGTGTGTGTTACCAGTGATGACATATGGAACTGAAACGTGGCCTCTCACTATGGGCCTCATAAGAAAGCTCAAGGTCGCACAGCGTGCTATGGAAAGGGCTATGCTTGGTGTTTCCTTGCGAGATCGAATCAGAAATGAAGAGATCCGTAAACGAACAAAAGTCGCTGACATAGCCCAACCGATTAGCAAGCTGAAGTGGCAGTGGGCGGGGCACATAGCACGTAGAACTGATGGCCGATGGGGCAGAAAGGTTCTAGAATGGAGGCCGCGTACCGGCAAGCGCAGCGTAGGACGTCCACTCACAAGGTGGTCAGACGACCTGGTAAAGGTCGCAGGAAGACGCTGGATGCAGGCCGCTTCCAACCGGCCAATCTGGAAGTCAATGGGGGAGGCCTATGTTCAGCAGTGGACGTCCTATGGCTGAAATGATGATGATGATGATGATGAGCAACTCCCAGCTCTCCTTTACATAAACGTAGCTTTACCTTTAAATCGTATCCTAAATTAACTAAACCGGGAATCTAACACTGCACTAGCACTACGTCTAATGAAAATAATGCTGTATTTTAAGTATCATTTAGGTTTGGTCTATCAAAAGATAACGTAGAATTTCGTAGAAAGTCAAAGACAATACATGGCAATAGAACTTTGAATAAGGCAAGGTGCTCGTGCCGCATAGGACTTTGTAATATTGATGATAAAGTAAATGATCATGGCTGTAACAAAACCTCATAACAAAAGCTGAATGAACTTGAATTATTTTCCGAAAGACAATGACTTGATAAATAGCAGTAGGTACCTACGAGTATTCCCTTGCTAATTGGAGTCGCATTACAATTTATTGAAATGACTAAGCTTGTTTTAACAAAATACAATATTAAATTAAATACGTAGGATTTCCTGGAAATACATTTCAGCTGCTGATTATATAAGGTGTTAAAAAATCAATGTCAAATATTTTAAGGGGTAACTGAGACTACCACATGGATCATATTTAAGAGAAATTTAAAACTATAGAACGGATTTGAATAAATCGAAAAAAGAAAATGTTTATTGATGTAAATAATTTATATCATCCTGTACATGATCGCAAACTCCCACAAACGCAAACAAACACTCTCGCACGATGCTAATACTAGTCAAAACCCATTCATAATCCCTAGGATCTCATTCATGCGCACATAAAATCATACGACACACAAGCTCATGCTAGACATTGGGTGTGTGTGTATGAATGAATTTTCTTTGAGATAGAAACACTGTTAACATTTCTGTCTCACTCGTTTCATGTCATTGTTGTCTGTGTGTGTGTGTCTGTGTGTGCATGTGTGATGTACCTACTCCTTTTAGATAATTGCCGCGAGTTGCAGAAAGGCTTAAGAAAGCTAATTGTATGGGTTATCTGTCAAAACAAGTGCCAGATAGGTTATCCAGAACTTATCAGCAAGTATTGAAACTGGGCCTTATTATCTTTAAAGACGACTTATAGCTATAATGCAGGTCTGTAACATAACGTTCGTACACAAAATAGAAAAATAAGTGTTAATGCTGTCTTTAAAGATAATACATTCTTCAGCAACTGACAGTTTGTCACTTTATGTTGTAATTTTAATGTTAATTACTTCTATCAGTTCTTACGGTAAAATAAAAATACAGTTAAATTGAAAAAAACATTTTTAATTAAATTACACATGTTGACAATTAATAAATACACTTATTACTAAAAATATCACTTTTATTTTAAGAACACAAAACAAATAAAGAATTTCCACCTCCCATCACACTTTTCCAGGCTTTGGACTGGCAAGTAAGCGTAAAATAATTTATTACTCATCACCTGATTTAATGCAACATAATTCTATGGAGATAGGTACTACTAGGCTATTTCTATCAGTCAATGCAGATAACAAGGTTTACTTACTCTTACTTGGCGTGTTTAAAGGTAGTTCATTATTATGTACAAAATCACAGTCACTTATTTACAAAATTATTTACAATAGTTGTTGGAAGTGCCCCCCATTCTCCTGAATGCAAAGCGCAGCCCTTTTTAAAATATGCCTATGCTCACGCACTAAACTTTCACTGTCGCCGCGCATTGTTTCAAAAGCACTAATGATTCGTGCTTTTAATTGCTCGGCACTGGTGATGGTGTGGCCATCTTGACCATACACGAGATCCTTAGCACGGCCCCAGACGTGGAAGTCCAGCGGCGTCAGGTCTGGCGAGCGTGCTGGCCAAGCAATAGGCCCACCGCGTCCGATCCACCGATCCTGAAAACGTGCCGTCAGGTACTCGCGGACATGGCGGTCGTAATGCGCGGGCGCGCCGTCGTGTTGGTAGTGCATCTGCTGCATAAGATTTAGCGGCACATCTTCTAACAACTCCTCCAACTCTCTTTCAAGGAATTCCAAGTAAACGGCGCCATTCAGCCGATTAAAAAATACTGGTCCTATCAGCTGATGTCCTAGTAGCCCAGCCCAAACATTCACGCTGAACCGCGTCTGAAAATGATCTGGACGCGCCAGATGTGGGTTCTCCTCAGACCAGTAGTGAGCATTGTGGATATTGAACATGCCCACTCTGGTGAAGGTGCACTCATCCGTCCACAATATGTTGGCTAGGCTGTTACGCCGGATCCACTGACAGAACTCCACGCGTGGCGCGTAGTCCTGCGGCATCAGCTCCTGCACTCTCGTGAAGTGGTAGGGGTGTCTTCGCTCCCTCTTCAGCACTTTCCACACATACACATGGTTAGTGTTGAAAACGGCAGCAGCATCCCTCGTACTGGCGGTCGGGTGGAGCTCGAAGAAATTCAGCACGTCCTCTTCAAGCTGTACTGAAGTGCGAGGTCTGCCAGCGTCACCAGAAGGCATGAACCTACCACTTTCACGAAACCGTTGTTCAGCCCCTAAGATTGTGCGTGGACACACGCGCACACCGTGCCGTTCGTGGAACAGCCTTACTGCTTCCACTAAACTGTAGTTTGCCTCATGGTAGCACATAACCATGTTGAGGTAATCAGAGTCCGAATACCTGTATGGCATGGTGAGACTTCGCAATTAACGTCAAACACAAGAGAAGGTCTAGCGCCGATTGATTGATTGTTGTGACTGTTTTGCAATTTGCAGGAGTAATAATAAATAAAAAGCGCATACCTATGGCACGTGTAAGTGTAGCGTTAGCAAAAAAAATCACTCAATTATTTGGTGTAATTATTTTTTACTTATCAATTCGAATCTTGTATTACCATGCTAAACTACAAATTAAGATTGCTACTAGTTCTTACCAGTGATACCAAATCAAATAATAGGTACAGTACGCGGCGGTAGTATGCAGTATGCACATCGAGCTAAAAAGAGAGATAATCCGTGCGACAGAAACGACGTTCTATGAAAGCCGAAACTAACCGATTATCTTACTCGTTAGCTTGATGTTCATTCTAGCGCCGCGTATTGTACCTACTAATTATTTAACTTGTTATAATTGGTATTAACTAGTAGCTTAGCAATCTTAAGTTTTGAAGGTACTAGCCAGTTGTACCCTCCCTCCCTCCCTCTTTAGCTCCATGTGCGTGCATTCCCTACCGCCGGATACTGTAAGTACAAGTATTCAACATTTTATCCTTTACGTTGAATAAACAGCAATCAAAAATGTATCTGTCTAATCACTAAAATGCATTTATCATGTAAATTTACTATGTATCTACATGTGGTGAAGTAGTCGCAGTCAACTTCCAGACGGGATTCAGAAAAATGTGTTAAATTATGCCCCGTTTGAGTGTTTGGGAGACGAATAACAGTTTCGTTGTACAGGGTATACCCCAGTTTAACCTTATTGATACCTATAAATATTGCGTACCTACGCAACGTCTGGCTCATTGACTTTACTTTTAGTTCTTAGTAAATAAACCAACGCACAACACAAAGCATAAAAAATCATTTAAAAAGCAGGTTCAAATTAATTGTTATTTATTTTAGATAAGCGTACTCGTCCTTAACCTTAGATCAAGGTCAGTAAGAGTACTCCGAAACATAACTAGTTTGCCGGGGATCGGATCCAAGACCTTAACCTTACCCTAAAAGCACTTAGCCATCAATCCTTTTTTAATTCATAAGAAATGTAAAATAAGAAACTGTTTTTGTTAACAGTACTTTCTCGGTCTTTCGGCATTTCCTAAATCGTGTGTGTTCCGCCGCCCTCAGAAACTTAAAAAATAAAATCAACCTTATGATAACGAATTAGAATCTAAAATTGAATATCGACTGTTTTTAAAGCGGTATCTTTGACTCGCATTTGGACAAATGCCGCCTTTACACTAAAATTTTGAAATTTAAATCGATTTACATCGATTTAGAGTTTATAATTGAATGAAAGTCGTTCGTCCTTCGGCAGATTTTGGCAATAAATCATAGTAGCACGCACACAAGCGAGCGTTTCTTGCTGTACGGAGTAGTTTGTCCGTAGTAGTGATCAGGTGTTATAGGATGTTGATATTTAAGTTTATTATCAAACTTTCGATCGTGTTTTTCTCGAAAACTAAGGCTTAAATTAAAAAAAAATTCATACAAAAATTGTTAGTCACAACGTAAACTCATTACCCTTAAAATATTTGACACTGATTTTTTAACACCTTATATAACGAAATCTTTTGTATGGTGCCATTAGCAGTTAGTTTAATAACAATTTGTATGGGTATATAAAAGTATAACTTTTCCTTAAGATTTAAATGTTGGACCTGGAGTAAAAGAAACTTAAGACTAAGATCACAATCTTCCGCTTTTTCATTCGTAAGCCAACTTCGTAAGGTTTTCGGTCCATCAAGCTGCGGGACGTTCTACACTACGTTTTCCGAGACGTGGTCTTTACTCGAGAACTCGTTTAATCCACCTTTTATCGGTTCTGCGACTAATGTTGCCAGCCCGCTGACTTTTATTTGCTACATTTTTTGACTTATTTAGTTTCCAAAATTTTTGCATCTCCGTACAAACTAAAGCTCTCGATGATAATGTCCTCTTAGTAAAATAAGTTGTATGTATTGATTAATAGGTAGGCATCATCTTCTTAAATTTGGCAACTGTTTAAGAAGTAACCCTGTTTGTATACCTTTGTTCCCAGTGCGAGCGTGGACCTACCAGACCTGCGTGGAGTTTGGCTGGTACCAGACAACGAGCGGGGGTCAGTCCCAGCCCTTCGGCGCCGGCCTGCCCTTGGCCTACTTCCACCAGATGTGTACCGACTTTTTTTCTCAGCTGTAAGTGACACTTTTTACCCGAAGGGTCCCAACGAGGCTTTGTTTTTTTTTAAAAATGTTTAAAGTATAATTTTATTCCTATTGAAAATAAGTCTTTGAACGACAATTAAGCTCGATTGTCTAAGTCAAAATCATCCCTTTTTATATTATATAATTTTGAACCTATGAGAATGTCTGTCTAATTATACATAAAGATTAGATAACAGACAGACACCGGGACAGGTGAAACTTAATACCTAAAACCCTGCAAAAAAGCCACTAAATTTTCGACATGTCTAAAGGTTAGAGAGGTCTGAAGATTGCCTTTATGAAATGAATTAAATTTATTTCAGACCAGAGTCCATATTCATGTTAGTAACAAAATTTTAACTTAGCCTCTATTAGTTTAATACAATGAGGCACAAAATTCTAAAAATAATAAGCGAGAGGTGACCTAGCCCAGCAGGAGTCGCCTAGACAGCTCTGGTAGCAAACTAATCCAGCGCTCCAGCATCGGCGAGTCCCACCTGTCAGCCAATGCACCCAGGATGCCATTTGTACTGTTGCGGAAGCGGTCTAGGAGTGAGGCGCTACGCTTTCGAATCAGCGTGTGAAAGCCGTCGGTGTGCGCCTCGGCGAACAGTCGGCGCGCTGCAAAATCGCGGCAGGCCAAGTGTGTCGTGATACTATCACGACAAATGCTAAGCGGGAACCTTTTTACACATCAATACTAATATGTTTTTTCTTCTCTATTGTAAATAAATAATAATAATAGGTTTTTTCCACAATCACACCATTATCTAGCCCCAAACTAAGCAAAGCTTGTATTATGGCGACTAGATAACGGATAAACATACTTATATACTTTTATAAACATCCATGACTCAGGTACAAATGCTAATTGCTATATGCTATTTTAATAACACTACCTACTCAAAATTTACATTGTAACTGAGTTAATGATAATTTTTAAGTGTAATGTATTCGAATACGTAAAGCATCAATGCACAAGTGAATTAGGAATGGATGTCGCATCCTAATCGGCTAATCTGGAAGTAATTGGGAGGCCTATGTTCAGCAGCAGTGGACGTCCTATGGCTGAAATGATGATGAAGACGATGAATTAGGAAGGTATAATAGCGTAGTCCATCTATTTACAAATTAAATTATGATATTAGTTTTTAGAAATACTTTTCCCTGTAAAGTATGCAACGAGTAATTACTCAAGTCACAAAGGTCCATTACCATCTGGCTTCATAATGATTGCTATTACGTTGTACACATAATCAATTTCTTGGGAATTCTGGCATAAATAAATCTCAACTAATAGGTACCTAAGGTTGTAACGAAATACGCATTTTACAGGACAATTAAGTTAATCTACCGCAAAGTAATGACGCTAGTCTGAAGCCGCCTGACGTGCATTTAGACAAACATTAATTTGTTATTGACGGAACGTTTTGACACCACGATTAATTTTGTTTATTGAATTAGGTACAATTTTTGTACCTACAACGATGAGTACGGGCATTGAAGCAGGTACACCCACGTCTTATGTAATAATTTAGGTACTAGGTCGTTTTATTTCGTACAGTTGGCATCAAAAGCAGCTGATCAATAAGTAATTTTCAAAAGTACTGACTCATCTAAATGTCACAATAACCTAACTTCTATTTGAGTTTTAGTAATTTTGTAAGACTATTGTGATATGTTTTGCAATGAGATTCTTTGGAAAATTCAGATATTAAGCTAATTATGATGTTGTACTTAACACAACAACTTTTACTATTATTTTATTTATTTATTTGTTATCATCAGTGATCAGAGTAGGTAGATTGATTTGGGCACAATGATCTCAAACATTGATGTTAATATGGACATGCCTCCGGGATTTCAGAATTTCTTGGAATCAGTTTTTGAAAAAAAAAAGGCATATCCATATTATGCTAGCACTACCAAAGTACATCAAATCAATCTACCTACTCCGATCACTGGTCATCATACATAAAGCTACCATTATAGATTGTCTATGTTAGGATTTTTTTTATATTTTTGTTTATGTATGAGGTAATTTATTTGTAACTACCTTCTAGGGAGTGATTGTATTTCTTAAATACAGGTTCTTCTTTTATGAGACCAATATCAAAATTTAAAAAAAAAACCTCTATACATACTTGGTAATAGAGTTGGGTAGCGGCTTAGTATGGGGAGTGAATTTTTTCGATTTCGGTGTTGGACCCATAGACAAAGTTGCTGTATGTGGCCAGTAGAATCACCCCTTAAAATGAAGTTGCAAAAATTCATAAAACAAATCGTAACTCGAAAACTACGAAAAATCGTAAAACATACATAATAGGGGTGATTCAGATACCTAAAAAAAATATTATTATACTCTATTCAGATACTTTCACTTTACGGTCACTTTTCTGGCCATCCTGTAGAATATAATTAAAAGAAATTTAATTATCTATGAGCGCACGCATTTGTGTGTATGTGTGTGTGTGTGTGTGTGTGTGTGTATATGTATGAGTATGTAGTTACAAGTAAAGCTATATAATAAAAAATAAAAAATTTGGGTTTCTAGCAATGATTTATTAAAGGTACATACTTTATTATTGCTATAAATTATTTTCAGTTTCAATGCCAGCTTCAACAGCTACGGAGTCAGCCGAACCAACCTCTTCTTCGGCGGGCGGCAGATTCCCGATAGAGTGGTGTCGGTCGCGGGCCAGTTCGACCCGTGGCGCCCGGCGGGGCCGAACGCGACACACTCCCGCCCACGGGCACCCGTCTACGTTGTTCCAGATATATCGCACTGCAGGATTATGTAGTGAGTACTTTCATTATTTATCATCAATCAGCCTTTGGAAGCCCACAGCTGGACATAGGCGTCCCCTGTAGGTAGTAAAATGTTTCGTTCGTTCGGACATATTATAAGTATATGTCGTGGCCAGATCGTAAAATTAATAATTTCATGATGTGACCGATCATTTCATAAAATGGTTGTATTTCATGATATGGCCAACTAGAACTGACCATATCGTTTAAACATCAACATTCGATGAAATCTCAATCCACGTTTGGCCATATCAATAAAAATATCGTTACAACACCAAGCGAGGCGATTTTTATGAAAGTCACTCAAAAAACGAGCGCGACGTCAAAAAATCAAGGAGATCGGAACGTAATTTGGGAGGTTAATTTGGTTATTTAGCTATTCAAGTGTTTTTATTTATTAGTTTTGTTTTAAAATAATAACTATTTAAAATGTTTAAATAATCTATCGACCAAGATGACAAATATTAAACAAATTCACGTAACTTGTAAACATATTTTTATTTTAATGATATGGCCAAACGTGGATTGACATTTCATCGAATGTTGATGTTTAAACGATATGGTCAGTTTTAGTTGGCCATATCATGAAATACCACCATTTTATGAAATGATCGATCCCATCATGAGTTGGTCAATTTTACGATCTGGCTACGACAAATATACCTAAAAAGGTTGTTGTATTTGGGCACCAGAATCAGCCCCTTTAAATGCATTATTGTTTTAAAACCACCTATTTACAGTCGTCTACTTGAAATAATAAATAATATTGAATGAGTATACAGAATGAGTGATCTCCTTTCCTTCTGATTTTCCTGCTTGTTTCAGCTCTCTGAATGAAAGCGAGACCGAAACGGTCCGAGACATGAAGCTGAAGATAATTGAGCACATGAGGGAGTTCGTATACGGCGTTCTACCGTCCAGCGCGTCCAGGGCGGTCGGGTCTATCGCTCTGTTGCTGGGAGTAGCTTTGAGTATGTTGTAGTAACAGTGTCCGGCATCCCGCACGGTTAAATGAAGAATGAGATTGGATATTTAAGATTCATTTTAGGCGTAACACACACAGAAGGGCACGCCAGCTGTCTGTAAGCGCTTATAATCGAGCACTAGAGCAACAATACAAACCGTCTTTTGTCCAAAACTAGTTAGTGATTTTTTACTTACATTTAGTATGAAATGACAAGTCCTGTCTACTTTCGCCCATACAAAAACAGTACAGACACAGATTTAAAAATGGCGGAAAATTTTGTTAAACAAATCATATGACATTTTATTGGGTATGTGCTTCGTGGCGCCCATTTAAACTTAAGTTAATAGACCCGCCGTACTCCCGCCCCGACCCGTCGCCGTCCCGTTCACGCCTTCTGTGTGTGTTCGTAGTTTGAGATTTTAAACTTTTTTTAATCGATGAAAAATCAACGTGAATTAGAATAGAACCTAGTGTCACAGTAACCAAAGCACATTTTTCCTGTCCGCACCGTATGCGCCGAATTCCGAATCCTATGTCATTTATCCGCGGGTACAAAGCCAGTTGTACTCAATTTTGCGATCAGCACAGACAGGTATGTTTATCTTTACAAGTGAATATAAAATCATGTAATAACCCCATAAAGGTCAGTGTGAAATCAGCTGTTTTATTATTCAAAATATATATCCTTGCCATGTGGGTAAAACACTGGATTTTCATATTTTTGCTAAAATAATAGTTAATCATACATTTTAGAAAAATAGGTAAGTATAAATAATTTAATTAAATAGTCCATTTCATCTCTAGAATAAAATAAATAATATTCACATTGCACTAGGTCTTCTGAAAATAGGAATTTGCATGTACGTGTAAGATTGTTGTTTGATTAAAATATTTTATGTATAAATCCATGTGTTTTATTATTTCACGATAATCAGTAGAGGTAAAAAATCACCTATTTCCTAGTAGTTTACTTATCCCTGTTCTTTTTACCCGACTGCCAAAAGAGGGTATTCATTGTTACGTAAGTGTTGAGCACGCTAGATTTGTCTGTACAAGTCTTACTAATAATTTACAATTCTAAGCATAAAACCTATTTTCTGTAGCCGAGCATTAACCTTTGTATACTAATGGTGTAATTAATTTAACAATAGAATAGTATCCCAGAACAATAATAGTTTTTTTTCAGTAAGGCCCCCTGGTGTTTTTTTTCCAATGGCAACACTGTCGGTAACATTTGTTCCTGATTAATTAAAGATTCTGATTATTAAAATCTGGAAATCAATAGGGCCTATGTTTAGCAATACGTCCTATGGCATAAACGATGATGATGGAAGGTAAGAAAAGAAAACTCAGTATTACATTTGAATGTAACGGTATTTATTTTATACCACTAACTATTTATTACAAATATTCTCGTACGCAGTGTTATTAAGCGAGCAGGAAGCGATGGAATACATCGAGTCATTGCTAAAGTACGACACGGGTCGTTTCGGACCCGCGCGGGGTCAATTTGTCCCACGGTGATTTAACCCTCTATAAGGCACATTGAAAATTCTCATTTTCGACCTTATAACAATTTTATTAAGGTTCAAAATATGGTATCCTTTAAATGGACAGAGCCCTATAAAGGGTTAAAAGGGCCCAGATTGACCTGAAAAGCTCATTCTGCGTTCTTGGATACATTAAACAATTTTATATTAGTTATATAAGTATAGTATACAATGCACTAAGTTTTGGTGACGTCCAATACATGTCTTAAAATTTATATATGTATGTTTGTATGAAGCTGTTAGTGGATCGATGCCTAATCGATATATCAAGAGAGTTGGGGCAATAGTTATTCCATCAAATCCTATAAACTAACTGAAATGACAACTATCACATATTAAAATGTTAAATTAGTTAAGTATATTCGGTAGGAATATTCATAACAAATTATTTTAAAGGTAATTACAATCTTAGTACAGAAAAAAAACTTATTATAAATCATTTTGAATTCAATCAAATAAATCGAAGTGTACATAATCAATTTAATAATAAATAAAAGGCACATGGTTTATATTACAATTTACAAAATCAAAAAATTGATCAAAATATCTTAGAAATAAAGATTCAAAATGTGATATTTGCCACACAGTCGACCATTCAAGCGATTTACAATAAAAATGACCTATGAAAGCTCATGTGATATATAAATATACAAATACGCAGACGACAATGGATGGGATTCATTTGGTCTAAACCTAGCCTAATGTATAAAATATATATTTGTATAATGCACATATTAAACTTGTATAATATTTATATAAAACGTTGCGCTGCTACAATGGCGATATCTTACAGTAGGTACATGTTTTACAGGTAAAGTATACAAGCTGTTTAAAATATAATTATAAAAAACGGAACTTATATACAGGCGTAAGTATAGTGCATATTACTACAATCCTTACGGTTTATTATATATTTTTAATTTTTAAATGACACTACTAAGTATTTAATACGTAGCTGATATCAATACAATTTACTACGACAATGATTACTATCAGAAAAATGCATACTAATTTATGTATTAATTTATAATAAGAAAAACATGTTAAATTTAATCCGAATAAAGTCGTATACAAAGTTAAATGTTTGTATAAATCATATATCAAACAGCTTATATAGTCCATTTACACGCTCTGCTATCTGTAATATGGCATGGTTCAAGGTACTATAGTCTTAGGGCACTTTGTGTTTTACATACATTTATATGTTATTCCGTTTATACTTACAGCTTAACAAGAAAGAACTGTAGAAACAAATTAGGTATAATATTGAATTGGAAAGTCCGTTAAAATATAATATTTAATAATTTAATCTATATATGACAATAGTGAAATACTAATATAAATTCTATATGATTACTTATATATTTTTAAACTGAAACTAAATACTAGAAATGATTATTTTTTAAATCTTTTTTTACTAGATTACTTGGATTTTTTTTTTTTTTTTTCTATCTATTTGTCTCTACAGCTCATTTGATACTACATTGTCGTATTGTGAACGGCATCACGACCAATCACGTCACATGAAAAGAGGTATTATACAAAAGACTAGCTGTTCGCGGCGCCACCGAGAGATGGCGCTACTGGTACATTACACCGCGGTGGTCAGTCATCGAATTATAGACCATAGCGCCCATTTGTCCTCAATTCAATTATTAATATTTAAGATCATAGTAATCTCGTACATTCGAGTCAAGAGTGATATTCCATTAAAATATGAAAAGCACTACACACCGTTCACAAAACCGTTTAAATAATGATGTATATTGTGTTGTATATATATTACAAATACTCGATCATAGACATTGTATTTCATTTGTACAGAAATGTCGTCGCGGAGATTTCAACATTTTGTTTGCAATAAAAAATATTGTCGCACATAATACTTTTCTCGATCAATATACATTTTCAGTGCTGTATTTTTATACAAAAAAATATACATAAAAGAAAGAGTGACTTTTAAAACGTTTAGTTTATTTACACAGGGAACTTAAAATAGAAAATATATAGAAATAAAATATATATATCGTTACGAAGAAAAAAATACATTTTCTCTTAACCTGTCCATTTACAAATGATCACATATTATTAACTTACGTATGGAATAATAACATATATTTTTAATACTACATTAGATTCGTACTTACAGAGTGGTAAAGCTAACGAAAAAAAAAACAATTATTACAAAATATACAGTTTCTTCATGGTTTTCGATTTGCTAATCAAAATTGCGTATAAAAGATAAATGTTTGGAGATTTTTTTTATAAATGCTGGATCGATTTTCATAATGCCGGGTGGTTTATTTGGCTTTATCGAAGGTTTAGTTTGCATTTCTGCCACTAGTGGGCGTTGGACCTGCCAGGTTAGTTACGCTTATGCCGAAGTGGTTAGTCGTGGTCATCGCTTGTGCGGTAGTCAGTTCGAGTTTGCTTGCGGTCATCGTTGGGCGATCACCCTCCGTTGCTTGGTTGGTCCTGAAGGTACGAATAAAAAATAAGATTTTTTCTCATTTATTATTTTATTTGGAAGTAAACATTATAGATAAAAATTAATTGATTGGTCTATTACCTGTATGGGTTGTTCCGTTTCCGGCTTGATAAAATAGGTCTCATCCGTCATTTGGTAATCTGCAATAAAATAAAAACTCAAATCATCGAAACAATAAAGATTAATGAAACGTTAATTAATAGTAATGTCATAAAAAATTGTTAGTTGGAGTTCTGTTGAACAGCGACCGGTCATATATTCGTTGATCGCATAGACATTGTAATTTAAAAAATTTTTATATGAAATTTCTGAATTCACCAGTGATTATAAGCATACATACGAACATACATGTTTCGGACTTTTAGAGTTTATCGGTTTTTAAATATGGTAGGTACGATGTTTGTTGGTTTCTTCAATTGCGTCAAAGCGTTGTTGTGCGCCGGCCGAAGGTTTCTGAATCAATCTCAAGACTAGCAACAGCGAGTCGACAGTCAATGCGATAACAAGGTCTGGTTATCCCACTTCTGATAAATTGTAGACAGTTTTAGCGTATGTCCGTCGCAGCTATCATCGAATAAAAATAGGCGCGGAGCTAGAGTGAGCTAGAAGGTGTCCCACTCACCGGGCTGCCGGTGCCGCAGCACCGCGGCCTGCAGCCGGTCGGCCCGCTCCCTGCCGGCTGCCAGCTCGGCGCGGAGGGCGCGGCGCGAGGGCGCGTCGTGCGGGAGGGCGAGCAGCAGGCTGGTGACGCTGCTCTGCACTCCGCACGACAGGCGCGTCAGGCGCGCCGCTAGAATGGCCGCCGATGCGTTACTCTCTGGAATAAATTTTATCAATTGTAGCTAACGGGTTCGGCTTACTGTGTTTGTACGTATGTCTATTTTCTGAGTAGCTAAAGATGTGTGTGTGGTCTAGCGTTATTTTGATGTATATACACCTTTATATTAATCGATTTCGGTCGCTTTCTCGCAACTTCTTGCTTTAATCTCATCAATCGTTGGCAGTAGAGATCTGAATCGATAATATTGCCCGAAGGTAAAAGCTCATAATTAACAGTGCCATCCCAATCCCACCATAACATCACCAAATTTCCTATACCTAAGCCTTTTTCAGGGCTCCAGCGACAACCGATCTAATCAGAGTTTACAAAAACACCCCTCCCTATGGCTCTACAACAAGAAACATTGGATCTAAAGACCAGATCTTGCAGCTGAACGTTGAGGGATCGTCCCAAAGCAAGTGTTAATACCTGGCTAGGCTTGCTCACACATATGACATTGATCATTTGCATCCAAGAACACAATATTAGTAAAGATACCGATCTGTCCCGCAGAGCCAACGTAGAAGGATATAGAATAATGGGTTATACACTCTCATCCACTTACGGTTCTGCTGCTTACCAAAAACCTCTATGGATAACTGCAGGGTTTCGGCGACTTTCAATGACAACAACGTTGAGCTTATCGTTGCGCACGTTGGTAAATAAAATATCACATGCGTATATAAACTACCATCCGTAGAACTCACTAGTCTTTTAGTTCGCATCACCGCACCCGCCGAAGGGTGCGAGGTCCCGTCTTTCATTTCGGCCGACACAGACATGTGCCTGACCGTTTTTCCCTGCCCACCGTACGGACGACAGCACAAGCCGAGGTCCGAGCCTACAGAGGCGCCCTTGAGGCCAGAGTCCGACTCACCCCCAGATCGGGCCCGCTAGAAAGGAGCCCGACAGCGGTCCGGCCTGTTTCGGCAGTTCCGGTCCCGTCGGCGCCACCACTAGCGGGTTCGCCGCTTGGTAACCCGCTTTTTGCACTCCACATTGGCCCGATCACGCCTGCTAGTATGGGGTTCGACACGTACGAGTCTGAGACCTCACACTCGGCCGGGTCACGGCGACCGCTAGCGGGGCGGACCTAGGCTGTGCGCCTTCAGCGCACGCCACAACTGCCCCGTTTAAGCTGACGAATGCCTTCTTCAAAAACACTCAGCGATAGGTCCGTCCAAAAAAAAAACTTACTAGTCGATCTTTTCCGATTCACTCTCATCCTGCAATGCTAGTGGGCAATTTTACCTGCCATCACACATCGTGGGGTTACTCCAAAAACAATCGCAATAGAGAAGGGCTACATGCATGGGACGAAAGAAACAATCAGCATCTTATATTTGATCCCAAGGGTAAAATCTCTTTCAGATCTGCAAGATGGAGTACCGAACCCGGATCTGTGTTTCGTATCTAAGGATAGTCAGGGCACTGCTACCAGGCGTGTCCTCAATAACTTTCCGCGTAGCCAACACAGAACAGCTTGAATTACTGTAGGCATTCAGGTCCCGCTTGTAAAATCTTCGCCACAACCACGCTGGAACTTCAATAAGGCTGACTGGGATTCTTTTGCAGGGGGCTTGGAAGCTACTGTACGATTTATTACGCTAAAAGTTGAGAATTACACATGTTTCTAAAGCCGTGATAGCTGCAACTAAACGCTTCATACCACGAAGCTTCCGCAAGGAATATGCATCAGGATGGTCAAATAAAACTGAAGAGGCGTATAAAGAATTCATCTCGACAAATGACGCTGAAGCCGCTTATAAATTACTGGCACCCTTAGATGCATCAAGAAAAGCGAAGTGGAAATCTAGACTTCAAGCAATAAACTTCACACACTCGAGTAAGAAAAGCTGGAACCTTCTACGTAAATTAGGGGGACCGCCACTACTTGAACAAAAAACGCCACTTATCAACCCAGATGCTATTGCAGAACGAATGCAGTCCATTACAAAACGTACCAAAACGGATAGAGTGTTTGCCAGGAAGATCCGAGAGCATAAGAGGCATTAGGGAGGACTCTCCAAGTGTCTACTTTGTGAGATTGATCATTTCAGCCGAGCATTGGACGAATTGGCTACATCCCTAATTATGCAGACAAAATCAAATAAGACAGCGGGCCCTGACGATATCTACCCCGAATCCCATCTGCATCTCGGAAAGGTTGATAAGCAATGGCTACTTAATTTCTATAACCAGATTCTGGTATCCTATAAACTGCCTGATATTTTAAAAAATCTAAGGTTATTGCCTTAATGAAGCCAGGCAAAACGCCAGATGAGGCATCAAGCTATAGACCAATATTCCTGCTCTGGGTGAACTATAAACTTCTGGAAAGGCTAATATACAACAGGATATCCCAGTTTCCGAGAGGGAAAAAGTTCTCCTCCTCTACAGGCTCCTCCTACACAAATTCATCAACATCATTCCATGTAGAAAAACTATAAGCCCTATGAAGTCCCTGCTGAGCCCACGGAACGTCAGGGTTCATTTAAGAGAGAGGATGAGCCGCTATAGACTTCTAAAAAATGGCCTCCCGCAGGGCTCTGTCCTGGCACCACTTCTATTCAATGTTTACACTAGCGATACACTAGAAGCCGGAAATTCGCATACGCTGATGATCTTGCGTTGGCTTTTCAGGCTAAGTCATTTGAGGAATGAGAAGCGGCACTAACTGCAGATCTCCAGACTATAGGTGACTACTACTCAAAGTAGGGCCTATGTTCAAATCCCTCGAAAACCGAAGTAGCAGCCTTCCATCTCACAAATTGCCTTGCAGACCGAAAACTGAGTGTTTCGTTTTGTGGAGAAATTGACAAACACAATTATGCGCCGAAATATTTAGGCGTAACCTTAGATCTATCTTTGACTTTTAGGCAGCACCTTGAAAGTATAAAGCAGAAACTTAAAAGCAGACTAAACATCCTGGGATTCTTGCAAGCCCAGCTGGGGCGCTTCTGCCTCAGTTCTGCGTACTACGGCAATAGCTTTATTAGCTTTAGTGTACTCTACAGCAGAGTACTGCGCACCAGTATGGTATCGCAGCGCGCATACTGACAAAGTGGACCCAGCTTAACGAGGCGATGCGCATAATATCAGGGCTTATAAAACCTATCCCATTCTCTTGGTTACCGGTTCTGGCCCATATACCTCCTCCTGCCCTGCGTCGAAGCAGCGCTGTTGCGCTTAAGTGGAAGAAGTGTTTACGCCAAGGCACGGGGACTCATCCAGAACAAAGTGAGAATTGTTCTAAATTTTTTTACAAGATGGCGTTATAGGTATCAAATTCTTATTGATATTTGTGTAAAATAAAATAAAAACAAAGAACTGATCCTGAAAAAAATATAATATAAACCAGAATAAAAAACTAAATACGGAAAATGGGATAATACCTTAAATTTCCACATCTTTCAAAAATATCAATGCTGTTCTCACACTCCTACCGACAAATATTTGTACTAAGCCTTATACCGCCTGCTTAGTAGATAAACTTACAATAGATGGCGCTTTATGAGTAATTTTAGTGGTTGTCCGAAATAATTTGAATGTATTGTGAATTTGCGACGTTTGAACCGTCTACAAGTAACAACCAATTAAGAATTTGGTAGTTTTACATCAAGTAAGGATAGCCGATTGAACAATATGCTAGACTTGATTTTCGTGAGTTGTGAGTTTAAAACTAGCTTACAACATCTCTTTGTTTTTTAATTTTTCCAGATTATTGTTTTATAACTTTTTTTTTGTCACACTTATTCCAATATAGTATTTATTTGATTTTGCTTAATTTTTTTTTTGCTGTTAATTAAATTTACATTTTATTATTGATTGTATAACAAATTAAAAGATATTAAGTTTGCATGCTATCATTATGTAGCAAAAAATGAGCACACACTGACTTTGTGTCAACTTTTACTACTATGTTTTAAGCAAATAAATGATTAATTCTAAATTATAATTTTATTCTAATTCTAAATTCTAAAAATAATATTCCTATCAAAATTAAATACTTTTTGTGAATTTTGGAATCAATTATACAATTATAATTTTTGTATGGTTTATTGATAATTACTCTGATTTTCTTTTTTCCGATTTATCATTCGTTCGTATCGTCATAAAATAAGAATAAAATTGTTGTTTTATGTTTTACAAAATACTTTATTTAGACATAAAATAAAATAACAGACCATGCGATACAATAGTAGGATGGACACAAAAGAATAAAATTAAAATACAGCGAAAGAACTAAATAATTATTTATTTTTCCTTTTCCTTCTTCTTGTTTCCAATTTACTACAATTTATTATTTATTTATCGACCAACTTTTTACTATGCCTTCTGGGACCTTATTTCAAATAATTTCTTTAATATTGAAACCTGAATTCACAAGAATATTCTTAAATTAAATAAAACACTTAAAATCACTAATTTGATGAATCCGAGAATAAGTATGTTGCTCTTGCTAGTTGCTAACCAGGTTTGAACTCGAAACCACGAGAATCATGAAACCAACCGCCCGATCCAATCATCATAAATTTACAAGAATATTCTTAAATTTAATAACATTTAAAAATACAAATTTGAAAGAATCCGAGAATAAGTATGTTGCCAGTGGTAAAGCATTGGCTGCAGCGCCATCTATTGATTATTCGCTATAATAAGTAGCTAGTTAGTGTTCCTACATTTCGAGTTGCTTGAGTGGCGTCACAGGCTACTTAATTGTTTGGCCTGCATGCTTTCGACTTCTGGCGGATCTACGGCTAAAACAAAATAGTCCGAAGAATAGCCCGACTTACGATGGTCACGAAATCTTGTAGGAGATGGTGCATCTGTATAATACCAAATCAGTGGCCAAGGTATGCCCATCCAGAGCACACTAGAGGAATTACCACCCCACCGACTTCCATCAAGGTCTCCAATCTTGACTGATAATAGCCTTAAAACCGACTTCAGTCTGAAAACAGCATGCCGGTTATCTTGGGAAACCTTTGAAGACCCACAAAAGGACTTAGTTCTGGACCCGACATCAAAGCCCGCTGGTTTTTGCACTACACGTCGCATATAACTACTAATGCAATAAAGTATTGAGTATTGAGTATGGGTAAAGCTAAACAGGTTCAGGACAGGATACGGCCGTTCCACCACCTTCATAAGTCTAAGGGAGTCACCGACCCGTGATTGTGGTGTCGCAGACCAGACCCTGGCGCATATATCGCCAACGATTGCCAGCTGTACTGTTTTTCTGCTGGCCTGCGGGAACTTAATCTTTTTACCCCAGCTGCTGAGGACTGGTTTCGCCAGCTAGCACTCGACATTTAAATTAGAATTAAAGCAGCTAAATGCCATACGATATGATGATAATCATCTAATTGATAAGATAAGATAAGATATTTTTTATTTATGTAAACATGTGTGATATACAAAGCATTGGCCGACATATTTAATTGGTGTTAGTGTCATTAGTATCAACATGTCTTACCGATATACGGTGTGTAAGATTTATAGCGTTAGTTCGTTAGTTCTCAGTTAACATTAGCAATGTCCATCAATATAAAAAGTCTATAAAATTATTACTCAAACAATCAACAATTGAAATATATTATATAAGGAAATTATTATTAATTATTACATTATTTTCATGTCAAAATTTGTCATTAAGAAAGTCAGTTACAGTGTAGTAGTAGCACCCGAGTTAACCCGGGTCTCACCAGTCTGTGAAGCCTGACCGACCTTTGGCCGCGACCTTTTTCGGAGGTTGTTATCAATCTCTTCAAAAACGGTTCGGTTTTATTACGTCTCAATAAATAATCGAAAATGAGTACACGGTTAACTATAGTCCTTTCAAGTTAAGAAGATACTTATGACACTTGGCAGTTTCTGTTTCACCCATACTATTTATTTTATAAAATATATTTTTAATCTTTAATTTATATAATTGCAAAAACACAATAATCTTTGCCTTTAAAAACCTAAGCCTAAATTGCAAACCAATAATGTATATTAATAATTTAACAAATAAATTAATAGGATATCCTCCAAATACTTGATGCGTAAAACGGAACGTTTACTTATAGGGATTGACAATACATAATCGGTTCGGTCGTCTTGTGAAAACCTATGTGTTGACGTCAGTAGTACGAGTGCGTCTGCCTTGTATGCGATTTATAATATCGTTATTTTTCGCATAGTTTCTATTTTGACTTTTGTTACTGTTTTTGTAGTTTTTGTTATTATTTTGCTTTTATTTGGTAAAATGCCAAAAAAAAAAGGAAAAAGAATTGTCAAAAAGCTGTATACAGCACTCTGGCAGTAGAACATAGCAGTATATCTGTTATTTTAAATAGGTTCATTTGAATAAAAATCGATTAAACTTTCTCTATTTTCAAAAAGAATCGCTTGGATTTCGTTAGGGCACATCACTATTTGTGTCAACAGGGAAGTCACGTGATGTGTCATAAGTTTCTTCTTATCTTGAAACGGGATTAGGTTTTTTTTCAGTAAGCTCGTGTGGGACTCAAATATCAAGCCTTTTTGTGTACTCAGCTTTTTTCAAATGGGTCAAAACTTTTGCGGTCGATTCTCAGTTCTTCAGCTATGTCGTAACTACTAACATGCTGAAGGCATATGTATGTATGATGTATATTACAAAGGACCTCTGCGAGACAGTGTTATTTGCGGATGATACTTCATTGATTTTTAAAATCAAGAGAGGTAAAGATTTATTTGACGATGTAAATACTGCTCTCTCGCAAGTATTGCACTGGTTCACTACCAATAATCTTATGCTTAATGCAAATAAAACAAAATGTATTAAATTCACCATGCCGAACGTAAAACTGGTCCCAACACATATAACTGTAAAAGATGAACTGCTAGATACATCTAGTTCCACTACCTTTTTAGGAATCACTTTAGATTCCCGTTTGCAATGGGGTGCTCATATTGAGACTCTATCGGGAAGACTTAGTTCAGCTGCTTATGCCGTGAGAAAGATAAGACAATTGACTGATGTTGGAACGGCAAGATTGGTGTACTTTAGCTATTTTCACAGTATAATGTCATATGGTATATTATTATGGGGCTCAGCAGCAGATATTGAATCTATTTTTGTGCTACAAAAGAGAGCTGTACGGGCAATTTACGACCTCAGACCCCGAGACTCGTTGAAGGAACTGTTCAAGGAAATTAATATACTAACAGTGGCTTCTCAATTCATTTATGAAAATATCATGTATATTCGCAAAAACCTGCATCTATTTCCTAAAAAGAGTGACATGCATAATATTAATACCCGGAATAAAGATAAACTTGCCGTCCCAAATTTCAGACTGCATAAAGTGGGCAATTCGTTTATGGGAAAATGTATTCGCTATTTTAACAAATTACCACAGTCCATTGCTGAACTGCCTATGTATGAATTTAAATCGCATGTCAAGATGATTTTAATGAAAAAAGGTTATTACACTGTAAATGACTATTTAAATGATAAAAATGTATGGAATTAAATACTGCCGTGCTCGCACAGGTTCATTTTATCTTGTAATGTAAACACACTATTTAAAAAGAGGCTGACAATAGTGACCGAGTTTCTTGCGCTGCTTCTTCTCGGCACTAGCCCACAATATTGTCCCGAAGCAGTGGTAGGGTAAAAAAATATATTGGGACGTGTAAAAGAGCTTAATTTAGGCCTATTTACAGAAATAAATTGGTTTTATTGGTTTATTGGTTTTATGCCTTTTATCTTGCTTCACTTTTTCAGAAATTCTATTTTATCCGTAACAGGGTGACCAGAGCGAGGTGCATCTCTGACAACAAAATTACCGGATTGAATACGTTTAATCCAACTTCGTGCTACTCTTACTGTCCCCACTCTCTGAAACCAATATTATCTGCAAATGTCATGTTCGGTGTTTCTTTGCGAGATCGAATCAGAAATGAAATCAAAACTAGCTGACATAGCCCGACGGTTAAGCAAGCTAAATGGCAGTTGGTGGCGTACAAAGCATGTAGACCTGACGGTGGGGCATAGAGGTTCTGAAACGAAAAGCGCAGCGTAGGACATCCACCGCGTAGGAAAGGTTATCAGACGACCTGGTAATGGTTGCAGGAAGCCGCTGGATGCTGACCCGTTCCAACCGGCCAATCTAGGAGTCCTATCTTCAGCAGTGGACGTCCTATGGCTGAAATGACGATAAAGACGGTTTACAACAAGATCTTCAGCGAGGTAGACCTATTTGCTTACAGTAAGACAACATGTAGGTCACATGCCATTAAGGTATTGAGTGGTCCCTAAATTACTTTAAAATCCTTAAGTTATTGTTGGGTTATATTATCTTTATGTATTTGCACATATACCTACACAGACACACACACACACACTTACCCACAGAGATAGAGCATATTGTGGATGACTTTAATTTTGCTTTTAAAATTTTTAGTTTCACGTATGTTTTATTGAGCATCAGTTTACTTTCTCATTTTTAATCTGTGGAAATCTATCATTAGCTGTATGTATAACATGCAACGTTCCTTTTCCAACTTCCATTGTATGTCTCCTGTGTTCTAATGATAAAAAAGCATGCAATGTGTCGCCGTTGATTTCCTGAATAAAATATATCATTTAGATTGGACAACATCACATTCATTGCTCTGATCCTATGATAAGTACCTTAAGCACTCGTGTTACAGGAATCAGACACGACGGTACCACAACACCCAGACCCGAGACAATATAGAAAAGTCATTTTTCTACATCGACCGACCGGGAATCGAACTCGGGACCTCAGAGAAGTCCGGTACGCTCGCCTCTCGGCTACGGAGGTCGTCAAATGATGATATCTAAAAACAAAGGTTCCTAAGATCGCGTGAACTCACCCAAAGCGTCCTCAGCGTTCCCCTCGGGGTGCGGGGCCGCGTCCGGCGCGTCGGGCAGCAGGTCGTAGGACGCGTCGCTCGACAGCGAGCGCTCCAGCAGCGCCGACGCCGCCCGCAGCTGCCGCTCCAGCGCGTCCCCCTGCCCCTGGTCCTGCCCCGGGCCCTGCCCCGGGCCCTGTCCCAGCCCCTGCCCCGGGCCCTGCCCCGGCCCCTGCCCCGGGGACTCCGGGGGCTCTGCAACCGAACGATAATGATATACAAGTGTATACGTGGTCGCGGGTATGTTTAAAATGACACCACAGCGTACACGTAAAGAAATATTACTAAAATTACAAGGCCCGGGTTCGATAGCCCGACTGAGGGTTCGCCTTCGGTTCCCGAACTTCCCTGAGATTGTGGCCGAAGGTGGATGGTGGCCACGGCGATGGGATCCGATGGATGGGGTGTGCAGACGAGAACGGTATTCTAGAGCAACTCAAACGTTACAAAGTGCCCGGAAGAAGGCCTATAGTTGGTGCTGTTTTGAATACTCGCCAAATTTAAGGAGGCGATGTTTTTTTAAAATATTGGACAACATCTCATAAATTGCTCTGATCCCATGGTAAGTAGCCAAAGCACTTGAGTTACAGAAATCAGAAACAACGACGGTACCACACTATTTGTTCATCAATACAAACTACTTTCACTATGGGACCAACATCAAATCATAAAATCATTTTTTGCTGCTCCATACATTATCATTGAGGTAGAGCGTTACTTTGTATGGAGAAAAGGAAAAAAAAAACGATTTCAATGTTGACCTCATAGAAGAAGTTGTTGATATTAATGAATACATTCACCTCCTTAAATTTGGCGAGTGTTCAAAACACCTTGTATATAAAAATGAATCTCTATTTCCCTTGGTCATCGCATCACGCGTGAACGGGTGGAAAAATTTAGCTAATTCTTTTTTTGTTGTGTTAATTATTAAAACGAGAAGGTTCGAAAGAAAAAATTAAAAAAGTAGCGCAGAAAATCCTTTTTAATAAATGACTATTATGATAAGGTGTGACAGAATTAATGCACATCTTCTTAGGGTTCTCGAGTGGAGACCGCGCGTTGGAAAACGTAGTGTAAGAGGCCTCTCAGCTCGATGGCCCGACGACCTTAGGGAGATAGCTGGCAGTGGATGGATCAAAAACGCGGGACACCGTGCTTTTTGGGGAAGACTTATGTTCAGCAGTGAACTGCAATAGGGTGACATGATGATGATGATGATGTGTGTTTTAAGAGATTGAATTTAACCAAATTGTGCTAGCAAAAGAAGGTTTTGTGTCAAATCTATAGCTCATATTATTTTAAATAGACAAGGCAGTCGTATTCTTGAACTAATTCAATTCCACAACATGATTCCACAAACTCCACTCGATGGAAAATATAAATAAATTTACCTCTGAAAATACCTAAATTCCAGTTTTTCTCACTTGTAGTTATAGTAATGTTGATGATACTAGGCAAAATTATGGCTTTTATATTACTAAAGCAATTGGCCACTTTTAATTTTATTAGTAGTTATTTTCATTAATATCGTGTATTTTGTGGTTTGGCACTTAGGCCCTTTTATTCCAAGCACCTTCTCTGTCACTCCTACTGAGTTTGACATACGTGGTCCTACTTTATTGAACATTAAATAGGCATGTCTATTGCTTAAGTTCACTGGCTCTAGTCAGCGCCTTAACAACATTCCAACTCCAATTATATTTACCTCCGACACTAGTCCTATGAACAGCGGGCGCGACTAAGCTGGCGACTGGCGTGACCACACTGGCCACACTCGCGACGGCTTGTTGCTGCTGCTGCTGTTGCTGTTGTTGCTGCTGTTGCTGCTGCGGCAGCGAGTGCTGCGACACGATGGAGTTGCGGCAGTTGTTGCAGCGACCGCGGCGGGCTCGAGCCGCCACTACGGCCGCCTCGTTCACGGTCAGAGCTTTCGAGATCGCTTCGGTTAGTTGGTTTGCTGTCAAGGTAAAATTTTTGTAAACTAGCTGTTCTTGAAGCCAAGAGATGGCGTTGCTAGTATATTGCATCGCGGCAGCGAGCCAAATAGTTTAACCTACTTATTCTTAGTCAAATTTTTATTCACTTCTAACTAATTACATATGTAATTAAATGTTGGAAATCATTTTTAACATACTCCTAACTGTATCGAGTACACTTTGTAAGTGAGTGACATTCCGGTGACAATTCCGCCTCGTTCACCGTAAGGGCTTTTGACATCGCTTCAGTTGGTTGGTTTGCTGTCAAGGTAAAAATATTGTAATTTAGCTGTTTACTTCGCCCGCGTGGAGTTCAGTCTTTCACTTAGTCTATAACAACCATCAAATAATACATTATATTAGAAAATGAAAAGAGGTTATAGTGAGTCAACCTTAAAAGACAGACATATATATTTTTCGTTTTTAACTTTTAATGAGGAAATTCTATTATACATTATTTTTGCGTAACTCGCAGGGCAAGGTCTTAAAGGAAAATATTATTTTTAGTTTTTGCTATATTTGTCATTGATGCTCTGCTCCTATTGGTCGTAGCGTGATGTTGTCTATAACATAATATTTAGTCTATTGTTGCATTATTAAATTATTGTTCTTTTTTCTGTCTTGTATTTTTATTGCACCTCTTGTAATGTAATGCTTCTAGCATTAAGTCCACCTCTTGTACAATTTTATAAGTTTGTGCAATAAAGTAAATAAGTTTGTCTGTAAACGAACAAAAGTCACTGGTATAGCCCAACGGAATAGCAAGCTGAGGTGATAGTGGGCGAGGCACATGTCACGTAGAGCTGACGGCCGATGGGGTAGAAAGGTTTTATATGAAGGCCACGTTCCAGCAAGCGCAGGCGTAGGATGTCTATCCACAAGGTGGGCAGACGACCTGGTGCAGGAAGCCGATGGATGCAGGCTGCCTCCAACCGACCAATCTGGAAGTCACTAGGGGAGGCCTATGTTCAGCAGTGGACGTCCTGTGGCTGTAATGATGATGATGAGTATAAATACCTTGCTCGTGCGCGGCTAGAAGCAGTTGCCTCATGTCGGGCTCCAGTAGCGCATCCTCGTCGCTGCTGTCGCGGGACGACTGCCGCGTCGCTCGCAGTTCTCGGTGAATGTCTAGAACCAAGAATTAATTATTTAATAACACTGATCGATGTCGCATGTGTAGTATGCTGTGTGAGTGCGGGTCACACGTGTAGTGTGGTGTGGAGGATGCTACTGAAGGTCACATGTAATGTGGTGTGTGAGGATGCTACTCAGGGTTACATGTTGTGTGGTGTGTGAGGATCAGTGATCGGAATAGGTAGATTGATTTGGGGTTAATAATCACAAACATTGATGGTAATATGGACATGCCTCCCAGATTTTCATATTATGCTAGCTCTACCAAAGTAAATCAAATCAATCTACCTATTCCGATCACTGGTGAAGATGCTTCTGAAGGTCACGTCATGTATTGTGGTGTGTGAGGATGCTACTCAGGGTCACATGTAGTGTGGTGTGTAAGGATGCTATTGAGAGTCATATAACAGGATGCTACTGCAGGTCACATGAAGTGTGTAGGGTGCAGTGTGGTGTGTGAGTGCGGGTCGCACGTGTAGTGTGCAGTGTGCAGTGTGCAGTGTGCAGTGTGGCGCGGGTACTGACCGACTTCCCCCAGCGCCTCGGCGACGGCGAGCTCGGCGAGGTGCGCGTGCGCGCGCGCGGGCACGCCGAGCACGCGGCCCACGATCGCGCTCTTGGCGGCCAGCGCCGCCAGGATGCCCTCGTCCAGCCGCCGCAGCCGCTCTGTGGGGGGACCGAACCGTTACGTTGAACCATAACCTCCGTTTGATTGGTCACGTCCGTCGTGAGCCTCTCAGGAGACTGCCGCGTCGCAAACGCAATCGCAAAGAGGCTTTCGTCCACTCTGAGCTACAGAAAACACACGGAACATACGTGCTAAGACGTGTCATTTACGAGCTATCAAACACACCTGTCGAAAGATGCCATCCACTCTAAGCTATCGAACACACCTAACGAGAGATGTTATATACTCTGTGCTACCGAACACACATGCGAAGATGTTTTATTTACGAGCTATAAAACACACCTGTCAAAAGTTGCAATCCACTCTGAGCTATCGAACACACTCGATGAGAGATGTCATCCACTCTGAGCTCCCGAACACACATGCTAAGACGTGTCATTTTTACGAGCTATCAAACACACCTTTCAAAAGGTGCCATCCACTCTCAGCTATCGAACACACCTGACGAGAGAGGTCATCCACTCTGGCTACCGAACACACGTGCTAAGACGTGTCATTCACGAGCTACCAAACACACCTATCAAAAGGTGCCATCCATTCTAAGCTATCGAACACACCTGTCGAGATGTCAAACAAATCATTTTAAAAGGTTGCATACAACTATCAGTTGCTAGATTACTGTAAAAAAAAGGATGCTTACAAACATATTTTATAAATAAAGAAACTCATAAACTTGCCTAAGATAGTATAAAGCTAAGATTAAATTTAAACAATATCTTAGAAACTAAGATACATTTAGAAGTGATGATGATCTTTCCGACCGTTTTCGGCCATGGCGACCACTTCGACTCCTAATCGGACAGGCGCTGGTGCACCCGAAGATGGCTTATATGAGGGCACGTTAGTACGTCGTTTACATATTTATAGTTGTTGGCGGCAGGAGGACGGGCCTTTAGCTCATCGCGCTTAGCGTCGAGGTCAGCTTTACGCTGCTCCTCGAACTCGCGGACTTGTCTCTCTACAATCCCACGCCATTCTGGGTGCTGTGCTGCCGAAGCTCCCTATTGAGAGGGCTCAATGTTGCATCTTTTCATGTGTCTCTTCTGAACATCTTTGTAACGGAGGACTTGTCCGCCATGCTTTCGCTTACCCTCCTAGTTCAGAATAGAAGATGCGCTTCGCCATTCTTTCCTTCGCCATACGTGACAAGTGACCGCACCACCGAAGTTGCCGGCGCATTAAGTAGGCTTCAATGCCACCGACATTAGCTCGTCGCAGAACTTCGGTATTTCGTACTCGGTCGGATCATCTGATCCTCATGATGGTACGAAGGCATTTAAGGTGGAATCGATCCAAAGTGCGAATGTGGTGGCGATACACACACCACGTCTCGGAGGAATACAAAAGGTTTGGCAGCACAATTGCCATGTACACTGAGATCTTAGTGGCCAGCTTTAGGTCGTGCGAGCAGAAAACCTTGAAACGCAGCTTTCCAAATGCTGCAGTTGCAGCACTGATCCTGCTGTTGACTTCGGCATCAAGGTCACATTTAGATGTAACAGTGCTCCCCAGATAACGGAAGCTATCAACCTGTTTTAGCACATTCTCACTAAGCTTAATGGCCAATGTCTCACGACCATGTGTCTGAAGACATCACCTCCGTCTTTTTGACACTGATCTTTAGACCGAACTTGCAGCATGCTTGGTGTAAACCGGACATCAGCTGTTGCAGGCTATCTGGGGATTCCGCTACAAAGCACAAGTCATCAGCATACATGATCTCTGTGATCAAGACGTATGAGACTTTAGTGCGCGCCCTAAGTTTGGCCAAGTTAAAGACTACCCTCAGTGCGGAAGCGCACGCGGACTCCTTCAGAAACAGTTTGCAGGACCTCCTTGACTACTACCGCAAAGTACAAGGCGAACAGTGTGGGCGCTAAGACACACCCTTGTTTAACCCCACAGGTTACGGGGAAAAAATTTTACTGTTCACCATCAACAAAGACGCAGCACTGCATGTCGTCATGCAGGAGTCTCAGAAGCCCTACAAACCTTTCAGTGCACTCTAGTTTTCCTAGCACCATCCAGAGAGCTTCACGAGGCACACTATCGAAAGCTTCATCTGAGTCAACAGAGCAGAGAAACAGACCCTGTTCTCCATTCTTTTCTTGTAGTTGATGCACAGAGAAGACAGCTTCACAGGTGCCTCGGTCAGGTCGGAAGCCAAACTGGGTTTCGGGCAGGATCTCTTCGGATAAATCCTTCAGGCGGTCTAAAAGAACTCTTGCAAAGGCCTCTCCAGGGGCTGTCAGGAGTGAAATACCACGGTGAGAGTTAATTTGTGTTGTTTTTATTAGTTTCCCACAAACCTTGATAGGTGTAGGCGGTCTCTGCCGTGTGCGCGATGGAGTCCGCGACCGGCGGGCGCACGGTGATGGCGCGCGTGGGTTCGAGTCCCGGCGAGGCTCCGCCGCCGTGCGTGCTGATGCGGCCCACCGTCGGCCGCCGCGGGCTGCGGATACACGACCGAGTTATTCATTATGCTAAACTATTTTATAAATATGCGACAAGCAACACTTCATTGTCTCGGTGTCGAAGTGAGGAATTGACATCATTCGTGTTACGAGGTACACGGCAATGTATTTTACCAGGGGCCGATGCCCGATGCCGATGCGGTGTGCTGGGCGATCCCCAAACCCAAACCCCAGCCAAGTTAGGAAAGTTTTTTGAATTGACCCAAACCGCGAATTGAACTCAGGACCCTTTGCATTCAAGGCGACTGCGCAACTGCACCGATCGGATCGCCATGATATCGAATTTAAAAAAAAATAGGCATCGCATCCGTTGGGCTATGTGAGCGACTTTTGTTCGTTTACAGATCTCCTTAATTCTGATTCAATCTCGCAAAGAAACACCGAAAGTAGTCCTTTTCATAGTACGTTTTTGTTTTACTTGAAACTCGGCATCAAATCAAAATATGCTATTTTCTAAAAACAATAATCTCACTTACACATGCTTCTCCTCCCTTTCTACAGTCTCCGGTTCCTTCTCGCATTTATCCTCCCTCTCTTTCTCTTTCACTTCCTCCTCCACCGTCCTGTCCTTGTCGCTCTCGACGGCTCGCTCCGCGGATGCCCTGTCTCGCTCGCTCTCGGCGCGTTCGAGGGACAGCCTGTCTCTTTCTGGCTCGGTGTCTTCCGCGGTCAGGTTTGACTTTTCGGATGCGTCCGATGGGTTCCGCGATACGTTGATGCCTGTTAAAAAAAAATATATGTGTAAATGATATCAAATTGTATTAGTTAAGTTAGTATTGTTAGATTTAATTAAATAGTACTGCAAGAACTCAGTTTAATATACAGGGTGGCCCAGACCAAACAGATAAAATTTTTGATTTTTTGGGAAGTTGGCTTATGGACCCATCAGATCGTGTCAGGATAAAAATAACTTCCCATCCGATTACGAGTTACGACATTTTACTTGATAATTTTAAAATGAGTATCACTTTTTTTCTTATTAAAATTTCAGTTTTTTTCTATTGAAAGTTATTAGATAAACACTGTCCTTTCTTTAAAAAAAACAGACTGTAAGGTAGCGTTTAAGTGCATTTAATTTTAATTTAATTCTGGAAAAGTGACTTGGTCCGAACTCTATTGATTTTTTTAAAATGCAATAAAATATTTTTTTTCTCGCAAGATCTAAAGGTACTATAAGCCAACTTCCTAAAAAAAAATTACATCCGTCTGGTCTGAGACACCCTGTATTCGTGTTCCGAACGTTCGAAAAAATAACAGAATCTGAAACTGATTACGTTGAAGTTTTGTACACACCTGCACTACTACCTAAATATGGACATAGGTCGATTATAGGTCAAAATATAAAAAAAATACTTTCTCATACTAAACCGCCTAGTTGACATAACATTGTATAGAGAAGTGATTTTTTCCGAGATTTCGTTGTTGATTTTGTAATTAAAGTTATGAACGACTTCTCTTTTCACTGTTTAGTTTTATTGTTCAACCAGGCCTACGACACTCCGCGTTTCGGTCGAGATAAATACCTACGCGACGCGCACCTTCGAAGAGGCTAAAATCAGTCGAGTGTCACGCGCGCGCGCTGTTACACGTTCTTATTATTAAAATTAGTTTTTTGTACGCATTACACTTCCGACTTTATTCAGAGTTTATTCACTGTGAATAAGAAAATTAAAAGAAATCGAAAATATTGCGCAGCATTTGGGTTATATATTTTGCCACCGGGTCGCTCGGTAGCATTAGTAGCAGCGACGCGACTGCTCCGTTGTGATTAAAAATACTAACGTCTCGATTTCCAGCAGACCTACCACAATATTATAATAAGTCCATAAACCACTTCTATAATATTTTAAGTCCTCATTAGGTAGGTACTTACCACGTTACGACATTTTTATACAGGGCTCTTTAACACTAATATTACGATCAGGGTGTTTTCATAAATTAATTGTATCGATATACCGGAATGGAAAGTAATATTTTCATTGAAATGATTACTAATTATCTACACGCTATTTCATGCGTATGTAGGTATCGACCAAATTCACAAACACAAGTCGCAGCCCTTGCGAGAGAGCGGTAGCTGACAGGACAAAGTAAAAAGAGCTCTCACTTGTGGCGTTTTGGTGGATTATCGCTTGCAGTAACGCTTTGTAGGCTATTATAAAATGAGAGTACATTGCCCGGCGTAAGCTAATTTGCTCTTTGTTGCCGCACATTGAGAGCAGATAATCAATTTTAGCAAATGTCTTTAGGTGTCGCTTCTGCTATATTATTTATTCTGTGGATCAACTCCTAAGTTCCACTGTACGTTTCTGCTACAACCTGTATACATATTGATGTTAGTAAGTGAGAGAGAGAGAGAGAGAGAGAGAGAGAGAGAGAGAGAGAGAAAGAGAGAGAGAGTAGTCGGCAGTTACCCGAGTCGTCGGTGGAGCGGCTGGGCTGGTGCGAGGGCGTGATGCTCTGCTTCAGCTCCACCCTCGCGAGCGGCGCGTCTTGGATGTAGTTCACCCACCTGTAGGAAAATACTTTTGCTTAAAACCATCCTAATAGAAATAACGACTTTCTTTTTATAAAATAAAAAGAAATAAAGAATCTGTCTGAGCTGTACTGTAACCCATAAACAGTATACACAACATCGCTTACATGCTAATAAGACGGTGGGTAAAATTAAGTTTTGGACATCTATATATATAAAAATGAATTGCTGTTCGTTTGTCTCGCTAAAACTGTGGCTGGACCGATTTGGCTAATTTTGATCTTGAAATATTTGTAGAAGTTCAGGGAAGGTTTAAAAGGTCAGAAAATATAAAAAAGTTGCAAGAAAAGTAGTAAAACAACTATTTTATTTTCCTATACAAACTGTTGGTACCTGTCAAACGAATTGGCGGAACGAAGGTCGCTGGGTCAGCTAGTTTATTATAATTATCAAAAAGTATTGGACACTTATTTTTTCTTTTTTCACATAATCAAGATATTACAGAGATAATTATATTGATTTGAAATATCGCATGACGTCCCGTCTTGATACAATTTTTACTTAGAAGTGACGACACGAGCCCCTACTCTCGAACTTTGACGCGCTTTATTTTTGTAATTTTTTGTTGTTTGACAAAAGAAAAACTCAGTGTCCATTATTATTTGATGCCGTGTGGGGACGGCCTTAAAAAATACACTTCCCCAACGCCAATAGGAGGCGTGTCACAAGAGGCGACTAATTCCTGTAGCACGAGACAAACAGAAGCGTCTGCGTGCGAAATATATTTTTTTTCACCCAGTCGTCATCCCTATTCTTGTTAAATAAGTCACACTGCTAGTCACACGTAGAACTGACGGCCGATGGAGCAGAAAAGTTCTAGCACGAAGGCCGCGTGGCACTGGCAAGCGCAGCGTGGGACATCCACTCGCAAGGTTGACAGACGACCTGGTAAAGGTTGCAGGATTCCGCTGGATGCAAGCCACTTCCAATAGGTCAATCTGGAAGTCATTGGAGAAGGCCTATGTTAGGCAGTGGACGACACTGACGGTGACTCCGTCGAGTTTGCGTGGATTTGATTCGACGGCAATGAAGCGGCGAATTCTGCAGCAAAGGCTTCGAAAAAGCCCAGACTATTTGGACATACTAGTGAGCTATATTAAGCTGCTCAACGGGGAAAAATATGCAGAGACCTTCAACAATACATTGCAATGGAAAAACCTAGGTTGGTTTTATCATCCACCGGTCGCCCAACTTCTGATCCTGACCGACTACGCATACCACAAATCATATCTTAACTGTTCCTCATTGTCACAGACGACAAATGTCCCTGCGACCAACAAACTCCTTAAACATGAATCACCACCCAAAGAACCAGAAATGCCCTAGATTCAACTTAATTCAATATATTTATTGCATTCTATAACGTTACACAGGTGTTATAAATAGATATATGAAACAGATCATTATAGACCCTGTAGAGCACAACAATAATATTTTTAATAAACGAAATGATCGTCTTTCAAATCATAAAAGCAGCCCACTTATTGTGTAAAGAGAGCCTCGTGTAGTTGCACTTACGTGTTGTAGTCGGCGTTGGTGTTGGCGGACAGCTCGTGCATCTGGAACCCGTTGATGTTCATCAGGAAGAAAGTGTTGCGCACCGCCGCGTTCGGCCGGAACAGAACTTTATCCCTGTGGCAATAACATTCAAATTTTCTCTGTAGTTACAATTATGGCCTATTACATACATGTGATAATGTTCTAACAAGACTTTATCACGCAAATTACACCGTCAGTGATTTGAAGAAGAGAGGGAACTTAAAAACTGCCCAGTTCGAAATAGAACATTATGTTTTGTAGCTTTTTCTCGGCACTAGCCAAATCGTCCCAAAGTAGTGATATGGTAGAATAATTGAGGCGCAAAGTATGTTTAAAGAACTTCATCTTCTTTTTATTTCTTATCTTCTTTAAAAGAACTCTCGTTTAAAATTACACACAGTTTTGGAGTAGTAAGAATTCGAAATTTATTACTTGGACAAAAAAAAAAGACAGATTTTTTGATTTTATAACTACACATAAACGCAGCGTTGGACGTCGATTCAGGTGGACAGACGACCTGGTAAAGGTTGCATAAAGCCGCTGGACGCAGGCCGCTTCCAACCGGCCAATCTGGAAGTCACTGGGGGAGGCCTATGTTCAGCAGTGGACGTCTTATATTTGAAATAATGATGATTATAGGTAGTAGTAGCACTGACCACTTGATGAGCGGCGAGAGCGCGGCGTGCTGGCTGGGCTGCGGGATGGGCTTGAGCACGAACTTGTCCCCCTCGCGCTGCAGCAGCACCAGCATCTCCGCGAACATCAGAGCCTGCACCACAAGGAGTCACGGACTGAATATCAGTATAACATATACGCAAAATAAAGATAAACTTGCCGTTTCAAATTTCAAACTGCATAATGTATTTGCTTTTTTAACAAATTACCACAGTTTATTGCTGAAATACTTATGCAACGTGTTCTTTTTGATTTCCCATAACTTTGATCAACGATGCTATAACGTAAAAGAATGTGTTTGTCGAAAGAATATAATGTCTCAGTCGCACTGTGTTGGAGATATGTTATATACAATAATCAAAATATTACAAAGATATATTGATTTGTAATGTCGCATGACGTCTGACGTCTTGGTACAATTTTAACTTAGAAGTGACGTCACGAGACCCCACTCCCGAACTTTGACGCGCTTTATCTTTGTAATTTTTTAGTTGATCGATAAAGACAAAATAAGTGTCCATAATTTTTTAATAATCTAACTGGACGGACTGAAAAGAATTTCATTTTCTTTACCCAGTCGCCATTCCTTTTTTTCCGAAGCAGTGTTAGGGTAAAAGAACGTGTAAACGAGCCTAAGACGATGACTAGAGCCAATGACCTTGAGCATTAGGCAAATGTCCATCAAGCAGCGCGCCTCAGCGATCACTGTCGAATTCAGTAGGAGTGACAGAGAAGGTGCTACTTGGACTGAAAGCGCATAAGTGCCAAACCACAAAATACACGATTTTTATGAAAATAACCACTTTATTAAAAATCAAAAGTGGCCAATTGCTTTAGTAATATAAAAGCCATAATTTTGTGCAAGATCATCAACATCACTATAAGTACAAGTAAGAAAAATTTTAATGTCTTTTTAAAAGTAATTTATTTATGTTTTCCATCAAATCAAATCAAATCATTTATTTGTGATACACAGGTAAATAGTTACTTAGGAACAGGGTTTTATGAGAGTGCTGTGATCAGCCTTGGTGGCATCGAGTGAAGTTTGTGGAATCGTGTTCTGGAAATGACCATTAGGTCAGACATACGATCAATTATAACTGCCTTGTCTCTTTGAAAAAGATATAACCTATAGATTTTACAAAAAACCTTTTGTTAGCACAATTTGCTACATTCAGTGTCTCAACTTAGGTCTATTTGCAGAAATAAAGTGGTTTTACTGGTTTAGTTTCATGAACCTGCTTCGCTAGACTCACCAGCATGGCGATCTTCTTGGAGGAGTCGTGGCGGAGCGTGAGGTCTCCCTCCAGCAGCAGCTGGTGCTGCGTGAGGTCGAGGCGCTTGAGCTCGTCCCACTCCGACCCGCTGCTTCGCTCCACGCGGACTTCCAGCTTGCTTTGGATCGTTCGCAGCCTACGACAACCAATTAGAATCAAGCATTTGGTTGGGAATACTATAGGTAACACAGACAGCCCTCTCTGTAGGGCATGTCTCACTACAGACGAAACTGCCAACCACGTAGTCCTGGAATGTGAGGCGGTTGCGTCACAACGTAAAGAAATCCTTGACAACCCAAGGTCGCTCCGCGAAGCCTGTGAAAAACCCAGGAAACTTCTGCGCTTCTGGGCGGAGCTAGGCTGGTTATATCCGTAACCATCATACCCCTACGCACAAAGGACCGAATTTGAGTCTAAGTGCGGAAAAGGGAGTCCATTTTCATACTCATACTCATTGGTTGGGAATATCAACATTTTTTTCATTTACGACTAGCTGTTGCCCGCGACTTTGTCAGCGAGGTCTTTGGTTTATTCATTACGGATTTTCTGTGCGACTTCCTTAATTTTTTCTTTTATAAGAACCTTACAATAATTAACACAACAAAAAAAAAATATTAGCGAAATAGTTCCATCCGATCGCGTGATGCGATGACGAAAAGAAATAGAGATTCAGTTTTATATATATTAATAGTTACACTAGCAGAATACAGCCTGTACATGATTAAAAACAAAAAGAAAGAAGCGTTTACTGAAATCTGAGCTAGATTGTAACCCATAAACAGTATCAGTACATCACTTATATGCTTATAAGACGGTGGGTAAAACAAGAACAATTAGTATTTGAAGTTGATTTAAACTTAATTATTTACAAACGAAAAAAAGAAACAAAAAACGAAGTATAAGTGTGAGTAACACATGACACTTTTCAGGATTCCTATTAGGCCATAAGGTAGTCACTTTATGCGATTATAATTACATTTATTACAGATAAAGTTTTTATTTATTTATTTATTGGCAGAAAGTCGATTTCGACAATTATTATTGGCCTAATTTCACTATCGAAGTTACTTCTGTGATTAATATTGGAATACTTAAAAAACACTATCGACGAATCCTATAGTCGAATGAGACTTTCAAAAAATACTATTGGCCTTATGTCACTTACAAAAATTACTATTGGCCTTATGTTAGTTACAAAAAATACTGTTGGCCTTATGTCACTTACAAAAATTACTATTGGCTTTATATCACTTTCCAAAAATACTACTGGCCTTATGTTACTATCGACCAATCCACCATAGGATCGATTTCTATTGCCAAATGTCACTTTCGACGAATCCCTAACAATATTTGACTCGAGCGTTTGTCGTTTGCCCACAACGCCAATAGAATATAACCAATAGACATCTACACCCTAAAAAAACTTAGACCCAGCAACGCAGGATCAAAACTGGGCAATCCTCTCACCACAATGGCATCCTCAATAAGACGTTACCTGTGCTCGTTCTCAGCCGCCCTGATGGCGGTGTCGACGCTGTTGAGCATGTACTTGGCCTCCTCCAGCGCCCTCTGCAGCTTCGCTACGTCCTCCTCGTCGTCCTCTTCCTCGCACACCGTTTTTAGCACGCTTTCCAGCAGCAAACGGTATTTGGTCAGCCTGGGGACATAACATATCATTCATTAGGGTTTTTAAAAATAGATAAATTTAAAATTTATCTCTGACAACCATGCTGTTTAACGGCTGGGGGTAAGGGGATACCAACATATTTTGTCCCAAATGTCAATATCACCTGCCCGTGGTGCACTCTGTTGACAGATGGACGAAGCTTTGAAGACCGAATCGATAGCGGTATATATAACTATCTTCATGTTCAATCAAATACCTATGGCTGATGACAGACAGCAGCGTTGTCGGTACAAGACTCGGTACTGCGCTCACCAACCAGCTTGCCTAGCGTTTTATCCCTTATCCTTTAGTGAGATCCCAAGCTCGAGATAGCACTTACCTCCGTTCCCGGTTTCGGGTAAAATACCAAAATAATGAACATAGTCCAAAAATTTAGCAAGATAAAGGGGCCGTGGTCCAATTACATATGTAGAAGAACCGGTGCTAGATTGAGTAAACGAGTTCTCGAGTGGAGACCACGTCACGCCAAGCGTAGTGTAGGACAACCTCCAACTTGGGCCGACGACCTAAGAAAGATGGCTGGCAGTGGCTGGTTGTAAAACGCGGGAGAGAGATGCTATTTAAATGTACAAACCTTAGTATAACAGGTAAGATTACACAAAACGGCTTGATGCGAAAGGCAGAGAACCTCTTTAGGTTCTCTGTTGCAGGTCTGTGTTCAGAAGAAGGAGTCTTATAAGATTTGAGAGAGTAAAGAGAGGTTGTGTGTACGTGTGTGTCTGCATGTTGTGCGAACTCACCGCTGCCACACGCAGGCCAGCAGGTCGCGCAGCTGCAGGCGGCCGCACAGCGGCAGCTGCTCGCGCGCGGCGAGGAACTGGTGCAGCTCCTTGTGCTTGCGGCGGCGCTCGCGCAGCGCCTCCAGCGCCAGCCGCTGCCCGCGGCAGAAGCGCGACACGCACGTCGCGTACCCCGCCTCGCCCAGCTGCACGAGGAAACGATCACAACACGATCATACTTTATTCAGCACCTGATGCCACTAAAACGCTCGTCACACTGAGAGCGAAGCGAAACGAACAAAAGACTAGAGCTGAACTACGACAACTCGGGAGCTGTAGCATACGTACGCCAAACTATACCAGCGAAACCGCAACGCGAGTTTTGATGCACAACGTTACTACGTTACTCGCGATTCGAGTAGCGAAACGTCACACAAATTAGTTCCAATTATATTGCCGAACTACTAGCAAAACAAGCTAGTACACCTGCACCGCAAAACTATATGAGGGATACACGAGTTTCGCTGCGCAACGTTACGTCATTAGTCGCGATTCGAATAACGAAACCTAACACAATTCAGTTGAATTGTATTGCCAAACTAGCAAAACAAACATGGAACCGCAAGAAAATGGATAGCCGAGCGCAAAGCTGAAACCGGTTTCAGAGCAGATCGAAATCACATGAAAAAGAGATATAATCATAGTCACATTTATGCGTTAGAACAGGCAAATTCACTTCTGTTTCGCTTGTCGTACAGAAGTCGAAGTCATACGTACACTATAGCGGCCTAATGCTGTTTTGTTGATATAGCAGTTTATAGCTGTTTTGCAGCGAAGGTGTGCTACAGGAGACGTATTTTTGAATCATGCGAATTCCAATCCGAACACGAAATCGCAAGATTCGCATGCGAATTCCTAAAACCACTATTTTTGAAAATTTTGAATTTCTTTACTCAGACGTCATCCCTATTTTAAGTATCCAATTGGCACCTGTGATGAAAAAGATGAATGGTATATTCATATCATGGTATCATTATCATAGAGAGAGAGAGTTGCTTAACTTGTGACCGCCGCCACAGCTACCGTTGCTCCTGAGCGGCCGGTAATCATTACCAAAGTTTGGCTGCCACTGACTTACAAGCACCTTATCTTGGTGTGTCAACGCGGTGTGGTAGGGGGGGGGGGGGGAGTAAGGCCTTACTGTCAGATGTAATCAAGCCACCTAGCTAGCTGACACCAAAATTTAAAGTGCCTTCCGAACCACGGAGATGCTTGTGATGGACGTCACTAAATAATATTGGAATGGTCATATATCCACTCCGCTACCCCGGGTTGCTTAACATGTAACCGCCGCCACAGCTACAAACAAGCCCACTCACCGTCCCCAGCATGGTCTCGGCGAGCGCGCCCAGCGGCACCAGATGGCCGGGGGCGTTGCCGCGCAGCGTCCGCAGCTGGGTGTGCAGAGCGGCGTGCCAGTCGCGCACGTCGGGCAGGTTGGGGAACAGGGCGCGCAGCTCGTCGGCCGGCAGCAGCGCCGGCGCCGCCTCGAGCGGCCGCAGGAACACGCGGCACAGCACCTTCAGCCAGCGCACGTGCGACCCCTCCGACACTATCAGCTCTGGAGGACCCGAACAATATTGGAGTTTTTTATTATGGGCCCTGTATGTATGGCACGGTAATTAGGGGAGGGGAGAGTGGATTTTAATGCTTTTGTTTAGGTTTCCATCATTTATAGTGTAAATTGTAAAGTACGAGTATAGTAGTGTTAACCGATTAAAAATTTATTTATTTAGACTTTACTGCTACCACTAAGGCGGACTTACTGCCATGAGGCATTCTCTACCAATCGACCATCTTCAGTCTATTCTTTAAAAAAATTATTGAGTGATAGTTTATTAAATATTTTGATAGACCTGACAAGGGAACCTGGTGAGTGTAGTTTAAGACGAGAGTGAGCAATGTAATTTTTTCTTTACGTCGAAAATTGTACTAGATATTGGTGTCGCCTCGTTTTTTATAAAATTTAGTTTTTTTTATAAATTTGCATGTTTTTAAAATATTACGAGGCAAGGTAAGGTATTTTATATTTAGTGATTTTTTAAGTTATGCAAACTAGTTTTTTTGGAAGGTTAGAAGATCAGGAGCGTCCATACTATTTCCCCATATGATAACCTCGTAGCTGAACCACGAGTATGCATATGCACAGTAAGTACTGAGTGCTGTTTGAATCTTACTTATAATCGGGAACCAGATAGATTACTTCGGTTTCTAAGTTGAAAATAATTAAAAACTAATGTTGGAGCCTCAGGGCACGCTGAAGCCCACTTCTCCCCCTTTCCTATAAGAGTGTCTTAAGCAGGTATGTGACACGTACCATGAATAACTTCTTGCCGCTTCCTCAGCCGTGACGACAGTTGCAGCGACTCCAACACATGAGGCGGCAGACTGTCAGCCCACTGGGCTGCCAGGGGCTCCTCTTCTTCCGACCAGTCCGATTGGGACGCTGTGGACAAGGATTATAATATTAATTTATGAAACAGTAACCATTTATTAATGTATACTAAGTGACCCAATATACCAGTCTACCAGAGAGAAACATACATGAAACTATATCAGTTAACAATTCTAGGAATCTACATTCTGGAATCTCGCTGTCTCTCTACTTATCCTAGAGGGCTAATGAGATAGATGATTAGAGATGTAATAATCGACATTGTTTTGCGAATTAAGTACAGGCAGTAAATTCAGTGCGTTAGCAATCGAAAAGAGAGTGGCCCGTTTAAATCCGCTGTAGCTGGAAATAGAAATACGCTTACAATTGTCCTCTGTAGCTGAGTTTGAAAAACAGTAATTCAAATAGTGAAAGCACGTGAGTTCGATTCTTACGGTAAGCAAACAAGGTATCATTTTCGATATTATAGGCAATATACATTTTCAGAAAGAGATCCTGGCCGTTGACATCTTTTTTTTTTTTACTTTGCTACTAATAGTATACTTATAGATGCGAAATAAATATTGTTTTCTATTTTGTTTTTTATTTTATTTTATTCAGGAAATCAACGGCGATACATTGCATGTTATACATTAATAGTTTCTAGGTGGTAACTGTGATCAGTAGTGTATCGTTAAACATAAACATCGGACATGAGACATTAACAAAAAATGGTAAAACGTACTGTTTAATCTATGGTTTTGGTCAGCTGGCATATCAGTCGGGATTTCCAGTATTACCCAGTTACTCGATACGCTCTCTCTATTCCATGATACTGCAACTGTCAAATTATTATTACAATGCCAATTTCTAAACGACAAAGTCTTTCGGTTACCTGTAATTTTCTATTTATAACTTCCTCTGAGATACAAACTTTTAAGTAATATCTCAAAAAATTAAATAATATCTACACGATCTATACGAGTTGCTTTGATTCAAATGTAAATGATGTAATGACACTTAAAATTACAGATTCTAACAATTTCTCTCTCCTAAACCTTTACGTTTTATTGTAGGTACACACGGAAGTGTTGCGACAGTAAAAATGAATAAATCGTTTAGTTACTGCAAATAATAGGCTCAAACGGCATTGTTACGCATCTAAGGCGTATAGATGTTTATAAAATGCACTTCAATAAATATTATTTTTTAAAGGTAAAGACTCGATTCTAGTGTACAGAAAAAAACATTTCAAAAATCCATTGTAATCAATGAAAAATAGTTTAAAAATGTATATTTCAAAATATCTAATCAAAATTCATTAATTCGTTTGTTACGCTCGTTTGTTACAGCACGGTCGCATGGATTATACCTACAGCCCGCAAAGTTCAATAACCTTGCGAACACGAAATGTTCTGTTTTTCTACAATGGGATTTAAGCCCAGGACCTCTGAGCCGGCGTTTTGACCGTTGCACCACTGAAGTCGCCATAACACAGAAACAATGGATGGTTAAAAATATTGAACTTGTATGCTTGGCTCGATTCTGAATCACTCGCTAAAGCCTGACTAGATTTTTTTGCATGTATAAATCGTGAAATTATCGAAATTTTTTATGCTTTTAATAAAACCCTTATATTGGAATGAAATTAATAATGATAACGCTTTTTAAAATTTAATAGCTATATACAGCACCAGCCAGTTTTTTTTTTTAAATTTTGTGTGGGTAGGTGGATTTAATCATTTCCCTATTTCAATACCACCTATTTGTTCATTAAATAGGCTCGGTTTCGTACAATTATCCACGTCTTAAAATAAAGCATTGTCCTACCACCGCTTCAGGGATAACATAATGGCTAGTGACGAAAAGAAGCGGCGCAAAACTCAATTCCCTTTGTCATCCTTTTTACCGGAAAAACAGTTACAAGACACGTAAAAGTGCGAGGTGATTTGTGTCTACTTTATAATAAAAAAAAATCATAGTGATTTTAGAATGTACCAACCTTGCTGCTCAGCGGCGACGGTGTTGCTCTCGTTGCTGCGCGAGGAGAGACTCGAACTGCTCGAGGAGCCCGAAGGAGCCGTGGCTGCTCCCGGCTCCAGGTCACTGGAAGAAACAGGGTAACATTAGCCAATCACGAGAACTAAGGTTAACCTATGAATATATATTTATTTGGACTAAGGATTTATAAACATGTAGACCATAATTGTGGCAACATGTAATTAAGACAGCTCTTAGTCTATAATCAATTTTCACAATTTGATTGTAATTGGTCTTGTTGGTACTTGGTAGTCCTAATAATGTAATAATTAAATGAAACACTTACACACCGCCTATTATCGCGAATAGTTAAGCTCGATTTATGTAGACGACATATTAAATCGTTTATTTATAAAGTGTAACACAGGCACACATTTACAGTAATGTACAATAAATGCTGTAAATAGTTTTTTTTTTAATTAGGGACCTGTACCGACGCCAAGTCAGCAACTGGCTAAGGACAATAACTATTTTTAATCAAAAACTAAACAGCTGTTATTTATAAGCTAAATATTTCCATAGGTCAAAGAGTACCTACACAATAAGGACATCCTTACACAACGAACATATGAAAAAAATCGAACAACATATTTTTTATAATTTAATACTTATTTATTGTTGTAATTGTTTTATTGTATAACGCCATTCGTTTATAAATGAAAATCTACGCCCACCTTCATTTCTAGTCATCTTGTTACCAAAAAAAATTAGGGATGAAGTTATGCGTAAAAAATCAATTTCTATAATATTTATTTATGTAATCAAGAAGAATATGTACAAGTTGACCTCGAAAAATATTGATCACTATTTCAGTTAGACCTTGTATTTAAAAAAAATTGTTAAACTTAGTAATAACACGAATTACATAATTCTATACACAAAGTTTACAGAAATCTCAACTAAACATTCGCTTCACGCCGAAGAGATATTAGACGCTTTGAGTGCTGCATATGTTGCGTCTATCTATTTGACAGTAGAAATAGGCAAGACGGATTATTACTATGAAGGGACTAGTCCAAAACTTGACCAATCCTCAATTACTAGTACTACTACTACTCAGTAACACTACTTATTTTGCTTCTACCTGTTTGACGGTAGAATTATGCAAGATGGATTATCTATGGAAGCATTAGTCCTTCCCAAACCTGTACAACTCCTCCATTCATGCATCACAAATCCTTGACATTACTAGTACTCGGTTGTATCAACATCCCGCGTGTGTTTGCGCGCCGCTTCCTCCGCGCCGACCTTTGCTACCGATTACCGGGCTATTTCGGGACCTGCTGTTTTTGAATGATTTATGAACCGTTCATCTATGGATTTGATACACCAGTGGTACTGGCAGAACTTGGCCCATGACAAATGCAGCTAAACACGTCAAAATGAGAGACTATCAGATTTACTTCAGACGTTACGTTTTTGTGGTATGGATCGTCAGGTCCATGAGCTCAAAGTTACGAAAGCTATTTCAACGGTATTCAGGGTCCACTTACTAATTATAATGACAATAATAAGGCAGAATGAGGTAAAAAGAGATCTTTCAAGACTTATGGTTTCATATAAAGGTTCATAAAAATTATAAATTTTAGTAATGTTCACAAAAATTGTTTACCTTTTGAGTCAAAAACAACAATATTAAACCAGCTATTATTAAACATCCTATCTAGATAAAACTAAAATCAATCATATACTAAAGACAGCCAGCCAACCAACTTCAAATAGTTAAATTCCCATAACACAAATACGGAATGATAACATTCAGAAACTCCTGTAAAATTCCGTCAATCACACAATTAATTCAGGGAAGTTGGCATCGCCGCTGTGGGCCCAAACGTCATTATAAACCCTACACAAGTAAAGGAAAGTCCTCGAGAACAGCGGAAAATTGATATACGAATAGACAGAGTCCTTATCTAGCAGTGGACGATCAACGATGATTCCCCTTCGCGTGCCACGCAAAATTTCCTCCATTGTTTTCTATTGGTTTTTCGGTCTGCTACGGATAAGCGGAATGCGAAGGGATACTCTTTGGATATAGAGTTGACTGTTGCATACATTTATCAAGAGAAAAGAAGACGCTCTACAAAAGTAAAGATAGACAATTAGCAGAAACTTTTAGTATATAAAATAGAACTCAAAATCTCTACAAGACGTAGCCAGTTGATTATAAGCCTGATCCTTTTTAAATGACGGTCTTAAAACTGTACAAATTGAGTTCAAAGATAAAAACTGATAGGGACTCTGATCAGACTTCCTATCTTTATCACTTCTCTCATCGCTGATACTATGGACACAAATGAATTCTAACGCTTTTATTTAATTACAAATCCCTACGCACCCGAGTGGAAAACTTTCCAACGAAATCAAGCGGGGCTAATGTGTATTCCACAATTCCCAAGCGTCTGACAGTCTGCCATGCGAATATAATTATGTTTAAAACCTTAGAACATTATGTGATTAGACAATACTCTTGAAGTAAAAGAAACAAATTTTATTAAGGCATCGCCCCGCACTCTGCATACATATGGACGTTATTTAAATTAATGTGACTGATAATATTGGAACTTGACACCACTTGTTCATAAGAGGAGTCAACAGTATGATCGCAAATATGATTTTTATATTGGCTATATATGTTATTTTTAATCATAAATTATGATCCAGTATATTGTTTGACCTTTCATTATACAGTTTAATGTTTCTCTCAAAATAAAACCTTGAAAAAGATAATTTGGTTTTCAACTTGCCAATAAAAGTAATCATCAATGATTAAAAATTTGTCGGGATTTATCTTTATTTTTGAAAATTCCTAACTGATTAACAGCTCAAGTAAAAGTACGGTGACGAAAACATTAAACTCCGTTATCATAATTGCACCGGCTAGTGCGACTCCGAAACAGAACGTGACGGAAAACTACTAATGAGCACTGATAGACAGGCGGACGCCAACCGTTCAGTTTATGTTTGTATACTAGAATCACAATATGACAATGTTAAGCAATCAGTTCCAGGTGTTTTGAGAGCTGCCCAAGACCATCTGAGGATCCATTTGTGTGACCTGACATCTGATACAATATTGTATAGTACAACGTATATTTAAGCAGCGTGAAAAAATCCAGCTAAGAATCAGAGAAGCAGCAAGCATCAAGCGCTGCAACACTAGTAAAATAATGTATTTAAGTTTGATATCCTTCTACGATATAGATAGCGTCCAAAATACAAAATTTAGATAGCCTTAGCCATTTTTTCAAACCTTTTCCTTTGTTTTAGATTATAAATTCTAAAAGGGAATTGACTGTCATTTTTTCATTACAAAAACATTGCATACTAAACAAAGCAAATCACTCAACTAAAAAGGAATCTTTTAACAAAATTCAATTTAAAGCTATTAGATACGACAAAGACAAGTCGTAGAAGCAAATACCCTTAGAGAAATTTCGTTAGTCGTCAAATACTTCTAACAAGAACGTTAGACAAAGGGAGGCACTACCAACTAAGGAATTTCTGCAAATTCTAAACATTCTAGCGTACCGTGGAAACTGAATAATCGGCATGCTTTAGGAAGGTCGTTTATTTTGTGAAACTAATAACAGGGGTTCTAATATTGAGCCCTGAGAGACACCTATAAATATAAGGCCTTTAGAAAGTCAATTTGATTCCTCTTTTATTTACGAAACGCTCACATGTTTGATATAATATAGTAAAATTTATTATAATTCTTCAAACTCTACCCAATCAATATTATTTCAGAATTATTACTATCGAAAGCCTTAGACAGAACAATTACATATTAAATTTCAAACCTAAGATGGCCAATAATCACTGAGACTTATTTTCACTTAACTTACCATCAGATGTTTAGAAATTACACCTGCTAGTAGCCGTTAGCTAAATATTGATGTCCGTCCATCCATTTAGTGAGGTTTCTTGTAGTTTTTATACACGGTTAAAAGTAAAAATTACCTCTCGGATAGTGTCCTCCGAGCCAGCATAGCCACTGTCGGCGGCTGTCGCCCCGCAGGCAACGACACATTCCTGGACACGCGAGGTGGCACTGAGGTTGCCATTTTTTACAGTTATCACTAAACACTTCCCTTGCACTTTCTGTTCTGTTCACATACTGTTCTGGAGCACTTTTTTATGTCCTCTTGCTTTTACAATTGCAATTGATGTTTATGGGTCACTGATTTGAGTTTCTAGGAAATAATAAGATAAGTAATAATTCGAAATATTTACGTACTTTACGTATGTCAGATTTTGTGCATAAATCTACTAATACGACGAGAATGTTATGTTCTAAAATTGTTTCCTAGTTATAATAAAAGAGAATAGAAATGCCGAAAAAGTTTTTTATAATATTTTAATAGAATAATATTTATTTTCCATCTTGATCATACTTTAACTACCTCTAATATCCTATGCATTATAGAATATTCTCCGCCAAATATATCTCGCGTAAATGGAATCTAAATTACAATGTGATAGGTTCAATAAACAGCCATCAATATATCGTTCTGTCTTTCCGACAATGTAATGGGAGCAGGTGGATGTTTTTGGCATTTTGAAGACGAAATTCCATTATCATTTTATTTATTGTAATTAACATTTATTTTTACAAACTGCTTTGGTCAGATGTTTAAAATTATATATTTTGTTTAAGAATGTGGTCATTCATCATTCATCAACATTGACAAATCGTTTGAATTTGTAAGATTTATCATCATCGCCTATTGTCAAATATTACAAACAAATAATCGAAATCGGTTAATATTTATTTCAGAATATATGAGACCCATTCCTTATATTTGATAGTAGTTGTAAATATTTGACTATAAAACTAAATTTGACATAGCTGTTAGTAGTTGGAGTATGCGATAATTTATTTATCGAAAACCTTTATTATTCCGATTAATGTTTAATAACCGGTTTCCGAACCCTGATTACAAATTCCCTTTTCCTTCTATCAATTTTCGAGCCAATGCGCAGTTCATCACAAAGAAAACGAATCTTTGACTTTAATTTTAATTAACTAGCTGAATATTATAACAAATATTCTTTAGTGCTACTTCCCATACTCGAAGAAACAAAGCAAGTACCTCCAATGCATTTACCATCAATGTCACTAATAACGCTATTTAATACAACTATTGATATCCAATACATATTGCCATACGCGTCGCTTCAATGCTTGCGCGCGAGTCGCTTATAAGACGTCAGCGCTCCAATTATGACCTAAGAGCGATGGTAATTATGCCCTTATATCAAACTTTGAGGAATTGTCGTAAAACTGTAGATGGAGCTTGTTTGTACGTTACAAGATGTTATGGCTATGGTTTTAGAATACTTTGTCTATTTTATTTAAAAAAAATAGTTAAGACTTAGGAAGGAGATCACAATACTCCTTTCGTTTAAGCAGTTGACAATGAAGCATCCATAAATGAAATACATTATGTTAACTTGCAAAAGCAGTGGTAGCTCGGTGGTCAACTCTCTAGAGCGTGAGTCGAATCTGGATTTCTCTGTGATTCTCTGAATTTATTTTTATCACTAGCTCATCGGAAAAACATTGACAGGATCATGAATGATCCGATTATCTTGTTCAAGAGAGAGTCTGATGACAGCAACTCCAACCAATTTCTAATAACCAGAATTGTCGTATTTAGAAGGCATGTAGCGTACTCCAACTAGAAACAAAGCAAAACGCTAAGAGAAGGAACATTCATGAGGTTTGTTTGTTCTTTTTGAGCAACGTGATCTTTTGAACTGCGATATGATTACAAAGGTTGCATATCACTTTAAATATATCCTCGATAGTTTTTTAGTTTGTGTATAGTGATTTACTTGTTTTTATATTTCTGATTAATACCAATCTAAGAGTGTCCGCGCAGGGGTGACTTTTGTCGCCGTGACATTTTTGTCACTCATATGAAATCTTTAGATATGTCATGGATATCTCGAGATAGGTATCCAAAGATTTCATATAGGTGACAAAAAAGCCACGACGACAAAAGTCACCTGTGCGCGCTCAAATCAGATTCGTTCCATTTATTAGTGAATTTTAGCTCACCCAATGAATCCAATCATGATTCTTTTAATCTCATTTCTTTTTCGCTTCTGTTGAGACATTTGAACTAGATGGCGATCGTCTGAAACGTGATTTCTTCGACTCATCTTGACTTTCCATTAACAGATAGATATCAAATATCTTTGAAACAGTATAGCTGTTGAGATTTTCAAATATTTTTCATCGGAATCAGCAATGAAAAACGTGTCGATTGTGATTTAGAAATTGATTGAAAAGGGTCTTCAAGTTTTATTGTTAACGAAAAATTGCCAAAGCTTTTCTTCGCGTTTAAATCGGTAGCCTTTAGGTTTGTATAAATATTTGTTTTTGTCGTTTTTCTTCAATACTTTTTTTACACACTTTTTTTGAGCAAAAGCAACTTGTTTTGAAGCTATTATTGTTTGATGAATTAGTTATATTCGTTAAGACCGAAAAGAAATTAGTTTGGAGACTGATGACTGTGGAATTATAAATATTCATGTTTGCACAACAGTAAGTATATTTTTAATACGTCAAGAGGGCAGACGCACAAACGGTCTCGCTTGTTCAAAACTATCGCATAGTTTTCGCTGGCCCACATACAGTTGCGTATTAACATAATATACGAAGCGTACTGCACTTTCTATAATTTCTCCATGCATGGCTAATTGTTAATTTTAATAACTATAAAACTTAAGTTTAAACTACCGGTTTTGGGGTAAAATAGTTGAAACTTTTAGTAGAAGTTTCGCGAGTCTCTCGATTGAGTTAAATTTTTGTTATTTTGTGTTTAGTAAAATTATTTACAAAATTTTAAATTGTCTATGGAAACATGGGTTGGGCAGACCGCGCCGCGTTTTCCTGTCGCCTGCGCTGTCTGTCTTTAGCTAATCTCCGAAACAAGGGATTTTGACACGATTTGCAGTAACAGACTATACGAGGAAGATTATAGACGACGATAGACAAGGAAGATTTGAGTAAGTATTAACTACCACCCGTGCGAAAACGAGAGGAGTCAGATAAAGAAAAATGAAGAAGAAGAAATGTCAAAAACCGTTTTGATACCAACAGCAATACTAAGTAGGTCTTAGACTAATAACTCAAAAATACCTGTGTAAATAACGGAAGTCGTTTAACCTGTAATTAAATACTAACACAGAGACCTATAATCACTGAGATAAAAATAACAAGAAACACCAATTATGTATAATAGGGATTCTTAGAAAAATACTTTTTTTATTTTTTTCTTTTTAGTTGGAAAAACAGGATAGCAAAAAAACTTAGGTTCCAATCCAACCTGTTATTGTAAAATATCATTTTCTTAAAACATATTAAGTTAAATAGACCATACACAGTAATTACAGTAGTCTCTTCCGTTAAGAAAAACAAATGAGAAAGTTTTAAAAACCTTAACAGCGCATAAAAGCCGTTTCCTTCGATTTTCCTCTCAATATTCACACACTTTTCTCACTTTCCCTACGTCAAACAATAGATAATCATCCTATCGATAAACATAATCAATTCAAACCATTACCGCGCAAAATTCGTTTAAAGTTCACAAAAAAGAAAACAGTTTTATAATTTTCCGTCTTTTCTACAAAGATAATACACACGACCGAGCACCGCGCCGCGACCTTTGCGACTGGCGTAATGCAAGAGGGTGTCTCAGACAGGAGTGACTGATATTAGCTAAAGCTAAGTTGTATTGCGAAGGTAGGTGAGTTCAATAGATGACATAAGTTAGGTCATGTTAAGCTTTATAAGACAAGGTCCTATTTTGTAACCAGAAAAAACTAATAGTGCCTAATTCGCGAACAGTGTGCAATTCCAAGCGACTTAAAGAAATTACGTAATGTTTTATTTAAACGCAGACTCATGATACGTTTTAGAGAGAAGAATTTCTATAAAATTTGTGACATTTTCAATTAAAAATATTACATTAGGACATAATTTAATTGCTTTCAATTTTCATTTTATTTATGACATTACACAAGTGACTTGACTCGACTTCATTAATTAATTATTTTTTGACATTGTGAAATTTTTTAAGTTTGCTAGATGGTGTTACACTAGTTTTAATATTTGCATGTCACATCAAAAGATAAGGCCCTATCACTACATTGTAAAACCACTGTAAAAAATATACATTTCATTTAAATACTTATGGTTTGTATAGGAAAATGATCGTAATAATTTTGTTTTTTTCCATAGTAAAGCCGTTTGGAGTAGTCAAACCATCTTCGAAAAATTAAAATCAATTACGATATTGTGTGGTAACCTTACTAAGACTTGCATAAAGACAGTAAACTAATTCCATTATTAACATACCTAATTAATTTATTACTACTTGGTCCGATGAGGAACTTAAACAAGACCCAATCTAACTTTTACTTTAGATCATCAGTCCATCGAGATATTTGCAAATTCGGGGTCTCTACTCAAACCCTCGGCCTGCCCCGCATTTCATGTTAGAGATTCATAAAATTATATATGCGCCAGACAACATTACAATTCAATCAGTCAATATACTTGACAGGGGCGTCTCCTAGCACACCCAGACTCGAACCACAAAAAAAAGGTTTCAATTGACCTAAACCGGGATACCTAAACCGGGATTCAACTCCGGGAGCTATTGCGTACAATGCTACAAATCCCAAAATGAATCTGTTAGCCCACCGGCAGAATTTTTGATATACCTTTTTCATAAACTACCTACCAACAATGAAATAAACATTAAGCTTTTCTAGTTGCGCAATTATTATGCGAATAAATTCACCGTTTGGGCAGTCAGGGTTGATAATAAAACGTACGTTGGCTTGGACAAATAAGCGAGACGGCTAGTTATTTGGATTAGATCGTTCATTGCGCTAGTATTTTTAGATTACCGTATTTCTTAATGGGCAGGTCGCGTATTGGGATGGTTGCTTTATTGATAACTAGCTTTTGCCCGCGACTTCGTCTGCGTTGATCTTACAATAAAAAGTGCCTATTCTATGTGTTACTTCAGGCCATGCAGTCTATCTGTATGCCAAGTAGTTTTTGCGTGAAAGAGTAACAATCGTCTACTTATACATAAATATATTCGCGTTTATAATGTTTGTAAAGAAGTAAGAATCTGGCTAGTCAAATATTAGCTGGCTGGCAATTTTAGGACTACCAAAATTTTCTCGATTTTTCGAGCTGTGAATTTTGTTTACTGATTTATGTTAAACAATGTTGAGATACGATACGACAAAAACGAACTAGATTTCTATGAAAATATTACTTATACAGGATGTAACGAAAAGGTGAAATAAAACTTTAAGGGGTTATTCTACAGCTAAATTACATCAAAAAAAAAAAAACACTTTCCCATACTAAAACGCGACCAGCTGGCATCAGTTTGTATGGAAACGTCAATTTTTTTTTTGAGATTTCGATGTTGGTCCCATAGAAAAAGTTGATGTAATTTAGCCGTAGAATAACCCCTTAAAGTTTTATTTCACCTTTTTGTTACACTCTGTATACGCAAAAACCTGCATCTGTTCCCCTAAGAAAGTTACATATTTACATCATTTGAAAATCCGGAATAATAAGCTTTCAGTGCCGAATTTTAGATTGCATAAAGAGAGCAATTCGGTTATGGAAATATGTAATAGCTTTTTTACCAAATTACTAGTCTTTTTTTTTAACTAATGTTATTTTATATTTCTATTAATGATTTAAATGATACAATGCGTAAAATGAAAAACTGCCCTGCTCACGACAGTCACGTATTTTGTCGTAAAAATACCTACCTATTTAAAAAGGCAAACAATAGTTACAGAGTTTCTTGCACTGCTTCTTCTCGGCGCTAAACTACAATATTGTCCCAAGGCAGTGGTAGAGTAAAAAAGTGTAAGGGCTTAAGCCTATTTTCAGAAATAAATTGGTTTTTATTGGAAGGCCGAAGCTGACGGCAAATGATTTGCCGAGCTAAAACAAAGCTAGGACACTAATCGGCGACATTCTACAGTCTTTAGATCACAATTTAGCTACCTAATCTAATTCCAACGACACTAATCCATGGAAAAATTCAGTCCTTAATTAGTGCGTCCACACAGGCGGAGTTTTCCGCCACACCCACGGCAAACATGGGCTAGACGTGTTTCTTTGCGGGCTTTACAGTTATTGCTCCATACGAGTGCCTTGTGTGTTCGCTGGACGAAAACACATTTGTCTAGCTAGCACAAATGGTGGAAAATTTCGCATAGTGTGCTAGCTATTTTCGGAGACATTTAAAAACCATGTGTAGGTTTTTTTAAGGAAATGTATACTTATTTGACTGCAACCCCACTTGTACTTACATGGGCCTATTCAGGTATCGACAATTTGTGCAAATAATAGAAAACTGTAAATATCCCCTGAATTAAGGTAAAGTATAATATGCCTTTATAAGATTTCGCAAGAAGGCGCTGATGCCCGTCTCGTGCTACAGGAATTAGTCGCCTCTTTACGGCTCTTCGTGCGAAATCTTATAAAAAAACCGCGCTTTCCAAACCCTGCCAAGCGTGGCGAGTATTGGCAATCCCCCCCCGATGAAAATCATTGGGGGAGGCCTTTGTTTAGCAGTGGACGTCCTATGAGAGCAGAGGCCTCATAGTAGACTTGGGGTGGTTTGGGCCATACTCCACCTCGCGGGCCCAGTGCGGATTGGTGGAGGGACTGTTATAAGCCCAGTGACTTAACCTTACTGTCAGATGTTATTAAGCCACTCTTAAGGCTTCGGACTAGGCTTCACGACTAGTATCAAGCGCTATTAGCTAGCACCAACTTTTAACGTGCCGAAGCACGGAGATGCTTGTGATAAATGACACTAAATATGGTTGGAATCAATATAAGCATTATTAAAATATCATGTACGTAAACCTTGGACATCAATATTTTTGCCACACTAACACATCACGCCCAAGGCCTTCCTTATTTAGATAATATCATCAATGTGGACTGTTAATACCAAATATCTTGACTACTCTACAAGCCAAGGCTACAACCTACATAATAACAGAGAATTGGACCAGGAGAGTCATAATTATTTATTTATTTATTACAGGAAAACCAGGGTTTACAGATTATAAAAAATATAACAAAATAGCAACTATTAAAACTATTTATAGGTCTTCACAAGTAGTGACGAGCTAGAAATTAAAAATCATAGCGAAGCATAACTAACAACTTCAAGAATGAACAGACGCACAAAACGTATTAATAATGTAATTAATGTAACAAAATGAAAATCCAATACTGGCTGTCTGCTTTGTCACCAAGAAAATGTATTCTGTACTTAAGAGCTGTGGATTTTGTAAAAAATAAAATAAAAATAATAATAAAATATAAAAAGCTCGCTTAACTGTCGCCTCGCCGCACCAACAGTAGTGTGGTGAAGGTCAAACTTGCCATCTAGAACAACTTCATTCAACCTGCGACCAGCACGCCAGAGGTAACTATTTTGCCTTAACTATTGGGAGATTAACCCTTACATAACGCGCCGACCTAATTGGCATGGTGGCGGAGTAATTCGCCTTAAACTTAATGGGTTCCGGGTTTGATTCCAAGTTCGAAATAATTTAGAAAACCTTTTTTTTATTATTTTCTCGAGTCTGGGTGGGCTGGGATTCGACTTAAACAAAATTTATGATGGTAACACAAGGATGTTAATTATTTACATCGAGGCCCTGACAATTAGTGCGTTATCTGGTGCATATTTAAAAATATTCATTTATTTATTACCAGAAAAAAAAAACACCATGTATACCACATATGGAAACCCACTCGTTATTACACAGGTGGGTCACCCAAGGTTACCAGCCCTACGCCCCATTCTTGACCTTAATTCGCCCGGGCGGGGACAGATATGGGGCAGTCTATGACAGTGGGGTTATTTTTGTTGCGATTGTCTGTAATAATGATAAATATGGGAATTTAACTATCTTTTTATAGCTAATCATAAACTCATATTAAATTAAACCACACCTTTCGAAATATACGAGTCGTGATTGATTAAACAATAATTTCTTTGTCATAATCTACTAGCAACTTGCTTCGTATATGCGGGTGAAATGAGATAATGGTTACCACTACAATTGGGATGTGGACACCTTTCACGGTTAATTCGAAAACACATTATCTTCGAAATAACATCATATTTATGACTTTCTTTCATTTTTAGGGTTCTGTACTTTAAAATGAAAAAAATGGAACCCTTTGTTATCCGTCTGTCTATCCGTATGTCTGTCAAGACCTGAGTAGAAATTAAAACACATACTCAAGTCTATAGTCCCTTGAAGCTGAAAAAAAACAAACTTCTAAGTTAACGTAATAAAAAAAATAAAAACCGACTTCAAAAAACTAAAACGCTAAAAATAATCTTAACACTTAAGTACCTAATCAGTTACTTTTGGAGTCGGTGCAAACGAAAACATTGGTCTCTCAATGACTGGCACCGACTCCAAAAGTAACTGATTAGGTACTTAAGTGTTAAGATTATTTTTAGCGTTTTAGTTTTTTGAAGTTGGTTTTTATTTTTTTTATAAAATTAACTTATTTCATCCATTTTAGTGATAAATCCTAATCAAAACAAATCTTACGAGTGCAAACATAATTTAACTGCTGAACACCGATTTCATTTCCTATTTTTCCACCCTTAGGGGTGAAATTTTTTCCAAAAAATTTTATTATAGTATCTTTGAAGTATAAGCTATTCATTAAAAAAAGAATCATCAAAATCGGTCCACATTTGGCAGAGATATAGGTAAGATAGATACTAAAATCAGTTGGCGTGGTACGGAGTTTATGCAATGTTTGATGATTTTCTTACAGATCCCATCATCAGAATTTAACCAAATTTATATGGGACCATTCTGAAAGTATTACCTTTCAAACAAAAAAAAAATTATCGAAATCGGTCAACGCAGTAATGAATGATCGCGGAACATACATAAAAAAAAAAAAAAAAAAAAGATACCGACGAATTGAGAACCTCCTCCTTTTTTGAAGTCGGTTGAAAAATACGGCCATTTGTGCAGACAACCGCAGGTTAACCTACCCAAAAGTTAAAGGTCATTGAATTGATTTTCAACTTTATGTCGAACACGTAGAGATCAATATCAACTGAGAAAATTTGACGTTTTGTGGTAGGTTGACGTGCTGTTGTCTGCACATTAAAGATTTCCATATGTCAGTTTGTTTAAGACTGATGCGGTGGAATGTTTCAAGGCAATTTCAGGTAATATCTTGATAAGAACTTTGCAAGTGGCGCTAAAAGTGTTATCGCGCCCACTTCGGACTCCAAAGACGTCAGAAACCACCATGACCTCAGTACACTAGCACTCGCATCCACGGCGTACGTCACTGTGCCCAGTGCAGATGCCGTGGGGCCCATAACTAGTCGCGTTATGGGTGTACCGCCGTGCCCTGCGACGTCAGCGTCTTGGTGTACTTATGGGAAATTTTCCTATACTCAAATATGGTTTTTGTTAGCCTTCCAGTTTGCTACTCACACTCGTTTCGGGAGAGCGAATTGCAATAGTGATCATAAATCAAAATACGTTTTCGCCAATTTTTTATTGTGTGATGGTACATGTATTCTAAAATTGTCTATGGATGATATGTTTGACAGATTTTTAAAGTCACGTTTGTTAAATTATAGTCTGTCTCAAGAGAAAGAGACAGAAGTATTTTTGAAAGTATAAGGGGAGTTCAAAAACTATGTAAATGTTAAAGTTAAAAAAAACATTTAACCTAACAAGTTGCTGGATTAAAGAAGGTATTTATTATGAATACTATTTATATTATGGCTTAGTATTAAGTTAGCAACACATGTATGGTTTCAGGTCTAAGGTATAAGGTTTGAAAGAGGTAAGGTGATTGTCTTTCTAGAACTAAATATACACTGCCCGTATGATGGATTTTTGACGGATTATGTAATTTTATTTGCATGTCAATGATAGATAATACATTGACCTTTTTATCATTCAAACTCTTCTGCGAATTGAGATAATTTCGGAACTTTGTATAGTTTGTATGATTTACTGGACTTCAATTGCAATAAGCATTTATCATAATATTGTATCTACATATTCTTAAATTTGATAATTATTAACAGTTAATATAACAGTTAGTCTAACATTTGTTGTTAAGTACATATCGTTAGAATACGCTACGCTTACTAAATCTATGTAAATATCTATGCAATGCTTTCTTATTATTTCTTATTAAGTAATTTTTATTTTCTTTTTTGTCATTCCACTCACAAAATTACTGGCAGACAATGGCACGTGGTAGAAGTCCATATTTTTTACTTTTGTATTTTAATCTTTGCAACAATATTATTACATAAAAAAGAGCCAAAAAAGAGGAATAGATTTTAAATTTTGCCAAAAAAATACGCATGAGCTGTTATAGCATCTGAAGAAAAGAGATGATAGGAACTAAAGCATAATTCCCATACAAGGTCCCAAGCAAATCCAATGATCCCTGAACCAAATTGCCTTGTAATATCATTTTCCTACCCTGTTTAGCGTTATATTGACTTACTAACGCGTTATAGCAATGGATATAGACGCAGTAGGACTACTCAGCAAAAATTGGCTTCAACTGATTACGTTGATTTAGAAGCTTGATTGTTTGCACCTCCAAGTTCCACGCAGTAGAACTTAATATTTGAAATGAATTTTAACTTTACCCGTTCCATTAAGAAAAGTATCTTTAAAGATGAATTATGATCCTTTTAAAAATATTAGAGAGACCTCTTTTTTTCCTTCTAAGAAACGAAACCATATACAGCACGTAAAATGCCCATAGATACGGATAGCCAACTAGATAGATACTGATATAAAAATGCTCATTTATTTCTACGATTGACCAGTCATTGTGCCCCTAATTATCTATGTTAAAAATAATGATTTAAAAAAAACTATTAATAACTCGCCATATTGCTTTTATTATAATAACACATAGCCTATGTCACCCGGGAGAACGTAGGGATTCTAACGATACAATTTACATCAAAATCGTTTAAGGCTTTTAGTTAAGGTGGATCAAAGAAACTTATATATACATGAACCCTAAAAACGTTACACTCCTTTTGGGCAGTCGTGTAAAAAGAATAACATACAGGCTACATAATAGTTATTTATTCAGTAGGTAAATAGCTGTCAAACATAGCATGTATTACAATTAATATATCTTCCAGCACAGTATTTTTTTTTATTAAAAATCACAACAGTAGTAAGCACATGTCGCTTTCACATTATGATAAAAGATATTTATGCATTTCTGTATATTTTATAATATTGGCATCGAGCAATTGATTTTAAATGACAAAATTAAATTTTAAAAAAATAGTGACAAATTTTTATATTCGCATATGATTCAAGCAACTTATAAAGTATAGTATTCTTCTTTCAGCTCTGTAAATATTTATAGCATTCTAGATTTTTTTGGACGGCCTATATTTAACTCCAAGAGTAGCACTCACTTTGCTCAACCGACAGATAAGCCTACGGTATATCTACTTCTACTGTGGCGTCAGGTCCTTAGAATAATATTAACATAATATTTTACCCGCATATTACAATAAAATGCCTCAGCCAGCTGACTGGGATAGACTAAAAAGGGCAGAGTGTTATACTTTTTTTTAAGAATATTTATCACAAACAATTGATTTTGGCTTTTTAATAATAGTAAAGTCTGGCTTGGACGTTGGTATTTGTTTGTTGGTTGGTAGTTGGTAAACATATAGAGCAACTAGCTTTTAGCCCGCGACTTTGTCTGCGTTGACCTTACCCGCATAAAAAGTATTCTATGTGTTAATCCAGGCCATGGTCTATCAGTATGCCAAATTTCATTAAAATCCATTCAGTAGTTTTTCCATGACAGAGTAACAAAGATCCATACATCCATTCTCACGAACTTTCATATTAATAATATTAGTAGGAATATTCTAAATCAATATAGTGTGGCAATGATTAAACCAAAATACTTTCTATGAAAAGTTACCGTCGAGAGGAAATTTGCCTGAAATAGGTACGTAGAAGAATTAGCGCTACAATTAAATACATTGTAGCTCATAATAATAATAAATCCTATGCACTGATATAATAAACATTGTATTTGATTTATGGATACTATTTAAGCTACAGAATGTTGTTATTTGTTAAAGACACTCATCAGAAGACACGAATTAAAATAAAACTAATGTCTCTTAAAAAATCAATCAATAATCAAATATAAATACATAATTTAACTACGTAAATCCATATTCTCCCGTTCAGTTCAATCATACAGTACTTATTTATAAACCTATTTACAGATCAACAGCAAAGGCCGAAGGTACCCATAAAGCATATACACATATAAACATAAAATCGTAATATAAACAATGAAATTGAAAGGACATGCACGCGCCGAGCGTTACCGAAATAAAACGCGGAATGGGTCAATGATGTACGGTAGCCAGCCATCTGGCAAACAGAAACAAATTTCATACATACGGATATTTTAACTAAATCATTCAATATTTGCCGGCAAGCATAGCGTAGGACGCCGACCCACCCACAAGGTGGACAGACGACCTGGTAAAGGTTGCAGGAAGACGCTGGATGCAGGCCGCTTCCAACTGGCCAATCTGGAAGTCAATGGGGGAGGCCTATGTTCAGCAGTGGACGACCTACGGCTGAAATGATGATGGTCAAAACGATTAATCCTTTATAAGAAACCCGTTTTGTGATGCAAGTCCCTCACATAGTAAACAATTAATGTACAATAGGGAATATGCACGAAAATAATATATTGTTTTTATTATATTTATAAGAAATCTACAAAACTGTTATAAGATCTGCTTTACTACATGGCTCTGAATGCTGGGCCATTGAAAAGGTAGATGAAAAGCGATTGCATGCAGCAGAAATGAGAATGTTAATGTGTGGGGTGACGAGAATGGACAAGATAAGGAATGAATATATTAGAAGAAGTATGAAAGTAGCACCTGTAGCAGAAAAGATGAAAGGACACTGTTTGTCTTGGTATGGACATGTGATGAGAAGCGAAGAGGAGCACTTAACCAGGAGAGTGATGGATATTAGTATTGATGGGTGGAAGATAAGTAGAGGACGACCTAAGAAGAGATGGACGATTGTGTGAGGAGCGATATGACCGAGAAGGGAGTAAATGACTCAATGACGAGTGACCGGATTGCATGGAAGAGAAAGACATACTGCGCCGACCCTAGATGACCTGGGAACAGGGCAGGCGAATGATGATGATGATAATAGTGCTAATAGTAAAAACAAATTTGATTTTAGGTAGAAAATAACCGTAATATAGTTATTAGAAATTGATTGAGATAAACTTATCTCTTTCTAAAACAACTTATACAATGAAAAATGTACGGCGGACGTGTTGCGTCACGCTACATATAGGATCTCCTTGTCTAGCACGCGACTTTAATGGGTTGTAAGTCAGGTATTTATCAATATTTATCGAAAATTCTTTGTTTTATTAGTTATAACCGTGTACTATTTATTTTAAGACTAAATTAAAATATACGCATATTCCCTATTATTAAGAGTAGAGTATATTACCATTTATAGCGTGTGTCTACATACTTCTGGTTGTAAAAAGCCTCCCCACGCTTTATTGTCGTTCATCTTATTATAGAGGATATACTTTAACCAATTCTATTTTCACCATAATTCAACGATACGGCACAAAAATAAAGAATAGCAACGCAAACTAATAATTTTATTGCAAAACGCTAGTAAAATATCTCAATGATGACATCTCAAGTTCAAGAACATTTTACGATACATACTTCCCGAAACAAACCCACGAAAAAATTCGCGAAACCAATTAATCCCGAACGCGCGTGTGCGCGGGCGCACGTCAAAGTGACAGCTGTCAAAACTCGAACACGGCCGCGCGGCGGAAGTCTTAGCGAAAACTCAATTAGCGCGCGCGCAGTTTCATAGCTATTGCTGTAATACTCGCATTAACTGTAGAGTTGTTTGGTTTGTCGGATGTGAGTCCGTAAACATCTCATGGTCCATGTGTGGGATTTTGTTCCGTTAAATTCTGTACTGTGATACAGGATGGAGAATTTACTTACGAAACAATTGATGAATACTTATCTAAGTACAATTTTTTGTATAGTTAAATAAAAATTATGAACAAAAGTAGAAAAGTGCAAGGCTGTGAAAATATGAAAACAATAGCTGCTCTTTATAAACTAAAATAAGGGATCTAGATCGATAATGACATGAATCATGTCAGAGGAAGCCAGCAACTAGTAAATATACACAAAACGTAAAAAGATCAAAATAAAATAATTGCTCAAGGCGAAGTCAAAGATAACCATTACAATAATAACCGAAATCAACATTCCGATTCAATTAACCACGAAAAATAGACGCAGACGTCGTAATAATACAAGCCAAAATATTTGTGAGGAAGTAAGTCGTAATCCATGAAAACATCGCAACCGTTAAACAGCTGGGGACGATCAAAGAATTTGAAATAAAAATAATATAGACGGGTAAATCAAACTAATAAAATTTAGGCAGCGAAAGAAAAAACATAGACGTCGCGCTTTGTACAATAGTTTCGGAATTCGCATCCCAATATTTCAAAACTCAGCCCAACGCACACTAAAATAAAGAAGACATTATCGGGTAAATATTTTTTTCTCGAAAGCATCTTCACTATAACAAGATCATGATTAAGTAAGAAAACTAGATCACATGCTCTATACTGAAGCCAAAATCTACCTAGGCGATATTGCTGAAACATCGGTTGAATTTCCTTTCTGCGATGCATTCTGTATAAAGGGTTACATTTCAAGGTAGTGCCAAATTTTAAAAATAAGGTCTATGGAAATATATGTAAATACTAATTAATCGTAATTAGTTTCAGTCGTCGTATTTCCGGAGTAAAATATACTCATTTTTTTCCGAACAGAAAAAAAAACAGCGAGATGCGCCGTCATTCATCAGAGAGCACAGGCGTACGCTGACGCCGCTCCAACAAGAACCTCATGCAGTGCAATTCAATCGAGTAATCGTAAATTTTCTACGTATTCTCTTTTTCAAATGCAAGAATGGAAGAATTAAGAATGACAAAAAAAATTGTTTGTTTTCTCGTAGTCGATTTAGTTACTGATTCTGAGTGGTTTCTGAAAAATTGGCACTACCGTGAAATGTAACCCTGTATATCCAGACATCAGAATTTCCGACAAGTCAACCATCCGGACACATCAGGGGTATAACATTCTTTATAACACACCATAAAATTGTTTATCTACATTTTTACTCTTCTATTTACTTTACTCTTCTATTTTTTTGTTCAATTGTAAAGTTTGGGAGTCCAAAATCTGGTTTGAATCTATCATCATGAAGATAAAAACTTTGAGACTAGTGTAACAAATAACTACAATAAATTAGACTAATAGCCATTGAATTGATGGCTAAACCATTCGTTCGAAACGAATAAAAATAAGTGAATCCGAGAACGAAAGATTTATAACCCAATAAAAACTATTCCAACGTTTACGGAAAGTTTTACGGAGACAAAAGTGTAATTAACCACAGTAAAAAATTGCCAATTTGACATACATTTAATTAAAATTCCCTAGGCAAGAGACGAAATATAAAAACGATTTAGATGCTGCTTGTCCGGGGATTATAAAGGCTTTCTTTACCCCAAATGTATTAAGCAAAATGAAACTTATTTATTTAGCAACAACAATACACAAATTAACAATCACAAAACTCACAAACAAGCAGTCACTCAATTAAATTTTAAGGCTTTTTTGATATATATTTTTTTTGTTTACTATAAATACAGAAAGAACACAGAAAAATATGACTAAGCAATAAATATTCTGGCTACTGCTCCGTTCAGTGACATCTTGGCTCCAGTGACCCAGTGCCGCTATTTCCGACTGTCGTGATGAAACCGCGACCGTTTTCTTACAAGCCATCCGACACGGTGCAAACTGTGACAGCACGATAACAGTGGGCGGCGATGGGCTTACAAATGGTGAGGATGAAACAAATACTGACATTTGTGACGATGTAAATGATTATTTTGATAGTTTTGTTGCCACTAACAAAAGATATGATATAAATAATGACATTAGTGTCGATTTTAATGGTCGTGCTGTTTCTGATAGCAAAAATGTTTTGAAAGATGAAACAAACATTATTTGTTAAGTTTTTAATAGCTTTGGTGCTTTTTATTATCCAAGTGTAAGGTTAGGCACATTATAATATGAGAAATGTTTAGTCAAACTTAGGATTTTTATGAAGGGATAGGTAAGAATTTGACCTCAATCATACCTGATGTTAAGTGTAAATTTAGTCCAGGATTTAATGTGAAGTTTACGTTTGGGCAAAATGATTTATAGTTACGATGGCTAAATATAAATTACAGGAATCTTCGCAAAGCTGTGAAACATTCATGACTCGTTTATTCCATATATCTGTTTTATGTATCTATTTATAACACCTGTGTAACATTATAGAATGCAATAAATATATTGAATTGAATTGAATTGATATACTTTTGCACATAAATCACAAAGTATTCCTTAAAAGTTCCAACTAGGATATTTCACACTCTATCACTTGCATTTGGTATTACTCATCTATTGTTTGTGATATTTCTATTTCCATTTATGCTCCGTTGATTAGGGCTAAAAACAAATATCCCTCAAAAGTTGCGCACTCCTGACTCCATTCACACCCCACTCCATTCAGTCCAGCACTCGACTGGGTTATTTTCCACTCGCCCCTGTCAATCAATCGGGCTATCTGTTATCGTAAGTGGGGTTTAGCACTGCCTTCGCTTAATTGACGATAGTGTGTCGATAGCATTTATTTTTTCAGACAGATTCAATCAGCACATGGATACAGGTTGGGGAAAATTTGGAACTAGGTTAACAAAAGTTGCTTCACAGTACAGTACCGATGCTAATGATACAATGTTAATATCAGCGTTCCTGTTACTTATTCACTTATTTTCATTATTCTCGTTAATCTGATAAAATCAAATTAACACAGTAGTGCTATCACCATTAAATGTGAAAATGTATTTTTTTAAAAATGGAAACTGAAATTTTCCAGTCACTAAACTAGTAACTTGCGGCAAAAGTCAGTCGTCGTGTGATAATTTTTTGTTTCTATCATCATGTCATCATCATCAAGGTATATCCAACCGATCTTCCTAAATATTGTCTCACATCCTACAACTGTTGCATCAGCTCAACACTAACGAACGTTCGACCTTAAAAAGTCATAACCCATGGCTGTTATTGGTTCTCAGCATGGGGTCGTGACCTAATTTCCACTCCCGTCAGGCTTTTTCCACGGACTGCATTAACAGACAGTCTTGTCTGTTTGTTTATAGTTTGTGTGTTTTTCTTCAGACGCGATGGTTAGGGTTACGTTTCGAAATAAAAAATAAGCATTTTATTTGAACATGACATTCATTCATGATCTTCCTAATGACGTTCAATATTCGGCAACGAGCATGCTTCGCGCTCTAGACTCCAAAGTCTGCGGTCACGGGTTTGAATTTAGCAAGTAGCAAGTATTTTGCACAAACTTTTCTACCTAAGTCATGGATGTCATATAATGTATTTAAGTATATTCATCCGTTATATAGCCGATATACTATAAATTCTGATCAATTAAGAGCTAGCTATTGGTTGAACAAAAATCTGAACTAAACACATAAAGAAACCTTAATTGATATTCGATTTAAGTTGAAAGCTCTCAAATTTTGGATGTGGGCATTGAAGGGTCGGAGCGTAGACTTCATTGGACGGGATTTCTCTAATTTGATGCTTAATGCCTTTACGCATTACGTAATCACAGCGACATTATTGAATGACTTTTCTTTTGGTGATAATAATGAAGGCTTCATTAACTCACACGTCATAAAAGGATAAAAATTTTGGTTTTGTACGGAATTTAAATCCATGGGATATACTATCAAGTAAACTAGTTTAAATTTACCTAATGAGTAAATTTGATCTCCTTACACATAGAAGAAAACACATTTGTATTGGAAGAAAACATAAAGAACCATTAGGACACTAATACATCTTACGCTTGTCTATTTTAAGTTCGTTGATTCAACTGTTTTTCTGATTCAAATGTTTTCGTGCTGTAGCATAATCAATTGCCATTCCGCTATGTGAAAAGATTTTTTTTGTTGCATGAATTCTAAAAATACCTTTTAATTGAGCGGTTCTGAAGAAACGTTGCCTTGAAATTGAAAAGTTCTATATCAATATTTACATGTTACTAATAATGAATCAGGTCAAATCTATTTTCAGAAATATAGGAAGTAATTTAATAAAGGATTATAGCACTGAAGATAACCCAACAATAGAGCTATTGATTCCAAAATCATGTAAAAATAAGACAACACAAAATTAAACAGACAATAAATAATTTGATGTTCAAAACGCGAAAGATATACGCACGAAAACTAGTTACTGGCATTTCAGGTCAAAACTCGAATTATAAACTAAATATATTGGATCAGTTATTAATAGAGATTAGGGCACATGACAAATATACAGAATATTTTTTTTAAAGAATTTACTCTTATCTCTACTACTCTACGTGGAAAATCGACATAGAGAAGACAAATAGGATATTCGTTAATTCGGGTGCAATGCAACGAACTATGCCACAAATTATCATCAGGGTTTCTAATCAAATCAAATCATTTATTTGTGAAAATGTGGGTAACAATAAGGTGACAAACATGGAGCAAAGCACAAACACATCACTGGCTTACAAATTTCTTATATAAAATTAAACTGTCATAAATCATACAATGTCCCTAGCAAAATGTCAAAACGAATAGAAACAAAATGTCAAAAAATCAATGAAATCAATATCAAACAAAGTACATAACAAATCGACACCAAATTGTGATTACTTACATTTGTCTTGCAAGTACTCAGAGACTGAATAATAACACTTGTCCACTAACCATTTAAATAATTGAATTTTAAATTTACTACTAGGCAGTTTAGCAATTTGCGATGGTATATTGTTATATAACCAATCAGTATCATTGATACGAAGAAAAGAACAGCTATATGTTGACACGGGGCTGGCGGATCTTAAAAGTAAAGTATAACTTTTGAGAGGCCATTTTCTTAACAGTACCAACCAAGACACTCAAGAAAACCTAATTAGGGTTACCAATAAGGTTGTTTTCACTGATTGTAGGCTACCTGAAGCTATCATAGAAGAAATAAGTATGCTACTAGCAGTATAAGTAAGAGTTTATAACATTTTTAAAAAAAATTAGCACAGTAATTCTGATTTGTATCAAAAACTACGTAACTTGAAATAAGTTTTGAAACGACAAGATAAAAATTCGCCACGTTAGTCAATACGGGTCTTGCTTTAATAGATTTTGGGGAGTGGATAACCATGTTTACATTCAGTTATGAGATAAACAAATTGTTTGTGAATAAAAAGGAGAAGTTATAGGAATTCCTTGGGTGGGAGCATCGCTCGCGCGCGTCAGTAGAGTAGCTCGAGTGACATTATTTCTCAATAAAATTAAAACTGCTGGTGTAAACGGGGAGACGACGCGGATAAGACCATTTCATAAATTGATGTCCATTTAAGATACAGTTACATTCAGTTCAAACTCAAACACAAACTCAAATCGTTTATCGCAATCGTGTAATTTAAAATTACACCCAGATAAATATTTTCTTTCAATTGATATGTATCAGTTAGTTAAATAATATGAAATTAATATGGTGCCTGAATTGGACACCGTCTCGTTAACGAGCAACCTTAGACATTAAGAAAAAATGCTGTCTTGAAAAGCAATATTAATTTATTAGATTTTTGTCAATAACTTACGAGGAGGTAAATGTAGTAAATACTACAAGGCGTATTTTTAAGAAGTGATGAAAAGAAAGCATGACAGTTATTTGCCACTAGTAGATAGAGACTATCAGGGGTAAAGAACACAATCTTATTGTTACTCGAAGTTATGATATCGTCACCCTCTGTCCAAGAATGGGTGTGAATACATTACACTTCAGGTTAAAATATATGCTAATGAAATAGACCAATCGCTGTTTCGTGTTAATCATAGTTATTAACAATTAAAAACCTTTCCGCTACAGTTTATGCCTTTCACATGATTACACGTAAGGCTGGCGCTTGTCCAATAACAGCCAACGAGTGCACTGAGTTTGAAGCGTAGGAATTTTCATTTTTTATCGCTTAAAAACATTGCAATGTTGCCCTTAGTAGAGACACCTACCTAAACTCTGAAATCGTCTTTGGGCTATAAAATAACACGTGGTAAGAATTCGATTTAGATTTTTAGTATGTCTGGTGTTTACTTAAACTCAGTGTTTTTCTTAATATGTGTGTTATATGTAGATATATAAGAAATCTTGTTTTCGTTCATCGCCAGTAGCCAGTGCGCAGTAAGAAGCAGAGAAAAGTAAACTTAATACGTCCATTTCTATATGAATGACAATAAACTTGCAACGAAATTATTTCTTTCGAACACTTGCAACTTGAAGTTACAGAATATTCTACCGCACAAAGTTTTAGTTTGGTTATGTAGGAGAAATTAACACGACTGCTGTACAGTTAACATATACACCGAATAATGTAGCCTAAGCTATATAATATTAACTTTACCACCATTCAAACAGACATTGCAATGGAGACACTTCCGATAGGATCGGGGTCCGCTTCTATCTGTGAGAGTTTGCTTTTGTTCTTGCGTTTTCCTCTATATGTATACAGACAGAGATGTATGGGGCACACAATACACCTCTGGGACTAGAGGGGGTAAGCTAGAACAGTCAGTTCTTAAATAAACCTTAATGTTATTGGTTTAAAAACTAACAGCTGTATTATTAGCATACAATTTTAGACCGTAATGAACTTAGTTTACAAACCAAGCCTTTTGTTTTTCAGGCTGGCGAGGCGGGAATTATTGCAGTAAACATAATGTCACTTTACTGTAGTACTGTACTGTATTTTAACTTCATTTAATCGCCCGAATCGACAAATTCACACTGATAAATCCGTCAATAAGATATCATGAGGCAAGTTAAAACATTATTGGTCAGCGTTGCTTGTAGTTTTTACTGATTACAAAGCCAAGACGATACTCATTTCGTAAGATAGTAGTATCCTATTTGATTTCTACGATACAGAATACTTTTGCAGCAAGCAATGGTTCGAATCCCGCAACGGGCAAATGCTTGTGCGATGAGCAGTGAGCACGAAAAGTTGTACTAGAGTGGTGAATATCATTTAGGTTTGTCTGTCCGATATCTAGTCGCCTTAGGTAACGTTCTACTTAGGTTAGGGCTAGATATTTGGTGCGATTGTTGGAAGAATTTATTTGTTTTTATTTATACAGTGTAACATTTAGAGGTAGTGCAAAATTTTAAAAAATAAAGTCCATAGAACAATATAAAAATACAAATTTATCGTAACTACATTCAGTCGTCGTATTTCTGGAATAAAATATACCTCAAATTTTCCGAAAAAAAAAGAGAAAACGCGAGATGCGCCGTCATTCATCAAAGATCACAGGCGTACGCCGACGCCTCTCCAACAAGAACCTCATGCAGTGCACATACGATGCAATTTAATCGAGTAATCGCAAATTTTCTACGTATTCTATTTTTTAAATGCAGAATGAAAGAATTAAAAATGAAAAAAAAACAGTGTTTTTTACGTAGATCAATTTAGTTACTGATTCTGAGTGGTCCCTGAAAAATTGGCTCTACCGTGAAATGTAACCCTATATGCTCCTATGGCGTTCTATGGGAGGGGGTGGGGGGGCATATGTCCAGCAGTAGACTTTCAAAGTCTGATGATGATACGTTTATTTCATATTCGTGGTGGTACAGTTTCCATTAAATCGATGAGTTAGTGCAGTTGCGTTATCAATGCAGACTTCATTGCCGTATACGTTGAGTAGCCAACAAAATAATTTCTGCTCAATTTAATAACAAAGTGTCGAGTGTATGACGGCGCTCATTGTTGGGTGCCCGCGATTGTCTATTGTTGGCATTGTCCATTCAGCCGGCGCATTCATAAACGAGGTGCAGTTTTACTCCATCTTGAGGTGATTTTACTAATCACTTTGTTTGGACGTAAACATTTTACATTATAGTGTCTTCAGCAAATAAATAGACGTTTTGTTTATGGTTTTATCTATGGTGATGTGTTGCATTCTGTCTGTAGTCTTTCACCATGATGGCATAAAAAATTCATAAACTTATTCTTCTTCTCTTCAAGAGTCGAAGGCATCTAGATATTTTTTGTGTGACCAATGCCAGCGACTTCGATCGTGTGATCTTTTGTTTATTCATAACTAGCTGTCCCGGCGAACTTCATACCGCTTTTATTTATTTTTTCATTATATTTTCCGATGTTTTAATCGTTATTCTGCTATTCCGGGCGAAGACAAATCCAACAAAACAAAAATCATAAAAATCGGTCCAGTCGTTTTCGACTTATAAATGGTGTAACTAACCCGACTTTGTTTTATATATGTCGTGGCCAGATCGTAAAATTGATCATTTCATAAAGTAGTCGTGCGTTTAGCTGTTTATATCGTCAAACGCTGAGTATTCATTGATCTGGCCGGACCACGTCATGTTGTAGGCAGCGGATTCTGTTCTATATCATGAAATACCACCATTTTATGAAATGATGATCGGTCACATCATGAAGTGGTTAATTTTACCATCTGGCTACGACATTATTTAGATATAATATACATGTTCTGAACATAGGCCTCCCCCATTGACTTCCAGATTGGCCGGTTGGAAGCGGCCTGCATCCAGCGTCTTCCTGCGACCTTTACCAGGTCGTCTGACCACCTTGTGAGTGGGGAGGCCTATGTTCAGCAGTGGACGTCCTATGGCTGAAATGATGATGATGATGATGATGATGCATGTTCTATGCATATAAACCTTCCTCATTGAATCATTCTGTCTATTGTTGAAAACCGCATCAAAATTCGTTGCGTAGTTTAGAAGATCTAAGCGTACAGCCAGAGGAAGCGACTTGTTTTTATACTATGTATGGATTTATTGAATTAATAAATCTTTGGAATGTTAGTTCTGGTAGTCGAAGGTAGGTCAACCCACCCAAAAACTTAGAGGTCATTGAACCGATTTTCAACTATAACTCCGACACGTAGGGATCAATATCATATAGGGGTCATAATAGGGGTCATTTTTCCGCGATTGATAGGATTCAGTCCCAATTCAGTAAGCTTTCTCGTTCACCCGATACCAATGTTGATATGTCTTATTCGCTACGTAAATTTAAGTCCTCACTCATGGATTCATTTGATATTAAGAGGTTGTAATAATTGTCAAGTCATTTTGTTCTCTTTAATTAACTTTAAATTAATTCAGACATAATATTGACTGTTTTCGGCAGTATTGTTGTGAATGTCGTGGCAGCCTATAAGTAAGGCAACACTGTAAATATGTATTTTAATTTTAAGTATGTTAATGTGTGGTGTATGCTTTGTTGGTTGTCCTAAATAAATAAATAAATATCAATTGAGAAAATTCCTCTAATTCACGTACAGTCAATGACAGGTCAACCTACCCAAACAGTTAACGGTCATGGAACCGATTTTCAACTTTAAGTCTGACACGGAAGGGATCACTATCAATTGAAAAAAATGACGTTTTGAGGTAAGTTACCTGTACAAAGATTAAAAATGCGTGTTACAAAGAAATAATTTCCTGATCGTTCGGCTTGAGAGAGGTCTACCTGAGAGAGTAGGATATTTTGATTGAAATGTAAAAAGAAATATATATATTCTGTCAAAATTCAATATTCATTGTAATACAGGAAATGATAAGAACGCGGAACTTTTTAACGTTTCGATATATATGCTCGTAGTTTTACCCAAAGATAACTAATGGTTTAAATTAATCTCGAATACCTAAACAAAGAATACAGCATTAAGTACTACTTAATTTCAATGATTGAAATAGATTTTAAAACAATAAATTGTTGTAAATGACATAAAGAAAATTTTAGGCCTAGTAATCTATGGCACTTCATTGATTGATACTAATCGACACTTGCAAGTTAAAACCTACAGAAACCGTTTGGGCTTGAAGAAGTCAAAACGACATACTTACACCCAAGAAATATATTACCAACCTAACCGCAGTCATAAAAATCAATTTTATATAGAAGGTAACCTCTAGAACTACTCATTTGATTGATTTGAATATTTATAGTAAACCTTCTGGATGACCATAGGCTACTTACATTCCCGAAAAAATACACTTTTCCAGAAGGATGCGAAAGAGTTGTCAATGAAGATGGCGCTAATTGTCGTAATGTTGAATGTTGCAACAATATTCTTATTTAGGTACTAACTATGCACCTGTTGTAGTAGTTTTCATTAATAGCCTACTAAATAATTAAGTTAACTGACTAAATTTACTAAATAAAATTTAAAAAACCTGTCTTCAGCATACCAGACGTTATAAAAATAAATCACCAAAATAAACGACAAAGTTTCTCATAAACAAACAAAAATATGATTTATGTCACTCAAAATAACTCTCAAAGTCAATCACCACAAAATATAAAAACAATTTCTTTTTTCTGACCGCAATGCGTTTGCGTTCGCGTCGCGAGACACACTGAAGCTGAAATCAGTTCCACCTTACAGATTTAGTACTAATTCTTAACCATCATTGTCGGACCCCTCGGTTAATACCAACACAGTACTATCAATAGATCTAGTTATAGCGGTAATTTAGGTGACCAGAAAGCCGTGACCTCTCATTTATATCACACACTGTACGCGACAAAGATCAAATTATATTACATTTAATATGCCAAAAATAATATGACCTCTCACTGGGAAATTTTCGAATAAAATTCCGGGTCATTTTTATACTGGCCATTTATTTATCAGTCACAAGATACGGTTAAAAATATCGCGAATTTTGTTAAGATAAACTAAATTACTTCACAATGCATTAAACAACAGCCAACAGCGTTGAATTATTTGTTTGTATAATCGAAAATGCAATAGTTCCTAAAGTTATAACACAAAAGGAAAACGACTTTATAGTTAAACAATAAGACTGAAATTGAAATGCAGGTAAAATAAGAGTTACGTTGTTACTGTCTGCGGGATGTTCCAACTGAAATTAAATTCGACGATAGTTTCAGAAAAAGTACAAAAACAGAAGGATTAATGTCTGTCTGTTGCTGCGACTATATTTGGATATACTATTTCAACAATGCCGGTAATAATAGAATTTGTATTCCTACTACTAACCACTTTAAAATATCATCCACATAAATGAAAAATGAAGTAATTTTGCTAAGGAGCAACTTTATATACATATTAGCTTCTGCCCGCGACTTTGTCTGCGTTGACCTTACCCGGATAAAAAGTATCCATCTCATGCTCTATCAGTATGCCAAATTTCATTAAAATCTATTTAGTAGTTTTTGCGTCAAAGAGTAACAAATATCCATACACCTATACTCACATACATTTGCATTTATAATATTAGTAGGTTAATTTGCCATTTACATAAGAAACACGTGGAATGTCGATGCAAAAAAGATAATGACAGCATACGAGATAAGTAGAAATAATTAGTCTTCAGACTTTTTTTTCTTAGTGGATTGCAAGTTTACCTATTAAATGCCATTAAAATTAACAATGAGAAAAACTCATTTGTTGTAAGCGTTTTATTTATTTATTTTGTAGTGTGGACCTAATAAAAATATCAAAAAAGGCAAGACTTAGAATTTAAACACTAGTCTCAAATGTCTTTAAAATTGTACCTCTTAGCTCTCATTATTAATATTCCAAAATAGTTTTTTTTTCTGTAGACAGTATACTCAACACAGTGCATTTTTTCATTTTAACTAAAAAATATTAATTACGTACCTTCACTAGAATTATCGACAGGTGAAATAGCGTTATTTATTATTATTAGTTATTTATTGTTATTTAGCGTTATTAGCGACTCTTGCTTGGCTATGGTTTAATTAACCTTTTTTAACTTTAAACGGACCGATTAAATATCAATTTCAACTATCAAGGGTCTTTAACGCCAATCATCTATAATCATCGGACCCCTAAAACACGACTTATAATTACGATTTTCACATTTTTATTTTTGTTTTGTTTCCCTCTTAATAATATACTATTATCATCCAAATTTTAGCGCCATCTATATCATTCTTCAGGAATTCTATAGCGCCACCTATGATTCGCACCTGAAACTAACTTCTCGTAAACAAACGCATGCTACTTACTGGTTGTTGTGCGCCGTGAGACGGTTCGGGTCGGAAGCGTTTCGGTGCTTGCCGCGCCGTGGTGCATCGCGCTCTCGACAACTCTCCGCGCGGTTCACGCCGCGGCCGGTAGGTGGTGCACGCCAGCTGCCATGGAAAAAAGGGTGGTTAGTATAGAGGGTAGAGGTAAGGAGTACTATTTTTTACGGGTGGAAAGTTGAGAAAGTGTAATGCTAAAGCAGTAAATAACAGTTTCAAAACCCTCCAGAATGGCGCTAGCGTAGGTAAAGGGTATGATATGAATTTAGCAGTTGTTGACAGATTGAAGTATGCTGAGTATGAAGTGCCGAGTTAGAACTTTTTTTATTATTTTAGTGACTTTTAAATATGGAGGATAAAGCTATCTTTTAAAAAACATTTGTCAATTTACCCTGTTGCTACTGTGGCGCTACCTTATTTAACGCACTTTGACGGACACTTTTTCAAAACGGAGATAGTACTCCTTACCTCTACCCTGGAGGGTAAAGGTAAGGCCAGGGTAGAGGTAAGGAGTATTATCTTCTATAGATATTAGGAATACGGAACCACAGTGCACTTTTATCCCGATAGGTGTCGCATGGTGTTTGATCTTGCGTCGAGTGATTTGATCACTGATTCAGTGAACTGAACAAATATTTGACGACCTCCGTAGCCGAGAGGCAAACATATCGGACTTGGTGTCGCTATCTCTGTGGTCCCGGGTTCGATTCCCAGTCGGTTAATGTAAAAAAAAATAATTCTATATTGTCGCGGGTCTGGGTGTTGTGGTACTCTCGTTGTTTCTGATTTCTATAACACAAGTGCTTTTGCTACTTACCATAGGATTAGAGCAATGTACATAAGTGATGTCCAATATTTATATTTATTTATTATTAATCACAACGTTTTAGGCCCTGCTAAGTTGTTAAACGTGTGACATACTCAAATAAACACAAATTTATATCTGTTAAAAATTATGCCTAGCTCTGTACTAGTTATAGTCTTTGTTATAGTCATGAGCAAATACATTTTGTGCTTATTTAATGAGCACAAAAACCTTTTAGATGCTTACAAGTCTTCCCCATAAATACATTCCCCCATCGGTCTCCTGCGGGGACGGTCCTTAGATGCAACAGATGCCTTTACCAGGAAACGTATTTGAATGAATTATAATCTCAATTCGCATACGACATAATATTAAATGTGCATCCTAAAACAATTTCGACAATAGTTTTTTTTTTGCTATCGCAATATTTGGTCTCTCATTTAGACAGATCCATATTTTAGGTAGAGTAGACTATCAGTGTTATTAAGCGGAAAACCGCAAATTAAACATGTTTTGGCACTTCATACAGGGACAATATTTCCACACAACATTCAACCCAACACAAACAAAACCAAGTGATACATTTACAAAACAAAACTGTCATTTAAAGCTATCATCATCATCATCATCATTTCAGCCACAAGACGTTGACTGCTGAACTTAGGCCTCCCCCAGTGATTTCCAGATTGACCGGTTGAAAGCGACCGGCATCCAGCGGCTTCCTGCAACCTTTACCATAATATATCTTAATTTAAATTAACTTCTCAAAAAAAATACTAAGTACCTACATTATTGAACGGCTATCTGTCAAAAGGTGCAGGTTAACCTTAATTTGTAATGTAATGTAATGTGTACTTAGGTATCATTTATTTTGTAAATAGGCTATTTATAACACTTTCAACCCACTTGTTATCTTTGTCGGGCGTCTCCTTAGCCGTGGTGTCGCTGGTGTCCACGTCTGCATCAGGAGCCGTCTGCTCCTCCGCCGAGCCTTCTCTCCTCGACTCTCCTGTGGATAGAAAAATACATTCTTAAAATGCTGCCTGCCCTTTAGCTCGGATAAACAAGACAATATTTTTTTTGTTGTTACGCGCACAAATATGTCCTGTCTCTGAGTTTAGAATCTTTAAGCAACCTTCGAACTCTAGAAGGCCGGTGCTAGGAAAATCGGTGCAGTATAACAGATAGGAAAGATCTGTGTGTGGTTTCGCCTGGCAAAACATAGGCGCATTGCGCCCCGTGTGCATACAAAATTATCCAATAAAAGAACTAATAAGAGAAATAAATACCGTAAAACATCTTAATAGTGAACTCTTCGCTAGATGGCCACGATTGAATCCAATAAGACATTTCACAAAATTTTAAAATTTCGAATCCATTTAAATCAATATCACCTTACACAATTCGCAAACACACATCTAAACGTCAAGCTCTTCACAAAACTTCTGTAATTATCCTTATTAACACACCATAATTAAACACAATATGTTCGATAAGCGGCTGATCGCATACTGGCGACAGAAGCACCTTCCTGTCCGATGTCAAACGAATCAAATTCAACGCTGAAACATTAATAGCTAAAATATTTAATCTCAACATTTGATCACTCGTGTTAATACAATTCCCTAGGTTCTATCAAATAATCTTTATCGGACCATTACAAATTACCGTGAACCACGGTCAGAATTTATGCTTCATAATATAGGAAATGATAATGCCGTGTTTTGTTTTCTTCTATCAAAGTTACTTATGACAGAAAGGGAGCGTGGTACTAATTTGATGATAATACCAAGCAAGTTATTGTAGGGGTAGGATAACAGACTGACAAACAGACAGTAACTGATATAGATATATATTCATTGTAATGTTTAAAACGTCTACGTTAAGTTTTTTTTTAACCTACGTACTATTCTGGATTAGATTTACGGATATTATCAAATCGATGCCACTAGCAAAATAAAAAGCCAACTGTACTAAAACAATAACTTAAATATCTAACCATGGCATTAAAAATGATAGAATTTCTATAGTTTAGTAAATAAATAAGTTGATAATGTTATTCGTATGCGTATTACGTACGTACGTAGATGACATCATAGTAATGTAATAGATAAAAGCACGTGAAATGCAAACAAGACACATGGAAACAATACATTTTAGGTTTTTGCTTTAGTATCAGAAATTAACATATTAGTTGCCTACCAACACCTTTTGACAAACAACATTGTATCGCATTGGCTGTTCAATGTTAAAAAAACAGCTTTATCTTTAACCAAAAGTCTTCATTCTTAACGACTTTAATCAAATATATTAACCCTAGATTCTTTTGTATATATTTGTATATATTGTATATAATTTAAAATCAATAATAAAAAAACACATTTAGAATTAATCCTAAACGATATTCAATAGAATTAATACTTTGTCAAAAATTCTAGCAGTCACCTTGAATGTGTGCGTTTATGTGTAGCCATTTAAAAACAAAAAAATATATAAACAAAGGAAATAGTTAACGTAAAACACTTTTTAAAATAATTTTAAAGCATAAAATCTAATTGTGTATGCCTAGACACGTTTACCAACACGTGGCAAGGTTTTTTAAAAAAAACTGATATAACAAGTAGTATAAGTTACTGAAATCTAATAAGTAATTCTAGGCACTTTAACGACGGAGTTTTAGGATAACACTAAAAACGTTCACAGCTATTTTATCGTCTCTTAAGACCTTGTCACAGTGAACTCTGGCATTATCTTGCTAATAAAAAAAGATTAATTATTAACACATTGAACAAGTCTGCGTTGAAAGGAAATACCTCGAGCCCATACATAATTCGCATTTAAATGTATTTCACGCTCATCAACACAGCGGGCGTTAAAAACAGCCGAGCCATTGTAGTAAGTTTTATTTACTTCAGAAGCTTAAACTGGTTTTATATTTCCTTGAAGGAATTTAAGCATAGATCTGGATTCTGGAAGTTTGCTGTGTAATAAAGAATTAAGGATTTTTTATTAATACTGCTTTATTGCCTATGACATATCCATAATAAAAAGTTCTACTCATGATTAACGTGCCTAGTATCGACTATTTAACAAAAGAAAGAGCACTTTTCCTACTTTATCTGACCTGTTCTTCTCTGAGTTAGCTGGTTGCAGAACCAAAGTAATCTATCCGAAGATGGTGCGGATTGACCGATGGTTGCTACCGTCACATCACCCCGTAAAATTAGGTGCAATTACTTAAGACAAAATAGTTTTATTGTTGTACTAAATAAATGCACTTAGAGAACGACAAGAAGTAAACCTTACTTTACCATAATGCAGACCTTCAACCTTTTAAACTATTTTAATGACGACACAAAGATTGATGTATTTAACGCCTTAATGACAAGAAATCTATATATATAAAACAAAGTCGGTTTATTTACACCATTTATAACTCGAGAACGGCTGGACCGATTTTTATGATCTTTGATTTGTTGAATTTGTCTCCGCCCCGAATAGCAGAATAACAATAAAAAAACGGAAATATTCACAAAAAAATAAGTTTGTAGGAACGGTACGAAGTTCGCCGGGACAGCTAGTATAATATATTTGCTGTCGGGCTTCACGTAGGAAAAGCACTAATGAGAAAAGGCTAGAACATCTTATAGTGTACGTAAATGGCCGTCTTATTTTCCCTAGGTCAACATTACAGCGACGATTGTGTGCCTATTCTCCATACAAACCGTTCACACATAATTAGAGATGATCTCACTCAAGAGCCGAGTCACTATCAACAGCACACCTACCGGCTGTTGTTGCTTCGAGATAAGGACTCAATGCAACTGCAACGAGGATCTATGATAACATTCATGCTATTACAAACCCTCCTTTTAAAACAAGTCTTCAAAGTTCTTCAAAGGAACTTAATATACAAGTTAAAACCGCAAATATACTTTTCTTATAAATTTCATGTTACACAACGTGTAACTTCAATTACGCAAAACCTCCTGAGGCATAATTCAGCTGCTAAAATACGTTTGCTATAAAACGAATCGAGATAATAAAATAAAAAACGATATATCAGTTTAACTCTTCAAGTCATCTACATCGGGAATGTAGCATCAGATATTACAACAAACATTTTTACAACATGAATGGATTAAAAATCTAATAATACAGACGAAACAAAACAAGTGATCTAGATAAAATCTATAAAGGTCTTCTAATTTAGGCCTATTTGCAGAATAAATGGGTTTTTAACCGACTTCAAAAGGAGGAGGTTCTCAATTCGGTTGTGTTTTTTTTATTTTTTTTATTGGTATCAGATTCACAATCTATATACTATCAAACGTACAACTTCGCTTCAAGTAAAAACTTTACAGCTATAAACATTATGGTCATTTTGAAATAGTTTTGGTGGTACACCATAATACGAGACATATAGTTTGCCAAGTGACTATAGTGTAAGATAGAGGGGACGTGGCAATTCTACTGAAAATCAGATGTCAGAAGAGGCTGTTGTGACCTAACTAAATTACAGGACTTATTTGTTCTTATACAGAGTCATCAATATGAACATAATTAATGTAATAAGCTACAATACTTCAAATACACCCTGATGATGACCCTTCATCTACCAACGCAACTCCAGCCGAAGCACAAAACAGTTGAACACCAAAGAGGATATTTACAACTGCGCACGATAACACGCGAAACGCTAAAGTAAACATCGCTGGCGATTTGCGAAAACCACGCGAATGAATGAATATTGTGAATGGTTTCTCAGCGAGATATGGAATGAATGAACTGGACTGTATATTTATAAAATTAGGTACAAATGTAATGGAATAATAGGAATGCTTACAAGACTACGTCAGATCTATCCTTGGTTTGAATTGTACAGTTAATGTTTTGTCTATCATACTACAGGCTATTTCAACACTAAAGATAGATCTGGTAAAATCTAATGCTCTGTTGGTGTTTTAGAAATTTACATAAATTTATCTTGGCTCGTGCTCCGTATTATTCATTTTTTAAATCGTGTAGTCTTTCAGTCTTACACACATGCTTTTCTTCTCAAGGTTTATTAGTCAGTTAATACACTGCAAGTTAGAAATAAATATGGTGAGTAACTTATTTAATTTGTCAGCCTCCATTGAGCATGATTCCCATTCATTGATCCAGACGCAACAGACCATTGAACGATCTACAAAGAGTTATAAAAAATGTTGTAAAACAAAACTTAATTAAAATCAAACAAACGAGGCTAATTGCTTCGGTTTCGCTTTCTTGTGCTCACTTTTGTAGATTAAAAATACAATTGCGTATGCACATCTTGGGGAGACACGACATTTGTCGTGACTTTATTCAAAAATTTCAAATCTGTATTAGTTGACCAAACATGAGGTTGAAGTATTGAACTTTGTACATTAATCTTAACAGTTGTACAAAAAAGTGATTGTATGAAAACGAGCTTTAATTACAATAAAAACCAATATAAGTTAAACTAATGAAATCATCTGTGACACCTTTACGGTTGCGACGACTACTACACAAGTCGCAGAACTCAATTAGAACACAATTCCAACATATTCAGATGCAAATTCTATCCAAAACTTTTTCATGGTAAATTAAGACTATTTATCATAAATAAATAAGGACTACCTTAGTTATTTCCACCCCCTCGGCAAATGTACGTAAAAATATTCGCAAAACACGATAATAGAAATCTTTCACATTCCAAATCGGGCTGCAGTGTTGCAACGCGGGTGACGTCACGCTCCTCGATTGGCTGCTGACCCGCATATCAATTGGGAACGCACAGGAGTACAGCCACTTATGATGTGAGTAAGGAAAGATCATGCGCGAAAATGAAACTGAAGGTAGATAGAGGTCGGAATGCAACCTTTGGTTCAGAATGTCTAATCAAAATTTTAGAGACATTGAAATTGTTAAGAAACAAGAGTAACTAAGTTTTGATACTTATGTATATACTGAAATTCAATTCAAATTCAAAAATGTGTATATTGTAGGACAAGGGCATAATAATTGTTACTTTCGAACATTATTTCATGTTCCAAAGTGACATTTATTATGCCTTATCCATTGTTTTATTAAATGTGATGAGATGAAAAATGCACGAAGTAATAACATCGTTAAATGTTGTATTTATTAATAGATGACAAATGGTACGAAAGATTAAAAATGTCAGTCAAATATCTAACAAAGCTCCATCTAAAACAACACCCATGTGTTATCCTTGTTTCAAAGCAATCAACAAAATTAAAAGGCGTTAAAACTAGATCCTTGTCTAACTAACATCACAAATGCTATAAGGAAAATTTTGTGAGGATGAGATCATTTCGACTAGAACGTCATTTCTGCACCCAGAAGAGCTAGCTTCAATGTAAACAACATTGATGACAACATTGTATCGAAGGGATTGAAGATAAAATGGTCACTAAGGTGAATTTTGACATTAGTCCCATAGAGAAAGAGTTGTTGTATTTGATTTGAACTCAGTGTACCCGTAGGGCCACGAATACAGATAGATGGAGAGGTCTTGCAAAAGCCGCAACCAACTTAACATACGATCCATGTTCACGACCTCTCCGCTAGGAGTGTACGACTAAGAAAATGAATAATTTGAAGAGTATAATCGAATTTTTTGGCTTCAAAGTCATGAAGTTATCATGATTTTAGCCATAGGACGTCCACTGCTGAATAAAGGCCTCCCCCAATGACCTATCATCGAGGGGGATTGCCAATACTCGTCACGCTTGGCAGGCGGGTTGGCGAGCGCAGTTTTTTTAAAGATTTTGCACGAAGACGCTGCTGCCCGTCTCGTGCTATAGGAATCAGGCGCCTCTTACGACACGCCGTCGGGAAGTGTATTCTTTATGGCCGTCTCCACACGGTGTGAACCTGAAGTTACTCAAACAACAACTATTAAAAAAAAATCGTAATTTTTTAAAAATAAATTAATGGATAGATAATCTGTTCTTATTTATCAGACATTTGGGTAGTGAAAACAGATCAAAATGTGGGATTAAACAGTAACTTCTGGCCAATAGCAATCGTGCTGAAAGTTTCATTTGTTAGTGTCGAGGCTGCAACCATTCAAAAACAACCTTTTAATTAAACAGGCATTATTTTCATCAGGTCACAAATCTAGCACATGAGTTCATCCATCCAACCCACGTGCAAAAACAGTCACCATTCTTTTCAATCAGCCATTCCCAAATTAGCGCAGCCGGGAATCGAGCGGAGACAATGCGATGATTCAGAAGGTGGCCACTATTTATACGCTTCCTGCGCGAGTGCGCCTGCGCATACAGATGGGCGGCGTGGAAGGTTGTAACGGATTTGTTCGTCCGTTGGATTATTTTGGTAAGGTTTATCTAGGAGCGCAATTGAATTTAAAGATAAAGATATATTTATTTACAGAAACATGAGTGAGAAATATATCATTGCATGTGCAGAAATATATCCTTAACGTTAGTATAGTTAGTAGGTACCAACTTGTCTGACCGATATTTGGTGTGTAAAAATCGAAGTGTGTCTATTCAAATTATAATATAATGACACAAGAGATCAAATATAAACAAACGATACATAACTTTGACTATTTGTAAGACTACTCTCAGCCCTCAGGGTTTATACATACTACTACTACTACTACTACTATTGTCATGATGCTTAATTCTCATTAAAATTATATCAAAGCACATGAAATGACGTTAAGATATAAGAGTAGATTTTAATAATTGCACACCATACAACACAAAGTACAGAAAAACTGCATTTAGAATTACGCAGTTTAGGCGAACTTATCGCAATTACATTATAAGCGACTATTATGTACAAGAAATAAAGTTTGTCGAAATCACTGATTCCTTTAATAGCTACCAATACGAGAAACTTGTCTACATCAGATTGTCTATAAATCCAATAGATCTAAGCGGGAGCCAACCTCATGACCGAGAAACGTCGCATTGACGGACAGGACGACTTTTTGTGGCGACCCATGATGAGCGTCACCCAGTTTAGCAGACTATGTGTCTGGAATTAATTAATGGTCTTAATATACTTTTTTTTTCATATCGTGCATCACCTCATTAGGGCTCTTTTCAAATAAATTTATCGCCTTAGTGATCAGGAAAGACATTTCGTCATCAACTCAATCGCAAATACATTTTAAGAAAAAGGGAGGCTTAATGCACCTTAAGTAAAGTGTAATGTTTAAGCAAGAAACAAATATATATTTAAAATATGTACAGATGAAACCCAGAAATAATTGAAAAACGAAAATAACCAACCAAAAATGTTACCAAGCAGGAAAATAGCATCTGCCTTAAGGAAAGGTCTCAAGATAGCATTAAATTCATCCCAAAGTATGTAAGAACGAACACAAAAGTATTGTTGCGATCAGACAAAACTTCTTTTTAGTAAATTAACCGAAAACGTCTCGATAATTACTAACTTACCGTTTAGGAACTATCGATTTTCTTTTAATAATTATTTCATCTTAGTAAAAAAAAAAGAACGAATAAACCATGACCAATGTCCATGTCATTGGACATGTTTATAGGACCTAATGTGCATTTTTAGTAAAACATTTTTGTTTAGCCTAATGGTCGACTAGCAGAGAATTCCTCATGGTATTAAGTCCAACTTTTATACGACTTTAATTTGTGCAATTAAGTTTAAATAAATAAATTGTATAAATGGTTCTATATTAAGGCTAACTTCAAAGAAATGGCAAATAATACACAAGAATGTTTTTTTTGTCAAGATTTGTTTTTAACAATAAACAGAAATAAGATAAGACTTGTTTCAAATCTTAATAGATTCGCATCAAGTTGACATACATAAAGCAGGACACGGAAGCATAAACTGAAAGAATCCATTGAACTTTTTGTATTAGAATACAAACGTTCACCTATAATTTATAAGTGGATGATATCGATCTCGCCCGCAAAGAGATGGTTGATCGATCGATGGTTAAGTGACGCATGAAATATCGGCATAATCCATACAGGCGACAGTTATTTATGCTTAGGCTGATGAGGTCAGATTTACATATTAAGAATAGAATAATTGCTCTAGAGTTTTACTTAGAAAATTACTATACATGTAATTACATGGAATAATCAGTGTTTTTAGACCACTGTGTCATTGATTTTTCCGTTACAGACCACACACATTTTGTTCCACCAAGGATTTGCAACTGCTTTATTAAAACATCATTATTTGGGGTTTCAGGTTTTTCAATCCAGCCTAAAACATAATTCTATTTTACAAAATAATGCATTTAGAAATGTGATTTCCTTCTAATCTGACAAGGAAATCCTACATTGTTATGAATTCAACACAATAATAGAACTCACCTCTAGAACTGCTGAACCAGGAACTGTGTTTCACTGAATCCGAATTCTTCTTCTTCACAATAGGCGTCTGCTCGACAATACTAGCTTGCCGACTCCTACCAGTGGATGGAGTCTTCACACTCTTCTTCTTTGCTTTCTTCAACGTCCCACTGTGAGATTTCCTCAACGTGTTCACTTTAACCGACTGACTCTTTCCTCTGGCTTTGCTTTTACCCCTAGAAGTCTGTCTACTTAATCTTCTTCTGTGTTCTCCCAGGATTTTCGGAGTTGGAGGCTCATCATCAGAATCTGTCTCTTGTGGGGGCTTGCTATCACAAATAGAGGCATGACGCTTCTCTCCTTCCAAAAACAATAAAGTCGAATTAAGAATCTCTTCGATAGTATTAACTTTATCAACTGCATCTTCTGATAGAACTTCAACGGGTTTCATTGAAGTGGGTGTCTTTTTCCTTCTAAACAGATTCAAGGCGCTTACAGAAGAACCTTTGCTGCTTTTTCTTTTAGGAGCATCTGTTGTACTGCTCTTTCTGCTATTTGATTGACTTTTGTCCTCTTTCTTACTGTTCTTTCTGATCTGGTCCAATTTCATGTTGGAGCCATGAATCGAATCTCTGTCTTCTTCACTCCATAGACTTTCTCTTGATTTCTTTTTATCTGAACTTTTTTCCAGATCTTTCTTTGCTGACTCGAACCACTCATCTCCTAAATTTTTGACTATTTCTAGAGGGTTTGATAGTGACATGGTCTTCCTGTGTCCTTTCTTATTTCTAGTTATGTCGACTTCTTCATCCGTAACTGCTAATTTAAGAGATTCTTTACTGAGGGTTGGGGTCTTTCCAAGTCTCGGTAGAGCATCGTCGCTGGCTGATATTGCATCGCTGTGGCAGTCAGCTGATTCGTACAGGGACTCGTCACTTTCATCCCTTCGCTCTGTTGAAATTATTCTTGTTTTAAAATCACTTTATAAAACTACAATGAGTTTCCTTGCCATTGAGAGATGTAATTGCTGCATTTACTGCTATTAGTCATAATGAAGATAAAAAGTAAGACAATGACCTGATCTAGAAAAAGTGTTTCATTGATTGATCTGCAATGTCAAGAGAATGAATTATGGTAGATGCAGATATAAAAACGTTTAATTTGTATTAACATACAATAAGTTGACTGTCGAGAGTTTAAATAACCGTGCGACTAACTTTCTACGCAACGACCGTGGATTTGAAGACGATTAGCTTCAGATGCGGCGCAAAAGGAAATTTTATGTAAATCGCGTTTTGTTTTGTCAAACTCGACCGTGGCGAAAGTTTACAAAGTTTACGGTTACATGACGCTGTTAGGACATGCATTTACAACATTTAGAATAAATTACTTGTAGTTTAGTAAACGCTTGTATTAATAAATAATGCCTAATGCGCTTGATTTATTAGTATCCAGGTAACGCTCTTAGTTAGATTTCTAAGTCGTATTAACTATGGAATGGGTATTTTCCTTATTTAGTAATTATTCAATCAGACATAGTTATGTTGTAACTTTAGATGAATTCATGTCCACTGCGCTATGTGGTTTTTTAAAATATAGGGTGTGTTTATTATAACAAAGAAACTGTCAAAACAATGTTATCTTAATGACCTACTCGAAGTTTACTGCGTGAAATCGTTTTATGATGATAAAATCGACCAATCTCGCTGGAATCTGGTTTCTCAAGAGATAGCGCTAATCTTATCTGTGGTAATACTAAATTAGGGTTGTAAATCCACACACTGTTAACTGTTAAGCAACATGTATAAACGTGGTTAAACAATAGCGATGATGTGAACACACATGTTAAGACAAAATAGACGTTTAATATGTAAGAACGATGTGTGTAGACTATTGTTCGATTATTGATTCAATCAAACAATATCCTTTATTTTCTTAATTCTTTGTTGTTGTTTTTTTTTTCAGACAGATCCATGTTGATGCCCTTTACATTTACAGCAAACGAGTGGGGAGCGCAGAAGGCACTTTGCCTTATAACTTTACCTTATCAATAGGGCCCAGACAGAGGCTCAAGGCGGCCGCGATTGAAAGAGAACAAATAAATTATAAATTTATGTTTTTTCTATTTATTGTTTGACTGTTTGTAAAAAAAAAGTATAATGTCTGTTTACTTAGTTTATTTGTCATGAGCTTTATAGAACTTTTAATACAACATAATCAAAATGTTCCTATAGCCTTCTAAAAGTTCAAGTTCTTATTTTTTAACCGGTTTAACTGTCTTTCTTCGCTATCTCTCTCTAACCCCGTCACAGTAAACGTATTATTATCGTACAGTAGCTCAAGAAAGACATTATTATCAGATAATTGACTGATCTTTCATATGAAGCCCACGATTATAGCTCCGGCACGAAATAATAATATGACTAAAAAGAACCTTGGTCGGAATTGTCTTTCTCTGTGAACCTCGTCATACGGTAGAATATGTAACAGAGATGGGTGAAGAAAAGTTTTGCCATCTTATGACTCCTCACACTGAAGGTGTAGCTTCGTTTTGCCTATTAAAATAGTCACGATGTCGTCTTCTCAAACAGCAGCTTCCTAACACATCTATAGTGGAACCGCCTAGCTCTTTTGCTGCGTGCTTTGTGTATGAAATTGGAATACTGCTATAAATGTTCATAACACGTTTACTGTGCGCGCTTCGTTTACGCACTACATTCGTTCGTATGTTCGTTTTTTTGCCATAAAGGCGCGCGTCTGTTGATGACTCACGCGTATTGAATCCGACCTCTCCATTGATTAAATGGTTTTATTTGGACCTCTTGTAGTCTGCTCGCGTGTGACGGGTTTTTGCAAAACGGTTATAAACGTTGCTGATTTTAACGGTCTACATTATTATAACGAAACTAATATGTTATCTAAATTTGATAAAACCTTTGTTATGAAACTTGGTCCAAAATGGTCTGGTTTAAGGGTCACGGAGGTCTGATGGTAATCGTTCTAAATGTATGTACCTAACTCAATGGTACAAAATTAAGGAACAAAGCATTAGAAGGAAGAATAGTGCATCCACACCTCTCATACTTTGTGCGAAGCTGCGTTTCCAAATCTTACTGGGTTACATTCGAAAGGAATGAAAAAGAAACTTTCTCAATGTTATCACAGTTAGAAAAAATACAAATAATAGGTACGTTTGTATTATTATAAATATTTGGATGCCCCATTATATCGAAAAGGAAATTAGTTATGAACAAAACTGTGTGTCAGTTGCGTGTGGAAATTCTGGTAAGCATAGGACAATGCAGGCCGCTGCCAACCGGCCAATCGGGAAGTCAATGGGGGAGGCCTATATTCAGCAGTCGATATCTTATGACTGAAATTATGATGATTGAACAATGACGAAGATATGGATAAGGAAGGTGACAAAGATATGGATAAGGAAGTAAGGGAGAAGGAAGAGGATGTAAAAAGGCACATGTGCCACCCACGGTCCGATCGCGCCCGCTAGTGAGAAGCCTTAGACCCTTTTTGAGGTAAAAACAAGTGCTATTTGTTGTTCAAATAATCAAAGTTCATATTTTACTTGTTCAATTAATACATAAATATATATTGGGTAACAAACTAACAACTGATATACTATAGTATCAAACTTTGTAAATTGAAATCGTGTAATAATAACTGTGTTAATAATTATGTTATCTATCGGACGTCAAGAAAAGAGTTATGTTAATTTTGATTGTCTCGTATCAAGAACAGAGCGCGTTTACATTGTGCGATGTATTAATAGATGATTTATTTTAGAATTGTGCCACTCGGGGTTGTTGATACAGAAAAACATCGCAAATGGTGAAATATCTGTAAGCATCACAAAAGAGACAAAAAATAGGTCTAAACCTGTACTGAATAAATTAAAGCTTTTTGGTTGAGGAACCAAAAATAATAATAACATGTTTGCGTATTTTACATACGTAAGACCACCAAAACAAAGTCGTAAAGACACAGTGTATGTATGTACTCGTACATCAATATAACTATTCATGATCCTATATAATTTTGGTGATATTAGCTGAGAGGTTAAGAAAATATTTCTTCATGTCTCCCAAAAGAAATGTGAGTTTTAATGTTGTAATGTTTGCGAAGAGTATAAAAACAGTGATCAAGTCAATGACCTGCAATCTTTATTAACTTTGGTGTATCATTTTCATATTCGACCGTTTGAACTTTAAACATTAAAATTTATTTTAGTTTTAAGCATTCGGATAGTTACTTTAAAACAATTACCTAATTATTATTTTTTGTGTTTTTGTGAAGGAAGTGTTGGTTGTAGTGTCATGTCAGGAAGTAAAGGAGATGGCAAGTATTTTAAGGCGAGTATCGTCGTCAAATGTAAACTAATATTATGTAAGCCTAGTTTCTCAGAAAAATGTTGAAAAAATATGCAAAAATTTTCCAAAACCTACACATTTTGAGCATAGCATTTGTTTCTAGTACTTATACTTCAGGAGAAAATAATATTGAGATCATTGAAAAAACCAACATAAAAGATGCTAATTCTCTTTCTTCTAAATATCCGCTTGACCGATTTAATTCGTTTATACGTCGATTGATAGACCAACTAATAGCTACAAACTAAACATAGGATTTTTTATTCGAACAATGGCGTCTACGCAAATAGTATTATTTTCCTCAATTTTCGCAATCTAAAGACGCATCGACTGTCGTAACAGCCGCCTATCATGCTGCGCGGTGTTATGAACCGTATTTCAATGAGTTTTCGTGATATATTCTTACTAACATTCGCCAAGTCGCTAATTTTGGAGCACTACTCCCCTTAAAATGCATCGACAAGAGCATAGCTTCGAAATTAGCGATAAGATGATATAAAAGAAAGCATGCTTACCTACAGTCGAGACTGTTTTATATTTTACTATAACTGAAATCAATCAATAAGCGAATAAATAACTTACTACCTTGAATATCATGTAAAAAGTTGTTCCCGTGTTACAATTTGGGTGATACTAATAACTTACTCGTAACTATAAGGTATTATGGATTAACCTATCAATGAAAATTACATTTGTTATGCGAATAAGACACAGCTTCGGCCTTGACCGATTTGTATGCATTCTACTACAAAATTATGTAATGTTATTTGTCTTTGTGAAAATCAATGTTTCCGTGCTATCGTGTCCGTCTTTTATTCTTGCCATTTTATTTTGACGTAATGGATTTTATAAACAGTTGGGTTTATTTGTTTTTTTTATTATTGTTTTAAAGTCACTAGTACAGCATGTACAGAATAATGAGACACTTCTTGAAACCATTTAAATAATCAAATTCTGAAATACATACACCGGTTAACTGTCCGGATTATATCTGGTTTCTGGTCGATTATCACTAAACTGGGTAGAGCTTTGACAAAAAACCGATGATAAACAAACATCCTTTAATTTTCAATTGGAAAAATTGTTAGACGTGTCATAATATAATTTATTTTATGGTTAATGTATGAATAAAATCTTATTTCTATGAGGATATCTAGTTTGTTTTAATTTTTGAAATCGATATCAACGCATATGAGGTTTACAAAAAGTGTCGCATTCTCATGTAAACATTTACTTTCTTTTTTTAGTTCAAAAATCTTAAATAATCAAGGAAGAGTATATCTCTTTGTTCTTTGTGATCATAATAGCATTTTTTTCATTAATTATAATAAATATAATGTCTATATTTAGACATGGTCAACGTATGGTTATCACTTCAGTGTATGTAAGGTTGTTTTTACACGCTATTATAATGTCGAGAGTTTTATCTTTCAGGGTTGTGGTGGCCGATAGTCGTGGTCACTGTTTACAGCTGATTAGCATTTCATACCAAACATGGTCATCATCATCATCATTTCAATCATAGGACGTTCACTGCTGAACATAGGCCTCCCTCAGTAACTTCCAGATTGGCCGACCTTTACCAAGTCATCTGTCCACATTGTGAGTGGACGTCTAACGCTGCGCTTGTTGGTACGCGGCCTCCATTCTAGAACCTTTATGCTCCATCGGCCGTCAGTTCACCTGCTTTGTACCCCACCTACTGTCACTTGCTTGCTAATCTGTTGGGCTATGTCGGCGACTTTTGTTCGTTTACGGATCCCTAAACATGGTCATACGATAGAACCGTCACAAAACTGATGGGTTCATCATCATCATCAGCCTCTACCTACAAACTAGATTAGATCGTCAGTTCAGGCGAAAGCCAAGACCCTCCAAATAAATGGATGGCTTAATTAGAAAAAAAAACCTTAACATATTGACGGTCGACAAAGCATAACATAACATACCTACTCGTAACATTGAAACGGGAGCTAACACAATTTCATAGTTAATGTACACGTAAATCTTACGAGCATATCGAAACAATAGCCTTATAGATCGATTAATCAAAATGAGTTATTTATCTGAAACATGGCTTTAGACCAGAGGTTCCAAAACTGTAATGCATTTTATCCCCCATACTATTTAACATAGATTTGCACCCAAACATCAAAATCAAAGGGCTAGCCAAAGTCAGAATACATTTTTTATTATTATTTCATAAATAAACGTATTTCATGTATTCCAGTAATCAATATTTTTTAGGAGCTTAATATGTCGTCAAAAAAATCCCGAAAATATTTTGTCGTTTAAGTTTTTATTTTGAATCATAACGTTTAGAAAGTCCATAAACTTATAAGTATATATTTGTTTTGTTGACATATAAATTAAATCAAAAACTTTTTTGCTTATACAGATAGTATAACTGTCAGAAAGTTTGAGAAGCGCAATACCAATTTGTTTTGCCGTGAGCAACACTGCGAACAATATGTGCTTTATTTTAAGCTTCCAGTTACATTCTGACTGCGGCTGGAGTCTAGATTATTTTTGCCTCAATGTCTGGGCATTCGGCGATATTACATTCTTTCATTTCGATATGATGTTGGCACTAAGAGCTATTTGTAGGAATTACAATATCGAATATACATTATTTGTAGTGAACATTTGAATATCATCATAAGCCTTACTGTAGATTTTAGCTAGACATATTATGTTAATTTGATAGACATGTCTGGGTAAATTCCATTAATTAAACCTTTATAAAGATTATAATTGTCAAGCTAAATTACGATTAATTAACATCATCACAAACTGGATTGCTAAGATGATTGATAAAAATAAAAACTATGACCCATAAATAAAGACTTATTTGGAAAAAGACCGTTTATGTACAAATTAATACGTTTATAAGAATTATGACTTAATTGATTTTTAAAACGACGCGCACATTTACAACTTGAGAATTTACTTCCAAAATTTTCGATTAATTCAGTTGTAATTATTTTCGACCCAAAAGAGATTTACTAATTTCTTGTATGTAAATGCACGCCATAACTTCCGTGACTTATTCCGCCAACTCAACAGTTACTTTAATAGTCCTTTGAGAGAAATAATCATTAAGCGAAAAACTTTAAAACTAAGGCTTGAGCTACACCACATCTCTTGATATTTTCGGATGAGAACGTAAACGCAGCTTTGTAAGGAAAAATGTAGTTTCGTTGATATACCAACAAGAAGGTCCGTACGAATTCACGTTTACTTTTCGATTGATTTATACGTTAAAAATTGACACTAGGAGGGAATTAAGCGTCGCTGCACCACAGAGCTACATAAACCCAGCAGTTGAAAACCACGTATCGAAAGCGCGCAATGGCAAATTGTGGTCGGTGGTTAACCACAAAGTGATTGGTGGCTGCTAATCTTAAACCCGGTATCATCAATCTGACACGTGAGAGTAAGAGAGCGCGCGATTTGCAGTTGTCGGCGTATTGTGTCGGCATTTTGTATTAGAGCCGCAGAAGCGAATCACGCAATAATAACTTCATGACTTGGCCGATATTATTAACGTAAAAGTGACCCAAGATGGTATATACTTCACCAAACCTATTTACGATTACTCTGCTCTTAATCAAATATGCAGTGTCTACTGTCTTTAGAGTTGCAGCTACACTGAAGTCTCATAGTGTAGGCGGCAGCACAACTGCCTATTAACGTAGCGTAGCGTCCCTATTTATATGTTAGTGTGGCTTTACCCTAAGCGATGCCGTAAAACGCTCGCAATAAAACGCAAAACCGACCATCAACTTCCATTAATTCAATAGTAAAAATAAATTGCGTGTAATCAATAAGTGTTATCAATAAATAATCCTCGGTCAGAATTTAATATTAACCATAAAAACGTTTCAAATATTTATATTTAAATATTTTTAAGTAAAATGTTATTTGAATCCGTTATTACAGAATATTATCAGTACACATAGTTTTTTTTACCCTTGACAGTCAATTTATTGTAAATAAACAATCCTTTAAAAAACCTACAATTATAACGTGTATGATTTCATGAAATTTAGAATAAATTGAATGAAATATTACATAAAACAATTCACATACCTAATTTCCAATGGCAAGGAAACTCGACCTCCGGAAAAATAAAAAACATATACATTACCTAACGAGACTTTCATATCAAGAATATCCGAATACCGTCGCCGCTCCTTGTCGCTCTCTGTGGACGTCTCCCTCTCGCTCGACTCACGAGTCGGCTTGAGGAGAATCGGCTTCTTCCTCCGGAGTTTACCCACCACGCCATTCTCCACCGATTTCTCGGAAACCGGTTTTGGTTCACGCTTGAACCACATCATACCGATCATTTATGAAATAACCGTTTGTTTACATAGGTTCACTTCACTCTGACTACCGGTTAAGTTTCACTTCACTTTGAGAACCGGTGACGTAGTCTTCACTTCACTTAGTTGCATTTGATATGTCTATTGATGTCACTTTGCACTTAACTGTTATCGAATGTACCACTAGTAAACTAGTGCATCTTAGAGTGGGTGTTGACTCACTGCTAAATTTTTCACTTAGTTTTTGGCACAAACTGCAAAATTGGTATTCAATCAGTGACGATCTTGGCAATAGTCTACTTTGCATAATATTTTTAAAACGGTGCGTGCATAAATTGGTACAAATAGAAATAATTAATCATGTTATACTAAAAATAAACTTGTTGAAAATACAAAGATGTTATAATATCGCATTGAAACGTCGAGTGGGATGGGTCAGTGATGAAAAACAACTGAGTCACATGTTTTTTTGTGTGAAATAAAGGTCTCTGAAGGATTTCTAGTCACCACTTTTATGGTCCTTAAGGAAATAAGTAGCAACAGGAAAACACGTTGAGAACAGTATAGTTTAAGTTAGTAATATAATTAATTATATATCGGAATAAGAATAAATTTTAAAGTATATAATACATACTTAGCTTCTATTTGTCTTGTTGACTATTCAGTCATTGCATAGCATATTTTAAGATGAAAGTTAAAAAAAAACACTAATAATTGCATAAGTTGTATACTATAAGTATTTCAAGAGAAATACATCGGGGCCCTAATCATTTGATATTTAATCTTCAAGGCAGGCTTAAATGCTATTTAGTAACAGGGCAGATTTCCAATAAGATATGCAACTAAAGTTCTGGCAACTATTTGCATTCGTCGTAGCCATTTTCATTTCGATTAGACCACTAAATACCAAAATTGAGATTGAAGAGGTTAGCCTTGTAGCAAAAAATAAAACAATATACAAAAACAAAAAGATTTCACTTTTGACTACAAAAAAAACTCACCCTATTTTTTTCTTTGTTTAATAAGTGTCATGTCCGCAAACTAACATTAGCACAACCGTTATAAGTTTATATCCGCCAATAGACAATACGAGTAGTATTAAATCGGGTATTATCACTTGGCTAATAATAAACCCTGTAAATGTACGACAATGTAGGTATCCCGATAGAACAACTATGTGGATTATTCATAGCTACGAAGGTCAGTGCTAAATGGTTGGCGATAACGCATGATACTGTTGTGGATGACTTTAATTGTTTATAATAAAGGCATTATGGAGCAATTAATGTAATGATATTAAAATTAATTTACGAAGACATAGAAGTCACTGCAACGAGAGTTATTGAGAAATATCCGTGACTGGGTCTGCCGAGAGACGCTGCTAGCAATAAATCTGTCTAGTACCTTGTAATAGGAACACAAAGATATTAATTCCTGATATTTTACGTATTAATTAGTTTACCTTTGTCAGAAAAGTGATTGGCTGTAAAAGACCTAGTCAGGAAGAGAACCCGCGGCCCTATCGAGAGACAAATGGTGGGTCATCTATCAGGCGGACAGCTCAATGCTAATAATCGGACCGCTCTATAAGGCAAACGGATCTATCGCGTAGGCCAAGTTGTGACATGTAGCGGATAGTTTGACATAAACTTATATTTAAGATTTCCCGGCATTTTGGCTTGGCTAGGTACATGCAACTAAAAGGTGTAGTTATTAGTCGTACCCTTTACGAGTGATTTGTCATTTTTAAAAGGATTTATAAGATGCTTGTTTTATTTTACTTTTCTCGGGTTTTTTTGACAACAAAACGACCGAACGAACGACGACGATGTATATTTTTTTCCTGTAAAACTTGATTGCATTTGCTTAGCAGTACATGTATTAAGATCTCATAGTGACGCGTGACGTGGAGAATGCTTTTTTTATTTGGCATTTTAAACATATTTTTTTCATTAGCATGCGAGTATCTTGTCTGTTAAAAGACGAAAAAGGCACATGGGTTTTGGCGGGTGACTTTTGTTTAGTTAAAAAAAAATAGCTAGGACCTTGACAAAGCATAACCACCACCCATGTAAGGACATCATAAGCAAATAAAATATTTATCGAAAGTTTCACAACATTCCTGGACATGGCGAAAAGTCATATATTTTTCTCAAACGAGGTTTCGGTCACCCACCCGCTACCCGCCAGTACCTCGCGCGACGGAAGCGGCGCGAGGATGCGGCCTCCGCACTTCCGCGGCTGCGCGCACGCACACGCGGCACGTCCAGGACATTGTGTCACAACCAGATGGTTACACTCTAAACACTATCGCGACTAACATAATTTATGACTATTTGAAAGAGCCCATTTTGAATTCTAGCAAATGTACCAGTGCAAGCGCATTCTGTGAGCTTCAGAGGTCAAAGAAGTAAAAATATATTATTTGCTGTCTTTGAGCAACTTTCTCTTCAGGATTTAAGTAGTACCAGTCAAATTTAAAGAGGTCATTTAGAACCGAGTTTACGATACATATATTTTTTAATCTAATGAAAAACTTGTTATGGCAAGGTACAGCTCAAACGTAGGTACAAGATGTTATCCGCACTTGAATTCAAACTGAATAATGCTTTATTGAAACAAATAATAACATGTTACAAATACATGGTAACGTTACTAACTACATTAGTCAGTGACTGTGTCGCAGTCAGTAACGCCCGCCCACAACGGGACACTGCCTACAAACTACACTACCTACCGAGGCCAGCTTAACTTACAACTAATTTTTTAAATATTTTCCCTTTATTCTAAACCCGACTTTTGAGTCGGGTACTTTTTAAAATCCTATATAAAATATAAACTTCTCCATCGATTTAAAGTTTGATTTTTGATGTATTTTCGATGGATGATGTTTGAAGTCACAAAGTAGCTAGTCACGTGATCAAGAGACTAGCAGCTATCACAGTAAAATGTTAGAACCCCTTTAAGTATACCCCTTTAATAAAAAATAATTCAAGCCGCAATTTTTATTACACAAATACTCATAGAATTAATAAATTCAGTACTATGTATCCAAGACTATTTCGTGACATGCACTAAAATTAGGTTGAAAACCTCATTTCGAAAACAATTACAAAAAAAATAAGTCAAAAAATTCTACAACCTTAACTCGCCACTCAGCCAATCCGTCATCAAATTAGCCTGCGGGTGGACAATTTAAAACCTCATTTCAAACCGGTCAGGGTGGAAAAAAGCACCCCTTTCCACCCCGCTCTCCGGGCAGACGCCGAGTCATCCAGACAGGAGGAAAAAATGCACAAAATGCATTACCGTAGACGCGGGGTAAAGTAGGATGACTGTAAAAATACATTTGTGTACTGAAGTACCGACTGAATAAAATAAGTTCCGGAAATAGAGGAAGTAGTGACTAAAAGTATGCATAACTCGAAGTTTTTTATTCGACTTAGGGTCAATTTTTCAAAAGCCATATAACTTTAATCCGACGAATAAAATTGACGCTTGACACATTTTCCATACGAAAATTTAAAATGTTAAACTTATTCTTCAAATAAAACTTATCTGGGCATTCAAAAATCGGGTCTTAGTAACAGAATTACAATGTATTAAATGAATATGAACCTTTGTCAGCCGGACCAAGGTCACAGTTCATAGCAATTTGAATTATACTAACGATAATTTGGAGTTATTAAATTGGAATGATGTTTGACATTTTTGAAGTAAAAAATAATAATTACAATTAATCCTCTCACGCGGTGGACTGGCGACCTGGTCAAGGTTGCGGGCAGCCGCTGGATGCAACCGGCCCAGAGCCGCTCGCTGTGGCGTGCCACACGGGAGGGTTATGTCCAGCAGTAAACTTCTAAACATCAGTGAGCTGATGATGATTATTATTAATCCAATTAGTCATTTTTGTGTATTATTGCCCGATTTCAAACATTATTTTCAACTTCGACAACTACTAACTACCAAAAAACAATTTTATTTTATGGACATTGGACATGCAACCGAAAGAATTATGGTTACACTAGCAAGGGGGAACTTGATAGCAACAGATTCCTGGGAAATTGCTGGAAAAACACCCGACAACTCGCAGGGGAGCGAACAGGAAGAGGGAAACTCTTTTGAAAATATTGAATCAGGGGTATATTCATACTTTATAAACACTTGTAAAGGAAGATAGAGGGAAAACGAAACGTGAAAAACCACATTGAGTTATAGCGATAATCTTAGATGAAAAATTACATAAAATCAACAAAAACAGAAACTTACACTTTCTTCCAGTTCCAAAAATATTAAGTAGGTTTACACCAGACCTTAATATCTGCCAAACAATTTGAAATTATGGCACATAAGTTAAATATGATGTTTCAATAAAGGTGACATTCATTTCAAATAAGGTAGCTATAATCTTTAATCATGGTTTAAATAAGACTATTCGTAAGTATTAATTTCTTTTTACGATACATAAAAAGCATATAATAAAAAAATTTGAAAACCAAAGATATCACAACAGTTCATCGTTCGTAATAGGCTAATGAAAGTTAGAATAACGTAGTATTTGTAAGAAAACGGTTCATTCAACTCAAACTTGTTGGTTTACAAAACTAATAACAACAAACACTGAACCCGAGTGCAAACAGAAAATCAGTTACATTCTGCATTTGCTAATTGAAAGCCAGCACACATATTTCTGCCACAAGGGGGGTGTACATGGTTGGATCACTCAATAGCGGCGCGAAGAAATCACGAAATACGACGCATACGCAGGGGTTTTAGAGAAATGTAAAGTCATGTGACAGCGAGTGTCCGCAATTAGTGGATGTTGATTAGGTATCCGGTATAGTTGTTAGTATGTTAAAAATACAAATATCGAAGGTGTACGCTCAAAAGATCAGTGGAAGCCCAGAATCGTCATAAAAGGAATTAAAATGGAACATTCACCAGATAGCTTGGTGGATGTTAACACACACCAGTATATCTAAAATGACTGCAGACACTTACAATAACAAAATTGAATACCTAATAATAATTGAAGGGAAACATGAGACATTTGGTTGGGTCGCATCAAGGGTGCCTTTTATCGCAAAACGAAAATTTAAAAGAGTATCCAGACGTTACGCCTTGTAAACCCTACTGTATTAATTTTCATTGTATTTCCACTTCAGACTAAACAGACCACAATTAGTATATCTCCGACGTGACTCAAACCGTGAAGCGTGATGCCCGTCATAAACTCCATAATATTGTGAATTCTCTGAAACGCAAGTCATAAAGTTTTATGACGCGATTGGTATTAATTGAGAAACTAAAAACAACTATATAATTCATACGATGCCAAAACCAACTCGGTCGACCTCAAAGCACAACGAAAACAAGGAATTTTAGGAAACAAATGATTATGAAAACTTGTATACTTGTTTTACTCGGCTGATTGATATCCATTATTCAATTCAAGTTATCAGTAAAATTATTGGAACCAAAGGAAACATTTAAAATTACTAATAAAGTCAATAAGTAGACAGAGTAGGGAGGGAGACTGAAGAGCATTAAAAAAACCAATAAAAATCTTTCCAAATGGATCCTGTATTCATTAGCAGGAAAAACGCTGAGAACTGAATGCGCCCGTTAAAACCCTAAACCATTTATGCACGCAGTATGTACCCAATTATGCTAAGCCAAAAATGAAAAGGTAGGTAGTTTATGGCAAAAACACAACAGATTAAAGTAATAAATATAATTTAAAACCAACCAAACCCAACCATAAACATTCTAAAGAAAACTAAAACAAACGCCTACAAACAAAAAAAATAAAACAACAACTAATCAAGTGTCGTCCATCTATCCATTGCATAAGCGGAAACTGATACACAGGAAAACATTACAAAAAAAGCAGAATTTACTATTTAAAATACCTCAAAGCAAAGTCCACCACCAACGACAATGTTGAAAATAAAAAAAACAACTGGAAGCGAGTGACAAAAGTAGAAACACGTTCAACCCCTCTGGTACAGATTTAACCACGGAAACGCATCCTGCTATAGTTTGGAGCACTTCTGGAGTTCATTGTGAATATAGCTGGAAGTTTGGTATTAGAGGATATTGGCATTATCATTTAACGCTTTGGAGTATTTGCTGAAATTGCGAAGGCGATTTAAAAACTGAACACATTCTGCGTGCACCTAATTCCTTCAGTGATACGTTATTTGACACTCACACTGTTAAACCATAGCAAACTGCTGGTAAACAGTTTGTGCTGGTAAACAGTTTACTTTAATAAGGAGTCAAGTATTGATGCAAGTTAATTAAATATCATCATCATTATCATTTCAACCATATACGACGTCCACAGCTGAACAAAGGCCTCCTCCAATGATCTATCATACGGCGGGGGATTGCCAATACTCGGCACGCTTGGCGGGTTGGCGAGCGCAGTTTTTTATAATATTTCGCACGAAGACTCTGCTGCCCGTCTCGTGCTACAGGAATTAGTCGCCTCTTGTTAGCGGTGGGGAAGTGTATTCTTTACGGCCGTCCCCACACATAATTCAAAATAGCAGATATCAATCAGTGCAGAGGTTATAATTTAAGCAATATCTTACGGTTGCACCTATTTGCCTGACTCTTTCTTTCGATAGTGCTCAAGCGAGCGGTGATATGAATAATCATTTCTGACTTGTTCATTTACAATACGGAGAGTGCTCGTCAGAAAAGTAGTATTATTTACATAATCATTAAAACAGGAAGGAAATGTGGCAATGATATCGACACATAATATGAGAACATAGTATATATTGACGTGCAAATGTACTTACAGTACAACATGTCGGTCAGCCGTGCCAATTACATCATTTGATGAAAATAGCAGGCATTCGTTAGAAAAGGTAATATTAATACTTCAGGGTAATGAATTATTAATGCCTTATACACGAAGAATAATGAGAACTTGTAAACGTATTATCACGTAGAAAAAGTTGGCAAATATTTATTTGAATAGACAGTCAGTTTCATTTTTATTAATATTATTCTCAATTTGATTTCATTTTAATTAATTTATCTATCTAATTATTAGGTCCGCCAGCCATATGTACACTTTTTGCCATAGATAATAAATTTAATTACATAAAATATGTAACATATAATTACAATACAATGATGATGATGAGAGTCCAATTCCTGTCCATTCAGTGTGGACATAGGTACTAACACATTTTGTTTAAATAGGCTTAGTTTTATCCAATTTATTGTAAATATGGGAATATCCTAAATACATTTTTTTATGTAGCTTTGCTTTGAATGTCAAGGTTCTACGACTCTAATAAAATGCGGTGTTTTATAGACAGAGAGATAAGTGTCACTGAATGCTTTGGTCACACTGATTATAAGTCACGATGAAACATTTCATAACAGAACTTTGAAGATAAACTACTAAGTACTATACTGATACAGAGTTAACTAAGTAATGTCTATGGTAATTCACATGCACGTAACAAAATAAAGGAACGCATTTTCAACTTACAAAAGTACCAATAAACAGCGTTCACCAATAAACATAAACATGAAATTAAGTTATATGAAGACAGAATCAGCCGGAATGGCTATTCTACTGGCTGTAATAGTTTTTATTGACTGAGAATTTGAGAGACTCGTAAACTTACGGTTAGAAATAAACGAACAAATGGAATGGGTGTTGGTGTTGAAATCTTACAAATTATGGATAACATTGACAAGATAAATGGCTTTAAAGAAGTTTTTAATTTGGATGAAATTGATTGATTCAAAGGTAAGAAATTATTGAGCAAGACACAAGCTCGTATATCGATATGATCCTATCATTAGTTAAATTTCTGATTAGGAAGAAGCAAGTTCATTTACTCATTTTAGTTTGTTAGATCATAGTTGGATGGCTACAAGGTGCTTTTTGTTATCTATATATATAAAAGAAAGTCGGGTTAGTTACACCATTTATGTCAGGAACGGCTGGGCTGATTTTTATCAATTATCTTTGTTTTTTTGGATTTGCCTCCGGCCCGAAAAGCAGAATAACTAATAAAAAATCTGAAAATTCAGCATAAAAATGCAAAAAAGATCATTTCAAATTGCCGATTGTGTTTTGTCTCATACAAAACTATAAATTAGAATTCAATTTATTGACGACCTTCGAAGCCGAGAAGCGAGAACACTTGGCGTCGCCATCTTTCGGGTAAATTCGATTCTCGTTCGGGTCAATCAATGTAGAAAACGACCTTTTATATGTTCAAATTCAAATTCATTTCTCGGGTCTGGGTGTGTGGGTAAAGTCGTTGTTTCTGATATCTTTAAACAAGCTACTTGCATTGTTTGTGATCTTGTGCAATGTTTATTAATTTTAATTTATTTTTTCCAGCTCCTTTTAGCAATGCTTGAATTTCATTAAAAATCTGCAAATTGGCCTAAATTAAGTTTTATACATGATTTACATTTCAAACTCATTAACATAATTAATGAACATTAAATTAAATGACTGTTCTAAGCCCAAATGGCGAACGCATTAATTTATTACTTTGTTATTGCAATATCGAAATAATTTAAAAATAAAACATAATGGTTATTTCACCACCACACGTCTTGTGGTTATACAAACAATATTATGTTCAAACTGAATCCAGGCATTTCAATCAATCGTTTGACAGATCAGTGGCGGCGGCGCGTGCGCCATTTTATCTTATTTTAGGACATCCGCCCGTCGCTGGAATCTATGTCAGGACGTCACTGTGCCGTAGTTCAACACTGTTTGCATAAGGAAAAGATTTGTATGACACTTTAATGTTCACAAAGATTAAAACGAGAACAATTGAGTAACACGTAGTATCTCGTACTCTAAACCATTAAATATTTTACCTGTCAACATCTGCATTGATAATATTTTTAAAGTTATGTTTGCATATAAGTAGGAATGTTTGTAATCTCTAGAATTACAGATCAGATCGGTATAAATGTATATGGGATATAAAGATCTACTGATTTGCAGGTAATACTTATATCACATTTTTGATTTAATATCACTTAATGTCAACAACTTTTGGACTTTAAATATTTGAAGAAAAAAGACATGCGTTTACTAGCAAATGTGTTTTTCGATGGGCAAAGCTTTGTATTTTTTAAAGTAATGAATTTGCGATCGCGATTTTCTAGAGTAATCCACGCGTTCCTTTTTACCTCACAATGGGACGATGTTGACGTGAAATAAACATTCCGTTTTCTAGTTCATCCGATCATCGAATCTAACTCCCGCGCACATTGCAGTGCTATTGATCCCGAGGAACGGTCACGAACGTGATAGTATGCGAATTCCAGTCGCGGAACTATTCGGGGAAACTCCTGTTTGGGCTACCGGTTACCGACCTATTGAAACCTTAGCTATTTGTTGGGTAACCAGAAACGAAATATTACGTCATGATTAATTTTAAGAAAATAGTAGTGGTGGTAGCTTAGTGGTCAAAGATTCAAAGTTTTACATCTATGTATGTACTTTCGGAGGTGAGAGAAAACATCATTTTATTATTATTTATTATGTAGCCATGGTCCAAAAAAATATTAAGAGCGGGAATCTGATTACAAGCGCCTTAAATGTAATAACTATACTTGCTGCATCAAGGATTATATTGTAAAGCTTATCCCAACTAGGAATTAGACAGAAGTTAGAAATAAGAAGCAGAGATACATTTCACACGTCATAAACAGAATAATCATAAAACCGTGAAGTTTGAACAAAATTTGTCTGAAATTGTGTAGAATTATTAGAAAGGCATTTTCGAAAATCTATTCATTTAATGGTTAAAGGCACCAGTCTCACTGGCATGCCAGCATTAGCAGCACTGAGACAGTGGTGGCCCCGTGTCAACAGTGCCAATGCTGGACTGATATGGAAAAGTGTGACAATGCGCTAGTGGTATGACAACGAGAATGGAATTGCTGGCTTCAGTCCACTGCTGTTCGTAAGCCTCGTAAGAAAGATCGCCAAAGAGCACAATCTGCCCCTTTTTTTATCCAGCCACTGCCTGGATCTTCCGAAGGTCGTTGGTCCATCAACTGAGAGGCGTCCTAAACTACTTTTACCGAGACGTGGTCTTCACTCGAGAACCGAAAATGTAGCATGCAGTGGACCGGCGACGTAAGTGTGTTGCGTGTATTCCCATACACGCAACACACTTAGCCAAGTCACCAATGAATATTTAAGGAGTAAGCTCCCTTGCACTGTAAAGTGCATGGATCGATGCAGTTCATCGTACCGTCACACTCGCACGACGCTTCACTATTGTCTTGCCTTGTGAGGAACGTTGGCATTGTGCTGTTACGCATGGAAATCATGCGAACTTGTTGTTATTAGACTTTTTTTTAAATAAATGAAAGCTATATAATTACTTACATTAAATGAAACAATTTATTAGGTGGGTCATCGGTTCTATATTTTGCGAGATCTATAAAAGTATTAGCACTATGCTGGGATTAACTTCTGAATCGTAGACAATAAATGATTGCTACACCAACAACATATGAATGTTTTAAAACCTTTTTGAAATACTCAATGACAGTTTCCAATTATTCCCTTTAAATCCTTGTCTCAATATTTCGTTACCTTCCCCCAGATGGTGCCATTCAACCACTTCAAATTCCAACGAAAGCATTCTATTTTTAACAGACTTCAAAAGAGGAGGTTCTTAATTCGTCGGTTTTTTTTTAAATATTTTTTAATGTATTTCAGCGATTATTTGTTAACCGATTCCTATGAGAGTTTGAATGTCTTTGTTTGCACCGGCTCCAAAAGTAACTGATTAGGTTTATTTTTTTTACACAAATATATTTTAAACTTTCATGGTCCTAACATCAACCTTAACCTTATCAATTTTTATTTTTTTATTATTATTTCTCAAGTTTTATGCAAGCATGACAGTTACCCAATTCACTTACATAAAATTAATTATGAAATTTAACACAAACAGTATGTACTCGTATAATATACTCGTACGTAATATATTAGAACTCATCAATCAATCAATTATTTTTATCATAAAATAAAAAATAAAAATAAAAAAATTAAATCGGTTAATGATTATATTGATCAAATTATTTCTTACACTATTCTCTTTTTAATGCAATCAGGTAAAAACAACTTTTATCTATGGTTCAAAAAGTACCTTAGCAGAAAACATTTATATCTTACGATAAGGAAAACGTACCTATAGTGATATGAGTGATAAGGACATATTGATAAATTGCACAAAAAATGTATTGTATATCAAGTGCAAAAACAAGTAAATAATTATTATATCTTTACAACTCACATAATTACATTCGAAGAAATTATTTATATGCGCCTAAATTATGTGTACCTTCTTACCAAGGTGCCAGTTATTAATTTGACGAATAATTTAAATAATGTTGCCTGAAAATGCCATTAGTGATCTTGATTACACATTACTATTTTCTAGTAGATACGTTTACATTATGTCTGGAAGTTATATTATGTGTGTGCAATAAAGTGCTTGTAATGTTTCAGTTCGATTCTTGATCTTGACCATGATTTTACAAAATGTCAAACAAAGGAGCCGGTCTAAGTCAACCCGTTTAAAATCCTTGTTCTGGCCAAAATTTGATGGCAATCGGAAAAACCGATTTTCGGTTTTTTTCCGAAACCGTTTCTCTAATCTTGGCCCATACCACCACATAAGTAGTTGAGGTGAGTCCGGTACCCTGCAGTGGGACGTTTATGTATATGCTTACTTTGCTTTTTAGGGTTCCGTACCTCAAAAATGAAAAAACGGGATCCTTATAGGATCACATTGCTGTCCGTCCGTCCGGCTGTCTGTCTGTCTGTCAAGACCCTTTATCTCCGGAATGCGTGGAGGTTTCGAGTTGAAATTAAAACGATATACTTAGCCTACAGTCTCTTATAAAAAATGGTCTTTAAAACACTAAAAAGCTAAAAATAATATCATCACATTTGGAGTCGGTGCAACGAAAACATTCAAACTCTGATCAGCTGGCACCAACTCTAAAATTAACTGATTAGGTACTACTTATGTGTTAATATTATTTTTAGCTCTTTTGTATTTTGAGCCGTTATATTTTTAAACGGTTTATTTTCAGAAGAAAATAATCTTTGGAAATCTGTTTTTTTATTTCAGTTTACGTTCAAACTGAATTTTAAAATAGCAAAACAAAAATGCTAACTATGAAAACTCGTCGTGGTCTTCTTTTAAAATTATTTCACTAATAATATTCTTTACCTTAACTCATTTCAACAAAAAATCCATAGCTGATGGATCTTATCAATCACAGGTGGTGCCATTATCAACACAAAAACACGCAAACCATTTGCGTTATCCGTCCCGAGCGCCACTTCAAACGGACAGAGATACATCTGTGCAGGGGTGTCGATACAAGTTTATTTTTCAAGCAAACTATTTTATTTAAAGATCGTATTTTTTTAAAGAAGGCCTTTGAAAACCAATGCAGTCAATTTGAGGTTGGGATCTACTTGCGGTCATAAGCAATTGAGTCCGCCAGTAATTATTGTGAGATGTCTCCCAGCCCTTTAGAACTTTGGTGCAGCTTGGAAGAAGTCTATGTTCAGCAGTGGGCAATCATATGAATTAACTATAGGTAATCAAAATAGGAATAAAATAAACAATACATGAATTAGTGAACCAATGACACCTGCAATTATCAGCCCTATCCTGTCCTGACACAGGAGTAATTTCCGTACCTGAAAATATAATATAAAATGAAATTTCTATCGATCCATCTATCTAACTTTGGTTCGTTTTTTCTCCCGCGAGTAATAGGCTAGTTACCTGGGTCAAAAAAAGATTATTCTATTTAGTCCGTCACTTAGATTATCAAAAAATATTGGGCTCATATTTTGTCTTTTGTCAATCAAACATAAAATTACGAAGATAAAGCGCATCAAAGTGAGCACGTGACGTCACACCTTGCTAAAAAGTGTCGCAAGGCGTGACGTTACGCGGAACTTTAACATGCTATAACTTCATCATTTTTTGTTTGATTTAGAAAAGTTAAAATACGTGTCCAATATTTTCTGTTAATCCAACTGACGGACTAATTTGTTTCTTTTAGGAAACTAGCCCATTCTGTCATGCTATGTAGGTATTTAGTTTTCTTTCTTTTTCGTTCGTTTCAAAAAGTAACTAACTGTTTTACAACGTTTTCAGAAATGAGAAGCGTCATATTTTGCTACCAGGTGAATAGGCTTTAGGGGACTCTACAGTGTATTGTAGACAACCCTACACAAATCTGTATCTGCAGTGTAAAGCTAATACAAAGCAGAAGGCGTCTGTTTGCGAGAGGCGGCCTTGCCTCGAAATAGTTAACGACTGCGCGGAGAGAACTCGTTCGGATTGACTACCTTTTTGTGGTCGACTGCTATTGTTGTTACTACTGGTACCTACCAGAGTCGGTACAGTTCCAGCAGTGAGCGCAACTGTGAGCAGTATTTTGCAGTAATGTTTGTCTCAAGGGTGACGGGACTCGACACGAAAGCATTTACTTCAGAACAAAATTGCAACCAAATATATTAGAGAGAGAATGAGAGATATATTTGGTCTCACATGATTTAAGATAAATTACTTTGTCAAAAAACGGACACAATAAGTTTTCTTAGTAAGAGTATGTCCATGTATATTTAAGATACGAGGGACGTGTAAGTGATATGAAATACAATTAGATCAATTTAGATTTTTTTAGAATATCGACAAAAGTTACTTTAACTTTAACTTAAAAAATTTCAACTGAATTCTTATTGTATGTAATATTCATCTCAACATTGAAACACGAGTATTGGAAACCTGCCAGGTTTTTTTGTAATGCTTTTATTTCATCATTTACGCAAGTTATCGGTGTAAATATAATTGATGATTCCTAGATCAAGCCAGGGTACATTCAATCTTACACTAAACACAGCACCAATGTTTTATTACTGCAAGGGATCTTACAAACACAAATAGTTTTTTTTTTTTAATCATAGTATTAATACTATGAACTAATGTCTCAGCTATAAAACGCAAATAATCCCGAAACGACAGCTGCCCTGTTCGGAGAAGAACAAATACTTGGTACTGCACAATGGCCTAACGCATTGACAAACAGCACGCGATGTTAGCCTACGGGGAAATGACGTCTACGAAGAAATTATATTTCAGTTTTATTTATCAGTAAATAATATTCTATATTGCGGATGCAGGCCGCTTCCAGCCGGCCAATCTGGAAGTCAATGGGGGAGAGGCCTATGTTCAGCAGTGGACGTCCTATGGCCGAAATGATGATGATAAAAAATAATATCTCTGATTAGAAAAAAAACCGTTGAAAGAGTTATTCACTCTCTCGAGAACTAGGGGTAGAGTTAGCTTTTAATACTAGCTTAAATCCTATCATTTATGGTTCATTGATCACCCTTCAGTCACGCAGTCCACGTGCACACTATAAATATGGAACACTATTAATACTTAGGTCACGACATTTGCCAACAGGTGGCAACGAGTAGAATACAAACAAACATACTACGAATATATAACGCTGGATGATATGCTAACATTAAAATCATTCAATCAATTATTGCAATAACCAGTCAAGAGAAAAACAACACTAACTAACAGTATTAAAAAGTATTTGCCGACTCAGATCTTGTACCTCTCTGATTATGATTATAGATATTCCATGTCATTCCCACATGAAGAGTAGCAGTAGCAGTCTGCTGCGGAGATGCTCTGCTACTAGCAGAACATCTCCAATAATAATAGTAACTAAAACTATAACAAAATGTCCTAAATAACTTTTACCCAAAATCAGAAATATCCTTTGATTTCGGTGGAGTGCGTTGATGAATTACAATTCGAAAGTACTTCTTCCCAACTTTCCATGTGCTATTAGGTATAAGAGTAAACTAGCACTACACATTGTAACACGTCGTTATAATATTTTTGATAATTATATTGGAAATACTTCTCTTTTCAACAATTTTTTACTTGGATTTTTAGTTTTTGGCCAAAGGCAGAATTCCCTTTTTCTAGACAACGCCATCTATCGGTATATCTTTGCCATCCATTTTGCTCCGTTTCTCATGTCTACCTTTTTTTCAGCATAAACTCTTAACTTGCACATCTAAAGTAAGTAATGTATTTTCAATAAAGGAACATGAAAGCTGTAATTGATGTTTTTTAGTTTCGATTAGTTTTTGGGGCTTTTCAGCGGTGTTTTTTGTTTTGCGTTGACAAATAAAAAAAATATCATTTTTGCTTTTTGCGTTCAAGTGTTACGCGAAACGAAACGCGACCAGAGAGGGAAATATTATGTCAGACATGACATTGAGATTTGACCGGATCTTTCTTTTTAGATGCGAGCACGTTGCTCGCGCCTCTAATTTACCCTTCGTTTATAGAAAATTAATTAAAATGGACAACCTGTGGAGGCGCCTGGTGCTTCATGGCGGCCTGATGCCGTGATGGGCATTTTGTCAATTTCATAAAATGTGAATTTTTTCGTCTTCTCTTGGTATGAAACCTTTGAGGCTTGGTTCGCCTGTTTTCTTGCGTTTATTTCATTTGGTATGATGAGATCTTAAATAGATGCTTGTTTCTTTTAGGTTTGTTTATAACGTCACACCGTGATGATGCAGTTTAGTCACTGCAAGTTGCTTTTGGGTAAGCATGCTTTTTTCTTTGTGGCGCCATGTGCACGTGTGTCTGGCTCCTGCTGCTGTGCTCATGGATGCCTTTGCAAATTAATCTAGCACAAAGCCGCGTGCGCAACTTTTTTTGACCATGTCGCATACTACTCCCACGTGCTGACCCGCAGTGCACGTGTGGCTCATAACCTGCTGTACTCATGTTTGTTTATGCTTTACAGGCTTAAAATAATGCCCAGCTTGGCACACCCTCGTGTTCTCCGAGGACTAGAACTTTGATCATGAAAATCTGAGGAAGGGACTTGTATGGTTCTCCGCAGTGATGTTATACATATAATTTATCATAAGTTCTTAATTAATGCTAAGGTATTTATAAACCTTTTTATTTAAACTTGATGGTGATACTCTCAGGCCAGTGTTCGTCTAGTTTTAGAAATAAGTGTAGGACACACCGCGTTACATCTATTCTAAATAATTGTAATCATGATACCCGTGTTACTTACTTTTTAGTAATTTAGTTGTTCTTTTCTATTGGCTGTGCACATCACATGCACTATGTTGGAGTTATATATCCCAAAGTAATTTATCTGAACATTAAGTTTGATTACTTTTTTATCATAGTTTTATACTGTTAAAAATATTAACTCCTATGTTTTAAATAGTTCTTATAAGTATCATGGCATAATGCTCATAAATATGTTATTATAAAGGTTTTTTTCAGTAAACCAAGAGAAGACAAATTAATTATGTTAGAATTTGGCGCCCTGCACAGTTTTTGTAGGAGTCTCTGAGCGCCTGAGGACCCACGAGCTAGCTTAACTGGCAAAAATAGCATACCATCCTGCTGTGTTACAACATTATCACTAGACAATGTAAATATAGCTACCGCTGCGGGAAACATCGGTAATATTTCAAGTTCCGCGTAAAACGTGACCAGTGAACCGTGATAAGGCTCGCCACATTTATGAACAAGTTACGTAGTCACTGTTTCTAATAAATATTAGATGTCAGTAATATTTACTGGCAGTCTTCATGGCAAGAACCAGACGTAGAAGCGTCAGAAAGACGATGTAAAAAAAGCGAAAACAGACAGAATCAAACTAAAGTCTATATCGAAATAAAGTTCTATGTGCATCAAGAAGAAATTATTTAAATTCAATATTTCAGTGAGACAGTAACACAGTTATTGGACTTACGGATCAGTAAACTATTATCGTCCCCATAAGCCATTAAGGTTGACCATGAAGCCATAATACACTAACAACAATAAGATCAACAGTTGAATATACCGGCTCCTTGTAACAATTTCTAAAATAACCGTCTAGACATCAAATAACAATGTCAACAATGTGTTAAACATTGTTTGTTGTTTAAAAAATGTTAAGTGCTATTGTAGAATGTAACTGTCGACAATGAGATAAGAGAATAATGAATTGAAAGTACACATTTCGGTAAATGTTACGAAAGAGGTGGCTACTTGATGTAATAGTTGATACTGATAAGGATTGTAGGGTCAGTGGCAAACTAGCTGATAACAAAAGTCATTAAGCTTTCCGAGAAAAATCCTATTGTAGAGATGACTATTTAGAAGACAGAAAGAGTAAATTACAAAAGGCTCCAGACCACACACCGATTGCTATTTCTATTGTCTAAGATTGATCTGTTTTAAAAAGTCTGAAGTACCCAGCTACTTCGTAAAGATAATTATAAAGTAAGACAGGTGGCTTTTTTGTAGTGGTAGTGACACTAATTCAATTATTATGAAATAAGAGTTTAAATGATTGAAATAACTTCTCTTGTTGATAATAATGCGTTCAACTAACTATCGTTGACAAATAATATATTATATCGATTAAAAATCCATCATCGTACCAACTAACTTTACATCGACCGTATGGTTTTACTGGATCACATCTGCAATCGGTAGTTGTGAAAAGATTCATCCTATAAAATAAAATTCCACGAACTTGTCTCCCTAAAAATATATCAAACACGATAAATTCTACTCCGAAATCTAGGAACTCTATTTTCCTATTTTCCATGTTCAGAGAAGCGATGAACAGATCTCTTAAGCTCGACAATGCTCGTGGGTTACGAAAATAAACATTATGCCCGCCATATGTTTTCGCCGTAACATAATCACTGAAAGACTAGTTCTGATTGCGGGGCCGCAACGTATCGAAATCGAATGAATTTTCATAGAAACGAAACTATCAATAATGAGTGCAGCTAGAGTAGAAATGAAACCATAAACATCCCTGATTCCAACATTTCCAACTGTTCTTACGCAAAAAGAACCGTAAGTCAGTTGTGATACAAGGATACAACATAAGTAAACAAAATATAATCGTTTAGTTAGATTAATACAATAATAAGTATGATTAATAAGCTTATAGATCGTTCCAAGTCTCGTAAATAAAATATCGTCGACGATGATCTAAGTACATAATAATAAAATATCATAAGCCGCCTAAATGGTAAATAAGATCATCGTAAGATTGAAACCAAATTACGTCATAACCCTAGTATATTCTAACCATACCTTTCGTATTTGAAACATTTGCTAACTATAGCAATGGCACTCCGCTTTTTCTTAGATATTTCTGACATGTAAACAACCAAATCTTTTTGTAGATCACAGTCTAAGGCAGACCACTCGATCTCCTCATCCTTCTGCGCGGTCATACTTCTTTATTATCTTGCCATCAAAGCTGAAAACGGCCTAAATATTGTCATAATTGTTTCTAAATTAGTCCATCTTATTCGCATGTGTTTCGCAGAGGGGGTGACCTCATCGTATGACACATAGTACAGAATTAATTTTAGCTTGTATGGAAGACTATGCATAAAGTAACTTGTCATAAACTTTTTTCTATTTTATAGATTGCCTTGCTTTTGAACACAATAATAGCAATCTAATCCAAGAGTACTGATGTCACAAACAACGCAGTGGATTTGTCAAAATATATATATTTACTTGCACCTTGAAGGCTTTTACTGGTCTTTTGTATTGGACGAAACACAATACATGATGTATGGTAATTACGCAGATGACGCTATTTGGTTCAGTAGAAAATATAATTGATGTCTAGGTGGTTTTCCATTAAAAATAAATAAAACCAAAACACATTCCACGAACATTTAGAGGTACCAAATTCCACAGGCGTGTTATCATCCTCCTCCCCTAATGCACGCTCATTCCGTCCACTTTGCTCCAGAGATAAATCCCGAGTCCTGTGGGTGGCACTGATAAGTTTTGGGAAACAATCGGGTCTAACAAGACGAAAAACAGTCATTGTGTCAGGTGATTTGTCTTTGCTTAGTTTTTCTTCTTTTTTAAATTTACCAACCGGTTTTACATTTAAAAAGATAAAATGTATGCTTCACTATTATTTTCTTTAAATATCGCTAATATTACTTAGGGCATTGACATTTTCATAGTCAGTCGCGTGACCTACTCATCTTGTTTTTTCTTTTTGTATCTTGAAATCTAAAAATTCGAACATTTCGTAATCAAGATGTAACTGATATCGACCTTTAAAGACATTCATTGTCACGTCTTTCACAATAAATCTGGTGTACATTAACAAGTGATCGGCGAAAGATCCGAAGGCGAGCGGGACCGCACGCGACGATCTGAGGTCAAGACTCCGCTAAGTGCTTGCTGACATATTGTTAAAGGTGGTCAAACATGCAACAAGACTCTCGATGTCATGGCTCGCGGTCATAAGATTAATAAGTACGGAACAAAAGGTTTTAGAATTTTGAAAATTCGATACTTACAGCTCTGCAAAAGATCCTGAGATAAATGTACGACTAATAATATCATTTGAAATCGAAAATCTGTTTTCTGATACAATCTCGATTGAGAAACCATTCGAAATTAAATTCGAAGAAGCATGAATTGCTATTAGCAATGATCGTTGATTTTTTAAGCAAAGTAACCATTACAATCGAAGCTGTCAACACTTTATGATTAAGGTTAAGAAACATACGTTGAAGCCTTAAAAGATTTAAAAGAAAACAATGACATAATGTAGACTCAAAACTGGTTTGTAAAGCTTCGTAAGAGTCCTTGAAAAACCTAACTAGAGGTTAAGATACTGAAAGCATAAATTACAACACACAAAAGGGGTGCATAACAATTAAACAAAGAGTTATCTCATTCGCTTAGAGAAACAACACAAAACAATGATACATGTGTTGAACAAACCAACATAACAGTAAAAATATATTAAACACAAAACTGTTGGTTATTTATACTTACATAAGTTTAAGTATTATGCATTAGTGTTACCTACTTAGAAAAAGTCATTTAGGTCCTGACATTACTGATCTTAGTTTGAGAGACATTCAATCATATGTCAGAACCCGAACTAACAATTTACAAAACATGTTGTAGATTTTCAATTTTCAAAATAATTTTAACAGAAAAGATCAACGATTATATATGTATAGGTCTTAACTACACCATTAACACAGATGTTAAAGAGAACTTATGTAAATGTCAGTTAGAGGATATATTGGTTGGTCAGTATCATAAATTATTGAAAAAATCCCACAAACTAGTGACCGAAATTCATCAACAGTATAATCCTTGTTTGTTGTGGTAAAACACTTCAATTGCATAGTTCACAGCAAACGCCAATTTAACGACTCGTCCAAGAAACCTCAAAAACTATTCCGGCAAATCTAGATAAGCTTTTATTGGTACTAAAGTCTCGCCCATATCGAGAGTTTGTTATTCTTAGTTTCGAGATGGATCATTTGGTGACCTAATAATTACTAGAGCTCGTAAAGTAAAGAATTTGGTATAAACAACTAAGAACCAGGAACCAGAGTAGGCAAGCTAAATAAATGTTTCGAACGACGAACTTAACCAGTCTACGCCAATTATTTTGTCTAAAGGGTTTTTCGCAAAGATCCGAGTTAGACCACCACGGAGTCTGATATTTTGAATCTTTTAACTTATCTTAGATGATATAAAGTTAAGATTGGTGTTTCAGAAGGTTGCAGGAAGCCGCTGGATGCAGGCCGCTTCCGGCCTTGCAACCGGCCAATCTGGAAGTCACTAAGGGAGGTCTATGTTCAGCAGTGAACGTCTTATGGCTGAAATGATGATGATGGTGTTCAATTACAAAGTAAAGGTCTAACTGGTAGATACTCATCATTATTTTGGACTATGCTGTCATCATCATCATTTCAGCCATAGGACGTCCACTGCTGATCATAGGCCTCAACCAATGACTTCCAGATTAGTCGGTTGGAAGCGGCCTGCATTCAGCGTCTTTCTGCAACCTTTACCAGCACATAGAACTGACTGCCGTTGGAGCAGAAAGTTTCAATAATGGAGACATACCGGCAAGCGCAGCGTAGCACGCGGGTGGACAGACAGCCTGGATGCTATAACCAACTCTTAAAAGTCAAGACAAGAGTATTCGAGTTTAGGTGCCTAACGAAACTAATTCCACACGAATGTGCCGCCGTGAGCGAAGACTATATCGGACAATCAGCGAACCGTGCCACTAGTCACTAGGAGGATACACTAAACAGCGCGTTTACCTATTTACCGGTTGTTTGGTTGGGGGAAACGTCCAATTGCAATCGCTAATTCGGTGATATCGCGCGTAGTTCGACGCGGGTGAGCGATACGGGACCGATTGATTATTATGTAGAGTTACCCTATTACGGGTATAGTATTAACCACAGTGTAAAAACATACCAGTTACACTACCTTTTTTTTTCGACAAGCTCCAGGAATTTTCTTACTAAATACTAATCATCAAAATGTATGCGCTCTGTTTTGACGATTAGTATTTAGTAAGAAACAAACAGACACAACAATTGTCATGGTCTCGAAGTAAATAATTAACATTCTCGTGTTACGAAATAATAGACAAAAAATGCCAGCATCGTCTCCCGACTCCTGGCACACCTAGACTAGAGCCAATTTAGAAAAGTTTGTTTCTTGAACCGAAACGAGAATCGAACCCGGGACATTTTACAGTCAAAGCGAGACACCGCAAGACTACTTCAATCAGATCATCAAATAAATTAGAAATTAGGTAACTTGTAAAAAATCAGTGCGCTCCTTCAGGATTGCCTCCTAATAAAAGATAATAAAAGTTGTTTATTTACATAAATCAAATCAAATCAAATCATTTATTTGTGACAATGTGGGTAACAATAATTATAACTGGTAAGGGTCGCAGGAAGACGCTGGATGCAGGCCGCTTCCAACCGGCCAATCTGGTAGTCAATGGGGGAGGCTTATGTTCAGCAGTGGACGTCCTACAGCTGAAATGATGATGATGGTGATGAATAATAATAACCAAAACATCCTGTAGAAACCTGATCAGGGTTCCATTAATCAACTAGTATTAGCATATCCTAGCCCATTAATATTAAGTCTAACATAAATTGCAGTTCAAATGTACTGAAACATAGCTTTTTTCTTATTTGTGGCGTTGTCTATGATTTAATTTATTTTTCACTTTCCTTTCTATACCTTCCGTAATGGATGACCCATTGTCACTATAATTAATTCATTAATATGGAAATACCAGTTTAAATTCAATTTGTTTATGCATCTAGCGAGCACTCTTCAATCTTCTTATTTGCTCTAAAAGTATCTTCATTAGAGAAGCAAGTAGAATGATGAGTAAGGGCATTGACTTAACTTATCGCTTCTAATTGTACATCTCGAGTACAACCAATTAACGTACAAGACATAATCATCATTACATTCAAGAACTCAGTCATTGAAAGTCATTAAGTTGATTGACTTAGGGTCACGTCACGTTGACAAAGAAAATTTTGTGAGAAAATACTGTTAACCAAGAATAATATTTTCAATTGAAAAAAAAATAACAACTGGCTCTGGTGGGATTCGAACCCACAATTTTAAATATTTGCAATAATATTTCTATCAGATGTTTATGGGTATAAAATCCAAGACATTGATGAAACAACGCTGGCTTACTAACACTATAAACACAGAATGTGTAGATTTCCGCACGGTGTTTACCCTCGCCGCCATATAAGTGGAATAAATCCATCCATAGATTCTGAGTAATCCAGAAGTACAGATAGAGCAGGTAAACCCAAAAAGTTGAAGGTCAATCAACCTATTTTCAACTCAATTCCAACACTTGAGTAGAGATCAATATCAATTGAGAAAATTTAACGTTTTGCGGTAGGTTGATGAGCTGTTGTCTGTACCTATGACCTGTGGGTTGCGAACTTAATAAGAACTATCGACATCGTCATGGGGTGATGCACGGAAAATTTGATCATGTTTTTGTAAATTCAATGCTGGGATGACGCAAATTCAAATAATGATACAATTTAAATTACGTGGCATCTTTAATTTACGTATCAAACGTTAGAAGTGTATTGCTATGCACCTAATCTATTACTTGAAACATGTAATGATGAAAATGACAAAATAACATTTAATGGGATCAGAATTAAATTCAATAAAATACCAGCATTGTAGTTCTTCTAGTTATTAAGAAGAATCATTATTATGCAACAATAATAATACTAATAAAATAATATTTCGTTTGAACTTACCGCAATAAATTACTATCATTACCATTTACCACACAAATTATGGTAAATATAATCCTATTATGTTTTCAATATAAATGATAATGAGGTGAAATGCGCTTTACAGCGAATAGACACAGTATAAGAAGATATAGAAGGCCCAACAGACCTTTTCTGGCTGTCAACAAAACTTTATTTAACACCACAAATAGGTGACATTAGTATCGCTGTCAAATAACTATTAACAACAAATAAAAATGATATTAAAAACAAATGAAAAAAAAATATATATAAAAAAAAACCTACTCTACATATGTAAAATATGCAAATACAATGTAAAAAACACTTTTTTAGTACAAGCTATAATGTTTACGTAATTTTAACATCTAGTCTGGGCTTATCTCCTCGCATAAAATTATTACAGCATGCATACGGTCTTACTGTATTTACTTATACTGTGGTGAGTATTTAAAATAGTGGTTTAATTAATACTGAATAGTCGATATAAACAAGGTCAGTGTCGGAGAATACGATAGCACACATTTGCTTATGTCATGGGCAGAAACATCACAGGCTCGTGGATTTTTTTATATTTTTTATACAAATATATATAAAAAAGGATAGTTGCCTAAAATTAAAATAATGTGTTCCCCATTATCTACCTATTAATGCAATGTACAGATGACAATAGTACGAAAACTAAATAAAAGTAAATCGGTAAACATTTAGTAGTAATAAACTAGCTTTTAAATATTTAAAAAACTGACAACTATACTGTGTCTATGTTTGTATTTATTTAAACTTCATTGCACAGATTAAAAACGTAAAAAAGGTAAACTTAATGCCATGTTGCCACATGAGATCTCTTCCATAATTAGAATGATTATTGTTGTACAATACTAAATGACATCACAAAGTACATTTTCCCAAACAGGAGAGCTAGCACCCGATGACATTTAATGCCTGTAAAAACTCTCTGGAGTATTAATTCCTAACGGGAATCTTCCCATTGGGAACTAAGATAACTTTACTTAATAAAGTAAAAAAAAATGTGACAGATACTTATAAGACAAAGTATGGCAACTGCAATAAATAACAAGTAGGTAAGAATTTAATTGTATTGCCATGTCAATGATCGCGTAAGGATTGCAATGAAGTGACATAAAGGGTAAATAATTGTCACATACCGCATTCCTTTCTACCGTCAATGCACGAGAATAAAATATAAAACAATAACAAAAGTATGCGATGCTTTACGATTAAATAATATGTGTTTTATGTTCTCAACGTGGTTTCTGTATTACAATGCATTTCAACAAAAGAGTATTTATAAAAAGCTTAAAAAGTCTGAAACGGTACCAATTGTGTTCTCCGACAAAAGCTCAATCCAAATATAGTAGTAAGATCGCCAAGATCGTAACTTAGATCACACACACTGCACTCTGCTGACACTGCACAGTGTCATTGCCACAAATATTTCTTGGGAAAAACAAAAAAACACAGCACAGGAGCACTTTCTAAAAGTTACACGCACAGAAGTTGGGAAGGCCGACGTCAGCCGGTCACCGATCGTGGCGGTAGACTGACCGCACGAGAGCAGCGCGTAAACAACGCGTGGGAGCGAGACGGCAGTACACTGCACCTGTGCACTTAACATTGAATGATCGTCGAAACGAAACAACAATAAAACATTCCCTACAACAGAGGGAGACGAATACCCGGCGAGCGATGGGACTAACACATTTCAGAAGGCTGCAACTGGCGTTTTTGTTAAATTAATTTGTGCATTCAATTTAAGTTTTAAAGTCCGTTTTCGCTTGGTTGGAAGAAAGCTTAATAGCTTTTTATTGAGAACTGAGACGGTTTATTGTCAGGGTCAACATATGGCGAAAAGGTACTTCTGTTGGCCAAATTCCATAGCGTGGTGGTGGCTAGAACAATATGCTGTTTGAATTCGCTTGTTCGACTGCTGACAATATTTCGCGGACGATAAAGTACGTGTTACCTTTAGAATTTCATGTGTATTCAAGTGTTCAAACATCGGAGTTTGTAATAATTAATGCTGGAAGAATGATTGGGATTTCCACATAATTACACACTATCGTATTGTGTTGAAATTATTCGGTATTGTAACGTTACCACCGAAAACATAATTTCGCAAAGTCGATAGTGATATTTGTCACAACCTTCAAAATAATTGGTTATGAAATTCAGCAAGCTGTGATATTTTAATTACTTACTGAGTAAAAATAGCTAGATAGGAAGTAAATTATGATTTTATCCTAATGCCCGAAATTTCCAGACAACTTCTCCACTGGGTCAAGCAAAATTTTTGTGCACATGAGGTCAATACTCTTTCGTGTCCGTAGCCCGCATCACTGCATGACGTCATCAACTTATAACGTCATTCGCGAACAAGGAAAATCCATCGAGCAACAAGGCTACTTAGTGCGAAATTTTAATATCCTCAGTCTCTAAATATCTATTTACTAATAATTAGTATGCTAGTTGGTTCTTTAATGTGTGACCAAAAACGCTTTTGGCAAATGTTCACTTCACAAACAGAGATCGACAGCTATTTATTTCACAAACATCTTTTTTCGAAAAAGATTGTTTTAAAGAAAAAAATTTGACAAACACTTACTTTACAAATGGTTTACCTTACTTGACGTTTTAAATGTTAAAATATCAGTTGTATATTTTTATCTCACGAAAGGATCCATTGGAAACTTAAGGTTTTAACCAAATTTCATTATTTAGAATTTTGTTCGATAAAAGAAATTATGTATTTACAAAAGATGGCCTTTCAACATGATGAATCTACCTAATTTCAAAGTAGTGTTAGTTGATTTTTTACAAAAATGTTGAGTGCTTATTAGAATTAAGCACTTGTTCGCCCGAGGTTGAAGTAGGTAATACTGCTACAAGAGATCATAGTTAAAGAAAGCGAATAAGATAGGGTTGTTTCTGATACGATCCGCATTTTTCAATCTGAGAAAGTGGATGTGATCGTGGTGCGGATCCCCAAACTATGGCCTACTCTCCTACCCTTTGTGTTCCTACATCTGCACGAGGAATAACTTAAACAGAGCGGCACAAAATGCCGTAGAAGTTGCCAAGTTTTTGTCGAAATTTATATAAAATCGCTATTGACACGACCAAAGGAAAATGAACTCTAGGTTTAGACTTTCAAATTTCACTAATTTTGAACACTAGCTACAAACATTCAAAACGCAGACGTCAAAGCAAAGAGTTTTCGAAACAACAGATTCTCAAGCCAGTCCAGGTTCGATCTCGGAACAGTAAGCTGAGAATTCCTTTAAACGTTTCCCACAAGCGTTTCGGAGAACAATCTCTTAGCACAACTTCCTCCGATTGACGCGAGATTGTACTGAAAACATCAGATTTTGCACGACTTCAAAGTAATCCAGTCGCACTGGGGAGCGAAGTGAGGGAAGTTTACGATTTTCCGTTTCCTTGTTTCAAACGAAAATACCATAGCATTGAAACCGTTAATAAAGGTAGTAAATTTATTTTCCTCTCTTAAAATAAATTTTGCAAGTTTAATTTTAGGGTTTCGTAGGATCGGTGTTGGCTTAGTGGTCAGAGTCTTGTCTGACATCTATGTCTCTATCTATCTCTATCTCTATCTATCTCTATCTCTATCTATCTATTTTTCGGAATCTATGAATAGATTGGAATGGACTGAGTTTGTTGCATCGTTTCTTCTGCCACCAGCCGATATGTACCTAGTCCTGAAACGGTGGTAGGGAAAAGCTATATTTTGGGACGTGTATAAGTGCCCGGAACAGAGTCTAAATACTGAATAAATGACTATTATGATTTGTACAGACAACAGCTCGTCAACATACCACAAAACGTCAAATTTTCTCAAATGATCTCTATACTTCGGACTTAAAGTTCAAAATCGGTGCCATGACCTTTAACTTTTTGGGTGGTTTGACCTACCGTTGACTTGGCGGTGAGGAATCCTGCAATGTAGATAAAACTGGATGTGTAGCCATAATCCAAAAAAAAGTCTGGTCCCCCTGACCAACGGTTATAGGAGTCTGTAAGCCTTTTACGAAAATGTTTCTTTCGTTCGGACGTATAAACCTGAAACATCAAAATAATCATTTGACAGAAACTAGAAATAACACGACTGTTTTCAAATGGAAATGTTTAAATTCGATGCGCGAGTCCATCGTCTCGCAATTGGCCGATCTATATATATGTCTATTACAATCTAATTTTGTAAAAATAAATATCATTTTACAAATTTTCAAATAACCTAAAAATAATAAATCTTTATGCCAGTTAAATTTTTTCGTTGTTGACTTGGGTTCCTGTGTTATTAATTTTTTTCGGAATCGTCATCATAATTCGCAGCTAGTAAAAATCCCCTGCTGTTAGGTATACAATTCTAGTTATTAGTTCCTTTGCACAAATAAAAAAAAACAGTACGCTTACACCCAAACTAATAAACTACACTGGTTCTAGTTCCTGCAAAATAACTATTTATCATAACGTAGGCGCCGGCGCCGAAACTTACAAGAAACGCAAGTCCATCAGATGTGTTTACGTTATTCCGAAACCTGTTGCTTTCTGCGGAAAATGCGTGAAATGGACAGGAGCCAGAAGATGTGGTTTTTGGACGCTTGGTTTCTATTCTATTTACGATCGACAACGATGGTATTGTGTGTTAGGCCGTTCGACTATTATTACTGTTCGACTATTCGACGGCTGGGTAAAGGTCACGCTTAATTCCCTCCATGCTTCTATGTTGAGGGTCAAAGTCTAGCAATCCTTGGTGTGGCCCTCCGAAGCTTTACGTCATCTTTCAGGCATCAATTGAGGGACGATTTGGGCCAATTTGTCAGCATGCGTCCAGCGTCCAGGCAGATATACGCTGGCCACTCCCACATCAGTTTCCTGCCTTCGTACTTATATCGTCAATTCTAGTTTGTATCTACTATACGTTAAATTAATCCGGCCTTTCATGTTAACGACGGTAATTAGTTGGACTTGATGACTCATTGACCAAACGAAAAAGGTGCCTTAAGACTAGTACTTTTGTATTAGTATTAAATGTTTTCTATATTATCACTTAAGGAGTTATACCTGGATAAGCATAAGCATTACCAGTACTCCTTGCGAGATCGAATCAGAAATGAGGAGATCCGTAAACGAACAAAAGTCGCTGACATAGCCCAACGGATTAGCAAGCTGAAGTGGCAGTGGGCGGGGGGCACATAGCACGTAGAACAGACGGCCGATGGGGCAGAAAGGTTCTAGAATGGAGGCCGCGTACCGGCAAGCGCAGCGTAGGACGTCCACTCACAAGGTGGTCAAACGACCTGGTAAGGGTCGTAGGAAGACGCTGGATGCAGGCCGCTACCAACCGGCCAATCTGGAAGTCAATAGGGGAGACCTATGTTCAGCAGTGGACGTCCTATGGCTGAAATGATGATGATGATGATGATTACCAGTACTCTAGTGCTTTTATCATTGCGAACAGCTCTTAATTTTTTAGTGCGGCGTACACACCAGTACACACGTATGCAATAAACACCAGAAAACGACACGTCACGAAGCTCGTAATAGAACAATCCATCGCAAAACCTATTAACTATGATAAATGTTTTGTTCCTGTTATTACCGACACCGAGGTCTGAGCGACCTTGCCTGAGGTCTATGTGAGACATTTCTGTTAGCTATTATAAGATTTGAAAGAATATTTGCATTACATGTCTAAGCATGCATGCTTTCATTTTCCCAATTATTAGTAATTTAAATTGGATTTTCAATATTTATTTGACACGGGATAATTTTGCACTGTAAATAGAAAGATAGATTATCCATTCAATTCAATTCAATTCAATATATATTTATTGCATTCTATAATGTTACACATTGTTTATCATTTTTGTACACAAGACATGATTTGATTTGATTGATGATTTTACCTAAGATGCAGCAAGAATATCAAATAATTGTATTTATAATATTCTCGAAAGCTAGTGCTGTCCTATCAATGAATCTTCGTGCCAATATTTCGAATACCACCGAAATTTGTAACTGCTCTTTATCCAATTCCCGATGTCATGTGATATCTCGTTCTGTTACATCGTCACTGTCAGACATATTTACTAAACAAACGTTATTTACATGATTCCCGCAATCGACAGGGTTAACCCCGAAATTAATACTGGGAATTTATGTTGGTTGAAGTTCTTGGTACATGACGTGGGTTAGAAACTTAAAAGGGGGCTTCGGTTTTGAGAAAATCTATAATTGATAATCAATAAGCTCTCAAAGCGGGGATTTTTTCTTTGAATATAGTATATACATCAAATAAAGCTGATGACCAATCCTAATCGCTGCCACAGATTAAATTGAAGAATCAATCAAAAGTAAGTTTCCTATCCTAAAACCACTTTTACAAAATATTAAGTAACAGTAATTAGTGAATCATCGGTATAACTGAAAGACCAGCAGATAGTAAAACCACACATTAAAATTACGGGTGAAACCAGTTTAAAAGTATAGTTAGTCATAACACAGCAGACGCCAGGGCCTTTGAGGTCGTACGTGTTATTGATTTTTATTTTGGTACCAGTAGATCTTTTTTAAATATTGAGGTTTCTCTTTGAAGGGCAAAAGAACCTAAGCAAGATTAAGTCTTAATATAACTCGTTGTGACGTTGGTTTTTGTAAAGCTGACTTGACCGTCAATCTTAAAGAATTTGACCAATATGAGTAGAAACGCATCATAAAAAAAACTGTCTGCAAAGCTACATGCCCGGATTGTATTAAAAGCTCGTCACTATCGCGTATGGTACTTTTACTTGGATACAAAAATTGAAACGTGAAAAGCACGTAAGGCGCTTCGCTTTCAATCTCTATTATTATTTCAATGTCTAGCTCAGTTTGTCAGTATAACAAAGCACCCTTGCAATCGCACTGAATGTAAAACCTGCGTTGCTGTTTCTAGTACCATGGTCAAGAGAACCCTCACAAATAACGGAATTACGGGACAAAGTCATGCTTCTAGCGTCGACTTCACGAAACTGGGCCCTTACTGTGAGCTCTTAAAGCAGGCTTACTATTGATCTGCCGGTTTTTCGTCCTATCTCAGAACGAAAAAGCAGAGCAGCTCAAAAACAGACCTGGAGACGTATTTTTGAATTATGCTAATTCCAATCCGAACACGAAATCGCAAGATTCGCATGCGACTTCCTAAAATCACTATTTTTGAAAATTTATTCCTTGAATTCTACAACGACCACTCGTTTTTCTTTTTCTACTAGTAGAAATTACGGAAGAATGACATTGACAAGTAAACATATGTTTGACAGAAATTTGACATAATAACTTTATATTTACGTGACGTTTATAACGATTTACTAACGGTTTTTAAAATCAATGAGTTTTTGCATTCCGTTTTATAATATTTTCTGCGTAAAACGAAAATAGTCACGAGTGATTCAAAAATGCGTAAAATCGTGAGCAAGAGAAATGAATTTCATACACGAATTGTTTTCGTGTTCGAATTCGAGATTCATTTCTAATGCTTCAAAAATACGTCTCCTGCTTTAAGAGCATGGTTTATGCTCCATGGTTGGTAAGGCGCCAGATATCTGTATAGGTGTACAGACAATGGCCAACTTACCCAAAAAGTTAAAGGTCATTATTATTATCAATATCAACTGAAAAAATTTGACGTTTTATGGTAGGTTGACGAGCTGTTGTCTGTACAATACAACGCATAATTTTCGCATACCTTACTTGTGCTCTCACAGCACACCTCCATCAGTTTCCCCGACAGACCTTATCGATCATCTGTGAGACAATTGCTACAATAGTGTTGCTAAATCGTCTCTCGATATTTCGTTGCAGGACAATGTGTATGCTGTCATTGTTTGATGGTGACGCGTGCGCAGAGATCATACGTATTTTTATTGCTGTTACATGTCATTGTTGATATTATTCAAATTGATACAATGCAGTTACCAGGTGGTGGGTTTATTTTCTAAACGACTAATCAATAAATTATATAAATAATAAATTGCTTTCACAATCACACCAATTATCTAGCCCCAAACAAAACAAAGCTTGTACTATGGCGACTTGATAAAGGATAAACATGATTTTAAATAAATAAATACTTTTACATATACTTAATCTGGCCATAAATACTGTTACAATTAAAAATAAACAAAATGTTACATTTGAATTTGGAATCTGTCATTTTTATATGATTGTTCATTGAATTTTCTCATTTTGGCGCCAATACATTGTACAATATTTTGCGATATTAAAATGGAGTGGGGTGATAAAGAGAACCGAATCGCTGTGATTGAATTACACAAAGTAGGTATGGAGCAAAATACAATTTTAAAAACTCTCTATATGCTTGGTATTGTAAAATGTTTGTGTACCGGGCAATTAATAGGTACAATGAGACGTAGTGTTCGTACGAAAAAGGTGGTCAAAGTCAAAAAGCTAAAAATCATTTATTCAATTTAGGACAAAATTGCCACTTATGAACGTCAATAATAACATTATAGGCCCTTAGGGGGCCAGAACATGCCTCCTTATTTTTTGGGCCCTACTAGCGCTTCGAGACAAGACACAGACAATCTGGCAAGTGCTGAGAAGAAACGCCGGAACAAACTCAGTCACCACTAGCTGCCACAGAAAAAATATAAATCAAAATAAACAGGTAGGTACATCAGTTGAGTGCAGGCTGGACTGACCATACATTTTGTCATCAAGATAGTCTTGAATTTTATAATACCCCTTAGACATTAGTGTAGTTTTGACATGTGACTTAAATTTATTAATAGGAAGTTCGATAACATTGTGAGGTATATTATTGAAAAATTTAATACAAAGCAGTAAGGGAAACAATTCGAAGAAATCCTGTCCGAAAGCAAAAGATTTTATCTCGGGAGATGAAGCTAGCACCTAGAACGATGTCGCGTATTTTAAAAGATGACTTAGGACTTGCAGCCTATAAGAGACGTACTGGTCATTTCTTAACTGATAATTTAAAAAAGAATAGGGTGGTAAAATTGAAACAACTACTGAAGCGATACGCAAAGGGAGGTCACAGAAAAAATTTGTTTACGGATGAGATTTTTTTACAATTGAGCAACATTTTAACAAACAAAATGACCGTATTTATGCTCAAAGCTCGAAGGAAGCTTCCCAATTAGTCGACAGAGTGCAACGTGGGCACTATCCGACTTCAGTGATGGTTTGGTGGGGTATTAGCTATGAAGGAGTGACTGAACCATACTTTTGTGAAAAAAGGTATCAAAACATTGGCACAAGTGTATCAAGATACCATTCAAGAGAAGTTAGTGAAGCCCCATAACAACACCATGTTCAATAACCAAGAATGGTCCTTCTAGCAAGACTCGGCGACGGGTCATATAGCTCGGTCTACGCAGTCTTGGTTGGAAACGAATGTTTCTGACTTCATCAGAGCTGAAGACTGGCCGTCGTCTAGTCTCGATCTTAATCCGCTGGATTATGATATATGGTCAGTTTTAGAGAGTACGGCTTGCTTTAAACGCCATGATAATTTGGAGTACCTAAAACAATCTGTACGATTGGCAGTGAAGAATTTTGCCATGAAAAGAGTGCGTGCTTCTATTGATAACTGGCCTCAACGTTTAAAGGACTGTATTGCAGCCATTGGAGACCACTTCGAATAAGCTTTTTATATTTTAAATTGTTTTATATTTATGTATTAAACTAACTCACTGTATAAGTAATAAATGTTATTTGCAATAGTTTTTTTTACTTTGAGACTAAATTAAACATTTGTATATTTAACTGTAAACTGTTTCTTTCCCTAGAATAAATAAATAATTGTTTGACCACCCGATTGGCAAGGAGGCGCGGTAGTTCGCCTTAAGCGCAGTAAGTTCGATTACTGGTAGGGCTAATCCTAAAAACGTATTTTTAAATTGTTTTGGGTCTGCGTGTTGTGGAAGACGACCCTGGCATTTCAAAACAAAAGAACGTAAATCCCTTACTTTGAAATCATGATAATTAGTCATTATCATCATCATAATCATTTCAGCCATAGGACGTCCACTACTGAACAATGGCCTCCCCCATTGACTTCCAGATTGGCCGGTTGAAAGCGGCCTGCATCCAGCGTCTTCCTGCTACCCTTACCAGGTCGTCTGACCACCTTGTGAGTGGACGTCCTACGCTGCGCTTGCCGGTACGCGGCCTCCATTCTAGAACCTTTCTGCCCCATCGGCCGTCAGTTCTACGTGCTATGTGCCCCGCCCACTGCCAGTAAGTAAGTAAGTAGTAAGTATAGTAAGTAAGTAAGTAGTAAGTGGTCCATTTTTCAAGTGCCTTTAGACGCCGACAATATCTTTCTATCAGGCTAACTTGAACCCGATATTTTTCTCTTTGCTCATCAAATCTTAAGATGGTTGCTTTAGCTTGTTCATCAAATCTTAAGATGGTTGCTTTAGCTTGTATGAAACCAATTTGTCCTCGCAAATAATACGGAGATTGGGTGATATCATCGGCACATTCGCTGCGATAAACAGTTTTTATGGTTTGTGATTGTGACCGCCTACTGTAAAAACACGAATTACAGTCATTTGTAGAATTCTTTACTGCTCATACAACTCCTATAAGTAAGTCAAAGATGGCTTTATTTCGGATTGATAACTGATAATCAGTGATCGGAATAGGTAGATTGATTTGATGCACTTTGGTAGTGCTAGCATAATATGGATATACCTTTCTTTTTTTTTTCAAAAACTGATACCAAGAAATGCCGGAATCCCGGAGGCATGTCCATGTTAACATCAATGTTTGAGATCATTAACCCCAAATCAATCTACCTATTCCGATCACTGCTGATAATCGGCTGTTTCATTCACCTCGAGTGCCCCACTCCACCATTTATTTAGCTCTAAAAAATAACTTAAAAATAACATCGGTTTACTTTTGAAAAATCGACCGCCTCAGGTGGGAATCGAACCCACGTTTCAACGCATGCCGGGCGAGTCCTTTTCTAACTAAGCTACCGGTTTATAAATAACTAGCTGGCTCGGTGAACTTCGTACCGCCCCTTAAATTTTTTTTTTTGTGAAGTTTTCCTAAATTTTACTATTCGGGGCTGAGACCAATCATTAAAATCGGTCCAGCCATTCTCGAGTTATAAATGGTGTAACTAACCCGACTTTGTTTTATATATATAGATAGATAACTAGCATGTAATAGCAAAAACAAAATTTTGAATCGGTTAATTATTTACCGTTAACTTGATTAAATTAAAGCATAATCTTCTCCGATTTTTTTTTTTACAACTGTGCAGGCATTAAAGAGAGTTTCAGATTTCTAGCATAGACTGTGAATAAAATGATTGTAAAATACAGATAAAACCACATACCGACAAATGGAACTGGTACAATTTTCAAAGGTCTGTTTATGTCACTTTGGACCCAGAAGCACAAAATAGTATTACAAATAGCTAGCTCGTATTCAAATAGTAAATGAAATCAATAAAGCATCTGGTGACATTACAAATTAGAGCAGTGAACTTGATTGAGACGAGGTCCCAAGATCACCTCAGCCGGGCTGCGTGGGCGCAGGTGTAGGCGCGTCTAGGTTGTTTGAAACATTACTAACGCAGTTATACATTCATGATTGATGTCTTTTGTTCTACCTTCTCCCGAACAAAACGTGATTTCCCATAAATCGTTCCGTTAACGGTTAACGTAAACCATTCTATGGACGGAATGTATTGGGCTTGGGCCCGGATCTCGACGTTTCGTGAAAAACACGTTGAACATCTGAATTGAAACTAGTTTGAAGAGCCGTTGAGTTTTCTAATAATGAAAATAAAAATATGGTCATATTTGTTTAGTTTTACTTAATGAATACTCTAAGGTTAAGTACTTATATTAAAGTATGTTCAACAGTCCACAAACCCTGATGTCACCGTTAAAAAACCAATGCACACGTTTAATAACCAGTTTTATTACGAGTCTGGGCATTAGGTATTCTGAGACATGACCTCATAAAGTAAATAAACATGTATGTGGCATACAACACATCTATACATGATGAGACGCAAAAACTTTAGATTCAAGAAACAGATTTTTCTGCCTGTCATCTAAATAAATTTTATTGAAAATTGATGATGATAGATTACTACTCAAATACTGATTTACAATATTTATTTAATAAAAAAAAAGTTTCCGACGAATTGAGAACCTCCTCCTTTTTGAAGTCGGTTAAAAAGTAATAATAGTAAATCAACATCACTTAGGCTACTTAAGCCAAACTTTATGTAATGGTTCATCATTTAAATACTCATCTTAAAACTCATCTGACATAAAATTCTAATAGGTATACTACCTGAGACACTACTGACATATTTGTAATTTATTTTAAATTTAATTGAATTTATTGTAATATGACAAGAAGTTTGTAATACTTCTAATTCATAACAGTAACTGAAAGATACTCGTAATTATGTAAATTTTGCATGCTATTTGTAATAGCAAAACATGTGCACTCTTTTTCATCCTGTAACATCTTTAAATCCCATGTTTTTACGCAAATATAGATTCTGATTCTGATTCTGAGAAAACTAAAAGTCGTCCCAACGCCGTTAGGGCGGTAAACAAATTGGGACATGTAAGTGGCTGGCCAATCTTTTCCACATCAGACTTTGTTTACATCAGATTTGTTTTATATTGTCTTATGTATATTTCTCTTGTGTGTCGAATAAACGTTTCTATTTCAATCTGGAAATCACTGGGGGAGGCCTATGTTCAGCAGCGGATGTCCTATGGCTGAAATGGTGATAATGAAGTGACATATCATAAGGACCTAAAACTATGCGAAACATGTTTGCTTTGTACCCACTAAGTAGTTTAATATTGTCAGTATTCATACGAGTGAATAACGAATGACGTGGCAAGTGCCAGTCTGTAATTAAGACGACACTTAGCCTATAGCCATTATCAGTATTACCAATTTGCTTGTAAATGTGTTTGTCTTGTTGGTTGTCCTAATAAAATAAGTAGCCGACAAGTAATATCATAATAACAGATTACAATAAAACTTAATTGTACGTTTGAAATGTCGCGGTCCGAAGAATGTTATTTAATAATTTTTGACATTTGATTTTGCATTATAATTGACCAAGTACATATTGTACTTGGTCTAAAAAAAAACACTGACATAATATTTGCACGTCGCATTGCGATAGAATATGCTGGATAATCTATGATGTTAAATACCTTTTGTAACCATATTCTGGGAAATAAATGATTTATTATTATTATTATTGTATCTCTCCTACGGGAAATCACGGCACAAAGGCCGGTCCTTTTGGAAGGCGTTCGTGGGGATACAGATCCAACACGAAGAGGCCCCTTGGAGATACGATAATGAGTTGGGATATGTACACTTAGCGGATACTATCTTATTATTATTAATGTATCTCTTACATTAACAAAATAGGTTTAAGCCTATAACGTACACGTAACTCGTTTATGGAGACTGGTGATCTACCTATGTTAACAATATTTGTGTTACAAACCACCAGGTCTCCACCCCCAGGCTTCTCTATTAGGAAGTTGGCTTAGGGACCTATCAGATCGATGATGATCGATAAGTCGTAATGCGTCTAAAAATTATTGAAAAAAAGATAAATTTTTACTGTTCCATTTTCTATCGCATAACAAACTTTTTGACAACTTATCAACTTAATATATGTTTACGAGTATACTGTTTCTGATAGTAATGATACGCGGACCGGAACGAAACCGGATTGTGTGTGTCTACTTTTTAATCACGGAAATCAGGCCTCTGAGGCTCTGATGACACGTCTTAGAAGAAGGCAAGGCTAGAATGTACCAAATTATGTTGACGATATGCTGTTGAACTAAAATAAATCACAAAATTAGCAATATTATTATCGTATGCGCGTGCGGCATGCAAGGACGCTCGCGATAAACATCGCTTCCGCACCAGATTTATAAAGACATTCAACTTGAACTCGTGCGCAGGTAAAGTTTCATTTGGGAGTCATATTTTCGGAAAGAGCAAATAAATATTTGGAAAGTAGCATCATAAAAGTAGCATTCAATCAGTCAAAATACATTGTATCCTTAACTAAATGCTATATCACCTAAAATATTTGCCGCTTCTAGACCTTCGCACAATTATACGCATGCGTAATGAATTTATATTTTTGTATTACGAGGTAAGTACCCAAAATGAATTTTGCTGTGGGGGGAGGGGGTCGTAGGTCTCTTAGCACACCCAGGCCCGGTCCTAGGTCCACCCAGATCATATATTTTAGAAAAATAAGTTATCACCCATCTGGAAACCAAACCCCTTTGCGTACAACGCGAATGACATCAATGAGGTCGCATCAACATCGTATAGTGCTTGGTTAGTGACAATGAACTCGAACATCGAAGGATTCGAAAGACCATCGAGTTCATCGTCACTTACCATCAGGTAAAAATAAAGTCACTCCAGTCTTAGTTAATAAAAGCAAGTTTAGTACGGTATATTGAAGGTCATACTGCCGCAATCGGAGACATAGTTACTTTAAAAAAACGTGTGATACTATAGTCGATACGAATAAAAGACATTACATTGAATAAACAAAAATGTGTATGTGTGTGCCCCTTTTCGACACATCTGATTTTTATTGTTTTGTGTATTTTTTTTTCTCTTGTGTCGAATAAACGTTTCTTTCTTTCTTTCTTTAATCAACACTTTTTTGGTAATTGGCGTTTCTGAATGCGGCAGATATTCCACGTGGACTTCATATGCTTATGTTGGGAGGGATTTAATAAATACTATATAACATCATGTATATAAACTTAAATGCTAGAATACATAATGCTCTCAAGGCAAGTAGCTTTAAAACCAGGCAATCAGTTTTCAACATAAGGATACATTTCTGAGAAATTGAATCATATCTTAAGGTCATAGCAACACATGTTACCTCGATCATTGTTATTATCAATAAATATGTATACATATTCAACATACTGCGATAGCAAGAGCGTTTACTCGGAGACGTGACAACATATTTTAAGTTTCGTATTTTGACGTTAAGTTTTAATGTTATCATAGTGATAACATTAAAATTAAAAAGGCATCGAACCTAATTGGCATACCTCAAGTTGCAAGTAACCTTTAATAGTATTATTTTGGTGTACACCTATGGAGTATACGTTAATCGATAGAGAAAATAATTACAAACAACAAATACTCTTTGACAAAATGTCGTAAATTATATACTTTGTTCAGAAATTGACGGTGAACCTGTAAAATTTACTTTTATTTACATAATCAAATTGAAATTCTGAACAAAGTATATAATTTACGACATTTTGTCAAAGAATATTTGTTGTTTGTAATTATTTTCTCATTTGATTAACGTATGTTTCATTTGGTGTACACCCAAAATAACGTTATTTAATGTTTCTTGCAACATGAGGTATGTCAGGCTCCGTACAAAAAAAGTTCGAAGTCTTTCAGCCATGGCATTTCCTAGACACCCAGACCCAAGCTAATAAGGAAAAATTTATCTCTGAAATAACTAGATTTGAGAATCGACCTAAATATTTGCGTTCCACTACGCCAAAATGGTGTAGTCATATGATTCAAACAAGGTAATTCCCTATTCATCAGACATTAGTTACTTTTGATTTCAAACCTAAGTCTTACCTTAAGTATACATACAATAGATAAAATAAATTATCAAAATAACCACCCTACGCTCAGCGAAACCTTTTGCTTGTTAGATAAGACAGACACAGGACATAGGACAAAGGATGGCATGACGTACCACGTCCATTTTACATCGAGCACATACCCTATAAAGCAGAATTACGATCAATCTTTCTCCGAAACACGTTAGTGATTTTTCACTTACGTATGAAATGACAAGTCCTGTCAACTCTCGCCCATACAAAAACAGTACTGATACAGATTAAAAAATGGCGGAATTTTTTGTCGAACAAATCATATGACATTTCTACTGTATAGGGTATGTGCTCCATGCCTTTATACAACGGTTTTTGACTTGGTAAGAAATGATTTATCATTTTCTTTGAAAATGGAAGATCCTTAATCAATAAACAACATAATTATCAAAAGTTGACAGTAAAACTATCAGAGCAATTACAGCTTGGCGCAGCAAAAAAAATGCGGTAGGTTCGCTCAAAGCGCGCAAAACAATTTACGCATAATTATAGTAGGCTAGTTTCCTGGGTCGACAAAATATTATTCTATTTAGTCCGTCAGTTAGATTATCAAAAAATATTGGACCCATATTTTGTCTTTCGTCAATCAACAAAAAATGACGAAGATAAAGCGCATAAAATTTTGGGAATGGGTGCACGTGACGTCACGCCTTGCTAAATAGTGTCGTAAGGCGTGACGTTACGCGGAACTTTAACGGGCTATATCTTCACCATTTTTTGTTTGATTTATTTATTTATTCATAAGGTACACCAACAGCAAAACACAAAACATTAACAACAACACGATTACAAATATATGTTCAAATATGTTTGCCAATGACAGGTATACACAACATTTACCACAATTTGTAGCTTAAGTTTTTAATACTAGGTACAAAATAACTAAAACTAAATTAAAAAGGAAAACACAAAAGACAAAAACTAACTAAGGAATGAGTGCGTGCTGAGAGGATGAAAATGATTGGTTAATATTTTTTTTATAAGCATCGGGCAAAATCGCTGAAATTGTCAATCTCTGGTACCTTGGTCATATTTTCATTGTAGGTGTTACACATTCTGGCTAGGGGATAATGCGCGCCTAAATTTGTTTTGTGGCTAGGTAAGCTAAATAGTTTGCGAATTGGGTGACTAGGATACATGTATGGGACATTTAATTTGATGTGATCGAGGAGGTGCGTACATTTGATTTTGTTGTGCAGTAACTTGTGGAGAAACATTAAGTCTGCAATGAGACGCCTGTTACGAAAGGTCGTCATTCCGTAAAATCCTAGCCTCTGACTATAGGGGTGTCTATGCGATATGCCTGGAGTTGAAAAAGCAAGACAAAAAATAAGAAAAACGTAGTGTGAGACGCCGCTTGCTTAATGGACAGGCTACGGAAGTCGGTAGCTGTTCAATCTGGGACTGGGATACACGTGATGCTAGAAGAATAGAATTCTAGCAATCAACTAGAATAGGCTGATTTGAAACATGCCTAGTTTAGAATGTCTATGCCTGCTAATCTTCTTCATCATCATCATTTCAGAAATAGGACGTCCACTACTGAACATAGGCCCTCCCCCAGTAAATTCCAGATAGGCCGGTTGGAAGCGGCCCGCATCCAGTGGCTTCCTACAACCTTTACCAGGTCGTCTGTCCACCTTGTAGGTTGACGTCCTACGCTGCGCTTGCCCGTACGTGGCGTCCATTTCAGAACCTTTTTGCCCCATCGGACGTCTATTCTACGTGCAGATGTGCCCCGCCCACTGCCACTTTAGCTTGCTTATCCGTAGGGCTATGTCAGCGACTCTGGTTCGTTTACATATCTCCTCATTCCCGATTGTCAACTACGTCTATTTGATAAATAATTATGAATATATAGCGAGTGAACCTACTAAATGTTTCTGGTCTGTGACAAATGTACCAGAGCACTCGCAGTTCGGCCTTGCAATGCAACTCAAAGAGGCGGAATCGCGACATTTTTATGTAACACTGCAATAAATTACCGCACTTTATGGACACTGCCGTCTTCTGATCTTGCCACTTCCTCATTACTAGAACAGAAGTGGGATTGTGGCGCAATACTGCAGTTGTTGCGCTAGATCACTACATTGATATAATGGAAAAGTTTTGATATTGACTAACGAAGAAAACGTTTGAAACTTTACTATCGCGTAATTTTAAAAAAAATTTGCAAAGCTGATCACAATTGGGAATCAAGAAACAGGGTTTTTTTTTCAAAAAGGGGCCCACTTAAACGGAAACTGATATGATTTTACATTACTGTTACACACCGCTACTAACACGGGTGTATAAATATATATTTTTTGTTATATAATATTTGAAAGTTAGCTTTACTCATAATTATTTTTAACCAGAAGCTGAAGACGATCATAATAAAATTTGAAGGACGCAACAATTCTAATTGTCTTTGATTAGCAAATTGTTTGTTCGGTTCGGTGTAGACGAGAGTCCATTTTGTGGGAATAAATAGTTGTTGCTACTAATTTTGAAATCGGTCTTTCAATATTGAATACCTACAGAAAAAAGAGTTTCTTCAAAGAGGTTCTTCAAAGACCTACGTTATTTACAAATAAAAATATTGTTTCACACAAAACAAAATATAGGAAAGTAACTACTGAAAAACAAAATGTCATAAATACCCGCCGCAAGTGTATGCGAAACAATAAACGTGAATGAAAATACAGTTGTTACATAATGAAAGACTGTGCTGTTACACTGACTGTAGTAAAATGTTATATATTGCCACAGTGCGTGGGAAACTAGTAACACTTTAATAAATGGATACATTCTTCCAACAATTATGCCAATTAACTAGCCCCACCTAAGTATAACTAATACATTAATGAACATCCATGGCTCAAGTCTGAATGTTTGTGTTCATCTTACAAATGTTTACACTCTTGCGGTATTTGAAACCGCAACCGCTCGTTTTGTACCACAGACAGCAATCAAAACAAAATGTAGCAATAGTTTGTTGTTTAAAAATTACAATTTAAATGTAAATTACATTTAAAAGCCAAGTATAGAAAACCATTCGTAACTCCATTATCTATAGCAATGCAATATTTCACATACTGCCATTCCACTGTACTGTGTTACTGAAGCGCATAAATCTCAAATCATTTACGTGCGCTCCAATTCCTGCATGTATGACATAGAGCTTAACTCTTTGGGCGCAGCAAAAAGAAACACAAAAGCAATGTTATCGTTACGCGGTCTCATGCTAACACTTTTCGTCCAATAAGTTAAGAGAGGGCATCAGCTACGTTTTTATCTCAGTCTGCTCATTGAGACACAAATATTTTGCAAATTCTGTTGAACTTGACATACTGCCATCTTCCTGCTCTATGTTAACTGGCGCGCGAAATTTCCCATAAGCCATTTCTTAGCGTACCAGCCAAGCTTTCTCAAACTTTAATGTGATTTCTGATGGACTTAACTCACTGCCATCCCACTGCACTATGTTAGTTGCCGTACGTAAATCTCTAATCACTTGGGCGCGAGCCAATTCCTGTATGACAGAGCCTCAGAGCGCATCAGCTACGCTTGTCGCTTGTGCCCTCAACCTTGGTCATTTGACAAAGCTATTTTAAATTTGCGTGTTGCGATTTAAAAGTTATTAGTTTAGTGTTCCGTAGTTATTTACCTTAAGAGAATTACTTTGTCATCCATTCGTCAAAAAACCCACAGACCTAGATTACCTATATTAATATAGATGCAACTTGCGTGTCTCATTCAACTCCGTCTCATAATTAGTCGGAATTGAGTCTAACAAAATATCGAAGTACCCGACGTCTTGCATCACGACCTTTTAGACGAAAAAAATAAAGAGACAAGATGTCGGATGCGCTCTCGTGCAACGTGGTCAGGTGAAAACACGTAATTTTAACACATTTTTATTAGCTTCACTTGTCTCTACTAATTAACTACTTTAGTAATCAAATCTTAGAAGTAGATTTTTTAGGGCTCTATTAACAGTAACTGTTGGTAGCTGTCATATTTTTTTCCGAAGCAGTTGTCATACAATTTTGCGTGTGCAATTTTGCAATACTGCCGACTGACATACTGCTAAAAACAACATAATTAAAAGAGCCCTTGATCTACTTCGTATCGATTTGAAATTTTGTAGTATGTTTAATCCGAATAAATTGATACCAATAAGCTGGTCTTATAATGAAGCCTGGAGGTGGATAGTGAAACTCTTCAAGGCTACCAGTATCTTCAGTTTTGACTCATTTGATTTGTTTTGCAAGTGCCATACATACAAAAATAATGTTTCTACGGCACGAGTACACGGATCTCTTTTCAAAATCGAGACAATTTGATGCCATACGCATTTACTTTCCGCCTTTCTACTAACTACAGCCGTCGAACCTGCCAAACCCCGGCATCTGCCGAACCTGCGTTCGGCCATCTGCCGCGATTTCGGCTATATTTAGCGGCGCGCGCGCACCTGCTTCCGACCCTCCGGATGAGGATCCTAAGAGGGACCGCTCTAATTTTGGAATGACAGTCTTCTGTGATATAGTTTTATCTGAGAGTAAGCTTTAGGTAATGCTATTGAATTAGAACCAGCCCTAGTAATACTGCCGACGTTAATAAAAACACAGTAACTTGACAAATGACGTTTTGAAAATAACGCGGGTAAAGTTCAGTTGTTTAAACAAATTTTGTCAAAAAACTAATCAGTATTGATATTTGTTTTTTTATTTATATTGTTAAAAAGTTTCCCAAGTAGTACTCAGTCTCTAGATTTAAAAACTCTTAAACAAGTAAAAACACAGTAACTGTAGAGACTGAATCGGGACAGTTAAGGACTCAGATACAAATTCTCATGCAAACATTTGCTTCTTGCGGGATTCGAACCCGCAATTTTGCAGTCCAGATCGCGAACCAATAGACAAGGCGGTCGTCTATAATAATTGACATGTTTATCAAAATAATCTAACAAAAATATTTAACCTTAATTAGTGGTTTGTTTACATGTCTGGCTCGTTTTCAAACTAATTTAACTCATGGGCTATTCGATGTTCACTCATTCATGGAAAATGTAAAAAGGTCAGCACTATCCCACGTGTTTCCCCTACACATATTTAAAGACCGTCTTACAGAAAAACCTATAAGAATAATTCCATACGATTTCTTTGTCTAAAATTCTCACTGATAAAAAATATATAAATATTTTGTTGTTGCCATAAAATTATCAAATATTACTACAAACGTTTAAAAAAAATTTTTTTTCTCTGAAACGGAGGTGTTTAAAATTAATATTTCTATAATTTTTTGTAGCTTTTAAATGAGTATAATATTATCCTGGTTTTAATTTACTCGGAAAAAAACAACCTCCATCAAAAAAGTGGACAAGTTCTATTAAATCAATACAACAACACGAAGTAGATTAAAATGGACTTCCAAGAATTAATGACTTAATTGGTTATAAGAAAAACCAATTAAAGCGTTTTACAAAAATTGAGATGATTAAAATAATCAAGTCTAAGTAGCAGTTCAAAATTTAACCCCTTTATCAATAAAAGTAAGCAACTGCTTAAATCACAATAACCCGTGACTTAAACACATGTTGTGTATGTAAACGGAATGAAAAAAGTTATGTGCTAAAGCTAGTTCATAAACAACACAGAAAGGTGCAACTGCAGTGACGTCACTGCAACAGATGCGGAGGCCCCTTGTCAGTGAGAATATTTTATGCCAAACTGAACTCTATACCCCGGACATAGGACGCCGGAAATATTGACCAATGTAAACATACGGGCTTGGTTTTTGTGCGTCCCCGTGCTGATAATTATCACTTTTAATTGGAAACGGTGTATATCACTCGACACTTCACAATCATGCAAAGACGATTTTATTTTTAACTTGTAAGTGGTATCTTGCAAACTTTGTAAAATAGGTTAAATGTGCAGATGATATAATCAGTAAGTAAAACACGTAAAAAAGTATATTCTAGATAATGCCCTTATTGGTTTAAAAAACGATAATAAAACTATAAGTAGTGAACATGACACGACCAATCAATTTACGTACAACGTATAAGCTCTCAAAACGCGTTATCTCCACAGATTTTGTATGAGAATACTTTAATATGCCGTCACTTCAAAGTGCTCGATGACAATTACTAAATTAAATATTCATCGAGTTCTTAATCATATACATAACATTTTGTATTACATATTTTATAGATTTTGTGGTATTTATTTGTGAAGGCTCTACAGTTTGGTATGGTCAGTAAAAAGTAGTAGTGTGAAGTGTAGTAGTTTAAATTTGTGCGTTACTGGCAACGCAAGCAAGCCAACACCAATGTGACGTACATATACGTCTAACCATTAGTAAACGTCATGCGTCGTGAATTGCAAGAACAACAGTCTATCTACAATAGCGGCCACTTCTGTGTAAAACCAAACGCTACCTATATTAAGCGGTATGTTTCCATTGTCTGCTCTCTCCGGGGTTCTGCTTTTGTTTTAACCTTAATTTAGTAATAAATAAAATAATTCCAAGCGGTTAGTGACTAACAAAGATTGACGTAAACACCTATTACGAACTAGTCAACATCAGATGATTTTAATTGCAGTTAGTTATAGCAGTCGAAATAGTTAGTCAACATTTTCATTATTGTCTTGTTTTGTCTGACTAACTAGTTTACCCTTTTCAGGACATTTCGTTAAACTGGAATCCATTAATAGGGATATGATAAAAAGAAGGGACTTATGTTTATAAAAAAGGACCATGGAGTTATAAAAAATATATATGAAAAAATAAAATCTAAGATAATTTAACACTTGAAAAACCAGGTGGTAATAGGTGGGAATCGAACTCGTGTCTATTCTTCGTAGGTTAGCTAGTTAATATTACTTACTTCGATTATTTAATATCCCGCTTCTACGAGTATAATACTTAATGCTTTTTAGAAATAATTATCGTAGAACGCCACATATGCCGAAAAAAATCTTCAACAAATTATAATACTAATGCGATTCAAATCGCACTAAGCCGCTAAGTGACTGCGTCACCCGAGGCTAAAATCAACGAATTACCTCACCACCACCATCTTATAGCTAAGAGCTTTATTCGTTTCAGTGTTCGGTCGCTTGTTAGGCATAAATTATATTTAGTACCCGAAGCAAATAAAGCTATAGGCAACAGAGAAATGGACTTTAGTTGGTTGACCGGTACGGTGAGTCGGCGGTTACCGTCTCTCTTTTGATCAAATCGCGCATCATGAGAGAATAATAGTACACTGTGTTGAATAAAATATTTTTTTATTTAACGAAGGAATTAAATAAATATACAGTATGACGTTCAGTTATAAATACAATTATTATTAATCATTATTCAGATGTTTATTACACAATGTAACTCATTCATCCATCACTCACGACTGTGACCCTCTTTTTTTAATTTGATTAAAAGCTTGTCTCTAAGAGGAGGAAAAACATGGAAATTTAAAGAAATAAAAAATGCAGATTAATATTTCGTGATCGTCACAAATAAATACGTTTTTACCCTACCCTATTCTAACTCACGAATGGGATGGTAGCACTAGATGTTAATAATCCCATTCGCAATACCTGTGGTGCCATCTAGCGAAGTTTCAAACAAATTCGTAGACAAGAAAAATGTTTTATTTCAGAAATTACAATGAAAATACCAAGACGATTTGTACATCATAAGTATCATAACCCATAAAAAATAAAAAATACAAATCTGTAAACATACCAACAGTGCCATCTAGCGAGTACTCAAAGAAACAGAGCGTTGGTTCTCAGCGACTCTTGTGACAACAAAGTTCCTTATCACAATCATAGATGGCACTATCCGTTACTTTCGTGTACGTGTATTTTCAGAACCTAAAACTTTCGGAATCAGTTTTCCACTGTCTATTTACGCAATACTTACCGCTAGCTGGCAACTGGCAAACGCTGACCAGTCGATGATAACGATGAAGTGACTTACCTGTAAACAAATGAGATATTTCTAATTAATACTAGAAAAATTAAATAAAGTACAGTGTACCAAAAAAACTAGTTTCCAAACAATAAGGCTACCGATGACTCGGTAGCCTTATTGTTGTAAGAAGCCGATGGATTTAGGCGGCCCGAAGCCGTACGCTGTGGCGTTCTATGGGAGAGGTTTATGTTTATTATCATCATCATTGCCATTGGAAGTAGTGGACTTCCAATGGCTAATGATAATGATGATGATGATGAACCAAACAATTAATCAATGAAATTAATTAATTATGGCCTTGCAAATTTTGACTGATAATTCAAGCAGACAAGGCTGCACGTCAGGACTACAGCCGCACTGCGCCTCGCAGTTGCAGTGCAGTGTGGCCGGTTTCATGTTTGTTTATAGGTTCGTTTCTTTTCTCTTGGCGTCAAATTTTGACGCCAGACGATTTGCAAACCATCCGACCGCGGCCTACATAAACCGATTCAAGGAGTGGCACCGATCGTTTATTATTATTTAGAATAAATCTGAATAACGCACATTCTGGTTTGACTGATTCTGGAGCTACAAAAAAAAACGGAAATTTTGTATTTGAGCACCAGACCTTAAGGGTAGACACAATATAAGTTTTATTGCTATCACATCGACTGGCGTGTTGTCTGTGCCCCAGAAAATGTTAAGAGCTTGTGCGTTATTAACAGGTCCCCTGTCCGATTTAGGTATCACATTGACATAACAATAGTTTTGACAGCGAACCGGTTAAGTTATGCCTTGTTTAATAGCTTTTACTCAATATGATCTCAACGTATGCATATTAAGTGTCACGTGCCAGCCTTAATCTAAACACATCTTACACTCGCAAAGGACTCGGTTCGCGGGAAATGTCAAGAGCACGTGATATCCCATCGGGTTCAAATTAAATTCTTGAAATAGACTCCGCAGTACACACAATACGAAACCGTTTTCACTTAAATGCCATGCCTGTTCTTGTATTTTAACGTACATGTTACTTCGTAGGTGGTTCCTGTTTATTTTACATAAGTAATTCCCTGTTTTTTTATTATTAATGTTCTCACATTTCATTTGTTCATATGTCATGTCGTATTCAAATTAAAAATTCATAAAGTTTACGTCAAACATGGTATAAATAGTTATTCAATAGGTAGGTACATTTCTGAGTCACATGTTAGGCTTTTTGAATTAGCATGCAAATGTCACACATATTAGTGATAACAATATAAAACAATTTTAATATTATCTAATTAATATTATAATATTCGTGATTAAAGTTGTCAAGAAAAAAAATTACAAGTTAAATTATTATAAGTCACATTTCAATATATTTTTTCAATTGTGCTACTTGTATGTGCTTTATGTGTGATGTCCAATGCAGATGACTTATAAAAGATGTTTTTCTACCTCTACTTCATCTTATTCTTTAAAAAGTATTATCGGTTAGGGTAGGTGTAAATGAAAAGTGGAATGATATTGGACAAACCGTAAACTGCGTTACGCGCGCTTCCGTCAGCGGCTGACTATACGGTTGATGCGAACCATAGAGCACTTCACCTATAGAACAGCTATACGAAACCTTCTTTCTCCGAAACTAGTTACTGGATTTTTCACTTTTTTTCATACTAAATGTTTTTTTTTTAAATCTTTTTACGGCTTTGGACAAAGTCCATTCATACTAAATGTAAGTATGAAATGACAAGTCCTGTCAACTCTCTCCCGTACAAAAACAGTACAGATACAGATTAAAAAATGGCGGAAAATCAAATGACATCTACTCTATAGGGCGTATGTGCTCCATGATGCGAACACAGCCTTAACATGACAAAAATGCAGAACCCTTTTGCTTTTCAAATACCGTTAGACAATAGTTCTCAAGAACAAAGGCAGGCCATCAGTGAAACCGCGGGCTGACTTAATTAAAACCGCCACTGGATTGGGTCTAGCATTCAGGTCTAGGCCTACGATCCAGGGAGTATAAAGGTCATATTGAGATGGGGCAATTATTATTCAGACACGTTTCTTATAGTGAAAGTGGATTCGTTTAAATATTATCTTTTCCATTTGGATTAATGTTTGCAGTAAAGCTGTCCCACCGACTTAATGTCACTCAACGAGCCATGCAAAGGTTGATGCTTGGAATCTTGTTTAGGAATAAAATTTGAAACGAAGTCATAAGACCAAAGTTATGGGCGTAGTCCAAAAATGTAGCAAGTTAAAGTGGCAGTGGGCCGGCCACAATCGTCGCAGAACCGATGAAAGGTGGTCTGTAAACGGATTCACGCGCGTCTGCAAACGTAGTGTAGGACGCCCCCAGTTCGATGGACCGACGATCTTCGGCAGATGGCTGTCAGTGGCCTACGTCCAACAGTGGACTGCAATAGGCTGACAACACTAAGTAAAGAAAGGGTTATCCGCAGTTAACGTATTAGTGTAGCGCTTTTGACTGTTCTACCTAGAATCAATCTTGAACAGAGATAGCTGTAAGTACTAGGCAAGCTTTTGTTTAGATTTTTTTAAACGAAGAATATAAATCCAAGTGCCGTTTAGTCCAATAGGTCTAAAGTGTTATTTGTACCGAACAAAGTTCAAAAAATCAGGCAACAAAATTAATCTTGTCCCGCTATTAACGCTGAACTCCAGTAGCAAGACCAAAGTTATTATTTGTTTATCACAGCTAAAACTCACTCAAAAATGGCCTTGACCTTTAAAGCCTGATAACGATTTAGTTTTCACTTAGAGGTGACTGCGTTTAAGTCACCTCTAAGTGAAAACTAAATCGTTATCACGCAGATATTTAACGCACAAAGTTTTCACTGAAAAATTTTGTGGTTCGTCAGAAATCCTTGTTAATATGCTCTATCTATCCTATTTAAGAGCTTTGCTTTTAAAGTGGAGTCTTTTCCACCACTCCCATTCATTCTGCCTCTCTTTTCACATCTTGATACGACTCGAAGATCAGCTTATCTTTTATGTGCTGCATGTAGGTAGCTTTTTCTTGGTCTTTCTCGCTTTCTTTTGCCCTTTATTCTTCCTTCTATAATAGTTTCCATAGAATCGTCGTGTCGAATCAGATGTCTTAACATTCTCCCAATCCTATTATCGATTGTCTCCAATAAAGTCCTCTTCTTATCGACAATTTTTAAACATCCCTCATCTTCTGACAACCATTGGGAAAGGAATTGGATCACGAACTGGATGACACGGCGTGAGCACTGGGCGGGCAGGCCTCCTAACCAATAGGATGAAGACCAAGTCAAAGTTCCGGAAAGCCGCTGGATGCTCCAAATCGCTTGCTGTGACTTTCAAGAGGGAGATCTGTTATGTCCAGCCGTAGATACAATCGTCTTATCATAAAGCAAGCCCGGTCTGAGACTCCAGCTAACTTAATATCGGTTTTGACTACGCTTATTACGTCATAATCTGCTCATTCACCAACGATTAAGTATATCATCAAGATTTGAACAATGCTAAGTAAAGACTCAAATCGCGAGCATTTCTGGAACCCATGCAAAGTTGACGACGTTACGGCGACAATAGTTTCAGTGGGCGGGCGTTTTAATTAGACTCGCGGGGTGCAGCCGAGTGTCGCGCGACAAAGGGACAAAGAACGTGCGGCAAGAGTGAGCCCGAGCTGCACTCACTTTGTGTGTGATGGCTATTTTAGAGAAAACTTACTTAAGCCACACGATTTTTTGATCTTCAGAAAAATAAGAGGTTTTAGTAAGACATTACTTAAACTACTTTTAAGCACTTGCTGTACTGTATCCTATAAAATTGCAACATCTAAGTAATTTACCATTCTACTGCTGACCAATGCGACAATTTATTGTATTAATATATTGCGCGTAAAATAATATATTGCGCGAGGTATTGGGATCTTTATGTAATATCAGGAAAAAAAAACAAAAGATCTATGTCAGTTTAATAAATATATAACTTTTACATTGTGCGACTAATAGCAAATTACCTTGCAAGTTAAAAAAAACAACTCGCCAATGCCCGGACATGGCTGAGTCAAGTCCCGGCATGAACGAGTTGGCTTTTGAATTTAATTAGATTCCTATACACAATACTTGCAAAGTAATATGCTAAAAGAAATAGGTTATACATAAAGATAAATTATTATGAAAATTTCTTTCGACAAAATCATTATTACGACCAGCCTGCCTAGCATGAGCACTAAAAACACGATATGATATGATATGATATAGCGAAATATGGACACCAACTTTTAAAATATGATAGATTTAGCCGCCATTTTAAATTTTTATCGAAACAGGGATCTTCTTAATATGTAACATTCAACATGGCGGCTATATTTATCATATTTTTACAGTTGGTGTCGATATTTCGCTAAATCATATCATATCATATTGTGTTTTTAGTGCTCATGCTAGGCAGGCTGGTCGTAATAATTATTTTGTCACAATCAACAACTGTTGATTAAATAGAACAATAGCATAGACATTTAGACAAACATGGATCTCTCCTGTCTAAGGGTTTCTGAGGGCGAGGTCCGATGCCAGTCGCTCTACATGTATTAACCAGACTTACCACGTTAGGATCACAGTCAAGTGTAACCCGTCTTGAAATGGTACTAAGAACTAGTCTATTGCAGTCCACTGCTGGCCGTAAGCCTTCCCCAAAGAGCGCCACAGAGCACGATCTCCCCCTTTTTTTTATCCATCCACTGCCAGCTATCTTCCTAAGGTTGTCGGTCCATCGAGCTGGGGGCGTCCTACACTACGTTTGCCAAGGCGCGGTCTCCACTCGAGAACCCGTTTACTCCACCTTTCATCGGTTCTGCGACAGATGTGGCCGGCCCACTGCCACTTTAGCTTGCTACATTTTAGGATTATGCGTATGAAATTTTATAGGTTTCAGTTTAAAAACGTTTTTTTACGTTTTTTAGCAGTACACCTTCCGTGTACCTGCATCTAAATTGTATAACAGAATAGTTATTTACACAAACAGTTCAGTTAGTTTGGCTCGATTCTAATTCCGACGGCTGTTTTGTTTCAATCAGTGGTTAGTTCGCGCGTGTAAACATTGTAGTTTACATTCATACAACTGCGCAACTGTTTATGGGGGTAATACTTTTATAGTAAACGCTTTACGGAATGTTTCCAGTAATAACACAGAATGAGCAACTTTGTACAGAAACAGCACTCTCTGTCTACGAGTTACACACACACGCTGGTTCACACTATGACGGGCCGGCAGTTTTTGTCGACGATTGGCTGTCGGTGTTCGTTCTATCTCAAGCCGACCCTTGGTTCGTCAAAAAGTATGCCAATACCCAACAAATTAATAGTCCTGAAAAAACATTCCGATCAGAAATGAGTAGATCCGTTTACGACCAAACGTAACTGACAGCTCGACGGATTGGCCAGCTAAATGCACAGTGAGCGGGACACATAGCACGTAGATCGAACTGATGGTCAATAGGGCAGAAGGGTTCTAGAATTGAGGCCATGTACCGGCAAAAGCAGCGTAGGACGTCCACCCAGAAGGTGGACAGGTAACCTGGTAAAGGTTGGATGTCCTATGGCTGAAATAATGATGATAATGGAAATTATAGCTCGTCATAGTCTAAACTAACTTTTAAAGGTAGTTTTTTTTGTTTCCTGTACTTCATAACTAGAGTTACCAGATGACAGTAATTTTCCTGATAAGTCAGGAATTTTAGCATCTGTAACTGGGAAAAGACTTGATTATTCTAGGATAGGAAGCTTCTTACGTTACCGTAATAGCTAGTCATTAGAAATACTACCGACCGATACAGAGATGTTTGAAATATGTTGTTTACAATAGGATGCCAGCACTCTGCATGAATGGAATCTTACTTAATGGCCACTGGGATACGCGGTTCAGTTGGAACTACTTGATCAATGTCTATAACATAAAGCACAGTTAGTCTATATGTTCGATGTGAGACCACAGAATACCTAATAGTACTACCGTACAGAAGACTCACTTCCTAACAAAAGTCAGGTTTAGGTATAAAAATGTACCTAGACTCGCCAGAGCTACCCGCCTGCAAGCAAAATTGAAACTTAAAACCGCGAGCAAAACACAAATTTTCCTTGTGCGCCCCAGTTTTATGACCGAGCTGCGAACGACGGCACGGGGTTGTCACTTGGGAAGTTTTTGTACCTAGTTGATTTATTAGTTTTACGATTAAAATAAGTAGATTAAGCATTACAAACGTTGATTCTGTAAACATATAAATTCTATCTGAATGTCGTGTGTTCGATTCCTACGGGTGTAGGTATTCCTTTGTAAACATTATCCTATCCTATTCTTAATATTGTTTCTGGGCTAATATAAATAATTAAGGATTTTTATTTTAACTATTACTACTTATTATGGACATGGAATTAAAGAAGAATAAATATTTCAATATGGTGTGAAATTTAACAAAATGTTAGCTCTGACTCACTATTCCTTTTATTCAGACAACCGGTAAACCAACAACATCTTTTATACGCATTATTATATTGACGTTTAGGCTAAGTAGAAGACATTGCGGGTCAATTCATATTCATATTCATTTAATCACTTCATAATGTACATTATAGATGGTCAATTGTAACATTACAACCTTCATAAGGCATTCGTGAATTAAAATTATTTAAACAAATTAAATTTATAATTACATTTACATGTCAATACAATATTAGATTCATAAATTGGTCAATCATAAAAAAGTCAAAATTTACATTTTAAAATTAAATTACAATTGTCAAAATAAAAATTCAAATTTATACAGTCAGTTTATCATTATATTGTAGGGAAAAATAACATTAACAGTAAAATTATGTCAAAGATGTCAAGAAATTATGATATTTAAAATTTGTCCCTGAAATATTCATTCAAATCATAATATGCCTTGGCAATTAATTTTTTTTTTAACTCTTTATCAAATTTCGTACCTTGAAGGGCTTTGAGCAAGTTGGGCAAATGATTGTATACTTTGACAGCCATATAGAACGAGCCGTTTTTAAAAAGCGCAAGTCGGGCGGCGGGTAAAACAAAATCATTTGCAAAAGCAAAAAAAAATATTATCAAGTATGCGCTCGCACGACGTGACCGCGACTGTCGTGCGAGCCGAGGGACAGCCCACTGGCATACGCCGCTTCGGGCGGCGCGCTGGCCGAATATACCTAAACTGCGGAGTGACACCCCCCCTGGTGAGACATATTAATTTCTATAGTTTATTATTTTCTTGAGTATAAACTACTTATACTACGAGTATGGGACCAATCAATTTACAGGGAAACAAATATGTTGTCCCATACATTTTGATCGAGTCACCTGGACTTTTTTATGTTTTGACTGTAGTTGTAACAGCGTTTCTTTTTTTTTTTTCAAAATTTAACTATTGGTCCCGATGAAGACGTAGGATAAAAATTGGGTCGTTTTAAAGTGCCTATTTTCGGATGATTGATTAATAATTATGATTTTAATAACAGTTTTAATCATTTTCTTGAGGCTTCCACGTACTTATTTATATATAATGGGTATGTAACACGTAAAAATAAATAAATATTCGACAACATCACATCCATTGCTTTGATCCTGAAGTAAGTAGTTAAAGCACTTGTGTTAGAGGAATCGGAAATAACGCAGGTACCAAAACACCCAGACCCTTGACATTAAAGAAAAGTTTGTTTTATTGACCCTACCGAGGAATAGACCCAGGACCTTAGAGATAGGCGTACTCACCTCTCGGCTTAGGTCGTCAAGGTTTAATATAACTTTATTCACACGAGATTTATTATCTTTTCAACAACTATAAACATTGAGTCAATGTCGTAAGATTTATACCCCGGCTCGGGCGGACGTTATTAGGGAACTCGAGTCTCCGCTCCCGATTGCTGAGATTGATACCCTCGATCCGGGAATACGCCCTGAAAAGGGTTGTCCGCAAAAAACAAATACTTGAGTTATCTAACTTTTTCTTTCTAAAAAACAAAGCCGGGTTAGTTACACTGTTTATACATCAATAACGGCTAAACAAGTCTGTAGACAAATCCTCAATTTGGCCATAAACACAAGAAGAAAAATTTTTTAAAATCTAACAAATCAAAGATCATATCTTTGTCTCCGCCCCGAATGAAAGCAGAACAACTATAAAAACATTCAATTCATTCATTCAACAAGATTTCACGAAAAAAATTTAGAGACAAATTCAAAGTAAAAAAATTGGGCAGTACCAAGTTCTCCGGGATAACTAGAATATTGTAAATGTTTATTTGTTATGATGTTTTATTTAACATCATAACAGCATCATAATAGCATAATAGCTTTAACAGCTGAACTGAGCTGCTGGGCTTGAATTTGGCAGTGTGTCAGGCTTTCAGGGCTAAATAAACATCCGAATCCGCGTTTTCAATTTTTGGGCCTGGCCACCCTACCAGGGACAACCCTAGCAAAGAAATGGATGTTGGTTTGTCACTGTCAAGGCCACGAACTTCAGATCCGGGCGGGCATTGGGACGCGCCACGAATTTCAAAGATAATCTCGATACTTTTGAAAGCTCGATCGATTTCTATTTGTAATTGAATGAAAGATGTGAAAGAAAGATTTGCGTTTGTACTTTTCGTTTAAAAATCAAAGCGCGGAGCGTTCAGAATCAATTAATTCATAAGTTTATTCAGTACAATTTCGTAAATGCATAGGTTTTTCTTCCTATCCTAGCGTATAAAAAAGAAGTAATTTTTTTGTTTCAAATTATTTTTATAGTCTTAGTATGATCTGCTGATAAAATGCTTACTTAAGTTTAAAAGATGATTTGTTAAGTTAAGACACTGGTACAACTGAAATGTTAACTATCAGTTTAAAATCCAAATAAATTTAAACTTAATCGAGTTTCAAGTTGCGCAAGTATTATTACGCAAGGGAAATGTTATAATAAAAATTACAAGTATCTTTTTAACGCCTTTTATTTTAAGCATTAAATATTAAAACAAAAAGTAACTTCTGAAGTATGTAAATTCAAGTCCTTTCACTTCTTTGAATTCATAATTGTGATGGATAGAGTGTTCGCTATAAGATTCTCAATAAGGCAAACGTGAGATGATTTGCCTAATGGAAAGTGGCTGTCGTCACTGAAGCACTCTATACACATCTAAAACAAAGTCGGGTTAGGTACACCATTTATAAGTCAAGAACGGCTGGACCGATTTTTATGATCTTTGATTTGTTAAATTTGTCTCCGCCCCGAATAACTAAATAACTAAAAAAACATCGAAAATCGAAAAATCACAAAACAAATTTATGAATAGGTGGAACGAAGTTCGCCGGGACCGCTAGTCTATCTATATATTTAGATAAGTCGGGTTAGTTACACCATTTATAACTCGAGAACGGCTGGACCGATTTTTATGATCTTTGATTTTTAGAATTTGTCTCCGCCCCGAATATGAATGCCTTTGAAAACACGGAAATATTCACGAACAAAAATTAATGTAGGGGCGGTACAAAGTTCGCCGGGACAGCTAGTTATTTATATAAAACTCTTCCAAAAAAAACCGGCCAAGTGCGAGTCGGACTCGCGCACCGAGGGTTCCGTACAAACCTGTAGGTACCTATATAAGTAAAAGTTCACCGATCACGACAATCGAGTCATAGTTATGGTATTTTTATTGCAAAATGAAATCCATAACATTACAAAAGGTAAGTTGCGGTTTACGATTTATGACGTATTAAAAAAAACTACTAACTAGACCTCGTTTAAACCAATTTTTGGTGAAAGTTTGCATGGTAATACATCATATATTTTTTTTAGTTTTATCATTCTGTTATTTTAGATGTTACAGAGGGGGGGGGGGACATTTTACCACATTTTACTGTTTTTTTTTTTTTGTATTTTTGAGTGAAAATCTTAATGCGGTTCACAGAATAAATCTACTTACCAAGTTTCAACAATATAGTTCTTATAGTTTTGGAAAAAAGAGGCTGTGACATACGGACGGACAGACAGAGAGACAGACATGACGAATCCATAAGGGTTTTTTGCCATTTGGCCACGGAACCCTAAAAATACCGACTTACTGACTGACGAACCACGTCTATATATTCTTCAATCGGTGAAATGACGTTTAAAAACGTTTAAAGCCTGGTTCGCATTTTTTTTTGTAATTTAGTAGAGAGACGAGAGATTTAGTAGATGACGGCCATTATAAATGTATTTAAGATGTTTATCCGTCATCTAGTAGCCATAGTAAAGCTTTGCTTAGTTTGGGGCTAGATAGATAATAGAGATAAATAAACTCGACTGAAGCGCTTACTAGACTTCTCAAGTAAATTTTGCTTGTTTTGGACACATCCAGATAATAAATTACTCGCCACTCGACTGAAATACTCGTCTTATCCGAACTAGGCTTAACAGTCTTCCGTGGACACCAGACAAGGTGAAGAACCCCAATACGAGCGCCAGCGTTGCACTTTTTAGAGACAAATAATCTAAATTTAATCACACTGCATATTAGGTTTAAACATACGCACAGAAGGCGTGAGCGGGACGGCAACGGGTCGGGAGTACGGCGCCCGTTTAAACGTATGTGAATATACTGTTCACTGTTGCGCTTTAATCTTCCACCTATAGCAGCGCTTTGTTGGACCCGTTCCTAATCGGAGGCGCTTGTCCGTGATTCTAGCTAGATGCAGCAAGTCTAGTTATGCCTTTTGGACCATGGCTGCCATTTTAAAATCGCGACCAGGTGAACTTGCCCCTGTCCAAATAATTTGTTTATTACTTTTTTTTTGTTCTTACAAAAAAACAGAGTTGTAGCTTCATACATAAAGTGATATAGTATTCTGGAAAAAAAAATGGCTACACATACATTTGATTATCTAAATGTGTAATTTATAAATCGTATAAATGGGTACATTCCTTTTTAAGGGCGACACAAATACAAACATCAATAAATTGATTGTTTTAACTATAAATCCTTGAAGACACAAATAAAACACTGTCAAATTCAGAATTAAATGTACAGATTTGCATGCAACCTAGCATGATTATACCTGTTTGCAGCTTGTCTGAGGTGAGGCTGCGCAGGAGTCGCTTGATACTGCGCCGGCGGCGCACGCCACACGCGTCATCCGGCGAACTCATCTCCTGCTCCGCATCATCACTGAACTATCACTTTTCACCATTGACTTTCCACTTTGTGGAACACACACACACACACACACATCAATTATGGTCATGACACTTAGTTTTCTGTTTGGGATGCAAGTTTTACTTTATATGGTTTTCTTTAAAACTATAGTAATAGATAAGTTAGACATTAAAAGCGCTGTTCTCACGCAAAGAATACCATAACTTTATAAGTTTACGAGTAGATCCGTATTAGTTAAGCTATTAGAAGTTTTAAAAGCAAGCTCGTAAAGGCTTAGATATTTCTTATCTTATTGTAAGTTCACAGGGCGTCCAAGGACGTCGTTTATAAAGGCGCCTGTCCACCACAGCCCACAAACGAGAAGATTTTTCAACCGTGGCCGAATAAATGTTAATGTCACCGACAACACCTCAGTAAACGGCTACGTAGAAAAGGGTCATAACGCCGTCCCTGCTTTTTCCGTGTACTGACTGACTTTGCAAACGCAGTGTAGGCCGCCCTCCGACAAGGTGGAGCGATACTATACGTTAAGCTGCTGACAGCAGATGGAAAAGAATATACGGAAATCGAACGCAGGAGAGATCTATGTCTGGACATTGATAGTGGACTGAAGTAGGCTGATTATGATGACATACCGAGTAAAATAATACCGCACCGAGACCGACAAACGGAACGGCCTGAGGGCAGTCAATTTATACATTTTCAGTGGCTACAACTGGTATTTTAAATATGAACCAATGTTATATGTACCTCACATTTTTTATCACAATAATAACTGCAATTTAGATTTTAAAATAATATCACGGATGACCTCAAATGCGCTGGCCTTACTCACGTAAAAAAGTCAATAACTATATACCATTAAACAAGATGTATAAAAAAAACATTTCCTTTTTTTTTAAATTGATATATTGACGCTGGATACAGGCCGCTTCTAACCGGCCAATCTGAAAGTCAATTGCCTATGTTCAGCAGTGGACATTTATGGCTGAAATGATGACGATGGTGATTAATATGAGCAAGTTTCTCAAGGAAAATATAATTATTTTGTGCAAAGATTTATCTTGCTCGATCAAACCAAAATGTTCAAATTACTTCTAATATTCTAATTATCAGTAGATTGCGATTTGACAAGGAATTCAAGATATAAAAGCGGCAGGTACTAGCCGTAGCCATAAGTCATGGCACTCAAGCCATAAGCCCACCATTCCGCCGTGTCGGCCCATCAGACGGGATTAGTAATAAATAGGCACGTGCTTTATAAAGAGATGTCCCGCATACTCGATTCCTTGTTTTAAAAAAACCATATCTATATATTTTTTTGCAGAAACACTGATTGTGCATTGTTTTTAAAAATTCTGTAATATTATTTGAATCCAAATTATACTTATTTATTATTTGATTAATCGAGCAGTAATGCCAAAACCAAAGTTTTTCATTTAAAACTATGTATAATAATTTATAAGTATAGTTCTTCGTCTTTAAAAAAGATATACGATTCACAATTATACGTAACATAGAGCTGTCATTTTGCTACCCACATAAGTTCAACGGCAATACGCACTTACGCGATTGTTTTATTCTTGTGATGTGCGTATGCCGTCTACGTAAGTTCTAACCAGTAATGACGTAGTTTTGTTTTTATTTTAATCACATGTCCCGCTGTATGTTGATGCTACCCAATTGGGACGTGTGTAAGAGTACAACACTAGGCCGTTCTGCGAACACTGACCACGTAATCCCATCGTTTGTATCCTTGATGTGCGGCAGACGTATGCCACTACGCTATCGTTGACTAACAGTGGGATAGACAGTAACAATACAACCGTGTAATTTGGTAAATAAAAACAAAAATACACTAATACTTTTAAAATGGAAAAAAATATAGTAACATCGAATCTGATATTTGTAACAATAGATGTATCTTACAACAATATTTTGGTCAGACAAAAGTCGTCAAGAATAACTTACATCAAATAGGATTGGCAAATTTTGTACAAAAAATAATAACATTTTGCAAAAAAATAAACATACAAAAAATGCGAGTTACAAAATGATATCATACCTGTATTGACAATACTTAATTAAATACATTTACGTCTCCAAAATCATATTTAGAATGCATTAGAAAATTGGCTTCAAATTATGACCTAAATTAGTAATCGATCCCAAACGTCCATTATAATCGATATTTCTATTTTTACAACCATTTTCCCCCACCATTAGGACCCCATTGATCAGTACCGCGCACCATTAAATAGGAGTTAACGAGACCAAGTCAACGGCGAATGTCGCCGCAAATGTCAAGCGGGTGACATTTGCGAGAAAATTGGGTCAAATTATAAAGTTCTGAAATTGGAAATCGGTGGAAAATTTATCGTAGGAGTGGCAAGTGTGTCTAATAGGTATAAATATAAATAAATAAATATTGGACAACATCACATACATTGCTCTGATCCTATGGTAGGTAGCCAAACACTTGGGTTACAGAAATCAGAAACAACGACGGTCCCACAACACCCAGACCTGAGACAGTCCAAAAAAAAGTTTTTTTTTCTATATTGACTGACTGGGAATCGAACCCGGGACCCGGGACTAAGTAATAGTTAAACTGGATTAGCTTTGTGTTTGGAAGAATCGGGCCTTAGTGATATTATGTTGAAAATTATCCTTCTAACACATGAGCCTTAACAAGATCAAATAACTCAATTAAAATCCAAATAACAAGGTAACGTATGTCGTTACCTTGTTACACCAAAGGATTTCATTAAACACTGTAATATTCAATCAATCATTAACAGGCGAAAATGTAATTACAATTTGTCAATAGATCCAATCAAAGGAGTATATAACCTAATTTGAAGGTATAGCTTTGATGACCATAGGTTTTAACAAATTGCATACGTCCCACAACATAAATATGAAGTTACAACTCGAAGAAAAACAGCCACGACATCTATGAAAAGGTAACACAATGTAATTAGCACTTGCATGTCATAGGGGGTCACCAGTGATGCTAAACAACATATTTTCTGTTTAATCTAGTTTCTAGACGGTTAAGGACTTAATATTTAGCGGAAAATAATAGATCGTCGTTAGAGCGAGCCTTTTTTAAGAAAGAATGAAAGAAAACACAAACATGGGGGGAATAGACAACGGGAATGTCGGTAATTCATTTAAATAAGTTGTGATTGTAAAATATCGAAATAAAATAAGAATAAAAGGGTGGAACAAAGTAAAAAAAATTTAAACCCACAATGACATATATTGTATCCGAATGTTTTGTTTTATCAGTCGTATGAGTGGCTCACTTCCAATTTAACTACCAATCTATGTACTTATTATCTGAATATTGCTGACGTAGCCACTGATTAAATTAGCGAGATGTTTCCAATCGTCGGATCCGACGAAGATTTTTTTTAAGTTCAAGAAGTAAATGTGTTGGCCGTTCTTTCAGCGCCACATTCGGGGAACAGACGGTCTGAAGAAATATATTGGGCCGAGCTGAATTATGTATAAGGCGAGTTGGCTGCCTTTGATCAACGGAATAATAACGTATAATATGGCCCGGTATTGCCGCGAGAGATTTTATGTTGCTCCGCTTTTTCCACTTTGTTTTTGTTGATTCTAAATTGTTGTTAATTTTGTATGCGAGAACACGATCAGAAAAGAATAACCTTGGGGTTTATTTATTGGCAATTACATTTACACTTTGCAGGGTTCTATAGTAAAGGTGCCTTAGTGCTTTTATTATGTAAGTTAGACGGTCCATAAGAGGAAGTTAAGAATTATGCTCCTAAAAATGTGTTTTGCTTAATGGTGAGCCTTCTCCAGCTCACGTCTTACATCGTCTATCTACGTTACATTTGAGTATCTGTGAAACAATATTACTTAGACATTTCTACAATTTTCATAAGTACAATCATGTTGTCTTCACCTTGATATTGGGATATTAAAAAAGTGGTCACTGTTATGGTCACATCATGTGCCCAAAGTTTGACGAAGTTCCTAATCTTGTGCCATGTCCCAAACTCCACCGATTGCCTGCCATAGCAACTTGCGAGTAATTACTATGAACTTATCTGGTATGCATGCAATACCCGACATGCATGATACGTTGACAGATAATATAATAGGTGGAGGTTAGGCCGAGGTAGACTATTAATACGAATGCATTTTGTAATGGACCTAGCCTAGTCTTAATTATTTGACTAGCTAGACTAGTAATGAATGGGTCCATAATTATTACAGAAAAATATAAAATAATCTAAATGCAGTGATTTACAATCATGTCCATAAATAACCAACCATTCCGAAATGTATGTTCATTATTGACACATTTTTAATAGTTTGCGTATTCTTTAGTCCTGATTAATCTGTACTAAGTCAGTTTTTTTATGGAAAGTGGGTAAGACTAAAATTTCTGTCACCAAAAAAGGATATTAAATGAGCCCTAATCCTAATAAATTTTATAATTAAAAGGCTTTGTTTTTTAATCAAACTAATTTATTTTTAAAATTTACAAAATTATAAGTTGTGTTATTATTTGGAACACGGATATTTAATTATAATTAGATGGGTCACCTTTCCTAGGTTGATCGAATCTAGAGTTTCGTATACAGCTGACGTACTAATTCATACAGTTGCAGTAACCCAATATCGTAGTTTTTATTATACATTGCTGCATGTACACAGCTTTGTTGCAGTAAGTAGTAGTAACTTTTAACTGTATAATACCTTTAAGAATAATACTGACAGAACTGTATAATACCGGCTTATGAGTATTCGTTATGCAATGCACGTATAATAATGTATGCCCAGCCCAGTACACTGTACACTGCACGTACCGAAGAGGACACATCTACGGTGACTTGGCCTTTCTCTATTTATTGTTCTGCGGTTGGGAATGTACGTATTATACAAATCGTTTATCTATTATCGTAAATATTTCGTTGAAATATTACACTTCTAGGAAAGGAAAGCTTATCTACGTTTTCGGTAACGATATGCTCATAAATCAATATGTTACAGCGCAACAAAAACATAGTATCGGCAAAACAAACGCGCAAGGACGCGATGTTAGCAGCAGATACCGCGCGTCAGTTCCTGCCCGATGGTTTATGGGAAAAACTAGGCAAAACGCTTTAGGCCTTTATTTATATGGCAAAGCTTGTAAACAAACATAGTCGAGTTATAATTATCATATGCAAATATTATACTGTGTGCGTCTGAAAGTAAGGATCAATTAAATGCAGGTTCTAAAATAATTTTTTTTTTAAATCAGAATAAGTAGTAATTTGTGTCTAAAATTACTATTGTTTGATAAATTGTAGGTATTATTTAATTTATTAAAATTACAATTTACACTTGTTCGCCTTTATAAGCAAAAAAAGAAACGCTTCAGGTTTGGCGAGGTGATAAGTAAGCTCAATGCTTGCGAATAACGCTTACCTGTGTACGTATGTAGATTTATGAGCTTATGTAAGCTTATAAGCTCAGGTATTCAGAGAATATCTTATTTTCATAATATAACGTGTGAAGAAGAACACTGAGAAATAATAAGTCGTGAATAAATAATCTTGAAAATAATTTCACCCTTGTTTAACGAATATCAAGGGTGAAGCATAGTCTTAGCGCGACTGTCATCAGGCCGCCGATTCAGAACCTTTCGGTAACAAATTGGCGACCGGAAAACCACGTGACATTATAGGATGTAACATTAGTGTCACTTGATTCACCAGTTGACAACTCGTTATCGAAACGTTCTGAATCGGGGGCCTGATCTCTGTGATCTTTAGACAGAGGAGCCAGACCATAGACCAAGGTCCATGGTCATGACCACTGTTATCATCAGAAAGTGCGCAAAGATTTTTCCCCTCAACGCCGGCGACGTATCCATTTGACGACCGTCTGGTGTAGTGGCTCCGGACTACAAGGCCAAGCGGTTGCAGGTTCGAATCCCGCAAGGGGCAAATGTTTGTGTGATGACCATAAGCATATATACTTAAATCACGGATGTTTATAAACGTACTTAAGTATGGACTGCACTGAATTGGTGGAAGGTATTGGGTATAATGTGCCGTCCCGTCGTGCTTGCCGGCGGCCTCCCTCTTTATTCCTGGCCCCCCACATGAGTACTAACTATGCGCGTAACGCACCCATCTCCCGATTGCCGCGGATTTGTAATGGCATGTTCAGGGATATTGAATTGTTCACTCACAACAAAAACAAGTTAAAATCTGAAGCGAAAAAAAATTCTTAAAATGCAATACTTAAATAATTAAAATGCAAGTTGAAGAAAAAAAAAAAGTAATTGATTTGGTTAATACTGTAAATTGAATTTAGGCAGCAATAATATGTGTTTATTTACTACAATGATATTTATATGTGTTTATGTACTGTACATCTTTTTGTTCGTTTCGGCAATGATAAATGTCTGTCTATCTAAGAAGACGCATGTGAAAAATAATGCAAATGTTATGTGCCGTAGTGTCTATATCTTTTAATGAAAAACACTTATACAATGTTTACTTTGTATAACGTCCATTACATACAGTAATTTTAAGGGAAACCTGTTATTAGCTTTCCTAGTTTTTAGTACTACATAGGTAATATTTGTATGTCACGCAGTTGGTTTTCTAAATAAAAAAAATAAAAATGTTTATCCGTAATCTAGTCGCCATAGTACCAACTTTGCTCAGTTTGGGTCTAGATACATAATTGGTGTGATTGTAGAAACAAATTATTTATTTATTTACATAGATTACACACAATAAAATCAATGGATCTGAGGCAAAACTCTTGAATTTTCAGTTACCACCGCCCAACATGTAATCGCGTTTCCAAAATAAAGTCTAACTAAAACGTGATCCAGATCAGCAAAACCGCATGTCACTCAAACCTTTTAAAAGATATAACTATGATTGATTTACTGGATCCTCTTCAAATAACTGTCATAAAACAATACGTAAAAAGAGATATTTTCTAGGAATGAAACTCGTTATGCAACAAATGTTTTCTAACGCAGAGGCAAGATTACGAGCAGTCGTGTCGGACATAAAATTAATCGATCAAATTAAATACTATTCTTTTGTAGCATAACGTTAACTATCGGCTCTCAAACTTTCTGGTATCACAACTAATATATAGAAAATGATTTTTATAACTTACTAGCTTTTGCCCGCGACTTCGTTCGCGTGGTCTTTAGTTTATTCATAAAGGATTTTCTGCGCAACTTTAATTTTTTTTTCTTTTAAACGAACCTTCTCCAGGCCTTAATTAACACAACAAAAAAAGAATTTGTAAAATTCCACCCGTTCACGCGTGATGCGATGACCAAGGGAAATAGAGATTCATTTTTATATATATAGATTGGTTGCCATGTGTCCCAAGAAACCACGCAACATTAAAATGTTTCCTAGTGCTGGGTTTATTTTGGATAATAATACCATTTGTAAACTTTAAAACGTATCAAAAAAACAATAAAAAATACAAGATACAAAACTAAAGTAAGCCAGTAAAGGTCCTACGACAGGGACAAGCCTCACCTGAGACAATTATTAAAATGAAGACTAAAAATATTTATTTGTGTAGGTCCAAAAGACAATCGAGTAGTTTAACTACAGCCCCAGACTCTACGGCCTCAACCGTAGCTACTCGCTACTCTTAACCCCCATGTAGAATATTTCAGGGGTTAGTCATCTACTTCGCGCGCAGCCGATAACTTCCCGTCGTATACCAAATGGGTGGTGTTATTAGTTCCGCAAAGGCTTAAAAGTGGGGCACAAATAACAGTTTGAGAAGCAATGGACCCGCAATAAAATTAAGCCGTTACATCTGACGAATACGCTTTACGATCCCATATTTTTCTCGAGCTGTAAGTTTTTAAGAGATTTCGAATTAGATTTACAGCTCTGAAGAGTGTAGGTACTCAGGAATAACTTTGCAAGAATCATATTCCGAATTTAAATTAATGAAAAAATCCAGTAATGTAGCGAAACTAAAGAAATATTCATGCTACTCTCTCTAGGCAGTAAGGCAACTAAATAGTATTGTGTTACTGCCGATTCGTCTCTTCACTGTCGAAGTATAAAAGCATTATGTTAGTCTCATCAGGGATCAGCCAAATTATGGATTACGCCAAATACCTACCTCAATCTGTTCGTCTGTTTCTTGGACTCATTACTATTTATCAGATGAACAGTTGATTTCCTTTGACCAGTGACCAAGTGAGGCGCAAATACAAGAAGTAAATATTTATCTGCCGATATCTTCGGTGCTACAACCAAAATGTCTACATTATCAAAGTTTCAGACTAGAAAATGAAGAACCACATACTATTACAATAAATAAATGTTGGTCAATATCACATACAATGCTCTGATCCTATGGTAAGTAGCCAAAGCACTTGTATTACAGAAATCTGAAATAACGACGGTACCACAACACCCAGACCCGAGACAATATAGAAAAGTATTTTTTCTACATCTACCGACTGGGAATCGAACCCGGGAGATAGCGGCACCAAGTGCAGTATGCTCGCCTCTCGGCTACGGAGTTGGCATAATAAAGAATATTTCATATTCTGGGACCCATCTAAACATAATTTTACCCGTCAACAGCATAACAAAACAACACATTATAGTATAACGTATACGGCGGCCACGATAGGTTCGCACAGATTAACAAGCACATAAAAGATTGCGAATGCGAAATTTACTGCCAACAGCAATAGGCCACAAACACTAGGGAACGGGAAAAATATACACAGACCGGTTTTATGGGCACGTCGAAAATATAGCTGTATTTATCCTAAAAGTACCATGAAAAGTGATGTTTCAAGGGACTTTCGTTTCAGTTTCTAAGACTAAGTATAGCAACTACTTTGCTTTACCTCAGTAGGTAAAACCTGCTAATCACTCATCAATAATGTCAAAGCCACAAGCCGGCAAGCGCAGCGTAGAACGTCTGCAGGGTGGACAGACTACCTGGTAAAGGTTGCAGGAAGCCGATGGATGCAGACCGCTTCAAACCGGCTAAGGTAACAGGGCAAGTCCTATGTTCAGCAGTGGACGTCCTATGGCTGAAATAATGATGATGATGGTTATTTATTAAGCCCGAAAGTCTTCATTTCCCTATATTATCATCATTTTTCCTATAGTTTCTCGTCCATTGCGAGTTGCCAGAATAGTGGCGTGGCTGTTCACTGTTAGTCTTGATATGACTAGAGTTACAGCTTTCCTAGGTCTGACTAGCAGGCTGTGACAAGAAGGAAGCCAAAGAGAAGTTTCTAATTAGAAGTGTGCATGGGGGATGGGTACGTCAGGTAACTGTGAGGGATCGCCTCTTTAAAAAACTTATTTTTTTATATACCGAGAAATCTATTTCTAAGACTTGATCTCCCCGATCTAGTAACACAAGATGTTCGTTCACAAAAGCAGCTTGTATTCACTACACTAAACAACTTTAAGTGTGACTTTGACATCTGTTTACCGGCATCAAACCCCGGGTACTCCAGACCCTGGCAGCGAGCCAGACAATCACATTGTTTCTGTTCCTTGATCGTCATAAAAACGCGTCAGTCAGCGAGACTCATATTATAGCCCGGGAGGTATTCTTTTTGATAAAAAATCCAAATAGGTTTTTAATTTAAACCAATCAGCCAGTCAGAAGATATTTTGGACAACTGAATTCATTGATATTTATGATTAATCAAACAACTTGTCTAGTAACGAGTGTTTAAAAAAAACTAGCTAAAGTAAACAACAAACTATAGTTCTTCAAAAGTCCAAAGGTTTCAGATTTTCTATAACAAGACTCAAGGAGCTAGACCACCCGACTTAACAACCAAAATGATGGAACATTTATTAATACGGGCCTGGTGTTTGCTAAGGTTACGTCAGAGCCTCCGTTTTATTGGACACTGCTCAAACAGATGGGTTAGCATCACGGATATACGCGACTCGAGTTATGAGTTTGAATCAAGATGAGTTTCTATGTATAAGTTAGGAGGGAAAAATATTTAAGATAAAAATATTAAGATTATTACCAAGTTTTTCAAGATCAGTCGTTTAGCAAATACCTATCTAAAAGTGAATGGGGGAGGCCTAGGTTCAGCAGTGGACGTCCTATGGCTGAAATGATGATGATGGTAAACCAAGGATTGCGTGTGGCTAACCCCGGTAAACATCCAGCAGATTCGGTAGACGACGTCACGCAGCTCCATATTTGTTAGCCGTATGCGTTTGGCAACGGCACACTGATAACCTCAACATACAAGTCCAGAGCTGCTGTCTAAAACATGGTCTCTTGGAGTTTTATTGACACAAAAACATAATTTCCCCTCGGCATGAGAATAAAAAAAAACACAAAGCAACTCTCGTTTGAACAAAAACTGCCATCAGCTAATTTGTTATCCATCGCACGAGGGCCAGTGTAGGCTCAACGAGGCGTCAATAACGCGCGCGTTCGAGCCTGTCTAGACTCTGGACGCCTTCTTGCACAATATGGAGGCAATTTTTAGGAGCACGACATAATTTGCAGGCAAAAAGAATACTTGATTACAAAATCGTCTTACGAATACTAAGTGCGTGATGCGAGTTTACGTCTATAGATCTTGATCTTTGAACGAGCACGAAAATGCTACCGAATATAACTTACACTAAAAAAGATACACCAGGGGTTATTTTATAATTTCATTTTGTATTGTGTCATATTAATGTGACCATGTGACCATAGGAATAAAACTTATTGTAAAACTTTGTTTGACTGATTGACCTAAACAGCATCAATCAAAACATCGGACTAAGGTCAAAACATTAACAAAGAAAGAAACCATAAGAAATGTTTCTGTGTAGAAATCCTGCTGCCAGGCATCGGTAGACACGAGCCATATGTTCTACTAATATGTCTGCTGTGGCTACCTGTTTGCTGTGGTTAGCTGGGGCCCTTCAGCCCATTGAGGCGTAAAAAGTAACAATAGCAAAATCAAAACATCCCTCAACGAGTTTATTTTCCGTGAAACACAGTGCATCATGCGAGGGGCTGTCCCTCGTCTAGACCTCCCCTCCTCGCACTGCGCAGGTTTGTATGCATTATGATAAAGCTCATGGACCACTCAATGCGAAGAGTTCATTGATTGAAAGGTGTCGCAGATAGATGAGTTGTATCGTCATCTTTTAAAAGACATAATTATACTTCGCGGTTTATTATTACGGTGAGTCAGTACAGTCAGTACAGTAGAAATAAGCAAGACGGTGGTGGTAGTTTATGCAAGCACTACCCTCCTATGATCACACTGTATCGGACTTGTTCCGATTTGATGAAAAATGACAAGATTTAAACATTGTGTCTATTATACGCATTGCAAAATAAGGCACAAAAAGTTAGTGTTTTTTAAATCGAATTGTTATCGCTTGTAATGGAAGGCCATCTTCAACAGTCAGGGACACATTCCGGGGTAATATTGCGTGAAATAGCTTTAGGGTTTGCAATTTTGCATAAACATACATGTATTTGGGTGTTGGTATTTCAATTTGCATGGGTTCCAAAACAATCACATGTTACGATTTAATTATTGATAGTGTAAACTCTTTTGTAACATATCATCAACATATTGACAACACCATTTTTTATTCTGACAAGTTCATCTTGTCGATAAGTTGTGATTTTATGACAAACTAAACCAAGAAAAATTATAGGTATACACATTAATGTTTACTTTTAAATAATGTATACTATTATGCTATATTTCAATATAGCACAAGGATACGCACACAGAGGTGGCAGTGGGCCGGACACATTTGCCGTTTAACCGATAACCGATGGGGTTCTTGAGACAGCGAATTGCGCAGCGAGGGGCAGCCTCCGATAAGTTAGTGCTATAATATACGGCAAGTTGGCGGCTGCCGAGTGAAAAGAATAGTCAAGGATTAGGGCTCAGTAACTTGCATAGAGAGGCCATGTCCAGCAGTGACGTAGTCTGATTATAATAATGTTGAAATTGTGACGTCTCGTGTTTCATTTTTTTAGAAAAGTTTTAAAGTAAGCGTATGTATTTTATCTATTAGTCAGTGAAAACTGTACCTATCAAATCCCATACAGTTGTTTCGGAGATTAGCCTGCACAGTCAGACAGGATGGGCGACAGACGCATGCGGCAACGCACGCAAACTTCCATTTATATTATGTAGTGACTAATAATATCAACAACATCGAACACATTCTGTAAACATACGAGAATGACATGTCTATTTGTTTACTGTACATTTTCAATATAGATGAAAACAACCATTGAAATGATTGTTCAGTAACGTAAATAGTCTATATTTCCATTTGACCTTCAGACTTTGATTGGACATACTCGATAATGTATTTATGAAGCCGAGACCGGTTGTATTACAGATTACTCAATTAGACGTGTAAATGCAGCTAAATAATACTAAGTTCAATATCAATCGGGCTCGAAGGACCAATAAAACTCTTAAGAAGATTTTAAACAAAAGTGTATATTTTTTACTATGTAAATCATATTCAGGCAACACAACTAACATTGACTGCTGCACTCGATCCAAAATGGAAATACGATTTGTATGTTGAAAATCAAAATCTATGGCAAATTTAACATAGTTTAAGTGTCAAAGACATAGTAACGTTGCCAATTTACTTTAAAATACATAACTTTAACCATCAAACAAATATCATTTCATCATCATTTCAGCCATAAGACGTCCACTGTTGAACATAGGCCTCCCTCAATGACCTATCATCGGGGGGATTGCCAATACTCGCCACGCTTGGCAGGCGGGTTGGCGAGCGCAGTTTTTTTTATAAGATTTCACACGAAGTCGCTGCTGCCCGTCTCGTGCTACAGGAATTAGTCGCCTCTTACAACACGCCTCCTGTTGGCGGTGGGGAAGTGTATTCTTTACGGCCGTCCCCACTCGGCACTAAACTAAATAAATATCATTTGCATATTCCGTAAATCAATGCAAATAACAAATCAGGGAGCGTTTTATACTTATAACTGTTGCCAATAGAGTTTACACACACTGTGACTGCTTACGAAATAACCTGCGTGTCAATTTTTACTTTAAAAATACTGTCACAGAAGAAAAAATTGCCAGTGGTGTCGCAGATCCAAACAATGTTCAGACTGCAGTCGCGACCTTGACCGTTTGGCGAGTGTCCAGACAAAGCCGCAGCAGATTGTTGCATACGCTGCAACCGAGTTGCCAGTTAACGCCAATGCGGTATAGGCCCTTCTGAGGCAAACAGGTCAACGCATCTGCTCGTTTCTCCTTGTTGTTGATATTCATAGAACTTCTACAAATTATCAACACTGAATAATACTCATTTATATTATATATACGCCCTCTTCCGGGCACATACACGTCCCAAATATATATATATGCTCTACCACCGCTTCGGGACTACATATCGGCTGGTGGGCGATGATAAGAAACGGCGCAACAAAGTCAGTCACCTTTGTCAGCCTTTTTACAGGTGAGCAGGTTAAGTCTAAGCACTCTAGTCTTTCAAATAATCGTACACTTTCCACTCTCATTTACCATCTTCATTTCTCCGCTTCATATTAAGGTGTTATACCGACTGGCGTTACGGGGTGTGATATATCATTCGCAGCGAGCATGTTACGTTACGCCGTGAACTAAAATCCGTGTAACATGCTTGTTTCGAACTCTTTGCTCGCCAGTGCTTCAGATAAAAAAAAAAAACTAAAACAAAAAATAAATAAAGTTTCGAAGTAAATTAGCACATGCGCTCGTTACAACTCGCTGCGGAGTACTGACTGAAGCGCGTAATACTCTACTACTACTACGAGTATTCGCAAAAAAACCGATACCGGGTGAAGCATTCGAAGCGAGCAACGAGCGGTTCGTTGCTTCCCCCTACTGACTGCATGAATGCTCGCTTTGTAACATGTTACATTACGCCTCCCAACGCAGGTCAGTCCCCACCTTTAGATAAGCGGATTTAAGATCGCTTTCGATGTAAAGTCACCAGTTGTGTTGTGTTACCCTCCTGAAGAAAATCTTTGGATTTATGATTTTTGCGATATTGTAACACCATATTGTGTACATAACATTTGACTGCATAGGTGTCAATACTGTCAATTCGGCCGGAGTTTATTAATTACTTTTTAAAAAGAACAACATACATGTTCATACCCAGTTATATTTTGAAAATAAGAAACTTTAATGGTCGAATGACAAGGAAATGTATTTAAGAAAATGTTAAATAATAATTGGTTGTTGAATAATTGTATAAATAATATGAAATCTTTAATTTAAATAGTGTGAAATTTTATTATAATCTTATTTTTAATATTTGCACGCCTGCATGCAGGCTGAATACATGGACAAAGTTAGTAAGTTCTGCATTATAAAATTGCATGTATGATGTATTCTCGCAAATAAACGATTGAATTTGAATTTGAATGTTATATAACATACCGTAACGAGGTCTAGAGCATTTGGCACACACCCGGGAGCCGTGACGAATCAAAATTATGAATGCTGCTATTGGTTCCATGGTGAAATTATTGAATATTGCAAATCTGCCAAATACACTGAACGTGTAAATATTTGAGACACTTGAAATAAAATGGATAATCAGTATGAATACTTATTTTGGAAATTATCCAAAATAGATAAAAAAACATAATAGCCGAGGGTTAGTGGCTCGGTCGGTGCAACCTCATTAAAAGGAACTTTTTGGCCACAGCTTTGGGCTCCGGATTGATAGAAATTGATCATTAAAATATTATTTCATTATTGTGAACTGCGCAGAATTTTAAGCAAGAGATTCGAAAAAGTAGTTCTAGGTATCACTGGATTGATGAAGTCATGAAAGACTTAAGAGAACTTTCAGTGCCCAACTGGACGGAACTGGCACGGGATAGCGACAAGCGGCGAGCTTCGATGTCGGAGGCCAAGATCCACCTCGGATCGCTGAGCCAACGAAGTAATACGATTCGGGTGACGCTTAAAAACAACCGTCACTTTAAGTCAGAATCCATTGAAGCCCAGAGCTAAGTCGCACAATCGGCGACAAAGACATGAGTCACGACACACGACTCACGAGGGATCCCTGGCGTCCCTGACTGACTCACTTGGCTCAGATCCATGTTATGCAAGGCGGGTATTCGCACTGTTGACACTTGGCCGGCTGAAATATTTTGAGGAGTAACAAGAAATGGCCATGAGTAACCAAATCTAAAAGCTATCACTGATGTTCCACAACTTTTCAGAAATCAAATTTAAGAATAGACTTTGCATACATTTTAAATCTACCTCGACAATAACCGTTTTTAGCGATTACGACGAAACGAAACGACCGTCTGGTTTAGAGTTTCGCGTTCCGGCTACAAAGCCAGGTGATTGCGAGTTCGAATCCCACAAAGGGCAAATGTTTTTGTGATGAGCACAAGCATTTGTACCTACGGATGGATGGGATGAATCATCATCATCATTTCAGCCATAGGACGTCCACTGTTGAACATAGGCCACCCCAGTGACTTCCAGATTGGCAGTTTGGTTGGGTTGGTCCAACTCGGCTGGGCAGCGTTCAGAAAACTACGTAACGTCTTCTCATCCAAAATACCTCAGTGCCTAAAGACGAAAGTCTACAACCAGTGTGTGTTACCAGTGATGACATATGGAACTGAAACGTGGCCTCTCACTATGGGCCTCATAAGAAAGCTCAAGGTTGCACAGCGTGCTATGGAAAGGGCTATGCTCGGTGTTTCTTTGCGAGATCGAATCAGGAATGGGATGAATAGATGTTTATAAATGTATTTAAGTAAATTTATCTGTTATCTAGTGGCCATAGTACAAGCTTTGCTTAGTTTGGCGCTAGATAATTGGTGTTATTGTTGGAATTATTTATTTATTTATTACATACCAAAAGTGGTTGTTTAGCGCTTGAATACGTATATACGTACGTACGTATTTTATATTCATTCCATTAGCGCGTAAGACCCTAAAAATAAGGAGATATGACAGAAGCTATTTTATTAAAAATATATTTGTTTAATTCAACTAAACATAGAAATATACTGGTAGAAACATATCCACATTCATGTATTCTATAGATTTACTTTGGTGTGACTGACATGAATGAAGTAACCGTGATTCCCTAAATAAAATCACCAAGTACAAAGGGCACCGCTGCACTTGCTGTGTTTGTAGACGGCGTCCGGCACCGGGTTCTATTCCCGGGCGGGGCGGGGCGTTTCACAACCGGTGATCTCTGTGCACGGTACCGACAGCACACAAAGCTGTATTTAATTTAATGGTAATAAAGTCCTTTTTTTGTGCCGTGTGGGGCCGTAACGAATACACTTTCCCGCCGCCAACAGGAGGCGTGTCGTAAAAGGCGACTAACTCCTGTAGCACGAGACGGGCAGCAGCGTCTGTGTGTGAAATGTTATAAAAAACTGCGCTCGCCAACCCGCCTGCCAAGCGTAGCGAATATTGGCAATTAAAGTCATTGGGGGAGGCCTATGTTCAGCAGTGGACGTCCTATGGCTGAAATGATGATGATGAAAGTTCTTTTGTGTCACGTGCATGCGTAAGTTTAGCTAGTTATTAGTACGCACTGTCACGGGTGTTGCTGGCGGTGCTTATACGCACACTAACATAAGCAAAACTCGCTGGGGGGGGGGGTCAAACATGCGAAACTACTGTTACGTGCTGCCACGTTGCACATGTTTTCGCATTTACCCTTGAAGTACAATATGTCCGCGGCGAGGACATATTGTCCGCGCGGGGAACCGACATTAAGTAAGTTTAGGACAAGCGATGGAGAAAGACGGCATCATATATTTTGACCATTCTGATTAGGAAGATGCCATTTTGGCATTATGAAAATCAGTTCAACTTAAGCTTTTGTCAGTTTCACTAGACGAAATGGCTGATACAACGAGCCTTTGCCTAAAATTGAATTCCATATCCTGCCTGCCTAGCACGGAGCACCAAAACACGATATGGTATGATATGATATAGCGAAATATCGACACCAATTGTAAAAATAAGTAAATTTTATTAAAAAAAATAAAACCGACTTCAAAACACTGAAATGCTAAAAATAATCCTAACACTTAAGTACCTAATCAGTTACTTTTGGAGTCGGTGCCAGCCGATGAGAGATTCAATGTTTTTGTTTGCACCGACTCCAAAAGTAACTGATTAGGTACTTAAGTGTTAGGATTATTTTTAGCATTTCAGTGTTTTGAAGTCGGTTTTATTTTTTTTAATAAAATTTACTTATTTCATCTATTTTTAGTGATAAATCCTAATCTAACTGCTGAACACCGATTTCATCCCCTATTTTCCTACCCTTAGGGGTGATTTTTATTTTGCAAACTTTTATCATATTATCTTTGAAGTATAAGCTATTAAATAAAACAAAAATATTTGTTGATTTTCTCAAAAAGTTCTAAATAAATTTCGATAAAATTTATATGGGACCACCTCTGAAGTATGATCTACCAAACAAAAAAAGAATCATTAAAATCGATTCATAATTGGCGGAGTAATCGCGTAACAAATATACAAAAAAAAAAAAAAAACATACAGTCGAATTGAGAACCTCCTCCTTTTTTGAAGTCGGTTGAAAATATGATAGATATAGCCGCCATTTTCAATTTTTATCGAAACAGTGATCATAATATGTGATTTCACCGGCACGGCGATTCAATATGGTGGCTATATCTATCATATTTTTACAGTTTGGGTTCGATTCCCGGTCGGTCAATGTAGAAAATTAACTTTTCTCTATTGTCTCGGGTCTGGGTGTTGTGGTACCGTCGTTGTTTCTGATTTCTATAACACAAGTGCTTAAGCTACTTACTATAGGATCAGAGCAATGTATGTGATGTTGTCCAATATTTATTTATTTATATTATTTATTTATATATTTATATTATATATCGCTATATCATATCATGTCGTGTTTTGGTGCTCCATGCTAGGCAGGCAGGATTATATAAAAAAACTGGCCTAATCTAAAGCTCAAATACAACAACTTTAATACGGGAAAAAGAACAAAATCTAAAAAAAGAAGATAGATAAACACTTCCCCTTAGTGAATAAATCACCAGTCAGCCGTTACAATTTGTATGGGAAAAATGTTGAATTTCGATCTTGGTCCTTTAGAAAAGTTTATATATTGGAGCACCAAAATCAGAAATATTTGAAAAACAACCCCTAAATTTTTAACGAAGTCAAAGGATTAAATATTCCACGGCCAGACCGCAAGACTCCAAAACTCGAGGCAAAGCCAAGTTTCTTATGAGCTATCTAATAAGTCACGTACATTGGGAGCGCGGTTTTCAAAAGTTATACTTATAACTTGTGTGGAAAAATAACTTTATGTTTATGCTCGTAAATATACATTTTTTTAAAAACAGTCTATTAAAGCATTCTAGAAATTGGGCACTTGAGAAATTTTTTTGTTACAACTATGTACAGTCAACAGCCAAACGCGTAGAGATCAATATCAATTGAGAAAATTTTACGTTTTGTGGTAAATTGACGTGCTTCTGTACTTTCCTAATGATGGTTTATGTACCTACGTGACAAATTAGGAATATCCTCCTTTTTGTCATATCAGTCGTGTAATCATAAAAATTTAAAGCTGTGTAATCCAAGTTTTGCTATACACAATAACTCACCAACACCAAAATATTAATAAAAGTTGTTTAAAAATAAAAATGAGAAAAGTTAGACAAGATGATGCTTAATTTTTTTCATTTTAATAACAAAGTTTCATACAAAAACCCATATGTCAGTGTTAGTAAAGTTTCAACCTCTGTTTTTCTTATTTTAGTACGGTTATTTAGACTTTTTACAACCCCGGTCACATCTTAAAATGAGCGCGTTACTTTTTCTCCGAAAAAGTAAAACTGAATTAACTTAATACCATTTCTCTTTGTAGGTAGTCCTTACAAAGCCCTTTCCTGTATGTGTTTGTTCGAGAGTTTTATGAGAACGACAATTGTTATATCTTGTTATAACTAATAGAAGCGGTGGTAGGACTAAGCTATATTTTTGGGACGTGTATAAGTGCCCGGAAGAGGGCCTATGTACAAAATAAATGAGTATTATTGAGTATTATTGAGTATTATTAAGTTTTGTTTCGCCTAGAAATCCCTTGTACATTATTTTCCCGAAAGATAAAACTTGGTCCTCTTCCAAGCAAGGGTGAGCAGGCATTTTTAAGCAAGTGCGTATCGCATCAAATCTTAACAAGCGTAGCAGCTCAATATGATTGATTGTGGTCATTGACCTGCCTATTTCAACATATACAGAGTTATTTGTAAACCCTCAACAACCCCCTAGGGGCTGATTCTGGTGCTCAAATACAAGATATTTTTCTATGGGACCAACATTGAAATAAAAAAAAAGAATTCACTTCCCCATACTAAGCTGTTTACACGTTTTGTGTCCTTGTCAAATTGATTACGATATAAAGCACATTATAATTTATTACGTATTTTTTACATTTATTATTATTCTTTGGTTCTCGATACTTTATTTGCTGACGCTCCGGTCAATCCTGTAACACGTGGTGGTATATATTTTGAACATAATAGCTTGTATTAGGACGGGAGCGATAGCATCCTCGATGTGGGTTAATTCATGTCTACTGGCTATCTAACGATCAATTATAGTTATTTATTTGTTGCATAAATCAATATTTCGATGAGTTTAATCGATCATCAGGCATTTGTGATGCCTATAAAGCCATTAACAGGTGGAGATAGCAATACAATCGACACATACTCGTACGAGATCCTGTAAAACTTACTGTTAACTTATTAATTTATCTATTAGCGATGCAATTAACATGGACAATTTTTTCTACGCGATTAACATCAACACCTTAGGACCTTACATTTCAAAAGTTATGTTTAAAAAAAAACGAATCGCACGCGCATTGATTTTTCATATCTAATCGTAAACAAACAGAAATGTTTATAAAACAACTTCTTGTTTTTTATAATTTGTAGAGTAGGATTTCACAGTAAGGCGGCTAAGGAAGGCCCTATTAAACTTTATGATGACAAGCAATTTCCTTAGAATACTATCGCTTGGTCTTTCGGTAAGTAAATCGGAAAGCGGACCCTGGGCTCCAAAGCAATGGCTTTGGACGCAACCGGGATTGACCGTATAGATGAAGAAAAAGAAGGTCTTTTCGGTAAGTAATTTGTTTGCCCATGTCAAAATCCATCGGCCCATGGTCCTTTCAAACTAAATACCTAGTACCTACAAGTACACAGAGCAAGTAATGCAAGCCATACGAATTTGTTATTAGCGACTTCCGAAACAGAAATAAGGACGGACGCTCGTCACGCCGGCTTTAATGTGCAGCCGGCCTAATTCTGCAGCGAGTCCAAGGGTATCACTCGGATATGGATCATTTTACACGACTCCCAAAAAAGGAGTGTTATGTTTTTAATGGGACTCATCATTATCATTATTTTAGCCACAGAACGTCCACTGCTGAACATAGGCCTCCCCCATTGATTTCCAGATCGGCCGGTTGGAAGCAGCCTGCATCCAGCGACTTCCTGCAACCTTTACCAGGTCGTCTGTCCACCTTGTGGGGACGTTTCATTTCTCCATTCCAGAACCTTTCTGCCCCATCGGCCGTCAGTTCTGCGTACTTTGTTAATAGTACTGTCAGAACGATTATTTGACTATCTAATTTAAAAAGGCTGTCTTTACACTGACCATGTCTAAACCATTACTGTTATTAAATTTTTTGTACAATTTATAGACTAAATAAAATCATCAATAAATCTGACACAAATGCTTTGCATTATTGATGTAAGAATGATACTGGATGCTGAAGGTAGAAGCATAATAAATAAATAAAAACTTGTTCACTGGCATATAGCATTCATCAGTGACTAGACTCATGTTTTATAAATTGATCTAGCCGGGCATCAAACCCTCACGGCTAACTATAAATATAAATAATTGGACAACATCACATACATTGCTGTGATCCTATGATAAGTAGCTTAAGTTAAGCACCTGTGTTACAGAAATCAGAAACAAAGACGGTACCACAACACCCAGACCCGAGACAGTATAGAAAAGTTATTTTTCTACATTGACCGACCGGGAATCGAACCCGGGATAGCGACACAAAGTCCGGTATGCTCGCCCCGCGGCTACGGAGGTCATCACCTTAAAAGAGCGCATCACTTTTTTAAGTCGGCTATAATAAGTACACACTTATAGCATAGGGATTCCGGTATAAAGACGATTATGAGCTCCTTTGATTGTCGAAGAAAAGACTCATACATAACATGAGCCTAAAATGTATATCTAATAGAGTTTACTTTTAGTGGCAAAATACATAAATTTTAAAAATCCATGCCCAAAATATCAAATTTGCTCAGCGACGTAGAGAAAATTCCCAAAACTTCAGTCAGCTTGCGCTCAAAGCATTTTTACAACATGAATTTCAAAACTTTCATATGATGTACTTTTTAATATCTGTTGCTATGGGTACAACACATACCTACTAGATCCAAGGTATTCGCGTCACTTGTAAATGTATTCTATCAAACTATATAATCGCCAAAATCTTTGTGCTTATTTATTATATGTGTTGCCAAGTTATTTACTTATTATCATAGAATACACGGTACGTAAATATGTAAGATATTTTGATTTCATTTAAGGGCCCGTATAATTAATAAGTAATAAATCTCTTTGAATGGCTAAATCATGAACAAAGAAATTAGCAATAATTTATGGAAAAGCTGGAGTGTGAAGAATGAGCTATTAATTGACGGTAATACAATCGTGAATCAGATATCAGCATGGCACCCAACGTGTTATTTTTACATTTGAATAACCTAAAATTAATTTATCAACATAGGCCTAATATGTCTACTCGTGGACGTCATATGGCTGAAATGATGATGATCAATCAACACAGTAAAGTCACAGTAGATGTCGCTTTACATTTTCTAAATACTCTTAAGTTATACAACAAATACTAAAATCCGGCCCTGAGTCGGCCTTGAACTAATTTGTTCCTGCACACTAAAGCGTCAACATAAAAAATATCATCAATCAATAATCATCCTGTAACATCATATTATTCATGTGACTTGCAATAAAAATCTGAATCTGAATCTATGTATTGTTATACGTTGTACAGTGATACAGAACCCTTCGCGTGCGAATCTGACTCGCACTTGGCCGGTTTTGTTTAATTCACGTGTCAAAACTGTCCCCAAGCTCAAGTTCGCCGCGCGCGCGTCTATTTGCGCGCTTCCGCGAACGCGCGCGCTTGTCGAGTGACCGTGCCGCGTGCGCAAGCGCATTTGTTTTATTTTTTAGCGCTAATTATAAACGGCGAGGAAGACGGATGGCAACGGGGACGTGACTAATGGACTAGAGTGTTAGATGAGATATTGGATTTTGCTTTCTTGTTAGAAACTTGTCGCTTTTGTTCGATATTGTTTAACGATTCTGTTAATGATGGATCAAATTTAATGTTATTTAAGTCTGCTATAAGTTTGTTATTTCATTTGTTATTTATAAAAACAGACAATAATATACTTATTGCAACTCTGTGCTGATAACGCATAAAAAGCGATCTTGTCTGAGAGTCTATTGTTAATTATCACAGGCTGTGGACGTTACAGCTTTTCAACACAATTTGTGGTAAACTTGATTTACGTACTATGTGTGGTTTCTGAATCAATTACTTTATTCTTATTATTATTTATTTATTAGAGAAATATATAATGTAGGTACATTATATGGCAAGGTAATTATTAAATAAACCTTCTATAACTAAAGTACTAGAAAGTATCTGATACTTACAGCTATTTGTTCATCTTGCATCTTGAGTTAAGTTGAATCGCTTTTCAAGTTATACATTTAAACATGTTATGACATAGCAACATAGGTACTTAATAAATTATTATTACAGATTCTATAAAAACCTATCTACGTTTTGTCGAGCTAATATGATTTTTTGTGAAAAAAAATACATGTTCGAAGCAATTAGGTATCTCCTTTTTTTGCTTCAATTCTGTACGAGGATTTATTGGGAAACGTTTTTAGTGATGTAAAGTACAATCGTTATCGATAGAACTGCAAAATTGTTATCTGCGATGTGTAGAAGCGTTAGACCAATGTAATGTTTTTTATTAATCGTTTAAGTAACCGATCCGTCGGAACGATTAAGTATAAAATGTGGGATAAAATAATTAATATCAAGATAAATCCCTTTATTAATGACTATTTAAATAATAAAACTAAGTGCAATTAAAAATGCCTTACGTGCACATGCATACTTTTTCTTGTAAACATACCACACTTTTTTAAATAGAGGCAGATAACAGTGATCGAGTTCCTTGCGCTGCTTCTTCTCGGCGCTAGCCCAAAATATTTTCCCTAAACAGTGGTAGAGTACAATATTAATAAAAGGGACACGTAAAAGTGCTTAATTCAGACCTATTTACAGAAATAAATTGACTTTATTGTTTTTTTTTATCGATACAAAGAACCAGTAGCCATCTTGCTCCTCACTGCCCTCTCATGTCCATCCCGGGCATCTAAATTAGATTCCATGACGGCGAGCGGGATTCATCAGCCCGTCGATTACATTAGCGCAGCGATGGACGATTTTCAAACGTTTCGTTTTTCAAAGGATCAATCGATAAACTGCACACGGTCATCGAATCGAGGGTGTTGGAGGGTGTTGGACCTACATGGTGAATGTGAATAGCTTACAGCAGAAATCAAAAGTAGGTTCCATTCAGATTCCATACAGTATTATTATCTGCTTCTGCATCGATCATGATATTGTGTGACCGCTGCAGAAAAAAATGTTTGATACCAAAAATGTTCAAGCCTTAATCTTCGAGACCATGACAATTGGTGTGTTGTCTAAAACACAAACAAATTTATTTATATATACAGGGTGTAACGAAAAGGTAAAATAAAACTTTAAGGGGTTATTCTACGGCTAAATTACATCAACTTTTTCTATGGGACCAACATCGAAATCTCAAAAAAAAATTGACGTTTCCATACAAACTGATGCCAGCTGGTCGCGTTTTAGTATGGGAAAGTGTTTTTTTTTTTGCGAATTCGATGTTGGTCCCATAGAAAAAGTTGATGTAATTTAGCCGTAGAATAACCCCTTAAAGTTTTATTTCACCTTTTCGTTACACTCTGTATATACAGGTTTATTGCAAAGGGGTGCCAAATCTTGAATGGCTCAGAATCAGTAAGTTAATCGAACTATGGAAAGAAAAAGAAACATTTTTTTTCACCTTTAGTAGCACAATTAGTGCACTGCGAAGGTCCTTGTTGGCTCGCCGTACCTTCACCGCTGATGAATGACCGCGCGACTTTCGTTGTCTCTCTATTGACTATATTTTCGGATATTTTAGTTTTTTTTTTGTAACATACGATTATTAAAAAACAAAAACGATTAAGACGCTCATTTTTTACCCTAGAACGTATTTTTTAAATTTGGAACCCCTTTGTAATGTAACCCTGTATATACTAGCTGTGCCGATGGCTTCGCCCGCGTTAGCACAAACAACCAAAAAAACTTTCATCCCCTATTTCGTCCCCTTCAAGTTTTATTTTTGCAATAAAAAGTAGCCCTTGCCTTTTTCAATGTCCCATCTACTTAACACAAAAATTATGTTTTTTCCTTAAAGAATAAGTACTGAATATGTACGAATATATGGGCACGTGTAAAATGTTATGTTTACAAGGAGAAAAGTTTCAGTTTTGTATCAATGTGGGTTCAGGGTAAAAAGGAAGGCAAGTTCACAGTTTATCGTTTTGTTACACGAGTGTTAAAGCTGATCTTAATAACGCGCCATTAAACAACTCTTACATCCTTGCGATTTACTATAAAAAGGGATGTATCATTTTAATATACCCATAACCCGAATCGTGACTTGCAATATGCTACAGTGAAAGTTCAAGTGCAAGGTATGCAAGTGCAAAAAATGCGGTACACTGTACCCCATTTCTGCTGGTCAACTGACAGATACACCACACAATAAAAGATTACCTTTTTCACTCTTAATAATGCAGCCCATGTGGCGGGATACTATTCCTTCCTTTAATTCAGCTCTAATTAATAAATAAAATAAACAAATGATTATTCAGTTCCCAATTTAGTTTTACAATTAAGGTGTCGAGTTCCTCTATTAGGTAAAAAAGGTTGGCTACTAACTTCTGGCACTACTTAAATCCGTCTATTCTCGGATGATGCGAATGGAGGCAGTTTCTTTATACTACTTTGCCTCTTTCCAGCGATCTTGCCTATCATTTTCACCTTCCGAAGGTGGTATTTGTCAATCATGTGATCAACGCAAGTAGCCGGAGAACTGGGCTTCAATAAATATATGACTGCAATGCCTCAACACGAAAGGAAACACTATGAATTTTCTATTAAAATAATAAAATAATATCTCGCAATGATTAAATTGGTTAGTTGTATGAAGAGATATAACAAAAAAACACAGCGAGCTAATATTTTTAAAACTTGGATCATCGCCTGCCGTGCTCCCGATACTTTCCGACCGTAAACGATTACTTTGTTGTTGTTTGATCTGTTCCAAACTTGGTGTAATGATGTCAAACACATCACTCGAGTATGTCGAAAGTTAGCGTTTACTTAAAAGATCTCCAAGAAACTTACTAAAACGTTTCAAATGTATTTCACATTTATATTTAAGTACTTTTCAACTGACTTCGGAAAAGTTCATATTTCGACGCTTATATTTTATCACTAGGGGAGGCCTATATGTCCAGCAGTGGACGTCCTATGGCTCAATGATGATGATAATGATAGTTTCATGAAACACAAAACAGCACAAACAGAACATTTACGATACGTTCAATATCATTGCTGTCCCACATAATCGTAAACGTCAATAGTGTCCGACCGACCTTTCGGTTCCTTCGTTCATTATTCAGCGTACGATTGAGTCTAGGGCGGCAATATGAGAGGAACACGAGGGCGGCCCGCCCACGGTGGCTTGGTCAATTAATTTTAATGCTTTTCATTTCCATATTAAATACTGAAGGTAGTAATGTTAGTGATTTGTTGATTTGCATGTCTCAAAACACTTAAGTATTGTAATTTATTTTAGTATAATGATAACTTAACATAAATAATGTTTATTCGGTGTATAGGCCTTCTTCCGGCCACCTATACACGCCTCAAAATTTAGCTTCACCGCTTTAGAGATACTCGTATTATAGGTTGGCGATCAGTTAGTTAGTTAGAATCTGTTACCCATATCAGCCTTTGTTACGTGAAGTAAGTGCGTGCTATTTAAATAATATTCACATTTATTCAATCACTTTTATTAACAAATAGAATTCATTTCGTTTAAATATTATTAGTTTACTTTAAAAATAACTTTTTTATCCGTTTTTTTAATGGATAATTTATCTAATCTATAAAAATAAAATAATCTCTATTTCCCTTAGTCATCGCATCGAATCGAGGGTGTTGGACCTACATGGTGAATGTGAATAGCTTAAAGCAGAAATCAAACGTAGGTTCCATTCAGATTCCATACAGTATTATTATCTGCTTCTGCATCGATCATGATATTGTGTGACCGCTGCAGAAAAAAATTTTTGATACCAAAAATGTTCAAGCCTTAATCTTCGAGACCATGACAATTGGTGTGTTGTCTAAAACACAAACAAATTTATTTATATATATACAGGATTATTGCAAAGGGGTGCCAAATCTTTAGGAGTGACTCAGAATCAGTAAGTTAATCGAACTATGGAAAGAAAAAGAAATTTTTTTTTCTTCTTTAGTAGCACAATTAGTGCACTGCGATGGTCCTTGTTGGCTCGCCGTACCTTTACCGCGCGACTTTCGTTGTCTCTCTATTGACTTTATTTTTGGATATTTAACTAGACTACCTAAAAAAACTTTTTTATCCGTTTTTTTAATGGATAATTTTGATCTAATCTATAAAAATAAAAATGAATCTCTATTTCCCTTAGTCATCGCATCACGGGTGAACGGATAGAACAATGTCGCTAATTCTCGTTTTATTGTGTTAATTATTGCCAGGAGAAGGTTCTTTTGAAAGAATAAATTAAGAAAGTTGCGCAGCAAATCCTTTATGAATAAACTAAAAGCCACGCGAACGAAGTCGCGGGCAACAGCTAGTGGATAATAATTATTGAGCCTACTACAGTGGCCAGATTACCAAAAAAGGTGAACCTTGAGTAACTTGTGATGACAGGCAAGGGTGGAGACCTAGCTGTAAAAACCCAACACGATAGACGGATCAGATCCACGCAATACTGTCCCAACGCGAAGATTAGGCACTAAAAGCAGTCAATCATCAGATAAAACGCACTACAGAAGGCATGCTTTATTTATCTCCTAATTCATTGATATTTGTACATCAACAAAACAACGTTAAACAGAGTTTCTCATGCACCTTTCTCTTAGTAAAGCAATTAATGGATGCCATACAAATGACAATATTAATTTTAAGATATGCTCCAGTCCCGTCCAGGTAGACCCTGTAGTCTTATTTGTATTATCATATTAACTAATTAATGATACTCTAATACAGAAAAATCATGTGAAGCATGACCTGTGGTCTCCTTTCCTCGTTCTATTTCGAGTTCCATCCACTTTATCCCACACACCAAAGACAATGTTCACTAAGGGGGTCGTTAGGGGTTAGAACGAGCCGCGCGGTCAAGGGCGCATCTAATTGTGGTCCAGTAACTGTTTGGATCTCTTCAGAGGTTTCATTAGATTGGACTAATACTAGACTAGGACATTTGCGGAGAATGTTGTCTAATATTGGATAAGAGCTTACACAATTTGCAGTACCTACACGAATTATTAGACATGTTTTGAATGTCTAGGTTACCCGTTAATTTAAAATACGTCAGCATGGACGCAGATCAAATAGTTGTGACATATATTTCAATATGGATTAACTATTTATAATAATTATGCTGGAACTGCAAACGCACGACTATGTTTTGATAGAGATATAAATATTTCTTATTAGAAAGAAAACTTTGCCCTGTCTAAATTGTTTTTAATAGACCCGTAAGTTTCTCCCTAAAGTTATTTAAGAATGTCCTAGTTGGACACATAAAGAGATCTCTAGCACTCTAGTTTCGTAGGCAACAACTCTGTTTTTAACAAATTCCCTAACATCCATGTTTATCAGAGCATTCGCCGCATCCTGCCGATACCGGAGAGATAACAGAATGAACACAATGTTTGCGAATCTTTTACTTCTTTTTAAAACTGCAAATTTTACAGCTAATGATGCCCTAAAAAAGATAAAAGCTTCGCGGCAGACCTCGTTTGAGATGAAGAGATGACTTCGATTTCTTTTCAGCCCAGAAGTGGGATACAATAGGCGAAATATCATAAAAACTTGAACTAAAGGTAAACTAAATCTATAAACATTTATGGGATAGTCCAGATTCAAGAAATTTACAACAAACATGTAAATGGAAATGGGTGGGACACCTATTAAAAGATAAGAAAGAAGTTGACAAGAGCCCCAACTGACGGATATCCTCGAAAATGAAAAAGAGGGATTCAATATAGTAAATGATGTAATTAGGGTTTTTGCAGGCTTTAATAGCTATTTTTTTTTATTATTGCTTTTACCTAGCTGTCACTAAGAGTATCCAATGATAGAACCATTGATGCGATTACAAAAAACATGTATCATGTTCATCAGCTATTGATGGCACTTCAGAGAAATCTTTGATGTAAGTAGGGTCTTAGAGCATCATATACTACTGTTCTGTGTCAATCACATACCCCAAGCAGCAACAATACGAACCATCTGTCTCCGAAACTAGTTAGTGATTTGTCACTTACATTTAGTATAAAATGACAAGTCCTTTTAACCCTCGCCCATACTATAACAGTACAGATACAGATAAAAAAATGGCGGAATTTTTTTTCGAAGAAATTATATGACTTTTCTACTCTATAGGGTCATGTGTTCCATGAAACTAAGCAATAAATAGATGTAGGTATCATTGGGAAAACCGACTAGCAATTTGCATAGGTTACAATCAAAATTTGAAACATCAATTACAGCGTCTAGACTAGTGAAACATCGCAATAACCATAAACATTGTCAAACGTGCACCGATTGACATTCCCACGGATTTATCTATCCCAATTAACGAGGCATCCGTATTCAGCCGCAACGCTTTTAGCGGGAACCGTGGAGTGCTGGAAAACGTTTACAAATCCTGCGACACAGGGTTGACACTTTTCAATTAATTTGCTGAAGCTTTGTTACAAGTGAAATAAATAAATAAATCTTCTTTAATAGCAATAATCTAGACTAAACTAAGCAAAGCTTGTTCTATGGTAACTAGATAACAGATAAGCATGCTTAAATACATTAATAAATATCCACGACTTCGTACAAATGCTTGTGCTCATTACAGAAAGATTCGCAATCTGATACCGTCTGACTTTATAGTCCGGAGCGAGAACCACTAGACCAGCCGGTCATCAATTTGGCAAAAAAACAAAAAAGAACGAACATGTGTTTCTTTGAATGAAGTTTGCAGATAATGAGACCGAAAATTAGGTCCCTATGTATGTAACGATATCCTACATATACGATGGGTTCCTCTCAAATCTTTCACTTTCACCGATTGCTTTACATGTAGGGAAGATACCATGAAATAAATGTTTTTATCAAATTGTACTTTCATACTTTGTTATCCATCTATGGCTATGCTGAATTTTATTTTTCTGTCATTAGAAGGTCGCGAATAAATGTGACATGTAGACAGAAATTATAAGGGTTCAATTTTTATTGAATGGTTGAAGGTGAACAAGTCATATTGACGTGCGCTAGAAAAGCAAAACGTCAAAATTATAATTAAGAGAAAAGATCTTAAAAGGTAGATTAATTAGTCAAGTAAGAGTAGTTAGTCAACCAAACAATTAAGTAAAAATTTGCTGGTTGGTTCTAGAAGTGTTCTTGAGTGGAATCCACGACTTGGCAAATGCAGTTACGGCGTCTTTTAAAATTGTAAATATTATGGAACAGACAAGATCAAAGGGACAGATAGATTCTTTACTGCACAATACACAACACAAACAAAGTAAGGCAAAAAAATATGAATAGCCCAATTTAGGCGGTCTTATCTCTAGATGTCTTCCATACAACCTTTAGATAGAGGAGGTAGAATCAAAGTTGAAAAGAGATTTAAAACATGAACAAAAACCTGCAACCATATTACAATGTTACTTTCACTGCTGGAGACAGCAAATTGGCAACCCTACCAAAGGTCTGACACATAATCTAACCAGCCTGGCGTGGGTCGAACATTTATTTATAACAGATTTCCACTTAAAAGGCCATTTTTCGGTTCGCACGCTCCAGTGGGTTCGCTTGAACCACGGGACCATGCGAGAGGGTTAAGGTATAATCATTTAGAATAGCTCGACTTCCAGAATCTTTTGCCTGCTCTGCTTAGGAGCAGAGGTTACTCGTATCTGGGGTCAACGCAGTATGTTTTCGTCTGCAAATGCATACACCCATACATTTTTAATACGTCGTCTTGTTTCCTTCTACCCTGACACATTCGTATCCTGTATTTAAGATTTTGTACAGCTTCAAGCTGAATATCAGCTGTTTGACGGTCAAATGGTAACAACCATAATCTCTTTAACACACACACACACATACTAACATTTAAATTGCCGTGTGGGGACGGCCGTAAGGAATACACTTTCCCACCACCAACCGGAGGCGTGTCGTAAGAGGCGACTAATTACTGTAGTACAAGATGGGCAGCAGCGTCTGCGTGCGAAATATTATAAAACTGCGCTCGCCAAAAAGCCTGCCAAGCATGGCGAGTATTGGCAATCCTCCCCAGTGAAAGTCATTTATTAGTATTTTTATTAGTACGTCCACTGCCGAACACAGGCCTCCCGCCTGTGTTCAGCAGTGCACGTACTATTCCTATGGCTGAAATGATGATGATGAACATTTAAATTTAAGTTAAAAACCTACATGTACAAAAAAAAACTAAGAAAGTTAAGATTGTACAATGAAGTAACGTAGAAATGGCTATGGAAGAGCGATGTGTCTTGGCACAACCATTACATGTTTGAATGGAGACTCCTAATACTACTAATATTGTGAAACATTAACCTGTAAAAGAAAATAAATATTATTTATTACTTCAAGAACCGGATAAGTGTCGGACTCGCACACAAAGGGTTCCGTGCCGCCGTACGATAATTAACACAATTTTTTTTTGTAATAATTTAATAATAAAACAGATTTCGGTAGTTGGTAAGTTTGAAGGGGGATTAGCGCTAGCCCAACGCGCACTTGGCCTTTTGTATGATTTATTGTTATCTAGTTAAGACGTTTGTAAGTTTTGACATTGCCAGCAAAGTACAAAAAACACGTTTCTTGTATGGGGTCCCGTTAGCACCCTTTAGGTTCGGATACAATACAATTAAAGCATATTTTATATTAACCGTGTGTTATACAATAACCTACTATTAGCACCTGACAAGTAAAAAGTCTATGACCAAAAGGGGTATAATACATTGCAAACTACATTATTCAACAATAACAAAAACGGTAGCCGGAGAAAGTATTCGTTTAAGAGCATTATTCACAGTAGGGCCATTAAAATTGCGATCTCTTCCTCTTGGAATTTCTGGTTTGTTTTAAAACAATTCGTGATAGTAGCAACCTCCTGGAACATTAGGGAAAGAAAACTAGTTATCTTTATCTATATATTCGGGCTCAGTGGCGTGTATTAGGAATGGCCTATGTCAAGCTGTAGACTGACGTGGGCTGATTATGATTATAATGACCAATAAATTGTGATTCTTAGATTACAAGTCTTTGTAGTTATAATATAATAAGTCGAATGTGCGCTGCTACTAGATTGGCGCACAACTGTTTTTAGAAAAGAAAAGCTGAATTTTTATTATGATCAGCGAAATACCGTACTTGATAAAATGAAAACGCTATAGATAACAATTTTCATGCAGATTACAGTTGTAAGTGAACACTGCAGTTAAGTCATAATAACATAATTATTTTTAGTTTTTAATTTCCAGTCAGATTAATACAAGAAACAAGACTTTTTTAACTTGGTTCGTGTCTTGGTATACTAGGAAACGCCTCTAGTTAATTAAACGTTGTCTGGTACCTCTTTATAAGGATGTAAATTCCTTACTTTGATATAATAACAATTGGTGTATTATCTGACGCATATTTGTATTTATTCTTGTTTAAAAAACTATCACGATAAGTCATTTCCATCTGTCCAATCTGGAAGTCATTGGGGGAGGCCTATGTCCCGCATTGGACGTCCTATGGTTGAGATAATGATTATTAAGCAATTTGTTTACTAAATGAACCTACCTAATTCATTAAAAATTATTTTTTTTAAATTCGAAAATTCACAGTTTATACTTCACAAGATTATCAAGTTTCTTCGCAGTTTTCGTGGGCCGACATCACCCCATACGCGCCCTTGGCCGCGCCCTACAAAAATCTGAGACCTGCCCTCAGCAGTTTTACGTCATCACGTGTTTATTATATGGCGTATGCAAATAGAGGCGAGCCCAATAATAAAATGATTGCTTTTTCACTGTGACCATAGTACCCGCATGAACTGACCTAAATAAAAAAATTACAACAAAAATAGAAAAAATATAAAAATTCTAGTATTTTTATTTATAATAGTAATTTTTTATAAATTTTCTTAAATGGCTTTAGTCTCTCAAGCTCAAAAACCTACATGTGGTCGTGTGGTCTAACGGGTTAAAACTGATTATTTAAAAAAACAAATTTGACAACACAAGCCTTTTCATTTGATAAGTCACGCTTTCACACAGTATGTACAATTTCCTACTTTAATGAAATATAGTAAGATTATACCTTTATTCAAATCAGGAGAAAAAAGTGACCCGAGCAATTTTTGAAAAAGTTACATTTAATCAATTGCTCTCCCATTTTAAACTTAACAATTTACTGCACGAAAATCAGTTTGGTTTTTCTAAAGGTAGAAATACAACAAATGCTGGGGTGGCACTTGTCAAACACATTTTAGATGCGTATGAAGACAGGCATGATGCGATAGGTGTGTTCTGTGATTTATCGAAGGCGTTTGATTGTGTCGATCACCAAACACTTATTATTAAGCTAAAACATTACGGTGTATCTAAAAACGCATCAAAATTGTTAAATTCTTACCTCTCAGACAGATTACAAACAGTAAACGTTAATGGTACTAACTCCTCTGGCGCCCCGCTTCAAATGGGAGTGCCCCAGGGCTCAATATTGGGACCGTTGCTATTTTTGAACTATATTAACGATCTCCCTTTCTATTCCAGACTACTGTGAAATAGTTCTGTTTGCTGATGATACTTCTTTAATCTTCAAATCAAAAAGAGGCGAAGAAATATTTGACGATGTAAACGGAGTTCTCTCTAAGGTATTAAATTGGTTCACAAGTAACAACTTACTTCTTAATACAAAAAAAAAAATATTAAATTCACTATGCCTAACGTGAAGCAAACTAACCCAGATTTTTTTTTCTCCAACCTGTTCAATCCCACCGCTGGGCAAAGGTCTCCCGCAGACTCTTCCATCGATCTCTATCTATCGCCAATGACTCCCAATCCCTCGTTAAGTTAACCAAGTCGTCACACCATCTTTTTTTGGGTCTACCTCTTCGGCGACCGCCGTGTATAGGTACCCATCGGGTGACGATTTGGGCCCACCTGTCCGGATGCATTCTGCACACGTGTCCTGCCCACTCCCACTTTAGCTTTGCAGTTTTCTCGCCTACATCTGCGACACCGGTTTTAGAGCGGATGGCGGTATTCCGGATTCTATCAATCCTTTTTACACCTAGTATGCTCCGCTCCTTACCCCTGTGGCAAACTTTAGATCGCAAAAATTTAGACCTTTTTATAAAAAAAAAGTGATATTCATTCATATAACACAAGAAACAAAAACAAACTTGTAGTCCCAAACTTCAGATTGGCCAAAACAAGTAATTCATTCTTGTATTAATTTTTTTAATAAAATACCTTACAATCAATATACCTACTATCAATAAATTTAATCGAACTTCCTATCAATAAATTTAAATTACATGTCAAAACTACCCTAATGTCAAAGGGGTATTACAAAATGCAAGACTATCTTGATGACAAGAATGTATGGTCAGTCCAGCCTGCACTAAACTGATGTACCTACCTGTTTATTTTGATCTTATATATTTTTGTGGCAGCTAGTGGTGACTGAGTTTGTTCCGGCGTTGCTTCTCAGCACTTGCCAGATTGTCTGTCTTGTCTCGAAGCGCTAGTAGGGCCCAAAAAATAAGGAGACATGTTCTGCCCCATATGGGCCAATAATGTTATTATTGACGTTCATAAGTGGCAGTTTTCTGTCCTAAATTTAATAAATGATTTTTGACTTTGATGTTTTGTGGATAAACATACTGAAATAAATATCATTGGAAAAAAGAAGTCCAACGTTGTTAATATCCTAATTCTTCTAGAAACATTAAAACAAAAAGGTTGATGAAAACAACACGAATCCAACTTTCATTGAATATATCTCCGCAATCACAAGAAAGCAATATCTGCGTGAGTATCTATAAAATAATATTTCATTGAATAGTTTTACTGTTAAAGTTTTGCACGAAAATTGTTTTGTATCATTCATTGCGGTTTTATGGTTCCGTTGTGAGATGACGAAACGATATTTCATTGCAGAATTAATGATTTGAAATATTAATAAGTACATTTAACTGCTACTACAAAATGACTTTTTTTAATTACGTTCAACTAAAGATCGAACAAATAAACTGCCATATTGTGAAAATTTTTCTTTATTTTTTTAAGTGCATTATTAAGAACGAAATACAATAAGACTTTATAAGGATAATTATTGATGGGGAGGGAAAAGGAAAAAAGGAAGATCAATAAGATCATATATGGACTTAGGAAAAGTTAAATTCAAATTCAAATTCAAAATTCAAATTCAAATTCAAATTGAACCGAAACAAGAAGCGGAGTCGACGGTCAAGCAATGTCAAGAGAAGGCCAGCCTCCGTTCGTCTGACCTATAAATTGCAGAGATTAATCAATTTGAGTCTTATTCTGACAAGGAATGACGCTGTTAATCCTACTTACAAAATTTGATTTTTTTAATCAACGGAACCATACTACGTAGGGTAACACACTCTTGCCGCGCAAACACCAGTTTCCCAATACCACAACAAACGCTCAGCAATGCCAAACTATTAGTTCCAGCGTCCACCGCGGTTGTTTGTTGACAGAGGTGACATTGCCAGCAAACGACCAAGTTTACGATGGTTGCCTCGTTTTATCGTTGCTAAGATTGGCAAACTTCGTTATAGTGGGTCAGATAAGTGATAATAAAGGTCAGAGATACAACGTGTAAAAAATTAAGCAAATTTTTCTAATATTATAAATTTAAATATGGATGTTTGTTCATCAGTTAACTCCGTTCAACTGTTAAGCGTGATTAAGAACTAACGCTTTAAAGGCTGAACAGAACTATTTGAATGGCACACAAAAGGGGTGTGCAATATAATAGGACACTCCCTAAAACCATTTAATCGGCTGCTCTTATACAACAATTTTTTCTATGGGAGCAACATCGAAACGTGAAAAAAATATTAGATACTCCATACAAACTAACGCGCTATCTCGATGATAATGTATGAAGCCTTTAGTAAAAAAAATTTAAAAAAAACACGATTTCGATGTTCCTCCCATAGAAAAAATTGTCGTATTGAGCAGCTGATCACGTGGTTTTAAAGAGTGTTGTAATCTTTTGTACATCCTGTATATGGGAAAATAAAGTAGTAATAATGGGAAATGTTGGCTTTATGCTTCGGCTACTTACTATAGGATCAGAGCAATGTATGTGATGTCCAATATTTATATTTACTTATGAGATCGATCGATCGATAGTTATACTTAATCCCGTTTTTTATTTACTTATAATGATTTCTTCATTCCTCTTTAACTAAATTATTAAGTCTACGCAGACGAAATTGCGAGCGAAGCTAGTAAATTTATAAGGAAGATTAAATACAATAACTTACCAATGAGAATAGTATCAAATCCAGAAAAAAAATCTGCCCGCCTTTTAGCATGAGACAGCAAAAACAGCAAGTAACAATCGCATGATAACATTGGTAGGGATCGGCGCAAAACACTAACTGATAAATAGCTTAGGGAGATATTGCCTATAATGCCTAGCAGCATATGAGTTTTCTGTAAAAAAAAACCTAAAAAAAACGGACAAGTGAGAGTCGGACTCGCCAACCGAGGGTTCCGTACAAATTTGTAGATACATTGTGATAATTAGTTCAGGAATCGAGTCTCGCAGTTTAATTACAAATGTACAGTTTTCTTATTTTTCCTTGTACTTGTAGTTTAAGATGATATTATATTTTTATAGCGTTTATGTAGATTATACCAATGTCGTGTTCGGCTATAATCGGAGTGCAAATTTAAAATTTGTATTTTGTTATAATGTTTCTAGGTGTAAGTTGCGATTTGTATTCTGTTGCTGTACCATGAATAAATAAAAATAAAAAATAAAAATAAAATTACTTGCTAAATTTCATAGTTTTCTAGGTAAACGAAAAGAACCCTATAAATTTTGTCTCTCTAAAGTGTCGAAATATTTATTTTTGCAGCATAAACGGCCGTACCTTTTTTTACGTTAACTTAGAAGTTTGATTTTTACACAGCTTCAAGGGTCTGCAGACCTGATAGTTTATGGTTTTAATTTTTAACCCGATACCTCTACGCGTTCCGGAGATAAAGCGTCTTGAACTTTTGATTGACGGACGTACACAGACGGACAACAAAGTGATTCCTTAAGGGTTCCGTATTTTTCTTTTTGAGGTACAGAACCCCAAACACTGAAAAATAATGTTATTGTTAACAAGTTAAGAAATCTGTTGTTGTTCGGTTTTGACAAGGATTTTGCAATTTTGGCTGACAGATGACTTAGTAGTATGTGGTCATTTGTATGTTTATGTCGCTGTGTGTATGACACGTTTATCTACAAGATTATTATATCAAATGACGCTAACTGGGATCAAGGTGATGCTAGACCAAACTCTACAAACTAACATTGACAAAAAGGATTCAGAAAATATGAACTAAAAGTACATACTTGTCATATTATTCTGGCAAGACATTATTAAATTCCATCCGAGGATTTCTTGTTTATGGTCACACCATAACACGGGTCACATTTACCTGACTATGAATAATTACTATTTGACGTTTAGTGTGGTGTTTATTTTGACAGGGTTGCACTATCTCTGCGTCTTTCTGGAATACGAGAGGCTTTCGCTTCCTTTAGGCGATTCGATAAAACACGAGTGAGCTAGGTAGTGTTAGTGGGGGCTCTTGGACCACTTTTGCCCATTGTCTGTTTTAAGATAAATTAGCTTCTGCCTGCGACTTTCTTGCAGAATCATTCAGAATCTATATAATATCGAACAAAGTCTGGTTATTTACACCATCTATAAGTCACGAATGGCTGGACCGATTTTTAGCGAATAGCAGAATATCAATTAAAACAACGGAAAAGTTCTGGAAAAAAAAGGGATGTAAAAGCGGTACGAAGTTCGCCGGGATAGCTAGTTATAAATAAATAATATGTGCCAATCAACACACCAATATGTGAAGGTCTCGAAGTGAGGAATTACGAGTATCATCCTTATTTGTGTTACCAGACAATGAATTTTGCTAGGGGCGTCTCAGCACACCCAGACCCGAGCCGTTAAACGCATGAACTAAATGTATGCTAAATTTCAACGAATTATTTAAGCCGTGAATGCCTGAAAAGCAAGGTACTCGATCAGTACGTTCTACCGGAGCCGAAACGTGGAATCTGACAGTAAAGCTGGCCCACCGACATCACATCACGCAGCGAGCTATGGAAAGATCTATGCTTGGGATCTCGTTAAAGAATAAAATCAGAAACGAAGTCATCCGGCAGAAGAACAAAGTAATAGACATAGGCCAAAAATATAGCAAGCTATAGTGGCAGTGGGTCGGCCACATCCGTCGCATTACCTATGAAATGTAGAGTAAACGAGTTCTCGAGAGGAGACTCCGTCTTGGCAAACGTAGTGTAGAACGCCCGCAGCGCGAAGAACCGATAACCTTAGGAAGATGGCTGGCAGTGGCTGGATGAAAAAAGCGGAAGATCGTGCTCTTTGACGCTCTGTGGGGAAAGAAAGTGGGGAGGAAGCTTACGTCCACTAGTGGACTGAAATAGGCTGATAATATAATTTCAAACTGAACACAAAAGGCACGAAGGAGCTATTCAATTACGGTAACATTACAAACATAGCATCACTCTTTCTCTTTAATTAGAAAATCCTCATTTAACTCTGTCAAGTTAAAAGAAAATTAATGAGGACATTGCGTGGCAAATTAAATTACTTAATTTACAATTCGTTACACTCGCATCGATTTCGATTGTCCTTATTGGATGCATGCTTCACCTTTTTTCGCTTTTAAATGTATACAGTTAAGTATTCAAATCGTTTGAATATATTTAGGTCCTAATTTCAATGAGGGAACAGTAAATGTTGCTTTAAAGTAGTATCTCAATTACATACTGCAGACACAGGAGTTGACGTAACCACACAACAAGAGCTCTAAAGAGCATAACACATCAAATGCAGTGCGGCACAGTTTTAAGGCGCCGGGTAAGAAGAATGCACGTAAAAGAGGTGTTTTTGTACAAGTTTTCTGGCGAAAATACTCGATATAGGATGTGGAATTTAATATATCATGTAACTTATATGTTGAAGTTTTTCCTGATGTATCCAAATACTAGTTATTATTTCTTATAAACACTAAAATAATATTTTAAAGTACCGCAAATATCGCGAGCTTGCACACATTTATATTTTAAACGACGTTTTTGTTTAGCTTCAAAGTTGGTTTACTTATTTATAACATTCGTGCCTTTAGGGAGAAGTTTTTATTTGTTTCAAATAGTCAACCAATTAAGAATTATAAGGTTTTTTAATGGATTTTACTCTTAGCGCCTACTTTTCCATGAGCGGATATTTTGCTCGCAATGATAATATATTTGTACAGGAGCGCAACGGATGGATGTTTAGTCTGCGAGAAGCATTTGTATTATCTTAGGCAAGTAATAGAAGTCGCATTAGTCGACGCTTAATGTTCAAGGTCACTTGCCTTACCCGTCGCCTAAGCCGCGTGCACAGCGCTGGACAGTCGAGTTTTGAATGCATGCAAGTGAATGCACATCACACGCGTTGCGGTTCATGAGTAGCGCGAGGCAGCAGCGGCAAGAAGTGTACGGCTCTTAAGCATGCATCATCATAATCATCATGTCAGCCTATTGCAGTTCACTAGAGGTCGTCGGTCCATCGAGCGGGGGGGTGTCCTACACTTCGTTTGCCAAGGTGCGGTCTCGAGAACCCGTTTACTCCACCTTTTATAAGTTCTGTGACAGATGTGGCCGGTCCGCTGCCACTTTAGCTTGCTACATTTTTGGACTATGTCCATTACTTTAGTCTGCTGCCGGATAACCTCGTTTCCATAACTCGCCGAGTAACAGCATGCATGCATCAGTTAAATATCATTATGGGTTTTTGGTGACTGAGTTAACGTTTGGCTACAATCATTCCAGATAGTTATTGTAGCTAATAAAGTAAAGTAAGACCGGCGGCATTTTGGATACGTTTTCGAATTCTTTATTATGGGATCCTGCACTCAAGCTGCGTTTAACATTGATACGAATACGTACTCATAGTTTGACTTGTTTGGACTACTGGGCATTGTATGTTTACTGTGACGAAAACCCCATAAAGACAATTGGACAATTGAAACTGCAATTCGAATGCGCGGACCACTCGAGGATTGAATGGAATGGAAAATGAATGAATGCGCTAGATATTGGTATCACGGCTTACTCGTAAAACGATTTCGAGGGTCATCGGTAAAATAGTAGATTGTTTTTTGTTAGTATAGTACACTCAATATACAACAAATTCTGATAACCTGTTAATGAAAAGCGTAACAAAAAATGGAACTGGATCCAATTTCATGTGGATTTAAATTTTATTTCAGGCTATATTTGAAACTTTTCAGTTTATAGCCATAGCCATAGCTAGCCATATCTGAGAAGAGCTGATTAAAATATATATTTTGATTTTACTATTGTTTTCATAGTAAAGGTTGTTTGTATTCATGAGTAGAACACTATTTTTGAATTATTTCTGGTAGTAGAATGTCGGTATTTTGCTCCTATTTATTTTTTTATTAAGCTAACATAAACGAGGGGGGGGGTTGTATCGCAGCGGTACATGCACTACACAGTTTTGTTTTAATCAATGATTATTTTTTCGTTTTTGGTTATTGTTTATCTTATTTATTATTTTGTCTTGTTTGGTGTGTGTCTGTCTGTTTTACAAAATAAAACTTCTATCTACCTATGTCGTCATCGTCAGCCTCTTACGAACAGTATAATATTATCTCATAAACTATAGACTAAGTTGAAACATTGACTAAAAAGCCAACCAATCTAAATACATTTGACCATTATTGACACATGCCTAATTTGTCATGCGTTTTAAATAGTTTTGCTACTCTCTATTCCTATTTAACACATTTTTTTAAGATAGTTTATCAATTGATTTAAATACTAATGATAGTAATAGCCTAAATTTTATATTCCAGTACTTATTCAGTTAATAAACCTTAGTCTTTATTACAATTATAAGGTTTATATTGGCTTTTAGAAATCTCTCCTTAGAAAACTAGTTATGACCTAAGACAATATACGTTTTTGGATTTTTCTATAACAACTTACTAACTAACTAAGATGGCGCTGTGACCGAAAATCTTGGAGTCCGTTGATAAGGATCTCCACTCCGGTCTATTCTCGCCACCTCACGCCAATTATCTAACACAAACGAAACCTTTTTACCCAAATATTAATATAGCAAAAATCTACTATTATATGGTAGTAATATTACAGCAGGTATCTTCCTGCCTTTAATAGGATTACAGTACCTAGCCGAATGAAAACTTAAACCCGCTTCAATGTATACTAAAGCTTAGTACTTAGAGAATTAGGTGTATTTTATATTGTTAAGGACTCGCCCCCCAAACGGTGATAGTATAAGATAAATATACGTTACTGCACGGGGAATGCCAGTTGAATGGTTGGCGTTCGTAGTGTTGTCTAGTGATGGTCTATCGATATCTATGGAGGTTGACAACCCAACGAAAAAGGTTCCGGATAATATTTCCGTTTCGGGTCAATTTAGAAGTCAATTATTACTAAAATGACTCGGGTCCGGATGAGTTGGGCAAAATTTCTCAATCTGGTACCTCCATGTCAATTTCATTACTTCGAGACCATAGAAATGTATGTGTTTTTATGCGCATATATATATTTATTTATTATATAGAATTAAGAAGTTCGATAAGACAATAATGACAATAATACACTTGTATCAATAGGCTCATATTATATTGTATTTATTGCAGGTCGGTTCGATAAAGAATCAATAGATGTTGTACCTTTACTTCTAATATTTTAATTATTTATAGCAATTGAATCACATTTTATTTTGTTATTCCTATTAACACACAGATTACAGATTTAAAAAGCGTCTTTATTCTGAGATTCAGCTCATGCCTAGAGTAGCAAGATTAAATTACATAATTATATCGATAATCACTGTCGATAGTTAATTACATGGTATTTAACAGACTGGCAAAACGTTAACTGATAGAGTATACTCTGCCAGAAGTCTTTCATTCTGTACAAACAAATTAAAAAGGTCAATTCCCAAATCTATCGATAGCTAGAAACTATCGATAGTCAAACCACACAATTTCGTAATACTGACAGACGGTGTAATGTTTGGGGCGCAGAGTTATTTAGTCGGCAAGGAATTCCTGCTCTTTAGACGTATTTGTCATTTGATGACAACGTTTGAAAATTGTTATAAGTCCTACTGTAAAAACTATTTACAAATAAATTGGATCTACCGAAAAAAGGTATATTTTTAGGATAAATTTAAATTTGACTTAAGTTGTAAATAAAAAAAATATAATTATAATTATCTATTTTAGGCTACCTATAATGTAATGACATTTTTAAAGGAGATGGGTCAAAGTATTGCATATGTTTTAACGTTACGGTAATAATAATAAAGATTTATGTAGCTATACGTACAAAAAAAAAGATCTATGTTGATCTATGAAATTTCGTAACACAAATTTTAAAAAAAACGGTGTTTTCCAATATTTCTGACCACGATATTAAACAACTTCCGAATGGTATTTTTTATTATTTTTAATATTCTCGTTTAAATATAAAAAAGAGGTTTTCACAAATCAAACCTGAAGAACGCACTTTTTACGCTAGTTTATTTTAAACCATATTTTCCTAAACGAACATTAAAAATATTTTCATCACACATTTGCCACAATACAATCACACAGAAGTAATGAACATCGTCAACTTTCCCGCGTTCGCGTCGTTTCGCGTCGGATTCGTCCTTTGAGAGACGTGCGGCCCGCACGCGACCTCGCGCTTCACTTCAGTGGAACGAGCTTTCAGCTTTCAGGCGGGCGGGACTGTAGCACACTGCGAGCGAACAACGTAGCTTCGCACTCGCTTTGGACTTTAAGCCAGTGATTAGTACCTACTAAACAGAATTATATTGAACTAGCTGTTGCCCGCGACTTCGTTCGCGTGGGCTATAGTTTATTCATAAAGGATTTTCTGCGCTACTTTTTTATTTTCGCATTTATAATATTAGGAAGTAGGATAGCTTTTAGCCCACGACTTCGTCTGCGTTGACCTTACCCGGATAAAAAGTATCCTATGTGTTAATCCAGGCCATGGTCTATCTGTATGCCAAGTTTCATTAAAATCTATTCAGTAGTTTTTGCGTCAAAGAGTAACAAACATCCATCCATACTCACAAAATTTCGCATTTATAATATTAAGTAGGATTTTTTTTTTCAATTTAGCCCCAAACTAAGGATAGCTAAGAGTAGTAACTATAGCAATTAGATAAAGGATAAATTTAAATCTATTCATAAACATCGATGACTTGTACCTAATACAAGTGATCGTGGTCGTCACACAAACATTTGTCCTGACTATCGTCTGTAATTACAGTCTACTTTCTGAAATTACTGTAGCAAGTTTGATAAAGAATTACCACAGTACCGTAACTTATAAGCATGCTTACTTAATGCTCCTTATGCGGAGCTAGGATGGGTCGTAAAACATGTATAAAATTATCAATAAGAAAAAAAAACAAGGTTTAACTTCTTCGACATATGTATACGTAAGCCTAACAATTAACTAGTGCTAAGCTTATTATTGCTATAGTTATTAAGCTATCTTGTAATTTACTTTTGCACCTGCTACGTTATCGTGTAGAACACTCACGAATGTCGTAGCTTCGTAGTCGCTTCGAGCTCAAAAGTAGCAGTAGCGTAGCGCTTTGTAGCTTTTAAGACCTTTTGATTTCGTAGCAAACCCACTACGAGCTGCCGTTGTAGTCAGTACCGTAGCAAGATAGCAAAAGACTAAAGTGAGAATGTAACGAGACGTATTTTTGAATCATGCGAATTCCAATCCGAATACGAAATTGCAAGATTCGCATGCAAATACCTAAAATCACTATTTTTGAAAAATCATTCCGTGAATTCTGCTACGAGTGGTCACTTGTTTTCCGATTTCTACTAGTAGAAAGTACGGAAGAATGACATTGACTAGTAAACATACTCGTATATGGTTGACAGAGATTTCACATAACTTTTTATTTACGTTCGCTAATGAGTTTTTGCTTTATGGTTTATAGTATTTTCTGCGTGAAACAAAAATAGTTACAAGATTTCAATTTAATAGCATTAATAGCTAAAGGTAGAACTGACGGCCGATGGGGCAGAAAGGTTCTAGAATGGAGGCCGCGTACCGGCAAGCGCAGCGTAGGACGTCCACTCACAAGGTGGTCAGGCGACATGGTAAAGGTCGCAGGAAGACGTTGGATGCAGGCCGCTTCCAACCGGCCAATCTGGAAGCCAATGGGGGAGGCCTATGTTCAGCAGTGGACGTCCTATGGCTGAAATGATGATGATGATGATGAATAGCAACACCTACTTCGTCTACTAGTGATTCAAAAATGCGTAAAATCGGAAGCAATAGAAAACTATTTTCATACACGAATTGTTTTATTGTTCGAATTCAAGATCATTTCTAATGCTTCAAAAATACGTCTCCTGAAAGATCTAAATCGAACTTTTAATACTACGGGCTAACATATTTTAGCTTTATTACAAGCTTCGCAACCTATCTCAAGCAAGAGGTAAACCAAGCCTTGTACGTCCTGGAACTGGTTTTGTGCATCCGTAGTAGATCGATCAATAACCTCTTTTACAACAGACGTAACTAAATGATAGAGATAAGTAAATATGTGTGAACAAGGCTGTCTCCATGAAACTCCACTTTTAAAATTTACATTGACTACCTATGACTATGATTTTAGTCATGAGGGGGATTAAAAGAGTGATTCTTGATCTTTCTAACAAACACGATTATATAATCCATAGCTATACCATCTGTAGTGTATAACATTTTTTAATTAAATTATTGGTTTTTGTGCACGCACGGGCGTAGTACTACAGACGAGGGGGGCTTGTGAACGAGGATCGGCAAACGGCGGCGAACGACAGCGAGCAACGCTCGGTTCGCGAGCAAACATCGATGCTCGGTCGAACACTCCCTTCATAACCACCTAAGTGTGCGGTCACTGTATCTTCCTGTAATTATACTCTTTATTACTATACAGTCCGCTTTTTATTTAAATAAATATATCCCACCACCGAAGAAACCTAACAGTTTTCGACCTTATTATAAGTGAATATATTATATATTTACCAATATGCATATATTACAATGAAACCCTTTATAAATAGTGTAAATAACAAAGTATTATCTTGTGTGCGACATTATATTAATAGCATTTAATATCTCTGGCTTTCTTTCAGTGAGCAACAAGCTTTACGCCGGAAGCGGCTGTTATGTCAACGAGCAAGCGGCTTCCTTGCCGGAACTCTATCTGATTTATAGTCACCGAATTTCAAGGTCACAATGTCTATTTACTACGGACATTAATTAATTTGATTGAAAACTTTGATGTGGATTCTGGATAAAGGAACGAAGCATGATTAAGAATGATTTATTTAAATAGGGTAAATTAATCATTATTAATTCTTACAGACATTTCGAATGGACACATTTTTTGACAGTAAACTTGTTAATTATGACAATGTTATTATGAAAAGTAGTACATCACTGTTTGGATGATGATGTGCAAAACTATAAACACTGAGGTAACATGGAAATCACGGTTAAAGTAGCATAAATAAATAAATATATGCGCTAGACAAGACATTAATCGTCATTAAGGAATTTACATGTCTGTGTCTCCTAACATACTCAGAAGATTTAATTTAGAGAAAATTAACTATCATTATTATCATCATAAACTTTTGGAAGGCCACTGCTGGACAGGCCACCCTTAGAACCAACGCCACAGCGAGCGGGGTCGTCAGTCCACCGGGACCTATAAAGTACGGCAATTACTTTAGACAGAAGTTAAAAGACGTAATCACGTTCTTTTGAAGTTCCAGTCCATTGTAAAGTTGTAAAAGCCACTGCGACCCGATTGGCGTAGTGGCGTGACGATTCGCTTTGAACGCAAAGGTCCTACCAGGTTTGATTACTTGTTTAGGTCAATCTAAAAACAATTATTTCTAAATGTACTTGTAAACCTTGTAAAACTGACAAAACCATGCCATGGAACAACCATGCCATGGAACAACCATTCCAATGCGATTTCATCAGCCGAATTCGGGTTCAGTTTAAACAAGCAAGTTTTATGTAACCACAAACAAATCCTATGTATATAGAAACCCAGAATTAGAATCCATCCATCGACGAATTACAATTCCATCACCCGCGCACCATGCACCAATTCTAAACACATGGATTCGTATCACAAATCAAACATTCCGAACGGCTCACTGAATCACAATTAAAAACCTATTTATAGGACGTCATATGATCATAACACAAATCAAACCGCTACACGGTAGGCCCGCTCGCTACTTTAACTTAAAAGACTGAATGTAGCCAAATTGTGCTAACAAAAGGTTTTGTGTAAAATCTATGGGACATATCATTTTAAAAAGACAAGGCAAGTTATAATTGATCGTATTTCTGACCTAATGCTCATTTCCGAAACATGATTCCACAAACTTCACTCGATGGAAAACATAAATAAATTAGCCTCTGAAAATACCTACATTAAAATTTTTCTCACTTGAACTTATAGTAATATTGATGAGCTTAAGCAAAATTATGGCTTTATATTATTAATTGGCAATTGGCCACCTTTGATTTTCAATAAAGTAGTTATTTTCATTAAAATCGTGTATTTTGTATGGCACTTGGACCCTTTCATTCCAAGCAACAACTTCTCTGTCACTCCTACTGAATTCGACAGAGATCGCTGAGGCGCGCTGCTTGGCGGACCTGTGTCTATTGCTTAAGGTTATTAGCTCTAGTCAGCGCCTTAAGGTAAACGCATATTTATCCGAGCTAAACGAATCGAAGTCAACAACCGAAATAATCGTACCCATTTTCGTTACACCTGTTGCACTGTAATTACATGTCAATTGTAATGGATATCGCACGCACGCAACTGTCAGAATCGATTCGACAGCATCGCCCACGCCGAACCTGATGAAGTCATCCGAATCCGATATTTTACTTACAGTTTTTACAGTCAGTTTCACATTATTAAAAATTGAATATAAATAAATAATATAAGAACGTTGGAAAGTACAGTTGAAATAGTACTTTTTAGATATTAATTATTTGGTATAATAAGGTCTACTGTTGTGCATAACTGACATAGACAGTTTTCCAGACAAATCCGATGTTTCGGCCAAAACGAAAGAAGCGCAGGTGAGACTAGGGGGATAGACTTCTGATCATTCCTGCATTATCATCATACTGTGAACGAAATGACGTTATGACCAGTGGAACTAGACTTCCCTTTTTAATAGCAATATAACTGAAAACGATTGGCAAAGCGGGTCTAGGTAAAGTGGTTAGAAGTAGGTTGAATATGTAGGTGGTATTTAGCGTCTGGATGTGGCATAGGAATTTATGTGGTAAGACACAGGGTGGGATTATAATGGAAATGAACACACCAAACGGTGTGATAAAATAACAAGACTGTTTGTCTGTGTACTTAAAACATATTTTAATGTTGCCAGACATGTACGTTCCTGCGCAAACCGTCTTAGGCTATTAAGGATGGAATCTTTGGAATCACGTAGGAATTAGTTAGACATGTCATTAATTTACAAAGTGGCAAGAAACTGTATAGACACAGTTACTACTAAAGTTAAACTACAGGGTTCCTCTACGCCGTCCAAGAGGTACAGTCAGACTGTTTCATCCGCCATTCCGTAAATCAGTTTTGGGTGCTAATTCTCCCACTCCGCGTCTAACAAGAATATTTGGTGAGTGTTGTGGATCCACAGATATGATATTATGTAAGATTCCCTTAAAACTGCTGGCGAACCTAATAAATAAAATTAAAATTAAAATAACCACAAACAAATCCCTAAGCGCCAGAAATCAGGGAATTCAGGAAAACGCCAGAAATATAAATGAAAACCGATCTAAAAAAATTAAACGCGTTTAAATACATGCGAATAAAAAAGACACAAGCTCTCTCCATTAGGTCCCGTAGAATAGCCACATCTAGACACTGCCCTGCCTAGGTCGCTGTACATCGTATGAATGTATGTATGTATGTACGAGTGTCCGGGACATCCGACTCGTCTCATACGAGTGCTGTTCCGACGTCTTTTGACGACGATTGTTTGAATTACAAAGGAATACATTAATAATTCTATATGGTTTATCTAAATAAAAATGCATTTAGTACCGCAATAAACTTATTTGTTTTTGTAATACGTAGAAAATCACTGGCAACAGATGAACGTTTCATTTTTTAGAATGCAAAAAGTAGTCTCTCGAATACAAAAACTAAATATGTTTTCGTATATGGTCAAATTTATGAACTACCTTCTTTTTAGGGCGCGATTCTATTGCTTAAATATACAAAGTTTTTTATAAATAGAAACGTTTATTCGACACACGAGAAAAACTACATGTTCTTTTTATTTTTGTTTTAAGTAATTTTATGCTAGTTATATTTTTTGGTGTTTGGTGCAGGATAAAAGACCGCAATCCTAGATATATTTTTGTAGCAACAAAACCACCAACGAAAAATTAAAGATTACTTTTTTGACAGTTTGAAACATCGGAACACTGTTACATATAAAGGTTTCGTTTAAAACAAATCACAAAACACAAGGTACACGTCACTGAAAATAAATCACAAATACACAGTAAAATATGCAAGAAAGTGAAACAGATCCACTGACCTTGAGATGAAACAGGAGTCAGCGTCTGGTCCCACGGCTGTTCGTCCTCCATTTTTCGAAAACTCCTTTCCACTGTGAAAACATACTATAATCAGCATGCAGGCAGGTTCATGTCATCATCATGATCATCATCACTCTTGAAGTCCCCTGCTGGACATGGGTCTCCCGCATAGAACGCCGGCTTGGGCCGTTTGTATGTAGCGGTTTTCCGCAACCTTCAGATCGTCAGTCCACCGGGTCATAATATCCTACCTATTTATTAGTTACTAGTGAACCGCCTACCAGCTGACATCAGTTTATATGGAAAAGTTTAAAATAATAGAGATTGGGTCTTGTAGATTTTTTTATCTGAGCACCGGAATCAGTAGGTCTTACGTTATTTTAATTAGACCTTGTATATGTATGCCATATATCAGTTTAACTAAAATTCTTTATAACAAACAAGCACGTTTGAAATATTAGCAGCAGTTCCAAGAGGGGCATAAAACCTACCGATTTAATGAATCTTAAGTGTAAGTGTAAAGTTAGTTATTTTTATTTTACTTACTGTTAAGAAAGTTACTCGTATTCGATGTTTTTCTCGATTTCTTATCTCCGGTGTCTTGATCTGAAAGAAAAATTTTATCAATATACTCAATATAAAGCGCAGGCCACACTGGGCGCGAAGCCAAACGAAGATTAGTTCGTTTCGCTTCGCTCATATAGCCCAACTATGAGAGTTCGCAAGAGCATCGCGCGTAGTTTAGCGCTGCAGTTTGCGGTCTAATACTGTTCTACTTTAAGTATGATGAAAGGGAAGCGACATAAGTATAGCGAAACGAACTTATTTTCATTTTGCTTCGCCCCCAGTGTGAACTGCGCCTAACGTTTTTCACTCAACGATTTTGAGATAAGCAACAGATAACGACATCTTCAGACAGGCTTAGTTCCATATTTAGTCTTTTATCTAATGTTGTTATTTTTTAAAGTTGTTTGTTTTTCTGTGACAAATAAAATGAAATAAAATAAATCAAATCTCTGTTTAGCGTAATTGTCGACTGGTAAAAAATGACAAGTTTAAAATAATAATAAAAAACAGCAGTTTATTTAGTTTTATTTAAATACAACTTGTAAAATTAATTCTAAGCGAAACCAAACAAGCGCTATTCGCAACCCTAAGTTTGTGCACTGGCCGAACCGGCGCAAACCGGTTATTAGCCAGTGCTCACGCACACAGGCCGGTACGGTAGTGGTACTGATACTCACTGGCGAGCTGGGCGTTAGGGTGGATGCGCTCCATGAAGCGCGAGATGCGGTTGTTGTGGTGCTCGCCGTCCATGCAGCAGCCCTCCTCCACCGCGCGCGCGCACGCGCGGTGCACGCGCAGCTTGCAGTCTGCGACCACACCGGCACGTTACAAAATGGTACTGACAGACATGCTCATTACTGGCATGTGTGAACAAGCATTGCCAGTAATGAGCATGCTTAATTTGAGCATGCTACCTGTTGCGCGTGTAGCAGGGGGCGTGCTTTGAGCACGTCTAAACAGGTTTGCTTATAAACATGCTTCTTATAATTGACAACATTTTTTTTATGGGTTAGGTGCAAAAATTCGAAAACTATTTTCAGTTTCTCGGATAACTAACACGTTAAGTGTTTTATTTATGACTAATTGAACGTGTATTCTACTCAGTCCAGGAGTTCTTAGATTATAAGCACTAATTTGTTGTTTACAATCATTATTATTGTTATTCTGTGTAACCTTTTCAAACTTTGACATTTGTATATTATTTTAAATTGGTTTGTATATTGTAATTTTGAATTGAATATTATATGTCTAATACCCTGTAACCTGTTTGCATGCTATTGTCTATAGCTCAATAAGTGAAACTAATTTAAATTTGTGATCTTCTTATGTACCTTGTTCAATGGTAAATAAATTATTCTGATTATGATTTATTCGTTTTTTGGCTTACATTTAAAGATACGAGTAATTCGAAAAAACTAATAAGTACTATGTTAATGATTTTTATAGCTGTTGATATCTTCATCTCGCATCTCTGTCAGCATTATTTGGTAAATAAAAGAACTCTGCACCACCTTCCCTTTCCTCTATGGTTGTCCTATACATAAAGGTTATCTGGACGAGATCGCTACTAGAGATAAGTAGTGCCTCAAGTACTCGTATGTTTAATGTCGGCAGTTTCTACTAATACTTCACAAAAGCCGGCTCACAAAGTCTTTAAATACAGCAGTTGCCCGAACTACTTCGACCGGTGAGGTTGTGAGATTGGTGATCGGAGCGATTTAGAAGTCGTGATTTTGGTTATTTCTTTTGTTAAATGTTTTCTTTCTTTTTGTTCCCGAAAAAAATTTTTTTTTTTTTTGTTTATTTGTGTTTGTGGTTGCTTTATTGTAAATAGAATTATAATGAAATATCAACTAAATAAATTAAAATTTGCACGCGAGAGGATCTCTACAAGGCCACCAAAAATGCTACATCGGTGGCTGAGTTTTGGTCCTCACATATAGGAAATCCTGAGTCGACACGCAAAGAAGAATAAATTAAAATATTAATGTAATAATTTAAATCAGCTTTGGAGTAAATGTTTTATGTTTGTAAAAATATATTTTTAGATGTTTCTCGCTGCTGTTCCGTAAAAATAGTATTTAAAGATGTGTAGAGTAAATAAAAATAATACATACCAGTACAGACGTAGGCCTGCGGCGCGAGTCCCCAGATGACGTGGTCGCAGCGGTGGCAGTGCGCCACCGACGTCAGCGCCTGCAGCTGCAGGTGGTGCCCGCGCACCACGTACTGCACACGAACGTACACATACTTAACGACATCTAATGTGTCCTACACAGCCAACCTAACCTAACCTAACAACAGAGATCTTACTGCTTAAAACGGAAACGCTCTCTCAATCTGGGATCATGACACGAGTGAACGAGACAAGTAGGGCCGAATATATAGGAATTAGGGACTCTTTTCACTTCAGAAAATGCTCAATCATTTCAGTCATTTCAGGACTTCGACTGCTAAATATAGGCCTCCCCCATGACTTACAGATTGGACCACCAAGCTCCACTTACCATTCCGCTTGAAATGTAATTTGTTAAAACACAGCTCCTCTCCTCGCAACGAAAACGCACGCTAAAAGTGACTTCGCAATAAGAGCCTGCGCACATTTCTAGTTTTAGCATCTGCGATTGGGGTAAACTGCTACTGGAACTCGAACTCAAGCCGCGAAAACGCGTTGCAGTCACCAAATCGCCGGTAGCAGATGCTAGCGATCGATCGCAGTCCATTTGATGCGATGGAGCATCGACATATCGGATAAGAGCAAACCATTGAGTGGTAATTACACCCTGATATATACCATACTCATTGCAAATAAACAACTTGAATTTGATGCAAAATCGCGGATCATTATCATCATCAGCCTTTGGAAGTTTACTGCTGGACATAGGCCTCCATCATAGGACGTCTCTGCGAGTGTTCTGGGCCTTCTGCAACCAGCATTTTCCGCAACCTTAACTAATTTGTCAGTCCACCGTCTTCCAGTTCGTGGTCGCCTTTCGTCCTGGAAGCTTCCTGCTTGGGCAACAGTTCTGCGATCGCGGATGCTGAGGCTAAGAGGCTAAGAGGCTAGATAGGGCTAGTCACGAGCAGTACTCACGGGCTGCGGGTGCTGCTTGGCGAGCTGCTTGACGCGCTGCTTGTAGAGCTTGTCGCGCTGCAGGAAGGCGGCGCGCGCCCCGCCCGCCGCCGCCGCCACCGACGCCGGCCTGCACGACAACACTCTTTACACTCATCATTCTGAACACAATCACACCCATGGGAAATATGCATATGATTTTATTTGGTCTTGAAATAAATAGTACTTAATTATAATTAATATAACTTGAAGAATTTTCGAAAAATATTGATTAATACTTGTCCTACCCATTAAAGTCGCGTGCTAGACGAGGAGATCTGACATGTACCGTGACATCACAGTACGCCATACGTTTTACATTGTAAAAGTTGTTTTAGAAAGAGGCATGTATATCTCAATTTCTAATTACCTACTGTATTACGCTTATTTCTGTATAATGACTTTACTCTGGTTCTTTAACACGGACTTAAGCCTTTTAGTAAACATGTTAAAAGAAGCTTCTTCTTAGTTTTAGGTATTTATTTAAATTTAAATGTATTCGTTCTATTAAAAGTATTGTTAGGCGTATAATACATTGTTGTCTATCTCAAGCATTTTTTTGTTTTGCGGATGGGCAATGCCCTTTAATCCTTGTAAAAGTTTGGGAAAGGCTGCCGTATTGTTACCGTGATGGTAGCAGCTGCTGTCATATTGTAGTCAAAATTTATCCATGAGCAACTCACTTAGACTGTTTAGCCTTTTTGCTTTTAGCACTCTTCTTCGGGGATTGCCACCACTTCCTCCGCACCTCCCTCGCTTCATCTTCCGTTATTTCCACAGCCACCATTATAGTGGTAGTAATTATCACTTCGTCTTCTCGTGGCAATACCGACTATGTAAACCAGAACTTGGCAACCTCTATGGCAGCATTCGTTCAAAAGAGTTCAATTCACCATTAACAAAGTTATATCGATATTTCTATTCCCTATCATTCGTTGCTGGACACAGATCTCTCTCTAACTGCATTACTGCTCTAGAGTTCTCTCCCTTTACTCTAGCTTCACCACGAGGATACGACTTAAACTCCATACCACTTTTTCATAGCACAAATTAATAATAGTCCGCTCTTAATAATAGTCATATCACTCGCAATATGGCCTTTTAAGCGATTAAAGTTGCTTAAAAAACGTGTTAACTACACTTCTATTTTGTCCATGTCTATCTATCTGGATTCGTAATATCACAATATAACATTTATTTCCACTGAGACAACTTTACAAAAATATTCTAAAATTAGGTAAGTAATATAATGATATCCCTTGACGTTGAAAAGACAGTTAAAGACTGGTGATACGTTCCGGAAAAACATAATGGAATACAATACATGTGATATTCAGAAGACTTGATTGAAACTGAACATTGAATTTGAAGATTTATGTATATAGTAATAAGGTTACAAATTGCTATAGATACAGGGTTTTCCTCTTTCCTCGTGCGGTAATAGGTAGTGAAACTAAAATATAAGTATGAGCAATGACAATTAAATAGACACCGTTTATTATTAATATTGTAGGACCAGTTATAGCTGAGGCACTATTAAATAGCTTTTGTTTGGTTTCATAATCATTTTTACAGCAATAGATCGTCCACTGCTGAACAAAGGCTTCCCTCAATGACTTCCAGCTCGGTCGGTTGGAACCGGCCTGCATCCAGCAACTGCCTGAAACCTTTACCAGGTCGTCTGTCCCTTTCTGCTCCATAGGGCAACCGTTTTACGTGCTACGTGTATGCTATGCTTTAAATAATAGGGGTTAAAGTATGAAATTGCCAATTGGTAATAAAACGTTTTTTTTTTTTCTAAAATGTAACATTTTAATTTAATCAAAATATTTACCCTCATTATCTACCTATACATTGTTGCTATCTAATCGGAAGTTCATTTATGCCTTTGCGGTAGAACTCTGGGGATCTAGATTCGACAAACTGTGAATGCATTTTGTACTGCCTCTTGGGAAGATTTTTTTTTACCACGTAAAAAATTGTCCGAATCACGAAAAAAGTTGTATTCCGTTGGACCAAGGTTTGGCGAGTACGGAGGATGACGTATAGTTTTTAACTGCAGCTCCTATATAGTAAAACAGTTTCTCGTGCAGTGTGATGTCTTGCGTTATCATGGAACAATAATGGTGAAGATCGATTCACGAGTCGGAGCTGTTTCACTGCTAGTTTCGCCATCATCGATTGAAGTTCAGCAAAGTAAACATCTGCTGTTATTGCTCGACCAGACCTGAGAAAGCTAGAGCGAATAACACTGCAAATAGACCACTAAACAGTTAGGTACCGTTACCTTTCATTGGTAAGCTTCGCCTCAGGGCAATGTTGCGGCGTTCGACCCGGGGCCAGCCATTGCATTTTTCGCTTTCGGTTATCGTAAAGAATCAATTTTCCGCGTATAAAAAAGACAATTGAAAGTCAAAAATCCAACGTCGCACACTCTTTAAATCATTAACCTCATAGGTATCATGTGAAAAAAGTATCACTCGAAAATCTCACGCCACGAAGGTTTTAAGTAGATTCATTTACTATAAAAAGTCAATTGGATACTTTAACCCCTGTTATCAGGCAATCGGGATCCCTAAGTCGACTCACCGGCAATGCAGGCACAGCGCGGCGGCGACCAGCGCGGCGAGCAGCGCGGCGGCCGCGTCGCCCGCCGCCGGGCACTCGCGCCCCGCCGCCTCGCTCAGTCTTTGGCACAGCAGGCGTTCCACTACCACCAGTTCCTACGCCGGTACAAGTTAATACTCATTAATACTCATTTATTCAGTACATAGGCCCTCTTCCGGGCACTCATACACGTCCCAAAATATAGCTTTACCCTACCACCGCTTCGGGACTACATATCGGCTGGTGATGAGAAGAAACGGCGCAACAAACTCAGTCACCTTTGTCAGCCTTTTTTACAGGAAATACAGTTACAAGACATGAAGTAAGTGCGAGCTAAGCAGGTTAAGTCCATGCACTCTTGTCGTTCAAAAAATCGTCTACCTTATAATACCCTTTTTTCATAAGGTTTTTTTTAATGTGAATTTTGAACTCATGTACAGGTAGTTCAACAAGAGTCTGTGGAACTTTATTAAAAAATTGAATACATTTCCCCAAGAATGAATTACCAACTTTGTGAAGTCTGAAGCTCGGATCTCAAGGCGATTACGTTCTATTTCGGACACCATTTATACCGTACACTCACATTTTACATCTATTAACTCCTTGACCCAGCAAAAAGAGACAATATAAATTGAACTGTCACGCGATCTTATGCGACCGTTTGGCAGTTAATTAATGATATTTTACTTAATATAAATTATGTAAAAGTTTGTCTGATTGATTGTTACTCAATTGCGCGATAGCGGATAAACGGAATTAACTGAAATTTGGCACACATACGTGGATCACACTGAAAGTTTTTAGAATAGAGCGAGAAAAAAAATATTCAAAGTAGGATCTCCGTAGTAATGAATTTAGAAAATGTCTGGCGTGCGTCGAAATAGATCTGACTAGAATCATCATTTCACGTCCCCTGCTGAACGTAGGCCTTCACCTAATGACTTCCAGATTGGCCGGTTGAAAGCGACCTGCATCCAGGGTCGTCCTGCATTCTTTACCAGGTCGTCTGTCCACCTTGTGCGTGGACGTCCTACGCTGCGCTTGCCGGTACGCGGCCTCCATTCTAGATCATTTCTGCCCCATCGGCCGTCAGTTCTACGTGCTGTGTGTATATTTTTATGATCTAATAAATATTTGTTTAATGTGATCTTCGAGAGCTAGCTCAATGATCTATAATTTAGTGTAAGGTAGTGTGTATAATTTAGTTTGTCTCATCATCATCATCATTTCAGTCATAGCACGCTGTGCAATCTTAAGCTCTCTTATGAGGCCCATAGAGGCCACGTTTCAGTTCCATAATATGTCATCTCTGTTAACACACACAGGTTGTAGACTTAGTCTCACCTGCGCTTTATCCACATCGCATTTCTCGATGACGTGGTCCTCCGGCGCGTAGAGGGTGGCCAGGCCAACCTTCCGCTTGACCTGGAACTCTGTCAGTTGTTGGCTGAGCTCCTCTTTCGCTTTTAGTCTCGCTTTGCGAAACACATTGCGTAGGAGTTCTTCTTTGTCGTATTCTGTAACGAGTTCGATGGAATTAGGGATGTGCCATTCTACAAAAAAAGAACGATTATCGATTGTAATGTTGAGACCGTCGTGTAAAAGAAACACGGTTGATCACTGTACTAATTCCAACATAATCCGTCACAATGAGGTTTACACTACACAATTAACCGATTTTTTTGCTTACCAATCAAAATCGATTAAAAATTATCAATTTTTGAAATTAAAATTTATTTTTTTCTTATGAAAGATCAACCAACTAAAGAAGGGTCAACTCTTCAGTAAAAGTGGTTTGTGTGAGTATTAATTAGCACATTCGCCTCTTAAAATTTTGCTACTGTTTAAAACCACACCCTGTATAACATAAATACGATTAAACTTACCATTAACTAATACGTGTTCGATTTCATTTGCCATATTTTCGTCGACGCCGTTTAGTTGTAAAACCTAAAAAAAAAGGTTTTCAAATTATTTACACAATCACATCAAGACTGGCCGCATCGCAACGCGTCGCTGAAACCAACCGTTAATGTTGCAACCGCATTTTTTTATACTAGAGTTTACACAATTACAAGGAGGTTAAGCTGCGAATAGTAGCCGTTCATTGTCGGGCCACATGAGCGAAGGGAAACGAGCTTATCTTCGTTTTCAGTGCTTGCTTTAAGGGCTTTAAGGGCACGCCGCACGAAGGACAGGACCGGCGGCGGGTTTCCACGCGCGATCTTTTTTTACAAAAACAGTGAACGTCGCTACGTGATGGATGCAGTCGACACGCGCCATGCAGGTGCAGTTAAGTACTCAAACGTATAGACCTATTTAATAAAGTGACTAAATAAATAAATAAATATTGGACAACATCACATACATTGCTCTGATCCTATGATAAGTAGCTTAAGCACATGTGTTACAGAAATCAAAAACCACGACGGTACCACAACACCCAGACCCGAGACAATATAGAAGTTATTTTTCTACATTGACCGACCGGGAATCGAACCCGGGACCTCAGAGACAGCGCCGCCAAGTCCGGTATGCTCGCCTCTAGGCTGCGGAGGTCAATTACATATGATGTTGACTTTTAACGTATGTACAATGTCTATTGATACGGAAGGAGTAATGTGGAACTGCAGTACGCACTGTGCTATGAGATACTTGTTGCGAATATAATTCATTAAAGACAAATAAATACCGTTATAGACATTTTAAAATATTTCTAACTAGCTGTCCCGGCGAACTTCGTATCGCCTCTTAATTTTTTTTTTGGGAATTTTTCCGATTTTTTTATAGTTTTTCTGCTATTCGGGGCGGAGACAAATCTAACAAATCAAAGATCAGAAAAATCGGTCCAGCCGTTCTTGACTTATAGTGTAACTAACCCGACTTTCTTTTATATATTAGATATCTTGCCTTAATTTCATAAACTTTAAAATTAATTGTCATGGTAACCTAGATGTAAAAAACGGGCTAATTGGCTGACGACTTTAGTGTGTACGTAGTTTTTTAACTAAATAATAGATGAATATAATTGCTCATACGACGTAGCATGTGATTATTTTGGCGCACATAAAATTTTTTTTTTTGGGTACGTGAGGCAGGGCCAGATTTTAATGTGTGGAGGCCCTGGGGCATCCAAGAAGTGGAAGCCCGAATATTTTTAGAACAGATGAAAAAACGATTTTCACAGTTTTTAAACTTTGATAGACAAACACAGCGGATATGTGGAGGCCCCTAGCCCCGGTTGCAATGCCCTGACGTAGAGTGTGCAGTGTAGAGTGTAGAGTGTGCAGTGTAGAGTGTGCGCACTGACCGCGTCGGGGATGAGGAAGGTAGACTGTATCTTGTAGGCCCAGCGCCGCAGCGTGGGCGCGGCTGCGGCTACCGCTTGGAACCCTGTCGTGGAGTGTAGCGTGTGCAGTGTAGAGTGTGCAGTGTAGAATGTAGAGTGTGCAGTGTGTAGTATGCGCACTGACCGCGTCGGGAATGAGGAACGTGGACTGTATCTCGTAGGCCCAGCGCCGCAGCGTGGGCGCGGGCGCGGCCGCCGCGCGGAACGCGTCTGTCAGGATCAGCAGCAGGCTTGCGCACGCGCATCTGTACGGACGATTCAACACTTCATTCTAACAACTCGTTTATATTACTCATTACTTCAGTCTATAGGGTTATTTTTAATAAGTATCCGAAAGGCACTGAACCTTATCATCATTTCAACCGTAGGACGTCCACTGCTGCACAAAGGCCTCCCCCAATGACTCATCATCGGGGGGAATTGCCAATACTCGCCACGCTTGGTAGGCGGGTTTGCTTGGCGAGCGCAGTTTTTTATAAGATTTCGCACGCAGATGCTGCTCGCCTCCTGTTGGCGATGGGGAAGTGTATTCTTTACGGCCGTACCCACACGGCACTCATTATCACTACTTAAAGTAGCAAGTACCTAAAATTACATTAAATAACAATAAATAATATAAATATTTAAACTGAAATTCTGAAAAAAGTATATCGTTTACGACATTTTGTCAAAGAATATTTGTATAATATTTGTTTGTAATTATTTTCTCTTTCGATTGACGTATGTTTCATAGGTTTACACCAAAATAACGACGTTATTTTAGATACTTGCAACTTTCGGTATGCCAATTAGGTTCAATGCCTTTTCAGCTGATTCCTTTTAGCCGTTAATACTTACTCGTAAGTAACAAACATCGGAACACAAAACCTTTCACATTTACTATGGTAATGGTAGACTAAGCATAAGCATACCTCCTTTCCCCCAGCAGCCAGTTGAGCAGAACAGCCGTCCTCGCTTTGGACTCTCGCACCGAGCGAAGATTCGAGAACAGCCCGGAATACGTCGAGTTGTCCTGCAACAACATTGCTATCTCAATCGTTACCGTCAGACGATCAGACCATAGACAGTTTATGGACAATAGGGAATATGCATATACGAGTATTTTATTCGGTCTTAAAATAAATAGTACTTCATCATCATTATCATTTCAAGATCACAGGACGTCCACTGCTGATCATAGGCTTCCCCTAGTGACTGCCAGATTGGCCGGTTGGAAGCAGCCTGCATCCATCGGCTTCCTGCAACCTTTACCAGATCGTCTGTCCACCTTGTGGGTCGACGCCTCACGCCGCGCTTGCCGGTACGTGGCCTCCATTCCAAAACCTTCCAGCCCTATCGGCCGTCAGTTCTGTGTACTATGTGCCCCACCTACTGCCACTTCAGCTTGCTAATCCGTTGGGCTATATCAACTTTTCGTTCGTTCGTTTACGGATCTTCTCATTTCTGATACAAACCCGTCGATACTGTCAAAAGTAATTAAAACTTTTCGGTTGACAAAATCTAAATGATCCGGTGGCGCCAAGCTTTTATTTTAATAATTATACGAGTTCAGCAGTGGATGCCCTATGGCTAAAATGATGATAATAAAAATTAAAAAGCGATTGTACTGATATTCGATTTATTGTAAATAAATGACCCTAGAAGTTTCGATTGGACCACACTTACCGAAGCCGGTGAATCGTCTTCCTCCATCGATATTATGGCTCGTTGTGGGTCGGCACATGGCTGCAATAACAATAACACGTCAGTCATTAATTATATCATTTGTAAAAGGTATAAAATAGGATTCACACATGGTAACCCTATTGTCTGAATGGGCTAACCAACAGTCAGCCAGTTCATTCAATGTTACGCCGTTTAGTAAAAAGACTAGGCTGTTATTTGAAAAAATCAAGCCCGACGGCTGCGACATACACATGATAAAAATACGATAATAAATCCCCTGTGGCGCGGTGCAGCCTGTAGTCATACTGTAAAGTCTTTTTATCGTTACTTATCTTATTTAGTAAACAATAATGGCGGGCGGACGACTTTTGATAGGGTTGGGAGTCAAGTAAATAAAATAAAAAATAATAGTAAACGAATGTTTAGTAACACTGCTTTTAAACCTTATTTTATCATGAAAACCAAAAACGTTATAAGATCAAAAATGTGGTAAATCGTGTATTTCAAGATCTTACTTACATAAATAATTATTACTTAGTAATAACATAGTTTATAACTTTTTATAATTATCATGGTTGATGTTAGGTAGTAATTTACAAAACAGGTTGCAGTACACCGACCTTTTTACATTCACAATGATGTCAAGCATTCACTTCTTCTGTCCCATCTCTAAAATCCAAAGACAAACAGAATTTAAGAAATAGCAAACAGTCATATCATTTTTTGGCTGTGCCGAGAAATTTTCGATTTTGTGTAAAATCTTTTAGAAAATTTATGAATATTTTCAGTGAACAATCTATTCTACGTGTTTCTTTTATAATATAAGACATTTATACACAGAATACATAGTAAGATCAAGTCGGTAAGACATGTTTTTGCTATGACTGTTGTTCGTTTACTAAATAGGACAAGTAAGGATAAACGGATTCTAAGTGGAGGTATGTATAGATACATTCATAGAATAAAACCAAGTTGCTTCCTGTACGTTTAGATCTTCTAAACTATACAACGGATTTGGATGCAATTTTTAACAATAAACAGTGATTCAAGAGGAAGTTTCATATGTATAATACATGCATATTATTCTAATTAAGTCGCGGGCAACAGCTAGTAATATTGTAATAGTGTGTAACCTGCGTGTTGTGCGCGTAGGGCGGCGGCGGCGTGCCGGGCGGCGGCGTGCGTTCCCACGACTCTTTCTGTTCCGCGCTCGCTGGGGACGGGGGAACTTTATTTTCAAAAAAGAAAACAATACAAAATATAATAGGTATGACGACTGGGTAAAGAAAAAATTAAATTCCATTTAGTCCGTCAGTTAGATAATCAAAAAATAATGGATACATATTTTTTCTTGTGTCAATCGACCAATAAATTACAAACATAATGCACGTCAAACTTCGGGAGTGAGGGCTCGTGACGTCACTTCTAAGTAAAATCGAAAATTGTACCAAGACGAGACGTCATGCGATATTTCAAATCAGAATATCTCTTTAATATTTTGATTATGTGAAAAAAGAAAAAATACGTTTCCAATACTTCTTCGATAATCTACCTGAAGACGACGAAGAAAAAGTTAATCGACAACCCTATTCAGAAAAACTTATTTAATTTTTGAAAAACAAATACGCCTATAATTTTCACCTCTAAGATCTTAGAAAAATTATCGTAGAATTAAGTATCTCATGTAAGAAAATTCTTTATAAACTTTCTCGATTTTCAAAAACAATCGATTGCATTTCGTTAGGGCACATCACTATATGTGTCAACAGTGAAGTGTCACAAAACCCTTCTTATCTTGAAAGAACTATAGTTTTAATATAAAAATGAACTCTTCTCTTCCGATTTCGATATCGGTGCTACATAGTGAGTTATTTATTTGAACACAACCCAATACCCTCGTATACCTAGTGACCCCGTATCGGTAATGAGGGCGGACTCACGGCGGGGCAGCGGCGGGGGCTCCGCGTGCAGCTGCTCGGGCGAGGAGCGGCTGCGCGCGTGCAGCGCCGGCGCGCCGGCCCGGCTGTCCGTCTGCACACCACAACAAACAGATACCAGATAAACGTAGCGTAACGCGGGAGCGGGAGCGGGAGCGGGAGAGAACCGTCCCGCTCACGGCTTCTGTGTCTGTTACGCTTATTTGTTACTGGGACTGATTCCAAAATTTCAAAACTTACTTAGTCTCTTTTTCTCCTGTCAGTGAAAAAAAAACAGCATGCAGCTGTCAAACGTAACGATCATAGACAATTTACTATTTACATTCATCGACAAACTCACTCGATTTTCAAAAAATCGAAAATATTACGAAAGCACAAGTCATTTCGCAAAACTTAGTTTGACAGTTCTAATTTCTAAGTTTGTTTATTCTTTTTAAAGATGTCTGATTCTTTTACTATTACCCGTGTTTCACAAAAAAAATATTTAATATGATTTGAACCAGGATTAGAAGAAGAAGAAGAGTGGTTTTAATTGCAAGTTCAGCTACTTATCCCGCTCTCTCCCGATGATTACACTAGCGACTAACTAAACTAATTATAATATGTCAAACTAAATTTAATGGCACGTTATGTATTATTGTCATATTTTAACGGTGGCGAATGTAAATACGTTTTAAAATTGACAATGTTTTACACATGTAAGCTATACTCTAAATTTACAAAAAATATATATCCTGATCTTTAGCTTTAGTATAAACAATATTTTGAAATCAGTCCGCACTATGCATAATTGTTGCCTATTTATAGATTTGACAAAATTCCAGAGCAAACAATTGTTCGATCAATTGATTGAATTCTATAGTAAGGAGTAACCTTTTTTTTGTCAATCAAAAATTCACTGTTATTCAAAAAGGTAACTAGCATCTTCTTGTAAATTGTCGTTGGACTTTTGGCACTCATAATAAAAAGAACACAATAATCCCATGTAAAATACCAAGACTTGTTAGTCACTGTATTGAAATGTTAAGACACATAGTTTTAGACGGATTTGACATATGAAACACTGAATGAATTCATAACATAATGAAACATAAATTGGGACATAAAAACACCCTATATTTCAATCAATACCTTTTTTCTTAAAGTCCTAAAATAAACCATCATAGCATGAATTAAAAGAAAATATTTAGCGTAATAATGTATGGTACAAAATAATAATGTGATGACTAAGAAGCTAAAAAAGGTACATATAAAACGCTAAGGTCGTCTGTTTCACTCACTGCGCAGATATAGCGAGTTGTGATCACCACCACCTTGTTACAATAGCCATAAGGATATTTTTCCATCGTCAAATAAAATATTCGTTATAGTACTGACAGATTTGACGATGCAAAATCATCCGTAGTATGAAAAATAGTTTTCAGTTGCGTTATTTGAAGGTTGCGTTTAATTCTGAAAATGTATTTAAGAATTATCTTTTGCAATTAATTCAAGACCCCGAATCACATGGATGTCCGTAGTAAATAAGAACCTCAAGGAAGCCCAAGCCAACAAAGAGACGACACAGGACCGAGCCGCCTGGAGACGCATGATACGGAGGGCCGACCCTAAATAAAATGGGAAAGGGCCAGGCAAAGAATTAATTCATCTATCTGATGCTTCGAAAATCCACGTACAAGATCCAAGCTCAGAAAATTATTAATAAACTTAATAACTATTATTTTTTGGATTTAATAACATAAATAACCGTATCCTGCTGTGTGTAAAAATTGCTTTTATTCATATAAAAAAGTAGCAACCTTTTTAAAGGATCGATTACATGTCATTAGTGATCGGAAAACGGTTAATTTACTATAGTATAATTTAACCGTATTAATAAAGGATTTTGTTGAATTAACTGTCTTATACTCCAACTACCGACTTATAAGCTATGGCAAATCTAGTCTAAGGTCAAATATGAGTCTTGTAGTTTCTGAAACAAATATTAACCGGTCCAGACCCCTCGTCTATATTTTAGGGCCTTACTGCAAGGCTGCAACCTTCAAAGATCCCAACCACATACCTGCAGCGGCGGCGGCGGCACGTTGACCAGCGGGTAGTTCATCTGCAGCGCTATCGAGTTCGGCTGCGGGCCCTCCAGCTCCCCGTCCAGGGAGTGCGACGACCGCAGCCGCTGGTCTTGGTACGGGGGCATGGATTGGTGCATCGGGAACGGTTTGTCGGGGTATCTTTTGGGCGTTTTACTAGACGTCGGTTTGGGTTTCGCTAGCGGGTTGATGGGGGGGGACAGGTTCCGCCGGTCGATGGAGCGCGGGGGGAGAGGTGGGGGGGACACGTTGTCGAGGCAGGTGGTGGGGATGAGGGGGACGGTGTGGTTGTGGCGCGCCTCGTCGCTGTTCTGCCGCACGAGGGGCGGGGCTTCCTGCGTCTTGTTGAGTCGCGCCTAAGAGATGGTTTGTTTGTTTGTAGGTAGGGCCGAGCGGGTTTTGGCGGTGTCATCGGTTTTGTTTGTGAGAATGTAGTGTTTATAAAAGGAGGAGAAAAATAATAAAAAATAAATTTATTGCAAATTTGAATAAATAATAGTAATATAAAAAAAAGTGTATCGTGTATGCAGCGAATGAGGTTCTGGTATATCGGTGGTAGATTTTTGCGTGAGCTCATTTGAATGGGCATCATCGTCCAGTTTATTTCTACCAAATAGCTGTATTTCGAGTAGAAAGGACAGGATAGGGATAGGCATGTTTATTGAGTGAGTAGGTTTATTGATCTTAGATTTCATTGACATTTTACAAGGTGAGTTTGAAATTCAACATAAGTTGTAAACATAAAGAAAATAAAAGTGATAGGTATAATTACAAATTTATATATTGTATTTTATAGTATAATCAATATAATTAACGTATTTGTAGTGTAATATTATTTTATTGTTTGAATTTAAGATTAATACTCTGTAGGAAGGAACACTCTTTCATCGACACAGTGTCCAACATGGGACGTTAAAACGGTTACAGTAAAGAATGCCTGTAAACGTTCCGCTGCAGGGTACCGGCCTCACTTCAAGTATAAAGTGGTTTGGGTTATACTCAGTGTCTCAACCTTATTGTCAGATGTTATTAAGCCGTCCTAAGGCATCCAACTAGGCTTTACGACTATATCAAGTGATACTATCCGGGGCCAATTATTAATTTGCCTTTCGAGCATGGATATGTTCGTGATAAATGTCACCAAATATGGTCGAAATGGTCACTCATCTAATCACAACCGTGCACTTCGGTTAACTACCAAAGCGCCGCCGCCACTGAGCCCCGAGGCTTACTTTTTTTAGTTATAATTTAAAAAATATATAATTAAAAAATTATACAATTAACGGTATACGGGGTTACATTGCAAAGAGGTGTCAAATTTTTAAAATAAGACCTAGGGTACAAAATAAAGAAACGTTTCAGTCGTTATTATTTTTAATAATCATATGTTACGAAAAAAATTACTTTAAATATCCGAAAATAAAGTCAACAGAGAGATTACGAAAGTCGCGGGGTCATTCATCAAAGGCGTAGGTACGGCGAGCCTGCAAGGATCTTACGCAGGGCACATACGGTGCAATTTTTTCATGAATGAGTTAAACTATTCACGCATACGATTTTTAACAACGGATAGTAATAATTGAATGTAAAAAACTAGTTTTTTTATTCTTCGCATAGTTCGATTAAGTTACTGATTCTGAGCCACTTCCAAAGATTTGGCACCCCTTTGCAATGTAACCCTGTATATGAACACGAGTATAGTTTAAGGTTTAAAAATAAAAATTGGGGGGGGGGTGAAAAACAAACGATTTTCAAAGTGGGCGGTAGATAAAACAAGTTTGAGAACCTCCGGTTTAAAAAAAATAGTGTGCGAGTGTGAAAACCGATGACACCGGCAATCGTCTAGCGAGTAGTGTACTCCCGGCACGGACCTGCCTCAGGCTGCGCAGGCTCTGCCCCGTCAGGTTGGACAGCGAGCGCGGCAGCGCGCTCAGGAACCCCGGCGGCCGCGCGCCCGCGCCCGCGCCCGCGCCCGCGCCCGCGCCCGCACCCGCACCACCCGCAGGCTGCCAGGGCGCGCCACGGGTTAACGATACCGCTCATCGGCGGTCACTTTTGGTGCCGACCACGGCGAAAGCCACATGAGTAGAGATAGGAGCACGTATCCTTTTTTTTTAAGATTCGAATTTTTGGTTAAAGAAAGAACGAATGTGCATTTTTATGAACCGACATCTTGTCCTACTAATTCATAAATGAGAAAGTTTATGAGTTACTCTTTCACGCAAAAACTACTGAATGGATTTTAATGAAATTTGACATACTGATAGACCATGGCCCGGATTAACGCATAGGATACTTTTTATCCGGGCAACGTCAACGCGACGAAGTCTCGGGCGAATGCTAGTTTTGAGATAATTTGCGAAGTACGATTTTTTTTAACGTTGCTCTAGCCTATGGTGAGTAGCCAAAGCGCTCGTGTTACAGAAATCAGAAACAGTTTTAGTACCGTCGTTGTTTGTTTGTAGACACAACCCGAGACAATATAGAAAAAATATTTTTTTACATTGACGAACCGGGACCTTTGAAATAGCGACGTTATATCCGGTATGCTCGCCTCTCGGCTACGGAGTTCATCATATTTAGATCAGTAATACGAACCAACTTTCTCCGAAACTACTTAGTTAATGATATTTCACTTACATTTAGTATAAAATTACAAGGCCTGTCAACTTTTGCTTATACATAACAGTACTTGTCGAACATATCATTGGCGGAATTTAACACGACTTGGCCACAAATAAAAGAAGAAGAAGAATATTATATCTGACATTTCTACTCTAAGGGGTATGTTCTCCATGAGAAAGGAACAGAGACAAAGCTTCGTACAATCGCGCTGTCATAGGTATACTACTACGAGCGCGGGGTCTGTGTGTGTGTGCACTGGCTGCTCGTCGCGATCGCGCAATAACCGGTTTGCGCCGGCTCCGCTAGTGCCCAAGCTAAGGGTATTTTTATTACTATTATTTATCTGGTAATAATTTTGTATGTAAGTCTTTCCGATTAAAATTAGTATTGTATTTTTCAACTATTTTGTAAGCTGTGTTGTTGTGATTTTGAACACTTACATAAATTCGTTCGTTTCTGTAAGATTTATTTAAAATTAATTAATTGTTTCTTTTAATACATTTAAAACTAACAGCAGGAGATTAAAATATTTTTTACACTAAAAATATCAATAAAAATATATACTTCAATCTTTTTTAAACAATTGAACAAGACCCAAAAAGCCCACTAGTAGGATTCAGAAAGGCACATCGGTTACTTGAGGTACTATATACGTGAAATGAAACATAGAACAACAATCCTTTCAAAATAGGTATAAATTTTAAACGTTCTTTAGAAGCTTTAACCATATTCCTTTCTCTACTCATGTGGTAATGCCGCAATTTCACATACATAACGCTTTTATGTAGTTATTAACATTGCGACACTGCAGTGACAGATAAGTCTTATCAGAGACAGATTTGTTACTATCTACAACGAAATTATTTTACAATGTCGGTTACTTATGTTTTTATTATCCGTCTCGAGTGTTAATATGGGTAATATAAGGAAGTCGATAAGTTGTCGATAATAATATGAAGTCTAAATTGTAAATTTAATAGTGCTGTATGTAGCTTGACATCATCGGCAGCAAAAGTTCTCCCCCTTCTTATCGAAAACACTATGTACCTTAGCTACTTTGGCAATAGAACATAGTATGTTGTGTGTATTACATTTCATGTATAAAATAACAACATCCAAACCGTCTTACAATACCATTACACAAATTTTAGCGTTATATAACACCCATGTCCACAGTGAATGAGACGAAAGTTACATTGTTGAATAATTTCATATTAATTACAGTTATTTTGAATTGTCTGAATCTATGCATATTTCTTGTACTAAATAATTTAAAATAAACATACTTTAACATAATGTTACATACACAACGGTTTTCTTATAAAATACAGATGCAGCAATTACAAAAATATACATTGACACTATTATACTACACTGACACAAATACGTGACACAATGTAATAAAACCTTCATAATTTTTTTAAACATATTTACATAAATATGATATCGTTTTAACGCAGTAAACAAACCCAATTATATCGTTTTAAAGAGTTGTTTAAAATCTAAAAGACGACAACGTTAAAATACTTTTATATAAAAAATCCTATTACAAAATATATGACCATTATAAACACACCACAAATGAATATTAAATACGTCATAAAAACCAACAAACAAATAAATGCGTGTGTATGTGAACATTAACCCTTAGAGCGTTATCACACTGACAATTTTCAAGCCAATTTAAAGCGAGGCGAGAGCGCACGCCACGCTTTCGCCACGAGTTCGCAGCGACAACGCGGCGGGCTCGCCGTGAAATCGCAACAAACACACTGCAAATATTGCCGCAGATCCTCACAAATTCTTCTTCGTATTTAATTTCGATTACGTTTTCTGTGTCTTCGAAGTAACAAAACTAACAGCAAGGGTTCTGACTAGGAACTAGAGGACTTCGTTTTAAAACAAACTGTCAAAATGCGAAGCGCGAGTCCGCTGAGATGTTGCTGTATAAGCAAAACATTATCTTTGGTACACGTACTAAAGTTTAACATTATTAGACCTTACTGTAAATCAATTTGTACATTACTGTTTTTTTTAAGTTACTAATCTTATATTAATAATATTATAAATGCAAAAGTTTGGATGGACGGATGTTTGTTACTCAAACCAGAACGCCTGAACGGATCTAGATAAAATTTTGCACAGAAATAGATTATAGCCTGGGATTGCTGATGCAGTTTTTATCAAAAATGTTCCCGCGGGATGTAACATAACTGTCATTATAGATGGCGCTTCTTACCGTTAGATGTCGCTGTTCAGCTGACAAAATCTTTCGAATATAAAAAAAAAAAACTAGCTGTTGCCTGCGACTTCGTTCGCGTGGTCTTTGCAAAACCATATTTAGTCTAGACAACGCTAAAAAGTTGCGGGCAATAGTTAGTTTAAATAAATAAATGAATAAATATTAGACAACATCACATACATTGCTCTGATCCTGTGGTAAGTAGCCAAAGCACTTGGGTTACAGAAATCAGAAACAACGACGGTACCATATAATATAAGAAAACGGTTTAACATAATAAAATAAAATAAGTCCGCTGCTCTTTCGCCTCGCTTTGAATTCGCTCGCAAATTGCTAGTGTGACAAGGCCCTTACTACGGCTACACGGCACAAGAAGCATGCATAGAGGCAGACGGCGAGTGGTGTTAGGCCCGCCACTCGCCACTCGTGTTAGTTGACCAGTGACCAACCGCACTCGGTCGGGTTAGTCGGTCGATGGTGAATGAACGCACTTTCGTCCCGAATGTTATGGTGTTAAACATTATGAAATGAAGTCTCGGACAATGAGTTCCTCAATACAAAAACTAGCATTTTGAAATAAGTAGACTTTGTGTCTCTGTCACACTAGCAAACTAATCTGTCAAATAAGTCATTTAGTTCTATGTTTCTCCACGTCTATTTATATTTAATTGGATATGTCAAAAAGTTATTAATGTCATCTCAGTCGTGGCGAAAAATGGTACTAAAGTAATATGTTTAACACCACAATGCATAGTTTTATTACGCATATATTACGCAGCTAGATATAAAACAAAAACGTGTCACTTTGCGGAACTAAAACTCAACATACATCAACTTGACGTCGCAAACAAAACACAACGTGAATGATGAATGATCAACATAAAGTATGCTCTAATTGTGAAATGATAGCCTTTTGTTGATTTTGTGATGGAAAGGAATATGTATTTAAGTTTTGTAGTCTCTTTCATTCATAAGGCAAAATAGCTATTGATTTTATTTTGGTATATCAGTGACACGATACACTGAACAAGGCAAGAAAAATTAGGGCATATTTATTGGTCACTAAGCCACAACTTCGTTATTACGTAGATCCACTTTTTTATCTTCTTGCATTTTCAGTGTCTCGTGCCACAGCCTATAGTCAAAAAAACCTTTGCGGCATGACTTATTCAACTGTTCCACGAACAACGATCCACGTAAAACTGTTACGAAGTTTGGATTTAGAGAGTTGTTCGCATCTCCCTTGCTCTCTCACTCACAATAGCGCTCTCTCTCTCTCTCTTACTTCTAACGTTGTGATTGTCTGATTATGTATCATAAATATATCAACAGGATCGTTTTAGCAGATTCGTCTCTAGTGCGCTGTAATGTTCACATTCTGACGGAACTGTTTTGAAGCCCGCCGAAAAAAAGGTAAACTAAAAACACCTCTCTTTTCCGTTTAGGTTCAAAATGGATCCTCTATACTGTATCGTTCTGTAACCAGAGTTTGCGTGAATTGCAATAGAGGATATGTACGGAAATAATATATTATTTTTACTACACTTATTAATACATAAATTTTATGAAATTATAGTGTTAAATCAAAAAAGATTTAAGTCAAAAGTTACTGCAATACAGTAATTAGAAATTAAGGCATATCTTTCTCGTCCTACAACCACTATTACAATTTAAAATGTATGGCGGACGTGTACTGTGACGTCACGGTACATGTCAGATATCTTTTTCTAGCACACGACTTTAATGGGTTGTAAGAGGTATTTATCACTATTTTTCGAAAATTCTTTGTTTTATTATGTAATTATAACTAAGTACTATTTATTTTGAGACCAAATAAAAATATATGCATAGGGATATCGAGTCAGAGTGAGGCCCGGTTCAACTGTGTTTTCATACAAATGAGCGGAGTCTGCTCCTGTCCGCTTGGGTTGTCATTTTTATATGAAAACACAGTTCCTCTCGCCTCGTCCCCGCTTTGGTGGAAACCGGGCCTAACGTGATCGTCTCGGCGAGAGAACGCTATAGTCGTGAGAGTGAGAGTGAGAGAGAGCGTGCGTACAAGGTCCAGGTGATCGTGCGGGTGGTGTGGTGGTGTGGTGGTGCAGCGTACCTGCGCGGTGGGCGCGGCGGCATCGATCTCCCGCTGCAGCTGAGCGCAGCGCAGCTCGGCGGAGTCCAGCTGCGCCTGCTTGCGCACGTCCGGCACCTTGCACAGCTCGTCTGCGGGCGGAGGGGGCAGGGGGGCATGGCTTATACAGGGTGGACGAGAGAATTGGACACTCCTTAACTCGTTAACATCCAAGCGGTCTCATGAGACCGCATAACAATATATTTTTTATTGTGTCTCGTTTACGGATGCTCGATCAGTTAAAACTGCGTGATCAGATGATCATACCGTGTTACATTGCATAGGGATGCCAAATCTTTAGGAGTGGCTCAGAATCAGTAATTTAATTTAACTATGCAAAGAATAAAACTTTTTTTTTTCACGTTTAATTAGGCATTCCTATCCGCTGTAAAAATCGTACGCGTGGATAATTTAACTTATTCATGAAAAAATTGCACCGTATGTGCACTGCGTAAGGTCCTTGTAGGCTCACCGAACCTACGCCTCTGATGAATAACCGCAAGATTTTCGTAATCTCTCTGTTAGCTTAATTTTCGGATAATTACATTTTTTTTTTCTTAAAATACGATCATTAAAAATAATAACAATTTGGACGCTTCTTTACATTGTTCCCTAGACCTTATTTTTTAAATTTAGCATCCCTTTGCAATGTAACCCTGTATACTAAAACTTTTACTATGGGAGCAACATCGAAACCGTGAATCGTTTTTTCAGATGCTCCTTACATTATCATCGAGGTAGCGAGTAAGTTTGTGTAGAGCATCCACAAATATTGCTTCCATAAAAAAAGTTATTGTAAAATAAAATAAGCAGCTGATCACATGATGAATAGGAGTGTCCTATTCTTTTGTACACCCTGTATGTTTAACTCTTTTACTTCATCATCATCATTTTAAGGAACCATAGCCCTCCCCCAGTGACTTCCAGATATTTCTTTCACAACCCCCCTTAAACGGAAGTCAACCAATAAAATATGACCATTTAAACCTGAGGCTTAAAACCAAATAAAATCGGAATCAATGGGAAAGCACAGGCAAAGCTAATCAAAGATGGCGCCACTGTATTTGGTCTTATTATCGAATGTCAAAGTTCAATTTTTTTCTGTACTCTCTAGTAAGACGCAAGTTTGACACTCGCTTAACACCTTATCATAAGAGGACATAGGCCGGTTCAGCAGTGGACGTCCTATGGCTAAAATGATGATGATGATGACAACTTATCACAACGTTTACCGTAGTGATTATTTGATCAGTGGCAGCAAGGACAGAACCATTGATCGAAATATAATCACAACGGGCAAGACCAAACACAATGCGACACCTATCGGGACAAATGTGCAGTGTGGTTGCCCATTAGCATTAATTAATTAAATAATTTAGTTACTATATTATTTGATGAAAATCGAAACATACAATCAGCTTATTCAGAAATCGGTGGAGAAATGTGTTATTTTTCTTCATGTTAAGAACCGACTAGTTTCGTGGTTCGCGTTCCGAACTACAAAGCCATCGGTTGCTGGTTCAAATCCAGAATGGATGTTTGTGTGATGTGGGCCCATATTTTTTCTATTTAATAAGCTAAACCTCTGTTATATAGTGTGACTGAAAGTGAACCCGCTGTAGGAAATTCGCATATAGTGGAGGTCATTTGCTAATTATTGAACGTTACTTACCCTAACTAAATTTTGTAGTTTAGGAGATATGTCAATTTTTAAAGATTACTAGCAGACCCGGCGAATTTTGTACTGCCTAACAGTCGATTCTTTAACTATATTTTTTTCTCTCCGTAAGAACCATCCTCGTACTTCAAGGAATATTATAAAAAAAATAATTGCGAAATCGGTTCAGCTGAACCGATTTCGAGAGCAGCTGCTCTCGAGATTTGTGCTTATCAACACATTAAGTGATTGATTTTTATATTATAGATTTTCTTTTTTTTGTAAGTTCTTATCATCTGTAGGTAGTCATTGAAATTTGTGATTTAAAAAAGTTAAGGAAACAAGGCCCAATAATTAGCAAATGACCTCCTCTATATGCGAGTTTGCTACGACGGGTTTAGTTCCAGTCACCCTGTATATCGGCAATGATCTCTACAGTTCAACAACACCCTGTAGTGTGCATTACTAGCGTGTACTCACGGCGCAAGTCGCGAATGTACTTGAGCTCCTGGTCTAACATCATCCGCACCGTGCGCGCCTTCGCCGCTTCCAGCTGCCGCTGCTTCTCCGACTGGGGACAGATCGTTCACTTTTATAACAACACATCGGGATTGACTAACTAATAAATATTACTTCACACTTTTTATTTTATTTTTATATTTCGACGACCGTCTGGTGTAGTGGTTCGCGCTCCGGACTACAAAGCCAGCGGTTGCGAGTTCGAATCCTGCAAGGGGAAAATGTTTGTGTGATGAGCAGGAGCATTTGTACCTAAGTCATGGATGATTATAAAAGTATTTAAGTATGTTTATCCGTTATCTAGTCGTCAAATTACAAGCTTTGCTTAGTTTGGAGCTAGATAATTAGTGTAATTGTAAATAAAAAAATATTGTATTTATTTTTATTGATTTTAATTAATTATTCTGTCAACAAAGAAGGTAGACGGTGGCATCCACCTTCATTCGGTGACGCAAAAGATCAAGCCGTCTAACTTAAAACATATCCAAAGTAATACTGGTTTACCGTGTAATTAGGTCGTTTTTTTTTAGACTGATTTATTTCTGCAAATAAGCCTAAATTGGACTCTTTTACAGGTACCTATTATTTACCCCACCACTGCTTCAGGACAATATTGTAGGCATATATTCTTATCCTCGAAGAAACGTACTAAGGATATTGTGTCTCTTACACAGTCATTTTATAAAACAGAATCAAACAAACATCGTAATTACCAATCACATTTTTTTTCTGTACGGATGGATTGAGATAACATTTAATGAAATGAAATCATGACTTCACAGCATCAACATCCGTACATCATAAACTAAACGTATTGTACTCGTATATGTCGTGGCCAGATCGTAAAATTGATCATATTATAAAATACTACCATTTTATGAAATGATCGGTCACATCATGAATTGGTCACGACTGGTCACGACATACATAACCAAATACAAGCAAATCTTGCCACGTCCAGCGGAACCTTCACACGGACAGCTGCACACACATGCTGAGGTCACTTAGCATATGACATTCTTTCACACCACACGTCACACAGCACTAGATACATTAACTATACTTGCGTGTGCAAATGCTAATATTTTGTAATGAAAGCGAAATTTCGCTACATTCGGAAATTATACGTGTCCGTTTACATTTTTAACTATTGAACTCTCGTAATATTTTTCTTGAACCACTTTTTACTATATGACTTTATGTATGATCAAACGGTAGGCAAGTTTGTTTATTCTATACATGAATGGGTAGTAAATACGTACGCGCGTAGTACAAATCTTACTATTTATTTACATTTCTAAAGTATCAAAGGATTATAGTTCTGCTCTCGAGCAGAGAGGATCGACCTAATTAAAAGTAGGTATATATCGAGACCTACTTTAGGTAAAAAAAAAAAGTGCGACTGAAGATGACATATTAGTAAATTCCCACTAGATTTCCTTATCCATTAAGGGAAAAATTTCACATGGTGCCACTACATCTAAATATGTGTGTAATATACAATTACTTTATAAAAAGTAAAGATACTTTTACGGTTTGTGTACATAATCGCACCACGATAGTTTCTGCCAGGCGGTGAGGGAAAGTGATTTTGAAATACAGATACGAGTAATCCTACGATCCTAACCAATACTGTGAGACTTCACTACAGAGAGTATTGTCTAGGCATTATATTTTACTACTATTGTTCAAACTCCATATTGAATACTCTTTAGAGTGTGTTTGCTCTGTCATTGATGGTATTATTTCCTTCTCTATAAGGTTGTCAAACACTACAAGAAACAGAACAGATAGAAAACAAAATAATTATATTTCAAATCAAAAACCCTTGCCCTTGCCCTAACCTGAGCATTGATCCGGCTCGAAGGACCACTGTTTGAGAAAATAAGATGGATCGAGACGCTCTCCTAGAGCGTGTTTTCTCGATCGTCCTATATTCAATGAGGAGGTTAAACTTCTGTAAATAATCAAAATACATACATTGACAGGAACCGGCGCAGTGATGGGAGTTTTGTGGCGTGATGCATTCTGTTGTACTGTCAGAACTGTCGTAGGGTTAGCTGAAACACACATGGTTAAACATTAAACTATAAATTGTAATTTGATGCATCTTCTTAGGGAATAATAGGTAACTGTTTAATGTGTTGAATTGATTGGAGATCAAGTCGCTGTGGTCAGGGTCACCTACAAAGGTGCATAAGCCAGAACTTTATTATAAGCTTCTTCTATATCTTGGCAGTCGCTTTTAATCTGCTTGCAATTGTACGCGACTCGCGACAGCCACAAAACGTCACCACAAACTTATGGGCTAAGTTTTCTTACATGTCAATTAACTTTATGAACAAGGTATTGACGACTTTCGCCACACACCACAGATTTGGTACATTTGGTGACATTAGGTGAATCTCGTCGTATGCATCGCAACAATAACGTAGTGTTCCATAAGAAACCAATCGGTTAACTTGGGTGTTTAATTTATTTACAACATTTTAAATATCCATTGGGCACTCATACATTACTCGATATTATAGCGGACCGTTTCAGTCGCTAATCGCTTCCAATGGCCGTCCACTGAACAAAACACCGACACCTGTCTGCTCGCCGGGCCCACACACTTCGAATGTTTACAGATCAGAACTTAGGAAGAGTCGTGACGATTTATCATCATCATTATTATTATTTCAGATATTTGATTCTACTGCAGAATAGAAGCCTCTTCTTTGTCGTGTGTCAATCTTGTCCGGTAAAATGTCTGTCATGATGTATATCGTACCTCGTATCATGTGCACCACTTGCTGGTGCGTGTGGTGGTGCACCGGCACACTGTCCACTCGCAGGATCCGGTCCCCGGCTCGAAGACCAGCGCGCCACGCGGCCCCGTGCTCTTTGACGCTTTGCACGTACACTGGGTTGTCACCTGGAAGAATCAAGTTTGTTCAGTTAGTCGAATAGTTATTTAAAGTAGGATAGTTGAAATACCGAATCCGTTGTAGGAAGAAGAATATTATTCTTCTCTTTATTTGCAAAAAACATGGTTATTGGAAATCTTTATGATCATTATTTTCACTGCTGACATTGACTTCCCAGTGACTTCCAGATACCTACCCTATAACTATAACTACTAACTATAACCTACCTTGTTAAAATCTATCTATCTCGTAATTTATTAATTAGTTACGAGTAAAAGTTCGTAATTAATGTAAGTAATGTTTTGTTCCATTTTCAGTCGCATTAGAAACTATAATTAGTTTTTTTTTTTTACCGAGACTACCGCTTACTTTGATAGTAATGTAACTGGAACCGGATCGTAACTGGATTGCGACTACTGTTAGGGCTCTTTCAATTAAAAAGTTTTTAGCAGGACGTCTAACTGTTGGTAGTCAAGTATTTTTTTTCAGTTGTTATAAAAAAGATTGTGTGCGATCCTACGACTGTCATCCTGATAACGTCTTAATTGAAAAAGCCCTTAAATTACAGAAATTGCAATATCATAATCATAATAATGACGGTGATTACCATCAGATGTTCACTTTTACCCCACTACAGCTATTCATGAAGACGCCTTCTCTTTTGGGACACATCCCTATTGTTTACATAATTATTATCACGTAAGCCTCAGAGCGCAACAGAGCACGATCTCTTGATTTTTTCATCCAGCTACTGCCAGCCATCTTCCTAAGGTCGTCAGTCAATAGAGCTGGGGGGCGTCCTACGCTACGTTTGCGAAGGCACGGTCTCCACTCGAGAACCCGTTTACTCCACCTTTCATCGGTTCTGCGACAGATGTGGCCGGCCCACTACCACTTTATCTTGCTACATTTAAGGACTATGTCCATTACTTTGGTCTTCTTCCGGATGACCTTGTTTCGGATATTGTTTTTATACTGATGACGAATCTAACTGCTGAAGCACCAACCTGTTGAGTCAACTGAGATCCGCACTCTCGCAGTCGACCACGAAAGTGGTTTGCAAGGCTTCTATTTTTAGTAATCACCATCATTGTGATTAATAATAAATAAAATATAATTATTAAGCAAAAGGAACGTATATCTAATTCATTCCATTCATTTTTTTCTAGCTTTTGCCCCTTCTTGTCTCTTTTTTTTTCCTAACCCAATGTTTCTTCGTCATTTCGCTAATTACTATTGTAATTTACCATTGAAGAAATGAGTAACTGGTCATCATGACGAATCTTGAATAAGTAGCTGATAAGTGATATGACCCGTGACCCTAAACAAGAAATTAATAATGCTAATTTACCTGACACCTTCATCCCGTATCCATGTTCGTCTCGCACGATGGTGACGGTGAGCAGATCGTCGCCACCAGGCGACCCTGCACCGCCCAGCATCACCTGGAACGAGACATTCCATGTTAATTGCTAGATCACACAGAAACAAATTGGCTGCTTTGCAGAAGATGAGTGGAAAGCGAGCGTTACGCGTCACGTCAGGGAATTACCACTTATCTGATGGTGGAAACCAAGTTGTAGAAGCAATAATTTGGAGTTGGCGACTTTTAAGCACAGCTACCCAAGAGTACGACTCTGTTAATCGGTATGACGTCATAATACAATATTATAGGCAAGACAAAGCCTTCTTTCAAGACAAACGATTGGGTTTTACCTACTGTCTCTACTCTCCTTCAATAAAGACAGACATAAACAAACATATAAACAATTATAAAAAGATTAACATTTCAACTGCGCGCATCTGGTAGCCATTTTCTATTGCATGAGCAGTCTGCTCACCTGTTTCCGATTAGTTCCCTAGGCGTACTGTCTGCCGCATGTTTACATAGACGATTGTCTAAATACGATAGTAATATAACAATTCATATATTTTCAGGACACGAGTCACTTGACAATATGCGAGACACGACGACGCGTCGTATTCCCTGCTGGGTAGCATGATAGCATCGCTAACTTTTATTTCGAAGTATAAATAAACAATATATAATATGCGCTAGACAACACACTAACATGCAACTGTCACGTTCACGAAGTAAGGAATTAACATCCTTGTGTTACAATTATCATATCTGCTAGGCGGCCAGCACACCCAGACAAGAGTCAGTTCAGCCCCCTAGCATGACCACCAAAAGGCGCTATGATATAGCTATTCATAGACACCCACTGTCAGTTTTTTTTTTTAATATGATAGATATTGCCACCATGTTAAATTTTTATTTTGTGATGTCATCGGCACGGCGATTCAACATGGCGGATATATCTATCATGTTTTTACATTTGGTGTCGATATACCGCTATATCATATCGTGTTTTGGTGGTCATGCTAGGGAGGCTGATAAGATCATTTTCTGAATTCTGAACCGGGAACTTTTGCGTTAAAAACGAATTGCCGGGCCACTATACGAATGAGGTAATCATTATGAGAGGGTAAAAAAAAATTGACGTGAAATCAGAACCTACCAACAGTGAACGTTTTGTCGGCATTGTGATAACTTTCTCAAACGGACTTTCGAGAGCAACACAAATTAAGACAGTAAGGCAAAGTATATGGTAAAGCGGACCATACAAAAGGTGTAATAAGTTTTCTTTGTTTCCAAGCGAAGACTGGGACTACACTGATACAACGCATCCTCAAAAGCTCCATTAGCAGACGTCATTCCAACACATTTGATTCGCACACGCGGCTACCACGTTTGATGTGATGTCATGGAGAGTAAAACTATTATTGGTCATCTTAATATTAAATGCCGACGGATTCCAGTCTGCGCTGCGACGTCAATGCTACAACGAAGGACACGGGAACATTATTTTTATTTTAACGATCACTTAAAGTGATGTATCTTTTAGAATACGCGAGCGTTTTCATGATTTTGTTTCATGGATCTAATCTCTTTTCCTGAATGTTTGGTTACAATGAATTGTCAACCAGATTGTCTCATTTCAGTGGCGCGGTTCTTCGCTTTGTGCCCAATAAGGGTTCGATTTCCGGTCGGACGAATTCAGAAAATAAATTTTCTCAATCGTCTGTGTGTGTACTGCGCGACGCTTGCAGAAAAAAGAAAGATTGTCTCGTTAACAGTAATTGTTTCCACAGTCACACCAATTATCTAGCCCCAAACTAAGCAAATCTTGTACTGTGGCGACTAGATAAAGGATAGACATACTTGAATACATTTTAAACATCCATAACTACATCTAAATGCTACACCAGACGGTCGTGTTAACTTCATACTTCAGGACTATGGCAATGGTGTGTTGTCTGGTGCTAAATAAGAGACAACATTATACTCAAGACAATATTTTGTACAATTATAGAGTATCAGTGTCAAGTTACTAAAAGACGAAACGCTCTACCGTAAAATAGAAGTCAAGCAACACCTCCTATAGATTAGAATTATATTGAAAGTGCCTTATATTATAAACGGTTGGTGCTGTCACTGCCGAGATATGCCTTGATTGATTCGGAAATAAAAGCGATCGACCGACGGCAGACATTTATTTTTGCTACGGAAATTAATCGCGCTTTCGTCCAAATAAAATAGATTGTGGGAAGCTTACCAGCATTAAAACCGCACGAAATTGTATACAAACTATTAATTCAATTTATTTGATAGAATTAGTAAACATATTTTAATGAAACTTTACTTTATCCTCGAGATGAATAACGTCAGATTTTTTAAACATTTAGTAAGTACCTACTTAATATTTAGATAGATACTCTTTATTGCACACCAAACAAAGATGTTACAATTAACGTTTTTAGAAAAATATATGAACTTTACGTCTACATCTAAGCATAACTAGGATAAGTCTGGGTGTTGTGGTATAGTCGTTGTTTTAAACTTCTATAACACAAGTGCTTTAGCTCTTAGGATCAGCGCGGTGTATGTAAGTTGTCCAATATTGTCCAATTAGAGCGATTTTAAATTTCCTTGGTGGTAACAAAACTACAGCAGTTTTTTTGAAATTTTAGACTAATAGCCATTCCGAAAGAAATTATACACGCATTTTAGACTATGTATCTTCCTAATGCGTACGTAGTAAGTTTTAAAAGAATATGCTTACCTATAAATTTCAAAGTTTTTGACTTTAAAGTTTCAATGTTCAAAATTTCTATAAAAATTGCGTGCCGCGTAAACGCTCATAACTCTAAAATTCCCAATATAAGATAAGGTAACGGCACGGCAACAAACAATACACAAACCAGTGAGGCGTTATGAATGCACATCAAACTAGGATAGAATTCAATTTCAAAAGTTCCTGCTACGTCCGATAATAATAATCCATTCAGTTTGTTTGTATGTGCCATAAGAATAGTTCGTATGAACTCTTATGCTATAAATGGGGCGTTTGTTTATTTATTTTCGCAACGAAGCGCGATGTTATGCACCGAGAAGACCTAACACAATAATACTCATTTAATTAGGTAATACTTATACATTTAATGGGCTTCTTCCGAGCACTTATGCTCGTCCTAAGAATATAATTATGTTCTCTACCACCGTTTCAGAGACTGCGTATTGGCTAGTGACAAGAAGAAACCGCGTGTTCAAATTAAAATTCAAATGTATTTATTTGAATTAAACATGGTATATAAAGTTCTTAAATACATTTTCAGAGTCACATGTTAGGCTACTTGAACGAGCATGCAAATGTCATTGAGAGAAAATATTATAAAAATCACAATAGGTTATTTTTAAATATACAAAATTAAATCCAATTGAATGTCACGGCCAGAGTAATAAAAATGACAAAAATAATTACAATGATGTCTAATTTAATAAATAATGCAAATAATAATTGAAACAAAAAGTCCTAATGTTTTGCTAATGACAACTAGCATGCAAATTCAAAATTTATAATTTTCTAGAAGTTGTCTTACATCAAAAAATTGTTTTGTAGCAGCCACTGGTAAAGTTTATTTTTAAACAAATTAAAATGTAGTTCTCTAATTTCTTTGGAAACCTTATTATAAATTTTTACACACATTTTACAGTTGCAAGAAATTAAGTCACCTTGTCAGCACTTTTACAGGTATAAGATATTGTGTAGTACGAGCTAGACAGATTATTCCTTGCACTCTTGTCGTTTAAATAATCGTCTATAATATTATAATATTTGTGTATTTTGAACTACCTGTTCAGTTCAACATATGTATATGTGGTATCTTCTTGTGATATAAATCAAAATATTGGGAGCAGTTTTTACAACTAGCTAAATTCAAATTCAATATCAATTATTTGCTTGAAAGAGCGAACATCCAAGAGATGGAAAAAAACCGGCCAAGTTCAAAACTCTAACCAATATTAGCACTTTAAAGCTTAATATTATGCAAAAGAATTCCTGAATCTAAAAATGATTTTCACACACCTATACAAATTTTAACGACCTATCCAACGCCACCCACACCATGGAATAGACGAGAAAATAAAAATCACCACTATTCATCAGCAAGAAGCTGTCATAAAAAATATTACTGAAAATACTTAGGGACTTAAGCCTTTGACTGACACGAAACTAGAAACCATAGAAAAAGAAAAGAAATAGAAAACAAAGGAAATAGATATTAAGAAATATTAGCTATTTTAATTAAGTACTTAATTGTGATAATATGAACCAAATAAATATTTTTTTATATTTTTTATTACAAGATCCACAGCTCTAATTACAATTTAGATGAACGTTATTGGCTGTAAGTTTAGTTCATAAAACTAAACTTACAGCCAATAACGGATCTACTTTTTAAATTTTGAAACTTTTATGATCGTCCGACAATCGCATTCCGAGTTAAATATATAATATAAAGATTATTTTTTTAAATATAAAGAAAATTTATTTTCTTTCTTTCTTTCTTTCATTCTATAACTATATTGATATGATGGTTGTTTGAATACGATAAATGGAACTTCTTTCCATAGAGCAAGGTCTATACGAGGCTGTAGTGTGGACAAGGAATTCCGGTGCCGCAATGCGAATGCGCTATTGATTGGTTGCGCCATTCGAGACCAGAGGCGGGGGGCCCATTCCTGGTTCCCTCCACGACTGGCCGGCCGGTGTAAAAACTAACTCAACAGCGTACACATTTACGTTACTTAACTGATCAAGCATACGTAAACGAGACACAATAGAAATTCTATTGTTATGCGGTCTCATGAGACCGCTTGGATGTTAACGGGCAAACAAAACTATTGTATAACAGATCATTAGTACAGGGATGTTGACAGAGGTTACTTATCATTTCAATACACCATTCATACAAATAATATCGAGTCATTATCAATTATTTGTTAAGCAATAGAAAAACCAAATGAATTGTCGATAGGGTTTGGCAAAAGTGACATCATAGCTTGCTATTGCCATAAACACGTTAAACGCCATAGGGCTCACCGATGACCTGACCACCAAACAACAGATTTTCTATAATTAAAATAAACTGCCTACTAATTTTAAAGACATGCCTCTGAACATACTCATAGTCATGAGACAGGCCTAGCCTAGTGTGGGAATCACTGGTAATCTGTATTTACCTATTAATTTGGCAAATAAATATTTATATTTCTATATTTTGAAGTACAAATTAATGGATGGCTTCTCGACAAATGTTATTTTATTATTGATAATTATAAATAAAATTATTAATGAATTTATTATTACAATTTGACATTATGTATTATTTTGAATGTTATTTTATTTAATTAATGGATATGTCGTAGCCAGATCGTAAAATTGATCATTTCATGATGTGACCGATCATTTCATAAAATGGTGATATTTCATGATATAGAACAGAACACGCTGCCTACATCATGATGTGGTCTGACCAGATCAATGAATACTCAGTGTTTGACGATACGAGTATAAACAGCTAAACGCACGAATATTTCATGAAATGGTCAATCACTAAGATCATATCGTAAAATCGTTACATTACCCACCGGCAGAGGCGCTAATGTTGCTTTGTTTTTGTGATGAGTAATGGCGGCGGACAAATATTTTATTCAAAAATTGAATAATAATGTGTAAATTGAAGGTGAAAGTGAGGTGAAATATCGTTACGACACCAAGCTAGGCGATTTTTATAAAAGTCACTCAAAAAACGAGCGCAAAGTCAAAAAAATCAAGAAGATCAGAACGTAATTTGAGAGGTTAGTTAGGTTATTTAGCTATCCAAGTGTTTTTTAAGTACTACTTATCCAGTAGTTTTGTTAGAAAATAATAACTATTTAAAATGTTTAATTTATCTATCGACCAAGATTACAAACATTAAACAAATTCACGTAACTTGTAAACATATTTTAATTTAATGATATGGCCAAACGTGGATTGACATTTCATCGAATGTTGACGTTTAAACGATATGGTCAATTTTAGTTGGCTATATCATGAAATACCACCATTTTATGAAATGATCGGTCACATCATGAATTGGTCAATTTTACGATCTGGCTACGACAGATATAAATGAAGGAACATCGTCATCTATAACTCTTTTGAACAAACTATATATTTTTAAGTATGCTGCTTTTTAATTCTTACGCGCTGAATATTTTGACAGACTAGAAATCGATGACCTTTATTGATAATAAAATAATATAAAATTTAAAATAAGGTTGTCTAGAAGGGGTCGCTTCTAGCAGTCGATTGCATCTATAAGTTAGCTAAATTGTGCAATTCTAAACGGTATTTTTTTGTACTTCGTTATTTTGTTTATTGTGTACAATATAGAGTATCTATCGGAAACTGTTAATAACAATTATTAACTTAGTTGCACCTCGTTAAAATAACTACTTTTTAAACTGTTTAAATCACATCTGTGATATAACACGCGTCAATAAAAACAACCTCAGATGGCAACACATGCGACCAAAAGCTATTTAACAGACAACAAGTTAACGTCCCGAAAACGGACAATGCCGGTAGCCGGTGGCTCGGTGCCCGCAGACCGGCCGACGCCTCCCGGTAAATAAATAAAGATTTTATCTCCCTCAGACGGCCATTCAACTAAGTTACACGTCGGGTTAAATTAACAGGGTGTTTAGAAGCGGGAAAATAAAACCAGACGAATGTAGAGTTTAGAACACAGAAAGATTTGTGTTGATAAAAATGGTGTGATTATGGCTGATGACACCTACAAAATTGTGTAATGATGATACCCTATTTACTGCAAATAATTTAATTTTAATTTGATCAATGTATTTGTTCGTATTTTATTACTCAGAGATTTAATAAATTCAAGTGTGTGGTCTCCCGCTAGCGAAAGGTGAATTGTTGTTTTTGAAATTTTGCAAAATTCACGACCGTAGTACCTATTAACAAACTTTAATGGAAAACCTATCACAGCTAAATAGACTTTACAAGTTAACTATTTATAGTTGACCAACTTATGGGAAAAGTAAAAAGGAAAATTTTATGGAAGAAAAAGAGACGGGCCACTACCGAACCCTACACTGCATATGGCCCGACACGCACTTAGCCGGTTTTTAGTTCGAATCAGATGACATTTACATTCTAAACAAACTGGACAATAGGTACATCGAATGGATGGTAAATAATAGATGGATTGTATATAATTATATTTTCATAGCTCCATTCTTCAGATATAGTATTACCATGTAGTTTCCCTAACGTACTAGGTAGTGTCGCACTTTTAGATTTACATCGATTATTCATACTCGATTTTTGATTTAAGAACGTCACTATTAAAGAAAAAATCAGAAAGCTGGAGGAAAAACAAAAAGTAAATAAACGTCGTCGAAGAAATACCATCATTTCCGATTCAGAATCTGATATCGAAAACCAGGGTAAGTTTAATTTTTTCAATATGTAATTGTGTTAACGGATTATTGTTATTACGAAGTAAAGGTGTACAGTTAGGCGTCTGTAAGTCTGCCTGGAGGATAACTGCGAGTTAAACACGATGGTTAGACATGACGCTAAAATACAAGCCTGGAGGTTGACTGCGAGTCATTCACGAAGGCAAAATAGTAAATTAGATACATGCGTAAGCATTTATGCAATAAGATTTTAACAAATCACAATTATTTAAACATATTTTGCTAAAATAATTTTACCTACCTACCTAAAAAAAAAATATATATATATATAGGTATATTAAAAACGTATTTTATCTTACAGATATCCAAATATCCGAAAATTATCAAGTTGAGGTTACTAACCAAGACTACCATAATATACCCGACGAATCATTACCTTCGATACCAGGCGACATACCATTATCGAGTGCACCAATATTATGCGAACCACCGCTATCACTGATATGCGCGGAGGAAAATCCTAAAATTGATGACGAGTCATCTGAAACCCCACATCCTTCACTTGAGCAAATTACTACGGTTCCAGAAACCTCTAATGAAGTGCTTATCGAGCTAGATCCAGAAATTCGTCTTGCATTGGGGGATCCCATTGAAGACAGTCCTAAATACGGAGCCAATATACACAATGATTTGGCACAGCGTTGGCTGCCAATACTATAGAAAGGTTTAACGAAGAATGTGAGAGAAAACCTGTTAAAGGAACATCATGTACCAGATAACTGCAGATTACTAAAATCGCCAAGCTTAAACCCCGAGATAGCTGCTGCTGTTGCAGAAGTAGTTCGAGCTAGAGATAAAAAGATGGAAATTAAACAAAATCAATTAGGATTAGGAATTACTGCTATTTCAAGGGCTATGGAAATAATTCTTAACGACGGAAACAAAATTGAAATCATAAAACTTCTTTCTTCTTCTTTCTTTCGTTGTAGAATTTTGACCGATCTACATTATACAGAAACACAAATTCGCACTAAATGTATTACTCCGTGTCTAGACAAATCTATACTAAACATAATCCAAGAAGAGGAAAGAGATGAATTTTTATTCGGCTGTAAATTATCCGAAAAAATTAAGGCAGCCAAAGCCATAGAAAAACAAGGTTGGCAAATAAAAAGAAATATACCACAAAAAGTTAATCAAAATCAACCTCAATCAAAAGTTAGGCACACGGGAAACTGGACACCCCCTCCTCGATATCCCTCGTCGACGAACAGGGGGGGGCGTGGAGCATACATGGCGAGCAGAGTACACCTGAATCGGCAATTTCGCCCTCAAGCACCGCCGCCGCCGCCACCAGCGCCAGCGCAGTCACAGACGAGGACAGCCACAGCCTCCAGACAACGTGCCCAAACCCGTCAATAGTTCAGGTACACGCAGGTCGATTAACATTTTATTATAATTGTTGGCTTAATATTACAAAAAATAATACTGCGTTAGATTATATTTTAAATGGCTATCGTCTACCATTAACAGATATTATTTCACGACCGCATTTACCAATAAAAACCTTATCGGTTACAGAAAAACAAAAAATAAAACTTGCAATTAATAATCTACTTGACTTAGAGGCTATTTCAGAATGTGAAAACAGCACAGAACAATTTCTATCACCAATTTTTTTGATACCTAAACCTAATGGGACTGACCGTTTTATTTTAAATTTAAAATATTTTAATAAATATATAACTAATGAACATTTTAAAATGGAGGATTAAAGAAGTGTGTGTACGTTGTTGTCAAAAAATTGTTACATGGCCAGTATTGATCTTAAAGAGTCTTACTTATTAGTTCCTATACACCCAGAACATAAAAAGTATTTAAGGTTTCAAATTGAAGACGACAGCCAAAAGCTAATTACGTATGAGTTTAACGCAGTCCCCTACGGTTTTTCATCAGCACCTAGAACATTTACAAAAATAATGAAGGAAGTAATTGGGTTTTTAAAAAAACGCGGTTTTAGTTCAGTTACATATTTAGACGATACCTTGTGTATCGAAAACTCTTGCGAAAAATGTCTTTTGAACGTAAATGAAACTGTCAGAATTCTCCAATGTCTTGGTTTCATAATAAATTATGAAAAAAGCTCATTAGAGCCAAAGCAATCATGCAAATTTTTAGGTTATATGTTTGACTAAAAAAATATGACTATGTTTTTACCAGAAAACAAACAAACTCACATATTACAACTAATACAAAAATTTCAAATATTACAAAGATTCGAGAATTCTCTCAGTTTATAGGAGTTTTGACAGCCGCATGCCCAGCTATAAACAGTTGGTTATACACAAAAAATTTTGAAAGGGAAAAGTATCTCGCCCTTAAAAAGTATAATAATAATTACGATGCAATTATGAAACTATCGAGTAACATTTTGCCTGATTTAAACTGGTGGCAAAGTAATATTTTAGTTTCTAAAAATTTTATTACACCACCAACATTTATCTTGAAAATTTTCACAGACGCGTCACGATCGGGTTGGGGTGCTGTTTGCAACAATATGCGCGCAAATGGTCATTGGAAAGAAAGTGAATTAAGATATCACATTAATTATCTTGAGTTGCAGGCAGCATTTTTTGGCCTTAAATGTTTTGCCCAAAATGTAACCAATTGCGCTATATTGATGCGAATAGACAACACTACGGCCATTAGTTATATTAATAGAATGGGCGGTATACAATTCCCACATTTAAACGAATTGACAAGATGCATTTGGCAATGGTGCGAAGAGCGAAACTTGTGGGTATTTGCATCTTATATAAATTCCAAGGAAAATAAAGAAGCTGACACGGAATCGCGATGAGTTAATCCTGACACCGAAATAAAATTATGCCCAAATTCTTTTCAAGAAATTATCAATAAATTTGGCGAACCTGACATAGATTTGTTTGCCTCTCGCACCAATTCCAAATGTAGGGTATACATATCCTGGAAACTAGATCCGGACGCGCTTACTGTAGATGCTTTCACAATCTCATGGACAAAATATTTTTTTTACTGTTTTCCTCCTTTTGCAATCATTCAAAAATGTTTACAAAAAATTATCAGTGAACAATCTACTGGAGTGATTGTGTTTCCTTATTGGCCCACACAAGTGTGGTTCCCTCTGTTAAGTAATATTATAATATCAGAAATATTTTTTCTAAAAAATGCAATACGGTCTGATTATAGGATACATCTACCCGCGCAGACTACCCTGGCAGCAGCCATTGTCTCCGGGAAGCCTTTACAAAACAGGGTATTCCATCAGAAGCAATAAATCTAATGATTTCTTCGTTGGCGATGAACACTGTTAAACAATATAACACCACGTTCAAATTGTGGTGGAATTATTGTGTAAACAACCACATTAATTACTTAGAAGCACCAAAAGCAGCGGTAATTTTATTTCTTACAAAACAGTATCACCGTGGTGCATCTTATGGTACGCTAAATAGCCATCGCTCAGCTATATCACTGCTTCTAGGTAATAATATAGGTTCAGACGAACAAGTGTCACGGTTATTGAAAGGGATTTTTAAATGTAGACCTAGTATACCTAAATACAATACCATATGGAATCCACAGGTAGTATTAGACTTCATGGATACATTGTTTCCGCATACAAATTTAACATTATATCAAATATCAAAAAAGTTGGCTACACTGTTGGCTCTTTGTACAGCTCATCGTGTACAAACATTGTCTTTAATTGAAACAAATAGTATTGTTATTCATAATGATCAAATTATTATAACTATTGCAAATTTAATCAAAACCTCAGCAGTTAATCGAGAGCAACCAACCTTAATCATACCCTATTTCAGTGATAAACCTAGCATTTGTCCTGCGAAATGTTTAGAAGATTACTTAGAAATTACGGCTAATATTCGAAATGAGTCTTCCCGCTTATTTTTAACCTATAAACGTCCACATAAACCGGTGACGTCACAGACCATCAGTCGATGGATAAAGAACATGTTAGCGGAGAGCGGCGTTGATGTGACGAAGTTTAGCGCTCACAGCACACGTCACGCCGCCACCTCAGCCGCTCGTGCCGCCGGTGTATCACTAGACGCGATCCGAAAAACAGCTGGGTGGACTGCCACATCACAGACGTTCGCGAAATTTTACAACCGTCCAATTATTTCGCAATTAGGTCTGTCTTTGAACCTAAGGATTAAGATTATATATTAAGATATTAAGTTGTACTTAATTATAAAAAATATTAGAATTACGTAATCATTTAAATAATACGATTGTTATTGTACCTCTATGGGAAATTATTGAAATAAAAATCATTTCAGTTTCAACAAACTTTATTTTATTAATACCTACAGTACAGTACAGTTTATACCAAAACTTTATAGATATCCAATCAAATAGTTCTCTGAACATCTACATGGTAATACTATATCTGAAGAATGGAGCTATGAAAATATAATATATGATCAAACGAACTTCGAAAGTGAAGTTCGATCATTATTATATGAATAGCTCCATTCGAAGATATAATTACCCACCCACCTCAACCCAGGTACTAATTATTATAAAGTTTTGGTATCTCTAAAGAAATGAGGAAACCGCTGGTGCGTTAGGGAAGGGTAGGTGAATAGTGACGTTCTTAAATCAAAAATCGAGTATGAATAATCGATGTAAATCTAAAAGTGCGACACTACCTAGTACGTTAGGGAAACTACATGGTAATACTATATCTTCGAATGGAGCTATTCATATAATAATGATCGAACTTCACTTTCGAAGTTCGTTTGATCATATATAATACGCTTCATTGCCCAAAAAACGTGAGAAAGGGTTCTTGCTACAAAAGTAAAAAAAACTAAAATGGTTGATTATATTTTATTTTAAAATTAAGTTAGTCCAATAAATGGTGGACAACATTAACCAGAATATAATTCAATAGAATAAGGTACACACCCGGCAAAGAAAAAGTATTGCAAAACAGCATTCTTCAAAGCACAAAAACTAAACTGGATCTATCAGGTGCAGTGCAGTGCAGCATACATTACTATACTACAATATTATTAAAATGTTGTTTTATCTAAAACCGGTGCACCACATTACATACGTATCAAACAAGTCTGAACCTAGACTGGTCGGCTAGACACATGTTTCTAGGAACACAGTACAGACGCAGCTGAGTAAAAACACGTCATAATGATCGAGCAAGGCCGTCCACGCAGTTGTGCCCTTGGCATTACTATTGTCCATAACCATTGTAGTTAGTGTTACACGAGGATTTTGTACAAGTTAAATGTTAATAATCTTAGATTGGGAAACGACCGCGTGATAGACCAAAAAACGAAAGCGGGTCGTGCTGAATTAATTGAAAATGTTTTGAAAAATTGAATAAAGATAATTACAACAAAACGATAACGGTATTCAGTTTCACGATCTTTTAGGAAAGGAATGACGAGAGAGAAGGAGACGAGTTTGCCCGACATTTTCAGCGACACGTGTCACGGGAATAATTGTTCCCTGTTGAATACGAGATTTGACAATAAAGTGCCGCTATGTTTAAAACATGTAATTTATTTAACAAACCCCTCCTTCACTTGCAATGGACACATTCATTATTACTCAATTGAAACGCTTGGGCAGTGTTAACTAAAAAAAACTGTCTAGTTTCTTAGTTCCCAATTATTTGTTTTTTTATAATGTTTCTGAATTTACTACCAACGAATGTGCATTGTGAGATCGTTGAAATTGCTGCCGCATGATTACATAAATTAAGGTCTAGTCATACACACTAGCCTAGTATATTATATAGTGCCTAGCTAGATAGATAGTGTATAGTACACACAAATAAATAATTTAGAAGTAAATAACCTATTCAAAAAAATATATCAGTGCAAAATGTAAAGATAAAAAAACGGTTCCAAAAAGAAAACAACACTTTCAAGACAATTCTGTATTGGGATCGCACAACTACAGTAACCATCAATTATGACAAAACGTGCATGCTCCATTTCGTACACAAAACCAAATTTCTTTGTCCGACGAAAGTAGGGCCGGCGTTATACCATTATGAACTGATAATCTCTACTTTCATCTGTTTGTTAAGTCGTTAATACCTTAAAATAAGTAGATACAGAAGGCTCACTCCTTGCTGGGATGTTAATAGTGTATTATTACTTTCTTCTAAACTAGGTAGAAGGTACATTTGAGAATCATCATCATCATCATCATCATCATTAGCCATAGGACGTCCACTGCTGAACAAAGACTTATCACCGGGGGGGATCAACCCGCCTGCCAAGCGTGGCGAGTAGTGTAATCCCCTCCGATGATAAGTCATTGGGGGAGGCCTTTGTTCAGCAGTGGACATTTGAGAATAATGGAACGTTATTATCAAGACATTCATGCTAATTCGATAACACCTATTCTGTATTGGTATCATTCGATCGATCGATTCTGTGATAACAATTTCATTCTGGATAAGTCCGACTAGGTAATAGCTGATGGTGGTTCAGAATTCGGGCAACAGCTAGTTAATACTGTTTTGAATTGCTAGACGTTAGAGAACTCAATCTGTAGTGATGGGCATGGGTATGTTTGAGGCAGTTGACTGCACTTACATGTCGCAACAAGCTTGTATACACACAGCATGCAGCTTTTTATAATGTTACAACGCTTTACGCTTAAATGAGAGAGTGAAATAAAAAAAAACAAAATAAAGCCATTTTATATTAGAATATTGACTTGGTGACGACTAGAGAGACCAATAATTAATTAACTGGTACACTAAATAATTTAAAATACAAAATAAATTAAATTCAAATTATTAAAATAATTACATTTGTTATTTGTATTTCAACGCCCAAAGTGGCAGAACATGTAGAATATATCTAGCTTTACGACATTATTGCAACCATATTCTATAAAATAAATGATTTGATTTGATTTGAGTGGACCTGCTGTTTACCTGTACAGTGTTAATACTAGTAATAATGTAGTATCGCATTGCCCTATTTGAATTATATTAGGTACCGTATCTGTAGCAGCGATGTCTTTACCATCGGCAGGAATTTTATTATCAGTACTGTGGAGTTTATTAACTTCATAGATAATGCTTTGAAATGGTCACATAATGCTAACTCAAATTGGAGTCGTTTTACATTTTTATGAACATTTTTTTATCAGTGCCATCTCCTCTGCCGATTTCAACACAATTAGGTACTTTCGCAAACAGTAGTCGTTACATAAAATTCGTCGTTATAGGAAACATAACCGTTTTTAACTTCAATTTTACTTTTGCACTTTATCACTAACTCTTTAGCAGTTATTGTTTCAAGCTTCATTTGTTTTATTTTCTAAGAGATTAAGTTAAAAACGATATTGCACGAGTACTGTTTGTTGTTCAAGTACAGTAGACAATATGTCTACTACAAATTATAAAATTTTCTCAATTAATTTAAACTCTATTCATTCGACTTAACGTTGAATATTTTTGTAGTAACTTATGTCGATAAGTTGTTTACTGTACAGATGCTGGACTAAGTTCCGCAAAATCAATTCTAGTGTTACGACACTAGAATTTAATCTGCGTACGCGCAACGCCAGACGGAAAGATTAAAAGCTGGCCGTTTTCTTTCGTCGTGCTGTGCATTTCAAATTGTTATATTCATGAAACCACTAAACTACTTTGGATGCAACAGAGTAAACAGAGACCTTTCTATCAAACAATACATGGCAGACATTACCAAAGTTAAGCAATCCACGTCGCGGTTGTGGTGAGTGGATAGGTGACCGTTCCAACGTAATTTAGTAACATTTATCACAAGCATCTCTGTGCTTCGGAAGGCACGTTTAAAGTTGGTCCCGACTCCTGTCTAATATCGCTTGGTACTAGTCGTGAAGCCTAGTCAGAGGCCTTAATGCGGCTTTATTTGCCATACTACAACACTTGCTTCACGCACTGCACTAGGCCCATGGCGTGGTGGAGTGTGGCCCATAACACCTCATAGTTGAGGTGAGGCCTGTGCCCTGCAGTGGGACGTAAAGGTCATACTTTACCTTCATATCGCGGACAAACGTTGGCCAACATCAATGTGTTGGCATGGCGACACCAAGTCCGGTATCTTCGCCTCTCGGCTACGGAGGTCGTTCTCGTCCAAATGCTGATGATGATGTTGATTAATGGAACTTACAAATTATCTTTAAGGCCAAAAGCGAGCATATTCCCACTTAAACGACGACGACCAGCGGACCAACTACAGCATCATTAGTCATTAATATGAAGGAGCAAAAACCATAATAGGTTATTGATCTTTTTCGGAAACAATATTTTAGTTACACAAATAAATTTCGCTAAGCAACAAACCGGCCGCTTCCAACCGGTTAATCTGGAAGTCACTGGGGGAGGCCTATGTTCAGCAGTGGACATCCTTTGGCTGAAATGATAATGATGATGATGATGAAGCAACAAACTAATTGTCATGAGATGATCCAAACACCAGGTAGAGAATTTCGACCCCAGCCAGTTACGTAATCATTTTCTAAATGAGTCAATTTTTTATTAACCAGGAATCAAATCCAAGCGCCACTACGTCATCAGGTCGGTTAGTAGTGAATAATTTTAAAGTCATAAAATGTTATAGAAAAAACCTACTGATTCTAATGTATGAAACGTGGATGAGTCATAGTGGAAGATTAGTAAAGATACGTTTTCTGATATTTAACATTAATTCCTAAACAGGTAATTCAACAACGAACGTGTGTAAATATACCTCCCGGTCGGTAGTCGATTATTTTCGTGATCCGAAATGTAGTTCAGACGAGTCCACTTTATTTTGTGGTCAAGTTCATATTGCTGGCCTTTTAGAATGGGTTATCTCAAATAAGTGTGAAGCTAACTGTTATACAATTTCACATTATTTTTATGTTTAGTTGTAATGTCATTACCAGAAAATTTGTCTTTAGCTGAACTAGCTTCTGCCTGCGACTTTATGTGCGTAGACTTCAGAATTAAGACAAAGAGGAAAACACAAAAACGGTAAAAAAATATCTTAGTGTCAACTATCAAGCTAGATTTGTATCAACTGTGTGCCAAAATTCAACTAATTCCGTTCAGCCGTTGAAGCGTGATGATGAGTAACAAACAGACAAACTTTAAACTTTCACATTTATATTAATAGTAAAGCCACGAGTAGGGTTGCCAGATGGCCATGACCAGGAAATCCGGGAGTGTCCCAGAATCTGGTGTCTTGTCCCGTGTCGATTCCGAACACCAATTAGGTGTTATTTTTTTACAAAGTTACAAGTATTATGTTAGTGTTACTACGACTCGCACAGAACACAAAGTCCGTCCGTCCAACAAAAGACCGCTCGGATGAAATGACATTTCTAAGCTATAAGGGCACTTAATACAACAGACTTGTTCTTCATCTTCATCCTTTTACGTTATCATTATAATAAAACATATTTGTTTATTATCCCAGCAGCAACTTGTAGGCTACAATTCTTGCCACCGTTAGACAATCATCGAGAGATAGCGACCACATTTCGCAACGATGACATCACGCCACCTGAGTCGGTCAAATACGAGCGAAGCCGTTATATCATTTTAATTATACAATTATATTTATTTACGGTGCTTTGATTTTATTTACTTTCCGGAAATTTCTGTGTTAACAGTTTATTTTGTCTGCTAATGGCCGACAGTAAATATAACACCCCTAACGCTAAAACCTGTTAATCGCAATAGAAAGATGAAAACATTTAACGACCCGAATGGTGTGGCGATAATTCGCCTCGATTCCCGGATCATGGTCAATTCAGGAAAGATTTTTCTAAATTGATTAATTGACTCTGTCTGTCTACTGGGAAACGTCCCTGGCAAAATACATTGTCTGGTACCTTGTATGTCTTGTAATACAAGGGTGTTAATTACTTACGTTGAGAGTGTTGAGATCGATTAGTATTTAGCGCATATTTATTTATTTAACTTGCACTGATATATTCAACAAAATGACAATTCCATACACTTTTACACTGATAGGTATTGACTCGAGTCAGGGTGTGCTGGTTAACGCCCCTGGCAAAATACATTGTCTAGTACCTTGTATGTCTTGTAACACAAGGGTGTCAATTCCTTACATTGAGACCAATTAGTGTTAAGCGCTTATTTATTTATTTAACTTTGACTGATATATTCAACAAAATGTCAAGTCCATACACTTTTACACTGATAAGGTAATATACCTTGGTTACCTTAGAAATGACTTTAAATATTAGATTTTAGAGTCATTAAATTAAAGATGTTAGTTTTCTCCAAAAAGGCAGAGGGTCATACACCATTTCTTATCGGGCTATACAAAAAATTACAACTTTTGAGCGGTGACGTCAAAGATATTTTATAACGTAGTTGGGGAAATCAAAAATAAAAGAACATCAAAGTAAATAATCTTAGATCTAATGAGTTATGACGGCCCAGGAAAGACATAGATAATATATTAATAAACAATGCGGTGTTTATAAAGTACTCACAGTGGGTGTTTTTATAGAAAGATGTACAATTAGGCATATATTTGAGAGGGTTACATATCTTATGTTCGAATAGTTGTTTACCGAATTTTATTTCACCGAAAACTTTTCGACAAATTTCGTTTCGCCTTTTTTCATTTCATCGAAATGATCTTTGCCACTGTATCATTTGACCTATTATCAATTCGTTTTTTATTGTTACCCTGACGTTTCATTTGTCCGAAAAACTTATTACCGAACTTGGCTTCTCCGAAATAACATTTGTTCGAAGTATTATGTTTAAGTTTGTATTAAGTATTTTATTATGTTGCATACGACATTTGCCAAAGCTAAAAATTTAGATAGATGATATGATATGATGTTAGATGATTTAGTTTTCAGTAAAATGATTCCAATATTATAATAATTAATCCTTCATCACTGTCCTTACAATTTATCCTTAGTTTTAAGCGCTCGGCGGCCGCTGCCGCGGCACGCTCCCTACGCTCGCTGCGCTCGCTCCGTTCGCTCGCCTTCGCCCTGTGTGTGGTCACTGTTCTAACCTAACCTTACCAATTTAGTCTTATTATATACGCAGTATTCTGGTAAATGAAAAAAGTTCAAAAGAGACTTCGGCCAACAGTAAAAAGTTATTTTGAAAATCGATAAAACGTAGTTCGATAAAATGATACTTATGTCAAGAGATATTTCGATAGACTAATAATATGTCAAATGATACATATAGCAAAAGAAATGTCGGACTATAATTTTCGGCCAACTGAAATTCTGTCAAGTAAAATACGGACAATTAATCGGTTACCATTTGAGAGAACTAGGAAAACTGAATGAAGTTCAACGTACTTATTCTTCAACAAAAAGGATTTTTGTAAATTTATACAAGTACCAGCCTTCCTAACTCAAAATTGCGGCTATATCTATTATCATATCATATTTTTACAGTTGGTGTCGATATATCGCTATATCATAGCATATCATATCGTGTTTTAGTGATTATGCTAGGGGGGCTGGTATTTTGAAGAAAATAGGAAAACTAAGAGACTGGGCAAAAGGAAAAGACAAAATTGATTTCAGTTTTGAATGTATACTCACTGAAATTAATGTTCCAAGTTTTGTTCAAAAATTATTTTACTAATGAACCATGTTTGTATAATTACGTCCTTGACATTTGCAAATACGATAACCTCTAATGTATAAAAATAATGTTTGTTTGTTTATTAAGTAGTATATTATGATTCAAAACATACACCAAAATAATCAGAGCAAGCCTCGACTTCTAAATCATAGCGAAACTTCCCACTGCTTGTTCATTACAAATGTCAAACAAATGTACACACGGGATGCTTTTGCAGAATATTAGTGTCAATTTAGCGGTTTTATTTATTTTTAGGGTCCTTTGAGGTCTATTGGAAACTGGCAACCGGTTAAGAGGTAGACCTAAAAGAAGATTTCTAGGGGTTTTTTAAGGGATCCCCTCAAAATAAATCAAAGACGTTTAGTGTATTCGGAAAAGCTTTTTCCCGCCCAGTGGAACGGCGTAGGCTTTTAGAACTTACTGTTTATAAAATATTCTTTATTTTAGGTGTTTAAAGTCTATAGATGTATGAAAAATCTTTGAAATGTCGTCATCGTCATCTTTATTTAATTTATTTAAAGATATTTTAACTAAGTTAAGGTCAAGTAACCTGAAGTAATGTTAATTTATCGGAAAAATAACTATGTTGAAAATATTTGATTACAAACTAACATTCCGAGAACCGTGTCGTGTGGGGACGGCCGTAAAGAATACACTTCCCTAAAGCCAACAGGAGGCGTGTCGTAAGAGGCGACTAATTCCTGTAGCACGAGACGGGCAACAGCATAAAAACTGCGCTCGCCAACCCGCTTGCCAAGCGTGGCGAGTATTGGCAATCCCCCCTAGTGATCAAAAGTTGCGGGAAGCCGCTGGATGCAGGCCGCTTCCAACCAATTTGGAAGTCATTGGGGGAGGCCCATGTTGGTTTGTGGATTTTTTTATATTTGATTTAGTTTTGAAATGGTTGATTTACAGATCGATTTGGTCCTTTTTAAGGGCTCGGAGTTGGTTGGAGGGATTTGGGTTTTATGGTGGTCCGATAAGCCGCTATGTCGCTATTTGCTGCACGTCCTAACGTCGGCTCCACCTTGAAAATTAGCATCGTGATAAGTCATCGACTGTCACGTACAGATTTTTTTCTTCTTTTCCTTATAATTTTGTATTGTAATTAATGTGTATCAAATAAACATTATTCTTATTCTTATATCTACACAATTACAACTATTCGGCCTTAATGTAGTTGAATTTTAATCCAATGAAATGGATCTAATTACAAGTTTGGAAGTGAGTTCAAATACCATTTCTAACCTACGTCGGACTTTAACTATTTATAAACAATATGTTCTAAATTATTAGTTTTAAAAATAAAACGTACGTTTATATGTAAGTAAGTTAGACGTATTTAGTTACTGCAGTGAATCAATTCGCTATCTCGACAGTGCAAACATCGCACGTAGTTGATGGCACGCTAAGCCCTGTATCAATTAGTAAATGATACCAAATATCGATTATGTCACGCACTTGTTGATTTAGCAACTGACATGCTACTTATCATTGAAGGTGAGGTAATAAAAACAATGTGTCATTGTGGTTTTTAAGGTCGCAAAGTTTTTGTCACATTTTCGTTTTTGATGTGGTATTTTATTTGAAACATTATTCAATTCAATTATAAATAAATAAATATAAATATTGGATAACATCAAATTATTGTGATCCCATTGTAATAGCCAAAGCACTTGTGATACAGAAATCAGAAACAACGACGGTACCACAACACCCAGACCCGAGACAATATAGAAAAGTTATTTTTCTACATTGACCGACCGGGAATAAAAACCCAAAACCTCAGAGATAGCGACACCAAGTCCGGCATACTTGCTTCTCGACTACGGAGTTCGAATAAGTAGGAAGAGAATTATGTGAATAAATAAATAAATAAATGCGTTTATTTGCCAGAACACAAAATATAAAGGTGTTAACAATAGCTTATTTAGGTACATGTATTCGACCTGCGTGCAGGTGCAAATTCATTTCGTCAAGTATGTGAGCAATATTCATAAAATTAATTTTAAGTTAGGTATTATTACAAGTCAGTCATATTTTTATAATTCATAAATTCAGTCACGCTGTAAAAACTATGTAAATTACATGATAGTTTCCATAACATCTAACTGACAGTAGATAGAAATGAATAGACGAGGATCGGGCTCAGTAACATAATATACAGGGTTTGGGACTGGAAGAGTCCTAAGTCCAGCAGTGGGCTGACATGGGCAGTTTTGAAGGCTACTATGTGTTGTCATTGTGCAAATATTTTAAGTTTGCGTGCATGCACTATTGAGATTTCAGGACAAGGATTTATGATAGATCATTATAGAAAACTCTACGTTAATTGCCTGCAGAGTGAACTAATGCGCGGAAACTGTAATTAGTCATAATAAAAGATTCTTTTATTAAATATCAGAGGGAAGGAACCCACTAAGAGGGCTCAGTCGAGTGAAGTGAGACTGATTGAAAAGGCTACGGTTGAAGGATCAAGTTAATGCTTTCCCCCAGCTGCCAGTCAGAAATAGATAATTGATTGGCGAACACTACTACATGTATAAAAGCCTGAGATACCGTCAGTAGAAAAAATTGCAAATTATACCCCTTAACAAGGTGGACAGACGACCTGGTAAAGGTTGCAGCAAGCCGCTTCCAACCGGCCAATCTGGAAGTTACTGGGGAAGGCCTATGTTCAGCAGTGGACGTCCTATAACTGAAATTATGATGATAATGATACCCCTTAAACGTACATGGTGAAAAAGATACACTTATTTAGACTTATAGCACTAAAATAACACTGGATGTGAAGCCATGGTGCAAAATAGCCTGGTCCTTCTGTCTAGGTTTGGTGCCTGCAGGTCTGTTATAGATGATTTATCATAAACGTTGCCGAGGTGACTTAAGTCTATTTAGTAGTGATAACCCTCAACATTACAAGGTACAGAATAAGAACAATAAAATAATGTAGAATATTAGCATTGAAATGGGGTGTCGTGTTTAAGCATAGTCTGCAATACCGTATGATGTCTTACTTCATTCTTGTAGTTACTTTTATTAACTACTAGCATCTTAAGGAAAACAGCTAGCACCTTGCACTCGCAATATACCGGCTAGAGCATTGATTCACTTAATTAGCATACTTATTATAAGACAAAAAGCAGCCCGTGTGGCAGGGCCGGCCCAGCGTGTGAGTCACGCGAAATGCGCTTCTAAAACTGGAACATTATAACATCACGTTCCCACGGTTCCTGGGCAGGGCTGCGATCAGGACTTTAACAGCCTAGATAGGACACATCAACGTGACACTAACATCTAGAGAGCATGGTGTCTTACCTCTACAAGGATTTTGGAATTGACCCTGCAGTACATTATTGAGTGCGATTATTTGCAGCCACTCTGTAAACCTTTTAAAAACGACAGACTTAGAAAATAACAAAAGTGAAACTAAACAATTTAGTTTAACATGGCACTGTCTCAAACCAAAGACCAAATTTTTTCATGTACTGTACCCTACTTAATAGCAAATAAAGATTTTGTATTTGTATTCTTTTTTTTATTTGTTACTCTGGTAGTCCCATATGCCGCTGCATTACTCGCTGCAAGTCCTAACGTCGGATGTTACCACCGAAAACCAACTACCTGATAAGTCCGTGGCTGTCACGACAAAGGTGCCCCTTTTTGACACACCAGAATCAAGGGCATCTGATGCCTTTGATTGTTTTGTTGTTGTGTATTTTTTTTTCGTGTGTGACAAATAAACGTTTCTATTTCTTTATCAAAGAACATCTGTAGTTAATTTTAGAAAATTGTACCATCACAATTAAGATATTAGGCGGGAACTTAGTTATGGTAAACAAAAGCAAATCACTTAGTATGTCTTTTTTAATTTATTGATTCGGGAGAGGAAGAGATATCAGAACCTAAATTAAGTTAGTTCCTGGAGTCGAAATCATTGAGCACCTAACCAACATTATCATCATAACATATCCTATCATTATACTCATCAACAACTTGCTACGATGGTTCGCGTGGAGTTGTTGGATAAAAATTGTACCAATGGGCTCTGCCTAGTACCAACCTGTATGTAGAGAATTCAATTTCCCGCCGAAAATCAGTGTCGTGATAAGTCCGTGGCTGACACGACAAATGCTGAGCACCTTTTCGACACATCTGATTTATATTGTTTTGTGTATTTATTTTTTTCTCGTGTGTCTAATAAAAGAAACGTCTTTCTTTCTTTCGATTTTCTTTAAGCCAATAACACTCTAACTCTAGAACTTAACAACCCTATGTAAAGCTCGCCTCGCGACTTTAGCCGTATACTTATCCATGATAAAATTAATACAATGACTAATCCTCCCAGTTTCTCGCGCCATCATTCCTATCCCATAACATCATATAAGGAAATGTTATGGCACTTATCTTTAACTACTAGTAATAACTATTGATTTTTGAAATCGTCTTGTAAACCATTTGCTACACCAAACACTTGAGAAATACAAATGGACAGTGAATAACAAGTATCCTTAATTTATTGCACTTGGAAAGTCTTAATTGGTACAATTTAAATGTCAATCCGGCGCAACAAAGCGGTGTTGTAGAAAAACAAATCATTATCACGATAACCCGGTAAACTCGCGCGACACGACTAGAACAACAAAACAGACGTCCACGCTCGGTGACTCATCGCACTGATGTGAAGTGATTTCACACTGACATGGGTGAAGGGTGGGGGACGCGCGGATTTTTTTTATGTCTCATTTCGTCGCATTCTTTGTCGCCAAGGCCAAAAGCCATTCTGCCAACTAGTTTGACGTAACTCGGTATTATAGAGAACGATGTAATATTGTAACCTTACTGACTGAGGTTATTAATAGTTACTTTTGCTGCGTATTAGGGGTCGAAGTGGAACTGCGACTCGACATTACTTGGAACTCAAATGCACGCTTCAATTGCGTTTTGCATGTCTGGTTAAACGTATTTGATCTTTAACACGGTGTTGCAATGTAACTAGGACCCATTGCAACAGTGTTCGAGCAGGTTTCGCTTCTGTTTTTGTGAAAGTAGATAAAAATAGTTACTATTGAGGGCACGTAGGTTTTGCTAGGCGAAAATGTTGTGGGCTATTTAGTTGTTGCAATTTGTAAACCGCATTCCTAATGTTTGTGAGCTTATAGGATCATTTTTTGAAATTCTGTGCCTCTCTTATTAAATGAATCCTGTATATTGGATAGAATTACCTACTTTGTTATCAAGACTTCTTAATGATAGTAGATTAAATAAAATATTTTATGCAAATCGGCTTATAGCTTTTACACGTCCCAATTTTTTTTTTACCCATCTACTGCTCTACACACTTAATGAAAGGTAGTACCTAGCTTCTATCATGTTGAAATTAATCAAAATGTTTGCAAATAGGCCATTAATGACACTTTTACACGTCCCTATATAATTTTTTTACCCTACCAATGCTTCCGGACAATTTGTAGGCTAGTGCCAAAAAGTTCTACAGCAGTTATTCATGAAGACGTAATTTAGAAAACTTTATTTTCTATGTCTAGTCTGTAGGAAAAATGGCGCATAAAATGTCCTCATTCCATACAAGGTTATTTCAAACTGCAACGCTATAATAATAGTCATTAGATTTAACATCTGTTGTCTTTCAATGGGTTTGCCTAATTTAGCAACCAGGCTTTTGATCTGAACTGCCAAGGCGATGGTTTTGGAAACCACAAGGCGGACATCGCCGTTAACCTTCATTTCAATATTTAGATTAAACAAGGTTTTATTTATATTGTTGCAATCCACACAAAAAAGCAAATTAGGTTTTGCTTTCAATTTGCTTTAGCTATTTTTATTATGCGGTGATAGCTCAGTGGTCTCGCCTTATTCACACCCGTGCAACGTAAGTTTGAGTCCCAGAACATACCTCTGGATTTTGCAGAGGATACACAGTTGTCTAGTACAGTAGTGAGGGAGGAAAAATTGTGACAAAACCTTCACATAACATACATAACAAACACTGGATGTGTAGCCATGGTTCCAAATGACTTGGCTGGCTTTCCTATCAAAAGGTTACGACAGAGGTCTGAATGTAATAATAACTTTACTTTTTTTATAAGGCAAAGCGCACTACGAAATATTATTGTCCCAGGGTACAACAACTCATACAAAACGATAAGTATTTGTTATCTCTACCAAGTTCAATGACGGTGCTGTCAATCAATGACGTTCGTCAAGGTAACTCTGAAGGTCATAATACTCCAGTACACTATCTTGTAAACCTTTGAATAATGGCAGAGAATAGTGACTGAGTTTATTGCGCTTCTTCTTTACAGCACTAGCCTACAAGTCCACAACTGTCCCGAAGCAGTGGTAGGGCATGAAGTATGTATCAAGAATAGACATCATAAGCTTTGATAAAAAAAATTACAAGTGTCCAGTATAAGAATCTTAATAGTGACAAAAACTTTTATTGTTTAAACGACATTGCGGGGGGATCTTAACACCTTAAGGGCTCTATTTCACCAGGACACCACCAATGCGGCTCAACCACTCGCCGCCTCCAACAAAATGTATACAATTAACTAATTGACCGGGTGAGATAGTCTTTATAAAGCAGTACATGGGCGTTTCTCTGTAAACTGCGCAACTCTCACACAAATATCTCTGCTCACCATACAATATCCATTAAAATAAACATTATTGTATGAAAAACGTTTTCAAAGTCCTCAAAAAACAGTCCCCTGGCGGTCACTAAACCAGAATAGTCACTTCAGATTAAATTTATTATAACAATAACCATAGGAATCAATCAAATTGTTTGATTATTCAAACCTTATTATATCATTGTTAACAAGTCTTGTTATTTTTTTATAAATATAATATTTTTAATACTAAAAAAGTAAATTAAAGTTTGTCTCCGCATTTTGTGAAAATTTCCCCCTGTCTATATTAAAAACTATACATATACATTTTGATGGTGGCGGTGACTGGTGGCGCCACCATGGTGTCCCAGTGAAATAGAGCCCTCAATGCCATGGGAGCCACCGGTAACCCTCAGACAACAAATTTTTAAGGCAGTAAGAGACCAATTCGAAATCAATAATCAAAATCAAAATCATTTATTTTTGCAAATAGGCCATTAAAAGCACACGTCCCAATATATATTTTTTGCCCTACCACTGCTTCGGGACAATTTGTGGGCAAGTAATATTTCTACGACCTATTTCGAACACGAACCCACAAACTATCCCCAATAGTAGTCTAAAATCCAATAATACCGACCATGCCATCGAAGCAGCCAAAAAGAATGCCACTAAAACTAGACCTAAAAAACGCGATGACGCCTCGAGCATCGAACCGTTAACACGTATGAGTCAGTGTTACAATGCTCACAATCCGTTATGTCACTATCTGCTGGTTATGATAACCGCCACCTTACCGCTATGGGCATAAGTCGGCCGAAACCGCAGATTTAGCGCGGTTTCTTATCAGGACGGGACGCGCCACAGTGTGAACAGAACAGCCGTTTTTGCCATCATTATTTAGGTACATTATAATTTTTCACGGGTACGCGTTCTATGCTTCTCATTTGTCTGCTTGGCTTTTGTTTGGTAAGATGGTATCCACGTGGCTCATTTCAATTAAGTTTAATTATATTGGATTATCGAAAAACGCGACAAAATAATTAAGTAATAGTAAATGTAATGTTTATCGAAAAGTAAAATAAATAAATAAAGATGATCACATAAAAAATATTAATGCATTAACTAATAGGTAATTTAGAACTAAACTATAAATTAACAACTGATGCGTAATCTACGTAAGATCTTTCTGTCTGTCTGTCTGAAAAAATGAACTGTCTGTTTTAGTTTCGCTCGCTACACCTAAATGCAGATATCAGTTTTATTTGCGTGTTCTGAATGTAGGTTATGTTCGGCCTTTCAATTAGAGGGTCGCGAGTGATAGAAAATGTTGCATTGTTATCATACATTGCGGTCAAATGGACCTTTGCGTTTCAAATGGACATTCTGGCCGAAGTATTCTGATACCTGATCGGGACAGCTAGTAAATAAATAAACGGGGAAGCACAGGCAAAGCTAATCTCAGATGGCGCCACCGTGTTTGGTCTTGACAACCGTTGTCAACTCAGGTCCACGCAGATGTCAAAGTTTTTTTTTATGTTTGACAACTTATCATAACCTTTATCGTGGTGATTATTTGATCAGTGGCAGCAAAGACAGAACTATTGATCAAATAATCACTACGGGCAAGAACAAACACAATGCGACACCTATCGGGACAAATGTGCAGTGTGGTTGCCCATTACCAAAAAACACACCTACTGTCGAAATAAGTAATTAGCATCCTGTATTGTAGCATCAATTAAGCATTATTTGTGGCAATCTGTAACTGAATAATATAAGCTCTTATTAATAGTTATTAGATAAATGTATTATTGGTAAGAGATCTATTGGTTGCAATTTTATTGCAAAAGAGCCGTACGTGCAATATACTGTCTTGGACCTCGTGACTCTCTGAGGGAGATTTTTAAAGATATTAATATATTAACAGTAGCCTCTCAATACATTTTTGAAAATATTATGTACGTTAGAAAAAATCTAAGTTTGTTTAGCTTAAAAAGTGATTTTCATCATTATAATACTCGTAATAAAAATAAACTTGCCGTTCCGAGCTTCAGACTTCACAAAGTTGGTAATTCATTCTTGGGGAAATGTATTAAATTTTTTAATAAAGTTCCACAGACTCTTGTTGAACTACCTGTACACGAGTTCAAAATTCACATTAAAAAAAACCTTATGAAAAAAGGGTATTATAAGGTAGACGATTTTTTGAACGACAAGAGTGCATGGACTTAACCTGCTTAGCTCGCACTTACTTCATGTCTTGTAATTGTATTTCCTGTAAAAAAGGCTGACAAAGGTGACTGAGTTTGTTGCGCCGTTTCTTCTCATCACCAGCCGATATGGAGTCCCGAAGCGGTGGTAGGGTAAAGCTATATTTTGGGACGTGTATAAGTGCCCGGAAGAGGGCCTATATACTGAATAAATGAGTATTAATGAGTATTAATTAAATAAATTACATTTCCATTTTCTGAACTAACCTGAACCGGTCATCAAACCCGGGACCCTTTGCGTTTAGAGGAAATCACCCGCACGGCAATCGGGTCGTCATGATTATGTAAATTAAGGAGTTAGGCATGACATTTTAGCCCATACAACGGAGTGCCAATATTGTTATGTTCTCTATTACCGTATGTGAATTGTCAACTATTGAACTAGCTTGCATTCTGCATTAAAATAAAGATACATTTCAGACATTTTAAGCTTCACAGATTTAACTTTGAAAGGAAGTGAACAGTTTACATGATACGACCTACTGCTATTCCATTCGGGCAGTTAAAAACGTAATGTTAGTGTTGGAAGCCCGATTTCCGGTTAGGTAACTGACGCACCTTTCCCGAAAATACATCAAAGAGAAATTCCTCGTACAGTTATTTTTGTTTTATTAATAAAAATAGCGTATTTTGTGAAATATTTTCGGTTGCGGTGGATTTATCTGTTGCACGGGCTGATTTAATTTTGGCGTGCTCTAGTTTTGACGTGGTTTAATAAATGAGTCAAAATATTTTATATATAAAATACCTCATGAGATGTATGTGTAGATAAAAGTGAAACAGGTATATCCCAGTTTACAGAGGAGGGAAGAGGTCAATGTGTAGAATGTTGTATGAGTTACATATTATGACATGCAATTACTTTTGGTAGAGTACTACCATTTTGCAACATAGAAACATTAATCTACTTTCTAAATTGTCTTTCTTTGTTTTGGTAGTTGCCCAGTGACACTTAAAAATATTGCTTATAACAAAAATAACTGCGGTCTGGATGCACCGTTAGGACATACTCTAAGAAAAATGTTGGAGAGCTGATAAACCGGTTGACTGATTCAGGACAATGAGGCTTCTTTGGCTGTAAAGTGATGAAAAAACGAAAACTGAGGGCAATCCAATTGACAACTTATTGATAAAAATGAAAACTTAGGCTTAGCTCACACGGCTAGTTTGTAAGAGATGGCTTACCTCCTTTCAACGTTATTGTTTTTTTTATTCTTTATTACCTAGGTAATTTGACTATCAACACAAATGAATAATTGAAAGTCACAACCTCGTTTACTATCCCTATGTCGTACAACGTTTGGATAATAATCACGCTCGGTAAAAAAACCATTTACATTTACTAACTATTTTATTCAGTCTCAAAATTGTTCAAACATCCATTTAACAGATCACAAGCATACACTCTTTAAACGTTCTCTTAATACGGGGATCGCCTGACGTGTCGGCGTCAATTAAGACGGCGAGGGCGCATTCTCTTTCGCGCATTCAGGGAACTGTCTTCCTAGCATACAAAGAAATGTGAACGGATTAGTTACATTTCCACGTAACCAACGGGCCCAGTCATTTTGCGTTTCCTATGTAAGAGCTGGTGAGAAAAACGGTTAAGTGTGATACTATTTTTCTTGAACATGCTTAATCTACTTGCGAAAAAAGGGACTCTAGCAGGTCTTTGTAGCTAGTAAGGACTGTTTTTTATAAGAAATTTAAGGTGTTTCACAGCCAACGGGTGTAGACGTAGAGTTCGAATGAAGAAAACATAATGGATTGTGAGGGATATGATTAAGAAGGTAGTGGATCACTCGATGACTACAGACTGGGATGATGGGAAAGAAAACGAACTGCCGACTGTGATTAGGGAAAGAACATGGCAAGCAAATTATGATTAGCGTGTAGCTTAAAGTCTACAGATATGATATCCAACCAGATAAATCCTAATTAAAATAATTATATTGATCTTCCATCAACTAAATAAAAACATAACATAAGGTAAATAAAAACATTACATTTCATAAAAGTACATGTAAATTGTTATGGCGGTAAACGAGGTGATTGCAGCTTTGTGGCGGCACCGCTTTTGTAGTAAGTAATTAACAAAGTTAAGTGACCGACGCCGTGGTTGTAAGTGGATGGGTGATCATTGGGACCTTACTACATAGCATTTATCACAAACATCTCCATGGTTTGGAGGGCACGTTTAACTTGGTCCCGGCTTGATGTTCGTGAAGTCTAGTCAGAAAGACCTTGGGGTGGCTTGAGTACATCAGGTTTAATGAGTACAGCATCTCTCCAGTGAACAGTGATACAAACGCACTAGGCCATTTGGTTATGAACCCTGCAGTCAAGTACTTATAAGTAGAAAAATAGGAGTAAAGTATTCAGAACATTTGATCAATAAAAACACCAAAAAAGTGCGCCAAATATCACTATCACACCCGCAGAATCATCAATGTAATCAAGTAGTTATTTGGCCAGACCTAATGATTGTATGTTGAGATCATTACGATTAGGAATTTAGTAAAACACGTAACAATGTTATTTCAATACTGTATCAAGAATCAAGAGGTTTGTCAATAACACCCATTTACTTAATGGGTTGCTAGAATCTGACATTTATCTTTGACAAATGACACCATAATGTTCAGTGCAAACGATCGTATCGCCATTTCAAATTTGCTCAGATAACAGACCAATGATAACAAGGTTGCAAAACCTCGGATGCATGTCCAATGACTTTCAAACGCGCATAATTTTACGACGGCGATTCAGGGAGTAGTAAATCTATTATTTAAACATGAAATGCTAGTTGAAGGCGCAGTAACTGAAAATAATGTTGACGTATTAGTTCTAAAAAGTGTTTGCAAACTCAAACATGGAGCAGATATGAAAATTTGGTGCTACTGTTTTGCATAACCAAACGAGCCATTGATAGAAATTAACGGCTTATTACATTTTTTTAACGGCTGTGGTGTGTACTGTCGGTGGGATTCTTGTCAACCAATTATATTTTTTTATCTATCTCAGAAAAATGAAAGAATAATTATATTTTTTTCAAATTACATAATTCCTTCTTCTTATCAGGATGGTCTAACAATGTTGGCGATACAGTTGTACCACTCACTAACTCTCTCTTTCGCTCCTCAGTGAATAAAATGTGACAGACTATGCAGTTTATCTGTTTCTTTAGAACTGTCATACCCACCGGTGCACTCGCACTTAGCCCGTTTTCATTTGTGTAGTAAGTAAATTGTTTTTCTCACGCAATAGAAAACAATATTCCGATATTAATAACAGCAACAATATTAGCCTCAAGTGATTAACCTTTGGGGTCAAACTTTATCTTCGGACATCTTACGATCGGCTATCTCGTGTCGGTCGTGACAAACGTCTGTACGCCTATCTTCGCGACCTTGTGTCGCTAACATTTCGAAAGGAATTTCATGTATACCGTGTACGTGTCATACAGGGTGGTTGTCGAACATGATCCGCGACGTAGCAAATTCTTGTGGGTTTGGCAAATTACTTGGAATTAATTATCGCTCACAAAAGAGGATCTTATCAGTTACAACATGCTTTACGAATGCATTATGTCAATATGCAGAGTTCCATGCACGTTAATTTTATTTTAGCCTCCTTTTTATCATATCATCTGATCAGAGATATTATCAATTAGGTCTTCACGGTAACACCTAACCTGACAAGGGAAACGCAGTTTGTGAGTTTTAAGGATTCCGTGCCCAAAGGGCAAATCGGAAACGTTAATGCCGTTTCTCTGCTGTCTGTCTGTCCGTCCATATGCCAGCGGTTACAACTCGCAAACGGAATAAGTTACAGACCCGAAACCGAATTTTCATAAATAAATAATAAATAAGTATTGCACAACATCACATACATTGCTCTGATCCTATGGTAAGTAGCCAAAGCACTTGTGTTACAGAAATCAGAAAAACGACGGTACCACAACACCCAGACCCATAAAGACAGACTATAATTAATTAGGGGGCCCCGTGAGTTAATGGAGACCGAGTTAAAGATGTTACTCTGTCATACTGGGTTTATTTCTTTGCCAAATAATAAGCTGAATATGCCGAACATTTTACGGTAATTTAATAGTACATGCACGCACATTATAATATTTTTTAAAACTGTGTTCTAGATTTCCACTCGCTAGCAGTGCACGACATGTAGCGACACTAATTGTTCAGGTCTTAAACTAGGACGTTTCCTGTTTAATTTGAGTTCGAGACGACGATACCAAAGTCTGTAAGGATAACATACCCCAGCCAATTTGTTTATTAAATTGATTCAACTGGTTATAACCAATTTGAAATCTACTCTGCAAACGATTCAGTATTATCTACATCGAATCTGTTTGTGTCAATTCACGGGATTACCTAAATCGACTGATTGGTATGGGCCAGGAAAGAGCCAAGCAAAGGCCCAAGCCAGACTTGCAGGTAAAAGCTGTTTTTTTCATTTAAAAAACACCCGTCTAGCGGTAAGTGTATGAGAGTGGACTTCCTTTTTCACACTTAGGTCTACCGATAGGAGTCAAATCCGCAACCCTATAGCTAGACGACACTTTACTTGTGAACCAATAGATAATTTTACCATTGCAATGGTAATCTGACGCTTTGGTGTCGTGTCACTTTGCATGACTAATTGTCGGATAGTTTGTGCTGACAGCAGGTTGAGTGACTCACTCAACGCCAGGCGAATTGCGCATCTTAGCAACTAACGCAGTCTTTCTCATCTGGAGATCAGTTTTTAAATAGAACCTGACCAGAATCTGGTAACCAAGAACGTAGATAGATTTAAAATCTATCCTCGTTTTAGGCCTCAATGATACCATGATAAGACATGGTCTGCAGAACACGCAGCATTCACACGCACTCCACGTTTAAACCCTCAGCTTCCATTTTACAAAGTCCTAGCCAAAGATATAACCAGCGCCTACCAATATCGTCATTCAATGAATGTTCATTTATCAAACTGTCACAACTAAGGATAGAACCCGTTATATCAAGGCAGACAAATCACCAACCAGTTCTGCCAACACCAAGCGGTCTAATTAACATCAAAGTTGATAAGAGCTTCTCGCTTTCAGGGCGAAATGGTATTCGTGTCAATTGGTATGACCTTAGCGGCTGTCCAGTGACGTAGCGGTACCAATTATACCAGCTCTCAGAGATAACGGCCAGGACATTTAATAAGATTAAATAGTGGGATTGACAAGCTGACCAACGAACTTTAGTGATTGATTTAATAAAAGTAAGCAATTATGTAATAGATTAATGATTTCAACAATTACACTAATTATCTTGGCCTAAACAAAGTAGAGATGGCGAATAGGTAACGGATAGACGTACTTTAAATACATTATTTATCATCCAGGACTCATGACACTAACAATTTCCCCTTGTAATTGGAATTGGATCGGAATCAGCGATCGTTTGGTTTTGTATTCCGGAACGCTGCTAACCACTAGAACAAGGCTTCAGTCAGTCTTGATGATATTAATATTAAATGAAATTACGGAATCAGTCACATTTTATTATATGCACAAAAGGATACATTGTCCCTTCGCGTGCCACTTACCCACTGTAGACCGAAAAATCCATAAGAAAAAAAATATTGCGGCAAGCAAGCGATTATTTGATGCTCATAACAGAATGGTGGTTAATGCTGACTAACCTTCCAAAAACTCAGTTGACCATTGTGTTTGGTACAAAATAACAATTACACTGTTAACATAATAAGATGAACTTATACGTTAAATTAGTGTTATATATTTTATGTAAATTGTTTAAATTTTATGTAGATACGTAAGATATGCTCTTTAAAAATAAAAATAAACTTTATTATATGCTGTTCTATTAGAGCTGTGGCAGTGGGCTATCCAGTGACGTAGCGTTCCAATTAGACTAGGCTAAATAGGATGCCGTGTGTTGTAATTAGTGACCTGGGGTCTGTGCTGCGTTGAAAGATGATAGGTGGAAACGATAGTCGTTTAGTTAACTGTGTGTAAAACTGTTACTTTGTACTTTATTACAATTTGACTATAGTAATAATTCTGTGTTAAGTAACATGTAGTTACGTAGATAGATAAATCATTTATTTACAAAAAAATCCTAACAAAATATTAATAGGTTTTAGTAAAAACAGTCCATCGTACATTTTTCTCGACGTGCACGACACCTGCACGCGGGGAAGGCTTTTGATTGCTACAAATAATGCCATTCACGTGGCAAATGACAAATCACTAGGCTCACATATAACTTTTTTTCCATCAAAAGGTAAAAAGAAGAAAGTAAACACAGGCAAAAATTTTACAAGTTGGACGAGACCAATCGCTTTTCTGGTTCGAACATTATAACTTTTACCTCAAAGAAATACTTGGTTATCGAAGGGACAGTCCTTGAGTCCTCGTGCAATATCAGCCGCTATATTCCATCAAACGCTGCGCTTGCGTCACTCGCTTAGCTCATCGCGGGACCGGTTGCGGCGACATTTCTGTACTACACCTAAGGTTGAGCTTGCGTTGCGTCCCTAACAGATACAATGTATGCTATTGCTAAGTCATTTTCATGTGAAAAAAGTTACGCCTGTGAAGTTGGGACATTAAATGCACATTGTGCACATGCCTCATCATATACGTTGATGATCTTATCAATATTTTTATTAACATCTTGAAATTCTGCTCATGTTTTGTGTTGCATTCTCGGGTGTCGTGATCTTAACTAGTTCTAAAACGCGTAGGCAATAAACTTGCAGAATCATCGTAAATTGAGATTTTACCTATCATTCTGTGTCAACCACTTTGCTTATAGTTGACAGAGACAATGTTTTGATCCAGGTCTAGGTAAAGTCTAAGTTTACAGTTTTGTAAGTGCACCTAAATGTCATCTTCTCGAGTTGATAGTATCTCACTCGTATACGTTTGCACGCATAGCCATAACTCAATTCACACATTTCACCATAAGCTGAGCTGAGATATCACTAAAATGACGTATACAAATGAAAGTTCAGCTTACGATGAAAATAAAGTTTTAGTGGTGTGTACTGGAACATTTCATCCTTCCTGATTACCACTTACCTTTATCTACTCGAAAGTTGTATTTTCAGCCTATAAACGTTCACCTACTGAAATAGGTAACAATCTTATGAGTACTGACTTGAAACTTTCTATGGACACGACGTGTATTTTTTTAAAATTCATTTTAAGATATTTATAATGAACATTATACTGTGTTGACTAGAAGGCATTGTCCGTCGCTCTATCCAGGACCTTCGTCTAGCCTTGCAGATGTAGGAGCACAGAGGACAGGATTAATTAAGACAAGCAAGCGTTGCCATTACAAACTCAAATATGTGGTGTTATAAGGTTTCTTATACATCGCAAGATAATACATACAACACTCGAACGTCCCGCTGCACGCCCCGCCCATAGCGAATGTTCGGCCTGAGTGCAGCATAGTCAGGGACTTGTAATTCAACCTTAAATAAAGGATGAGCCACAAATACCATGTATTTTAGCCAAAACCCATAGCATAACGGAACACAAACAAATTAAAATTCGCCCAGGCGTCGCGTCGGTCGTGTGCGGTTTACAATGCGCACGAGTTTACTAGCCGATTGTTATGTTAATAGATTCGGTTTACGATTGTAACACCCGCGGGCGAGATGCAATCACACCGCAACACATGCCGGAATACTGGAGGCCTAGTGTAAGTTAAATTAAAATAAAAAAATGAAAGTATTGCCTTGATAATCCGACAATGCCGAGGCAAAGGGTCCCTTGCCTCGGCAGTCAGTTTCCCTGTCATAAAGATATTTTAACGTAAAGAAGGCAATCGACAGGACGAGACACCTGACGTTAAGTGGTTATCGCCTCCCATGAACATTTGCAATGTAAGTAGGTATGGGGGTTGTAAACAGTAAAAGGTCATCAGCAGCAGATGTATGCACCCCCGTGCATTCATTGTCCACCTTAAGGGTATTTGTACACTTTTAAATAACCTCTCACTAAACCTAATGTCGGAGCACTCGCGATGGGCGAGGAAGGGCATTTACCCAGGGTTATTACCCAATATGTGCAAAAAACTCGATTCCTACTCATTTTTGGAACGTAAAAAAGGGTAGAAATAAGATTTTTTACCTTTATTGGGAAAATAAAATACTCTCAAAGTCTCAAATAAAAGTCATTTCTACTCTCAATACCCATGTGTTCCATGATGCGATGGGCGACGGAAGGTCTTTAGGCTGTATTGCCGAAAATGGGTAGAAATCAAGTTTTTACATTTAATGGATAAATAATATCATCCGTCGCCCATTGCTACGGAGAACATAGGAAACATTTTTAGCAATGAGATCATTCAGATTATATCAGAAAAGTATATCAATTACAAGTCAGCGTCAAAGCCAACCAAACGTAAACTCTAAACCCCTGCTGCTAAACTCAATCGGTCACAATTATTGATGCGTTCGCGCACTACAAAGGCTTGTTGTTCGATCGTCAAACTTTATGGATAACAAGTCCATCGGGAAACGCGCCATGTCTAGATATAGCCGGGGAAACAGGAGACGGTTTACGTAAGACTGGACTCGTGCACAATAGTTTATAGTTGAGGTAATGTAGGATACATTACATTATAACTACTTTGCACTTGCAAAGTGAATTCTACGTGTATTGAGTTCCTGTGACTAGTAAATAAAACTATCCTTACCATTAGTTATCATTATTTTATTAACAGGATTCAGAAAAGACTAAGATAACGGCTTGGTTTTGGTCAACACACACACACACACACTTCACACATTTAATCCAGACCTTGATTAAGTTTAGAGGTGAATAGAGGGTGTAATTACGTCCTATTTATTCATATAGCAAGCAGTTCATGACTTGATGACAATTATTAACTAACTTAAGTTATTTTTTTTGTTATTTTTTGTTATTTTTTTTTAGTCTATGTGCCTGTGGCTTGTCTAGGTTGCTTGGCATATGTGAGACGTATGCTCTGAGACATGGATTGATGTATAACATCAAGAAAAGTGAGTGCATGGTCTTTCAGGCCAGAGGAAAACACACGGTGAACACCTCCCATACCTCTACCTCCTATTAAGCTTTATGATGTACCCTTGAAAAGGGTACAACAATTTAAATACCTCGGGCACGTGGTGACGTCTGACCTGAGGGATGATGTAGACATAGAACAAGAACGTAGGGCGTTGTCTGTAAGGGCAAATATGATCGCGCGTAGGTTTGCTCAAGTAAAAATAACTCTTTTTAAAGCATATTGCACATCTCTGTACACGAGCAGCTTGTGGCTTTCTTATGCGCAAAAACAATACAGCAGCGCCCTACGGGTTCAGTACAATATTGCTTTTAGGATGTTGATGGGGTTGCCTCGATTCTGCAGTGCTGCTGGAATGTTCGCTGAGGCGGGGGTTGACTGTTTTACACCATCATGCGAAAACGGTGCACATCCCTAGTGCGAAGAGTTCGGGCCAGTCAAGCGGCATCCTTGGAGCATTTTCCGACCGGTTTGACTGTCATTACTTGAACCACTGCAGTATGGTTCATGTGGTGGCAAACTGACCTGCTTTGTTATACGATAATTTATACTTGTAGTTGTATTATTATGTTTTACTAACATTAGGTTAAGTCTCTTTTACTAACAAACTGATCCTTGTTGGTCGAAATAAATGAATTTTAATTTAATTTAAAACTTTAACTTAGATCATAAGCATAACCAAAACATATGCAGGACTTGCATAAGTAGTAGTTGAAGTATTTCAAATTATTTTCTTTAAAAATTTAAAACATTGTCTCAAACAACTTAAAAGTGTACATACTCGTATTTCATTCATTCGCTAAAAATCATTTTTAAGGCAAGCAAAACAAACCGGTTTCATTCCACTTTTGCTCAGTTTTGTCAATTTCCCTTTATTCCCCACACAGCTTCGATAAACAGGTCGTTTACCGAGTTCCCGTCTAGTGGAATCACCGTTGAAGTTTGATCTCTAAGTCTATCGACATAAAGGTCTAATTGGCGGCACAGGGTGGTACAGTCGGCAATAACAGAACAATGTGTGCAGAGCCCTTAGAGGCAAGTGTCCGATTTCATTCATCACATTTGCGCCACAGTACAAACAAGACTCAGTACGCTTAAGCACCAGTTTTTAAACATACTCATGAAGACTAGCTAGGATTTAAGAATGCAATTGGCGACTAATAGCTGTTTTATATATATATATATACATTTAATTAATTTTTTTTCAAATTTAGTCCGCTAATGATGGTCTAGCAGTTTTAGGTAGGCTCGCTTAAATTTAATCCAGAGGTTGTTTGGTTATAACCGCGAGTTAAACAATCATGTATTGTACCTTCGCAGGTACAATACATGATTGTTTAACGAAGGTCGACAATTCCAAGGGCCGATTTACACCTGGTTTAGTAGAGCTTAAACCAGACGAAGTTTATTCAATAAATTAATTACAAGTCTCATATTCGCCAAGCTATGCACTTTCATTTTTCACAAATGTTACTTACTGTTACCAGTTCAGTAAATCGGTATTATTAACTCTGTAATAATTTTAAGAGTAGATTTGCGCCAAATTCGGCTAGAGCAGAGATCTTTTAACCAATTTAATTCTACAAATAGGCCTGTATTAGGCACTTTATTATTGTTTCTTATAGACTTGAGATCGCCTGTTAACTATACTCTCGATAAATGCCTGTATACGGTACTTAGGAGTAAATATACTGTATCTTCGTATACTGTGTTTGCGCGCTACTGCGAGGGTAAACACATGGACTTTTAAGTACAATGGACAGTAAAGTGCTAGTTAATGCCTTAAGTCTAGGAGGGTATGGGTCGATTGTGTGGTCGATGTCATATACTTTTACATAGAAAGTATACCTAATTTACTTTGTATTTGTGTGTTTGAGCAACGTTTGAGCTTATAAGCAATGACATTAAATTGTACATCTTAGCAAAAATCATTTCAACGATAATCTTCTTTATAAAACTCGTAATCATTATCCATACTATGTAATATTATAATTGTTAAAGTAACTCTAGTCTGTTTGTTACGCTTACACAGACAAAACCACTGAACTGATTTCGATTTGGTATCGCGACGGGTAGACGAGACTGTCCTTCCCTACGGTTCTACATTCAAGGAATAATATAGTGAAGCCAGGGGCGTGCATTGGTTTCAGATGGGGGTAGGCTGTGAGTGAAAATTGAGTAAGTTTGCGTGAAACAGTAGGCGATCTCGCGGCAGCCTAAAATTGGTTAAATTGCACAGAAACGATATAAGTTGCGCGCTTTAGTAAGGAATAAGTACAGGTAGACGACAAAATGGTTACAGAATATTTATTGTTTATTGTTGAATACGTAATTAATAATTATGGTTAGCTGTCGGTTTTTTATGAAGGTAGGCTCTGCATAATAGCCTATATGGAATGCACGCCCCTGAGTGAAGCTGAAACACATTCATCATCATCATCATCATCCTTTTAGCCTTATAGGTCCACTGCTGAACACAAGCCTCTCCCAATGACCTTCATTGCCAATACTCGGCACGATTGGCAGGCGGGTTGGCGAGCGCAGTTTTTTTATAAGATTTCGCACGCAGACGCTGCTGCCCGTCTCGTACTACAGGAATTAGTCGCCTCTTACGATACGCCTCCTGTTGGCGGCGGGGAAGTGTATTTTTTACGGCCACACGGCACATAACATAAACATAAACATTCTCTTGGCAATATTTAATATAGGTAGTAGGCACTTGTGATTGGCTTTTCCTTTTAAATCAATAGTAATAACTACCTGCGATTCGGAAAACTTGAATTGACTAAGTAGAGCGATGGTAACGATGACAGCGCGGGAGATGGAAAAGAATAGACGAGGATCTGGCTCAGTAGAATGTATTAGGTGAGGCCTATGTCCAGCAGTGGGTTGACGTGGGCTGATTATGATAATAAACAACGAATTAAACAAGTGCCTCCAGTTTGCAGTTTTCTTAGCGATTTTGTCCTTCATCGGTAGCCAGAGCAAGCGATGCTTTTGTAAAGAACGGTTAGTAAATAATACATTCTTTATACAAACTAAGAGGTTACCCCAGGAAACGAAACACACGAACTTACAAATGAGTAGAGTAGTGCTGTGTTTCCTACTGGTGCTTTTACCGCAGACGCGATACACTGCACTAAGTAATGGCATAATTATACCGTACCACAGATCTATACAGCGCGTAAGGTGCTGTACTTAGGTAGCGCTTGCGCATGCCTTGTGAACGAGCCGTGAAGGGCGGCAGCTGAGACCAGTCTAAGGCCCTGGATGCACGTATGCTATATCTACTTGTACACCATTTATAACAAAGTTAGATGTGAGCTAAGTGCAGTGATTTGCCACGCGAATGCATTATCTATACATAAGGTCTCGTGTGCAGGAGTTAAGCAAGATGTTAAGTAGGTAGGCCATGCTTTGCAGAGCCGATCCGCACTTGCAAATCAGATCTGAACCATCAGTAAAACCCCACTGGACCTAAAGCGATTCTGCTTGCACCTGCTTATTTGGGTTCCGAGTCTTTTTAAAGACTAATATCATCCACTGAGATGTAACTTAGCATGTAAATGTTCAAATTTTATTTTATTTTATTCTCCGAAATCTCGAAGTCTCAAAATTTCACGGGACTTTGATTGTAGGTTGTCTTGTGTCTCGGTACCTTGAGACAGCCGAGACTTCCCAAGCCCTAGCTCGTGCTCATCACAAAAACTCTTACTCCTTGCGAGATTCAAAGCAGGTACTGCCTGGAATCGTATTCCGGAGCCGAACCACTAGACCAGACGATCGTCAATGCATCGTGAAAACGACAAACATTTTTTTGAGTAACTTTTTTGAGTTATGCTGATGGGCTGGTCTTACCTGAATGAATCTTTAGTGTGACGGCCTGAAAATATATGAACATGCAGCATCATTCGGACACTCGTCAGTGTGTCCCCATCTTAACCGTTTATATTACTGTTAATTCTACGCTATTGTCTCTATAACTAACACGTTCACTGATTTAATTGTGCGACAAAATCACTCTCTTCGCAGAATCAGTCGTTGTATGGCGTTCTCTTTTTGTTCGTTTAAAAAGTGTTGACAACGAAAGAGTTCAATAGCGAACACATCTTCGTTACCATTTATTCCGATGATTTACCAAGAGAGCAAGAGTAAGTAGACTAGGCAGTACTAGTACTTGATTCGATTCCCGTGCAGGTCTGCTTCGTTCTTAGTTAAGAGCTTTGTTCTGTTTCAAACCTTTTTGGGGTACGCTTCACTTTGATCCTAGAAAGATGACAAGATCATCACCACTCGCCTCCACCACTGCAAATCTCATCGCCAGGATCTTCGCACAAATCTGATATCTTTCGTCATTTCTGGCTTCGGTCCAAGACGCGAGGGCTTAGGAATTGGTTATATTGAATGGCTCTTTGTTGCGTTCGAAACCGCACAATAAACAATGAAAATAAATTATAGACAAAGGATAATAATTAACTCGCGAGATATAAGCGACACGAACATCGCTGGTGTGAAGGTTCAATAATATGTGCTATATCCTCTCCCTAAGTCAGTGCAGCAAAGAACAGTATTTGTTTGCATTGGTACTGACAGTGTGGGTATTGCTTGCTCAAAGCCATTTATTGTCAACCTAGATACCGGCCTGACTCTAGATAGAGATGCTCATCTGTCATGGTGAGACTGGTATATCATCTTTGGTGTTTCTCTTCATGGGTCAATGGTAAATAAATATGCGCCAGACAATACCCTAAGAAACTAATTGTCATGGTCCTCAAAAAAAATAGAAATACCACCTTTGTATTACGAGCTAGCAGACAATGAACTTTCTTATGAGAGGCGTCGCCTAGCACAACCAGACCCAAGCCAATTTGGAAAAGTTCGTCCTCTGAATTAACCACCACCGGAAATCGACCCTTGCGTTCAAGGCGATTAATTATTGGGTTCGTTAAAAAAATCATGTAAATGTAAATAGACAACGACTGAAATACGACAGCCTCACATGAAGGTATAACTAAAGCAGGAGACGAGACGAGGACGAGAGATCGAAGATACGGGTGTGCCAATAGGTATCTAGAGCGCTCTAAATATGTAACATTTGTTGTTTGCTAGTTGTTTTCTTACTCACCCAGTTGATAACGAGCTAGGTGCAAATTCACCTTGCGGAGGCGATTAGTCATAATTACTGCAAATTACATCTGTAGTTTTTACTCATAGCGTCAAAATGACAATAAAATTATTAAAAACACCCCATGTCCCAATAACAATCGTAAAGACTAATTTGTTTTAAAAGGGGGGTATTGTAACGTTGTGGATTTGGTCGTATCGAATCTTGCGCATTTGTCTTTTAAATTTTCGCGCGGATTCCATAGGGCCTTTCCTGTCTTTCGTCCTTATCACTTTCGGAATGTCCTTGTCTTTCTCAGCAGAATTACATTGAAATAAAGTCATAGATTATCGTTTATTTTACAATATTATACAATTAGAAAAAGACTAGAGGAATGATTGTTTGTCTAGGCTTCGGTTTTGTAGAGCGTCAACTTCGTCACTGTCCTTCTATTAAGTCAGTGTGGAGTTGACTACAAAACCAAAAAAATAAATATTAGACCATTTCACATACATTGCTCTGATCCTATGGTAAGTAGCTGAAGCACATGTGTCATAGAAATCAAAAACAACGACGGTACTACAACACCCAGACCCAAAACAACATAGAAAAGTTCGTTTTCTAGATTGACCCGACCGAGAATCCAATCCGGGGCCTCAGTGATGGCGACGCTAAGTCTAGCTCGCCTCTCGACTACGGAGGTCGTCATCAAACACAAAACTGTATCTTTCTTTTCAAAGGTTTTATTTCTTGATGGCTAAACCTTTGAATTAACTTATGTCTCAGGCAAAATACCTTAGAGAGGTATTAACAGCTAATTGCATAGTTAAATATTCAAATTCTATTGCCATTCACGTTGTGGCTCGCGCCGGACTGGTGACCTACTTATTCCAATCTATTCAAATTGGCTAAGTACTACACCTCGGTGGCACGCATTTTTCTAGCAAAAATAATACAAGCTTGCAATCTGAGTTTGGTATTTGGACTTTGATTGGAGTGAGAACTGAGAATCAATATTTACTGAACCTATTTGAGAATTGGTCTCGGCGTGCCGTAGTTTGCTTAGTTTACAGAAGGACTGGAAGCTCCAAAGATTCTACTTCCAGACCTAGGTATCCGGGTTTAGTTTTTAGCTAATCTTTAGTCTGCCTTTTTGCATCATCATCATCATAATTTTAGCCATAGGACGTCCACTGCTGAATATAGACCTCCCCCATTGACTTCCCCATTGGCGCGTCGGAAGCGGCCTGCATCCAGCGTCCTCCTGCAACCTTTACTAGGTACTCAGTCCACCTTGAGGGTGGACGTACTACGATGCGCTTGCCGGTACGTGGTCTCCATTCTAGATCCTTTCTGCTCCATCGGCCGTCGGTTATACGTGCTAATGTGTCCTGCCCACTGCCACTATGTCAGCGACTTTTGTTTGTTTACGGATCTCCTCATTTTGCATCGCGAGAGCTATAATACAAAAAACTGTTGTTAAACACGTGCTGTTCTCTTAAAACCCTATTTTAAGGCTTACAGGCTGTTTTGGTAACTAATTAGATCAAAGATATAAGTTTAATCTCATAACAAACTCTATCATTTCTTACCACAAGGTCAATGTTAATTCGGCTACATTATGACAGTACTTAGAAATATCAGCATGTGTTAAAGAGTCAGAAACACAACAATTTCGCTTAATGTAGTAATCCTAATGCATTAGTAGGTAAGTATGTTATGTACCTACTCACGGGCATTGATACACATGACGTGGTTTACGTAACCGGGCCATCTTGTCTGTCTGTGCATCTAATTGCGATGCAATGTGGTTTCACTTCCTTGGACAATTTCAAGTTAAATACTGTTGCCCATGATTTTTGGACAGTAAATAAATTTTGCACAATACAGTCATGATACATTACCTATTTCTAAAATTCAATATTAAAATTTTTAATAGAAAACATATTCAAATAAATTGAAATTGAGATTAAAATTAAACCCTACGCACTAGAGAGACCTTATAGGATGGCAGAATTACCTTTGGCAAAAATTTATTTCTGCATAGGTAATATTGTTTAGCATAACATTTATTTAATGATGAAGATTTTTTTGACATTTCATTTGAAACAATTTCATAAGGCATACTGCTATTGATTGCTGTGTGATTGCTTGCATGCTGCTGTAGCATGCTTCATTTTTTTTTTAAAACTTTATTGCACAAAACTTATAAAAGTGTACAATAGGTGGACTTAATGCTAAAAGAATTCTCTGCCAGTCAACCTTAGGGTCATGTAGAAAAACAAGTAATGGGTGCAGTACAGGTCCAAAATTATAGTTATACCACACAATATTAAATACGTAAGTATCTGTATCTTACACCTAAATATGAATTTTAAATAATAAATATAAGATTTTTATAATGAATAAATAAACATACAATAAATAAAATTTATACAATTATGTATTGAAATATTTACAGAGATTAGGTATTTTTAAAAGTTTGGATTCCGATTGCTTTAAATCAAGATGCTTGCAGCTGTCAGCTAGCATGCTTGTTTGCATGCTTGCTTGCATGTTTCCATGCTGCATGAAACTAAATTTAACTAGCTGCAAGACCTGGTATTCCTGAATAGATTATATTTATGGGAATTAAATCTTTAAGGTTGTTTTTATTTATTTGTTTTCCAAAATGAAATTTCTTCTATCTCATAACCATCATCATCATTTCAGGCAAAGGACGTCCACTGCTAAACATAGGCCGGTTGGAAGCGGCCTGCATCGGCCTGGTCGTCTGTCCACCTTGTGAGACCTTCTTTTATCTAATTCATGAAAATTAAGTATATACTTGTGTTTTCAGTTGATGAAAGATACCCAGCAAACCTTCAAAGAGGTTAAAATCCTCAACTGTTTAACTGTTAATCCTCTTAGGTCCACTTGCGCACCACCAAATTAGTTTGATACGGGATTAAGGCATCTATCTGTCTCTGTCAACGCCATACAACCTGAGAGCTATAGAATGATGTTTAATACCGTGTTAGTGGATAATTCGGGATTAAATTCGCTAATCCTGAGATGCACAAGTGGACCTCAAGGGTTTAATTGAGTCTTAAGAACTTTTTTATGGACTACTAGCTGTTGTCTGCGACTTCCTCCATGAGGCCTTCAACAATTCAGAAACCTTTCCTGGTGTATGAACAAAAACTCACCAAGTTTCATCACAATCTGATCAATAGCCTAACTCATAGAGGACAAACATACAAAAATTATTTGTATTTTGGAAAAGATAAAAAAATAATGAAGACTTTTAAAGTAAATATAATAGTTAATTGAATACAAAAGTAGTTTTTAAATTTAAAAAATGATTTTAAATGTATTAAACCGGAATAAACATAAGAACATGAAATATAAAAATAAAAAAATTTAGAATGTTGTAAAGATTATTCTCTAATTGATTTATCTTTCAGATAAATGTCATTATCATTATTTCTTATTGTAAAATTGGAGCCACAACTTTGTAAATTAGTTTAAAAAGGTGTATTGTTCGTTGCAAAGATAAATTGGAACACATAAATAAATCAACATTGTTGGCCTTGGAAACCTGTCAAAATAAACAGTTCATAGTTTCCAGTGTATTGTTGAAGAGTCACATACAAGGGAGAGGAGTAATAATATGATAATAATATATGGTACCTACAATAAACTACTTACACAACATTACTTAGACTACAACTTAGTTCTGCTAGTCTGTGGCACAACTCATGAGGTTTAACAATAACCAATATTGATAAGTTTAAAATTTGATAAACAAGTGGGTTTTTCCAGGTCACAAAAGATAACAAGAATAATTAACCATGCCTATACTTTTGGGCTATCAAGCCCACCTGGGTCACAAGTTAAGCAAATGGAGTCATAGTTATCTAACTGTACATGATAAATCTGAACTTTTTAATGTGCTCAAAAGATAGACTACTTGTCGCCAACTCATACGAAAGCGTCCATGCTAAAATAAAAAGCGGATTTATTCTTAAAATACGCGAAAATGATGTCACAGTTGTCCTATTAGCTCGCGGCCTACGCTTTTTATGTCATACTCAATATTAGATACAAAATATGAATTGGACATGGTTCTTCCATCGACTTCAAGAGCTCGACAGTTCAAACATTTCGTAATAGGTCACCATTTGCCACCAAAACAATAATACGAGGCAGGAGGCATACTTTCATTGTGGATTGGGAGTGACAACTTTACCAAACGAAGCCTATCTCGCTCGCGCTTACTAAAATCACTCACTTAAAAAAAAGACAAAAAATTTGACAAAACTTTACAAAGTTGAGATTATTTACACGCTAACAGGAAACTAAAAAAGTGCAGAAATATTACAAAAATAGTGACAGAAATAAGTACTTACCGTGATCAAGTAAACATAAATCCAAAACAGATGACAGGGTGAAGTTATTAGTGAAAACAAGGCACAAAACACAAACACCTTTTTAGTTAGAACTATGATCACAGTGTCGACACTTGATTGAACACAACATGCACTAGCACTGAGCACTACACAGTACGCGACGCGTGCACTTAAATGTTTATACTATTTACAACGTCGGAAACACAATATTACTCATAATATCCGAGACGTCTGTCATACTCCCACGATTTTCGGCCATTTTGCCTGCTGACGAAAAGAAAGAGATGCCTTCAAGATTTTGACCAATCACACTATAGAACACAAACGAGCAATCCATAAAGTATAAACTAACTGCCACAGTCAGTCAGACTCAGTCTGGACGTGTTCACTGACCTAAAATAAACATGGACTGGCTGTTGAATGACCTATATAATTATCATTTTTGGGTGCCGAATAAAGCACCAAAAGAGTACAGAGAACTTATTTTGTACTAAATTTATGTGGTTCACTAAAGCCGGTGACAGAAGACGACGGAGGCGGCTGCGGACTCGTCTTGCCATTGTAAGGTCAAACGCTGCGTGATAGCATGATTATTTTTAGGTACAAAATACACAGTATTTTTTTCTTGACGGTAAAAAATGACATCTATTAAATTTTCTAAATTTTATTTTATTTTTTATTTATTTTTCGTCACGTCCAGGTGCAGGTGTTCGTACTCGCGTCAGAAATCCTCCGATAAAAACGTATGTCAAAAGAAAATTATACTAGCTAGGTCAATACAAAAAATCATAGTGTAGCCTAATGTATACAGAATATGATTAGTTAAAAGCTTATGCTTTAAACTTAGATCTAAATATTTTAAAAAAAATAGAGAACTTAAGACAGAAGACTTTTTTATCAACCGATCATCTCCAATGTAAAAAATTTTTTTTTTTACTATTGTGCAATAAAACTATTACTTTTTATATTACAGAGACAAGATCAAATCATTAGGAAAGTGTTAACGTATTACACTATACGATTTAAGTAATATTTAAGTAATAACTTTCGATATAATTGCGGGAGTACACGCACACACACAAAAGCACCGAAACTTCAAACCTAAGTAAAAACACAGTCTATAAATAAATGTACTCTTTTTATGTTTAAGAGCCATCTATGGTTTACAATAAACATATTGGGGACGTGAAAATTGAACTAGGTACAGACAACAGCACGTCAACCTACCACAAAACGACAAATTTTCTCAATTGACATTGATCTCTACGTGTCGGCCTTAAAGTTGAAAATTAATTCAATGACCTTTAACTTTTTGGGTAGGTTGACCTGCCGTTGTCTGTACAATTAAAGTTTTATCAATATTTTTTTAACAAACTTTCGTGCATACACACTTAAACTAGGCTTACGACTGGCTGCATTAATTAACTGTAAAATTTTTGGTTATGGTTCTTAATCTAGTCTTAAACTGGTGAGACACGGCAACGGACGCATCTTGACACTGCTTTGACCCTGTATATATACCTAGTCTTGCCATAAATACTGAAACAAAGAAAAATAAAATATTCTATTGCAAATAACATTTATTACTTCTACAATGTGTTAGTTTAATACATAAATATAAAACAATTTAAAATTTGAATAGCTTATTTGAAGTGGTCTCCATTATTTGCAATACAGTTCTTTAAACGTTGATGCCAGTTATTGCTAGAAGTACGCACTCTATCCATGGGAAAATTCTTCACTGCTAATCGTACGGATTGTTTTAGGGACTCCAAATTATCATGGCGTTTAAAAAGCCGTACTCTAAAACTGACCATAAAATATAATCCAGCGGATTTGATCGGGACTAGACGACGGCCAGTCTTCAGCTCTGATGAAGTCCGAAACGTTCGTTTCCAACCAAGACTGCGTAGACCGAGCTTTATGACCCGGCGCCGAGTCTTGCTGGAAGGACCATTCTTGGTTATTGAACATGGTGTTATTAAGGGGCTTCACTACCTGTGTGAGCATAAATACGATCATTTTGTTTGTTAAAATGTTGCTTAATTGTAAAAAAAATCTCATCCGTAAACATAATATTTCTGTGACCTCCCTTTGCGTTCCGCTTCAGTAGTTATTTCGATTTTACCACCCTATTCTTTTTTAAATTATCAGTTAAGAAATTACCAGTACGTCTCTTATAGGCTGCAAGTCCTAAGTCATCTTTTAAAATACGCGACATGGTTCTAGATGCTATCTTCATCTCCCGAGATAAAATCCTTTGCTTTCGGACAGGATTTCTTGAAATTCTTTCTCTTACTGCTTTGACCACCTTTTTCTGTCACAAACAGAGCTCTCATTGTACCTATTAATAGCCCAGTACACAAACATTTTACTAATACCAAGCGTATAAAGAGTTTTTTTTAAAAGAGAATTGCATTTGGCTCCATACTTACTTAAGCAATCACAGCGATTCGGTTCTCTTTATTTTATTTTTATTTTTTTTATTTTCTTTATTTGGAAAACAAACAGCTTACAAGGTAATACACATACATAGAAAAAATGAGTTTTACACTAGCCTAAAAGTTTTCACTACTAATTTAAAATTGAAAAGAAACTAGATAAGGTGAAAAATAAACAAATCATTTACACTTATGCTTATGTTACACTTATGCCTTCAAAAGGCTACGAAAACGCGCAGGCCTTTCGTGAAATAAGTCGATGTGGTTATAATCACTATTAAACTTTTTACAGGCTCTAATAACAAAGCAGTTACTTCTGTATTTAGACCGACTTAATGGTAGAACAAAAGTTTTTTTATGCCTCGCATTAGATCTAGACCACCCGAAAGATAACCTACTTACTAAATAAGGAGAATCAACAATATTATTTATGATTTTATATAAAAGAAATTGGTCCCTATGTTCCCGTCTAATGGTCAAAGACTCAACTTTATCCAAGGAGGCATTCTTAAACCGATAGCTCAAACGCTTTAGAAATTTATCCTGGATACTTTGCAACATGTTTATATACTTGGAGTACATGGGGTTCCACACAGTAGAAGCGTATTCCAATTGCGATCTGACATATGCATTGTAAAGAAGTTTTAGTGTATTTATATTTTCAAAATCAGTGCTTTGTCGGAATATAAATCCTAGCAATTTATATGCTTTAGCAACAACTTTATTGATATGTGACTCAAAATATAGTCCACAATCCAAGACGACCCCCAGGTCTCGCACCTCATTAACTCTTTTTAATTCTTTCTTATTAAGTTTATAATCGTAATATATATTTTTTTCTTTCTACTAAAGGTTATGGTATTACACTTATCGACATTTAGGTATAATTTATTTAAAGAACAATAATTACATAAACGGTTTAAATCCTGTTGCAATCTTAGACAGTCACTTTCTGACTTAATAACTGAAAATATTTTTGAATCATCTGCATAAAGTAGTAAACTTGAATTTTGAAAACAGTTTGTAACGTCGTTAATAAAGATATTAAAGAGCAATGGGCCAAGATGCGAACCCTGTGGGACACCAGAAGATATCGGAACAAAACTGGAAGTAAAACCCTTAATTGTTACAGCCTGTGTTCGATTTCTGAGGTACGACGTGAGCCATCTAAGTAGATCACCGTGTACGCCGATTGCCTCTAGCTTAGATATAAGGATAGAGTGCGATATTTTGTCAAATGCTTTTGAGTAATCGGTGTACACGCCGTCCACCTGAAAGCCCCCAATACTGTATCAAGAAACTCACAAAGATTAGTTTCTGTAGACCGCTTAGCAACGAAACCATGTTGATGGAATGTCAGCAATGGGCTCACTGCAGGATACATCGAATCATATACAATCTTCTCAAAGATTTTGGGCAAAACAGATAACTTTGAGGTCCCACGATAATTACGAGCATTGTGTCTATCCCCACTTTTGTGTATCGGAACAACAAACGACTGCTTCCAGGTTAGAGGCATAATGCCACTGGACATAGATAAGCTAAAGATAGTTGCGATTGGAAGTGCCAACTGCTTACTACATTCCTTAATAAAAATAGGATGTAAACCATCAGGACCACTGCCTTTCGTAGTGTTAATCCTTGAGAGATACTTTTCAACGATTCCCGGCGTAATGTGTACAGTAGTTAGGAGAACAGCAGATTCTGATTGCCCAGACTGACTATGGTTTAAAGGTAAGTTAGTATCCACTTCAAATACTGATTGGAAGAAAGCGTTAAACATATTCGAAATGGTTTGACCGTCGTTACCAACATCATCATCAAGCTTGATAGTGTCAGGAATACTACTAAGTTTTTTTTTTTATTTAATAAAAGACCAAAAATGTTTTGAGCTTTATGTGTATGTAATGTTTTAGCGTTATCACCCCACTCCATTTTAATATTGCAAAATATTATACAATGTATTGGCACCAAAATGAGAAAACTCAATGAACAATCACGTAAAAATGATATAAACAAATTCTAATGTAGCATTTTGTTTATTTTTTATTGTAACAGTATTTATGGCCAGACTGAGTAATCTTAAGTTTTACCGTAACAGGAAATTTCGGGTATTCTATTCTAAACAACCACCCACAGTCACACTCTGTGATCACACTGTAACTCTAACAAATAATAAAGATCGAAAAATATCGACGAATATTGACTTGGGGTCATCACTATTTTTGTTCCAAGTTCAGATACTACGGCCTACAGCCCCAAAATGGCGAAAACCAAATAAGCAGGAATGTAGGGTCACAGCAGTCAGTCTAAAGTTATTTGTATGTCTATCTATGCTTCATGGCTGTAAAGTCTATGGCAGTCATCACAGAGTACTTTCTAATTAATCTAACGAAGTGGTTATTTGATCAGTGACAATGAGAAATGGAATGGCGCGCGTGACTTGAAATGTTTTTGTAAAGTTTATTTGAGTGGCAGATTTAAATTATATAACTGAAATTACATAAAAACATAATATTTAGTTTAAAAATGAGGACCTACAATCTTTTAAATGTACTCATATTCTGTGTCATTTTATTGGTAAATATTTAAGATTTTACTTTAAAAACTTTTTAATTTAAAAAGATGTCGTTTACAATTTCTTTACAGTGTTACATTTCAGAAAGTAATTGCAAAAACTCAACTAGAACGTACAAGGCACCAGGTAAAGTTTAATTTTCTACCTCTATCCTAGTCATGCATACAGGCAGATGCTATCTGATTATCCTCATAATATCCCTCAGATTGTCTGTTAATATGAATGAAGCCCTAACATTAGCCAAGGGCGTCGCCAGCCCTGAGGGCGGCAAGTTGTTAAAATTGAAGGGGTAGGAAAGTATAAATTGTGGGTACAGTCTTGAGCCCATGAAGCTTCACACTTATAGTGCATGCGCTCTTACCTCTACGACTATTGTATTAAGGAAGAACAAAGTCCAATGTATAAAGCTCCACGGGCTTTTGTTTTTTTTTAATGTATGGGGGGGGGGGGGGAGGGCATCCGCACCACCCTTTTTTTTCGCAGGAGAAAATGCGTTAGCATACCAACCGCGTCAGGATAACCGGGAGGTTATGTAGGACTCTCTTGCCGGGAGGCAACGGTAGTCGCTGTCTCTCGGCAAGCATACCATACTAAAAAAACCTGCGGTGTACACCTATGTTGATGATGCATGGGGACCCAACGTATAACTTCCATGCATCACCTACGTACGGCTATGCCGGGCCTCAGGCATATGGAATAAGTGATCCAGTACACACAGGATCACCCCAAGGCTGGCAGGCTGTGCAATGCAAGCATAGGGCATCCGCACCACCCTGTCCCTTCTTGACATTACCTAACATTATTTTAATAACACATCCTAGACTTCAAAATCAGGCCGTTAGACTTAGAAGGGTTCTCCTTGTTAACCACCTTAGCTCAGGGAAATAAGACACAATTCACACAGTTATTATTATTACGCGGTGTTAAGGTTAAGGTAGGGTTTCTTTACGAGTTATGTCAGATGTACTCGTTCTGTATGGCCTAGGACTATCTACTTGAAATCGACATGCCGTTGGATGGAATAATCGCTCGAAGGATCATCTAATATACAATTCACTAACTCGGAAGCTTTAAGTTACATTAGCGGAATTCGGCGGTGAGGCGGCTGTGGACATTTGATCCCTGAATTGAACACAAACAAACATTTTCATAAAATGTTTATTATTACGGTTTAAAGAAAGATAAAAGTAAGTACTTCATTTATGATAGTAGACCATCTTCCGCGCCGTAGAATTTCGATGTTTTGATGCTTCGATGTAATGATTTTCGATTTAATGATCCTTCAAGTTAACGTTTTCGAGTAAATGCCATTACTAGTCAAAAGTTCAAAACTAGATACTTTTGAATGATTGAATTAGACCAATTTCAATATTACCAGTACTTAGTAATCTTAATAAACTTTTATTTCGCTTCGTCCTAATAAATGTTTGCATAACAAACAATCACTATGGTTGCACAAAACGTAGAAGTACTTAGTCTTAAAATACGTGTTTGATGCCTGGGATAGTAAAGCAGGATGCTTTAGATGTTTTTTGTGATCTTTCTAAAGCTTTAAGTAAACTCTTATTCTTACAGGCAGAACACAAAGTACTTACTTATGTATCAATGAAAGGACAGTCATCTGGGTTAAAATGTATTAATTTTTTTTAAAAATTGCCAGTCTATTGCTCAGCTGAGCTACATCTATAATTTAAATCGCATGTCAAGATGAATTTAATGAAAAAAAATATTACACTGTTAATGACTACAAAAATCATTAAAAAAATGTATGGAATTACATACTTTCCTGCTCGCACATGTACATTTTATCTTGCCTACCTACTATTCAGAGAGAAACAACCGTGACCGCGATTTCTTGCACTGTTTCTTCTCTGCGCTAACCGTCAGTAGTCCCGAAGCGGTAAAGTAAAAAAAATTGGGACGTGTAAAAGAGCTTAATTTAGACCTATTTGCAGAAATAAATTGGTTTATTGTTTTTTTTAGCTTAATCGAGGGCGTCGCGGCACTGCACCGTTTGCTCGTCTAAACTTTTCGATTTTGTTTTGACCTATTCCACTAGTTCAAAAGCTCTTTTGACCGTTAGGGATTAGTACCTACTAGATTTAAGTCGGTATTATTTGTGTCAATTTGTGTACGTTTGTTGATCTAACAAAAAAATATAGGCAATCGACAACTCGCAAGTAGCAATTTTTTTAATTCTTATAAATATTTTCTTCTTAACCAGTCCCCGAATTTCCGTTGGACTTCAGCAAGACAGACAGACAGCAGCAAGTGTTCAGCGATGCTAGCGACATTTTTCGAAAAGTCATCGGTAAAATGGTAGCGAAAAAGAAATTTCTTGGCGTTTCTGAATGGTTTTGGTAAAAGCCTTGGAAAATAAATGTTCTCTTGAATTTTCAACGCGTTTTATTTGTCCTCTTTCATTTTGATTTTTAGGTTGGTAGATTATGTAAGAATGTTATATGTTATGTCCAGCTGTGGGTTTTGATTTTTTTGTGCAAAACCCTATTCCTTTTTTGAAAATAAAAGTAAGTAAGTATATTTATTTTTTAGCACAACACAATACATTTAACAAGTCGTGTACACTTATAGGTTAGTGCACGAAGTTTTAGGTCAGTGCCAAAAAGTTAAAATTAAAGTAGGTGCTTACCTATATATAAGCCATGACATGTGCCTATATTACTTTTTATTATCAGCTACATATCTGCCAGTAAAAGTTCCGTCAAAATTGGTTTAGCTGTTAAGGAGATTAGCCTGAACAAACAGATAGACAGACAAAAAACGCATCAAAATCACTTTAGCCAAACGCGAGATAATCGCGGACAAACTTGCATACAAACAGACGGGTCAAACTGAGATCCTCCTTTTTATTAACTCTCTCGCTAGATTTTAGGGTTTCTATATATTTTTTTTCGTACCTCAAAAAGAATAAAACAGGATTACTTTGTTGTCCGTCTGTCTGTCGAGACCCTTTATCAATCGAAGTTAACGTAAAAAAAAGTTTATGCCGCAAAAAACGTATATTTCGACACCCAAGGGAATCAAAATCTATATAGGGGTCCTTTCCGTTGATCTAGAATTATAAAATATGGCAAGTGATATCGTCTTACACAAGTACCTACAGAGAAAAATCGAAAACTATGCATTTGTACTTAATAAAATTGCGAGACTCTATTCTTAAACTATTTATAATAATTATGTATACAAAATTGTACGGAACCCTCGGTGGGTAAATCCGACTCGCACTTGTCCGGTTTTGTAACATTACTATCAGTTTTACCGGAACAGTGCATATTTTGAAATTAATTATAAATTATGTTATGGTGACCCAATATCATGTTGAATGAATAATTAAAACAAAAAATAAGAGATACTAAGGCATTTAATTAATTAGTGACAATTGATCTACTCTTGTTCGTCGTTTTGAGCAACGCGAGTATAATGTAATCTGCTTGTAGGATCATAATGGCGTTTCTTGTGGCGCAACAAACAAGTTCGCATCTTGAACTTGTGATGACAAATATCACATTCTAGCTGTGGCTCCATGTGATGGCGACGAATGTGCTCGGCTCGACGTGACGACGATAAAAATCGCTGCACACAATAATCACATTGAAATGGCTTTTCACCTGTGTGTATACGAGTGTGGTACACTAACGACTCCTTAGTAGCGAATTTGCTGCCACAAATATCACAACTAAAATTCTTTTCTTGAGTATGAGTCACACAATGTGCCTTTAGCCTACTAAGTGAGCTAAATTTCTTTCTGCACCACGTGCATATATGATGTTGCCCACCACAGTGCTCAAACTGAATGTGAACACGTAATGTCGACTTACATGTATACTCTTTATTGCAATAGTCACAAATATACATATTTTTGTTAATGTTCCTCTGTCGCTGACCACACGATTTAGATAAAATATGCATCCGGAAGTTCTTCTTCCTGCTAAACACTTTACCACATGTCTGACAGACCAGTCTCAGTGTGTGGCTTAGTTCATGAAGTGTCAAAGTCTTTCGATTTGTAAAAATTTTTCCACATTCGGTACATACAACTGACGTGTGACTTTCATACTTATGTTGATTTAATATGGCACGAGATCCAAAACTTCTCTTGCATCTAGTACATTTGAAGTTTTTGGGGGCATGAACTCTAACATAGTGTCGCTTAAGATTATACAGTGTAGGATACTCTTTATGGCAAACTTTACATTTTAATAATGAGCAATTTTCTTCACCATCTAACATTTTGCATAGTGGTATTTTAGTTCTAGATCTAATTTTATGTTTCTTCATTTTAGTTTTGATTTCAAAATGAGGTTCCTCAAAAATGTATTCATTATCAAAAATGTCTCCTTGATTTTTTTCAGCTTTTGGATTTGCAATCACTTGTAGTCTCTTAAATGCTGCTTCTTTATTATTCCCAGATACAGTTTTGTGATCATAATATTGTTTGTTTTCAAGAGTTTTTTCATCTACAGTCAAATACATGGTTTTGATGTGGTCTAACACTTCTATGGTGCCATCTAAGCAATTTTTTAAACTTATTATAAGATTGCTAATTTGTTTCGTATTTTGTCTGCATGTGTTAATAAATTTAAAACTTTTTAAAGACATTACCAAGCATTCACGACACACAAGACAAGTCGAGCAGTTTTGTAGACACTGAAACGAGAATAAAATGATAGGTAGTTATAAATATTAAATGGGGCACTTTGTATTCGTAGGTACTCTGGCAGTCGTAGCTGGTGCTGGTGTTCAAAAAATTCAAAACCTTACCTTGAAACCTAGAAGAAATGTAAGGACTTCTGTTATTTTAATAGTGTTTGCTTGGTCTATTGTAACTTCATCCTTTACTGAAAAATAGACATCTCCTGCGGCATCCTCTAGGCATAAACAGCATAACTCTGCTGTTCCTGTTATTAACTGAAAAAGATGTCTTTTTAAAGACGCCATTCTTTATGTTTTATTACTTTAATATTACTTTTCCCTTCCACACATTTTGGAACAAAAATAAAATGTATTGATTGTGGTTGATAAATTATTTTTTAAACTTGTCAACGTCAAAATTGACAACTGGAAAAGTTGGATAAAAAAAACTGAAAGGTACGCACTTTGGATACGCAGACCACAGAGAACTTGATTTTCAGGGATTCTTTCTATTTCATGCCCGCAAAAAATTAATTCTTTTTGTGAAATTAAGGAACAATTATTTGGTATTTTCTATTGAATGTCTGGTTAACATCTTGCATTTCCGTAAGATCATCGTGACTTTTTTTTAATACGTTCAACAGTCAGCCTATCCGCCATTTTTTTAATGTATTAACTAATAAATGGCGTCACGTCTGGCATTTTCTTAGCGGATTTGTATTGTTGAACGAAAGCTTTCATATAACGCGGTCTATTTGACAATAATTTTTCGTCGACGAATACTTTTGTGTTCTGTAACTTGTTAAAATGTTGGAAGAGTCGGATTTAAATATGCTGGTTTCGAACGTAGTGAACGAGTGCCGTTTCAGCCATTGCAGGTTATGCTTGAAACAAATCAAGAAGGAGTATGTCTCATTCCATGATTTTGTTGCGGTGGAGTTCACGTGTGTTGAGGAGCCTCAGACCATGTCTGAATTTCTAAAACATGTATTTTCTGCAGATACAGAGGTTAGTTATGTAGAAGTTTTTATAAACTAAAAGTTAACATGTTAACAGTGCAATATTAATATTTCTGTTTTTGTTGCAGTTGTGTGAAGAGATAGCTGGCGTAGATGCTGTGTGCCTAGACTGTGTTGATAAAACATTTGAAATTATGAAATTTATGAAGATGTGTAGAAGTTCCAATGAGTTGCTAAAAAACGTTTTCAACAATCTAATGGAGACATTTAATTTTGAAATTGATACAACCAATAATCAAACTCTCTATATACTTGTCAAAGAAAAAGAGTCTAGTCTCATTTTTATTAAAAAAGATGATAAAGAAAAAGAGAACATAAATTTATATGGAGCAAAGCAAAAGCGGGGTAAGAAAAGAAAACATTTTGATTGTTCCAAATGTGATATAGTATTAGATAATCTTGATGAACTTAAGGCTCACAACCTTGGTTTTCACAGTTTGATGACTTGTAATATTTGCCAGGGAACATATGTAAGTGATTCAGAATTAGCAGAGCACATGAATACTGTACACCAATATCAGTGCCAACAATGCAGTTTGCATATGGACTCTGAACAGGAGTTAACCAATCACATCGGCAAATACCACAACACATATGTGTGCAAAGAATGTGGTATATCATGCCAAGGCTTAGACAAGCTGCGGGTACACGAACAGAGACACGTTTCCAAAAGTGAATGCCCAAAATGTGCGAAATCATACACCACAAAAGAATTCTATCAGCGACATGTGAAATTATGTTTGGAGAATCGGTTGGACCCTCATCCGATAAGAACTGAAATAGTTAAAACATATTTTTGTGGATTATGTGGAAAAGGTTACAGTACCCCAGGCGGGTTGAGAGTCCATGAAAGGTTTACACATGGTAATGCTAAACCACATGAGTGTGAATTTTGTGGGAAAAAGTTTACTGCTCCTAGTTACTTGAAAACACACATGATAAAGCATACAGGGGAGAAGAATTTTCCATGTGAAAAGTGTGGGAACAAGTTTGTTTCTAAGGAAGCTCTATTGTATCACACTAGAAGACATACAGGTGAAAAACCATATTCTTGTAAGTTTTGTAAAGAACGGTTTGTGAATGCATCGGCTAGAGCAGAACACATTAAGTTTAAGCATGTAGGTCCAACTTTAATGTGTGAGATTTGTTCTCACAAGTTTGTGACATCACATTTCTTGAAACAGCATGTGAGCAGACATCATGATCCCACTAGCAAGTTGTATGTGTCCCGAACATTGGCCGCAGATATGCCCGGAGAAGAAAATAAAAAGATTAAAATTGAAAGGGCTTATTAGTCTTGTATATTTCAGTTGTAAACAACAAATAACTAGGATCAGCTAATGATTACATTATGTCAATAATGTATTTATCAATACTCTGTACATTTTCAGTTGTAAAGGTAATTAATATAATCAATTTATTTGTAAATAAATGAGATGAAGTTACTTTGATTGTACATAATTTAAAGATCATGGAAAATTACATAGGTTTCTATTTATTATTGTTAAAAAATTAGTTTGTGTTTATAATAACCAAGATAAATATCCTGTGTTAAATCATTCACAATACCCTATTAACCCTATATAACCTATATTATTTATTCTGTGACAATACTAATATAAATAGGTAGAATAGGACACGTTATACTATAATAGGCTATATTTTTTAGGCGCGTCTCGCTCACACGATCAACAGTTTTCTTTAGAAACAAATAGCAGTATATACTAGAGTAGCGACACAGCGACGTCGCCTCGACTTGCCAACGAGTGACGCGCCTTAGAATCACATGTTCGATAGTGCTTGTGAAAAATTTTCTTATACAACAGTTGTTCAGGGGCATCTTTCAATACCTATTCACTATGGTACACTAATAAAGGCAACAGGAGGTATGTATCTTTCTATAGCGGGTTGCAATTCATCTACACTTGGACAGTATAATTTACTATGTGGATTGCTATGTCTTTGTGTATGCTTTCTTAGTTGGCTGCCTGTAATAAACTTCATAGGGCATAGAGGACATTGAATTGTTGGTCCAAAATGTTTTCTTCGTTTATGTTCCATTCTTCTAGAAGCTGAAAGAAAGCTTTCATTACACAATTCACAGGGAAATGGTTTCTCTCCGGTATGCAGTCTCACATGGTAGACCAAAGCGGCTTGTGTAACAAACTGGTTACCACAGTGTTCACAATGGAAATTCCTCTCTTTGGTATGTTTTACCATATGATTCTTTAACTTACTAGCAGCATCATACTTTTTCCCACACCATTTGCATGACAAGACATTACCAAACCCATGATCAGTCTTTAAATGGGAGCGAACACCGTTTTTATGGATGTAACCCTTATTGCAAATATCACAAAAGAATCTAGGCTGCCTCTCTTTCAAATTACCACATAATTTCAAATGGGCTTTGTATGTGTGTATGTTAATGAAATTTTTGTCACATCTGGGGCAACTGTTTACATCATGTTTGTCTAAATGTGCTCTTAAAAGTTGTTTGGACGGGAATTGCATGCAGCATAGCTTGCAAATAGCAGCTATATGCTGTGACTTGTCATGGTATTTCAACATTCTTTGTGTGCTAAACATTTTTTCACACTTCGGACATCTAATTTTCTTGGGATAGTGCACCCTTTCTGCATGGCATTCCAACTGAGCAGGTGTTGAGAATACTTTATAACATTGTGGACATGGATTTCTGGTCTTGTTGTGAACTTTGACATTATGTTTTGAAAGTTGGCAATTAGATTTAAACTGTTCATTACATTCTACACATTTAACACACTTAGAAAGTTTTGTTTTTGCTCTTGCATAGCTTTTTCTACTTTTCATAATGTTTTGGATCTTAAGCAGCACATCTTTTTTGCTTTTTGAGCCATTAGTGCGACTAGTGAACATGGTGTTGTCATTCAGTAAGAGATATACTGACTTTACATTAGGGCCCACTGACTCTGTAAGGTCTAAACTGAAATTCAGTCGGTCCATGACTTGATTCCATTTGTTGGTTGAATAGCTGCAGAGTCTTCTGAATAGATATGCATTAGTGACTGTGTCAGCGCAGGTGTTGCACAAATTCTCCGGTAAATAGTCATCAGTAGAAACCTGTAAAGTAAGTTTTCATAAACTGTAGCACATTTTATGTGAACACAACGTAACCTGCTTATTTAGTCTTAGTGATTTTATGTCTACTTAGTGTTAGTTATTGTAAGTTTGATTTGCATTACTGACTTCAAATGCCAACACCCACTTGTGCTAAGGTATTCCAAAAGATGCCCTTTTCTCTTTGTGATATCTTTCTCGTAAGCAATTGCATTTCTTTTGAGAAATCTAATAAATATTGTGCACCTTAATTACGTAGACGCTAAAAGCTATATAAAATGGGTAACTTGATGATTATTTTTATGCACTTACACCAAGTTCCTGGAACATATCATTGTAAGTGACCGAGTCTTCGCAATACGGTCTCTGGGTCACAGTAACAGAACTATCGCCAATATTCACCGTATTTTCCCTAGCAGTGGAAGCTAAACATAACCTGCAAATATCATCGCCTTCGCCACATAAAAACTTTAGCCCCGTCAATATAACATGGTAATCGCCATCCATTTTATTTGATCCGTTTCATGAAGATGTTAGATTTTAAATAAAAAATAAATCTGTATTTGTTGTGTTAGACCACCCACAAGGTAAAAAGAAATCCAATCCAATTAATGTGTTGTGAATTTGTGATCTGAGCACTGACTGACAGTTTATGTCAGTGGGTCTACTACATAGATTAATATATGTTGATTCCTCCTAATGCCGACTCCACACGCTTGGCAAACAGAAAACACAAGCGTGTGGACAGCTGTTTGCCTGTTTGTGATGTGTTTGCCACTATTCGGCGTCGGTGTCGGTTTTTGTGCACAAATCAAAGGGTGTTCGACAAACGTGTTTGTGATGCATCCACACGCTTGTTTAGCAATCAGTAGTACGCGCGAGCTAGCGGGCGGCGGGCGTAGTTGAGATGGGGTGGGATTAGGAAAATAACATGTACTCTTATGTTTTATTTCTATTCTCTGTAATTATAAATATGTTTTTATATTGTGATTTTTTTTCGTTATAGTATGTATGTATAATACATCGAGTACATACCCTACATATGTGCTCCATGGTATAATATTATATACTTTATATTTATTGTTGTTCTTTGCGATCCCCGTCATTCACCGTAATATTTAGGATTAGGTAAGTATCGACTAGTATCAAAAATACCTATTCCAAATACCTGACAGTTCTTTTCTTTCAAGATAGGAAAGAAGTTTAAGGAGGGTATTTCCTTTTTTTTTAAATAAAAATTCGGAATAGACTTCATGTTTGCCAAGCATGTGGATGCCCTGTTTGTGTTGGGTGTTTGTGACAAACACCAAGCATGTGGATACCCTGTTTGTGTTGGGTGTTTGCGATCGGTGTTTGGTGTTTGTGGCAAACACCAAGCGTGTGGAGGCACCTTAAGAAACTAATGGAAATATCTCATCTGTATTTTGTGCAGATTTGGAAAACTTAATCAGACGGATCGTTTGGCGTCCGCCATTCCTTGGACATACTCTGTCTAATCTGTGTCCGCCATCCTTGCAGTTGAGAGCGAGCGATTTTCGTACTCCTGTGTTGACTTCCAATTGAATGACTACCATGGCGTCCTTCGAAGCTTAGGCCTCGAGTTCTGCTGCGTTCCTTGAAGAGTTGAGTGAAGTGCAAGTGTTGGACTCAAATGAGCCGCTTGTCACGGCCTTCCCCTTCATAAGATAAAAATAAATAATGTATCCCCTAGCTAGCCTATAAATTAGAATAAATTAAAATAAAAAATAAAATGTATTTTTAAGAAACAACTGTTGTACAGTTTGGCAGAAAGAAAATTGTGTAAACTTTTGTGTTTCTAATAAATAAGTTTTAAAAAAAAGCCTCCTCTTCAGTGCCTCCGTGTAGTGTGCAAGTGTTGGACTCTAGTGAGCCGCTTGTGCCTACCCCTGATTCGCGAGTGCAAGTGTTGGACTCTGATGAGCCACTTGTGCTCCCCAAAACTTCGTCCGAAGCAGTTGCTAGTCCTAGCGGAACGGTTGGTCCCAGTGGATCAGCTGCTCTTAGTGGCATGGCTGACTTAGTCATGCCTTCATCTCCCACATCCGAGGACGATGAACTAGAGCAACATTCTGGTTTGTCTGGAAGACGTATTCATCCCTACTCTGAAGAATTGAGGTATTATTTACTTTTTTAGCAGATACTCTGAAAATATATATGGTAAACATACCATTTTAAAAAATTAAATTCAAATTTAGAATTGGATAAGTTTTGCAATCAATTGAAGCAAAGAAACAAATAAAATTAGTTTGATTGCTATTGCATTATTTATAATACAGTTTTCTTTTCTTTTGTTTTAGATCTATGTGGAACTGGTGGAAGATTTTCTTCCTACTAGGCACCCATGAGCAGTGTGTACAGTTTGCTGAAGAAAGGGGCCTTATTCCGCGAGGGAAGCAGGGCATCTACCATCATAAAGCAATGACGTTCACTGCTGAAGCTGGACAATTAGGAAAATTTCGCTGCAGGAAAAGCAACTGCAGGACCAAATCAATAAGCTGCGCAGCTAGCACTTAGTTTGAAAATGTACATCTGAAATTAACTTTAGTATTCCAAATTATGTATGCATTTATTCCAAATTATGCGTGCCACATCTAGTTGCGCTTATCCGTGTTCCGGCCGAAACCAGTTTCTTTCTATCGCGAGCCCGGTGGCCTCACGCGCACAATAACTGACTGCAGTGTTCGTCTTGTTATGACTTATGAATGATACAAACAAACAACTCACTTTAGGATTTTAATTTAACGTGTTTATATTGTTCGCTCGCGCGTTGAAATTTGTAATGTTAATATTGTTTAATTTATGTTCTCATGTAAGTGAAATGTATTTTTTTTTGTTTCTTATGAGAATAAATCATCTTTAAACCTAAACCTATTTAGCAAGGGGCTGTCCTATCACCAGGCACAAAAACAATTGGCTCGTGAGGATGAACTACCAGGTGGTGCTCTGGCTGACTGGTATAGCTATTGCCGAGAGACTATAGCAGTGTATGATAAGAGCATCAAGATGGCAGATTAAAGATTGGAGGAGTAAACAAAGTAGTGCAGATCGATGAATCAAAATTTGTAAAACGAAAATATAACAGAGGAAGACATATAGAAGGCCACTGGGTAATTGGCATGATAGAAGATGGCAGCGATGATCTTCGTTTAGAAGTGTGTCCCGACAAAGAGAGATCTGCAGAGATATTGGTGCCACTGATAAAAAAACATGTCCAGGAAGGCTCTATTATTCATACAGATTTTTGAAGAGCATATTTGCGCCTTCCGGAACATTGATATATTCACAAACGGGTGAATCATAGCGACCCTACCAATAAATTTGTGGCACCAGACGGGACACACTCTCAGAGAATTGAAAGCCAGTTGCGGGGATTAAAAATAGCGTTTCGACAAGAGCATAATAAAAAGGACTTAACCGATTGGTTAATTGAATATTGTTGGAGAAGAAAAATTCGAATTAATAAGAGCGACCCTTTCGAGGAATTAATAAACGCTGTTAAATATGTCTATAAAATTTATAAATTACATAATATTATTTGTATTGTGTTTTCCTTTTAACTTGTAAAACCTTGGGTATCTGAAACACCTTATGTGACAAAAAAGTAGGTGGCGGAAAAATCATGAAAAACCAAAACCTGTGTTAATCATTGATCATACATTCAGGGCTAAAATTAATTTACGGAGTAAATATTAAATAAATATTTTAAGTTATCGCTTGAATGATAACCGCAAAGATAGTATTTTTTTCACTACAGTATCTTAGTGGTGGTGACTGTTATTTTTTATATTTTCACCGTCGCGCTAATTAAATTATATAGAGGGTACATAGTACCTCTACTATCTGAGGCCCAATTCCCGTAATTTGACAATAGTCGCAATCCGGTGTCGATCCGCTCCCAGTAACATTACGATCCCAAACGGTATTCTCCTAAACCTAAAAAATTCGTATTGGGATAATGTTTTTAGTCGTATTGGGATAGTTTTAATAATTTTACGTCAAACTGAAAGTTTACGAGAATACCGTTTGTGATAGTAATGTTACTGGGACCGGATCGACACCGGATTGCGACAATTGTCAAATTACGGGAATTGGGCCTCTGGTATTGATAAAATCCAAATTAGTTTATTTGATATTCCACTAGGCAGCGCTACCCCGAAGTTCATACGAATTCAAGTTTGTACGTCAAATAACTCACAATCAACTTCAATGCTTGCTCGAAGCGCGACGTAACGCGCTCCGAAATACTCTCATGCGCGGCAGGGCAAAGCCGGACGGACTCGAATAAGTTTCAATTAGTCTTTTCGACACAATATCAAATTTATATTGTTTTGTGTATTATTATTTTTATTTTCTCTTGTGTGTCGAATAAACGTTTCTTTCTTTCTTTCTTTCTCAAAGTTGGCGATATCGCTCCCTTGTGGTCGCTGAAGGCCTATAGGGGGGCGGTAAGAGGCCCAAAAAAAATCGAAAGGTGTTGTAGTCACTTAGGGGGGTAAAGTTGGACGGCGTTGAAAAATAAATGATTTTCAAAGTGGAAGTTTGAGAACCTCTTGATTAAATGAAAGTAAATATTTTCGCAACGTTTTATTATAAGACAACTTATATCAAGCAGTTAAATTAATAACAAAATAATACAACATATATGTACAGCGACCAACACAATTGTAAGAGAGTTTTTACACAAACCAGAACAAAACGCTATTGCATGTGATAACTTGAAATTTTAGGTTAATCAGTGAAAAGAAAATGATGTACACACAATTCTAGTAATATAAAAGTAAACGCTAAATGCATCAAACATAAATAGAATACAACTAAAAATCTACTTGGGAACCCAGGTTAAATATGAAATCAATTAATAATGACTTAGCATACCTACCTACGTTTATATAGTTTACATTAACTTTATACATATCTAGTGAATTACATAGTTCAACATATTTAAATGCGAATCTTTAGTTTGATTCGGAATCGACAAATATAGTGTAAAGTAAGAAATAATCCACATTGATACAAACAGACTGACAAAACCACAGACGCCAAACCGCTATCGGCATACATTCGACTACTGACGAGACGGGAAAGGTAATAATGGCAGAGGGCTTAATGTAAGTTTTATAAATTATTACTCTCTTTTGATGAGAACGTAAACCCGGAAAAAAAGGTTTTGTTGAGCTGCCGCCAGATGCCACTGTCCAAGTTTTTACAATTTTACGCTTAATTTTCGACCAATTTATGCGATGCGATTTATAAAACTTACACTTTCTGATAAAAAATTTCTACAAAATCAAAGCTAGCCGTGGATTAATCTCATTCCAATCAAACATTGACGACAAAAACGAACGTACTCGAACATTTGCCGAATTATATAGACTGGTATCATTTCTAGACTTCGTAAATCAGTACAAAATAAAATAATAAAAAAACTAGTCTGTACAATATGTAGCAATATAAATGAAGAGTCCATCCTGAAACTTATACAGGGCGACTCAAGAAAATATAATAAAAAATTTACCTAAAAATACAAGTATAACATATCCCATGATAAGCAACAATTTAACATGTATAATAATGGTAACATTTACTGTACAAAAATATTGTTACTAACAATTTTATTCTAAAAGCGGCGTCCTAACGCGTGATAGTCAAAAACACATCGACATTTATGAGTTTTTGGCAAAAGGCAAGGGCGAACCAAGTTTTTTTAAACAGATCTTTTTAGATAGCCAAAGACGAACGTTCTTAGAAGCTGACTAATTCCTATCAAAAAAACTTACTTATTGAGTATTAAACTCACTACATATAACAATAGTTGTAGAATGTATATGCTTTCGAAATCATTGAACCTTTTATCATATTAAGTTAAATTTTCAATTACGAGATATAATTTGAGAGCTAATATCAGTGGGGTTCTATTCTACTACATAATTTAAACAAACACAATACTAAAAATGAAAAGAAACCCCACCCAAAATTAATAAATTATTTTTTGACAGGTTGGCATTTTTCGAGAAACAAATCTCATGGCAGAGAATCATTTTTTTTATCTCTCTTCTCCTTAAACAACTAAAGTTAACAGCTCTATAATAACTGTTAATAATCAGTAACCTATAAGTACCCATTCAGTTTTAGGATTAAATTACATTTTGAGACCAACTATAAGTTTATATTTTTTTTTATCAAGCCACCCTGTATATAATGTTTTAGTGTCATTTAAACAAATAAAGTTCATTTCAATAAAGCTGTTCCAGCCCGATAGGCTTATATATAATGGATGTGTGAGTAAAAGATTTTTGACATAACTTTATTTCACTCATTCGGTTGATAGTTCCAGTGGTGCCAACTTGAAGACGATGGCATACACGTTACAGTTGTGTTGGCGGGTGCACGCTAACAACTAATCTACTTCTCCTTGTTTAACGCTTCTATGAATTCTTCTAACCTCTCCTGCACCTGTCTCACTCGTTCTGTAGGCAAGGGAACGAAATAGATACAATTTATACTTAGATTTTTGATAAAATGACGAATAATGCCAACAAACAATAGCTTTCATAATTAGTTTTGCAGAATACTAGACGACTTTACATTAACAGTTCCATTAGTTTTGTAGATACGTCTTAAGCTTTTAAATGCATAAAGTTGTCTTTTCGGTTACATATTAATGTTTCGAAATTGTGAGTTTACGCCGAAATCAATAGTTTGACAGCAAAATTTTCCAGCTAAGAAAAAACTGACTAAAACTTTCTGATAATCACTTGACCGAATTTTCCATCAAAGAAAAAACTGGCTCTAAAACTTTCTGAAAATCACTTAACCGTATTAGCAAATTTTGAACTCTTTGCTAACGAAATAAGGTTGTAAACTCGGTATCTGAAACGGTTTAAGGATAAATATTACTTCTGTACTCACTTAGTTCCTCTGCGAGTTCTACTCGTCTTCCGGATAGCAATTTCTTCTTTATTTCAGGCTCCGCCGCCATCTAAATATGATATTTAGATTTATTTTGTTAGTCAGTCATAAAAATTACTAAAAATATATAAATATGCCTAGACAACAGACCAACTGATGGAAGTAAATAATGAACATCCATGTGTTTCGAGGTACCAGACGCGTGGACGCGCCAGACCAGCTCACCCAGACCCAAGCAAATTTGGAAAAGTTTCAAATTTGTCTCAAACCGGGAATCGAATCGGGTCGTGCTCTAGTAAATTATTTGTAATAATACTACTTGTGACAATGAATTCTACCAACAATTACAGAAGTGAGGGCTATCGCTTGAATTCACCGCTAGAGGCGCTAGTGTAGATGGTCTCTTTAAAAAGGGATACACATTTGGCCTTGACAGAAAAGCTTAGTCACACAGCGTGCTATAGAGAGAGCTCTGCTTGGCGTTTCTTTAAGAACCAAAATCATAGACATAATTCTTCGAATTGCAAATCTAAAGTGGCAATGGGCAGGCCACATTGCTTGCAGAGTTGACAACCGTTGGGGAAGAAAGGTTCTCGAGTGGCGACCAAGATCTCGGTGGACTGACGACCCAGTCAAGGTTGCGGGAAGCTACTGGATGCAATCGACCCAGACCCAACTTCTGTTAAGTCACCCTATATATCGCTAAATGTAGCGAAACACCTACCGAGCTTTCGGTCGCGTAACGCGTCGCACGATGAGGCACTACTATGCCTGTTCTATACTATGCTAGACGTTTTCACGCAAAAAGTCGCTATATGGAGGGTAAAGGTAAAGAGTACTATCTTCGTTGTGAAAAAGTGTCGGTCAAACTGCGTTAAATTAGTTGGCGCTACAGTAGCAAAAGGGTAAATTTCAAAGAAAGCGCCAAAAGTTATTAGACAGCAAAATAAAAAAGGACAGAAGAACTTCTGCTCCGTTATGGCGCACTTTTATAATAAGAAACAAAGAAACTAATCAATTGCTTATTATTTCTTAACACCTGAATTTTTTTTTAATTTAAAAAATATATACATAAATTAAATGAGGGAATTGTTGAAATGTTTTAAAAAGTTTTATAAGTCATTAAAATGTTAACTCGTCATTACTCGGCTTACTGCAATCCATCAAGAACTGCTACATTCATACCATACCCTTTGCCTACGCTAGCGCTATTTTGAAGGGTTTTCGAACTGTTATTTATTGCTTTAGCTGGACACTTTTTCAACTTTCCGCCCATAAGAGATAGTACTCCTTACCTCTACCCTCCAAAGGTCGCTAGACAAAAGGGCTGATGTGTCATAGGTTAAATAAAAATTGCTGTGAGCGTGTTAAGATGAATTTTAGGCGTCGCACTTCCCGCAAGTGTGTCGCTACCACTGTCCTGTATTGCCTTTGGATTGGATGGTTCATTCAAATGACAGCAAATTTTGTGTGCACATTCGGAACGCCACAAGCAAGTGTACCGAGAACTAATTTTTACGTATACTGCATACTTCCTATCTTGCATCTATCACTAATTTAGTTCCTTGTACACTCACATCTGCCTATACAACGAAATGGCTTAATTAAATAGACAGATTACTAAGTAAAAAGCTCGAAGGATAAGCAAGCTGAAGTGGCAGTGGGCTGGTCACATTTTCCTTAGAACCGATGGGGTAGACATGTTAAGTCGAGACTGCGACTTGGCAGACGCAGCGTAGGGCTGCCACCGACAAGGTGGAGCAATGATGAGCTGCTGGCAGCGAATGAAAAACGATAGCTTGAAATCGGGCTCGGTGGCGTGCATTTGGAGAGGCCTATGTCCAGCAGTGGACTGAGACTGGCGTGGGCTGTATGGTGTATATGAGGCAGGGTTACCTCGTCCAGCACCTCTCGCAGGTCGCGGTCGAGGCGCGCGGCCTCGCGGTTGCCGATCTGTTGCCGCAGCGCGTTGGCGGTGGTGCGCAGCGTGGCCTGCACGCGCCAGAACATCACCACCTCGCAGCATTCCTTCTGCGCATACATACGTACGTACGAATAAGACCAGGCCCCCGATAAAGAATTGACAACCGGTAAATCACGTAACTCTAATATTAAATCCTATAGTGTCACATGGTTTTCCGATTGACAATTTGCTATCGAAGGGTTCTGAATCGGAAGGCAGGTAACGACGAAAAAGACGACTTCCTTGTACCAAATTTTAGTGTAACTATAAATAATTGACGTAGTTTGTAGCATATGCAACAGAAACAAGCTGGTATTCATTTTAAATATCAAAGGATTACTGTAAGTTTCATTCTCAAATGAGTAATATTATTCTACAACGAAAACGTTAGCCGCCATGACTGAACGTCACCATTGGCAATGAGTTAGGTTTTACTGGAATTGACATCCCGAAGCAAGATGTCGCACTGCGCTCGCAGAACTGTGTGTCGGTCGGTGGACGTATTTTGACACACCCTTTTTAATAATTTATAACTCAATGGATACAGCTATACAAGGTGTTTTAGGGTGAACACATTTATCCTTCAAATTGGTGATACAAAATGTAATCGTTTTATTGTAACACAAGCTGTTAAGTTTCCAAATAAATAAATAACAAAAACCGCGAGTAGAGTCCGAAACCATTAAAAATCATATCCTTAGAAAAATCAATTTTTAATTAAAAATATCCTGTGTAAAACTTAAGCTAGTTTACCCTATGCGAGTAGTGCCTACGCTTTTTTAGCGTCTTGAGTTTATGGCTGACTGAGCTGGAATCACGAAGATGCGCAGCGCGAACACTGCCGGCCACCTGCGACTGGCACGCGCGCAGTAGTGAAATGCGCACAGAAGCGAATGCACGTACTTCTCTCGCTTTTGGCACAGAATACCTAATAGTACTACCGTACAGAAGACTCACTACCTAACAAAAGTCAGGTTTAGGTATAAAAATATACCTAGACTCGCCAGAGCTACCCGCCTGCAAGCAAAATTGAAACTTAAAACCGCGCGGGAACCACGAATTTTCTTTGAGCGCCCCAGTTTTATGACCGAGCTGCGAACGACGGCACGGGGTTGTCACTAGAGAAGTTTTTGTACCTAGTTGATTTATTCGTTTTACGATTAAAATAAGTAGATTAAGCATTACTAACGTTGATTCTGTAAACATATAAATTCCATCTGAATGTCGTGTGTTCGATTTCTACGGGTGTAGGTATTCCTTTGTAAACATTATCCTAACCTATTCTTAATATTGTTTCTGGGCTAATATAACTAATTACGGATTTTTATTTTAACTCTTACTACTTATGATGGACATGGAATTAAAGAAGAATAAATATTTCAATATGGTGTGAAATTTAACAAAATGTTAGCTCCGATTCACTATTCGTTGTATTTAGACAACCGGTAAACCAACAACATCCTTTATACGCATTATTATATTGACGTTTAGGCTAAGTCTCTGTCTTCTACTGTCGTGCGAGCCGAGCGACAGCCCACTGGCATACGCCGCTTCGGGCGGCGCGCTGCCCGAATATACCTAAACTGCGGAGTGACACCCCCCTGCTTTTGGGCGGAATTACGTTCACTAAGCGTGTGTGTACGAGCTACGATCGTACATTTGTCTGCTGCGCCGTCAGCGACCTACAACCCGGCGGACGACCCATGGACCCTGCGCATGCACCGACGGCACTCTACGCCGACGGCACACAATGACAACCTTTTAACTGTGTGCATTCTATAACTTTTGTATTTAAACATGACATTACACTAAATAAATCAGATATCAACCGTTCGTGTTGGTTCTCATTTCCCTCGGCTGCGGCCGAGACTAACTTAGCCGTCACTATGATCAGTCTGGTGAGTCTGCTAGACTGGCAGCGGGTCCGCACCGCCTACCTACCGTCCTAACGCTGCTACCCGCAGCGATATAGGATCATAAGCTTCTTTCAAGTATACCTACTTTCAGAAAAAAATCCTTAAATCACACTACACACCGAATTACGATTTTTCAGACGTTACCCACGACCTACCTACAAATAATTCCAGTCAGCTTTTTTCAGTTTTGACAAAGTCATCAATTATATACGTTACTCTAATTAATAATATAATATTTGCACTCACCCCATTTCCATTCTGTTGACTATACAAATAGAAACTCTTTTTGCAGTCTCGTGCTCGCGTTTGCGCCCTCTCCAGGAAGTTTCTGAAATAAATTTATATTCGTACACAAATGTGTGTGTGTTACCATAATGACATAATATGGAACAGAAACGTGGTCTCTCACTATGGGCCTCGTAAGAAAGCTCAAGGTCGCACAGCGTGCTAAGGAAGGGGCCATGCTTGGTGTTTCTTTGCGCGATCAAATAAACGAACAAAAGTCGCCGAACATAGCCCAACGGATTAGCAAGCTGAAATGGCAGTTGGCGGGGCACATAGCACGTAGAACTGACGGCCGATGGGGCAGAAAGGTTCTGGAATGGAGCCCACGTATCGGCAAGCGCAGCGTAGGACGTCCACCCATGAGATGGACAGACGACCTGGTAAAGGTTGCAGGAAGCCGCTGGATGCAGGCCGCAATCAACCGGTCAATCTGGAAGTCATTGGGGGAGGCCTATGTTCGGCAATGGACGTCCTATAGCTGAAATGATGATGATGACACAAATTTATCAATTCGTTGATCATTCACTCTTAAACTATAGAATACCAATACCGAGTATAGTAATACACTATACTCGGTACACGGCTCAGAAAGGTTAGAAAACATAAACGAAGTTATACAAGGATAAATTCATCATCATCATCATTTCAGCCATAGGACGTCCACTGCTAAACGTAGGCCTCCCCCAGTGATTTTCATCGGGGGGATTGCCAATACTCGCCACGCTTGGCAGGCGGGTTGGCAAGCGCAGTTTTTTATAAGATTTCGCAAGCGGACGCTGCTGCCCGTCTCGTGCTAGCGGAATTAGTCGCCTCGTACGACACGCCTCCTGTTGGCGGTGTGGAAGTGTATTCTTTACAGCCGTCCCCACACGAAGGGTAAATTCAACGAGTAAAAATATACCGGTAATTGTTATTCTGGCTGGACAGGGATCGGAAACCGGTTATTTTACTATGGAACCTTAACCGGAATAATAAAGGTTTTCGCTAAATTTATCATCACATATTCCGACTACCGACTTAAAAGCTATAGCAAATTTAGTTTTATGGTCAAATCTTTACAACTACTATCAAATATTACAAATGAGTGTTATACATTCTGAAATAAATATTAATAAAATAATAAAATCATTTATTCAGAAAAGTTTCACAACTTAAATTTACTGGTAGTCTCCAAACTAGGTAAAAACCTGTCTCTTGGAGACTTGAGTTTGAGTTAGAGTTTGTAACAACGTTGTGCATTGGATTAGTTACAGGGTTACTTATTACAGTGCAAAGAATAAACAAAACGAGAACAAAATGTTTATATAGGTGTTTATACGCCACATACGTCATGCGTGTGTGTGTGTGTGTTAGTAGTATTACCTACCAGCCCTACAAGAGTTGGATTGGTGCCAAGTGCTTACCGACCAAAAATGCTATCCAACTATACATACGCTGTTGTAGTTAGAAAGCAGCTTCGGTCTAGACAATAATTCTTCCGCTTCGTTGTAACTCAGGTGCAGGAGCCATTCCGTTACCTTTGCTCTGGCAATGATTGGGTGACTAGTTTTAATATCACACTTAGCAACGACTTTATTATAGATAAACGGGTATAAGTAGTCATCGTGCGCCTTACCAAATGAGATAGATATTAACCGGTTTCGATCCTTGGCTGGTATAATTTTGTGTCGGTCGAATCGGCCCTTAATATTAGTCACTCACTTGAGATAGACCGGTTTCCAGGTCTCCCTGATGTAGTCGTTGTCGACCTCGACCCCCCGCCGCCGCAGGTTGTCCCGCACGGCGATGACCTCGTCGTACGCGAGCGCGGGCCGCGCCGACCCCAGCCGCTCTAGTTCCGCACGGACTTCCGCGCGACGCTTCTGTTCGTCCGTTGTGTATTGCCAGTATAGCCAGCGCTCTTTGAAACCGGGACCTTATGAGGGAAATAAATAGATTAGATAATAATAATAACCAGAATTCTGTGGGGGGTAGTCGAACGAAAAGCATGGTCGATCTATTTTAATGGATTTCATTTACCATTTAAAGAGCTTTAGAGAGCAAGTTTTGGTGTAGTTTGTGTTCTTATGTTTAGTGAAGTGATAAGGATCTGAAACTATTGAAATATCATTGTATTCAACGCCGCAGCGAGTGTCAAGTGACTTGTCTCAAGACAACTTGCTTTAGACCCGATAGCGTCTTGAAACCTGCTTCTACGGGAAGATTAGCCTTCGCCGAATCCATGAAAAGCAATAAAAACTAAACACCTGTTATTTATTGTGAACACTTTACCAAGAAACTCGACATTGGCAGAATCACTACTCTGCTTATTGAGCGGGATCGAGTCCATAAAATAACAATAATAATAACCAGGGGCAGCTTGTGACAAGCTGAAGGTAAGTGACGACACCTCGGACCCCAATCTTCCAGAGGGCTCGTATTGATTAAGCCTCAACTCTTGTGCTTGCCAAGGTGTGCTTGCCTCTCGGCTACGGAAGTCGTCGATATTTTTTTTTATGGCTAAGTAAAACCATCCTATACGTGACTCGCGTTTGCATTGCGATTAAATTGTGATAGAAGCGATACAGAATCGTGGTTACAAGGGTAAAGGTACAGCTAGAGACCGCATTGCGACAGTTTTGCGTTTGCATCGCTACAAAAAGTCGCGGGTGACAGTGATACATAACAGAACCACTGAGTCACCCGCAGTTAATGGGCCCTATAAAGGTCTTTGGGAGTAAACGATACTGTTTTCTGTTCAATTCACAATTAAATTTCAATCTTGTTATTTTGCGTTAGATCTAAAAGAATCATCATCACAACCAGCCTATATACTGATGTAGGACTGCCACTGCTCGACATAGGGCCTCAAATGCACGTCACAGAGCCCGGTTCTCGGCTATTATGTTCCGTCTACTGCAGGCAGCAGAATACCTTCTGTCGGTCCTGCAAACACACGACTGCCATCCAGCTCAGATCGTCCTATTTGGAAGAACCTTAAAAGTACAGCTTGTTAACCTGAAGTCCCGGTCCCAGCCGGCAGAGAGCATGAAACTTAGCACAGATGTAGTTTTTATATATGTGCTTCAATATTAAAGTGGCAAGGGTCGAAGGAAGCCGCTGGATGCAGGCCGCTTCCAACCGGCCAATCTAGAAGTCAACGGGGGAGGCCTATGTTCAGTGAACGTCCTATGGCTGAAATGATGAAGGTTAAAGACACAAAAGTCCTCTAGGTAGGGGGGGGGGGGGGCGTACCTAAAGGGCTTTTGTGTCTCCAGTCACGGTTTTTGACCGATGGGACTAATATTTATATATTTTTGAGCTGACAGGCCGTTCAAAGAGAGTTGTGGTGCAACTCAGCGAGCACTCACCGGTGAGGTCCTTGAGGTCCCGGTCGGTGAGCGCGAGCCGCTCCCGCAGCGCCGCCTCCATGAGCGCGCCGGCCGCGTCCCAGTCGGCGCGCGACGGGACGCAGCGGTCTTGCAGTGCGTTCAGCTGCAGCACGCGGAGTACCTGACAATCGTCGTAACGAACCCATTGAGACGATTCAAAAATTACACGTTAGCTGACGTTCTCGGTAGCTCAGGTGAAAAGAGCGGTCGCCCAGAATGCGCGGATACGTGTATTCGATCGCGGTTGGAATATCAGAAGAGGAATTTGAACCAGGGACTGGGATTTCAGAAGTGGGATTTAAACTAGGTTCCACATGCGACGTGGGATGCCAGAAGTGGGATTTTAACGAGGGACCACACGTTGAAGGCGGTTACCCGAGATATGGGACATTAAAAACGGAATTTGAACATTTAAGACTCGCGCTTCAGCTGCTTGTACCCGGGGTCGGTGACTCTTGCACGGGATATTAACTCCGCGAACTTGGTATTTTACTTCATACACACTTACATACAGTTACAGATGTGGATATCAGGCTTAGAATTTATCAAAAGTATACAAGACAAAGACGACAAGGTACCTCACGCTAAAGGCGGTTATATGCAATATCGGATATCAGAAGTGGGATTTCAAATTGACAAGTTTCGCTACCAAATCTAAAGAATTTTTGACCGATTGTAAACGTCACGTAATCGATAAGCAACGCCAAAATCTAAAATACCATAATAAGTAAAGAGTTATAGTTACGTCTTGCGCCCTGTCCTCCCAGTGGTGCCTGCGCAGGGCCTCTTCCACGGCCTCGCGCTTTAGCGGCTCGTACACGGGGTCGGTGTCGCCCGCGCGGGACATGAGCTCGGAGAACTCGGCCTTCAGCGCCTCCCGACCCGCACGGATGGACTGCGTCGGCAGTTCCGATTCCGCCCACTCGCGGAGTTTTATGTCTACTGATGTGTTGAATTTGTCTAAGGGAAAATAATGAACTTGTGGTTATCTAAGATTAATATCCGAATTGGTCATTGGATGTATATGATTAATGAGAAATAAGGTATTATTGACTACATTATAAAAGGGTTATTGGTCAATATAACGGGTAACTTGTAGGTGATGGTAAAATAATAAATAATTTATGGAAAAAAAGCAACAAGGTTGATATTAGAACAACTTGATAATGACAAATAAAAAATTAACAAAATAATTACGTCAAATACATTATAAAACCTAGAGAGTATAAACATTATCTACCTAAATTCAACAAAATTCTTTTTTTTTTTCGGGATTGACACTAATGATGAAGATGACTTCAATGATTTCTATAGGTCATTAACAGATTCCTATCGGTCTAAAGTCCACAGTCCGGGGCTGATAAGACGTTGGGTGTAAACGCGGCCTTACTAAGCCTCGGATAAAGATAATATAGCCTCATTATCATTATACTAATAAAAATAATGATCTAAAAAAAGTTACTGTGGTGTGGACGCACTAAAACGATAAGTCTACAAATACTCCTACACTAAGTAATTTACATTTTATCACTGGTCTCTTACTATAATCAAAGTCATAAGGGTCCAGCCAGATGGTGGAATCGCCGTGATTGGTATTGTTTCTTTTGTACTTCACTTGACGGGGCACCGCAGCCACTGACAGAATAGATGTAGACATAAAAACTATATGCAACCAGCAACTCTAATTAAGGTTAAATACTATTATCAGGATCTATTATTATGCTAGGATTAACCTTTGATGTGCTTTTCGAAGCATAGGGGCGATTAAAGCAATATTGGGCGAGTCAATTATATCCAAATGAAAATACAAGAGCTAGGAAAGAGTCGGAAACCGTGTTTATGATAACAAAAGTATTCAACGCAGATTGAAGGTTATAACTCCACCCGCTCGGCGGCCGCGTCCCAGTACTCCCAGTCGCGCGACACTCACCCACGTCGTCCTGCGCCTGCGCCGCGGCCGGCAGGTAGATGCCGGCGAACACCCTGTCGGCGGCCGCGTCCCAGTACTCCCAGTCGCGCGACACTCACCCACGTCGTCCTGCGCCTGCGCCGCGGCCGGCAGGTAGATGCCGGCGAACACCCTGTCGGCGGCCGCGTCCCAGTACTCCCAGTCGCGCGACACTCACCCACGTCGTCCTGCGCCTGCGCCGCGGCCGGCAGGTAGATGCCGGCGAACACCCTGTCGGCGGCCGCGTCCCAGTACTCCCAGTCGCGCGACACTCACCCACGTCGTCCTGCGCCTGCGCCGCGGCCGGCAGGTAGATGCCGGCGAACACCCTGTCGGCGGCCGCGTCCCAGTACTCCCAGTCGCGCGACACTCACCCACGTCGTCCTGCGCCTGCGCCGCGGCCGGCAGGTAGATGCCGGCGAACACCCTGTCGGCGGCCGCGTCCCAGTACTCCCAGTCGCGCGACACTCACCCACGTCGTCCTGCGCCTGCGCCGCGGCCGGCAGGTAGATGCCGGCGAACACCCTGTCGGCGGCCGCGTCCCAGTACTCCCAGTCGCGCGACACTCACCCACGTCGTCCTGCGCCTGCGCCGCGGCCGGCAGGTAGATGCCGGCGAACACCCTGTCGGCGGCCGCGTCCCAGTACTCCCAGTCGCGCGACACTCACCCACGTCGTCCTGCGCCTGCGCCGCGGCCGGCAGGTAGATGCCGGCGAACACCCTGTCGGCGGCCGCGTCCCAGTACTCCCAGTCGCGCGACACTCACCCACGTCGTCCTGCGCCTGCGCCGCGGCCGGCAGGTAGATGCCGGCGAACACCCTGTCGGCGGCCGCGTCCCAGTACTCCCAGTCGCGCGACACTCACCCACGTCGTCCTGCGCCTGCGCCGCGGCCGGCAGGTAGATGCCGGCGAACACCCTGTCGGCGGCCGCGTCCCAGTACTCCCAGTCGCGCGACACTCACCCACGTCGTCCTGCGCCTGCGCCGCGGCCGGCAGGTAGATGCCGGCGAACACCCTGTCGGCGGCCGCGTCCCAGTACTCCCAGTCGCGCGACACTCACCCACGTCGTCCTGCGCCTGCGCCGCGGCCGGCAGGTAGATGCCGGCGAACACCCTGTCGGCGGCCGCGTCCCAGTACTCCCAGTCGCGCGACACTCACCCACGTCGTCCTGCGCCTGCGCCGCGGCCGGCAGGTAGATGCCGGCGAACACCCTGTCGGCGGCCGCGTCCCAGTACTCCCAGTCGCGCGACACTCACCCACGTCGTCCTGCGCCTGCGCCGCGGCCGGCAGGTAGATGCCGGCGAACACCCTGTCGGCGGCCGCGTCCCAGTACTCCCAGTCGCGCGACACTCACCCACGTCGTCCTGCGCCTGCGCCGCGGCCGGCAGGTAGATGCCGGCGAACACCCTGTCGGCGGCCGCGTCCCAGTACTCCCAGTCGCGCGACACTCACCCACGTCGTCCTGCGCCTGCGCCGCGGCCGGCAGGTAGATGCCGGCGAACACCCTGTCGGCGGCCGCGTCCCAGTACTCCCAGTCGCGCGACACTCACCCACGTCGTCCTGCGCCTGCGCCGCGGCCGGCAGGTAGATGCCGGCGAACACCCTGTCGGCGGCCGCGTCCCACAGCGCGGCGTGCAGACGCTGTTCCCAGTTGGGCGCGGGCACGGCGGACAGCTCGGCGGACTGGTCCAGTAGCTCGGCGCGCGCTCGCTCGAACAGCTCGTCGCGGTCCAGCTCGCGTTGTCTACGAATAACAGTGCAGACGGTTTGGAAGACTATTATAGCCCTTTCATTCATCAGCCCACCCACGTCAGTCTTCTGCTAAACATAAGCCTCTTTCAATGCAAGGCACTGAGCTCGATCATAGGTTTAAAGAGGAATTAACGCTGCTAGCAGCTTTGCGTATATCATCGCTCTACCATTTCGGATGGCTCCCTGTCTGTGTTTGCTAAGTCAATCGAGTCAAAAATGGTTAATTATACTACCTAGAGATTATCTAATAATGTTACTCTGTTCCCGGGGAAGGTGTTATTCTATATTCGGGAGAAGATGTTCTGTATTTGCAAGAAGATGTAATCCTGTACTTGAGGATGGATTATCCTTTAATGAAGAGAAGGTATTATTCTCAATTTGAAAGAAAAGTGTCAGCGCACTCGCCCACGAGCGACAATCGCTGTGCGATTATTTTATCGCCATATAACACATTCAGAGTTCAATACTGAAACGCCCAACGTGCTAAAAAAAAGTCGCTGCATCTCGGGTGTAAAACAGAACGTTCGGAAATGTACTAACTAACGCACATTAGTAATCACCGACAACCGGCTGCCTACTTTTGCTAAGAAATCCAGCCAGTAAAAAGAAGCCAGCCACGTGACGTGTGTGGACGTGTGCGTTGGATCGCTCACAAAATCGCCATCAGAAGTCGCCGAAAAACTAGCTGCGATTATTGAAGCTACAAAAAATAGTGCATGAGCGAGCGCTTTTATTCTGTACCAGAAAGTTTTAGTTGATTACTTGGGAATAATGTTTCTCTTTACCTAGAAAAGATGGTATACTAAATCTAATTAAGGTGTTATTCTTTACATGGGAGAGGTGCTCTTCTGTACCCACAGAAAGTATAGTTCTGTAGGCGTTATTCTGTACTTGTAATGTAATGTTCTGCATCTAGTAGTTCATGGAGATAGTATTATTATGTACCTAGGGGCAGGTGTTGTTGTGTGCTTGGAAAAAGGTGTTACGCTTTAAATGGGGAATGTTTTATTCAGTACACGTCGGAGATGATATTTGGGACCTGCGGAAGTTGTTATAATGTGCCTAAGGATGATGTAACTCTTGTTTTAAAGATTTTTTTAATCTGTACTTGTGGTAAGGTGTTACTATTCATTAAGGAAAAGATGACATTCTGTTTTTAAAAGATGTTATCTTGTATTCGGGAGAAGATGGAATTCTGTACTAAAGAGAGGTGTTATTTTGTATTTGAGAGAAAATGTTAGAAAATAAAATAACTCAAAAGGTGTAAAATTTTGGTTTGGCAGAAAAATGATTTTGTGTACTTGGATAAAGGCGTTATATATTTGTCAGAAATGTTATCTAAATGTTGTCTGTTATCTTGTACTCAGGATGATCTCATTCTGTACCTGTAAAACGCGTCACTTACCTGGGGAAGGTGTTCTTCCACTCGGTCTCGAGGTTGAACCGCATGGCTTTGAAGGCGTCGGCTTGTTGCTCCACGGAAGCACGCACCATGCGCCAAAAGCAGTCCGCCACCGCCAGGGACAAGTTGCGGGTCGTCACTTGCGACGGGGTCACTAATCCATCTCTGGTGAGAGATTGAAAGAAAAATTAAGCTTCGAACGAACTGAAGCGAATTCCGCATAATATACTGAATTATATTTAGATCAAGTTTGCCGGTGACGTTAAATAAATAAATCCATAAATTTTTTACAAGTAACTTTGCCTGCCTGGGACGCTAATGCAACGACAAAATACTGAACCGTTTTTAATTAAATTTCAAACGGGCAAAGTTAGTATTAAATATGCGCCAACACACCAATAGTCACGGTCTCGAAGTAAACAATAAATAAATATTAAACAACAGCACATACATTGAATGAGATGAAATGAGATGAGATGAGAGAAAATGTTTCTCAACTATGTTATGTTAAGTTTGTTTTTGTGATAAATTATTGGTATTTTATTCATTTATTATATGGAACCTTACTCTACGCGAGTTTAAATCATACCTTTCTGGTATTTTCCTTTACCTATTTATAGTAACTCACTTGAAAAGCTTGGAAGACCTGAAGAACCGCTCCTCGTACTCCCGAATGTTCTGTATCGAGTCGTCCTTCCGGCTGCGGCCCGTCACCACGGCGTAGTAGCCCAGCGCCTTCATCGGGAACAGCTTGCCTTCCAGGATGCGACGGATCTGGGTGTAAAGTAAGCCTTTAAACGTCCTACTGCAGGGTACAGGCCTCACCTCAACATTTTGGGCCATACACCACCACGTACCGTACCGTATGTGTATCCATACGGATTGGTGGAGGGGTGTTGTGTGGCCAGTGGCTAAACCTTACTGTCAGATGTAATTAAGCCGCCTTAAGGCTTCTGACTAGGTTTTACGAGTAGGTTCAAGCGATATTAACCGGAACCAACTTTAATCAAACCTGCCTTTCGAAACACGAAGATGCTTGGGATAAATATCACTATATAATTTGTATTGCAATTTTTCTCACGGCCCACGGATGTAAGGTAGTAAGGATGCTACTTTTTATGTTAAACCAACTTGAAAATCGAAAAAATATATAAGACTAACAAATAATAAGTCAACAAAATTACGTAAAATACAAATCTGACAAGGTAGATCAATGGTATACACTGCTGCAGGAAGCAAATTGAAAAAAATTGCCTCGGATCGGGCTCAGAGGCGTGCTGCAAGAGAGGCCTCTGTCTATGGAGGGTTGAGGTAAGGGGTACATTCACTTACGGGTGGAAAGTTAAAAAGGGTCCGGCTAAAGTAGTAAATAACAGTTCTAAAACCCTCCAAAATGGCGCTAGCGTAAGCAAAGGGCATACCATAGTATGAATGTGGCAGTTGTTGACGGATTGAGGTAAGCCGTGTAATGCAGAGTTAGAACTTTTTGTGACTTTTATAAAACTTTTTTTAATCATTTCAATAATTCCCTCATTTTATTTATGTATTTATTATTTAAATATAAAAAAAATATCAAGCGTTAAGAAATGATAAGCAATTGATTATGGTTCTTATTATGAAAAATGCACCCTAACGGAGCCGGAAGTTCTTCTGTCATTGTTTATTTTTCTGTCTAATTTACCCTGTTGCTACCTAATTTAACGCAGTTGGACGGACACTTTTTCAAAACGAAGCTTGTACTCCTTACCTTTACCTTTACCCTCCATACCTCTGTCCAGCAGTGGACTGCCGTGGGCCGCTGATGTTCGTAACGAAGTAAGAACTTACCCTGTTCGGGTTCGCGAGATTCTCTTCGGCCAGGTCGACCTTGGTGAGCACGAAGATGGTGCGCTTGCCGCCCGGGTCGCACGACGACACCAGGTCCGTTACGTTGCTGCGTTCCGCGTCCACTGATCCGTCCTAGCGACGGATAGATAGATAGTCACTTTATTGCACATAAACATTAATAAAAACAAGACACAGTTATGTATAATCAGACGGCCTTATCGCTAAAAGCGATCTCTTCCAGACAACTTACTTTACAGATGGAGAACTTTCTTAACGCGAGTGTCTTTGAAAATACGAGTAACTCCAAATAGATTCGCCGTGAATGTACCGTGTGGGGACGGCCGTAAAGAATACACTTCCCCACCGGGGGCTTCCCCACCAACAGGAGGCGTGTCGTAAGATGCGACTAATTCCTGTAGCACGAGACGGGCAGCAGCGTCTGTTTGCGAGATCTTATAAAAAAACTGCGCTCGCCAACCCGCCTGTCAAGCGTGGCGAGTATTAGCTTGTATTTGAATGGGGGGGGGGATTCCCCCAATGAAAGTCATTGGGGGAGGCCTATGTTCAGTAGTGGACTTCCTATGGCTGAAATGATGATGATGAAATAGATTCGCAAATTGTACCTGTATGCATAAAATGATGGCGTTGGGATTCTCCATGTACTGTTTTGACATTTTTTTGATGGCATCTCGAGTATCTGATGCCATGTCCACTGTTTGAGTCTGAAAGAAAAAAATAACTTGTAGTTTTTGTCATATTTACGGGATACGAGTAAATATTAGAGATGTACCGAAACATGTTTTGTTAGGACTTTTAAATTTTAATCACATATAATAGGTTGCAATGGTTAGCTTAAACAAGTTCCATTTCTCCTCAAACACCACACTCACCGATATAACCCCAGGCAGGTCGACCAGCACCATGCGATGCAGCCCCGGCCCCTTCACGGACATGGATATCACTTCTGTGGACACCGTGCGACCACCCCGCACGCTGTTTCGCATTCGAAGCTCCACCTCTCTATACATTGAAGACACATTCAACTTATTGAGACATAGTGGTTAGTCTTACTTGCCCAGTAACCACCATTTTTTAAAGTCTAACTGCCAGGAAACTGCATAATAAAATAATGTATTTTAAAAGTAGGCATGCCAGGGTATGGCATTTAATGTGTTAATTGTGCTACGTACGCGATAACACTATTTAACTGGCGACATTAAACTTATTCGTGACAAAGAATTCAAGCCACGGTTGGTTAAATGGCTGCAGTCGCACTGCTTCTACTCTTTAAAAGATTTTAGGTGAAGAAATAGGATTTAGTCATTTGTAGTAAAATTGTATATGAGTTGCTTCACTAATAAAAATTGCATGCCAGTAGAAAACTGGTTAATGTGTCGTTCTTTTTATGTTTATTATAAGACCCTATGTACTACATTTTAGCAAATAAATGTTTCTATTCTATTCTAAACCAAAAAAAAAATCCGTCTTTTAAAAATTTAGTTTCATAGTAGTTAAAAAAACTTAAAACCTAAGTAGTGATCAATCCAAAAATAGGTAATAAACTTACTTCCTTAAATCGGCGAGGTCGGATTCCTTATTGAGGTCGAACTCTCGGGATGAGTCCCGGAACTGAGCCACGTGGTACGGGCCCTCTGACAGTGTCACCTTCACTGGTGCTCTAAAATAAAGAATTTCTGGTTCACAGCACTGTCACAGGTAGCTTCGTTCACTTATCTCTCTTTTGTTTGCTATCATGATGATGTCATCTACATAATTCAACGCACACTTCTTTTTGCATAAAGAACCAATCAAAAACTTTAAATTAAACTAACTTCAAGAACAGTATATACCACGTGATCTTGTATAGGATTTGTTTTTATAACAACATCATCTAAATAATTTATAGATGATCCTGATTTTTATTACAGTTACAGTGCCACGGAATAAATCTGCCGCTGTCCGGGAGTGTTACTAATACCTATCGACAAACGATCATTGAAGAACACATTTAATTAGATCTACTTTTGGCCGACGGGAGACTTGTCTTTGACAATTTGTATCTTATAGGAGTCTTCTCCAGAGACTTTTTATCATAGAGAGTTAAAAAGTCAATAACCATCAATCATCCGAAAAACAATATCTAGAATTCCACGTGTATCTTGGCCAAACTGGAAAGATAAACGATCTAAAAATTTAAATCTTCTAAAGGCTGATCCTCTAGAAGTCCACTGCTAGACATAGGCCTCTCCCAAGGACGCTACAGCGACTGTCTTTAGGCCGCTTGCACTCAACGGTTTTCCGCAACCTTGATTAGGTCGTCAGTTCACCGAGTTCCACTGCCTGCTTACATACGTCCATTATTGTTTAGTATAAACTTATGCTAAGTAAGGTCCTTTTGCGATGGGTTTCGCGGCGTGCATAAAGACACTGTTTGAAAATTTTGATTTCTATATTTAAATATGATCTGTTTCAATTTCTTTAGTTGTAATTAACAACGAATGTTATTATTTTTTGTGTACCTACTGTTTAGGGTTCCGTACCTCAAAAGGAAAAAAACGGAACCCATAGGAACACTTTGTTGTCCGTCTGTCTGTATGTTTATCAAAATACCTTTTATCTCGGGAACGCGTTGAGGTTCAGAGTTGAAACTAAAACCATATACCCAGGTCTACGGTCCTTTAATGCCGTAAAAAAACAAAAGTTTAAGCCGCAAAAAACGTTTTTGTATTTGACATTGTCCTTTGCAACTTTGCTGCGTCGTAATGATTTTTGTTCTCTATCTAATGACATGTTACGTCTCGCGGGGTACCTCGTGCACATCTCCCCCGCGCCTCTGGGGAAGATCCTGGCCTGCGCGATCATCTCGAGCACGGAGGTCTTCCCGGCGGACTGGTCGCCCACCACCACCACGCGCGGCAGCCGGTCCGTTTCGCCCGCGTCCCAGCCCGACAGCTCGTCCAGCACCGCCGAGTACATGTCGATGAGGGAGCGCTGGGGGACAATACAAAACTTATAGAGTTTATTCAATCGGGAGTTTAAGCACGCATGTTTAAGTATGTTAAAAATAAAAAAATAGGGCCAAATCATACACGTACCTTGACCTTCCTGGGAGACGGCTGGCGGCCCTACCGTAGCGGCATGTTATGCTGGCGCAGCTGCCGGTTCTGCTGCTGCATGCTACACGTACCTTGACCTTCCTGGCAGACGGCTGGCGGCCCTGCTGCAACTGCCATTTCTGCTGCTGCATGCTACACGTACCTTGACCTTCCTGGCTGACGGCTGGCGGCCCTGCCGCAGCAGCATGTTCTGCTGGCGAAGCTCCCTGTTCTCCTGCTCAAGACGCTGCAGCTCGCGCTGATACCTCGCCTGCAGAGCCAGTACTTCTTCTTGGAGGGCGTGGACTCGTTTCTCTAAAAAAGGTATATTATCATTTGTATTTCTGCTACGGCAAACCACGGCTAGTCTTTCCGTAAAGCTTTCAAGGACATACAGTTTCATACAGATCAAATAAGATGCTTGGAGCTTCGCCTGCGTGAAATACGTCTTCTAGTCTCCTCCCATTAAACTCACTGATAAGGTTTAAAAACTAGACTTTATCTATTCTTCGGCGTAATACACTTCATCAAAATTGGTTCAATGGTTTTGACGTGAAAGCGTAACATAGAGAGTTAATTTCACATTTATAATATTCATCATCATCATCATTGAGCCACTGCCAGCAAAGCTGAGGAAGCCCTAAACGTTTATTACTTTACTCTCCTACCTCGTTCCAGATTTTATCCTTTAACGAGATCCCAAGCATCGACCTTTCCATAGCTCGCTGAGTGACGTCAAGTCGGTGACCCTGCTTTACTGTCATGTTTCACGTTTCGGCTCCATAGGTCATCACTGGTAGGACGCACTGATCGAACAAACACCTTGCTCTTCAGGCATTGTGGCAGTTTATAATGTTAGTATAGATGTACACATACCATAAGATGTGGTCTCCTCACCCGGAGATATACTAGGTGAAGGCGCTGGCCTGCTTTGCAGGTTGTTTACGATCTTCGGCGCCGGTTCTGAGGCGGGACAAAGGAATAGCAATCATTACGAACTGAATAGCTTACAATAAGTGGTCGGGATTTATAAAACTGCTGATCTAAAAAAATTATTATGCATGTTATTTAGACTTAGGAACTTTACTTATGACGCTACGCGATATCGAGTCGATTGTCGACTTCATTATCATTATCATCATCATGTCAGCCTATTGCAGTCCACTGCTGAACTAAGCTTCCCCCAAAGAGCGCCAAAGAGCACCATTGTCGACTTATATGTACGTATTTAAGTGTTAATGGAGCAACGCGATGCAATTCGTTCGAAATTGCGTCACCTATTAATAAAAAAGCTACCCGATGGCTTTACAATGTCAATATCGAACAGCGACGTCATGTCAATGGGACTGGCAGAGTAAGATAAACTCTCGCACAAAGCAATTAGGTAATTTTCGTTTACGCGTTCGTGTTGTGTAAGCTAATAATGCTTTTAGGCATGTAATGGTAATACGAGCTAGATTACTCTTTATAGATTTAATTAAATTAGACAAGATAGACTAGACTACACTAAACTAGACAGAAACAGTCAAAAGTAAAAATAGTTACCAAATGGCGGTCAGAATCTATAATAGGCTCAATGACGATATTAAGCTTTTACCACTGAATGTGTTCAAGAGAAAATTGAAATGCTGGCTAATTAGTAGTTGCTTCTATTCTCTTGACGAATATTTTGACACATAATTGACTACTCTGCTGACTTGTAATTACTGTATTGTTTATTTTTTCATTATATTGGTATTAATAATTTAATGAATCCTGTAATAATTTAAATGTATGTACTGTTGATTTATTCTAATTCATTGTTGTTGACATTATCATGATAAATTCAATTAAATTCAATTCTTAATGATCTTTTTAAAACGTTTTGCATGCCAGTGTCTGGTGAAATGTGAGGAACCACCATTTATATTATCACCTGTATGTGTACCACTTTTAAAGCAAAATAAATACATTTCATTTCATTAGACCGACTGGACAAAACAGGGATGTTTATTCAATATCTTGTACAAATGAAATAGTATTGTCCTGTTTTCTAATCTATTTATGTAAAACAAAGTCGGGTTAGTTACACCATTCATAAGTCGAGAACGGCTGGGCAGTTTTTTATAACCCTTGATTTGTTGAATTTATCTCCACCTCGAATAGCAGAATAACTATAAAAACGCAGAAAAATTCATGAAAAAATATTATGAAGGGTCGGTACGAAGTTCGCCGGGACAGCTAGTTTCAATTAAAGTAATTACAAACAAAGATGTCTAACCCAGATAATATTTTACGAGGTAATTGCGCGAATAAAGTCGCTCATCGATATTCTGGAGGAGTTTTCGAGCACTCGCGCTGTCTAGTTCATTTGACATAATGTCGCATGTCATAAGAACTTACATGCAATGGGAAAGTACAGGCAAAGCTAATCTCAGATGGCGCTAGTGTATTTGGCCTTGACAGACGTTGTCAACTAATATCCACGCAAATGTCAAAATTATATTTTTTTTCTGTGCTCGCCGGTATGATGCAAGTTTGGCACACGCTTGACATCTTATCATAACCTTTATCGTAGTAATTATTTGAACAGTGGCAACAGTGAACCATTGATCAAATATTAACAATAGCAAGATCAAACACAATGCGACACCTATCGGGAAAAATGTGCAGTGTGGTTTCCCATTAGATATCGGGCAGATCTGACAGCGATATCGTCAAACCGTACGATTTTGTTAAGACACATGCGATTGTCTATAGAATTTCGTAGGCACGGTTATGTCATATCGGCAATCGAAGCAATTCTGTATCACGTCGCGTTATAAGTAAAATACCTAAGAGTCGCAACATCCAGGCCAGGAAATAATATAAAAAATAATAAAATATAATAATAAAATATATGTTAAAATGGGTTTGCGTAGTGGAGTATGTCTCATGCTACCTCATAGTTGAGGTGTGGCCAGGCTTATTATACCTTTTTTTAGATTGAAAAGGTAGAAATTTTTAAAAACAAATATCTTTAAAAAAAACAGTTTAAAAGAAGTTAATCAGCAACATTTAAAAAAACATCTATGTTCGATGAAGCACAACAATCATTTGGAAAGAGAAAGACAGAAAACTGGGGGTCGGAAATTAAAAACAGTATTACAAAGTTATGCAGGATAACTAAAGCTTTTAAAATCATGAATTTTCTATAGATAGTATAAAAATCTCAAGACCTATTAGAGTAAATAAAAGCGAAGCACCATCAAAACGAAAGCGAAGCAACAAAATCTCTCCCTCCACCGCTCACCTATATGGTTGGCGGCGTTATTGGCCGCGGCGGCCGCGACCGCGTCGTCGTAGCGCTGCGCCAACCACTCGCGCAGCTCGCCCGCGCGCAAAGCGCCCGCCTCGCGCAGGCGCGGATCTGCGTGCACCGACAGCGTCAGAGGGACACCTAGCGATAGCCGTGAGTCAACGCTACTATCGACAAGCGGGTACGAGGGGAAGGTACAACTGTCTGACAGCTGCTTAAAGGCATTGAGAGGAAGTTATGTTTTGTTATCCATTCGTCTAGCCCAAAATTAAGCAGAGATCATGGATTGTTTAATGTTAAACTTCATGTATATAGATCGTAGAGTTACCAACAGATGGCGCTGTGCCTTTCTGAATCGCGATGACAGTTCGTTTGCGAATCTCGTTTATGCATTTAAACCAAATCCTGTGCCTTTGAAGAAAACACAGAAACTCAATGAGAAATACTATTATTAAATGATATACACAAATGTGTATTAGCTAAACCACTTGTAATTTAAAAACTAACTATTATTAGCTAACTTTTGTTCAGTAGCTACAAATTCTGCAGGATCTATTCCTAACATATTTTAAGGGACAATAGATAATATAGCTTTCTAACTAAGCAGTCCCTTTTCTTTAAGACTCTTCAAAAATATCAACTACATTTTACATATTAAATGTGACTAAAGAACTGTAAGATAAACAACCTTCAATTCTAGCCCAAATATCACCAATACTAATAAAAGTTTATGTAATAATACTGACCGATTTGTAACTGGTCTCCAATCTTGTCTTTCGCAGAAATGAGGGTAGTGGTAAATCGGTCCCACTGCTCATTGTCCGGCAGCAGGTCGTTTAACCACCCCATGTCAGGAAGGCCGTCTTTCCATTCAGAGTATTTCTGTGAGTTGATAATCAACAAAATACTTTTTATAGGAATTGCAGAAAAAAAACGAATTATTGGTAAAACCAATGTTTACTATAATCAATAAGAAAAATTTTTTTTTGAGATCAACTCATTCCGATATGAAATTATTTTGTTTAAATTGGATAAGTATTTTTTGCCATATAAGTTGGTTGCACACAGCATTACCTGTGGTTTCCTGCCACTCTGTATGTAATTTTGTCATGGGCCACGGTTTGTCATGGTGCCATAAGAAAAACTTTTCAAATAAAAATACATAAATTCTGCTTTCAAAGTGCCGTGTAAACAACCTGTTACAATCTCTACCTTATTTAAGGTCATTCCTCCTCCAACCGCACCACCAAGCAGCAAATAACGAATCTTCAGCATGCCTCTTACGGCCCGTGCGACCAGCATCCCGTACCGTCTGCGTGGTATCTGGATGGGGTCTAATGGCTTGTGTAGCAACATGCTCCGCCCTGTCCAAATGGAGAATGCTACAGCTCGCTTGTCTATACATGACCAAGCTGTAGACCGCCTTAGAGATGATCTGTAGATGAAAATGAAGATTTTAATGTAATAATGTAGGGTTTTTATTTGCTTTTTTATTTTGAGGAATTATTCATTCGCTAACAATGAAAAAAAAATGTACAATGTCTTATGTTTATTCTATTTAGTTTTAGGTTGACTATTATTGTTATTATCCTATGGAAACTTGATAATACTTAATAATATTAAGTATGCGTAGTTCTAATGATATTCTATGCTGTTCTACTTAGTATGAGTTAGTTAAATTAAAAGTTCTTACAGCAAAGTTTAAAAAAAATATTTTTTACTAAAGGATTACACTAACTAGCTCCTAGATATTTCTGGTTACAGTAACAATAAATGACATCAGAGCTAAAATCAATGCAAAGCCTGACATTAATAATATTTGCCAATGGCAATGGTACATTAGGTGTAGCAAATATTAACAATCTTTACCTCATACGATTGTGCAGTATTCTCGACATAATTTACGTAATTTCTTTAGTTACTTCCTAAGAAATATTGCATAAACATAACCAATAGATGGTTTGATGAAAATCTATTTTATAACCTCTACCGGCCCTGACAATAAAAATATAATCACGTTAAACGAATTGATCGGTGTATAGGTAATGTTTACAGATAAAATATTACACAATCAACTTGTAAATCATTCTAAATCACTTCACATATTTCCAAAATTCATGAAATAAGTTTTTCACGAACATTTTCGATTATTTCATTTGACAATTTCTTTGACATATGTCTTGTCACAGATTATGAATGAACGTCTTAAGTATACGAACGAACGAGGAACGAACGACGAATGACACTTCTTACTTTAGAAAGAATTTAGTGATGTGTGCACTCAGTGAGGTGCAGTGGCTTGAATTATAAATTAATGTAAAAGAGCGAAATAATTAAAATGAATAAAATAATAAACTGTTAACATGTTAGGCTCTTTTATCTTTAGCAGTTTCTTGCAAAGAATTTGGCAACTGAAGCCACCCAGTTGAGTTGCCCATGCATCAAAAAACCTTGGCACACTCTCGACTGTGAATCACTTTAGGTGTGTGTTTTGAGCTTTCGTCTCGAGGCTTTAGGTAGCTCGAGGCACACCCGGATTCAGTTTTAACGGACTCTGCCGGCTCTGCCCCCTAGCATATGCACTAAAACACGATTTGAAATAGCGATCTAACGTAAAAATATGATATAAGTATAAAGCCGCCGCGTTGAATCACCGTGCCGATGACGTCACATGTAATCGATAATTACTCTTTATAATGCATACCATACAAGTAAAATACACAAAATCATGTGATTTTTACAGAAAGACGTACAATTTAGACGCTAATAGTGATCTCTTCTAAACAAACTTCAGATAGAGAATAACCATTAGAGAAAGGGAAAGGTGCAGAGTTCTTAAAGTTGTGATCGCTGTTTTGATAAAAATTCAACGTTTTTATAGTAAAGTAACACATTTAACAGTGCAGCTAATTTCGTCTAGGCCATGTCAAGGGAAACCGATTCAGATTCAGATTCTGCCTATCCAGGGATTTACTCTTCAATGAAATAGAATTTGTGGTAGAAAGTCATAATTTATAGGCCATGCGTTGAGGATTTATTAAAGAATATCTGTGGCCTAGCTGAAAACCGCTGTTTTCGTCTAGGCCATTCCGATCTCTGGAAGTATTGTGTGTACATAGCGCCGATCTGATTACTGTATCAGCAGCACCACAAATTTACGTTAGAATTTGTTATAAAAAATCAGCATATGGCGAAGGAATAAAAGGGTAAGTTTCAGTCAGCTGTTTCTGGCTAGGCCACGCCGATTTCGGTAAGTACATACATGACCTAGCTAAGATCTGATAACTGAAATGAGCTGCACCATTTAACGAACTGAAAACTGAAATCCAGTCACTCACACAGTACAATGATCGTACTCCGATCCGACGGCCCTATCGCCAAAAGCAATGAGCCAATGATGTTAAATGAGAATGAAAAAGAATACAATCTTTAGTTTAGTCCTAAAAATGGAAAAACTACCATTCTTCAGCTCACATAGTAGTTTTCAACACAGCTGATGAGATCACCATATTGAAAAAAAAAGTAAAACGTCAGTCAAAAAATGTATTGAAATTTTCTGCTTGATACAGCTAATTTACGTAAAAAATAAGCACATAAAAAGTATTATCTATTTTAATTGTAACAAGTGATACAAGGAACAATTCTGTGTGTTGTAATACTTAGTTATTGGTGGTTATTTGAAGGGCTTTCTTTCTGTGAGGAGCACATCTTTGTGATACCTTGTTGTAAGTATTTTATCGAAATAATTTCAAAAGGTTTTAGCGAGGCTATGTGTTAATTGAATCACTGTGGCATTGGACCAGGAAGTGATGATATCATGGTACAGTTTTTTGAACTTCCAGCTAAGTGATGTAAGGGGTAGCACTTAAGTCGTGTAAGTATGGTTTCTCATAACACACTTGCGTTATTTTTAGACTTGTAGTACGCACGCAAGAGGTTTATTTGTTCGCTCGTGTGTTTATAGTGCGTCTTGTTTATTTGGCCGCTCCCCCAGGGAAAGACATGAAAGGATGCCTGCGGTTGTCTGAGCAGTTTAATTCAAGGTTTTTGACCTAAAGTTCTTATCCTAAATCACCCTAAATCGTTAATTTATTTGATTGCTGATTAACACAGAATTTAGACTCATAATTAAATGGTTTCCTTCATTGAAAGCCTAGCTCAATTAATTGAGTAATAATTTTTAAAATAAAATATTAGCCAGTGGTTAGGAGACCTGTAGATTTTTTATGGCTTGATAATTAATGCCCTTAAATAACTCCATCTTAACTACATTTTTAACATTGTATACCAATTTAACAGGTTGCCTGATCTTTGAATCACATCTAATTTTAACAATTCATTGAATTAAAGACAATACATGTTAAAAAATATATATAATAGCTCACCTTACACCAAATTTTATGACTTAGTGGATTTTCTAAATAATAAATCTTTAATTTTATGGCTTGTGTGTAAATATTACTAACATTTAAAGAATGTCATTATTTATTGTTATGAATTTAGTAATTGTCATAATATTAGTTAGATCATGTTTTGGTACCTGCATTATAGGGTAGTTTAAAGCAACTAAAGGTTATTTTATTTTTATTAAACAATGTTTTTACCTGTTGTGTCTACTTATGGATTTTTCATAATAATTTAAGATAAAATCAATAATAATTTATCTATAACTGCATTAGATAGTAATTTAGGACATATGTTTTGTGTGAACCATTTTTAATCAGTTTAAGATAACAAACAAGTTAACCTATTTTACTGATTATCAAGTACTAAAATTGATAAAGATGTCATATTAAATTATCAAGAAACTGTTCCAATATTATTCCTTCTTTCTATGGTCCCTTTGGAAGTCTTTTTCAGGTTTCTCCATGTTATGCAAAGCCATCTTAACCTTATAATTTTAGTAATTTCCTTTAATTTTTTAATATAAGTAAACATACTGGACAGACAATTGTATTTTTTTTTTGTTTATTCTATAAACTGTTCTATAATTTTATCATTTTATTTTTAGTTATACAGTGTAGACCTCCAAAAAGTGCATTCACGATTATTCATGAATTAAATTTTATTTTTATGAGCAGTTGCCTGCGACTTTGTTTGCGTGGTCACCTCGCAGTATCAAATATACTTAACGACCTATTCTCATACAAAATACATAACAAATTTCATAAGATTTTTAAAATTTGTTGGAAGAGTACGATTACAAAATCTGTGACACAAGATTGTTAATATAAGTTAATGGGGTAAAGTGCCCGATGACTTGGCCGATAATTAATATTAATTTTTACAGTGGCCATCAGTAGCCATGTGTTGGGTACGTGCATAAATGACCTCCGAATAGCCCTTATCTCAACAACCACACCAGTTATAATGAGGTAGCATAAATAATTTTAACTTGCACTTGATTTGATAACAATAACGCAGTTGAATTTAAAACTTATTGCCTATAGATATGGCTGTAATTACAATAAACAAATGAATAAAATGCTTGATTTACGAAATAATACAATTCTGTTATGAACAGGAAAATAAACATGTAATGGCAATGATTTATTGCAATGTAATGTAATTTTATGAAAATATTCGTGATTATATTTATGTATTTTAGTACTTCAATTACACACTTTCTTTTATTTACTATAGCTGTTATAGTATTGACTGACGCCAGACAACTGGTACGAGGGCTGCACTAAAAGTATCGGGAATGGAATATTTCCACTGTTCCTGTCATATTAATGATGATGCTTCCTTGGCCCCTCATCAGGGACATAGGGCTCGCAGAAGGGCTTTCCAATTTTGTCGATCCTGCGCAGCAACCTCCAGCTCCTCCCAGCTTAGACCAGTTGAAGCAGCCTCTTGTCCAACTGATCGCCGCCAAGTCAAGCAGGGGCGTCCTCGTTTTCTTTTGCCTGATGGTTGCCACTTAAGGCTCTGTTTTACAATGTGGCAGTCTGGTCTTCGGAAAGTGTGCCCGATCCAACGCCATTTACGGAGCAGTATTTCTTCTCCTAACGGTTTTTTGGCTCGTTAGCTCCCACAGCTGTCATATTAAAATCTTTTTAATTGCAAACTCCTTGGTTTTAAAAATCGAATACCATTTATTTATTTAAAAAAATATTCTCGGTCTTATCACAAGGTCTTGTCAATCTTGTTTAGTCGTTGACAAAATGGAATTGACTGGAGAAAATTCAAGAGCGATGATTTATTATGACTTTCGAAGTGGTTTAACACAAAAACAGTGTGTTGACCGGATGATTTCTGCATTTGGTAATGAAGCCACATCCAAAACCACAATTTATCGCTGGTTTGCTGAATTTCAATGTGGACGTGTCAAGCTCAGTGATGATCCCCGTCAAGGTCGTCCAAAAACTGCACCCAAGAAAACGTTGATGCTGTGCGTAAGCTGATTGAGGAAGATCGACATATGACATACCGCGAAATTCAGGCAACTTAAGACATTGGCATGAGTCAAATACAAATAATCTTGCATGAACAATTAGGTGTAAAAAAGTTGTTTTCCCGATGGATACCGCATTCGCTCTGTGAAGAGCAAAAAGCGGCTCGCGTTACTTGGTGCGTCAGAACTCTCGAAAGATTCCACGCAGGATCCTCAAACGCTGTATACAACATCGTATCAGGTGACAAATCCTGGATATACACGCGTATATGAACGAACGAACCCGAAACAAAAAACCAGTCACGAGTTTGGGTATTCGAAAATGAGTTAAAGCCAACAAAAATTGTTCGTTCACGGAGTGTTGCAAAAAAAATGGTGGCCACGTTTGTCTCCAAAACCGGCCATGTTGCGACTAATCCTCTTAACAAAGAACGGTTAATGCAGAATGGTATGCTAGCATTTGTTTGCCACAGGTCGTTTCTGAACTCCGTAAAGAGAACTGCAACCGCCGCATCATCCTCCATCACGACAATGACGAGTCGAGTTCTCACACCGCGCACAGAACAAAAGAGATTTTAGAGCAAGAAAACATAGAATTATTAGACCATCCGCCGTACAGCCCCGACCTAAGCCCTAATGATTTCTATACTTTCCCTAAAATAAAGAATAAATTGCGTGGTCAAAGATTTTCATCACCTGAAGAAGCTGTGGACGCCTACAAAACGGCCATTTTGGGGACCCAAACTTCCGAATGGAATGGTTGCTTCAATGATTGGTTCCGTCGTATGGAAAAATGTGTCAAATTTCGCGGAGAATACTTTGAAAAGCAATAAATACATTTTTCAATAGTAATGTTGTGTCACTTCCTTGATTCCCGAACTTTTCAGTGCCGCCCTCGTATAGAATAGTTTCTCAAGCCAGAAAAAAGTTGTAGGTTCAATCCCGGTGATACTAAATACTCAATAATTTTATTGCTTTTCAAAGGTTACAAAAGGTGTTTTATGGTATCTCTATGGACCCTGACCACACCAATATTAGGAAGGGAAAACATAAAAACTTCTTTTATAACCTCTATCTACCTAATTTGATGGGACATTTATAAAACAAAACATGAACTGGCACTATTTGTTGTGCTTTAGGAAGGTACTAAACCTAATTTTAGATCATGGCATTTTGTGTGTGGGTGTTTTGTACGAATGGATAAATGATGTTTTACTGTTAAATCCACTGATTACTGAAAGCCGAAAGGAAGTTATACTATAGGAACTGGTCATTATCAAGAGATAATTGGTCTGACTCAGAGGATGTAAAAATACTTTATCAAAAACTGGACCATGTTAATTTAACCAGAGGGGTATACAATACAACACACATACAGTTTGATATACTCTTATTGCACACCATACGAAGTAGTTATAGTTGATGTTTAAGGTAGATCATATTGGGCCCCTTTTAATTGTAACAACTGACTTTTATACCTATGATGACGAATAAATATTTCATTTCATTTCATTTATAGAAAGTTGTACAGACAACAGGGTAGGTTGACTTGCCGTTGTCTGTACCACATAATACCTAAAAGTACTACAATAAATAAACAAAAATATTAGACAACATCACATATACATTGCTCTGATTCTACTGTAAGTAGCCAAAGCACTTGTGTTACAAAAAACAAAAGCAACGACGGTATCACAACACTCAGACCAGAGACAATATAGAAAAGTGATTTTTCTATATTGACCGACCGGGAATCGAAACCGGGACCTCGGAGATACCCAGACACCAAGTTTTGTATGGAGTTCAAGTATTGCAGTGAAGGATCAAAGTGCCTAGTGCCAGTTTTAATCGATAGCCATTAAGGACCGCGTTAAAGCGAATGTTTATGGCATGGGTGTTAGCGCCATCAAAGCACGTTAACGATTCGGGCGCGTAAACGCGAATTTGTATAGAAAATAATGATATTACACAGTAATACTCATTTATTCAGTATAAGTATAGGCACTCTTCCGGGCACTTGTACACGTCTTAAAATATAGCTTTGCCCTACCACCGCTTCGGGACTACATATTGGCTGGTGATGAGAAGTAACGGCGAACAAACTCAGTCACCTATATCAGCCTTTTTTTTACAGGAAATACAGTTACAAGACATGTAGCAAGTGTGATTTTGTTAGGGTTGCACCAGGTGGGGTACTTTGAATGCCAAAGCGATACGCAATTGTCTTATGCTATGTAGTTAAACTTTCACTTAGGCACTCAGGCTTTGTGCCGTGTATTAAAAAACGCCTTTATCCAGCTGTGGATTAATTGAATTATGATTATCTATTTATATAAAAATTAACTGTTCGTTTGTCTCGCTAAAACTCGAGAATGGCTTGACCGATTTGGCTAATTTTGATCTTGAAATATTTGTGGAAGTTCAGGGAAGTTTTAAAAGGTGAGAAAATATTTTAAAAATGCAAGGAAAGTAGTAAAACAACAATTTTATTTTCCTATATAAACGAATTAGCGGAACGAAGTTCGCTGGGTCAGCTAGTCATGAATATACATAAACAGGGCCATTTTTAACCTATTGGGGGCCCTGAGAATATAGAATAATGGGGCCCTGGGAATATAGGATAATCACACCTATGACTTTGACAGAGGATACTATTAAAGCAGGAACTAGGGGGCCCCATCGATCGCGGGGCCCTGGGCAAGTGCCCAGAGTGCCCAGTGGAAAAGACGGCCCTGTTAACATAAAATAATTCATCATCATGTCAGCCACTGCTGGACTAAGCCTCCCCCAAAGAGCCTTTTTCATCCATTCACTGCCAGCCATCTTCCTAAGGTCGTCGGACCATCGAGATAGGGGGCGTCCTACACTACGTTTACCAAGACGTGGTCTCCACTCGAGAACCCGTTTACTTATCGGTTCTGCTACAGATGTGACCGGTTCACTGACACTTTAGCTTAGCATAAAATATTTAGGAAAACAAAATTAAATTGTATGATTCCGTCATTTTTTAAATAATTTATCTGAAAAAAATAAATAAAACAGAACCCATTCAATAAAAATATGAAACCCTATGCATGTTACAAGTTCACAAGGAAGTATTCATCTGAATTATTTCCTTGTTTCGCAAGTGATTAATTGCACAATTGTATTTAATTTGAAGTATTGGAAACAATGGTAATTTTATAAATTGGCTACAAACTGAAAAAAATGTTATACAAGTATGTCTATATAGATCACCGAAATGTATTAATTATGACAGTATGTTTTAAACACTTAACAACAATACCGTCCGGAGTTTTCGGCAATGAACCTGTTAATAATGTTAAAAACCTTTATTCTGCTAGCTCAGCCTTAAACAACGATCTTGCCCATTGGCTAAATGGTCACGTCAATTTGGCATTTCAGAAATCCTACGAAATGCCAAGCCTTAGTAGTAGCTCGAGGCAGTTGACCGGATTAAACTTATCGGCGATTAACCCAGTATTGTTTAAATATCCAGTCATCCCTTCCCTAGTGACAGCGACAAAAATCTCGAGTTAGTAATAAATAGCTCTCCCTGCTAGATTGAGCAGATAGTCGAGGTCAGCATAGAAGTCACTACAACTTTGCGCATTCTCTACAAGTTTGAAAACTTGCTTCCTTCTCACACGAAGACCCTGCTGGTTCAATCTCTCGTCCTCCCTTTATTAGACTACGCTGATGTGTGCTGCTCTAACCTCTTCCAAGCTCATCTTGATAAGCTTGACCGCCTCTTTAACAATGCAATACGTTTCATCTTCTGGTTTCTTCAGTATGACCACATTTCCTCTTCGCACACAGCTTAAACGGTCAGCTCAGAGACCTGAGGGTACTTTGCACGCTCTTTGCCATTTTGCACGACCCACACTCTCCAAACTACATGGTTATACTTGCTCTTCTCACGACCCTGGTCTCTTTATTCCCCTCATATATGTTGTCCGGAAGTTTTGGAGATAACATTGTCAGACATGCTCTTTGTCTGTCATCCACAGACACATTTTAAGGAACTTCAATTTATAATAAGTAGACGTTCATTAAGTTATTTTAGTTTATCTATACTACTACCATGAAGGTATTTATAGAATTGCTCTATTTTCCCTTCCATTTAAACAATAATATCCATAAATTATCGCATAGACAAAACATTTATAGTTTTAGTCTGTTATGATGTAAATTGCAACCTACTTTAATGTGTGAGATGATCTCACCACAGAACTACAGTAAAAATAGAACAACTAGTTAGGTTTTTCTCTAACTAAAGTATCTGTTACTCACGGTATCATGCACGTGCGCAGGTCATTAGTGCAAGACCATAAAATACTTACCCAATAGTACAAATATACATAAAAGACTCGCTCTAATACAACAAAGTACTAAGGGGCTAGCCACATCGAAAAAAAAACCTCTAAAAAAAAGGAGGCATAAATAAATAAATAAATAAATAAATCGTTTATTTGCACAAAACACGGTATAAATGGTAACATTAAACAATAAAAAGAGCTCATGTTTCGCTAATAAAAATAGCATGCAAATTGTATGTTATTACCTACATGAATTGCAATAATTAAAAATGTCTGGAATCAAAATTTCAATAGTAAATATATATACTCTTTTGTTTTAAAAAAAAAAACGTAAAAGGATTTTTGGAATGCTTTTTTTTATTTGCACCGGCCATATCGGGCCCAAAAAGCGTGCCTTTATCTTTCTCACGAACAGTAAGACGGAAAAGCGCGGCTGCGCACATATTAGGGCGAGCCGAACCCTCGCACCGCAACGCATTGTAATGTCGTTAAACATTATCAAGATCATTAAATCATTGTCCTTTATTTGTACCCATAATAAACCGCATAAATTACATGGTACATTATTTTCGTAATAAACCTATGACAGCCTAAAAAAAATCAATATAGTCGTGTTTTTACATGATTCAGTTTTACATATTTTTTTTAGCTTGGGGTCAACCGCGTGACCGCCTGTGGTTAAGGTGTACGAACAAACCAAACATTTTCATAATTTGTACAGTGATCTGTCTTATGTGTTTGTTCTACGCCAGCGGCTTTGTTTGGGTGCATCATACCACATTAACCACATGTGGGTGGGAAAAGATTTACTGTGATTTTTGCAGACGCCGGAATACCAACCTTATCACATTAGCAGAAGGCTGTACTGTGCATTATAATGTTATACTATTCTAATTTTAATGTTTTGATCATGTTTTTAAGAGACTTAAAAGTAATAGTATGTCATCAGAGGTAAAATTTGATATTAGACTTATCATCTCCTTCAAACGTTCACTAATATCCTCTTCTCCCCCCTCCCTTGAACTCAGGCGAGAGCAATCTAAAAACAAGGTGTAACATAAAGGTTTAGCCATAATCATAAGCTATGCTTGTTCCTATAAAACGAAAATACTTTACTAAAAAGTATGTCATCATCCCGGCCCAGTTTAATGCTGGAAGTAAGCACGATCTCTTACTTTTTTATCCAGCCACTGCCAGCCATCTTCCTTAGATCGTCTTCCTGTACTACATTTGCTGAGACGTAGTCTCTACTCAAAAACCCGTTAACTTCACCTTTCATCGGTTCTGACGGCCAGCCAGTTCAGGGGGGGGTCTTACCAGTCTACCTGTATAGCTTAAATCTATCCTGTATAGGATAAATTAAATTCCTTATTCTGTCTTTCAAATTTAAACAAACTGGCGGCTGACGATTTTATGTTTTATAACCCCTCAGCCCAGCAAAACACGATAGACCGCTCGCAGCCAATAAGCTAAAGATGTAAGTCTAGATTTAAGGTTGTGTATACAACATATAGGTCTAAAGTCTGACATTAAAATTCAACCTGATCAATACGATGAATGGCTGACTAAGCGAGTGAATTAATCAGAGGTGTGCGTCTCCTATATAGATCTATCAGATTGTCGCGATCCAAGCCAAAGATGATGCAAACAATGCGGCGCCGCCGTAAAATTAAATTAAAAATCTAATTGTTCCTAGAAATACATACAACAATTTCTAGCTCTCAGCCTAGATTTTAATCCTGTGATTTAGGTACCAATACCAAACAAACATTGCCGCTTTGCGGGATTCGAACCAACGTCTGTTTGAATTCGTAAGTCCAGCTCCCTAACCACTAGACAGCCGTCGCCATAAAAATCACTAGAATGCAAATAAACGTTATCTTCAAGGCAATTTGTTTAAAAAAAGATACTCATTGAACCTACTTATCCTATGACCTCTTAGCTTAGTGTCATTTCTATTTTAGTACCAAGTATAACCGGCGCGCATTATAAATTATAATTAACTTTGAAAACTGTAATCTTCAATCTGTTTTGGTTGGTGGTAATCTAACTCTTATAGAGTTGACTGAAGGGTTAATATTGCATTGCACTATGAGTTATTTTTAAGATTCCAGAGCCAAATGATAAAAACCTCTAGGATTTCGTTTAGTCTCTCTATCTATCTGTAATTTACAGCCATTATAATCTAAACCCAAATTATTTGCGCCAGTCAATACCGCAATCACAAGACCGGCAGCAGCGTCTGCATGCGAAATCTTATAAAAAACTGCGCTCGCCAACCCGCCTGCCAAGCGAAGCGAGTACTGGCAATCACCCCCCGATGATAGGTCATGATAGGTCATAGGGGGAGGCCTATGTTCAGCAGTGGCCTTCCTATGGCTGAAATGAATGATGATGATGATAATAAACACGGCAGTTGTCATGGGCTCGAAGTAAGGAATTAATATTACTTGTTACTTTACATTATTACAAGGTTCTACACAATAATATAAATCAGTCAGGGTCGCTATGCAATGTTGGGACCAGGGAGCACAAATACAAGATGTAATATATGTCGATGTTATAATTTTTTTTTAAATATACCTTACATCTATGTTAAGTATAGAGGGTGGCCAGAAAAGTGACATCCAAAAATTTTGAATTGACCCAAACCGGAAATCGAACCCCTTTCTTTAAGGCAAAACACATCGCCCCTACGCCGTTGGGGCATGATTTTAACTATAAGGCATCTTTTAGTTTATGTTGCGGCGATCGGCAACTCGCAACTAGTTAATTTTTTAATTTTCGTATAATTTTGAGCAACTGGGTAGACGTAGCAACCCTGGTTGTAAGTTTCGGCAATCGCAACGGTTTCCGGTTGCTGCAATTAGTGATTTAAATTTCCCAAACTAGAAAGTGACAAATTTGTACCAGTTATGACGTGTTGCTGGTTTCCGCAGCGTGTATCGTCGGCAACCCACTCCATCCATCGACTCAGATTTTAAAAGTTGATTTAATTTAACACAAATTGTTTTTTTGTTGCACCGCCTATACAATCTCTGTATGGCCCCATAGTTGACTGGTAGAGAATGCTTTTGGCATTAAGTCCGCCATTTGTACAACTTTTTTAAATGTCTGTGCAATAAAGTTTAAATAAATTTAAACTCGCTCGCACTTACTACATGTAACTGTATTTCCTGTAAAATAATTTGACAGAGGTGACTGAGTTTGTTGCGCCGTTTCTTATCATCACCAGCCGATAATGTAGTCCCGAAGCGTTTGTAAGGCAAAGCTATCTTTTGGGACGTGTATAAGTGCCCGGAAGAGGGCCAACATACTGAATAAATGACTATTGACTATTGAAATTTCAGCAACCGTAAACTAGGCATAGATTTGTAGTGTCCGTCACGTTATAAATGTCTGACCAATATGACCGAGCAAATTGGACATTTTCTCAATGTGACCGGACATTTTGGACATTTATTGCCACTGACGTCATATTCAATTCTATTGACAAATTATGAAAAAAAATCATTTCGTCACAAATAAGTGCATTATTATAAGAGAGGCACACAGGCTACAGGCTTTAGTAGTAATGATCTTTATCAAGATGAAATTTCTAAAATGTATCTGCACGAACAAGCTAAAAAGTGTCGTATCGTTACGCACGAGTTTTTTGAGTTCGATCCAGATTCAATTACATGTATGTATTTATTGTATGTTTTTATTGTCAAATACTTAACATTTAAGACTTACTTTAGTAGAATTCTTCTTTTTTTAAATTTATACAAAAGAAAAATATGTGACCATTGTGACAATAAATGTCCAATATGACCAAGCATTTATCATAAATGACGGACGCTTATAGCATATGACCGTCAATTTACAACTCTAACTAGGCATTATTGCTGGTCTTAGTCACTGCAAACGACAACTGCTTAACAAAGTTGACAGTTGCTGAGTCAACTGAAGTTGCTCGGTGTACGTAGCGCCTTAATGTCTGTAAGTTCTGTGACGTCAATAAAGATGTTAAATAAAAAAATGTGTAACTAATATTATTTCATTTTTTAACAGTACTTACAAAATTTTAGGTTTGAGTGATGTTTTAAAAATTGCGTTATACTCCATTGTGTCGTTTTATAAGGTCTTTAATGAATACTGTTTTGCTCTGTTTCTTTATAATTAGCCATTTACGTAAAGGTTTGAAAGTCAACTATAACACAACTTCACTTTGTTTTCGAGGCTTCTTTTAAAATCTGACCCTTTTTATTGTTACCTAAATTCGTACCTAATTAAGGGAGAGGTAGAAGTTGCTTTACTGTGAAAGTACTTGAGATATTGTTATACATACTTACTTGTAGGTTCCTACAAGTAAGTACGTACTGTAAGTGTCTTTTAATAGAGTAATGCTTACTATCATGCCATTATCTGACTATTAAACAACTCGAATTCCTATCAACATATAAAAATACTCCCTCATAATGTAGTATATGTATAAATACGCATTAGGCCCTAAAATATAATATAATTGTATAATAATAGTTTTGAAAACGAATTTAATAAAATAAAATTCTTGTTTCAGGAAAGGTACGACTTGATGATGCATTCGAGCAGTTAAAATCGACTCTCTAATTTACGCGAAGAGGTAATTAATTAACTCACTAATCTGGAAGTTATAGGGGAGGCCTATGTTCAGCAGTGGACGTCCTATGGCTGAAATTATATATCGCCTATAACGCACCGCCCACAAAACGTCTCTGTTTAGCATAATGGTCGACTGGTAGAGAATGCCGCATGGCATTAAGTCCACCTTTTATATTTTTTTTAATCTGTGCAATAAAGTCTGAAATAAATAAATGATGATCATGATGATAATCCGTGGTTGATTATTGTATGAAGTCCTACTTTAGTTAGATTATAAATCACCGATGTCGATAAGAAACAAACTGAAATGGGAGAGGGCTGGCCATGGTTGGAGGGATTAGGGGGGATCTTTGTCCTTATGTGGGAAAATATAGGCTTAATAAAAAAAATAGGTGTACCGCCTTAATAACACATTCTGAGAAAATTTTAAAGAGTCCTATTGCTGTTTAAAGCTATAGTCCTTCATAGGGTACGTCCCTATCTATGCAGGGCTTGTGAACAGGACGCACAGACAGACGGATGGACAGACAGCGTAAGCTTGATAATGGGTCCCCCACCCTTTGGGTCTCCTCAACCTTCATCGGTTTTCTTAGTGCTGTCGTGATAACCGCGATGGAGTATCTTATCGCGAACTGCCTGACGCCATCTGCATCTGTTTTTCTCATTCTGTGTAACAGAACCCTAATAAGGAGCTATTTTTAACTCAACAAATCAACAAATACCTATATACCCAGATAATATTTTGGTTGTGGTTCTTGTTACCTGTCTTCGACAAATATGAGCCGCTTTTGATGATTTTTGTTTTATTGAATAGCTTATACTTCAAAGATGCTATGATAACAGTTTGCAAAATAAAAATCACCCCTAAGGGTACGAAAATAGGGTATGAAATTGGTGTTCCGTGTTGAAACCGACTTCAAAACATTAAAATGCTAAAAATAATCCTAACACTTAAGTACCTAATCAGTTACTTTTGGAGTCGGTGCCAGCCGATGAGAGATTCAATGTTTTTTCATTTGCACCGACTCCAAAAGTAACTAATTAGGTACTTAAGTGTTAGGATTATTTTTAGCATTTTAGTGTTTTGAAGTCGGTTTTATTTTTTTAAATAACATTTACTTATTTTCTTAGCAAAAGCGAATAAAACACGATGACTGCGCCCTCGTAAATCGTAAATAACATTACAATAATTTAATGCATGATGGAGGGAGCCTGATCAAAAGAAGCCAAAGCTCATAGATGTCATATCTGCCTGATCATAGATTATCAATCAATTTATGACAAGTAAAATAAAAAAGCAACATTTTCAGTGTAAGCGATGGCGTCGGTGTGGAAGCGGCTGCAGCGCGTGAACAAGCGCGCGGCCAAGTTCCAGTACACCGCCTCCTACCACCGCATCGACCTCGAGACCACGCCCAAATGGTAAGCACACTTGACAACACGCTTTGCCAGTTTATACCAGGGACAAAAAAGGTACCCGATTAAAGGGTTTTATTGAATATCTTTAAATTGCGTATCCGTATCAAAAAATACAATAAAGGTATCAAATAAATTGCGGTACCTAGTACCTCTAAGAACCGAAATATATTCCCTGGTTATTCTATCTCTCTTGCTCCAATTAAATAATGTTTGCATAACAAGGATAGCTAGCTAGCTAGCAAGATAGACTAAAAAGGAAAGCGTCAATGCGTGCTGTTATGTACCGTATTTTAATGAATCTTCATCCAATATTCGTAGCACCACGCGTCGAGACACTAATTAAGAGACACCACTTGCCTTAATAAGTTGTTATTGTTGCAGGAAGCCCAACAAGCTCAGCATAGTTTGGACGCGTCGCTCCAGGCGAGTGTTCACCGAGCCACAGGAGTGGGAGCCGTCGCTCAAAGAACCGCTCAAGTAAGGGCCCGATTTTGACTATTGGGGTATTGACAGTTGACACCATTCACAAATAATTCTAAGAAAACAACTTTGAATCGATTTGAAATCAAAAAAATATTTCGTCGTTGACTACGTTTTGGGATAAATAGGATTCATAGTGGATGGTATACTATACTAAGTTTACCATCATTATCATCTTAGTCTATTTCAGTCCACTGCTGGACGTGAGCCTACTCCAAAAGCGCAAAAGAGCACGATCTTCCGCTTTTTTAGGGTTCCGTAGCCAAATGGCAAAAAACGGAACCCTTATAGATTCGTCATGTCTGTCTGTCTGTCTGTCCGCCTGTCCGTCCGTCCGTATGTCACAGCCACTTTTTTCCGAAACTATAACAACTATACTGTTGAAACTTGGTAAGTAGATGCATTCTGTGAACCGCATTAAGATTTTCACAAAAAAATAGAAAAATAATAATAAATTTAGGGGGCTCCCCATACTTAGAACTAAAACTCGAAATTTTTTTTTTCGTCAAACCCATACGTGTGGGGTATCAATGGATAGGTCTTTAAAAATGATATTGAGGTTTTTGATATAATTTTTTTCTAAACTGAATAGTTTGCGTGTGAGACGCTTCCAAAGTGGTAAAATGTGTCCCCCCCCCCCTGTAACTTCTAAAATAAGGAAATGATAAATCTAAAAAAATACCATAAAAACTACCAGCGAAAATTGGTTTGAACGAGATCAAGTAATTAGTTTTTTTTTAATACGTCATAAATCGTAAACCGCAATTTAACTTTCGTAATGTTATGGATTTTATTTTGCAAAAAAAAATACCATAACTATGACTCGATTGTCGTGATGGGTGAACTTTTACTCATAACGGTACCTACAGGTTTGAACGGAACCCTCGGTGCGCAAGTCCGACTCGCACTTGGCCGGTTTTCATCCAGCCAGCCACTGCCAGCCATCTTCCTAAGGTCATCGGTCCATCGAGTTGAGGGGCGTCCTACATTACGTTTGCCGAGGCGAGGTCTCCAGTTATCCATACGAGAACCCATATACTCCACATTTTATCGGTTCTGCGACAGATGTGGCCGGCCCACTGCCACTAGCGTGCTGAATTTTTAGTCTATGTCCATTACTTTGGTCTTCTGCCGAATGCGATTTTTTAATTCCAGTTAACTGACACACACTACCAAGCTATTAAAGTGGAGTGTCAACTGAAAAAATAAAAAGTATATTGTTGAATCCACTGTGTGTTCCCAGGGGATCAGTGATCTACACGATACCGCTGAACCACACGGTGGCCGTCACCCTGTTCAAGGACTCGCGCACCAACGAGCTGGAGGATAAGGACTGGACCTTCGTTCTGGAAGATGTGAGATTCTTTTGACTGTTACATATTGAAAAATATAATTGTAATTATTTATATTATTCTTCTCGTGCCGTGAATACAGAAGAATACAGGGTGTTTTTTTTTATTTCTTAAAAATTGGTGATAAAAGTAAGACCGTTTAAAGGAACGACACGTAAAAGGTTTTTTTATTGAAAAAAAAAACTAGTTTTTTGCACGCATTGACCGACGCTACAAAGTGCGTTAGGTTCCGTAAGCGCCTTCTTTACTGCTAACAAAAATCCAAATCCAATCCAATCTAGCCTTGTCTTTGTCTGGGGGAGTCTTCGAGCGGCGCGTGGTGGCACCCCCGTGTGGCTAAACTAGGCCTATCTTATGGTATATATTTATTGTTTTCCTAGGTGTCAGTGACGGGCAAACGCCGGCGCATAGCGTCCTGCGCGATCAATATGCGCAAGTTCGCCAGCCTGGAACCCACGTCCCGCCCGCTCAAGCTGACCCTGGACCCGGCCACTGCGAAGGTCCGGGCGGCGGTGCTACACATCACGCTGCACTGTGTGCTGTTGAGAGAAGGACAGGCTACGTGAGTATACCAACGCGTTTATAGTAAATATGATTCGCCTATGATGACGCATTTTACTAAAGTGAAGAATTTTTTTTTAATTTTATCATTAGACTTCTATAACACACTGAGCTTGATGATGAGACCTGTCCGTTAAACAAAACGACCTCTTAAAAAAGATTTAAGCTAAATCTAGATTTGGAGAATTCAAAATCAAAATTGTTACAGAGACGAAGACATGCAGTCCCTAGCGTCATTGCTATCGGTCAACAATAACTCGGACATCGCGGTGCTAGAAGATTTAGACGAAGATGACTATACGCTTTCGGACCATTCCACTAGACAGGTGAGTGATACACTATTTTGATAATATTACACTTGACAAAAATCAATCGTTCCAAATTGGAATCGAACCCAATTCCAATTTGGAACGATTTAGATGGGATGGGATGGATTTGCAAAACTTTAAACTATGGCTACTTGCATATTTAAAAAAAAACAATATTCTGATATATTAGGTCCTTATATATTAAATTGCCGAAACTCAATACTGGCAACTATAACATCAAATCTTGCGTCTGATTAGGAATTCCAAATTTATATTTATTTCAAACTAAAGCCAGAAAAAAAAAATGTTTTAAAATTCGTATTTCATTGGTTTTCACATCATTCGTTTGGGCTTCAACATTGCTTAACAACAACTATGGACATATTGAAAATTTGCGGTATTTACGAATACTAGTTCCACCGTGGCTTTGTGATGATCGCTTCCGATTGTCGTACAGGATCCATTTCTCATCACAAGTCACGATACGGTTCAAAATCCCCCCATTATTGTGACGATTGAGCAAAGAAACGCAGCAAGCAATGCGTGTTTGTTGGTTTGATTCAGTCAATTCATGCGGTACCTACTTTTCGAGTTTTTTGACTTTTCCGATTTGGCGCAAATGTTAAAGTCCTTGGCATTAAGTCCAGCTGTTGTACATTTTTAAGTTTGTGCAATAAAGTTTTAAATAAATAAGTATCGTTTTGCCACTTACGCCGAAGGCTGCTGCTAATTCAGAAGTGGTTTGAGATCGATCCGCTTCCTCTATCGCCTTCAATTCTTCGTTTTTCACTTGAGTATCAGGTCGTCCACGAAGCTCATTATGTAAATCGAAATTTCCAGAACGGAAATGTTGAAACCAAAAACGTACCGTTCGTTCGTTAGCGGTGCCTGATCCGTACACGTCGTCATTTTTTCGAGTCGTTTCTGCAGCACTGGTGCCACGGTGGAATATTCGTAAATACCGCGAATTTTAAATTTGTCCATAGTTGTTGTTATAGCAATGTTGAAGCTCAAACAAATGATGTGAAAACAAATGAAATACGAATTTTAAAACTATTTTTCGGGCTTAATTTCGAAATAAATTTGAATTTGGAATAGACATGGGTAGTTCCTGAATGAATGACACAATTGAACTACTTCACCAAACCAGTTCGTGTGTATCTTTCACTCACTATAGCCCGAATTAGTTCAATTAGTTCAGTAAAACGGTAATATGAAATGAGAGTTGAACAGTTGCACGACCCGGTATATGTGAATTTTGCACTTTATATGAATTAAGACAGCGCAAAACCAGTTTTTTAAGTAGTATTTTTAGTTTTTAGTAAATAAAATACAAAAATAAATAAATACTCGTAACTCTTGAATACCAAAAAAACTATAATCTCAATAGAACTGTCCACGATTGAGTCAATGGTACTAAATGCAATTAGTCTAAATATGCAGTAGTAAGTTAAATTAACAAGATTAAACTAAATGAACTAGATGAATGAAACATATCTTTAACTCGCATTGAACTATATCACTTTTTTCACTCGGGTGAACGATTTTGCGCATGTCTTATTTGGAATTCCTTATCAAACGCAAGATATTTGATGTTAAAGTTGCTAGTATTGAGTATCGGCAATTTCATATGTAAGGTCCTTAAAAAAAAACTATAAAAATCCTAATAATATCCTATATGTATAACAGTCTTGTTTGTGTAACAGCGCTTTGTTTCCATAATTTTTATGCTTCCTTATCTTGACCCAACTATAGCATGATATCTGTTTCATCTTTGGACACTTACTGATGCTGTTACAAGTGAGATAATAACTCCTTCCCAGATGTTAGACCTGCGACAGCAGATGGAGGAGATGACCCAGAGTCTCACGAACAGCGACGTCGCCGCCACCCCCAACAGCGTGCAGAGTCTCAAGTTCGACTCCCGCACCCCCACCGCGCCAGTGTCCCCGTCCGCCGCCACCCCCACTACGCCCACCACCCCCACCACGCCCACCAACCCGCCGCACGCAGACGACCTGCATATTGCTGAGAAACCCAATGTTGAGGTGAGTACTATAATAACATGGTTGATACACACGATACACATAAGTCACACGTGATCAGCATGAATCACATGCGAAGCACATGAATAACATGTGATACACACGAGTCACATGTGATACACACGAATGAATGATATATCCACGTCATCCAACAATGAATTGCATATAAATCATATTTATTACATTAGAATCTTGCCTGGCAAAAAAAAGTCACAGATGACTCACATGCGATACATAGAATATATGAGAGACAAAACATCAATTGTCATGACTTGAAGTAAGAACATCCCCCTGTTAAGTGTAACTAGACAATTACTTTTTGCCAAGGGCGTGTTCTAGGACTTTTTTTTTCCTGAATTGACTTTAATTGGAACCGAACCCGAGGCTTTTTGCATTCAATGAAAATAATCGCCCATAACGCCAGTCGCGTCGTCATACGTAATTTGAAAAAAAAATAAACGTTTATCAGCAATTTTTGTCGACAGATTCCAAAATTCACTTCCACACCCAAAATCGACGATCTCAAAGGCGTAGTGTTCAAACCAAAGACAATAGCGAAAAGGAACCTTAAGCCGTTAGAGTTAAAGACGCCGCTGAGCAGCATCAACCTGGACAGCAACGACAATGAGAGCGAAGACGTGGACCAGACCCCCACCGCCGAGGGTGAGAGGACCGAGACTCTGTTCCCAGGGAGGACTGATAAGGACAAGACTCCGGTGAGTTTCGGTTCGCATTATCTATACTCGTATTATATTACTTGTATGACGACCCCCGTAGCCGAGAGGCGAGCATACCGGACTTGGTGTAGCTATTTCTGAGGTCCCGGGTTTGATTCCCGGTCGGTCAATGTAGGAAAAATTGATTTTTTAATATTTTCTCGGGTCTGGGTGTTGTAGTACCGTCGTGGTTTCTGATTTCTGTAACACAAGCGCTTTGGCTACTTACCGTAGGATCAGAGCAATGTATGTGATGTTGTTGTTGTGAAAAAGATATTGTAAATGTATGGAAATAGAATGAAAACATTTTTTTCTCAAAACCTGTGACATTTATGCTACCCGATATCTGGCTGGATTCCCAGCTAGATTGTATTTGTTTGTAAAGTAGATTTTTCAAATATATCCGGTTAAGAAAATCTGCGGAGTTCCAGTTTGCGGTGTGACACCATTCACAAAAACTTCCAAGTGAATTTTTTTTGTAATACTCTATAAAAGGAATCCATTTAATCATCACTTTCAACTATAATTATTTGTTGATTTTAATTGCTTTGAAATAATTATTAGTCTGTTGAGTAAGATAAGGTGTCACAGCAATTCTATTGTCATACAAAATCTATAAAACAACTGCTTTTTGACAGTAATTACCAAAATAAAGTCTGGTCTAACCACTACTGCGCCCTGTGCCTAGGCACCGCAGGTACTGCTCTAGTAGTTACGGCACTGCGTTTTGATAGCTCAGAAAAAGATGGTTGTGTAATACGCGTTTCGCACGCAAATAGGTGAACCGCACGCTTTAGCTTTTTACTACATAAACTGGTACACCGCCAACTTTGTTACCTATACTGTGTCATAAATGTAGTGGACCTAGATGTTCTTTTGTTGTATATTGTAAGGTCCCATGTGGTTCGTAGGTGCAAGACCTGCTGGAGTGGTGCCAGGTGGTGACGGGCGAGTACCGCGCGTGCCGCGTCACCAACCTCACCACCAGCTTCCGCTCCGGCCTCGCCTTCTGCGGCATCATACACCGCTTCCGCCCTGATCTCATGTGAGTTACCTATTTATCTATTGCTATAGCTGAAGCAGTTAAAATTGCTTTTTTACATAATGTGACGTCTGTGCCGCTTACGTCACCGCAAGCATCAAGCTATTAAGAATTTCGTCGGCATCTGTCAAGTATTGTTGGCTCTACTGTTCAAATGAGGACATCAACAATGGCATCAGTTGGTAGTTTAGTTTGGTAGTTTGGCTGCCTGATTTGATGGGACCTCCTCTTGGATAGCCTACAGAAAGCAGTTCGAGGCCTTCACCAACCTTAATGGATGGATTAAGGATCAGACCAAGACTGCCCTAACGCTGGCACTACGTGTCAAAGCGCTGACGGTGCTGGAAGCTTTGGATGATACCGCCTCATATGAACAACTTATCGAGGCCATGGAATCAAGGCACGAAGACGCCTACCTGGAGCATGTGTTCCTCGTTCAACTACGCGACCGCTGTCAGCGTGCCGACGAGAACTTGCAGCAGTGGTCGTTGGAAGTGGAGAAGCTAGTGAGGAAGGCGTATCGGACGTGACCACCGGCACTCATTGAAAGCATGTTGCTTCAGGCGTTTGTAGACGGCATTTACGATTCGGAAGTAAGAGCTGCTGTACTTCTTAGACACCACAAAAACATCAAGGAGGCAGTGTCCTTTGCTCTTAAGGTCGAAGCCGTACGTCGGGATTCAATAGTGATCGCATGAGAATTGTCACAGTAATGGAATCAGAAAAAGGTATATCCGCTGTCCTTTCGTCCCGAGATGCTATATCTGTGGGATGCGCGGGCACCTTAGAAGCGGTGTCTGAACCGAGTCACGGAGAAGCGTTGAACCATCGCTAGTGTACAAACGACAGGAAAACTAGTTCCAGCCCGAGCTGCCGTGCGGTGCGACAGCACGATGGCGGCCAGCTTAAACCGACTCAGCTAATCACGTCTACCGGCCAACACATCCCAGGCGAGCAAATGGAGGCCATCAAGATTGGTGCCACTGTAACACGTCGTTACAAATATTTTTGATTTTTAATAATTATATTGGAAATGTTTCTCTTTTCAAAAATTTTTTGCTTGGATTTTTATTTCTTGGCCAAAGGCAGAATTCCCTTTTACTAGACAACGCCATCTATCGGTATATCTTTGCCATCCGTTTTGTTCCGTTTCTCACAACTACCTATTTTCAGCATCAACTCTTAACTTGCACATCTAAAGTAAGTAATGTATTTTTAATAAAATATCGTATGAAAGCTGTAATTGATGTTTTTCAGTTTCAATTAGTTTTTTGGGCTTTTCAGCGGTGTTTAGTTCTGCGTTGACAAATATATTTTTTTATCATTTTTGCTTTTTGCGTTCAAGTGTTACGCGAAACGAAACGCGACCAGAGTGGAGGGAGATATAATGACGTCACGTACATGACCTTTTTTTCTCTTTCTGGATCTTTTTTTTGAACGCGAGCACGCTCCTGTTTAGTGGTTTCTTTTTGGAAATGTAATCCAATAATTATAAGAAAATGTCGGTGTGGGAGACGTTTTATTTTTTACCTGGCATGTTGCCATAATATGCATATAGCCTTACTATAAAAAATGTGACTTTTCTTCTCTTGGTAAGAAACCTTTGAGGCTTGGTTCGCCTGTTTTCTTGCGTTTATTTAATTTGTTATGATGAGATCTTATATAGATGCTTGTTTCTTTTAGGTTTGTTTGTAACGTCACACCCTGATGATGCAGTTTTGTCACTTCAAGTTGCTTTTGGGCTTAAATTAATGCCCAGCTTGGCACACCCTCGTGTTCTCCAAGGACTGGAACGTTATATCGTCGAGATCCGAGGAAAGGACATGTGTGGTTTTCCGCAGTGATGTTATACATATAATTTATCATAAGTTCTTAATCAATGCTAAGGTATTTATAAACCTTCTTATTTAACCTCACTGGTGCTATTCACAGGCCAAGTTAGGATAAGTGTTGTTTTACTTTAGAACTAAGTATAGGACACACCGCACCTCTGCGATTCTAGATATTTGAAATTTTGTTGTTGATGACACCTACTGTTTAGTAATTGTTATCTCTCATCATTAGTGTGGAATCGCATACACTACGTTGAATTTAGTCATCTCAAAACAGTGTATGTGAGCCATAAGCTTGATTTTTTAACTTGCAATACTTGTACCCTTAAAATATACTCTGTTTTGAATAGTTTTTATTTGTATTGTGGCAGCATGCCCATAAATTGGTTATAAGTAGCCTTTTTTTAAAATAAACCAGGAGAAGACAATTTAGTGGTGTTAGTGTTTTCTTTCTTTCCCTAAATTAACTTTATTCTTTCTTGCTTGTAGTTAAAGCAAGTGGCGCCCTGCATAGTTTTCTTGTAGGAGTCTCTGAGCGCCTGAGGACCCACGAGCTAGCTTAACTGGCAAAAATAGCACACACCATCCCGCAATGTTACACCACCATTGCTCGACTAACTTGGACTGGCAACGAGCGGTCATTGCTGACACCGTGGACGACGATTGTATCATTGGGCTTGACTTCTTCCGAAATCATCAGTGCAAATTGGACATCAACTGTGGCTTCCTAAAGTGCAGAGTGGTAGAGATTTTAATGAAGGGTGGAGGTGTAGGCAACCACCGCGGTAAGAGGCAAGGCTCCTACCAAGATCTCAGACTTTAGTTGCAGTTATGCATGGCGTCATCCTCTCTGCCCACAATACCTATTTTATTGTTGCGCCCTACAGGGTCTATAATGATCTATTTAATGTATCTAATTATAACACCTGTGTAACATTATAGAATGCAATAAATATATTGAATTGAATTGACTTGAATAGTTCCTTTGAAGTTGCCCATAAATTCGAAACAACAACATTGCATGATGATAGAAAAGACACTCGTCAACTCTTCATCGGAGGCAGTCGTACCCGTTCTAAATTTAAGTTAAGAAGAACAAAAGAACCCGGAGACATCGATTGCGATGTCAAAGCACGCATTGCTGCTGCGTGGGCCAGATGGCGAGAGGTGACTGGTGTCATTTGTGACCCCGGAATGCCGGTTAAGCTTAAAGGACAGATCTATAAGTCCATCATTAGGCCTGTCCTTTTATATGGCAGCGAAGCATGGCCGCTACTTGAGCGACACAAGCAGGAGCTGCGTGTCACGGAGATGAATATGCTGCGGTGGATGTGCGAAGTTACGCGTAAGGACCGCGTGAAGAACTCGCACATCCGCGGTAGCCTTCGTGTCCGTGATATTGCAGACAAACTGCAGGAGAGTCGCCTACGCTGGTATGGCCATGTTTTGCGGAAACCGGCAAGCTATGTAGGAAACAAATGTCTGGCTATGCCGCCACCGCCAGGTCCTGGCAAAAGGGGTAGGTAGACCCAAGAAATGCTGGCTTGACGTTGTGAGGGCTGACATGCGTGCCAATGATCTCACAACTAGAGACGCTCAAGACCGCGCGAAGTGAAGGAGTAAATCAAGGAAAGCGGACCCTGGGCTCCAAAGTTATGGTTTTGGACGCAATTAGGATTGACCACCATTGATATAGATGAAGAAGAGGAAGAGAACAAAAAAACCCAAATAGGATTCACTAAGAAAATCGTTTGGCTACGTAACTGTCAGGAAGCCAAGAAAACTGGAAGAAGTGAAGTTAATGTTGACAGCATACTGGAGGGCTGCAAAAATGACTTAACGAAGATCGAATTGATGAAGGCAAGAAGCTACTGCAATTTTCAGACATTTTTACATTTTCCCTTAGAACTATGGCAGAACAGGAATGGTTCTACACAACATCTATACCGGAAATGAACATCCTATTCGGCAGCGACCTTGTCAAGTTTCATTCGATAAGGAAAAGGAGGTGGAAGACATGATTCGAGAGATGGAAGAAAATGGAGTTATATAATCATATTCGAGTCTATGGTGTTCCCGGTGGTATTGGTTAAGAAGAAAGACGGATTAACAAGGTTTTGCATCGATTATCGCCGACTGAATGATGTGACCAAGAAGGACAGTAATCCTTTACCCAGAATTGACAACACGTTAGCAGGGGCGTGCATTGCATATAGGCTATTAAGCTGTGCCTACCTCCCTTCAAATAAAACTAATCGTACTGTTAAAAAGAATTGTAATTTAAAAAAAGAAACATACATAATTAACAATTATGCCAATAAACAGAATCGTATAAAAATATCATATTCGCAAAAACCTAGTTCTACTAAAACTCAAAAATGCGCTCGCTATAGAATTGACCAGTAGGCTCAGCAGAGACCGCCTACTTGCGTAGCGCAAAATTCACGCGATTTTCACTCTTCCATACAGCGACCAAAATACAGCCCGTAATACGGAAAAATAAAAAAGTCCGTTACTTTCATAGAATAAAACTTGACAGTTGACATTCGCAATTAATCCGCTTGACAAAGGTGGGACAAAGGTCGAGTAGGCAAGACTACTGTAATCCGTCTAAATGCAAGACTCAGTGAGCGTATACAATAATACATTAACAATAGTACATTTTTCCATTGGCCGGGTAATTTGAGTTTCGAATTATGCCGAAATCGATCTTGGCGTGCTCGAACACATTTATATTGGCAGGGTTTAGATACGCCATAGTTTATTTTGGCTCAATTCGGAACTTGTTTAGTGATCTGTGATTTACGATTTCAAATGTAACCTCAAATATAGCAATATAGATTTTTAACAATATTTTTGATTAAACTTGTGTTAAGTGGTTAAAAGTTAGTATGTTTTTGTTACCAAACAATGAAGTTTCTTAAATAAAGTGCAGTTTAATAAGCTTATCGGTGCAAACATGATGAAAGATTACAGACTGGTTATAGGTGCGCGAAAAAGCGCGAAAAAGTGATAACTAGGGAATGACTTTTATGCACTATGAATATCAATAAAATGACATGTTATGATAATTCGTGCATTTTTTGTGATATTTGTGGTGCTCCATACAAATCTTCACTGCCTTAAATTATATATTCTCGCCTCGAAACGCTAAAATTGGTAAGTCTTATTTCAAATAATTGATTTTGATAGCAAGATTTTTTGTGATGATGTTACTGCCTAGTGCCTACCCAGCTCAAAATTCAATGCACGCCCCTGTTAGACACTGAGTGAAAGGAAATGGTTCTCGACAATCGATCTCAAAAATAGCTATTAGCAGGTGGATATGGACCCCAAGGTTAAGGAGAAGACCGCTTTGTTTATGCGAAGAGGACTCTGGCAATTCAAAGTTATGCCTTTCGGATTATATAAAGCTCCAGTCACTTTCGAGAGATTAATGTAACGTGCTCTTGCGAAGCTCTTGGGAGAAGCCTGTCTGGTGTACCTCGATGACATCATCATAGTAGGCCGTGCGATTGATTTAGATTCATCTCGACCCTCCCTTTCTTTAAACACCTCACAATGGAGGTCCTTGGTCGGACTTTTCAGTAGCTAACAGTCGTATTGTTGTAGCCAGTCTTTTGTCACACTCTTTGAAGAAAAAAAGGTATTGTGTTTTTCACATAAGATGTTTCAAGCCGGTCGTCGGTCTTGCGTTCGCCGGACCGCACAAGCCAAGTGGAAACTGCGTCGGAAAAAATATGACAACCACCAACAGATAGTGTGCGATCCTGCAAACGCACGACTGTCCAATCGTCACCAATGTCGCTTTTGTTCTAGTGACTTCTCCGGCCTGCAACCGGACGACGCAGAGAAGAACTTGCGCGTCGCGCTCGAGGCCAGCGCCGCGCTCGGCCTCCCGCGCGTGCTCTGCGCCGCCGACGTGCTCGCGCGCCCCGCGCCCGACCGCCTCGCGGTAACTGTACACACGCACACACACGCACACACGCGCACACACGCACACACATGCACACAGCCGCGCGTGCTCTGCGCCGCCGACGTGCTCGCGCGCCCCGCGCCCGACCGCCTCGCGGTAACTGTACACACGCACACACACGCACACACGCGCACACACGCACACACATGCACACAGCCGCGCGTGCTCTGCGCCGCCGACGTGCTCGCGCGCCCCGCGCCCGACCGCCTCGCGGTAACTGTACACACGCACACACACGCACACACGCGCACACACGCACACACATGCACACAGCCGCGCGTGCTCTGCGCCGCCGACGTGCTCGCGCGCCCCGCGCCCGACCGCCTCGCGGTAACTGTACACACGCACACACACGCACACACGCGCACACACGCACACACATGCACACAGCCGCGCGTGCTCTGCGCCGCCGACGTGCTCGCGCGCCCCGCGCCCGACCGCCTCGCGGTAACTGTACACACGCACACACACGCACACACGCGCACACACGCACACACATGCACACAGCCGCGCGTGCTCTGCGCCGCCGACGTGCTCGCGCGCCCCGCGCCCGACCGCCTCGCGGTAACTGTACACACGCACACACACGCACACACGCGCACACACGCACACACATGCACACAGCCGCGCGTGCTCTGCGCCGCCGACGTGCTCGCGCGCCCCGCGCCCGACCGCCTCGCGGTAACTGTACACACGCACACACACGCACACACGCGCACACACGCACACACATGCACACAGCCGCGCGTGCTCTGCGCCGCCGACGTGCTCGCGCGCCCCGCGCCCGACCGCCTCGCGGTAACTGTACACACGCACACACACGCACACACGCGCACACACGCACACACATGCACACAGCCGCGCGTGCTCTGCGCCGCCGACGTGCTCGCGCGCCCCGCGCCCGACCGCCTCGCGGTAACTGTACACACGCACACACACGCACACACGCGCACACACGCACACACATGCACACAGCCGCGCGTGCTCTGCGCCGCCGACGTGCTCGCGCGCCCCGCGCCCGACCGCCTCGCGGTAACTGTACACACGCACACACACGCACACACGCGCACACACGCACACACATGCACACAGCCGCGCGTGCTCTGCGCCGCCGACGTGCTCGCGCGCCCCGCGCCCGACCGCCTCGCGGTAACTGTACACACGCACACACACGCACACACGCGCACACACGCACACACATGCACACAGCCGCGCGTGCTCTGCGCCGCCGACGTGCTCGCGCGCCCCGCGCCCGACCGCCTCGCGGTAACTGTACACACGCACACACACGCACACACACGCGCACACACGCACACACACGCACACACACGCACACACACGCACACACACGCACACACACGCACATACACGCACACACACACGCACACACCCGTGCACACATACATTTACACACACACACACACTCGTTAACGCACATGCACAATAATACTAATTTATTCTAGGCTCTCTTTCGGGCACTTATACACACTTACACAGAGACACGCACAAACACACACACATTAACTCATACACACGCACACGTAGAAACACATACACAAGATATCGATTTTTTTAGATTTCAGTGATTATCTTAAAATACAAATTGCTTACCAGTCTGTCGACAACTTCATTTTGATAATCTTTATTGTGAAACAATTAATTTTTTCATACCCGTATAAACAAAATCTATATTTCTTTTCCAGATTATGACGTATTTATTCCAATTGCGAGCGCATTTCACGGGTAACGAACTGCAAGTAGAACAATTAGGTTAGTATAATAAATTATTTACCTCTTCTTTTTTGTCTCAAGTCGGTGTATGCTTGCCACTGTAGTGATCGTATTTAATCTTCATTATAATTTTCACCGACCTCGAATCCAGGTAACGACGAAACGGAGTCGTCGTATCTGGTGGGGCGCCACGACACGGACGGGTCGCTGCCGCGCGACCTGTTCAGCCGGGAGGTCAGCGCCAGGAGGTCCAGGAACGTGATCGAACGGCCTCGGCCGCAGTGAGTATCAATGTGGAATGGCTTCATTGTTATTGGTCCTTCGAGACGGATTTGGAGAAAATTATAAATTTTACGTATTTTTGTGAAACTATGGGGAACGCTGCACATTTAACTCGACAGGGGTCGCGTTGTGTTCGGCCTTGCCCATTGTGATTTTTTATTTTATTTTATTTTTAATATTTTAATAACACACTATTTTAGACAACATTACCTATAGTAAATAGGTATTAGGGAGCCGATGCCGGCGTAACTGAGCGGAAATTGTAAGCTAAATAATTACATTTTCATAATTTTTTGCTGGTAATCGTTTCCCAGGTCCCAAGACTCGCAGGAGTCCCGGCAGTCCCAGGAGCGGGCGAGCCCAGAGAAGCCGTCGTCCCCGACCGCGGTGAAGGACGTGCGGGACCTGCTGCTGCAGCAGTCCAGGAGCCTCCTCGGCAAGGTGCTGTCGCCCGCCAAGGAGCTGGCCGCCAAGCCCACCGCCAAGTGGTTCGGCGACCCGCTCAAGCCGCTGCCCGACCTCAACAAACGCCTCGAGGTGAGTTAGTCAGCATCGTCATCATTTCAGCCAGGACGTCCACTGCTGAAAACAGGCCTCCCCCGATGATTTTCAGCGGTGGGAGATTGCCAATACTCATCACGCTCGGCAGGCGGATTGGCGTACGCAGTTTTTTATAACATCTTCAGAAACCCCCTTCGGGGTTGTCCATTAAGTTTAGTTAAGGCCTGTTTGCAAAATAAATCGTTTTATATTAGAATAGCTTTCGCCCGCGGCTGCGCCCGCGTGGAGTTCGATCTGCCACTTAGTCTTTATCGACGACCCATGTCACTTCCTAGTTTAAAATAATACACCGAACCACATCAATGCCTCTCTCTAAAAGTAAAATAAAAAGCGAGGCTAGCACCAATGCATAATTTTATAACGAACCAATGCACAATTTTAGAACAAATTTGTTGTGTGAGTCAACCCGATGAGATAGATCTATGTATTAGTATTAAGTTACGGATTTTCCTTTAGAACTTTTAAAAGGAAACAATTCCGTCATACATGATTTTTGCGTAACTTTAACCGTTTACGCAGCGCACGCAACGGAAGCTCTCAAAAGGAATATTTACCCTGTTTTTGCAACATTTTTCATTGATACTCCGCTCCTATTGGTCGTAGCATAATGCAATATAGCTTTAAACCTACCTCGGTGAATAGACTATCAAACAAAAAAGATTTTTTCAATTCGTAATTCCTGGGATTAACGCGTTCAACCAAATAAACAAACTCTTCAGCTTCATAATATTAGTACAGATTGACCGTTAATTTTGATGTGTTGTGGCCAGCCTCCCCCCGCGCGGCCGGAGAAGCTGATGACGCGCAAGGAGCTCACCGACCCCTTCGGCTCCGACGACGAGGACGAGCCGCCCCCGCCCCCGCCCCCGCCCCCGACGGCCACCGCCCCCGCCCCGGCCCCGCCCCTGCAGCAGAACACTACCAGCAATAATGCTGATGATACTGGTGAGAAATTATATGTAATAAAAACTAGCGACGATTCAGTTAACCTGACGACGTGTGAGGATTCATTGGCGATGGATACGAATCAGTGGAAAAGTAACATACAAGGCACCTTTCCCTTAGCGTTTTATCTTATTCCTAGTCGGGGCACGGTTGATCTCAAATGCGGTGAGTCTTGTTTCATTTTGAACGATTGCCTGCAGAACTTCGTATCCAGACCATCTTTTGGGCTACACAACTCCAATATTTGCCCTCACTGCCGAACAAGTGGTGTAGATCCATTCATAGACCAAAGATGTGCATGTCCAGATTATCACTTGTAACGATTCGTTACACTCTTCACAATATTAAATAAATAAATTACTAACTAAAAATTACTAAAAAACTTATAACTAAATAATAACTAATTTAAAAATATAAACAACTTAAATCTAATCTTAATTAAAGTATTAATAATAATAACTACAAAAACTAATACGTAAACTCGGGTGCAATTGCTAGTTTCAAAATATCTGCGAGCGCGAACAACGAGTGAACACTATGTAAAAACAGGTTCGGCCGAACGAGCGAGTTCGCCTTTGGAACATTGCCTTGCCAGTCTGTGCGAAGTTATTCTAACGCAAGGACTTACAGCTGTTTTGATCAAAACTGCCTACTCACGACGAACTACGAGTGTCGTAAATTTTATATTTTAATTCTTCCAATTACATCAACGTTTGTGTTACCCCGATATCGGGGTCCCGGTTCCAGACTTCGATTCTCCGAAGAAGCCCGGCCCTTTTTTTATCAACTCTACAGTAAATTTAACCCTTCAACTACTTCCGAGTCGCCGTCCAGTGCCTGCCGGATATCATCGAACGAGGACAGTGGTTTTGATTATCTTTGAGACTTTGTACCGCTCGGTTGCCAATTACGAACCTACTTCCGGATTTATTTTATTTAAATTAATTAAAATTGTGTTCTTACACTTTAAGACTTGCATTTGATTATTGTCTGTCTACCCTACCTGTTACCGCCTTATTTAAAAGGGCACGGTACAACTTTGTACGCAAGCGTAAGGATGGTTAGATAGAAATGTCACATAATATACAAAACTTTCTCATTCCAGTAAACGTTTTACTAACTGTCTAATAATTTCCAGCAAAAACTGAACAAAAACCGCCAACAATAGAGCCAGCGTTCACCGACCCCCTCACAACGCCGGACGCCCAGCCGGAACCGGCTGACAACCCGGACAACCCGCAACCGGATAACCGGACGCAACTCAAACCGGTCTCGCCGGAGCTGCCTAAACCGACGCCGGTAAGTTTCAACTGCGATAAATTGAGGACATTCGTTTTGAAATGGCTGAAAATGTAACCTGTACGTTACTTGCACAATTATCTTTATTCGATTTAGCTTTAATCTGAATTAAAATATAACAATATCTGCCGATGAGTAGAAGAAATAGGCATTGCTATTTGAATTGCGAGCCCGGCAGTCTTCTGTCACTGTCACGAGATAATTGACACTGTCTTTTATTAAAACACTGACATTGTCTGAGCGATTGTGGTGTAATGCCAACTTAACCTTGTTAAATCTAGATTTAATCAAAACCTGCATTAATAAAACCATTAATCCAAGTATTGAATGTATAAGGTAGAACAGACGAACCTTACATCATTATTCATTATCAATAACTTTTAATATTATGTTTTGTTCATTTGTTTTATTGTATAATACACAATCAATAATTACCAAAATATGTATTCTCTAATATCTATGCAACGTTACATTGTTCACATCCTTTAATTTAAAGTAAAGTGAAGATATCGCCATTCGAATATCCATTCCATCATAGTATCGTCTCTTTCGAACTTTATACAATAAGAAAAGGACAGCTTTACTGGGTTTTATTTAGATTTTTGTTTACATGCTTTGCCATTTCTTAACGAATTAAATTTATGTAGTGGCTTATTGTGATGTTATAGCACTGTCGATTTCTAGTGACGTATTTGACTTGCGAGTATGGTCATCGCAAATCCACTGTCTTTCATTTAAAGTTACCAGCAAGAACTAACACATTAGCGTTTAGACTGGAAATCGACTACTATCAGTTTTGTTAAAGTGTAGAGCGTCGTCTCTGTCCCGAAACAGACTCGTTTAGTTTCGGTTTTGTAGAGCTCTGAACCTATTATGCCTAAAATAATACGCGTTTAAAGATTGCCTAGCTCAGATATTGCAGAACGTCGTTTTTGTCATGTTGAGAACAAGACTTGGGTAATGATTTTAGGTCAGAGACGAAGCTATACGAAAGTATAGCTTCGTCTCTGTCCTGAAACAGTCTCGGTTAGTGATCAACAACAAATTACGATGGTATAGAGTATTGTCTCTTTTGCAAACTTTGTCTATGACCATCCAAAAACGTAATTGAAGTACAGAGACTCGTCAACGTTATTTGTATTATTTATTGCTAGGAACTATACCTATTTTTAAAACCGTAAGCTCGTTCATTAAACTTAAAAAAAAATTAAATAATGGTTGAATGATGGCTATACATAACCGTTGTTTCTAGTCACATGTATTTGTATAAATATTTATTATTATAGTTACTGAAATTGGCAAATATTTCTTCTGAGAAAACTATAACTAAAATACACTCAATGAAAAAATACTTTTAATAAAATAAAATAAAACTTATTTGTGTATTTAAAAGCCATTGATTAAACAAAACAACTAAGCTAGATTTATTCAAATTCAAATCTTTATTAGTGACAACAAGGCCCAATTTGTTAGTAACAATAACTTAACCTATGTTAGTACTTAATTTCTAACAACGATTTGGTACGTTTGGCTAGAGCCCAGACAAGTGGATGTACAGATGTACAGAAATATTTATCATAAGGGATATTAATATAAAAAAATATCAGAATAACTTATAAATACATAGTTACTAAAATACTAAGCTCTCAAACTTTAATTTTTTTGTTAATTGTATTTGCCCCGCAAATTGCATTCAACTAAAATGTTTCTGTACATCATTGGAGTCGCGTTATTTAAAAACCAATACATACCAGTCTAAAACCATTTATGTAACTCATGCCAACCATTTCTTTCCATTGCCTGCATCATCATCGGCTTGAATGCGTGTGTGGTTTGGCATCGCTTGGTCAAACGCTTCGCTCTGATTGGTCGAAATCCGTGACGCTTCGACCTGATTGGACGACGGTTTGCCGCGCTTCGCTCTGATTGGCCGGCATCTATAAACGCAATGGCCATGCTTCAATTTGATTGGCCCGTTGTTAACCGCGCTAAAACCTGATTGGTCAACGCTTTGTTATTACTGCGCTATAGCAATTGTTGTCGAGACACGATGAGTTGAAAGAGCGAGCGAGACAGCTGCTCGAAGCGACGAAACGAGAAGCGAGAGAGAAGGATCGATTGAGACGGCAAGCTTCTAAAGAGAAAGAAGAGAAATTGGAAGCGTTAAAAGAGAACGGGTTAAGGAATGGAGAGATGAGTCCTAATAAAAAGGTATGTACAATTTTGTCTTTTTCGTAATACGGAGTAAAGATTTAGTGGTAGAGCTTACACACAACTCTTCTAACATTTATTCGACGTTAATTGCTGTCAATTTCGCCAGAATACCATGTGTGGCATTAGTCATAACGAAATAGAATTTACACTGGTCCGACTTGATGTTATTATTTGCGGCAATGAGACTTCTGATCCGAGATCGAGATTGATATATCCGTTAATACTCCTAACATGACTTCTTCGGTAAATTCACATACTTTTTGTTAGCTATCAAAATGAGATATCTCCGTAGATTTTGTTACGACGACGCTTCTAAGTGTTTTAAAATTTAGTCTTAAAGTTCATTTATTTACTAAACTAAAATACTAATTTTACAAACATATTGAAAAAAAAACAGGTCTGCTAAAATAAAAAAAATACTCTCTTTAATTAAATGTTAAAATTTATTACATTGAAGAAAAGTTTCAAGATTTTTCTTTACGTACCTACGAAACTCTTTTGAATTTTGTGTCTGTAATAATATCCTCTCTAGCTCAGCTCTTAAGAGGCCGTCCTAGAAATCGTCGTATTTCCGTACATTTTGTTCTCTGATTGTAAAGACGTGAATAATAATTGAAACAATATAACATGTGATTTTAAAAGATTAGTTCTTATTCTTGCATGTAGCGCGAATGGATTTTTCATATCATTTCAAAAATAAAGGTAAATCACCAAAAGAACTACCCTTATTTCGGAAAAATGACGTTCGAGTTACGTTTGATCATCAGTTTACAAGAGACTACAAGTTATCCTGACAATTATTATTTAACATTGAGTTAAAGATATAGTCTACTTGCACATAGGTTGAATACTTTTTTTTTTACTTTCTTACAAAATATAGCAGAAAAAAAATGCTGAAATAACATAAATTTTTAGAAATTTCGATTCAAATATCATTTATTTTTCTATCGTTATGAACAACTATTATGAGATATAAACACTACACAATAATCTTCAGGTATACTTTTAAAATAATATATTTTTTAATTTATGAAATAAACAAAAAATTAAGTAGTAAACCTAAGTCAAAATTAACTATAAAATCAAGCGCGCAAGACCGATCTTTTTTCAAACCTAGGTAGGACGTCCACTACCTAATAAATTATCAATATTATCTTGTAAAGGATCAACATTGTTGACGCTTTATCCCGCATCATAGACGCACATAAGCATAGAACTGTATTTCAATTTCGCACTGAAAAAAAATGCACGGCCTCTTAAAAATGGCCTCGAACTTTCATATTAATTTTCATTTCAATAAATACTTTACTTGAATTTACTTCACGTCGTACGGGAGTCATGTCCTAAAATAGTGAATGTTATTGATATTCTCAGTTCAATAATAGTTTTTATTGCACAGCCAATGACGGAAGAGGAACGACAAGCGATGCTACGCGAGCGAGCGAGAAAGCTGATCGCAGATGCCCGCGCAGGCATCGTTAGGTAAGCCCTCATACACACGCGGCTTATTTTTCATACGATTTTGTTTTGAATCAAATACTTCAAGTACTCGTACAAGTATTTCAAACCACTGGCGTTAAGAAACTATGACATAATCAAGATTAGTGACAGATAACTGATTCAGTATCACCAATCGTAATCTAATTAATTTAATGAAAAAAGGGTATTACACTTAGCTTTTTTACATGTTCCAATAATATTAACGTAATTTAGGCTTATTTGCAGAAATCAATTGGTTTTATTAATTTTTATCTATCACTAGCAAAAGAAGCCCTTACCTTTAGGTAAAACTACTTATTTTTGTCAGCCCTACGTCGCCATTGTCCCCGTCTCGCAATCGCGGCCCTACGCTGGAGATCATCAGCAAGCAGTCGCTCATGGACGAAATTGCCGCTGGTGAGTTATAGATTAAAACAATTATAAGGTATTAATATCGCCAAACAAACCAAGCGTCACGGTCTTGAAGTAAGATAACGTCAGTGTGATACGATTATACGAACGAAGTGCTAGACAACGCATTTTTGCTCTTACTACATCATACATACAACATACAGTAAATTTGATAAACGTCCTGTTAAAAAATAGGAAAAATTGTTATTATGTTTTTTTTATTTTTTTGTTATTATAATTTTAGGAAAAAAATGAATATAACGAAAATCTGATATCGATCTTGCTCTACCAGCCCTAAAACCAAACCCCATGCTACCTATATATAAGTATCAATCACTCGCCCTCTTTTAGTACATCACACAATAAAATTTTTGTGATAAACATCCTGTTTAAAAAATGGGGAAAAAGTTATTATTTCATTATTTTTGTTTTTTTTTTCATTATAATTTTAGGAAAAAAATTATGAATATAGGAAAAATCTGATACTAGATCTACCGGCCCTGAAACCAAACCCCATGCTACCTAGTAGTTATCAATCGCTCGCTTTACCTATAGTTTATTTTTCGTATCAATAGCTGGCGGCGTAGAACAGCTGGACGCGATGTTGGCGCGGACTGGCAACGGGAACGCCAACGGTAACGAGTCCGTGCATTCGAGTCCAGGCTCGAGGAAGAGCTCAGTGAGCCCGGAACGATCAGGTAAATACAACTAATAAATTGTTTGAACAAAGACGATTAATAACTTGAGAGAAAAAATAAGTTATTTAGAGAAAAAATAAGTTATTTAGAGCAAAAAGTTCTATAGGTAAGTAAAAACCTTTATTTATTTACTAGTTATTGCTCGCGAATTCGTATGCGTGGTTTTTGGTGTATTCTTTATAAAATATGCATGATTTATACATATCATAAACCTTCTTGAAACATTCTGTCTTTTGATGAAAAAAGCATCTAAATCTGTTGTGTAGTTCAAAAGATCTTAGCGTTTAGACGGCGAAAAGCTACTTTGTTCGAACGAAAAAAAAAAAAAATGAAATTAAAATATTTCGTGAACAGTGTTTTGGGAAGGAATAAAAAAGTTACTTACTGTAATTTTAGGTATGTTATACCAGAGGTTCACTTATTTTGTGTACCGCCCACTTTGAAAGTCATTTATTTTTCAACGCCCCCCAATTTTAGTTCCCCCTAAACGACTACAACACCACCATTTTTTTCTGGGCCCCTTACCGTCCCTCTAGGCCTTTAGCTCCCACAAGGGGGTGTTATCGGCCAACCATCATCGGCCCAAAATGATTACGTATTTCGTAACAGAAGATCGTGCGAGCTCTGGCACTCGCAGCGTACGGAGTCCCACGCCGAGCGAAGAGAGACGCTCGCCTCTGCAGTCGTTCTCGGCGCTGGTCGACAGGCTGACGCCCGACAAGGACACGCAGGACGAGGTAAGATCACCAGGGTTACAGGGAACTCAGCTCTTTGGCCAAGACACAAGGAAGCTTCTGAACTCCGCCAATTGTTTAAACGAAGTGAGACGTTTTACATTTTCTTTGTGTGCTAACAGGCTAAACATCTTTGTTTTTTTTTATTAAAAAAATCCTTTATGCTTAGGTACTTTACGGCTAAAGTAAAGACTTTGCCGTAAAGTACCGTGTAGGGACGGCCGTAAAGAAAATACTTCCCCACCGCTAACAGGAGGCCTGTCGTAAGAGGTGAATAATTCCTGTAGCACGAGACCGGCAGCAGCGTGTGTGTACGAAACATAATAACAAATTACGCTCGTCAACTCGCCTGTCAAGCGGGGCAAGTATTGGCAATCCCCCCCCCCCCTTTTTCGGGGAAGCCTAAGTTTAGCAGTGGACGTCCTACGGCTGAGATGATGATGATATTGCAAGTCATACAGAAAATATATTAGATTTTTCTTATTAAGAATTATTTTTGTGAGAGGGTGAGTTAGTAAGCCGCGGATCTACTAGAGGCAGCCTCGGGTCGAGCGTCTGCCTCGACCCGAGGCCTTGCCGCGAGTCGAGGCCGCGGCTTACGGTATAAGTGTGTGTGCAGGGCCGCGAGGCGGGCTCGTACATCCAGGGCGAGCTGGAGGCGCTGGAGCGCGAGCAGGCGGCCGTCGACGAGCGAGCCGCCGCGCTCGAGAAGCAGCTGCGCCGCGTCATGGAGGGGCCCGACAACACCGAGGTACACACTCGCACACACTCGCACACACACACGCACACCGGGGCGAGCGGGCGGCCGCCGCGCTCGAGAAGCAGCTGCGCCGCGTCATGGAGGGGCCCGACAACACCGAGGTACACACTCGCACACACTCGCACACACACACGCACACCGGGGCGAGCGGGCGGCCGCCGCGCTCGAGAAGCAGCTGCGCCGCGTCATGGAGGGGCCCGACAACACCGAGGTACACACTCGCACACACTCGCACACACACACGCACACCGGGGCGAGCGGGCGGCCGCCGCGCTCGAGAAGCAGCTGCGCCGCGTCATGGAGGGGCCCGACAACACCGAGGTACACACTCGCACACACTCGCACACACACACGCACACCGGGGCGAGCGGGCGGCCGCCGCGCTCGAGAAGCAGCTGCGCCGCGTCATGGAGGGGCCCGACAACACCGAGGTACACACTCGCACACACTCGCACACACACACGCACACCGGGGCGAGCGGGCGGCCGCCGCGCTCGAGAAGCAGCTGCGCCGCGTCATGGAGGGGCCCGACAACACCGAGGTACACACTCGCACACACACGCACACCGGGGCGAGCGGGCGGCCGCCGCGCTCGAGAAGCAGCTGCGCCGCGTCATGGAGGGGCCCGACAACACCGAGGTACACACTCGCACACACTCGCACACACACACGCACACCGGGGCGAGCGGGCGGCCGCCGCGCTCGAGAAGCAGCTGCGCCGCGTCATGGAGGGGCCCGACAACACCGAGGTACACACTCGCACACACTCGCACACACACACGCACACCGGGGCGAGCGGGCGGCCGCCGCGCTCGAGAAGCAGCTGCGCCGCGTCATGGAGGGGCCCGACAACACCGAGGTACACACTCGCACACACTCGCACACACACACGCACACCGGGGCGAGCGGGCGGCCGCCGCGCTCGAGAAGCAGCTGCGCCGCGTCATGGAGGGGCCCGACAACACCGAGGTACACACTCGCACACACTCGCACACACACACGCACACCGGGGCGAGCGGGCGGCCGCCGCGCTCGAGAAGCAGCTGCGCCGCGTCATGGAGGGGCCCGACAACACCGCGGTACACACTCGCACACACTCGCACACACACGCACACACACACGCACACACACGCACACCGGGGCGAGCGGGCGGCCGCCGCGCTCGAGAAGCAGCTGCGCCGCGTCATGGAGGGGCCCGACAACACCGAGGTACACACTCGCACACACTCGCACACACACGCACACCGGGGCGAGCGGGCGGCCGCCGCGCTCGAGAAGCAGCTGCGCCGCGTCATGGAGGGGCCCGACAACACCGAGGTACACACTCGCACACACTCGCACACACACACGCACACCGGGGCGAGCGGGCGGCCGCCGCGCTCGAGAAGCAGCTGCGCCGCGTCATGGAGGGGCCCGACAACACCGAGGTACACACTCGCACACACTCGCACACACACACGCACACCGGGGCGAGCGGGCGGCCGCCGCGCTCGAGAAGCAGCTGCGCCGCGTCATGGAGGGGCCCGACAACACCGCGGTACACACTCGCACACACTCGCACACACACGCACACACACACGCACACACACGCACACCGGGGCGAGCGGGCGGCCGCCGCGCTCGAGAAGCAGCTGCGCCGCGTCATGGAGGGGCCCGACAACACCGAGGTACACACTCGCACACACTCGCACACACACACGCACACCGGGGCGAGCGGGCGGCCGCCGCGCTCGAGAAGCAGCTGCGCCGCGTCATGGAGGGGCCCGACAACACCGAGGTACACACTCGCACACACTCGCACACACACACGCACACCGGGGCGAGCGGGCGGCCGCCGCGCTCGAGAAGCAGCTGCGCCGCGTCATGGAGGGGCCCGACAACACCGAGGTACACACTCGCACACACTCGCACACACACACGCACACCGGGGCGAGCGGGCGGCCGCCGCGCTCGAGAAGCAGCTGCGCCGCGTCATGGAGGGGCCCGACAACACCGAGGTACACACTCGCACACACTCGCACACACACACGCACACCGGGGCGAGCGGGCGGCCGCCGCGCTCGAGAAGCAGCTGCGCCGCGTCATGGAGGGGCCCGACAACACCGCGGTACACACTCGCACACACTCGCACACACACGCACACACACACGCACACACACGCACACCGGGGCGAGCGGGCGGCCGCCGCGCTCGAGAAGCAGCTGCGCCGCGTCATGGAGGGGCCCGACAACACCGAGGTACACACTCGCACACACACGCACACACACACACGCACACACACGCACACCGGGGCGAGCGGGCGGCCGCCGCGCTCGAGAAGCAGCTGCGCCGCGTCATGGAGGGGCCCGACAACACCGAGGTACACACTCGCACACACACGCACACACACACACGCACACCGGGGCGAGCGGGCGGCCGCCGCGCTCGAGAAGCAGCTGCGCCGCGTCATGGAGGGGCCCGACAACACCGAGGTACACACTCGCACACACACGCACACACACACACGCACACCGGGGCGAGCGGGCGGCCGCCGCGCTCGAGAAGCAGCTGCGCCGCGTCATGGAGGGGCCCGACAACACCGCGGTACACACTCGCACACACACGCACACACACACACGCACACCGGGGCGAGCGGGCGGCCGCAGCGCTCGAGAAGCAGCTGCGCCGCGTCATGGAGGGGCCCGACAACACCGCGGTACACACTCGCACACACTCGCACACACACGCACACACACACGCACACCGGGGCGAGCGGGCGGCCGCCGCGCTCGAGAAGCAGCTGCGCCGCGTCATGGAGGGGCCGGCAACACCGCGGTACACACTCGCACACACTCGCACACACACGCACACACACGCACACCGGGGCGAGCGGGCGGCCGCCGCGCTCGAGAAGCAGCTGCGCCGCGTCATGGAGGGGCCCGACAACACCGAGGTACACACTCGCACACACTCGCACACACACACGCACACCGGGGCGAGCGGGCGGCCGCCGCGCTCGAGAAGCAGCTGCGCCGCGTCATGGAGGGGCCCGACAACACCGCGGTACACACTCGCACACACTCGCACACACACGCACACACACACGCACACCGGGGCGAGCGGGCGGCCGCCGCGCTCGAGAAGCAGCTGCGCCGCGTCATGGAGGGGCCCGACAACACCGCGGTACACACTCGCACACACACGCACACACACACACGCACACCGGGGCGAGCGGGCGGCCGCCGCGCTCGAGAAGCAGCTGCGCCGCGTCATGGAGGGGCCCGACAACACCGCGGTACACACTCGCACACACTCGCACACACACGCACACACACACGCACACCGGGGCGAGCGGGCGGCCGCCGCGCTCGAGAAGCAGCTGCGCCGCGTCATGGAGGGGCCCGACAACACCGCGGTACACACTCGCACACACTCGCACACACACGCACACACACGCACACCGGGGCGAGCGGGCGGCCGCCGCGCTCGAGAAGCAGCTGCGCCGCGTCATGGAGGGGCCCGACAACACCGAGGTACACACTCGCACACACTCGCACACACACACGCACACCGGGGCGAGCGGGCAGCCGCCGCGCTCGAGAAGCAGCTGCGCCGCGTCATGGAGGGGCCCGACAACACCGAGGTACACACTCGCACACACTCGCACACACACACGCACACCGGGGCGAGCGGGCGGCCGCCGCGCTCGAGAAGCAGCTGCGCCGCGTCATGGAGGGGCCCGACAACACCGAGGTACACACTCGCACACACTCGCACACACACACGCACACCGGGGCGAGCGGGCGGCCGCCGCGCTCGAGAAGCAGCTGCGCCGCGTCATGGAGGGGCCCGACAACACCGCGGTACACACTCGCACACACTCGCACACACACACGCACACCGGGGCGAGCGGGCGGCCGCCGCGCTCGAGAAGCAGCTGCGCCGCGTCATGGAGGGGCCCGACAACACCGAGGTACACACTCGCACACACTCGCACACACACACGCACACCGGGGCGAGCGGGCGGCCGCCGCGCTCGAGAAGCAGCTGCGCCGCGTCATGGAGGGGCCCGACAACACCGAGGTACACACTCGCACACACTCGCACACACACACGCACACCGGGGCGAGCGGGCGGCCGCCGCGCTCGAGAAGCAGCTGCGCCGCGTCATGGAGGGGCCCGACAACACCGAGGTACACACTCGCACACACTCGCACACACACACGCACACCGGGGCGAGCGGGCGGCCGCCGCGCTCGAGAAGCAGCTGCGCCGCGTCATGGAGGGGCCCGACAACACCGAGGTACACACTCGCACACACTCGCACACACACACGCACACCGGGGCGAGCGGGCGGCCGCCGCGCTCGAGAAGCAGCTGCGCCGCGTCATGGAGGGGCCCGACAACACCGAGGTACACACTCGCACACACTCGCACACACACACGCACACCGGGGCGAGCGGGCGGCCGCCGCGCTCGAGAAGCAGCTGCGCCGCGTCATGGAGGGGCCCGACAACACCGCGGTACACACTCGCACACACTCGCACACACACGCACATACACACGCACACCGGGGCGAGCAGACGGCCGTGCACACACTCACATATACTCCCATATACACACAAATCACTACAAGTATTCGTCAATCGAGACTTGTTGCAGAGTAACGATAATGTTTTATATTTATGTGATATCACCAACTCTTATTGTTATTTCGACGAGCATTTAAAAACTAACATGATACTTTTAGTATTAGCTATTTTTTATGTTAAGTGATTTCCATTAGAAAGAATTTTTTAATTTTTTTAATTGAGATCTGTCCTACGGTTGCCACTGACTGCTGAGAAACCACAGATAATGTTACTGAATCCTGGAATACTCTATGCTTTGTTTTATTTATGCCATGTGGCTTTAGGATGAAGATTCAATGGTAACCTAGCAACACTTGGCTTGAATTATTTATGTTGTCAATACATGAAACCCAACAAGAAAAATTTAAATATTTCCAGAAAAAATGGCGTAAAGTGATTCTAACATGCATACAACCACCGACTGACCCGGTACCTATTCAAACAAACGCCTTAACGTAATTAATAGTATCCATTTATTTGTATCTTAAATTACATTTAAATCATTCATTCATTCATACATTCATTCTTTAACTTGTAATGTAGACATAGTACAATCTAATGAGAAAATTATTACATGTAGTTACAATTAAATTTGATTAAATACATAAAATGGGCTTTTTGACCGTTATTTTTAAAAGCGCAAATAGGAATCATGTTCTTTTTCTAAATAAATTTAAGCCAATTATAACATGAGATATATTATTAATAAATCTTTGTCTTTGATTTTGATTGATGAAATTAACCGCCAAATGGCCTATTGTCTATAGTCGTGGATATGTCGTAGCTAGATCGTAAAATTGACCAATTCATGATGTGACCGATCATTTCATAAAATGGTGGTATTTCATGACATGGCCAACTGAAACTGACCATATCGTTTAAACGTCAACATTCGATGAAATGTCAATCCACGTTTGGCCATATCATTAAAATAAAAATATGTGTGTGTATAAAAATATGTTTACAAGTTACGTGAATTAGTTTAATATTTGTAATTTGGTCGATAGATAGTTTAAACATTTGCAATAGTTATTATTTTTAAACAATACTAATAAATAAAAACATTTGAATAGCTAAATAACCTAACTAACCTCTCAAATTACGTTCCGATCTCCTTGATTTTTTGAGTGACTTTTATAAAAATCGCCTAACTTGGTGTCGTAATGATATTTCACTGTACTTCACCTTTCATTTACACATTATTATTCACTTTATAAATAAAATATTTGTCCGCCGCCATTACTCATCACAAAAACAAAGCAACATTAGCGCCTCTACCGGTGGGTAATGTCACGATTTTACGATATGATCACTAATGTTTGACCATTTCATGAAGTATTCATGTGTTTAGCTGTTTATATCGTTAAACGCTGAGTATTCATTGATCTGGTCAGACCGCATCATGATGTAGGCAGCGTGTTCTGTTCTATATCATGAAATACCACCATTTTATGAAATGATCGGTCACATCATGAAATGATCAATTTTGCGATCTAGCCACGACATATATATTAGTCAAATAATATATTTGTAATCTAAAAATATCTGTAAATGTATTAATTTTAGAGGGTATTCAAAGTATGTACAACTTTTTCGTATTGATTTGTAGAAATTGGTTGTATTAGCTATGTGCAAAGTGGGTGGTGGGGGCCGTCATATCGATCGCAGCACGCTATTTGGCAGAAATGTGAAATAACTCTGGACTGTCATGTGTCAAATCGCTATATTTCCATAGAATTCCATACTAACTTTATTAAGTATTTTTAATTATAATCGTTAAAATTCGCCATATGGGTCACAGTACGTGTTGTCTTATAAAATGTAGAAAGAATGGAAAAAAAACATCAAGATGGAAATTGGAGCAAAAAAATAAATGGAAAGCCGCTGTGAATAGAAAAAAGTTGTAGGGGGTTTGTGTCACAGACGTTTGTCTTATGATCACAGCTCTTATTAAGTAGCTTTGTCCGTCGGTTCTAAGCTTTTTAACGTCTCTCACATGCTGTGCTATTAATACTAATTATTTCCCTTTTTGCACAGTTTGAGCTTGGAAAGTTATATCATGTTGTATCGATTCAAATCCCGTACGTATTATAACATTCGTAATTTAGTTCAAGTTAGAAAATCACTTATTATAATATGCACATACTTTTTAGATATTTTATGTAATTTCGAAAAAAAAAAACAATCTGAAAATCATTCTCAACCCATCCAGATGCCATAATTTGAGAGATCTTAAGTCCACAGTAATTGTGGTCACTAGGGGCGCTGTCATCGCGCACACAGCGAATACTTTTGATCATAATCTATGTACAAACTTTATGGTTACTGTGTAGGAAGAAGATAGACTGATGTCGCAGTGGTTCAACTTGGTCAACAAAAAGAACGCTCTTCTGCGCCGGCAGATGCAGCTGAATATACTGTAAGTGATAATAATTTAACATTTTACCACAAATTATATAGTTGACTTTAGCACGACTGATTCCGCGGTTTTATCATAACAAAGGAGATGTCCCAGTATGTTTGGAAACTGGAATAGGTCCATGTGACTTTTTGACTTTGACTTTGCAGACAACGGCAGGTCAACCTACCCAAAAAGTTAAAGGTCATTGAATTGATTTTAAATTTTATGTCCAACACTTAGAGAGCAATATCAATTGGAAAATTTTGACGTTTTGTGGTAGTTTGACGAGCTGTTTTCTGTATAGAATACTAACGAATAGGTAATGATGCGAGGAACAGTTTTTAATTGTCCGATTTCTGTAAAATTGCTTAGTTTTTTGGAAGGAACTTTAAGCATTGAATTTCAATAAGATTTGGTCGCCATTTGTCAAAAAACTGTATACGGCACTCTGGCGGTAGAACATTGCAGTATACCTCTTATTTAAAAAAAAAAGATTAAACTTTTTTTTTAAAACTTCTCGATTTTCAAAAAGAATCGATTGTATTTCGTTAGGGCACATCACTATACGTGTCTACAGTGAACTGTCATAAAACCCTTTTTATCTTGAAAGAACTATAATGGGATTCGGTGGGGGCGTAGTCGAACGAAAAGCATGGTCGATCTATTTTAATTTTATTTATTTATCATTTAAAGAGCTTTAGAGTGCAAGTTTGGTGTAGTTTTTGTTCTAATGTTTGGTGAAGTGATAAAGACCTAAAACTATTGAAATATCATTGTATTCAACGCCGCATCGAGTGTCTAGTGGCTTGTCTCAAGACAACTCGCTTTAGACCCGATAGCGTCTCGAAACCTGCTTCTACGGGAAGAGTAGCCTTCACTGAATCCATGAAAAGCAATAAAAACTAAACACCCGTTATTTATTGTGAACACTATATCAAGAAACACTCGACATTGGCAGAATCACTGCTCTGCTTATAGAGCGGGCTTGAGTCTATAAAAAAAACCGGCCAAGTGCGAGTCGGACTCGCGCACCGAGGGTTCTGTACAAACCGTAGGTACCTATAAAAGTAAAAGTTTACCCATCACGACAATCGAGTCATAGTTATGGTATTTTTATTGCAAAACGAAATCCATAAAATTACAAAAGGTAAATTACGGTTTACGATTTATGAATTATTAAAAAAAAACTACTTATTAGATCTCGTTCAAACCAATTTCCGGTGAAAGTTTGCATGGTAATGTACATCTTATATTTTTTTTTAGTTCTATCATTCTCTTATTTTAGAAACTACAGGGGGGGGGGGGGAGACGACACACATTTTACCACTTTGGAAGTGTCTCTCGCGCAAACTATTCAGTTTAGAAAAAAAATATGACATTAGAAACCTCAAATCATTTTTGAAGACCTATCCATAGATACCCCACACGTATGGGTTTCACGTTACCAAGTTTCAACAGTATAGTTCTTATAGTTTCGGAAAAAAGTGGCTGTGACATACTGACGGACAGACAGACACGACGAATCCATAAGGGTACCGTTTTTTGCCATTCGGCTACGGAACCCTAAAAAAGAAGTATAATTGAGTTAACCCAGTCGTCACCTTGTGTACCTTGTGTTGCGCCAGCGAGCAAGAGGAGGACCTCAGCCGGCGCTGCGAGCTGCTGGCGCGCGAGCTGCGGCTGTCGCTCGGCGTGGACGAGTGGCGCAAGACGCCGGGACAGAAGCGGCGCGAGCGGCTGCTGCTGCAGGTTCGTGCCCCGATACACTTCATTACAATAATAGTCATAGTCAGCGTCGTCATCATTTGCTCACTGCTGAACATAGGCATCCCTAGAGTTGTAAAGTGTCCTTCACGTTGTAATTGTTTGACCAATATGACCGAGCAAATTGGACATTTTCTCAATGTGACCGGACATTTTAAATATTTATTGTCAGTAACGTCACATTCAATTCTATTGACAAACTATGAAAAAAAAATCATTTGGGCACAAATAAGTGCATTTATTTATTTTATTTATTTATTTAAACTTTATTGCACAGACATTAAAAAAAAAAGTTGTACAAATAGCGGACTTAATGCCAAAAGCATTCACTACCAGTCAACCATGGGGCCATACAGAGATGGTATAGGCGGTGCAACAAAAAAACAAATTGTGTTAAATTGTGTGTGTGTGTGTGTGTGCATTATTATAAGAGAGACAGGCTTTAGTAGTGGTGATCCTTACAGAAATGAAATGAATGAATTTCTAAAATCTTTCTGCACGAACAAACGAAAAAGTGTCGTATAGTTACGCGCGAGTTTTTTTTAGTTTGATCCAGATCCAATTACATGTTTTATTGTATGTTTTTATTGTCATAACTATTATTATACTTAACATTTAAGACTTACTTTAGTGGAATTCTTCTTTTTTTTATATAAACTAACAAAAAAATATGTGACCATCGTGACAATAAATGTCCAACGTGACCAAGCATTTATCATAAATGACGGACGCTTATAGCATATGACCATCAATTTACAACTCTAGGCGTCCCCCATTGACTTTGAGATTGTCCGGTTAGAAGCGGCCTGCATCCGGCTTCCTGCGACCTTTACCAGGTCCGTCCACCTTGTGGGTGGACGTCCTACGATAATAGTCGTTTATATTTATTTTATTCGAAACTCCGACAGCATTGATAGGGGTGCAATATTTAGTAAAATGATAACATAAAACTTAAGGCTTAAGTAATATCTTTTTTACACCGTGATAACGTAATTTTATAAATGCTTTCATCTGCTATAAAATGTAAATTCATTATTGGCTGTGAGTTCTAGAATGTAAAACTGTGATTTTTCTTTGTATTAAAAGCTATGAATTTTGTAGAATAAATAAAAAGCATACAACCTATGAGAACATATAAACGTAGCTTTTAACAGCCATTTGCATACAGAGATGCAGTATGTAAATAGATCACATAAGCCACTTCTAGAATAGTCAAAAACACAAAGGAAAAACTAAGAACGAATTACGGGTTTGCTGCACATTTGGAGCGGGACTGTAAAACTCAGAATTCATCATCATGTCAACCTATTGCAACCCATTGCTGGACGTAAGCCCCCAAAGAGCACGATCTCCCGCTTTTTTCATCTAGCCACTGCCAGCCATCTAGGGTCTGTCGAGTTAGAGAGCATCCTACACCGTGGTCTCCAGCCGAGAACCCACTTTTCATCGATTCTGCGACAGATGTGGCCCGGCCGGAACATAATTTCTTCTCATAAAATATATTGCCCTAAAATCACAGTACATAACAAGCTTCTCGTAAATATCACTTTCCATAATATTTGAATCTCCGTATTTTCATTTCACTGAATTATCGTTGGTCCTAAAGCTCTTCAGTCATATCAGTCTATTTTGATATCTTTAACAATCAAATCATCTAATAGGGTAGTTGACACTACCAATCAATTGACATTCCTTTTATAAGCTGTCAAAACGTACCTCTTCCTTAGAATTTGTATGGCAATAGCGGACAGTGACGTCACTGTTTACCAAACTCAACTGACTATCTATTTATTAGTTTTAAAGCAATTAAAAATCTATTTCAAGAAATAATTAATAACTATGACTGAACAAATTAGTTAAATTAGGTGTTATTTAAAAAAAGAAGTGTCTCGGAATTATTTATGAATGGTATCAACATCCCAATTTTGACTGCCATAAACATATTTGTCCAAAATATATTACAGTACAACACACACAAGTATACACGAATGATTAATTCCATAACCATCGGTTTGTTGTGTGGTGTATATTTATTACTTATTGTTTAGGAAATTTTGTGTCTAAATATTTATTAATAAAATTAAAAAGTTTGTGTCATAAAAAAGTAAATCATGCAGTCATTTTCTTACAGGAACTGTTGTCAGCGGTGAACGAAAGAGACAGGCTTGTTCAAGAAATGGATGAACAGGAAAAAGCGTAAGTATCTCTTTTTTTCAATTTTCAATTCAATATATTTATTGCATTCTATAATGTTACACAGGTGTTATAATTAGATACATAAAATAGATCATTATAGACCCTGTAGGGCACAACAATAAGATAGGTATTGTGGGCAGAGAGGATGACGCCATGCATAATTAGATCAATTTGTTTATTTAAAGAAGTTGTAAAGAATTAAAATAATTAAGAAATCATATGATAATTATTGAATAATTTATTGAATAACATAATCAAATAAATAGTATTTTTAGGCATTTAAATATTTATTTATCTTTGGATTTCATTTATTGTTTTAGATTGTTGTCATTTAAGTATTCGTTTATTGTGTAATAACATTTTTTTATTAACATTAATTTTAATTGTTTTATAAATTTATAAATTACTATAGCCGATGTCTTAATACTAATCTTCGAATCTTTTTGTATTATTTATTTTTTAGTATTATATTCTAATATTTCTTATATTCTAATATCTCTAAGTATTAGTTCTAATATTTCTACAGCAACGAGATCATGTGTATTACCTACAAGATGGCAAAAAGTCATCGAACAAAATGGCACATTGTAATATATTCTAATTAAATGTGAAAAACTAAAAAAAATATGTCTTGAGTTTTTATGTAACATTCGAAGAAACTTTTTCCCCGACCTTGTATAATCTTATTCTTTATTTACCCACTCGTACTGTTCCTGCAGGATAGCGGACGACGACGCGATCGAACGCAACCTGTCTCAAGTGGAAATACAAAGGAAAAACAACTGCATACTCCAGTAACAAGCCGCTTACACATTAGTCGATTATTTATTTAAAGTAATAATAGCTGGCAGGGTGCGGTGTTGTTTCGTGTCAATGAATTGGTGCTGAAATTGTTTTTTTGCTCGACTCCGTTTTCTTTCACTTTATATAGAGGCTTTTACATATTTTTTTTATGAATGATGCGAACATGGATCATCGGGTGCGTTTTTTGGCTTTAAAATTAAGCAATATTTTAGTGTTTAATTAAGTTATATTTTTTTAAGCATTTTTCAGTTGGCAATGAATTATGAAAAAAGTTGAAACGCTATAAAATTTTTGAGACCTGGTAATAAAATTGTATTTTTTTTCCAAAATATAATAAAAGAAGCAAACCGCATCCTGTGAGCGAATGTAATCTAAATTATTTTTTACTTTAGATGTATCACTGCAATGGATCGATTGCGCGTCCCGACGACCTCTCGCGAACAATTACTTTGGTCAGTCCACTAGTAATAATAATACTATAATAATATTTATTTTTAATAATAATACGAACGTAAGAATTATGTATATCAAACGACGAAATGAAAAATTTTTCGTGGATCTGTCTATAAAATGTAATAATTAATCGTTTGGTTTAGCGCGGTCAATAGGTAGATAGATTTAAAGTATTTCAAATCAGACAAAAAAAAGTACTGGAACCGTTTTCATGTAATGGAAATAATTCATATCAATTTTTCGTAATATTATAACATTCTGTGTCCTGTTAGTTTTTATTAATAAGTAAGTTTATTTGTAACAAAATCTCCCTGTGTGTAAGCGCAATTAGGTTTTTCTACACTATTGACTGGGTTACAAAATATCAATTGGTAAGTTAGTGAATTCGGCCCTAACACAAGACGGATAATACTCATGTATATTGTTTCCTATTTAATATGTATTCGTAAGTTTAATACGGCTTAATATTTTGGTACTTACCAAAGAATACTTTTGAAACACAAATTATTTTTTATTATTATTTTAACGCCCAATTTTTTTAATTCTAACAGTGTGATATGTAAGTACAATTTGCCATAGATGAATTGATTTTTTATGAACTACAAAACTGTAGAGTTTTATTTTTTTAAGTATTTTCAAATCAATTATCCTGATTGACGTGTAAATATAATTTTAGTTGTTAATTTTCTATTTATTTTACGACCTCTTGCCCTAAAGGTACTATATGTCAGATTTTTCATTACCACATGACAGTTAAAGATATCACTTGGTATATGTGTAAAACCTATCACTGGAGTGAGAACCATTATAATTTTAGTAATTTCAGAGATATTAAAATCTAAAATACAGTCAATAAATAGCAATTTAGAGGAATAGCATTTTCATATAATAGAAAAAAAGTTGCAGTAAGTAGTTTTCAAAATAATAAATAATAATAAAATACAATATTCACGAATTAAATTCCATAATTGTAGCGAGCAGAAAGCTTTAAACATTTTTGCCAGTTGTATACGTACTGTATCTTCTTTTATCGATCGGGATTTATTAAATCAGTGCAGTAAAGTTAACTTTCATGTCATAATGACAGAAATAGCTGACAGAAATATCGCTCGAGTTTCGTAGAGCGCTGTCCTTTTTATTGACGCAACAGAGAGCATCTACGTTATTGTAGCTGCAAGTTTTATTTATTTACAAATGTTAATATGATGTCAATATTTGTACCAATGAATTGATAACTAAAATAGTACACGTTTTTTTATTTTATTATCATTTGTTTAGATTCGTACCTAAAGGGTAGCGCTTTTTTTATAAGGATACCTCGCCATTCCAGCCCTTAAGGGAGATCATTCGATCGTTCAGTCGCTATTTGAAACAAACATAAGACATTTTAAATTTTCGGGCTGCCTTGAACGATTGATCCTCCTTAAAAGGCTTTTATCCTTTCTACAGTAAAAAGCAGCCGGTTGAATTTTTTACGGAATATTGGGATATATAATAAGATATAGTAAAAAAAAAAAAGTAATTAACATGATTTGTTTCTGCCCCATCGTAAAAACATTATATCATACAAGTGTCAAACTTGGTGCGATTATAGTGCAAATTTGATGTAAAATAAAAAAAAAGGTCAAGTGTGAGACGTGCTTGCGCTAAGGATTCCGAATGAAAGAAATTAAAATTGTAAGGAACTCTCACTGCGTCAGTCCGACTCACGTTTGGTCGGTTTTGTAAATATCCCAATCGATAAACGGGGAAGTCATATCCTAATGGGTTTACGGGAGAGGTGCTATTTGGTTTTGTATTCGATTGCGTGCAATTTGTAAGACTGTGTGTATGTGTTTAATACATGGGTCTGCGTTAGGTAGTTCGTTGGTTTACTACGAGCACATATTATTACCAACTAAATTTAATAATTGAGTCATTTTTTATGAGTATTCAAAAAATAATAATTTGTCATATCTATAATACACTGTCTCATATAGTCGACTGATTTTTTTAGTAATACAAAATATTGCGAGTATGTTAAACCAACTAACTTGCTGCAATTTTATGTAAGTTATTGCGGTAACACGGTTATTTAGATGTTATTGTATTTTTGCAAACGATCTAATGTTGTATTATTAAATAAAAGTAATTCGTCTACTATTGAAATTAGGATCTCTAAAAAGTCACAATTAAAGAACAAAATATTGATAATATGTTTTGACTAGCTGTCAAGAAAATTCACACACAGTGTAACTATTATTAAATTCAAATTCAAATTAAAGAAGACAAAAGTAAATAAATAACCTAAAAGTGGCAAAATTCACTTTCTTTTTTGTTCCAGACATTCTAAACAAGCACATTGCTAAAATTACTTGTTAATTTGATCTTATCGTGCAATAAACAGTACAAGTAACTTTGGTCTCATTAATGTGTCATTTTGCATCTATGCAATTTCATTATGACATTATGTGTGATCTTCGCAAAGAGTAGTGTGTGTTAGGCCGTACCATAGGATAGTCGTAGGCAGTGCAAGCATCCCGCCATACTCGTCTGTATCGTATATCGACGCTGTGTAATACGAACCCGTAATAAAGTGATATTGTAAAATTATTTGGACTTTTATTTCTTTGTGAGTCTTTGGTCAGCTTATATATTTCTTGTGATGGCAACGGTTGCCTGCAAGCACCTGTCAAGTGTTCACTGTCACCTATTGGCATAAGGCGCCATAAGCCAATCATAGAGTACATTTGTATGCCAATAGGCGACTTTTTTGACCGGTGATTGCAGCAACTGGCGCCATCTCAGAAGATATTTTAGTTTTTTTAAATATTTAAATTATGTCATATGTCTTAATTATACGACACAATAGGGCTCGGACTACAAGCATCCGGAATTTTTCAGAACTCCATACAAAACGGCTCCGGACAAGCCCTGATTCAATCCGATTTGTAATTGAATTGAATCCGGAATAATTGAAATGAATTCTTTTTTGTTAAGGAATAGTAAAAAAAAATCCTAGTTTAAATTTTTTTATTGATTAATCGTTGTACAAGCAACTATAATAGAGAATAAAATTAAACTTAATATAAGTAACAATAATTAAAAATATTTGAGTTAATTCAAACTTAAACTTATGGAAGAACTCGATAGAAGTTTTTCACAAATCTCAATTTTACACAATTCTAAGAATACTTTAATTATTTTTGATTTTACCAATAATTATCTATTTATTTTTGATTTTACCAATAATTATCTATTCGTAATAATTTATAACCGAATTAATTTATCGTCTGTACAATTTTTCTTTTTAGAAATAATAAAAATTACGATTTTTTATAAACTTATCCAAAGTGTGTTTTTTTTCAGATAAAATATCATATTGTAATTGATTATTGTATTGATACAAAAGTTAATGTAAAGTTAGATGTAATTAGTCAAATAATTGAATACTGCATAAATAAATTATTGTTTGTAATAATTCGTATGGAAAAATGTCAAAAACTACAGTAGGTAGGTTTGCTAAAAAACTTTCAATCAGTAATGTGACCGCTACTTAGATTTCAAAAAGTTCTATTTGGTCATTTACAAAAATCCTTAAATGTCTATTTTATATGTCATTACAATTGCCTAGATAGAAGACTAAGTAATCTCTTCAATTTGTAACTAAAATAATTTAATAAGTAATACAGAATTTAGTAATTTTATATACAACAATTTATACCAATCAAATTAGGTAAGTATTTTTAATGCACCTAAAAATAATTAATTGGCGCATTTTTGTCTGTCTTCTATCTTGAGCGTTTATATAATCATGGAGTATATAATATAATACTATAGTTGAAGCACTGGGGCCTTAATATCATATACATTAGTATTCAAGAGGCCTCCACAAAGATGCGTATTACATTTTAAGGCATTTTATGGACGTTGGTGATTTAGTTTTTGTAGTCAAAGTACGAAAGTTGATTATAATTTTCTTTTTGTTTAATGTTTAATTTGCAAGAATAACCTTTTAAAATTGTCTTATTTTATCTTAAATGTTTATATTTACATGTTATATAATTTTTTAAAAGTTACTTAAATACTAGTCGAAGGAATATACTAATAAATAAAAATATTTCAGATTTTAGAGTCAATTCGCATCTTTGTGGTACCCTTGACGATTAACTTACATACTAAAAAGACCAAAGTGGTCGGAAAACTTCGAATGGAAGTGTTTTTTTTATTTAAAAAACCATATTAAATGGTTAAAATTTAAAATCTGACCGGCAGATAATTTTCTAAAATATACAAGTTTCGTAATTTCGGTCCACATCCAACTTTGATTCGTATTAGACACGCTTTTATTATTCAAGCCTTAATTTATTTACATATTTCGCAATTATACATTGTTCTGTCAAACCACTGATTTGGTCCTTCGAGCCGGACCCAAGCAAAACTATTCCTACGTTGGATAAAAAAAGGATTTTATAGGCGTAGATTACATTTTTGCAATCAATAAGTTATACTTAGGAGATAATATCAAGTATTTTGTAAATTTTTGGGATAATTAAACTTACTCTTTGGGATAATTAAATTAAACTCAAACCTATATGATGCAATGGTGGTATAGTAGTCACCAACCATTCTTTGATCTTTAGTACCTCGTCTTAAGTGCGAAAACAAATTGTAACTTGTCTATTATATTTATCTGTCTAAATTAATATAAAATAAAATTATGACATGTACTGGCATAAATCCTCAAAAATCCTCAAAAAACTTAAATATTGGAAGTTTATCTTAAATGTGCCAACTTTGTAGCATTATGTTTGCTAAAGATAGTTTTGCTTGTCATATCATTAAGAAACAGATCCATATTGCTCAGTATACAACAGTCGGGGCGACTCGTTGTCGTGACTTGTTAGGCAGCTCTCGTTATTTGTTTCTGACGTTGGTCGTGGTCGTCACGTGGTCGCTACGCCCTCGTGTGGTTGTTGGTGGTGACTGGCGGCGCTGCCTCGGCGGCTTCCGCCGCTTCTTCAGCTTTCAACTTGCGGTATTTACCTAAAATAGGTAATTCATTATTGATTATAATTCTTAGTAGGTAAATTCAGTTCTGTTCTTTAAAAAGGTAAAAAACTAAGGATAACTCATATTGCTTCTCCGAAGATCGTATTTTAAAACACAAATTATAATGCGACCTTAAAAATGAAACAACGTGTTGGGCGCCAACTTTTAGTTGACATCTAATAATTTCAGCATTTACTGCCGATTCGCACGCGTTACTAAAGTTAGTTCAGTTTATAACAACATGAAATCCTTAGGAAATAATTTTAAGTTAGCATACTGCATGCATGTCAAATTAAAAAGCCATCAAACAGAATTATTAATATACGAGTAAAACACATCCAAACATAAACTTTCATATTAAATTATTTATCAGCAAGATCTCTTCATTCTTTTAAGAGAGTAAGAAAGCTTTCGTTATAACTAGAGATGCGCCTAGTATGTACAGTATGTAATGAGTATTTAAGTACAATTTTTAAATTCACCGAATTTTAGATACAGGGTGTTAAAGCGATTGCTGAAACAAATGCTGAAGTATCGATATTCCGGAAATTTGCGGAAATGGTTCAAGGTTCGCTTAAAAACATAATTCAAGGAAATCGGCAAAACAAAAAATATATATTCGGCACATCCACACTTAAAACTAAGTAAAAAGCGCTAGCAATGAGGCTCATTGTGATAGTTGGAGTACTCACGCGCAACTTTGAGCATAATGACGCCCCACCAGATGGACCAGCCCCAGCCGACCAGACAGAACAGCACCGTGAACAGCTGCCCGCACCCCACCAGCAGGTTGATCACGAACGAGCCTGCAACATCACGCCCGTTAAGGATATCCTCAGATAAAACCAATAAAACCAATTTATTTCTGCAAATAGGCCTAAATTAAGTCCTTTTACACGTCCCATTTTTTTTAACCCTACCACTGCTTTGGGACAATTGTGGGATAGTTAGACCGTAGGCACTAAAGACCTTTTTAAACGGAGGACGGACTCCTCCTGACATTGTGAGGACAAACGCTGCCATTGGACGATGTCTCCGCTCGCTTCCGTCAGCCCGCCAGCCAGACCCCGCCCCCTTCTTGTTCCGAAACTGGCCATAATCGATATTAATGTTTTTAAACTTTGTTCGAGTTTATATTCGCCTACACTCGAGTTTCAGTAAGCTAAAACTGATGTATACTCAATCCGGAACAAGAAGCGAAGAGTCGACGGTCAAGCAAGCAATGTCAAAAGGAGGCGAGCTTCAATTTACAACTTACTTTTCAATTTACTGCAACCACACCACAACGACAGCACATGGGGATACGTAGTTAATTCATAGGGGCCACAAAATCATTTAGTAAAAAAAGGAGTACACAAAGATGGAAATAGAATAACGTATAGCATACCTATCCTATGTTTGGCTCCGTCGTGTACGCCAAACCTGGGTATACCGAAGCACAAACAAAACAGACCGCTCAGAAGTGTACCTGTAAGAAGAGTGTTGTAAACTTAGTTACAAGCAGAAACCCTGTAAAGCGCCATCTATACAAAGTACACATAACTAAGTAGGTAAACCGATATAGGTACCCAAAGCAGCCTTTAGACTGCCTTTGTTAACGAGGTTTTACGACATCAATATAGATGGCGCTATAGTCTGTGCAACAGCATTGTATCCTAATAATAGACAAACAGTCCTACAAAATCTCTTTTCTTCCACTGCGCTCGAACAAAACATCGTTTCTGAAAAATCTCCTGTGGTTTCCTTCTCGACAAAGAGATACCATTGATAATGCATTTTTTTAAATGCGGTCCAATAGGCTTGAACCTAAGGATACGTGAGGGCGGAGAGGAAAGGGTACCTATAGGAGGAGCTGTGTTTTCTCCTATATAACAACCCGAACCAGATGAATGCACATTTCTCTGAACCGATCGCGTCGACGGACGCGTCGAATCGTCCGAATCTGAAAGAACCCCAGAAATTCTAGATGAATTTAATGACGTTATTCTGTCATTTATGTGTGATATCCATCACAATTGACTGGTAATTACAGTGCAACAGGTAAAGGAAACGGAAACGATTATTTCGGTGAGGTCGATTCTTCCGGCGTGGTCGATTCTTTCGGCGAGGTCGATTCTTTCGGCGTGTTCGATTCTTTAGGCGCGATCGACTAGTTCGGCTCGGTTAAGTATCCGTTCTCCTTAGATATCGATATCCAGTAGTCATTTGTATAATAACACAGATCCGCGCCGTTTTGTTGAAAACAATGAAAACCCACCTTATACGATTACCAAACAGCTCGATCATTACAAATTTAATTTCTTAGTAAGTAGTAATTTTATGAGTTGGGTAGATCCTTTGCCGTAATGTGTCGAGATCCGCAGAGCACAATAAATTTGCAAAACATTGAAATCAATCCGTTTTGGAAGATGTGTGTAGTTTAATTTGATAGAAAACAGCTCAATAAGCTTAATAAGTACATTCAATAGATTGAAAAGACAATAAATGAAACGTTTTTCACAAGAATGAGTATTCTTGCGTAGTGTAGTGTAACGTGGGTACTCGTGTTATCATTTTGCAAGCTGTACGATCACGACTCTATAAACCTGGCGCGGAGCCAAGACCTTAGCGCTGATATGTTACTATGTCCATAGCCAAGCGACTAGCCCGCCTCGCTCATAATCGGATTTTAAACTCAATCCCCCTATGAAATCTGGTTTTGCATCGAAAAACATGCCGCAGGAGCAGGAGATGCGGAATTGGAAGAACATATTAAATAAGCATTCCTATGGAGACTGACACGAACATGGCAGGACTAAGAAATATAAATGCGCCTGTTTGACGTCTGTCACACGTCCCGCGTTTATTTTCTTTTTTGTCATTCGGTGCTAAGTGTAAAAAAAGTGATCGTGTTTTAAATATGAAATTAAATGCTTTGTTGTGATTAAATAATAAAATTGCTTTATCTACTAAGCTTAGGATCAGAGCAATCAATGAATATTGGACAGCAAGGTAAGTAACTAAAGCACTACAGTTATAGAAATCAGAAACAACGACGGTACCATAACACCCAGACGCGAGACATCATAGAAAAGTTCTTTTCTTTATAACCCGACCAAGAATCGAACGGAACCTCAGAGATGACGAAGCCAAATCCGGCGTACCCGCCTCTCGGCTAAGGAGGTCGTCAATGTAGGTGATATTGCCTAAAATGTATTTATTTTATTTACATTAATAGTTACATTACATCAATGTTTAGGTACTTACCAAGACCAGGGACACAGACGTTGCACAGCAAGCAGAAGTAAGCCAGCACGATGGGCAGGACTGGAATGGCGCCTTTTATCACGCTCATGTGCTCTACCAGTGATGTGTCGAGTTTCTTACGGGTGTCCTAATAAAGGATAAGAGTAACATTATGTAAGTACCTACTTATTACTTAAGTATTTATACCTTTCTTAACACACAGGTATAAAGTTTTATTATTATTTGCGACTGAGATAGCAAACCTTAACTAGGTTTGATGACCTTTATTCTTATCAAAAAAAAATATTTCAGTTGAAATGACATTGTATACATAAAAACCGACTTTGAAAAACTAAAACGCTAAAAATAATCTTAACACGTAAGGTACCTAATCAGTTACTTTTGGAGTCGGTGCAAACGAAAACATAGAATCTCTCATCGACTGGCACCGACTCCAAAAGTAACTGATTAGGTACCTTACGTGTTATTTGTTTAAAATTTACACGTCTGCATGCAGGCTGAATACATTTACTTTGTTTAATATAAGACCTTCACACCATGTATGTATTCTGGCAAATAAATTTTCTGATTTCTGATTTGCTTTTTTGAAGTCGGTTAATAAAAATGTGTATAAGAATAGGTACAAACTGTCAGTCACTGGTACTGGGCGCGATAATGAACTTAAATTCATCTTTGAACATGTTTATACGTAATAGTTAATAATTAGTACTTGGCGTATTATTTATTTTAATGATAAATATTGCATTCATTTTAAAGATTGTATTTATTATGTTTTATAATTTAGTTGTATTTTAGATTGTAGCTCACAGGTGCTTGCAGCTCAGTGGCGCCAGTTTGGTAGTGATTACCAAGTTAAGCCACCTACGCCGCGGCTGTGTGTGGATGGGTGACCATTCCGACCATACTCAGGAACATTTATCACAAGCATCTCGGTACTTCGGATATCACGTTAAAAGTTGGTCCCGGCTAATATCGCGTGATACTAGTCGTAAAGCCTAGTCAGAAGCCTTAAGACGGCTTAATAACATCTGACAGTAAGGTTAAGTCACTGGCATTACAACACCCCTCCACCAATCTGCACTGGTCCCGCGCGGTGGAGCATGGCCCAAACCACCACATAGTTGAGGTGAGACCTGTGCCCTTCAGTCGGACGTATGTTAAAGGCATTTTTTTTTTAGATTGTATGAATAGTTTTTGTTATATTATTTTAGTGTTAAGACGTCTAAATAAAAATACCAATATCTTCATTATCTCATATCTAGCACCTAATATCCTCATAATGAGGATAGTAAAATGAGGACCTCATTCAACGAGAAATAAAAAAACGCCTGGTATTATACCTCGATGTCCTCTTCCACGTCTGTATCTTTCTTCATGAACTCAGTTGTGATCATCATCTTGGACCGTCTCGAGGGCGCGGGCGACGGCACCGGCGTCAATGGTATGTTTAAGGTTGCCATTTTAACTTAAGGCTAACTGTCACCGTACATTTTCTGACATCAGCAATAACGTTACTATGCGCGGCTGACCCAAATTCAATACTTTTATTAATTTTATAATTAGTTCGGAATTACATGCCTAGCAAGACGGCTGCGGCTCACATCAATTTATTAACCTATCAGTTTTGTGTAATTTACGTGAATCAATAAATAATCTACGCTCAACAAGGAGTTTTGGATTTACACTTCATCATCATCATCAGCATAGAAAGAAAGTTGTTTGGTTAGCAACAGACCGTACAGAAGTAGACGTATAATAGTTTGGTTTTAGTAAAACCTTAATTTAATTAATAGTTGGTCATTAACATCGTAAACACTAAATTATAATTTTACTCAAAGTTAACGATTTTACGTATGAGTAAATTTTGTATTTTAACATACTTATTAGCCATAGTTGTAACTATGTAATCAAAATTCGAAACCTAATTTTAAACTATTTATAGTTTTCGTACCGACTTATTGATTTGAAATTCGATGGCATTGAGCTGATCTGATGATGGAGCCAGGAGGTAATAGAACGTTTCAAGGGGTACCAGTAAAACCTTTGAGTATATTCTCATTGATGAGTTCCAAATATATAAAAAAGTAATTTTATAGTTTTTTAGAGGACAAGTTTCTTTAAACTTTTTATTGACAACTATTTTGTAATTTTTTTGGCAAATCACTTCCCCGTATAAATTGTAACAGCTGGTTGGTCATTTAAAATAAAAAGTAAACTTTTTCGGCATAAAACTACTGAAAATTTACCGTGTATAATAAACTGTTTTTGCACTAAATAAGGTATAATATTAAAGGTATTTAGTTTTGTTAAATTCACAAAAGTGCACACAGTAGCTTGCTGGGTAAACGTCGCAAAGATACTAATCAACCAAAACGAAAATTGTTTGGGTTTTCATTGTAAATAATAACTCATTTTGCAAATTGAAACCTATCGATTTCTGTTATTACTTATTGTTAAGCTAAGTACGACCTTGGGCCTACTGACCTAAATGTATAAATAAAGATTATGTTATAAATAGATTATAATCTCGGAGAAAAAGTCAGTTTATCACGCATATTGTGTGTTAATTATAAAAAATAATTCTTTTACATACGTTCGCGTGATATGACACTGTATAATTGTTTTTGCTTTACTTGTAGGTATATTACAAAGTGCCGTGTGGGGACGGCCTTAAAGAATACACTTTCCCACCGCCAACTGGAGGCGTGTCGTAAAAGGCGATTAATTCCTGTAGCACGAGACGGGCAGCAGCATCTGCGTGCGAAATCTTATAAAAAACTGCTCTCGCCAACCCGCGTGCCAAGCGTGGCGAGTATTGGCAATCCCCCCGATGAAAGTCATTGGCGGAGGCCTGTGTTCAGCAGTGGACATCCTATGGCTGAAATGATGATGATGATATTACAAAGCAATCCTATATGGTGGGACACTGTAGGGCACAGGCCTTACCTCAACTATGACGTAGTTTGGGCCATACTCCCAGTGTGGTGCTGTAAGCAAGTGACTAACCTTAGTGTCCGATGTAATCAAGCCGCTTTGTGGCTGACTAAGCTATGCTTACTAGACTTAATGACTTACATCAAGCAATGTTATCTGTGACCAATTTTTAAAATGCCTTCCATTTGTCATTAAATATGGTCGGAGTGGTCACCCATACACTCAGAACTGCAACGTGGGAGGGTGCAAGTTCTGCCACCACCACAAGCACCTCTAGGAATTTCTGTATAAGAAAATATAATTAAGACCATGTTTAGTGATAAACATACTTCTCTATCATGTTTTAGAGATGTTGGAAGTTTTTTATTATTAAGCCTTATATTGCCGAAGTAACTGGTGTCACAGAACTGTCGGTGTTCGATCAAATTACATCTACTATGGCTTGTCCTAAGACAAAGGCCTCCTCCAAGAGCTTCCACTCATCTCTATCTCTCGCTTTTCTGGTCCAAATCATTCCCGCTATTCGTCTTATGTCGTCTTCCCATCTCATTGCCTGTCTTCCTCTACTTCGTTTTCCTTGTCTGGGGTACCACTCCGAAACAGCTCTTGTCCACTTTCCTCCGTTATCTCTAATCATGTGGCCCGACCAACGCCATTTTAGTTTCCTGATGGTCTCTTCCACGTCTTTGAACTTGGTTTTGGATTTGTTTATCTCAAGTTTTATTTTATCCTTGAGTTTAACTCCTAAGACGCTTCTTTCTATGCTGTTTTGGCACACTTTTAATTTGTTCAGCTGTTTCGCGGTGAGTGCCCATGTTTGACAGGCATAGGTCAAGCATGGTAGTATGCATGTATTGTACACTTTTCTTTTATGTATCATAGCTAAGACCTTATTTTTCATCACTTCCTTTAGAGACCAATATCTCTTCCAGGTGTTAGTAACTCTTCTGTCAATTTCCTTGTTAGTGTTATCTGTAGTAGATATCAGGTGGCCTAGGTAAATGTATTCATCAACATATTCCAAGTTTTCGTTGTTAAGCGTTATATTTTGTTTTGCAGAGTTAGATAAGATTTTTGTTTTGTTTTTGTTCATAGTGAGACCAACCCTGTCACTTTCAACTGCTAGTTCTTGTATCATTTGCTCTAGTTCTAGTGGACATTCTGAGAACAGTGCAATGTCATCTGCGAATCTCAAGTGACTAAGGTATTCCCCGTTGATGTTTATTCCTTTGTTTCCCCAGTCTAGTTTTCTGAATACCATTTCTAAGACGGAAGAAAATAGTTTTGGTGAGATTGGGTCCCCTTGTCTCACTCCCCGTTCGATTGGGAACTCTGGACCTACCCTTTCAATTTTGATTTCTGCTTTACAGTTTGTATATATATTTTGTAGTATTCGGATGTATCTCCTGTGAACACCCTGTCTATCTAAGGCATCCCAGATTGCATTGTGTTTCAGGGAGTCAAATGCTTTGTTGTAATCGATAAATCCAATGTAGTAGGTTTTGTTGTACTCATTGTATTTTTGTAAAACTTGTTTTATCACGTGGATGTGGTCCACTGTCGAGAAGTTATTTCTAAATCCAGCTTGTTCTTTTGGTTGGTGTTCATCTAGGGTGGTAGAGATTCTGTTTAGTATGCATTTTGAGAATATTTTGTATAAGTTAGACATAAGGCTAATGGGTCTATAGTTTCCGATCTCTGCTTTATCGCCCTTCTTGTGAATTAGTATTATGGTAGATTTTTCCCAGGAATTAGGTACAACTTCTTTAGTAAGAATTTCATTGAAAAAGTTTGTAAAAATTGGAGATAGCACAGTGTTTCCCGACTTGAGCATTTCGTTTGATATGTTATCAGGTCCTGGGGATTTTCCGTTTTTCTGTGTGAGTATAGCTTTTTCAATTTCAGATATCAGAAACAGTGGGACCGGCTCTTCCTCCTTATTTCTCTCAAGTTGTTCTGGGGTTTCGAACGGCGGCTCTTTGATTTGGCTGTATAATTGTCGATAGTATTCTGTTGCTATTTCCAATATTTCGTTTCGTTTTCCTGTACTTGGCCCGTTGCGCTGGTTCAGTTTAGGCATCCACTCTTTCTTGTTTTCAAGTTCTTTAAAAGCTTTCTTGACGCCACCTGTTTTTTCAATGTATGATGCTATTTTCTGATCTCTTTTTATTTTTTTGTCTTTTCTTATTTGTTTGTTTATCTTCTTGCTTACAGTACCGATTTCCTTCCTGTTCTCCTTTTTATTTAAAAGCAGAGTTCTTCTTTCTTCCATTAGTTGTTTTGTCTGTATTGTTATGTATTCTTTGTTATTCTTTGGCTTACTGTTGGATGTTCCCGTTAGTATTTGTGTAAGTTTTCCATATTTGTCACTTATTGTGTCATTTCCTGCCACAATTTGCTCGAGTTTTAGAGTAACGTTACTCGGAATGTTTCTGTTTGTGGTTATGCTCCCAAACATGTTTTTACTTAAGGCTTTTCTGGATTTCTTTGTGGGTTCAACTTTAAAGCGCATTCTAACCATTCTATGATCAGTGTTAAAATTTAGGGTATTAATCACATTTATGTTATGCACATTTTTGGTCCTATTGCACAATATATAATCAATTTCGTTCTTGTGTAGTCCATTCGGCGAGATCCATGTCCACTTCTTCGATGGTTTCTTTTTAAAAAAGCTATTAAGAATGGGTAGTTTGTGTTCCCATGCGAAGCTGGCCAGTCTCTCCCCATTTTGGCTCCTTATACCATATCCGAATTTCCCTATGATATTTTCTTCGCCTTCCATTGCAGTGCCAATCCTGCCGTTGAAGTCACCCATGACTATTAAATTTTTGTGCGCTGTGTGTAGGGCGGCGCGCAAATTAGCATAAAATTTCTCGCATCTATCTCTTTCGTCTTGTTTGTTTGCTTCAGTAGGCGCGTATATTTGTACTATTGACCAAAGTTCGTCTTCTTCTTTCCGAGTTGGGAGTTTGATATTTAGGATAGCGATTCTTTCTGAGATACCTACAAATTCGTCTATTCTTGATTTTAAGTGCTTTTTGATCAGGAAACCGACTCCAAACAGTCCAGAAGTTTCGCCTTTGTAGGTAAGTATGTATTTTTCGTATTCCTCTATGTCTTCACCTAGTCTTCTTAACTCACTTAATCCTAAAATGTCCCAATTAATTCTATTCAGAGCTGTTTCCAGCTCTAATAATTTTTCTTCTGAGCTGAGAGATCTAACATTTAGTGTGGCAATATGTAGATTGTTATGACATTTTTGTGTTGCTCTTAGAGGGGGTTGGTCGTACTCCCCCACGATGACCAATCGGCTTGGGGGATTTTTGTGTTGTTTTTTATTATTGTTGTTGTTTATTTTAGTGTCTAGGTGGTGCTGGTGTTCCGGTGTTTGATGTTTTGTGGTAGTGGATGTTGTTGTTATTGTTGACTTGTACTTTCTTTTCTCTGTCTTGCAATTTCGAAAAAACCTTTCTTCAGGAGTTTCGAATTAGGGTTAGAGTTTGTTTGACTGCCTGCTGCTTCTGGTGATTGTTGTTTCCTTTTTTCACGTTGTAATTGGGTGACTGACTGACTATTGTCTCCTTTTTTTTCGTTATTGTCTTCCTTGATCACTAGTTTATTATACTTTAGATATGCAATTTTCCCCTTGGCGCGCTCATCTTTGAGTTGGCCTGCAAGAGCCTTTCTTTCTGCCAAAACTTCTTTTGGGAAGTCTTCTGTTATGTAAACTTTTGTGGTTTTTATGTTTCTTTTATTACGCAGGATTGCGTTACGTTTTTTAAGTGATATTAGTTTTACTAGTAGAGTTTTCTTATTGTTTCCACCCAATTTTCTAGTATAGTCTATTTCGTCATCCAGAATCCTGACCCCTATTTCTTCGTTTACCAGTTTTAATAGTTGGCCTTCCTCTATGCCATGAAATATGAGATTATGATTCCTATTGTATTTCTCGACTTGGTTTAGTTTCCTTTCCAGATCCTTGATCTTTTCCTCTTGATTTGCTATTTTTGTTTGCATTTCCATTAACTCGCAATTTACCGCTTGAGTGATTTGTAATGTTATTGTTTCGGTTTGCATCTCCATTTCAATTTTAAATCTAGTAAAGATTTTTTCCAATGCTCCCTCCGATAATTCCATTTTTGTATTGTGGATTAGTATCCGAACGCAATTGGCTCAAAGTACGAAACCCAGGTTTGGTTTTGTTGTGGTGTTGGTAGCACTGTTTGACAGTTCTCGGCGGAAATGGTTCACCATTCACTCGATACCGTACTGTAATTATAGCTATAGTTAGGTTTATTAACAAGGTATATTTTCATTGGTAGCACACAAGATTTTGTAATTTAGCACTGTTTTTATAGCACAGAACGAGGATCGGAGTTATTCCTTTAGATATCTCACAAGAGCGTGGCCAGCACTGCACTTTTTCAGGGAGTTTCAATAAAAATCGAGGACTCCAATAAACCGCACTGTTAACTTGTCAACTTGACAACCGGAAGAAGACAGTTGGAAGTTAAATAGTGTCTAATACTGTACCACGTTGGGCGCCAGCCAAAATTATAATATTATCTAACTAGAATATTTAGTTTGATGCTATTAGTAATGTTACAGTTATGTATAGTTTTAAAATAATAATAAAACTGTAATAGGGCTGTTTAGTAATAAAACTATACTCACTATGTTTTGGCTAAAAACTGCTAGTAGTGTGCGTATTAATAAATAAATTATAGAAGGGTCGCCACAATATGGAAAATGAACTTTTCTATATTGTCTCAGGTCACACACGTACTTTGGCTTAATGTCTTGTTTGGCTTAACTTACTTTAGGATCAGAGATAATTGTATATATAACCGGCAAGCTACGTAGGAAATAAATGTCTGGCCATGCCGTCACCGCCAGGTCCTGGCATAAGGGGTAGACCCAAGAAGTGCTGGCTTGACGTCGTGAGGGCTGACATGCGTGCTAATGATCTGACAACTAGAAACGCTCAAAACCGCGCGAAGTGAAGGAGTAAATCAAGGAAAGCGGACCCTGGGCTCCAAAGCAATGGCTTTTGATGCAACCGGGATTGACCGTATAGATGAAGAAGAAGAAGGATATAATTATATATGTGCAATATTAGTTATTATTATTTACGGAAAAATTAACATCGACTATGACCACCAATACCAATATCGATCAATGGGCTAAACAATAGGAAAGTTTTAGTAAAACAGTCAGGAGTCAGTTTCGGAATCTTTTTTTAGTGCCCTAATTTTTAGAATCCTTGGGAGAAGGGCTTCCTTTTGTAAAAACCCAGTGGCGGTAACAAGCCGGCCAGTCCAGACTCGCTTAAAGGGTCACGGCATGTACCGTAAATTGTTATCTTAATTAACGATTTAGATACGGGAACTGGGGTACATTATGTTTAGCTAAAAGGCGGTGTCTAGTGATTAACATGCAAAAGATTTACGCAATAAAAGGTTTCTTTAAAAACGGAAAATTGAAACACAATTCAACATAAATAAAATTCTAATAAACTCTTCACACAATCTTTCGGCTGGCGCGTTGTCCATTATTCTTACCGTAAATTTACAAATCAAAGTCGTTGGTTTTGCAGACAGGATTACTTATCACTAGACCAAACTACGAGTACCGTTCTTATTGCCTTTCTACAGCGTTGGACAGATAAATGATATAAACTAACTATGTAGGTTTTGGAAGATGTTCTTTGCATTATATAATAATTTTAACTGGTACTTAAGTAGGTATGTTTTGCAAATGTATCAATAAATTATTGTATTATAGAATGTGTGTTGTGGAAATTTTATGTGGTCTTTCTCCCGCATATACATAGTTGTCTGTAATATATTTTGTGCAAAATCAAAAACTGGCGCCCACCGTGTTGGTAAGTTAAATGCTACAGTACCAACGTTTTATTAACTTGCTACTATCTGGCGTGCTGTAAATTGTACTTGACTTGGTTTTAGAGCCAAAACTTTGTGGTTTCGTGTCGCAATCGATGTGTTTTTGAGTTTGCGTGACCGTCGCGTCTGACCAATGGTCGTGACGTCCTCAAGGTTCATGGATGCTTTGACGACCGTCTGGTTTAGTGGTTCGCGCTCCGAACTACAAAGCCAGGTTGTGGGTTATAATCCCGTAAGGGGTAAATGTTTTTGTGATAAGCAAGTACGTGATTTACTATCTACAAACGTATATTTATCCTTTATCTAGTCGCCTAGTTGCCTTAGTTCAAGATTTGCTTAGCAGTATAGATTATCCTTACTAATATTTAAAACGCGAAAGTTTGTGAATATGGATGTATGGATGTTTGTTACTCATTGACGCAAAAACTACTAAACAGATTTTGATGAAATTTGGCATTCAGATAGACTATGACTTGGATTAACACATAGGATACTTTTTATTAGAGTAAAGTTGACACAGACGAAGTCGCGGGCCAAAGCTAGTTCTAATATGATTCTATGTGATCCCTTATTGCGATTTGATGAACACGCAGCACCATCTTTTGGTTACCTGAGGAACAACTAGCTTTCATTTATAAATGTTTAAAGTCAATTCCAGGTATGTCGTGCCCGCACAGCCGTTGGTACTAAGTTATTGGAAAATATTCCCCGAGTTTGCACGTAATAACATTTTCTTTAGCTTCAAGGTCGGCTATAGTTATCGCTACTTGTTTTTCTGGTAAACGTGTTGTATTTTTGTAATATCATGCTCGCTTTTTAATAAATTAGCCGGCAGGGTTCGTGTGAAATCATGCGATTGCTTTACGTGTGTAAGTCTATGATTAGGCGTAAGAACCTAGTCAGATGACGTAGTACAGTATCATGCAAAATTTTAAATGTCGTCATAAATGCGGTAACGAAACATAACAGTAAATAAATATGCGCCGGAGAACATAACAATTGTCATATTCGCAAAATGAATAATTGACATTCTTGTGTTACGAGGTACGAGTCACTGATTTTTTCCAGGGTTATCTCCCAGCTAACCAGACACCTGGCAATTTATAAAAAATATCTCGTAGGTTAAATACTGAGGCATTACGCCAATCGGCTTGTCAAGTGAGTCAGTCCAGCGCTGTCTTACTGGCAAGGAGGTCTCGTGTCGACACTTTTTTCATAAACGTCCAGTTGATAACTCGCTCGTAAAACTGATTTATTTCGATCACGTCTACGTGTATATCAATTTGCTAAGCTCAGTTACTGCCGTCATGTGAACCAACGAATAAGCATACGGCACGAAATCTAATATCAAATAGATATTTGATATGTTATGTAACACTTCTCATTAGTCATTGACTAGCAAATAAATACACTAGATTTTAAAAACCGCCAACATTTATGCAACATCTTAACGGTAAATCGTCATGTATCTCACTGTCATCCATAAGAGTTAGAACGTTTGATAAAAAATTACAGTAACTGTATATTCTTACGAAAAGCAACGACTGATTCCACCAGTCAAAAGTAGTTTACCAGTTATGAGTTTTGACTGTAACACATAGATACAACATTGATCCAATTCTATTCTTTTCAACGTGTCATAATTGATTTGGATAGTTAGTCCTATCTAGAACTGTCAAAAGGTTTGAAATACAATAACTGCTTATGCGACCTGTTTTTCAACCGACTTCAAAAAAGGAGGAGGTTCTCAATTCGTCGGTATCTTTTTTTTTTTTTTTACCACCTCATTTACTGGTCTGATCCCAAATTAATTTGGATTGTCTTGTCACTAAAGAGAAAAACAGTCTAAATAAATAAATATTTTACCAGTCTGTCGTTTAATTCTGAATAACTAATTTTCTGCATATCGTGTTTTGGATGTTACCTGTCGTAGATACCTATTAATCATCGTGACTCAGAAAAATACTATTTAAAGAAAAACTGTCCAAATAAATTAATATTTTCCTAGTCTATAATAGATAGATAGATAGATAGATATTCTTTATTGTACACCATACAAAGAAGTTACAATTTGTAATTATTATAAATGTGATACAGATAATTTTTGAAATCTGTCTAAAGAATTTTCTACACAACGTGTTTTGGTTGTTACTTGTCAAATGTACCTATTAATCAACGTGACTAAGAAAATTAATTTGAATTCACGTTACTTTCCTTAAGTAGAACTAATTTCTGAGTCACTTCAGGTGTAGCGTCACGCCAAGTCGCAGGACCTCGCCATTTGCATAAATTGTGGGGCAATTAAATGGGAATGATCCGCGACAGGGTAATAACCCCCCGAAACATAGTTGTAATAGCCCCCCAGTTTCGAGCACTCGTAAATGAGCGAGTGGCGTGATGACTGAGAATGCAAAAGTTACAATTATCTTTGGCTAAACCTTAAAAATAAACTATTCATTATATTTACATTTAAAACTTTCTTTGTTATATTATAGCTAAAATCTGCTTCCAATATTTATATTGTAGAATGTTACAGTGAAGATTAGGAACTTAATTTTCTTAGAATGCTGTAAACTTAACTGGTGCCCAACATGGAAGTCATAGTAACGCGTTGGGTGCCAAATTATTTTAATCATAAATATATGAAAAACAGTATTCCTGTTTGGTTTTAATGGAGAAGGTATATTTTCAACCCAATGGTTCACTGCAATCTTAGGTAACAAGTCAACAACCTACTAGTTAGATAAAAAAAATAAAACCGCCTTCAAAAAAGTAAAAAGCTAAAAATAATCTAAACACGTAAGGTACCTACTCAGTTACTTTTGAAGTCGGTACCAGCCGATGAGAGATTTGATGTTTTCGTTTGCACCGACTTCAAAAGTAACTGATTAGGTACCTTACGTGTTAAGATTATTTTTAGCATTTTAGTTTTTTGAAGTCAGTATTTAAAAAAAAAAAAAAATTACTTATTTTATCTATTTTTAGTGATAAACCTAATCAAAACAGATCTTAAGAGTGTAAACAAAATTTAACTGCTGAACACCGATTTCATTTCCTATAATTCCACTCTTAGGGGTGAAATTTTTTCCGCAAATTTGTACTATAGTATCTTTGAAGTATAAGCTATTCAATAAAAAAAGATTCATCAAAATCGGTTCACATTTGTCAAATATATTGGGTAACATAGATACAAAAATCAGTTGGCGTGGTATGGAGTTCATGCAATGTTTGATGATTTTCTTAAAGATCCCATCATCCGATTTTGACCAACTGTTTCGAACAAAAAAAGAATTATCAAAATCGGTCAACGTAGTAACGAATGATCGCTGAACATACATAAAAAAAAAGATTCCGACGAATTGAAAATCTCCTCCTTTTTTGAAGTCGGTTTAAAAAAAAATCGCAGCTAATATTGATCGCAATAATTTGGTATTAAAGTTAAAAATCGGCCTTGAATTTTTTTGGGTAGGCTAAGCTGCCATTCACTGTACATAACCTCAATTTAACGTACCTCAGGTGGCAAGGTGGGCGACATACTCTTGTTCTTCGAGAACATGCTTGTCCGCCTGCTAGAGGAGGGCTCGGAGTGTCGTCGGCATGCCCCTGATATCCACGTGCAGAGCCGCGTACAGCAACTAGTCAACAAAGAGATTTTTCTCAAAACCACTTACTGAGAGAGTCAAATGCTTGACTCGCATCTACCGACTAGTCTTAAGCGTTAGTCTTGCAAAACCGTTTTATGTGGTGATTGTAATTTGTAAAGAAAAAAATTGTTTCTTGGAAAAAAACTGAAAAACAGTCCTCTTTTATGAGAACTTTGCTACTTGGAGCGAAAATGTCGCTTAACAGCTGATTGATAAATTTGGACAGGACAACGTGTGCAGGGACACCTAGTTACTAGTCGTTATATTTTTTACATACCTTGCGTACTTGCTTTCCTGAATAATGAATTACAAGATTAGTAATCCTGATACTCAGTACCTACTAAACAAAATAAACTACTTATGAATTCTTGTTAGCTAAAATTGGCGGGAACTTATAAATCCAATTACATTACATTGTAGCGTCTCGAATTCGACGAAATAAAACTATTCTAGTTAAACATTTTTTCTTTGCCTTCTACTATTCTGCCAAAAGGAATTCGCAAACGTATTTTTGTTGGAAACAGTTAAACATGGTGTGACCTGTAACAGGACCGTTAAATTAAATTGATGATTCCATAACTAGCGTGACTTGTCTTTAGATGTCATCAAAAATTATAACTCGTCATGACGTAGGTATTTTGCCAGTGTTACTGTGTCGAAAATTATAAGAATATTTTTTAAAAATATCAATTAATCGAAACTACATGGGCAGTAATTGCTGAAAAAGTAAAAAGGTCGAGAGTTTTTTATTTATTTACTCCTTGACAGGCCACATATTGTTACTACCATAGCAGGAAAACAATCGGTGCCCAACATGGCATACCAGCGCTGCAGTGACAAAGTACAAACACGTTCTTAATATCGTGTACCTAAGTAAACTTCGTCTTGTCTCTGTACACTTCTTAAAGATATAACCAAAAAAGCTGTCTGGTCTTATTAATCTTGCTCCATCTTACTAATTAAGCCCTGCCCATTAACCAGTCAAGTCACAAAACCACAAAAACATTACCTTTTGTTGAGTTTAAAATATGTAGTTACTTTAAAAATTAAAAAAAAATTACGTTACGTCTAGTACTTGCTAGTTATATTTATGATAATACAACACTTATCCATACCCTGGAGGTGGTCGATCACTTAATATGCTGTCTCTCCTCTCCTCTCCTCGCCTCTTCCCACAGCACCCCGCATCAGTGACGACACTCGGTGACATTGGCGCGTCGGGGATGACGTTGGACGATATGTCGCTGACGCGCCGCCGCCGTCCGCAGCACCCGCAGAAGATCTCGCGGAAAGTGCGTTTGCGCTTTGTTTCGTTCTCGAATTCTATTGTTGCTTCCTATTGGAAGAACAAAACGAATTAAGAAACCCGATTATAAGTAGGACTATGAAAATCAAAGCTAGTTCCGAATTCTAGGTATTTTCTCTGATGAAATTGGATGTTACCATAATTTACAACCCGTAAAAGGTCGCTCATCGTCATTTGGATGTCCACTGCTGTACATAGGCCTTCCCTTCAGAACGTTACAGTAATCGGTTCTAAGCCCTTTGTATTCAGCGGCTTCCTACAACCTTGACAAGGTCGTCAGTCTACCGGGTAACAGGCCTGCCCTCGCTGCATTTTCCAGTTCGTCGTCGCCACTCGAGAACCTTTCTTTCCTAAAGATTGTCAGTTCTACGAGCAATGTGGCCTGCCCATTGGCACTTTAGCTTTGCAATTCAAAGAGAGAGCAAAACAGGTTGCCTGTCTGCATTGAGAGCTACGTTGTATAATCTGACGTTTCTGGTATTACCAGCCAATCTAATAATAATAAGCCCCTAAAGCAGTGCTAGGGCAAAGACATATTTTGGGACGTGACCGTGAGACGTTATTATACTAAATAAATTCATTATTTAGGGGAAGTAACGGAAGAGTATAAGTAAATAAATGTTTGTGTCTTAGCCAATACTTTTGTTTAGCTCCTCTAGCTAGTTTAATTATAACTGGAAACTACTGGCAGAGAATGCCCAAAGACATTAAGTCCACCTAATGTACGATTTTTATCTGTGCAATAGTTTAAATAAATAAATATTATTACTCGTTTGTAACCAGTGACAATGATGGTATTGCATGATCTTAGTACCTTCAATCTAAATAGCAATCCTGAAGTTTCAAAGTTTAAAAAATAAGAAGTAGTCAACTTGGTATACCAAAGACTTGTAATGTAGGATAAGTACCGATCGTAGACAAAGATTGATAAAAATCTAGAACGTACGTACTAAAACATAAAGTTTTTAAAAGAACTCGTACAAATGTAACATAAATCGGCACTGTCATTAGTTTACGTTCCACCGCCAGATTTTAATTATTGCCATTTAGTTAAGAATCAAACAATTAGGAATTAGTAACAAGACGTGTTATTGTTGATTTGCTGAACAAAATAACTCTAATTGGCACATAAACACTAGACCGATTGCGTCACTCCAGGCTAACAGTCCAATCAACCCATTAACTATATGCAAATAGGTGGAAATTGACTTGTGTGAGTCTTAGAAGTCAATTAACACTTCTTTGTATTTACTTTGCTAGTTTGCTTAAAAATGAAGCCATTTTATTGTCCTTTATTATGAGATTTAGTGAATATTGGAATCAGTAAAGAAAAAACTGTACTTAATCTTATTTATCATAAAGATGCATGCCCAGTTTGACTTAATTTATTTATTTACATAGATGTTTTTTACGATAACAAGTTACATTTTACCTAATATCCTTAAAACTTAGATAAGATAGAAAAAAATATTTTTACTTGTAAGGAGTATAATAACATAAAAGTTTAAGGATATCTTATTTAGACGGTTAAACTAGTAGTTTTAGTAACAAAATATACCCAAAATAGTCTTAACTTACAGTAATTTATGCTCAAACTTTAAATTTGTATCGATAATAAGTTATTTATGTGGTCCACAATACTAAAATAGCACAAGAACATTGCTTATTAGTAAATACTAGTTACTTACTTTTCCTGCAGCTCTTTCGACTTCCCGAATTTCTTCCTCAATCTCCTTTTTCTTACAGCAGTTCAATTTACTTAGCGTTCCTTTCTTCTCCGCATCTTCCATCTCTGTCGTGTCCTCGTCTTCACCCTTGATACAGCAAGGACAGCACTTGCTTTTACACTTCCCCATGAGTCGTTGGCATATGTTGGGAGTCTTTGTTGGTTGTTCTTCTGGGGGTGGTGAAGGTTCTGAAGGTGGTTTCTCATCCTTGGAAGTCTTTCTGTGTGCACGAGCTGGAGGTTTCGGGGTCGTACTCGTACTTTGCGGAAACCTGGTAACGAAAAACTTTTTATTTTTGGAAGGAAAATAGCGTGACACTATTATTGGCATTGGCGCCCAACGTGGTACTTGAAAAAATACCGTTTGAAATGTCTACTTAAAAATAAGTGAAATTTTATTAATTCACGTTATGAAGCATTTTACATAAATCCTTATTAGATATTGTTATTTGAATGGATTTTTAGTCAGTTTAATCTACTTTTCCTAGATAGATAGATACTTTTTATTGCACACCATGCGAAGAAGTTCGATTTGAAGTTTACAGAAAGATGTATTATTAAGACGGTCTTATCGCTAGGCAGAGAAAAACTATAAAGAATGGGGAAAGTAATGTAGTAGTTAATAGAGTAATAGACTGCTTATTGTACTCTGCACCACTTTCCCCTATATCAATTAAAAAAGTAAACCCTAAGTTGTGCGCCAAAAAGTATTTATCAAAATAATTATATTATTTAGATACATAAGAAAACTAAATTTGTTTCATAGTTCGTGTCTTTTGTTGTTCGGAAAGTTGTGTTTTGTGTACAGGAAAAAGGGACAAAGTTAGTACATAACTCCTCTGCACCTTATGCATCTATTTACATAAATATTTAACTAATATTTGTGATAATTCCTACAGTATTTGTGTGAGTAATAAACTTTTGTTTCGATTGTAAAGTGGGTGTTTGAATGAAATGAAATATGACTTATAGCTGGTCGTTGTAAAGTAATTGTGTTCCAGTAAGGCGTGCATGCAATCAGTCACTCTAACAAGCGGATTTTACCTTATTAATGCAGCAGGCCCGAGATATCTAAACGGAATAAAATATATATAGTTTTCATGCTATAATGATGACAAAACCTATGTATACAAATGATGTATATTTTCAAAGCAACAAGAAAACATGAAGACATCGAATAACATTCGATTTCTTTAATATTTTACCCGTTATCATCATCATACCGCTTTGGCAGTAGTTCGTTTGGCAGAATGTACACTGTCCTATTATGTATCATTGTTATACATTACAAAAAATCCACAAATTCACATTTCATCTCGATTGGCATTTTAAATTGGATGATATAAACACTTGTCTTAAAAAAAAACTGTTATTAATTTACGCGCGCGTTTCCACAGATTAAAAATGACACTACCATTCGGCACAGATTATGAATATGCATTGCTGTCGTCCGAAAAGTATTTATTTCGCGCCATAGTAGGTTGAGGACGGCGGGTGATTGTTCCAACACGCGAGGGTCGACTAAGGCTTGAACCAATTTCTTAAGGGTTGTCGAGTGCCAAGTATTGCGTGGTTTGCGGCGAGTGCCTTGGCATAATGAGGCTTGTCGATACACAAAGAAAGTAATAGTGAAATTAACTGCTATTAAATGCGAAGGACGGCCATTAGCGCGCTTGTGAATTTGAGATTACATGTGTGGGCATTGGAAGTGACGCATGAAGCTTGACAGTTCATAAAGTTTATGTTGCATAGGGAAAGATACATTTGAGCTTGTTTCTCAAAACTGGAACACGCTTTTAACCATACATTATATGTAGCTATGTCAATGTAGAATAAAATTAAACACTTATTTAGCACAATTACAAAAGAGTAAAAAAAAAATTGCTATCTGCTTCCGAAGAATCCTGAAATACTTTAGCCACATTGCCAGAAAGGAGAGTGGCAACCTGGAGAGACGAATAGACCGGCGCAGTGGAAGACAAGAGAGACCGAGAGGAAGACCAACGCCGTGAATAGACCAGATCCGTAAGACTTAGGACACTACCATCTATAATGCTCTGCACTCTGCAACTGACTGAAGCAGATGGCCCCAGATAGTCTTAGATTGGTAATTTTATCGAAGCAGTAACGATCTATAGTGAGGATTTGATGCGAAAAAAATCATATACCCTTAAATACTGTTAGTATAAAATTCGAATTAGGTTTTTTTTCACTTGAGCGCGAAAGGGGTGAAAAATATTTAAGAGATACCATTGCGATGCGAATTACGAGCTATAAAATAACTTAACGAAGTAAACGATGTTACAGTACCAAGGTGTAAGCAACATAGAATCGCCAATTTACACAACTTAATCCGTTGAATGTGAAAACGTGTACACTTATATTGAGGCCAAAGCTAAACAACGCCATCTACCCAATTTATTAAGAACAAAATGTAGCTAACTTACCTAAGAGAGGAGAATCTAAGAAGTTTCGTAGATGGCGCAAGATAACTTAACACTTTATAGACTTGAAGAGCGTGTTGGTTATCAAGGTGACAGTTAAAATATTGTGAGATAAAAGTACAAACTAAAGATTTAGAATATGAATAGAGTTAGTAATAACAAACTAATAAATAAATAAATAAATAAATATATTTATATATATTGGACAACATCACATATATTGCTCTGATCTGATTTCTGTAATCAGAAACAACGACAGTACCACAACATTATTGTCTCGGGTCTGGGACCTGAGACAATATAGAAAAGTTATTTTTCCTACATTGACCGACCGGGAATCGAACCCGGAACCTCAGTGATAGCGACACCAAGTCCGGTATGCTCGCCTCTCGGCTACGGAGGTCGTCAAACTGTAGCAGGATTGCTTCAGGTTTCTAATTAGCTGATAATCTAATTAAACAATGTATAATTTTAAATACGCAAAAGTCTTAGTTTCTTGTTTGTAATCTCTTAGGTTATTCTGGTGAATTTAAAGTTTTGTAAACGCTTTAGTTAAGATAATTCAACTGAATGGCAAATTTAGTTGAACAAACTAACTAGTTACACTTACTGGTTAGTAATTACTTGATACTTGACAAAATCACAGATAGGCTTAACAGAGACTTAGTAAAATTGAGTTTAACGCAGTTTAGGTACGGACACTTACTTCAAATAGGTTTATTTTTAGAAAATTTGGGGCCAATTTGTATGTATATTATGTATGTGGAGTGCCCTAGAAATACAGAAGGAACCCTTTTAATGTAACGCGTGTTGAACACGCATAACTTAGTTAACGTCCTGTTGGCGATTTGAATAGTGGTGTTTATGCGTCGATAGCTGAGTTATCGATATAAAAGGTGTAAAAGAATTAATGCACATCCTCCTAAGGGCTGTATCTAGCTGCTCGATAACAGTAAGTCATTAATACACAATGTGTAAAAGAATTAATGCACATCTTCTTAAGGGCGGATTCTATTTCTCAAATACAACAACTTTTTGTATGGGACAAACTTCGAAATCTCAAAAAACAAGTTTCTCCCTAAAAATTGTAACAGCTGATTGGACATTTAGTATGAAAATGAGTTTTTTTTAAAGATATCAATGTTGGTCTCATACAAAAACTTGTTGTAATTGTGTACCAGAATCAGCCCCTAAGAAGATGTGTATTAATTATGTTACACTATGTATATTAAAATTAATCACTGTTATCGACACCCGATAATACACATTTTATAATTGTAATGAAAAGCAGTAAGAGTTTAAGACCACATTTGCCGAAAAACCGATAACCGACGAGGTAGACGTGTTCTTGAGTGGAGACCACGATTGAGCAAGCGCAGTGTAGGGCGCCCTCCGTCAGGGTGGAGCGACGATATACGCAAGGCTGCTGGCAGTGGACGGAAAAGAATAGCCGAGGATCGGGTGCAGTTATGTGCATTTGAAAGAGGCCTATGTCCAGCAGTGAACTGATGTGGGCTGATTATGAAGACCACATATAGAATGTGGGTCTAAAAACGTTTTTTTACGTTTCATTTTGTGTACAACAAAGAGTAACTTTTAACTTATGGGCTAGTTTCCTAAAAAAATCGAATTAGTCCGTCAGTTGGATTACCAGAAAATATTGGACACGTATTTTTTCTTTTCTCAATCAAACGAAAAATGATGAAGATGTAGCCCGTTAAAGTTCCGCGTAACGTCACGTCTTGCGACACTTTTTAGTAAGGCGTGACGTCACGTGCTTACTAAGATGCGCTTTATCTTCGTCATTTTTCGTTTAATTGACAAAATACAAAATATGGGTTCAATATTTTTTTATAATCTAACTGACGGACTAAATAGAATAATCTTTTTTTTACCCAGGAAACTAGTCCATTCTAATTACATATAACTATACTTACTTGTAACTTTATTGTTTCAAAATTAAATAGTAATTTATGATTTTAAAGTTAAAGTGTGTTTGTAAAAAATGTTATAAAACTGTAACTGGCTCACTCCACGCTTTGGCTATAAGCTGTTAGTGGAGTGTGCAATTGAATTTAAATAAAATAAAAAAATAAATAAAAAATAAATGGTTTGTCTTTATCTTCTCTCACGGATATCATTATTTTTATTAAGATGGTATAAAGTGAGTAAGTAATTAAGTCATTCTGTCATTACTTAATTTGCTTTTTTTTAAATACACATAGTGCTGAACTAATTATTATGCATAAATTACAATCGCATGTCAAGATGATATCAAAAGGTTATAATGACTATCTAAATGATTAAAATGCGTGAAATTAAAAATTGCCTTTTTGCATATGAATATATTTCGTTGTAAACATTACCATACATTATATACCATATAAAACCAATAAAACTATTATGTATATATATTATAGTTAAGATATGTTACTAGTTTCTTGGAGAAAGTTGTTCGTTATCATGAGTATAAACAAACCCTTAAGTATTTTACAAAAATATTTTTTTCTCTGTAGAGACATACTTCACTTTTATTAGCATTATTACACAATTATTAGCTACGCGCATAATGATTTACAGTGACTCATAAGTCTCCCATTATTCGTTTAGTCCATGGATTTATTGAACCTACATAGTTAAGGCAGACGCAATGGTGGTGTCACTTCAAAATAGCATTTCAAATAGTGTTAGATACACTTCATAGAGCAACACAATTTTGACGACCTCCGTAGCCGAGAGGCGAGCATACCGGACTTGGTGTCGCTATCTCTGGGGTTCCGGGTTCGATTCCCAGTCAGGTCAATGTAGAAAATTAACTTTTCTATATTGTCTCGGGTCTGGGTGTTGTGGTGCCGTCGTTGTTTCTGATTTCTGTAACACAAGTGCTTTGGCTACTTACCACAGAATCAGAGCAATGTATGTGATGTTGTCCAATATTTATTATATTTATTTATTATTATTTACAATTGTTAATACTTATTTGTTATGTTAGTTCATCATCATCATCATCCACTGTTGTTGCGGATGCCCTAATTTGTACTGGAACTGCTACTATTGGGAGTTTTGAAATAAAACCACAATGTAGCCTGATCTATGAAAATGTGTGTTTATTAAAATTCTATAAACTATCTTAACAAATCAAGGAACCTAAATGCTTGCGCGATGTAACTAAGTACAACGCCATCTATTGAGAAAAAGTATAACTATAATATTACTATGGAGTCTTATAATAAACGGGAAACGAAATACTTGCACGATGTAAATGAGGACAACGCCATCTAGTGGCGAGTAAGAATATTATCGGTCGTGAACAACTGTTGAACATAGGCCTCCCCTACTGGTTTCCAGATTTGCTGGTTGGTTAGATAAGTATCTTAATGGCAATTTGTATTTTTTTATCTATAAAAGAACTCTATTATCTTTTATATTGTCCATTTTCTTATTATCAGTATAAAATATAAGTAAAATTAATATGTCGGAATGCATGGCAGTTAGATACTTAGGTGTAACGCGGTTCGCGAAATGATGATGAAAAACTATCTTGTCATAATACGTTATGACGAGCGCGTTGATGTCTTTTATATCATGGAGATCAATAAACACACACACACACACACAAAGCGAGCTTGATTAATTGCTAAGTTAGTGTTTTTTATATTTCTTAAAGAAAAAAAAAATTCATATATTTCGGCCCATGTTTCTGCGGCAAAGTGGTTTAGTTTCATGAGCAAAAGTAAACATATTCTTATATGTATAATTATTTATTACCGAACCTTATTATGTTACTACTGTTTGAATGTCATCGTCATGTCAGCCATAGGACGTCTACTGCTGAACAAAAGCCTCCCTTAATGACTTTCATTAGGGGGGATTACCTATACTCGCCACGCTTGGCAGGCGGGTTGGCGAGCGCAGTTTTTATAAGATTTCGCACGCAGATGCTGTTGCCCGTTTCGTGCTTCAGGAATTAGTCGCCTTTTAGGACACGCCTCCTGTTGGCGGTAGGGAAGTGTATTCTTTACGGCCGTCCCCACACGGCACGGTTTGAATGTGATGTCAATGTTTTAGTAAAAAGTTTATTTTTTCCCTTTTTTATTTTCTGTGGTTCTATGTATTGTTAAAGGTTTAATTTCTTTCACTTTTCGATGGGGATCAAATATGTAGTGGTGATATTTTTTGTGACTTATTATAAATAATATTCCAGCAAGCAATTTGATGGCCAAAAATTATTTAACTCATTAGACCATAGGAATAAGATTCTCTTGTTACGGGGTCTAATGAGACCGCTTTGTGGAGTAATCTTTTTCTATCGATTACATTATTGGTATCATTGTGCATCTGGCTAAATACAAAATAGGCTAGTTTCCTGGGTCAAAAAAAGATTATATTATTTAGTCCGTCAGTTAGATTATCAAAAAGTATTGAACCCATATTTTGTCTTTTGTCAATCACAAAAAATGACGAAGATAAAGCGCATCTAAGTTTGGGCATGGGAGCACGTGACGTCAGCACGTTATGCGGAACTTTTCAAACTGATCCGGTTGCATAAAATCATTAAAAAAATCGTAACTCGAAAACTACGAAAAATCGAAGAACATACTTACGGGTGATTCAGATACAACACGAGACACCTAAAAACAATTTTTGGACGTAAATTTTCTAGCCACCCTGTATAAAACAAAGTCGGGTTAATTACAATATCTATCAATCAAGAACGGCTGGACCGATTTTTATGATCTTTGATTTATTGGATTAGTCTTAGGATCAGAGCAATGTATGTAAATCATCATCATTTCAGCCATAGGACGTCCACTGCTGAACATAGGCCTCTCCCAGTGACTTCCAGATTGGCCGGTTGAAAGCGGCCCACATCCAGCGGCTTCCTGCAACCTTTACCAGGTCGTCTGTCCACCTTGTAGGTGGACGTCCTACGCGCTTGCCGGTACGTGTATGTGTATGTATGTAAATGTGATTATATATATCATTCTAGTCACACGAAAGTTCGTAAAATCGTGAACCGCGTTACACGGCAGGGCAATCAAAATTTAATATAAAAGTTGTACGCAACGGAAATTAAAGCTATTGGGCAATCGCAGCGGTTTGGGCAGAGGGCGCCGCGGCCTTCGGCTGCCAAAGCATTATCTGCCCGCGACCAAATTAGCTTTTACTATACTAGGACATACGTATTGGAAACCCAAAACTGAAATTAGATGTAGTAACTATAATGATGAGTGTGGTTTCTCCATTATAAAACAATAAACCTATCTATATAATAATAAGGTTGTCTGGAAGAGATCGCTATTAGCGATGAGACCGCCTAAATTGTACATCTTTCTGTAAAAATCATGTGTATTTTACTTGTATGGTGTGCAATAAAGAGTATCTATCTATCTATGTGTGATAGATAGTATTTAGTTTATGTATATCGTTATTTACTGTATGTAGTTTATGCTTTTAAAAATAATTCACACGGCCCATTCATTTGAATTTGTATCGCCTATAACGCACCGCCCACAAAACGTCTCTGTTTAGCCTAATGGTCGACTGGTAGAGAATGCCTCATGGCATTAAGGCCACCTTTTGTATGATTAATCTGTGCAATAAAGTCTAAATAAATAAATAAAACCTATTTATTTCTGCAAATAGGCCTTAATTAACCTCTTTTACACGTCCCAATTTATTTTTTTACCCTACCACCTATAGAAGCCGCAAACTCGTTTAGTTTTTATTTTTCAATGTATTTTTAACACACTTATATTAGCTTCCGTGCCGTGTGGGGACGGCCGTAAAGAATACACTTCCCCACAATAGGAGGCGTGTCGTAAGAGGCGACTAATTCCTGTAGCACAAGATGGGCAGTAGCGTCAGTGAAATCTTATAAAAAACTGCGCTCGCCAATCCTCCTGCGAAGCGTGGCGAGTATTGGCAATCCCCCCCCCCCCATGACAGGTCATTAGGGGAGGCTTTTGTTCAGCAGTGGACGTCCTATGGCTGAAACGATGATGATGATATTAAATAAATAATAAATAAATATTGGACAACATCACATACATTGCTCTGATTCTGTGGTAAGTAGCTAAGCACTTGCGTTACAGAAATCAGAAACAACGACGGTACCACAACACCCAGACCCGAGACAATATAGAAAAGTTATTTTTCTACATTGACTCGACCGGGAATCGAGCCCGGAACCTCAGAGATAGCGACACCACTTGTATCTAATAATCAAATATTGGAAGTCGTTTTTAACCTGCTTCTATTTGACGTATCGATTTAAAACTTTGTAAGTATTTGACGTTCGGATGACAATACAATAATTTGACATCATCGTGCTGATCTGATGATGGAGTCGGGAGGTGGGTAGTGGAACTCTTCAATTACTAATAACAAAACCTTCTTGTTTGGGCTCATTTGATTCGTATTAATAAGTCCAGTACAAATATAAAGTATATTTTATAGTTTTTTAAACTATGCTATTATTATTCATAATAATCACATAATCTTCAACGAAACAAATACAAAAACAATCTTGTCCAAATAAATTCAACGTTAAAATTGCATAGTTCTGGACCATACCCTATGTCAATTAAAATTTACAATAAACTCCCAAACTATATAAAAAATGAAAATAAGTTCTCTAAATTTATGAAACTACTTAAAGAGTTTCTAATCGACAAACATTATTATACGATAAATGAATATTTAGATGAAAAATTTACTTAATTTACTAAATAAATATGATGTATAAATAGATTACATAATAAATATCTACATAATTATACTATTGCACGACAAAATATCTGCCTTTCCACGTTGCTGTGCCTATCAAGGTGCATATGAATATTATAGTTATATACTTACCTATGTTATGTATTTAGCATCTAAGTCATGTGCAATGCAATAAATAAATAATAATAATAATATTACCTCAAATTACAAAATAACATTGTTTAAATGAAGCTATACAATAAATTAAGGTGATTGTGGGAGACTGATGTATAAACTAGGAGTAATGATCTGATTGGTATAGTGCTACAGTCTTTTGCTTTTAATGCGACAGGTCCCGGGTTTGAAACAAGGTTTAGGCCAATTCAAAAACGATCTTTTCTAAATTCACTTGAGTCTGGGTGTGCTGGGTGTGCTGGCAAAATAATTTTAAACAGTCAATCACTCAAAACATTTATTTGTAAACTATTGGTTAACTATTAATGAACTCTTTTGTTATTGCATACTCAAATCTTCAAAATTGACTAAGTTCCAAGCATTGTGACTAAATTTAACATGATAAGTATATCAAACATAAATACAAACATACAAGTTACTTAGTATAAGGAGCTGGCAGATATATTACTATACTGCCCTGGTAGCGGATACGTCACACGACTAGACGGGGGTACAGTAGTATGTTTGGCCAAGTTTGAAATAATTTCGCTAAGAATTAATAAAATATGTTGTTGGTATGGCTTCTCGGGTATATAGAATTATTTCCTCTCTCAGCTCAGGCTTCAACTCAATTGTGAGGTGGTTATATGAGGTATAAGGGGTAGTGCGTAAAAAATACATTATTAAACTATAGCAATAATGTAATCAAAAATTTTTAAAAGGACGCATTACTACCCAAGGAACGTTAAAGAAAATGTAATCTATTTTTTTAAACAATATCTTCAATGATTTGATAGTACGGTCGAATTTCACAAAGCTGTGTACTCGCTAATAGAGGATTTCATTTAGATATCACTAAGATTCCATCTAATGAATAGTACTTGATACTGAAGGCCTAAAAGAGTTAACTTCGTTGAAAATTAGTATTCGGTAGTTAACGCACATTGACGTGAGTCGTATTACGAACTTTCGTATCGTAAACGTTCATTTATGTTTAATATTTTAATTTATTCGATCCAAGTTAAATGTAAGAAGTCATTATAAGGTATCCTTGTCCTAGCTAGAGTAATAAATCTTCAGAATATATTATGAACTTGGCCCCTTATTTTCCTTTGTTTTGGTAGAATATGGTAATTCTCGCTAAGTCACGCAACCTGACGTCGCTCGATACGTTGACCGCCCGTCCTGGACGACATCCCCCCTTTATAAGGACACCCACCTCTAGGACAATGTTTTGAAAATGTCTAACTCGTTATCTTATGAAGCGACAGAAAACGATGCAACTTATTACGATGCAAAATTTATAGCATATAAATATTATATGTCAGTTGGCGTCTCGATCGATGCGACACGATTACGATTTAAGCACAAACTAGTCTTACCACAATCTAAACTTCGTTTACACAGCCACAGCCCTAACGTCATGCTAATTAAAATATATAACCATTTGCCAGAAAAAATAAAGGATGAAACAAATGATAAGCACTTCGAAAGTATATTAAAAAATACACTAATAAATAAATGTTACTACACGTTGACAGAATTTTTTGAGGATAAATATTTTTTATTTTTTGATTAATTGCAAATAATGACATTTACACATTGACAATTTGACACATAATCATATATGCACATAATGACATTTGACACAATTTAATTTATTTAATTTGTATTTTTGACTTATTATTATTTTTTGACAATTTGACAATGAATGAGTAATCATTTATTTTATGTCTTGATCGGAACACGCTACTGTAATCCAATTTATTGATTTATTAATAATTTATAATGCTTTTTTATAATTTATTTAAATTCTTAATTGTTACATTTTTTTGACAAACGATTGGATTCTCTGTAGTTAAATTTAGTAATTGTGTAATTTTGTCAGTAAAGTATTACCTTATCATTGTAAATTTGAAACGAAAAAAATATTAATACCTACCTACTTTAATTTGCTATGCCCGACAGGGTCCATATGTCACCTGTACCTAAAATCTAAGACCTCTGTAACTAAACATATGGTTATGCAATAAAGAGTTGAATTGAATTGAGTTGAATTGACAATGAAGACCATGCGTAGGCATAGCTACTCTTTTACTATATTTTCGTCACATATCGCGTCGCGCCGCATCGCATCGCGTTGGCGCGTTTGTCGCTTACGTACATCTTCCACTTCAAGAGTAACTTATCGACACCAAAAAGAGTCTGATAACGCTGTTTATGCCGGCAATAAGCAATTCAGACGCTTTTTGTTGTCTTTCAATAGTAAAACACATCAATCTCATCATCAACGATTGGCTTAGTGCCGGTGGCTTAAACGAAAAGGTTCGACTCCCAGTTCAATTCAATTAAGCAAATAAACTTTTCATTTTTTTAAAATTATTAAAGCCCAGACAAGGTTATAATTTTTCATTTAGTCTGACAATCTTCTTGTGACCACCATCTCATGTAACTGGCTGGAAACGCCAAGAAAATCAAATTGATCATATCAATACGAAATAACTACGAGATGCATTAATGAGTACTCGTCCAGTCTATGTGTTTATAGTAATAGAAACGTTTATTCGACACACAAGAGAAATATATACATAAAACAATATAAAACAAATCTGATGTGTCGAAAAGGAATGTGTCAGCATTTGTCGTGACAGCCACGGACTTATCACGACGCTGATTTTCGGCGGGAACCTCCGACGCTAGGACGAGCAGCGAGTGACGCAGCGGCACATCGGACCGTTTAATATTTATTTAATTTATAAATATAGCAAAAAGAAAGTTTAAAATCTATTAATATATTCGACTAGATTAGTTCCTAATCTCGCTGTGGGTGCTAGCCTAGCATCTTCATTTGATGTCAGATAGATGTGCAGGCGCTGCTCCCATAAACTTAGAGAATCCTAGGTATAGCAAATAACACGTTACGTGTATTTTAAACACGTTTTAAACGAATGTGGCAATATTTATAAGACCGCCTAAATTGTACCATTCTAAAATTGTTTTTCTGTACTATTTTTTGTGTGGTGTGCAATAAAGAGCATATCTATCTATCTATTTAGGGTCTTGAATAAGATAAAGCCTTAGGAAATATAATAAATGTTGAAACTTAATATGTTTTTAAGTTAATTACATGAATTTTAATCAAACCCGGAACGTCATCATGTTACTACTCCATCCATATTAAAACAAAACGGAAAAAAATTGTAATGCAGACTGCAATAATTCTCTGTGGTATAATATTCCATGGGGAAAACAGTGAAAAGCAGTTTCTCTGTGGATTACCACATACTTTCCTTTCTGTGATGTGTACTGCGTAGGTTTAATTCCCAGGTCATGCTGGAATCAGTTAGGAAGTTATATCAGTATAATATTTAAATACTCTTATCGCGTTATATAGTATCATATATTAATAATACATAATTCATTCAGTATATAGACCCTTTTACGGGCACTTATGCACAGACTGAAAGAGCAAGGTATTCCGGGTTCGACCCTTAGTCGAGTCTGTCGAGTTAACGTTAGTTCACAACGGCACCCTGAGAACAGTGGCTGACAGTTAGACCTCTCCGCTATGAGAGTGCCCTGTGAGGCGGGTGATTAGATATTTTAGTTTCGTCTGTTTTTTAATAACTTTATAGGTAGTAAGTAGTTTGTTAAGTAAACATTATGTATTTTGCCTACTGCGTCCTCCGAAATATTCATTTTTACTTGAATTGGGTCGGGTGTGTATGAGAAAAGCAGTCGATAAAATTTTACTGGCTTTTCCTTAGTAATTGCTTAGGTGAAAATATAGATCAACTGGTCATCATCATCGATATTCAGTCATAAGACGTTCAATGCTGAACATAGGCCTCCCCCAATACTTCCAGATTAGCCCGTTGGAAGCGGTCTGCATCCAGCGGCTTCCTGCAAATTTTACCAAGCCATCTGTCCATCTTGTGGGTGGACATCCTACTCTGCGTTTGCCAGTACGTCAACTTTGATTAATACTCATGATAACAACAACTTTGCCTTAGAAACTAGTAACCTATTCAAATTAATTTTATTAGTGTAATAGATTGATTTGTGCCGTGCGTGGAGTGTGTACTGCATGGATAAAAAAATATGGAATTGTTACATAACCTCCACAGCGGAATATGTACTTTGGAACATCATAACTAAAATCTGTGCATTAATAAAACATTTAGAACTCACCCGCCATTGCTCTGTGACTTGTCCGAGTCGTTTCCATCAGCCATTTTCTTCAGTGGCGCCATCTTTTCTGCCGGCGTAGACAGATTTGAACTTTGAACTTCAACTTCTGGTTCACCTTTTACCAGTGTCTCAGTCATCTTTTCCACAATCTCAGCAGGTCCGTTTTTCTTTTCATTTACCACCATCACTATTGGTTCTATCTCCTTTTTAACCTCTGTTTTTACCTTTTCTAAAACTTCTTTTGGCTCTTCAACGGGCGTTATAATGCTGTTGACAATCTTTGTCGCCTCTGAACGAATCTCCGCCGCAGCTTTATCACTTTGTTTTACAGCTTCATCTTTTATCTCTGTCAGTTGCTTAGCTACTTCATCTTTTGTCTCTTTCGCTTCTGTTTTAGTTTTATCAGCTATGTTTTTAAATGTTTTAGGCGCTTCTTTGACTTTCACCGCAGCTGCTAAAATGTTTTCAGAAGAAACTTCAGGTTCTTTTAGAATACTGTCAATTTTTTGTCTAGCACGTTCAACTTGTGGGTTATTATAAGGCGGTTGTAGAAGTTTTAATTTTATGCTGTCATCTGCAAAGACTGTAGTTGGTTCTTTAGGTTTGGAAGCAGGAGCAGGAGCAGTAGGTTTTTTTTCTTCTATTTTAGCTGGTTTCTTTTCTTCTATCTTTTCTTTTTCTACAGTAGTGTTCTTAGTTTCAGTTTTAGCTGCCTCGTTTTCTTTTTTCATTTCTGACTTTTCTTCATTCTGCTCATCTTTAGGCGCCAAAGAGTCTCTAGAGCTAAGTCTTTCAAAAATACCTTTTTCTCTTGCTTTCTCCAAAGCAGCAGGTAATTGATTAGTCACAGTGGTCACAACTGCTAAAGGCTGTGAAGTGATTGCTGCCGTTGTCATCGAAACTATACTTCTTTTCGTCATTATCACCAGTTCACCCTTTTCGTTCGTTATTTTGTCGTATTGAGTTTCATTGTCTTGCTTTGTAACTTGTTCCTCAGCGTCAGTCCCTGAATCTACGCTCGTTTTTGTTTCTATATTACTACCTTTATCACCCTTTGATTTGTCTTTTTGAGTAGGTTCTTTCTCTTTGTCAGATTTTTGAGGTTTCTTTTCATCTTTACTTAAATCTTTCTTTGTATCGACTTCGTTTATTTTGCTTGTAGATTTAACTTTTTCTGTTAAGTCTTTTCTGCTATTTTTTTTCGCAAGTGGCGGTTTCTCATTCAATGTTTTTGTGCTAGGAGTCCTAACTAGACTTTTCATACTATTAGTACGGTTCATGGGCTTTTTTGGCTCTGGTTTATTTACAGTAGCAGGTTTTTGTGCAGTCTTTGTACTAGCAGTCCGAGCTACCGGCTTTCCTTGTACATTATTAGCTGTTTTAGAAGAAGTGGAGGTCCTAGCGACAGTCTTTCTTTTTTCAGGGCTGGGATCTCTACTGACAGTTCTGCTAGACTGTCTAGAATTCAATCTAGATGTAGCAGGAGTATTACCAGCAGTTTTGTTTGTTTTTCTGGCAGCTGGTGATGGTTTCGGTGGTGTTTTGGCAGAACTGGGCTTGAGGTCTTCTATAGGACTTTTGTTTGGAGTGCCAACGATAGGCGACAACCTTTTTGAGTTGATAGATTTATTTGCAGGCGGAGGTCCGCCTCTGCCTGGTGATATTGGAGGTTTTCCTTTTATATGAGCTGGAGAAATTGTTAAATGTTGTGTGCTTTTGCTACTTCGCTTATCGTGAACTTGGCTCCCAATCCTGATAGTTTCATGGATGCTACTTGCACTACTTGACATATATTTTTGGTTTTTTAAACCATTTTCAACTGGTTTTCTATTAATGGAACCATCTCTTCTGTTTATTCTTGCAGGAGAAACTGAGTTTTGGCGTTTTGGTATTTTCGAATGTTTTGGAGATCCCTCGTTGGACTGAGGTTGTGATTTTGACACGGTTCGGAGTCTAGACCTATGCGCTACAGGTGGGGCCATTCCATCCTCTGTATTTACAAACTCTTTGCTATCAGCGGGAATGTTTTCGTAATGTAATATCGCTGATGGAGAGTTGGATCTGGACCTTAGTTTAATTTTACTTGGAGAATTACTTCTAGAGTTAGTCCGAGAGCACACAACGCTTCTGATAGCGTCGCTCTTCGCGTTTTTATCTAGCAAGCCCATTTCTTTCAGCAAAGCTTCTTCTTCTTCTATTCTTTTCTGTTCTGCCTCAGCTTCATGTCTTTCTCTATTCAATTCGCTAAGCTCTCTCACTTCTTCTATGTTTTCTTTGAGGAAGTTTCTGGGAGAGTGAGGCCTACTTAGAGTAGGCATTGGAAATGGTAATGTTGCTGCTTGGGCCATGTTATCGATCTTAGACAAAGAGTTGGTTCTTCTTCTAGGCGGTGAACTAGCTCTGGAGTTGGCAGCTGAAGTTTTGGGTGTGTTGTGACGAGATGTCTCTTCTCTGAAGCCGCGACCTTGAAATAAAGATAAGATGTGATAAATATTTGATAATTTTAGATAAAACTTTTACTTTAAAGATCATGATGGTAATCAAAATTTTATTAATTAATTAGGTCATGTTATATTTATGTAGCTTTATGACTACATTGTAATACTGAATACAAAAGTAGTCGAATCCGGGGCCTCAGATATAGCGACACCAAGTCCAATATGCTCGCCTCTCGGCTACGGAGGTCGTTTACATAGAATGCATTAAACATACATATGTTTCTACAAATATTTTATGTTCAAAAAGAAACAAGTCACACGTCTAGTATTAATTAATTAGTAATTCATTGATTTTTCCTGTATATTAACTAGACTCGTTTCTGATTGTTTATTTTTATTTGTGTACATCAAGGTATATGTGTGTATATCAAGGTAGTGCCAAATTTTAAAAATAAGGTAAAGAACAATATAAAAATACTAATTTATCGTAATTAATTTCAGTCGTCGTATTTCTGGAACAAAGTACTTAAAATTTTTCGAAAAAAAAGAAAACGCGAGGTGCTCTGTCATTCATCAGAGATCACAGGCATATATACGCCGACGCCGCTCCAACAAGGGCCTCATGCAGTGCACATACGGTGCCATTCAATCGAGTAATTGTAAATTTTTAACGTATTCTATTTTTCAAATGCAGAATGGAATAATTAAAAATGAAAAAAAAAAATAGTTTGTTTTTTACGTAGATTGATTTAGTTACTGATTCTGAGTGGTCCCTGAAAAATTGGCACTACCGTGAAATGTAACCCTGTATATGTTTGCTGTATTTAAGACTTGATTCTGACCCCTGAAGTTTGGATTGTGATTTTTTAACACCTTATGTAACGTCGAATAGAAATTCCCGTGGTTTTGGGTTTTAAAAAGAAGATTAACAAATAAACCTTATTTTAATAATTGTAACAATTGTTTATTAACCTTTGAAAGGAGATCGCCTGTCACTTCTGATCTCCACAGGAAGAGACCTTGGGCTGGTGGGCCGGGAGGCGACGGGTGTCTCAGCTAGTATCGCGAATGACGACTCACGCTTTCGCTTCGATGTTGGCACCAAACTGTTGATAAAGAAAATACATTTATTAAAAATGATTATTTAGACAGTAGATGTTTCATCATCATCATTCATCATTTCAGCCATAGGACGTCCACTGCTGAACATAGGCCTCCCCCATTGACTTCCAGATTGGCCGGTTGGAAGCGGCCTGCATCCAGCGTCTTCCTGCGACCCTTACCAGGTCGTCTGACCACCTTGTGAGTGGACGTCCTACGCTGCGCTTGCCGGTACGCGGTAGATGTAGATGATGTAGTAGATGTTCCTTGCCATCAAATGATGGCGTTGTTGGTACATTAGTTCATGGTGGCGAGCTCGGTCACATTTCTATAAGAAAATGTATCCAAACTAGTTAATCAGAGGAAAAGTAAGCTTAGCTAACTTTTAGCATCTAGGTATGTATGTACTATCTACAGCGATCAAAATAATTGGCTACTTTCCTAGGTCAAAAAAAGATTATTTAGTCCGTCAGTTAGATCATCAAAAAATATTAGACCCATATTTTGTCTTTTGTCAATCAAACAAAAAATGACGAAGATAAAGCCCATCAAAGTGAGCACGTGACGTCACGCCTTGCTAAAAAGTGTCGCAAGGCGTGACGTTACGCGGGACTATAACGGGCTATATCATCATCAGTTTTTGTTTAATTGAGAAAAGAAAAAATACGTGTCTAATATTTTCTGTTAATCCAACTGACGGACTAATTAGATTTTTTTAGGAAACTAGCCCATTATTTGACCATTAGCGTTAGTGACTAGAGTGATATCTGTTACCTCAAGTATGTTTGAATTAGGTACGACTACCAAAACGGTCAAGTGTGTAACGGATTGCGCTAGGGTACGAAACCCTCTTGGCTTTATTATTATCATCATCTTATTTCATAATAACTAAACAGTAAAGCCAAATATAAAGAGTTTTACTATGACCACCTAATTTGGCTTTATACCGTGAAAACAATAGCGCTTTCGAACAAATTTCGATAAAACAATAGTGTTCCTTCGAAGTTCTTGCTAGCGGAAATAAAGTGATATTAATGTGATTATTCGTTGATAGAGAGTTGAGTAGGTCAGCGAATATTGAAATATTGAACAATAGGGAAAGTGGATGTGTTATGTAAATATATATCTAAGATTACGTAGATAAACGTGGTAAATATACTAGCGTCCGTCCGGTCGCGCTTTGGACTACAAAGACTGGCTGCGGGTTCGAATCCCGCAAGCGGCATATGTTTGTGTGATAAGTACTAGCATTTGTACTTAAGTCATTTATTTATTTATTTAGACTTTATTGCACAGATAAAAAAATCATACAAAAGGTGGACTTAATGCCATGAGGCATTCTCTACCAGTCGACCATTAGGCTAAACAGAGACGTTTTGTGGGCGGTGCGATATAGGCGATACAAATTCAAATGAAAGGTAATTGTGAAATTATTTTTTAAAAGCATAAACTACATACAGTAAATAACGATATACATAAACTAAATACTATCATACATAGATTACATAGGCAAAATACATACGTAAATAAATATGACGACGATCATGAGACTACAATACCTAAGGGTTCAAGATGATGATTTCAATTTATAAAGAAAATGAGCACGGGCAAGTTTCTTAAAAGAGTATTTACAAGGGGCTTGTTTGATGTTTTCGGGGAGAGAGTTCCAAAGCCGAATTGATTGAAGGAGAAAAGAGTTGGAAATAAAACCAGTGCGGTGAGAAGGAGTGGAGAGAGTCAGTTTATTAGAAGAACGCAAGTGACGGGAGTGCGTCGAACTAAGAAGAGTAAAATGGGATTTAAGATAAGAAGGTGAATTACGATCATTTAATATCGAGAAAAGAGAAGATAAAATTCTGACGTTTATAAACGATGTCATGGATGTTTATAAACGTATTTATGTATGTTTATCCGTTATCTAGTTAGTAGTAGTTAGAAATTTGCTCAGGGCTAGGTAATGGTTGATTGCAACAGTGATTATTTATTATTGTTTAAACTAGACCATGGCAACACATTCAGTGATATTTAGATATGCAGGTTTCCTGACGATGTTATCTCTCATCCATAAGCAAGTGGTGTAAATCCGAACGTAAGGTGAACCTTGGAAGGCAGCGCTCCTTCGAAGGCCAATTATTAAAAAAATCGTAGTTATTGCCATGTGATGACAAATTCTTTCTACTCACACTAACACCCACCGAACTCGAGGCCACAGACGCGGCGGCGGATTTGTTTATTTAATTATCCAGTAAATAAACGATTAGTAACTGTTTGATTCGTTATAGTGGCCTTCCATAGTCCAGGAAGTTATAAACATTCTTACCAAACTTTTTTAACTATCTAAAAAAACGACTTCAAAACACTAAAAAGCTCAAAGTAATATTTATTAACAAAAAAAGAATCATCAAAATCGATTGAAAATTGGTGAAGTAATCTCGTAACATATATACAAAAAAAACACAGTCGAATTGAGAACCTCCTCCTGTTTTGAAGTCGGTTGAAAACCAGGCAATGAACAGTAGTAATCTTCTGTTAAAATAAGCTACTAAAAATTCAGTTTTGTTGACAGATTAATAAATATTTTCTTTTTGATAGGGAATTATAAAACACGTTATTATTTTAGTTTTTCAACTAATATTTAAGTAACTATATTTTTTTAAACTATGCTTAAAGTTATCTAAGTTTTTTCACAAAGACGATTAGCTCAGGGTGAACCTCCGTCCTTGGCCATAATAAGTAATCACGGTGAGAATGAGTCATGTGCCCAAAGCCTCGTACGAGAACTACTCCTACTTGAATAATAAGCGACGTGGGCGGTCATTTCGTGATAATAACTATTGTTTGTTGATGAGTAATTTACGCCAAACACTCGTAAAAATAATTAAATGATTAGATTAATTCTGAATCATATGAAGAATCGCATGATGAAGAAAACAAACTTTATTATATTCATGACGGAGAAGAAATAAAACGCAGTGCTTATCACGGGCTTGATTTTTGACGATTTAATTTTAAAAATTTCTGAAATTTCTTAAAACAACGCTAAAGAGACATCTTTTTATCGATATTATAAGAATCATCGTGGCCACTTTAATTTAAATTGAGGAAATATTTTCTCATCAGTAAATACATTAAATTTAACAAAACTTGAAACCTGAGCTGGCAGTTTATTTTAACACTAGGATAAAATTAAAAACTTGTTACGTGCCTATATTTGGGGCGGTTCGGATAGTACATTAGTAAATAAAACATATGAAATCGTAACGATACGTAGAAAAACCATATCCTGTCAGTCACAAGGCTTTTTTGCACACCTTTTCCATTATTAGGCATAATAGTTGTCTATTTGATACGTGACTTTAATATCCACAGCAGTTTGACATAAAATTACAAGTTATGTGTACTTGTTATATCAAAGTGGGCTGTACTGTTGATGCTGTGGGCAGGAACTATAATAGCAATAGATTAAGTAGGTCCATTTGTTATTCTGTTTCTTTCAGAGATACAAGACAAACATGATGTAATGATCAGATATAACGTCAAGTAATGTCAAGTGAATGTTGAAAATATATTAAACACCCAAGTTAACCGATTGGCTTCTTATGGAACACTGCTTTATTGTTGCGATGCATAGGGCGAGATTCACCTAATGTCTCTGTCCCAAATGTGGGTCGCGAACAAAGTGCAATTTCATGACCACGCGTGATCGAAAATATTACTAATAAATTTAACTAATGTACGTACTTCGTACACATGATAAGTAGTAAGGTTTCCTCATTGTGTAAAATATTAAATTATTTGTTTTAAGTATCTAGTAAAATATTTTTATTTGCATGCTATTGTTGATGATTGATTGGTGTCATTAGAATTGAATTTCTATTATTATTAATATGTTCTTTGTACACTTTGTGCCTCAGCTTTCAGATTTTTGCCAAGGGCAAAAGTTCGTTTTCTCAATAGGCTAGTTTCCTGGGTCCGTCGTGGCTAGGCCGTCAGTTAGATTATCAAAAAACATTGGACACATATATTGTGTTTTGTCAATCAAACAAAAAAATTTGAAATGACGAAGATAAAGCGAATCAAAGTGAGCACCTGACGTCACGCCTTGCTAAAAAGTGTCGCAAGGCGTGACGTTACGCGGAACTTTAACGGGCTATATCTTCATAATTTTTGTTTGATTGAGAAAAGAAAAATGACGTGTCCTAATTAGATTTTTTTAGGAAACTAGCCCATTGAATTTGACTAGTAAGCCTACTGTACCTAGTTATTCTGTGTTGAAACTGTCCTATAATGCGCCCGTGCGTTGACCGCGGGGCGTATATTCGTGGGGTAACAGTGCAATTGTGGACTACTGCGCATTGTGCGTACCGCGCGGGTGAGGACATAGCGACGAGCGACTCGGGCAGACGGGAAAGACTTTATTTTCTGCCGCTAGAGGCGCCACAGAGCTTAATGTTAAGTCGAAAGTCATAAAAATTCTAACCTCTATTAATATTAATAAGTATGTAAAACGTATCAGTGTGCCGAGTTGGGACGGCCGAAAAGAATACACTTCCCAAGCATCAACAGAAGACGTGTTGTAAGAGGCGACTAATGGAGAATATGCATGTTTTTTATTTGGTCCTAAAATAAATAATACTTAATTACAATTAATAAAACTTTAAGAATTGTCGAAAAATATTGATAAATACCTGACTTACAGCCCATTAAAGTCGCGTGTTAGGCAAGGAAATCCGATATGTACCGTGACGTCACATTACTCGTCCGCCATACATTTTTCATAGTAAACATTGTTTTAGAAAGAGATAGGTATACCTTAATTTCTAATTACTATATTACGGTATTTTTTTACCAAAAATCAATTTTGTTTTTACTATTAGCACTATAATGTCGAATATTTTCTTATAAATATAGTAAACACAATATGATTTTTTTCACGCATATTCCCTATTCCTGTAGCACGAGAAATCTTATAAAAAACTGCGCTAGCCAACCCGCCTGCCAAGCGTGGCGAGTATTGGCAATTCCCCCCGATGATATAAGTCATTGGGGAAAGCCTTTGTTCAGCAGTGGACGTCCTATGGCTGACATGATGAAAACGTACGTAGCCCAGAAGAAGTGTGTGCGAGCCTTATGTTGTAAAGGTCCGTTTGAAACAAAGAAAATATAAAGAAATCTTTGGTTTGAAACATGTAAACCCTTATTTATTAAATTAGGCATACCTACTGTTTACGGCATGTATATCCTGGAAGTATTTAAGTTTGTAAAACAACACCCAAAGTTGTTTAAGACTGCTGCTCAGTTGTATCCAAGGAACAAAAGGTCATCTGATAGACTCGTATTAGACTTTTGCCCAAAACTATCACTTTGTCGAAAGACCTGTTGCTGTATGTGCGTAAAGTTGTATAACAAAATTCGTGTTGTGGGAGTGTGTTGGGAGACGCTTTTGGTAAAATGCGTTGTCTGCCTCGTAACACAAGTATGTTGATTTATTTATTATTATTTATATATTTATTTGATAATCCCTGTGACCGATGGGTACCTAGAGACGGCGGGCGCCGAAGAGGTAGACCCAAATAAAGATGGCGTGACGACTTGGTTAACTTAACGAGGGATTGGGAGTCATTGGCGATAGATAGAGATCGATGGAAGAGTCTGGGGGAGACCTTTGCCCAGCAGTGGGATTGAACAGGTTGATAAAAAAAATCCAGTGAAATAAATACCGACGGTAGGTCGTACCCGCATCCGCTACAGCGCCCGCTGCCGCTCAACACAGTCGCACTCGAGCGAGTGTGGCGGCGCGTAGCAGGTGAAAGTCTGGTTGCGTAGCGCGCCGCCCGCGTGGTCGCGGCCCGTGACATACGTGGTTTCTTTGTCGTGTGGTCGATGGTGACAATATAGTTACCATTGCAACCCTGTATAGATGGGTTTCCTAACCTTTTTTTTGTCATGGGGTCCATCAAAATTTCAAAGAGTCTACGGACCCTTAAAAACGAGGTTTAGCTTCTACCAGATTTGATTGATTGCAAGAAGCACCAAACATAGCAAACAACCTCGCCGTGGACCCCTGGCGTTCAATACACGGACCTCTTAGGGGTTCCTTGGACCACTGGTTGCTTTAGATAATTTGATTCAATGGCTTGACGTACATAATCTAAAAATCAATTTAACTAAAACAAATTACATACAATTTAATAAATATAAAAATATTAATCTTGACATTAATTATAAAGACATTAAAATTGACGAAGTAAAACAAATAAAATTTTTAGGATTAACTATAGATCAAGACATTTATTGGAAAACACATATAGATACTATCTGTAACAGAGTCAATAGGTTTGTTTATGCTCTAAAGCAAGTGAAATCTGTAACAAATGTAAAAACTGCAGTTGCTACCTATCATGCATATGTGGTATCTATATTGCGCTATGGATTACTAATGTGGGGAAATAGCAGTAACATAAATAGAGCATTTATTTCTCAAAAAAGGTGCATCAGAGCAATATGCGGTGTCCCTCCATTAACATCCTGTCGTCCTCTTTTTTCACAATTGCAAATATTAACATTGACATCTCTGTATATTTTTGAGGTATGTGTATTTGTTGTTAATAATAAGCAACTATTTAAAAGGGCTTGCGATATCTATCCACGCAATAAAAGAAATCCAAATAGACTGGTACTACCAGAAACTCCAAAAACATTAATGTATAGAAAAAGTTGTCTAACTATGTGTGTAAAAATTTTCAACAATATTCCTAATGAATTAAAGACAATGAATATTAACCAATTTAAAACAAGTTTATTTAAATGGCTTGTCTCACGTACTTTTTATGAATTAAAGGATTTTCTAAATAATAAAAATTAATTATATTTTATGACATGATTATGGATTATGATGACTGATATTTAAAGAATTTCAATACTTAATTTATGTTCTCATTCATTAAATTTGCATGCCTCTGTAATTGGCTAAACATGATTAGTACTTAATTTTCTTTGTAACACCTTTGTATACCATGTTTATGGCAAATAAAGTTTATTTTATTTATTTTATTTATTTATTTTAAGAAACCCTGCTGTGTAACTACAGCCACGGTATCGATTCACTAGGATCGAACCCGACTATCTTTGTCTTGTTGTCTTTTTACTTGTCTTGCCGACAATGCAGCTAATTATTAAAATTGCATAGATCGATAGATCGATAGATAAATATTAGATTGTAGAGATCCTTAATTTAAAAAAAGTTAACAATTAAATTAAAATCACGAAGAATGAAAGTAAAAATAAAAAAGGATTCCAGGAAGTGAGTGAGTATACCAAATTTTATAATAAAACACGGTAAATAAATTACGCGTAGTAGTTAACATTTAATATCCGGCTAACTACTATTTACCTACTTTGTAAGAATGTGTTTATTCTGACTAAATAGCGCATACATCATTAATTGTGCGATTTTAGTTCGTAATCAATTAGTACGATACTTTAAAATATTACAACTATTCGTTAGTACAAGATATATTTCCCAGGGAGCGGTGGTAGCTCAGAGGCAGCACATCTGTACATCGACGACCTCCGTAGCCGAGAGGCGAGCATACCGGACTCGGTGTCGCTATCTCTGAGGTTCCGGGTTCGATTCCCGGTCGGCCAATGTAGAAAAATAACTTTTCTGTATTGTCTCGGGTCTGGGTGTTGTGGTACCGTCGTTGTTTCTGACACAACAAACTTAAACTTAACACAAGTGCTTAAACTACTTATCATAGGATCAGAGTAATGTATGTTATTTTTATTTATTTATTTATATTTTATTTACTTATTTATCTGTGGGTTGTACCTAAGTTTCTATCCCAAAATATACCTCAGGATTTTCATATACGGATTTTACGAATACAACAAGTACCTACTACGAAAATGTTTCGTTCGTTCTAAAAATTAAAATAGAGGCGAGTACGCTAGACTTGGCGTCGTCATCTCTGAGGTCCCGGGTTCGATTCTCGGGTCAATGTAGAAAACGAACCACACACAAATTATAAGTACCTACATAAATAAGTATTGAACAACATCACATACACAGTGCTCTGATCCTATGGTACGTAGCCAAAGCAATTGTGTTTGAAATAACGACGGTACCACAACACCCAGATTCGAGACAATATGGAAAAGTTATTTTTCTACATTGACCGACCTGTAATCGAATCCGGGATCTCAGAGATAGCGACACAGGACTTGGTGTGCCTCTAAGCGCTAGACGTCGTCAATACATGTCACTAAATATAATCGGAATAATCACCCATTCTAACTTCGTGGATAACCTAACTTTTATAATCTCAAGCGATACTGCCACTACGCTGAAGCGCGTCTTTAAACTAAATATGTCGATTAATTTCAATAGAGAAGGTTTCACTTAATTCAATAGCTTTGCGGTACATTCTGTGGTTTTGCTCTTTAAATGTTTAGCGGGAAAGTGTTGTTTTATTTCTATTCATCAATCTCTACTCGTCTACCTGCGAAGTGATTTTTCACTTTAAAGATACAGATTCAGATATATTGACGACCACTCCGCCACAAAGACGGTTGCGGGTTTGAATCTTATAACTTTATCACAATATACACAAGAAAAACTTGGAAAACAAGCTATTGTAATTAATAAGATGATATAATTATTGCACAATTTGGGAATTAAAGGCACACAAAACTTGTTATTTGACGTTTAATTAATAGGGATGACGACTAACTGTTTTTCCTTGTCTATCAGGTCGATTATCAAAATGTAAACGTATTTTTTCTTTTTTCACATAATCAAAACATTACGAAGATATATTGATTTCAAATGTCGCATGACGTCACGCCTAGGTACAATTTTTACTTAGAAGTGATGTCACGAGCTTTGACTTTAGTTGTTTGACAAAAGATTTATAGATGATTATAAGATATTTAACAAACTGCCAAACGACGTCAAGACCTGCGAAGATATGAACGAATTCAAGAATAAACTTAAATTGCATCTCGCAGCGTGTACCGGAGAATAACTTAGATATTTAATTTTTATTTTGTTACTTGTAATCTTATTTTAAATGAAATGTAAAATGTTTCGTATGAGAATAAAGATCTTTAAACCTAAAGGTATAAATAAGATTCCATTATTTTTTACAAATTAACTGATGGACTTAAAAGAATAGAAATAGACAGAAGAATTTTCTTTACACAGTCGTCATCCTTATTATCAAAGAAGTAGCCTTAACCCCGAATCGGGTGGATCAACATTAGATTAAAATTGTGTTAATTACGAAAATATTACCATCGAGATGCACCGTGAAGCCGATGCAGTGATAAACAAACGCCCATGCAACGCCATTCATAGGTTTCGCCATGTCCCGCTTACCCACTCTCTGCATTGTCTACGCGTGAAATTTTAATTTGCCACCGATTTGATTTGCACAAATTAAGCCTTTTGAGTCACGATATAAACTTTGATATATAGGTAAAGGAGGCTGTCGATATTCAGCAGTGGACGTCCTAAAATGATGTTGAAGATAATATAGGTACCTATTGAATTAATAAATAAGTACATGCAACAACTCATCAACTCAACAGAAAACGTCTTCATATTGGTATATTATTATTATTTTTATATGACTTATAAACGCAAAGTTGCTCCGAGTTCTGACCTCCCGATTCTTCGTCAATTAATTGACATTCGATAAATCACGTGATACTGATGCTGAATCTGGTGTCGCGTGTTTTATCGGTTGACAATATGCTAACGACTTTTGGACTGGGTGGAGACAATAAAACAATCGAGCTTTTCTAAATTGACTCGAGTTTAAGAGTAACAGGAGACTCACAAGATAAAAAAATTTGTTAAGATCACATTGTCCGGGCCTCGTATTACAAGGATTTCAATTCAATTCTTTATTTTGCGTAGGTAACCATAACGTTACATGAATGTAGATTAAGCTTAAAGCTATACAGATCATTATGACCTATGAGGTCCATTTCCAATCCGGGGTTTTATTTACTTACTTCTTGATCTTAATATTTGGTGTGTTGTACTCGTATCATTTATGATTCTGATGTACCGTGTACTAGTTTAAGAGTCAGGGCATTTAATGTAAGTAACCGTTTATTTCCATATTATATTCTTTTCGTATTTACTTATTAATGGCGTCTAACATTAAGTGACGCTCTTACACTAAGCCGTTAGATTTCAAGAACAAAGTTTTATTTGTTAAGTCAGCGGTTCCTGAACTGTTTTTGGTGACGAGACCCTTTTTACACTACATGAAATTAATAAGATGAAGAATTATTATTTTTTAGCGACTGCTTGGTATGAGAGTTCAAAAAGAATACGTCAGGTTCAGCCTCTCAAATTTTCGTCTATTCTATGACAATACAATGTATTTATAGACAGTTTCTTATATCGGCAGAGTCCTCACAGAGGTCTTGAGGAGTTCCAGGGCTCCGAAGAGCACACTGAGTTTCGCTAGGTTAAGCAATTATTTTATCCTTTAATTCACAGTAAAGTAGCAAACTTTTCGCATTCATAATAATAGTATGAATTCGCCATGCAAATGTGAGTTGCGCCATGTCCCGTGATGCCTGTGTGAAATATGCGTTAAATAAGACGCAGAGATATCATCATCTGGCATCCTATGCGCTGGTGTTTTGGGTCATACAAGTAGTTTAACATTAGACACGGTGTTGTTACGCTCGTGTCAACGAATTATGATTTTTCGGATAAATAATGTAGTAGTCTTATCGTCGTAAATATGTTTTAGGGTTCTGTATCACTGGAAAACACATCATCGATGCTACGGGAAGCCACTGCCAACAAAATTCAAACGGCTCAGATCATTCGGAGAACATTATTTTTGGAACGATTGTTTCTGGCGCATTTATATTTTCTCTTAGCACTTAGACGCCAGGTACTAAGCGTGGCAGTCAGCAGTGCAGACGCCACCTAAGCTTTTGCAAGTGCAATAAACTTATGCGTCTAACACTGCCGCGCACAGCGAGCTGTGGCAATTATATTATCTTTAGTTCTGACTAATCAAGCTCAGTTTTGAAATTAACATTAAGTAGGCAAGTCTTTTAACTAGCATTACGCAATTTCCAACACTAGCTCTATCTATTTCTACGTGGGAGGCGCATCAGTCACTTTACAAAGCATATCATTGAAGGTTCCTCTTTGTTTCTTCCTAACACAATTATTCTGAGCCCACACCGATTGGGAAATTTCGCAGAATGACAGGTGATATGGGTGGATTGATTCATCTTTATTTAATAACCATTGTGTAGCAATGGCTGATGATTATCTAGTTAAATGCACTTTAATCTTGCAGTGAGTGAAGATAATGAAGTTTGAAAATAATAATTTGTTACTTATGTTGCTGTAAAGTTTAAATTTTGTTAATGTATTTTCTTTCAATTTTTTATTAAAAACACTTTGTCAACCACATCCTTACAATTAATTTAGTTAGTAGTTTTATTTAAAACTATGTAATGTGTGTCAGTAAAACAATCTTAATAATTAATTTGGTTTAAAAGCAGTAAGTTGACTCTTGTAAGCAAGTATGGAACCAGTGCCTAAAGATCCAACATGATGGCTTATCCTTATTATCCAAGTAATTTTGATACTTTAAAATAATTTATAGACAAGTAGTTAATTATATGAGTTAGTCAAAATGAATACAACTTGCCATTAGGGCACTAAATACTCGTTAGTTAACGAGGAAATAAACTAATAGAAACATGACTGCCTTAACAAAAAGGAATGTGATATTTTATAGGTGTAATTTGTAAAATATACTCATGTATGTATGTATGTTTAATAAACTATGTCATACATCATCATCATTATTTCAGTCACTGCTGAACAATAGGCCTCTCCCATGACTGTATTATGGTTCTGATGGCAATCGGTTCAAACCGTAAATGTAACAATGTATGAGGACCAAGCGGCGAAGTGCCTGTGATTGTGATTCACAAACTATGGCTCACTACTCTCCTACCCTTTGTGTGCCTGCACGAGGGATGACCCAAACAGAGCAACACTAAATGCCGTAGAAGTTGCCAAGTTTAGATCGAAGTCCGTCTAGAGTCCGTCTGACACGACAGAAGAAGAATGTAACAAAACAACGAATAAGTATACCACAAGGTACTATTACTCCATTTTAATACGGCCAAGCTTACTCGTAACACGTAAATAATAATAATAGCTTATCTAAATATTTGCAAGCAATAAACAAATAATTTGTTCGTTGGATTGCGAAATGATCGTCCCACATTCACACTGAGTGAATAATTGCGAATGTAATTTGGGCTTTGGCAATAACTGTCGATTAATTGTGATCTTTTACAGCTGAGAAGTTAAGTAATTTTAAAACGTGATCGAATCGATAAAGTGACGAGCCGATTGGAGTAGGTAGTGGTGGTGATTCGGCTTGAGCGCAAAGGGTCCCGGCTTTGATTTTCAGTTCTTGACAATTTAGAAAAAAAACTATTTATAAAATGGCTTAGGCCCCCGATTCAGAAGCGTTCGATAACAAACTGTCGACCGGAAAACCACACGACACTACATAAATCAATTGTTTTTCAGAATCACACCAATTATCTAGCCCCAAACTAAGCAAAGCTTGTACTAGGTTTGGTGACTAGATAGCCGATAAACATACTTAAATACATTTGACGACCTCCGTAGCCGAGAGGCGAGCATACTGGACTTGGTGTCGCTATCTCTGAGGACCCGGGTTCGATTCCCGGTCGGTCAATGTAGAAAAATAACTTTTCTATATTGTCTCGGGTCTGGGTGTTATGGTACCGTCGTTGTTTCTGATTTCTGTAACACAAGTGCTTTGGCTAGGTACCAGGGGCGTGCATTGGTTTCAGATAGGGGTAGGCTGTGAGTGAAAATTGAGTAAGTTTGTGTGAAACAGTAGGCGATCTCGCGGCAGCCTAACATTGGTTAAATTGCACAGGAATCTAAGTTGCGCGCTTTAGTAAGGAATAAGTATAGGTAGACGAAAAATGGTTACAGAATATTTATTGTTTATTGTTGAATACGTAATTAATAATTATGGTTAGCTGTTCTGTCAGTTTTTTATGAAGGTAGGCTCTGCATAATAGCCTATATGGGATGCACGCCCCTGCTAGGTACTTACGAGTACCATAGGATCAGAGCAATGTATGTCATGTTGTCCAATATATTATACAAGGTGACTGGTAATGAGTGAACATCCTTGTAAGGGATTGCAACAAATTTTTATCTAAAGGTATACCGGTATCTGAAGATAACATTCTAAAATTTTGATTGTATTACATGACTTTACTTACTCGGTGTGAGTAAAAATGAGTGTTACTTTACCTGAAAAGTACAAACTACGTAAATAACACTGTTGTCCATTCATCTTCGGTTGGCCAATGTTATAAAAAATCGTAGTATATCTCTTTAAAACATATTAATGTACAAATTAAGATAATCTGCAATGGCGTTTCAGGGATACGACCATCAGAAATGAAAAAATAGATTGAGAAGAAGATAAATTAACAAACTGTTAGTAATAAAAGGCTATATTTTAAGAATAGAATAGAATAGGTTTTTTATTGCGGTAAATGTGGTACAAAAAGATGACACAAAGTATATGGCTGCTCACATTTAGCCAACAATGGCATGCAATAAGTGGAGAGAAGCGGTAGTCAATACAATTATATAAATAAAAACACAATAAAATAGGTAAGTTATTAAATTATTCAATAAAGATTAGTAAAACTGCGATCGCCAACCCGTCTGCCAAGCGTGGCGAGTATTGGCAATCCCCACCAATGAAAATCATTGGGGGAGGCCTATGTTCAGCAGTGGACGTCCCTATGGCTGAAATGATGATGACGATGAAGTTATTTTCTCTAAGTTATTATCTTTGTGTCTAATTTTTATCAAAAACACAATACTTTGGGCCTTACTACAAAAAAGACAGACTAGGTTTAAACACTGCCTAAAGATTAGCCAACCAATTAAAAAGTATGGTACGCGTAACATAACCGAGACATGTGTGATGTGTGAATATTTCAAATTGTATGGCTATTCTTTAGACATGGTTTAAACCTGTCTATCTTTTTGTAGTAAGGACATTTTTGTTTAAATAACACAAGTTTCATTCATTATAATCTAAATGTCATTTCAACAAGTAAAGAAAAAAAACCACGGATTCTTCATGCTTCCGATTTTTAGGTCAAGTAATCTATGAAAGTTTCCATCTACATCTCTGTTACTGAATAATGTACCTCGTGTCGATTACGAACAACAAAACAATGTGTATGTACATATAACGCTTTCTTCACCCTAATACCTCGTAATTACCCGAAAACTGGTTTAACGACTGTTGATATGCAAAAAAGCATTTTATGCAACTGATTATAGAATACAATTTTCGTTTACTCCGCTGTTACAGCATTTGCATTCATGGTTATGTGTCGAATGTGAGCTATTCGGTGAATTAGATTTGAATGTAATTTACGGTGTATTAGTGTAGGTAGATCTATTACGTAGATCTTCACCGCTATAGTCAATAATATACTCATTTATTCAGTGGCCATGATGTCGCCACCGCCAGGTCCTGGCAAAAGGGGTAGACCCAAGAAATGCTGGTTTGACGTCGTGAGGGCTAAAATGCGTACCAATGATCTCACAACTAGAGACGCTGAAGACCGCGCGAAGTGGAGGAGTAAATCAAGAAAGCGGACCCTGGGCTCCAAAGCAATGGCTTTGGACGCAACCGGGATTGACCGTATAGATGAAGAAGATACTCATTTGTTCAGTATGTATATGCCCTTTTCCGGACACTTATATACGGCCCAGAAATATAGCTGTGCCCTACCACGGCTTCGGAACTACATACCGGCTGGTGATAAGAAGAAACGGCACAACAGCCTCAGACACCTTTGTCAGCCTTTTTACAGGAAATACAATTACAAGATAGTAGCTAGGCAGGTTATAACGTCCAGGCACTCTTGTCGTGTAGGGACGGCCGTAAAGAATACACATCCCCACGACCAACAGGAGGCGTGTCGTAAGAGGCGACTAATTCATGTATCACAAGACGAGCAGCAGCGTCTGTGTGCGAAATCTTATAACAATAAGTGCGCTTTAAAACCCGCCTGCTAAGCGTGGCGAGTATTGGCAATCTTCCCCGATGATAGGTCATTTGGGGAGGCCTATGTTCAGCAGTGGACATCCTATGGCTGAAATGATGATAATGAATATGATGATGACTTTTGTAGTTTAAATAATATAGATTATGATTGGGTGAAAGTCTGTGAAGGGTTTGTAAACTAAAAGAAATGAGCCAAGTGCGAGTTGGAGGGAACCAAGGGAACTGTATACTTATATTATTTCATTTAGTTCTTAATCAGACGTAAGTATTTATTATTCACACAAAGTTTCTGCCCCATCGACCGTCAGTTCTTCGCACTATGTGCCCGACCATTGCCACTTCAGCTTGCTAATCCGTTTTGGAATTTTGGTTTTGGAATAGAAGCTATGTACCGGCAAGCGCAGAGTAGGACGTCCAGCCACGAGGACAGACGACCTGGTAAAGGTTGCGAAGCCGCTGGATGTAGGCCGCTTCCAACCGGCCAATCTGAAAGTCACTGGGGGAGGCCTATTTGTAACAGAGGACGTCCTGTGGCTGAATTGATAACGATGATGACACAAAGTTTGATGCTTGTAGTTGTAGTTACAATGAGCAACTTTTTGTGATTGTTGTTAGTTGGTTTATTTTCTACTCGATTCTTTACAAACAGACAGACAACAAGTGATCCTAAGACTTAAAGGGTTGTGTAATTCACTGTTACGATACAGATTCCTAATATATTACAAGTTCAAGAAAATAAAAAGATTTATTATGCACTAGACAGCACACAGGAATCAACATCCTTATTATAAGAATTGTTCTTGTCAGGGGCTTCTCCCTCGACACCCAAACCCAAGTTATTTGTGTCTTGTTTCATCATCATTTCAGCCATAGGACATCCCGTGCTAAACATGGGCCTCCCCTAATGATTTTCGACTGGCCGGTTGGAAGCGGCCTGCATTCATCGGTTTCCTGCGACCTTTCCCAGGTCGTCTGTCCACCTTGTGGGTGGACGTCCTACACTGCGCTTGCAGGTACGTGGCCACCATTCTAGATAATTTCTGCCCCATCAGCCGTCAGTTCTACGTGCCATGTGCTTCGTCCACTGCCACTTCAGCTTGCTTATCCGCTGACTTTGTCAGCGACTTTTGTTAATTTACGGATCTCCCCATTTCTAACTCGATCTCACAATGAAACACCGAATGAAACCCTTCCTTATCGGGCCCATAGTGAGAGGCAACGTATCAGTTCCATATGTCATCACTGGTAACACACACTGGTGGTAGACTTTCGTCTTTAGGCTGTACGATATTTAGGCGAGGATATTTAGGAGGAGGAGCGATATTTAGGAGGCTTTATTTAGGCGATACCTAGGACTTATTTTGGACGAGAAAGTAGAGATTAGAGCTTCCAAAGGATACTGGGTAGGGCGCAACCCAAGGGCATTCGACAAGACTTTTGTTTTGTCCAGGTTCATCTGAAGGCCTACTTATTGGGAAACTCGACTAAGGTCATCAACAACGACTAAGGACAAGGAGCATTGTGCTTTGTCTATCTAATTCTAATTGATACGAAAGACGTTGTATTGTCTAAATCTGCAAGAAGACATTTCCCACCTTAGTAGTAGAAAAAATACTAATAGATTTTTTTTGTTTTTTGGAAAACTTTAAATTTTTCTTTTCACACAAACCTCATCCTGAACCGAATACGATAAAACAATTGTGGTTTTGTCCTATGCGAATCCTTGAATTCCTCCGATTAAAAATCCTTGAATGCAGTCCTACTTACCGGGTCCAATCGTGTTTTTAAACTATACAAGAACCTATTGAAATAGCACACAAAAACTCATGTACACTCACCCTACAAATCGGACCACCCGTTTAAGAGGAGTTAGGTGACAAACACTAGTACAAAAGAATCTCAACTAACTCAAACCAGGAATCGAACCAACCGGGAATCGAATCACCGCACCACGCCAATAAAATAATAACATAACGACACAAAAGAAGAATGTTTTATTCATACTACATACATATTACATTGTTATCTTAAATCTCAGTGTAAGAATTTAGATCAATTTTTAAATATATTACTGTGAATGCTGCGCAGTGCCATTTCCATTGCGCAATAAATGTAACCGAGTTAATTTATTATGTCATATTGTAGCACTCATATATGTTAGGTATATACAAAAAGATGAAATTACTGCTACATGTTATGTTTATTTAATGGTTTGACTTTGAATTTCGGTTCTTGGGTATTTAAAATGTGACTCCAAATACACAAAACTTCTTGGGGCTGATTCTTCGAAAGAAAAAAAACAATGTCGCTCCATATAAACCGCTTGGTCACGTGATCGTTTATTTGTTTTTTTAACACTTTTACTAGCTTCACTTGTAATGTTAACTCTTGTTGCAGTAAAATACTTCATCATCATCATCATTTCAGCCATATGACGTCCACTGCTAAACACAGGCCTACCCCAGTGACTTCCAGATTGGCCGGTTGAAAGCGGCTCGCATCCAGCGGCTTCCTGCAACCTTCCTTCCTTAATGCTAACTATTCACTCAGCCTCCTAATTAGGTAAACTTATATTCTAGGAGACTGGTCCTTCCCTTCACTTTACAACTGTTAATATAGTGCATTAGCACTTAAAATGTTATTGGCTCGAAGTAAGGAATCAACACCATTGAACCAGACAATGAACTTAGCCAGTGGCGTTTCCTAACACATCCAGACCGAGCTAATTTAGAATAAAAAACGGTCATCATTATAGCATAGGATGTCCACTGTTGAACATATGCCTCCTCCCCTATTGGCTTCCAGATTGGCCGGTTGGAAGCGGCCTGCATCCAGCGTTTTTCTGCGACCTTTACCAGGTCATCTGTCAACCTTGTGGGTGGACGTCCTACGCTGCGCTTACCGATACGTGACCGTCCATTCTAGAACCTTTCGAAAAAACTGTTTCTAAATTGAATCAAATCGGAAATCGAACCCGGGAATTTATCCTTATTACTGCGCCATTGTGCTAATACTAAATGATCCAAAGAGTGGTCTGATCTTGTCCGCATGTTACGTTTTAGAATGTAAACACCACACTTGCTGATTTTAGAAAAAACAAACTCACACACAAATTGATCCATTGACTGTACAAGCATCCGGGCTGGCGCATTTCTTGGCCATCGTATCGGTTTGACTATTCAGCGTGTGAGGGTGGGCCAGCCTTCTTGGCACCATATCCCGATCTTTGAACGGAAATTCGGGACCCTTTGCTTATTTGTATTTTTTTTCTTCTTTTTAGGATTAGTTTTTATTATTCTATCTGTACAATTTCTGCTAATAAAGTGTTAACAGTTAAGTAAAAGTGTTTTTATTATTATTTTGATATTGGTTCCATACAAAAAATGCTTCTATTTAGTCAGGAAAATGTGAATTTTTCGGCTTCAAATTGAATGTAAATTTACCGCGTATAAATTGATGTAAGTAGTTATTTGCTGACGCAAATAAAAAATTAAAAACTTCAAATTTTTGATGCATAACAGTAAAATAGGAAATTACGTAGTTTTAATTTTCTTTCCAAAGCCTAGCCTGCATGACTGAATTTTAGATTAAGAACTAGATTTAATAAAAAGTATAGCAAACACTATAAAATCTGTAAACAAACTTGAACCTAACTCCACGGAATATAAAGTCTACTTTGGTGTCTGATTGCTCGCTCACAACCCAGCCTTGTTAGTCGTTACGTGATATTTTTTACTAAAATTGACACACAGCAAATATAAACAGTTAATAGTGTAGAAAAAGTGTGGTGCCTTGCAAGTTGCAACAGTTTGACTAGCCTATGTAAAAAGTCTTAACAACTAAAAGAAAATTGTGTTTAAAATCGCGGTTTCACTGTAAATTAGGAAAAGATATTTCTGCCTCGCATACTGGTTGACTAGTGATGTCTTTAATAATAATAATAATAATGAATCATTTATTTCCTAGAATATTGTTACAAAAGGTAGTTAACATAATAGATTATCCAGCATATTCTATCGCAATGCGACGTGCAAATATTATGTCAGTGTTTTTGTTTAGACCAAGTACATATTGTCAATTATAATGCAAAATCAAATGTCAAAAATTATTAAATAACATTCTTAGGACCGCGACATTTCCAACGTACAATAAGATTAAATTTAAAATTATGTCAAAATATTATATAAATGTCAAATTTTATCATTCAAGAATTCGTTAACAGAATAATAGATCTTTTCTTTCAAAAAAATGAACAATTTATTTTTGATTTTCGTAAATGTCAGCATTTTTAAATCATCTGGAAATTTATTAAATATTTTTATAGCCATGCAATAAACATTTCTTGAATATAGTTTCAACTTTTGTGGAGGAATCGTTAAATTTTCACCCTTAGCGGTGGAGTATGGCCCAAACCACTCTCATAGTTGAGGCCGGTGCCCTACAGTGGGACATATACTTTACAAACAATATAAATAAGCTGGACAGCATGTCAATTTGTTATGATCTCGAATTAAGCAATACCATCTTGGTGTACTAGGTACCAGACAATTTAGCCAGAGCCATCTTCCAGTACGCCTAGACCCAAGCCAGTTTAGAAAAGTCTATTTTTTTAATAGATCCAAACCGGAAATCGAACCCGGACCCTCGAGTTTAAAGCCAACCACACCACTGCGCCAATAAAGTGTTTTTGTGACGCCATAGTTCTCTTTTCATACACAGACTGTTGCGTACTAGTAGATAGGTAGAATTATTATGCGTCTTTCAACATTTTGAATAACAATGATAGTAACTATGTTTATTGAATTGTATGAAACGAAAAATTACAACAAGGTTATATTAAGTTTGGCAATAGATAAAATATGTCATTAGTTTTTTCTCATTTATTTCACCTTTTTTCACCCGACTATAGGAATACAAGAAATCTTAAATATAAAAATGAATCGCTATTTCCCTTGGTCATCACATCACGCGTGAACGGATGGAACAATTTCGCTAATTCTTTTTTTGTTGTGTTAATTACTGTCACGAGAAGGTTCTTATGAAAGAAAAAATTAAGAAAGTAGCGCACATTTTTTTTATGAAAGTCCACGCGAACGAAGTCGCGGTCAACAGCTAGTGTTTAATATTTCTTAACATTTGTTTGAGAAATCGATTTTAATAGTGAATTCGTTTTTAATAATAAAACGCAATTAATATTCAAATAGGATTTGATCAATAAATTTATTTGTGACCAGCTGTGCCCGCGACCTTGTTCGCGTAGTTTAAACTAGAGTTGTAAATTGACGGTCATATGCTATAAGCGTCCGTTATTTATGATACGCCGCTTGGTAGGGTGCCTTTTGCACTCCACATTGGCCCGATCACGCCTGCTAGTATGGGGCTCGACACGTACGAGTCTGAGGCTTGAGCCTCAGACTCGGCCGGGTCGCGGCGACCGCTAGCGGGGCGGACCTAGGCTGTGCGCCTTCAGCGCACGCCACAACTGCCCGGGTTAAGCTGAAGAATGTCTTCCTCAAAGGCACTCAGCGATAGGTCCGTCCATAAAATAAAATAAAAATTTATGATAAATGCACATTGGACATTTATTGTCACGATGGTCACATGTTTTTTTTAGTAAAAATTTTAAAAAAGAAGAATTCTGCTAAAGTAATACTTAAATGTTAAGTATTTGACAATAAAAACATACACTAAACATGTAATTGGATCTGGATCGAACTTAAAAAAAAAACTCGCGCGTAACGATACGACACATTTAAGTTTGTTCTTATAGAAAGATAAATTAATCAAGGAACAGCTCAGTACGGTGCAATTTAGCAAATGAAATATGAATAAATTTAATTATGTGGTTAACCTTAAACAAATACCAGTATGTGCAGATTTTAGAAATTTCATTTCGTTAAAGATCACTACTACTAATGTCTCTCTTACAATAATGCACTTATTTGTGACTAAATGAATTTTTTTCATAGTTTGTCAATAGAATTGAATGTGACGTTAGTGACAATAAATTTTCAAAATGTCCGGTCACATTAAGAAAATGTCCAATTTTCTCGGTCATATTGGTCAGACATTTATAACGTGACGGACAATTTACAACTTTAGTTTAAACTAACTATGGATTTGCAAAGACCACGCGAAGTCGCGGGCAACAGCAAGTGTTTCATTGTCTTATTACATTCAAAAAATTATGCCAACTGAACAGCGACATTTAACGTTAATAAGCGCTATCTATAATTTCAATACTGTATATATTTATATTTATATTGGACAGCATCAGCCTCCTTAGCATGCGCACCAAAACACGATATGATATAATATAGCGATATATCGACACTAACTGTAAAAATATGACAGTTATAGCCGCCATGATGAATCGCCGTGCCGGTGTCGTCACATTTTATGATCCCAGTTTCGATATAAATTCAAAATGGCGGCTATATCTGTCATATTTTACAGTTGGTGTCGATATATCGCAATATCGTATCATGTCATATCGTGTTTTGATGGTCATGCTAGGGGGGCAGGCTTTGTTACTATGATAAGTAGCTTAAGCACTTATGTTATCTTGCATTATTTGTAAACTGATTAATATTCCGGGATAAACAGTAACCTGTCTGCTATTCCATACAATAACCTATTTCTAGACTAAATTTAATACCCGTTCTCGCGTGATTGAGTGACAAGCATCCATCCCTTCCCATCTATACTTTCGCATTTATGTTATTAGTAAGATTATAAGTAATAAATATTTTAAAATATATGAATATTTTAATATTGTTTAAAGCTTCATCATCATCATTTCAGCCATAGGACGTCCACTGCTGAACATAGGCCTCCCCCATTGACTTCCAGATTGGCCGGTTGGAAGCGGCCTGCATCCAGCGTTTAAAGCTTAGTTTCGATAAAGTATTGCTGTTGTCTCCGGTGCTTGCTGTTGTCGCCTATAAAGATATTTATATTAAGCTAATGTATCATGATAAAGTACTTTTAGTTGGCAATGTGTTAGTGTAAACTTGTTGGCGATATAAATATATATATTAAATAAATTATTGGTTTTTGTAATTATAACAGGTGAGTATTATTTGTATACAAACGACTAATATGACTGTTTACATTATAAAGTGAATAAATAATGAATGAATAAATATTTTGAAACACACAGCAGACAGGGTCTATAATAAAATCTGTTTTATGTACTTATTTATAACACCTATGTAACATTACAGAATGCAATAAAATATTGAATTGAATTGAATTGTTTGAATTGAACTGCATTATTACTTAGTAATAACCTGTCCTTGAAAATAACGTAGGCCCCAAAAAGTGATTTCTTTACAACACTTAGTGTCTTTTAATCTATTCGACTGCCTTGTAATTGTCCTCTTATTGTTATTTTTATTACACCGATTACCCAGTTACGCACATTGGATAATTGTTGAGGTTCGTTTCGTGGTAACGAAAATCAAAATAATAAGTACAGAAAATAGCTCGTCAACCTACCACAAAACGTAAAATTTGCTCAGTTATTGTTAATGATCTGTATATTGTGTCGGACTTACAGTTGAAAATCAGTTCAATGACCTTTAACTTTTTGGGTAGGTACCTACCGTTGATTGTACATATCTCGCGACTTGGTTAATGCAAGTGACCTCCTCTGGCCCAATGAGCTGTCGATGAATCGATGAATGATTTTAAGGACTTTAATCATAGACAAAATGCAAAATTAACCCTTATTCAAATTCTTAATCTTTATTTTACCTAAAATATTAAGCTAACGAGTCCAGTCGATCATTTTGTCTCATACATATAATTATAATGCTTTCCAACGGATCGGCGATATTTATACATTATAAGACGTCCATTGCTAAACATAGTCACAATAAATACTGAATATATTTATGTAAGATTTAGTTGCTTGAAATTGACAAGGAAACACTTTTCGTGAATAAGGTAGCGGGATTGATAATTTTATAAATAAATAATGATTTTATTTGCAAATGTGAAAGATTAAACGTCTAAACAAAAGATTGTTCTATGTTTTGCATGTAATTAAAAGTCTTAGAATCTTTCCTAAGGTCACAAATTAGGCGCTGGAAATATTAGTTTTCGCGCTGAAAATGTAAAATGGTTCATAAGTAAGTAATTTTTATTTGCGAATATGATTTTGGTCATACGGTAGAAGGAGTAGAATTACCTACTCCTTGGAATTTACTTTATAAATGAAAAATAAATAAATATAATAAAAATGATTTATTTCGAACAATTGACGAACAACGAACGACGACCGTCTAGTGTAGTGGTTCGCCTACAAAGCCAGCGGTTGCGGGTTCGAATCTCGCAAGGAGCAAATGTTTGTGTGATGAGTACGAGCATTTATACCTAAGTCATGGATGTTTATAAATGCATTTAAGTATGTTTATCTGTTATCTAGTCGCCATAGTACAAGCTTTGCTTAGTTTGGGGCTAGCTAATTGGTGTGATTGTGGAAACAATTTATTATTTATTTATTATTAATTATACAGTTCATATTGGGGTTTGTATAACTACAGAAACATAGAATCTTATTTAACTAGTGTTAGTAAAATTATGTAATAAGTATGAGGTTTTAACATAACGAGAAAATCACAAAGGGCAATCAAATTAAGAGTTCAATCTTAGCTCACATCAGATCACCCTTTGCACCATACATCTCCAAACAGGTAATATGTATCTGTCAGCGACAGTCTTAAGAAGGATTATATTATTTCTTATTAGATTTTTTAGTTCACTAGAACCTTGTCATTCACTGAGCAGCGTGGCTCTTGTTTTTGTGAGGCCTTGGTCGTTACAATCATCTGATCCAACACTTATTATGTTGTTAGCTGTTGTCCAGTCGTTACGAACAATAAAATTACCATTGACATGGGTTTCCTATCTTTGGTGGCAAGGCTATTTGGCATACACAGCCTTGTTCATTATCATGGCTTTACCACAGTTATAGCTAAGCTATATAATAATAAGCGTGAAATAGTGAGTGTTATTGTTGATGATGCTGATGATTAGTAAATTATATTATACATAATACACACACATACACCACACACACACACATACACATACATACACACAGATACACACACACACACATAGACAAGACACATATTAGACTTAAATATTATTTTGTAGTTTTGTTATGTGGTTAGTTGATAAGCTTGCATTTGCTATTGTGTACGTATCGTGGATTTTGATTAATTTTTATATAGTGTAAGTCCTTTATTGGCTGTAAGGTAGGAACTAATACACAAATCATGTTTTTTTTAAGAGCTATGGATTTTGTTAAATAAATAAAATAAAATAAAATAATAAAAACCGGACAGCCCCTCTAGTATGATCACTAAAACACGATATGATATAGCGAAATATCGAAACCGCCATTTTGAGTTTATCGAAACAGCGATCATAATATGTGACGTCACCGGCACGGCGATTCAACATGGCGGCTATACCTATTATATTTTTACAGTTGGAGTCGATATATCGCTATATCATATCATATCGTGTTTTGGTGCTCGTGCTAGGGAGGCAGATGTGAGTCGGACTCGCAAACCGAGGGTTCTGTAAACCTGTAGTGGTATGTAAATAGTTCGAATATAACGGGAATCGAATCTCAAAGATTTTTCCGCTTTTTCCGAGGATGTTAAAAGACTTCGAATTTTTTATGGAGCCTGGCGTACGGTCCTGAAGTTGCAAGTAATCTAAAATAACGGTATTTATGAAACATTTGTAAATCGAAAGAGAAAATAATATTCGGTGTAGGAAGAGTGGATACACAGCCTATTATTTTATTAATTATAAATATTCAATAATAACAATCACACCAATTATCTAGCCCCGACATAAGCACATAGTCGAATTGACGACTAGATACCAGATAAAATACTTCAATTTATTAATAAACATCTACGACTTAGATACAAATGCTCGTGCTCATCACACAATTATACTTTACGAGATTCGAACCCACATCCACAACAACAATAATGTAGCTAGTAAACATTGCAACTATCGGATTTCCCTTAACTATAACGTAATAGCAAACGCATGAATCGGTAAATGTAACAAATTTATTCGCCTCGCAACACTCGGCTGCCTCCGAACTTACCTTGGACGAAAAACTCGGTGTCATGTAGCCACGTTGCCTTAATTAATTACTATTTAGCGAAAAACGAGCGATACAAATGACCTTGTAATTGAAAAGTTAAGCCATTGTCAAATAGCTGCCGCGAATGGTAGCGTAGCATAGCGTGGTGGTTATGTTAACGTCGAAATGTATGTGACGCCACGCCAAGAACATCATGCCACACCATGTTACGCAAAGCCTCGCCACATCATGTCACGTCATACCGTTATACGACGTCACGCCAGGTCACGCTACGCCGTGCATCCCCATATCACGCCAGTCACCCAACATTGCGATATGACACGCCATGGCACGGTATCACGGTACGATACGACGACGCGGCATGACCTGCCACGCCAAGCCACGCCAAGCCACGCCACGTTTTAGCGCCCCAGCAAGCTTAGTAATAGACAATTGTGAATTAGTGGTAATAGAGTACCGTAGGTATTATTTAAGTACAGAGCCCTAAAAATCAATCGTGTGAGTGCTGATCTGATGGAATATCAGTATTTTTTTTTTAAATAACTCAGTTGAGCTACTGCCGTCTACTTGTTCGAAGTAGTTCAGTTGCATCAACTTCATAACTCTAGGATTTAGCCTAACATCAATCTATCTTTATTAACCTTTCGGATGTTGCCATTTTCAGACAATTCCTTTAAAGGACAACAGATTTTTTGCGTTGATCCATGGTACGGCATATGAAAGTTTAAAGTTTATTGCTTCGATTAAAATAAAAATGCATACAAAAGATAGACTTAATGCCATGTGACATTCTCCACCAGTCGACCATTAGGCTACACAGAAATGTTTTGTAGGCAGTGCAAAAAGGAGAAACAAACTTAAAAAAAAACGAACTATACGTCGATAAGTATGATAATAATAACGTTTGTTATGATAAATTCGGACCATTAGCCTAACGGCCCAAATAACCATCTAAGATCTATTATTGACTTATTGTAAACATACAAATTAGTTGGGTACTCTATCAAATATAATTATGTACTTATGTAACTTTGATAACCCATTATTACTAGTCATCAAGATGTTTATTCTGTAAACCCGTCGAAATGTTAATTAAATCAATGTCCATAGCATTGATACCACAAAGAAAATAGATATAGTAGGTTTTCTCATATAGAGACAGAAATGAAACATGGTGTTGGTGACCAACTACCGTTCTCTTTAGTTTGGTTAAATTTTCACTCATATTTCTAAGTCTTTTAGGCATGTAACCTGTGAAGAACGTAAAACAAGTGTTTTTAATTGTTGATAACCTGACATTGTCAAAAAAATAAGGCTTATAAGTTGTCCTGAGAAGTCGAAACGAATTAGAATTCTAAAAATGCTTCAAACATAGGTGATCAGGTTTATCATTTGATTAATTAAATCATCAGAATGAACGACACGATACACACGCTGGATAACGATTTACGGCTATCGGTAAAATTTAATGAAATGTAATGTATTTAGGTAGTTGAATTTTCTCAATTTTGATCGAAAACTTATACTAATTATCAAGTTTAGAATGTACATAAACCTATGCGTAATTAATATTACAAATGTATATAAATGATATAATTGTGTGGATTCAAAACTGCTTAGCTCGCACTAAAACTTGTAAAAATATTAATTTTAAAAGAGGCTGACAACAGTGTCCGAGTTTCTTGCGCTGCTTCTTCTCGGCACTAGCCCACAAATTGTCCCGAAGCATGGTAGCTTTTGATGGCCTATTTGCAAAAATAAATGTTGATTTTGATATATTTAAAACAAAGTCGGGTTATTTACACCATGTATAAGTCAAGAACGGCTGAAACGATTTTAATGAGCTTTGGTTTGTTGGATTCGTCTTCGCCCCAAAGAACAGAATAACTATTGAAACATGGGAAATAATTCATCAGAAAAAAAATTTGGAGGCGGTACGAAGGTCGCCGGGACAGCTAGTTTAATACAAGTTAGGTATTGTTTATAATCTAAAGCGAGCGAACCTACTGAATCTATGTATAGCTCTATCGGCTATACTTCGTCGTAAATCATTGCAATCATGCGGTAATTGCTCGAACGTAATTCACTGTTAGCATGGTCCATCGCCTTTGAGCGGTAAGAACGAATCACCTGCAGATATATAATGATTGCGATTTATAAATAAATTATAAATATGCGGTAGACAATTGATCAGCCCCTGTAGCATGACCACCGACACACGATATGATATGATATGATTTATCGACACAAACTGTATTAAAAAAAAATTGCCGCCTTGTTAAATTATTATCGAAAGAGTGATTATAAATAATTAACATGGCGTCTATATCTTTTATATACTTATATATATACACTGAACTCTCTACTTGTTTCACATTAATTTCAATTTTTATTTTAGCAATTACTAGAATTTTATGAAACAACACTTGAAAAACTGTCTTTAGTTGCACATTTTTGGAATTGAATTGTTAGTAGCATAGTGTTTACTTAAGTTGGTCATGCTGTGTGTACATGTTTTTAGGTTACAATCTAGATCTAAGTTCTTAAATTGTTTGCCTAATACCCTTAGGATTGATACCTGTTGTGTATACCAATAAAATAAAAATAAAATAAAATAAATATAATTATATTTAAAAAAATACCATTTGTGTCGATAAATAACTGTATTATATCATATCGTGAGTTGGTGGTCTTGCTAGGGGGTGGTCTCAAAGTAAGACAATAATACTCTTGTGATTCAAGGTACCAGACGATGTATTTTGGCAGGGGCGTCTCTCAGCACACTCCGACGCAAAATAATTTGGAACATTTTTTTTTCTAAATTGACCCGCTCCGGAAATCGAGCCTGAAACCCACTGCTTTCAATGCGAATTACTGCGCCACTACACATTAGAAAAGTGGCGCTGTAATGGTAGACAGGAGTGGGTCGTCGTTTTTATAAATAAAAAAAACTGTTTACTGTAATCACTCATTTTAAAATTGTAAAAAAACGCTTGATTTTATTTTTCATACGTAACTTTGATAACCCAATTACTAGTTACAATTAATCTTTTTTTCTTGAATGTTTTTTTACAATTATTCCATTACGAACTTTTAGAATCATATTATTATCAATTCAAAATATTTTTAGGAATACTTAAGTAGTTGTTAATAACTATGATTTTGTTTGTTTGCTTTTATTTATTTAAAGCATTATTTTTTCTCAGGACTAAGTATCCCTGAACTCTAAGATTAGACAGTTTTTAAATTACTAAAACATCTTTAATAGGATCTTCCGTCATTTAAAAACATGACCTCATTTTTTATCAAAAGTCATAATACCTTTATAGCAAAGAATTCAATGCTTTTCAATGTAGAGTTTTTGCATTGTAATCATTATTATTATGATAGTTTTGCCCATTTTTTAATAAAATGGGAAGTAGCCCAAAGGCCATGTAAATGACCAACGCTTCATTTGCGTCAAACAATCGTCTGTTTTTGCTGCAATTTGTTCTTTGTCTTTACAAAAAATGTCTGGTGCTTTGTCATGATGGTAATAATAGTATCATTGCTCTTTTTGCTGTTATTGTAATAGTCTTTGAAATTGAGATTTTACAGCAGTTAAGTTCTTGATGATTAGTGCGGGTAGGTATTACAAAGTCGACCTAAAGATATGTAATATCCACGTTCGTCAGTTCAACAACCTTATTTCCTAGTTCATAGAGTGTTTATATAAACTAATATTCCTGTCCCTTCGCAACCGTGCACGACATTGACTTTTCTTTACTATTTATAAATAAAATATGCATTTTACATACAAATCTTCTAGAAGAAATATTTTAAATGGCAATAAAATCAAGAACTATCGCACACACTAATAGCACACACGAAAAGCGACTTTGTTTTGTGCAAAGGTTCAATTATAAATAAATATTGGACATCACATACATTGCTATTATCCTAAGGTAAGATAGCTAAACTAGTTTTGTTATAGAAATCAGAAACAACGACGGTACCACAACATCCAGACCCGAGACAACATAGAAAAGAATATTTTCTACATTAACCCGACCGAAAATCGAACCCGGGACCTCAGAGATGGCGAACGTCAAGTCCGGCGTACTCGCCTCTCGGCTACGGAGGTCGTCTATAACTTAGTACATGTACAACCAAAACTGTATCATCATCATCATCATCATTTCAGCAGTAGGACGTCCACTGCTGAACATGGGCCACCTCGTAAAAGGGGGGGATTGCCAATACTCGCCACGCTTGGCAGGCGGGTTGGCGAGCGCAGTTTTTTTAAATATTTCACACGCAGACGCAGCTGCCCGTTCGTGCTACAGGAATTAGTCCCCTCTTACGACACGCCTCCTGTTGTGGTGGGGAAGTGTATTCTTTACGACTGTCCTCACACGGCACTATATAAGCAATAACGTTAACAATAAAGCTATGAATATTGAAATCGAAAAATGAGTCATTTCAAATTTGATTGTATCTTAAAGTTCATGAGACTACGTAGGCAGAAGTCATCGACTTTAATGTCCTAAAAAGGAGAGATTGGTAACACTAAAATAATACAACGGTCAAAACATGGTCATGTCGATAGATTTAGTGACATTTGATCAATTGGTGTTATTAATGTATAAATATAAATAAGCGCCAGGCAACAGGCCACAAGGTGGACAGACGACCTGGTAAAGGTTGTAGGAAGGCCCTGGATGCGGGCCGCTTCCAACCGACCAATCTGGCAGTCATTAGTGGAGGCCTATGTTCAGCAGTGGACGTCCTATGGCTGAGATGATGACGATGATGCGTCAAGCAATAGTCTAATTGGCATTGAAGTAAAGAATTAACATTATTGTGTTACGAGATATCAGACAATGCAATATGCAAGAATCGTCTCTCGTCAGTTTAAATTTAAAAAAATAGACATTCTTCTTATTATTGACTGGCAGACAATGCCACAAGAGTCAAAACAAAGAAAAGTTTAGCTTGATGACCACCTTAACTACTTACAAATGCAATCTAATTAAAGAATAAATTCTAATACAAAAATAAACGGTAACCAACAAGGTGGACAGATGATCTGGTAAAGGTCACAGGAAGCCGCTGGATGCAGGCCGCTCCAACCGGCCAAGCTGGAAGTCAATGGGGGAGGCCTATGTTCAGCAGTGGACGTCCTATTGCTAAAATGATGATGATGATTATGACAAAAATAAACTAACCTAATGACTACTTACCTACATGATTTCATTTATTCATATTTTTGGTTCCTGCGATTTTTGGTATTCTTTGCTTCAATGTGACGACCACCATAGCCGAGAGGCGAGCATACCGGACTTTGGTGTAGATATCTTTTAGGTTCGATTCTCGGTCGGTCAAGGAAAAAAATATTTTCTACATTATCTCGCGTCTGGGTATTGTGGTACCGTCGTTGTTTCTCATTTCTGTGACACAAGCGCTTTGGCTACTTAACATAGGATCAGAAAAATGTATGTGATGTTGTCCAATATTTATTATATTAATTTATTTATTATTTTCCCTGTATTCTTTCTTCTAAATAATAATGTATAATTTATTATTATTTCTTTCAAATAGAGCGGGTCGATGTTAATAATCTGTGGCGGCCATTTGGTTTTGGCGGCATCTGTCAAATCTGTTTTTTATTATTCAGTCACTGATGCCAAATCACCATGGTAAGTTACACGGTTAAGCAGCTTGTGCAAATGATAAAACTTTATTATCAAAATGAGTGTTCGTTAGTGCAAACGTTGCACGCATTGCGCCCATTTTACGCCAGACGCGGTGGCCCTTCAAAGTCTACTTTCCAACGATTGGTGATCAAATTTGAGACGACCGGTTTGGTAAACAACCAACCAACACCTTTACGTTAAAGGAACGCCAGATCGGCCGAGAACATCGCCGCTGTACGTGGGAGTGTTCAGCCGAACTCGGCCTTTCGCAGACTTCAACTTGGAGAATTTTGCGTCGGGATTTGGGCCTGCATCCGTACAAGATCCAACTGACCTAAGAGCTCAAAGTTAATGACCATAGACAACGCCGTGTGTTCGCTGAATGGGCTTCGGAACGCTTGGAATAGGACCCCGATTTTGGCCGAAAAATTATCTTTAATAATCTTTTAGGCACATTTTTGGATGAATGGTTTTATTAATAAGCAAAATTGCCGTATATGGGATGACCACAACCCACATGAGGTTCACCAGGTAGCAATGCATCTACAAAAAGTTACTGTTTGGTGCGGATTTTGGTCTGGCGGCGTCATTGGTCCGTACTTCTTCGAAAACGACGTTGGCGAGGCCATCACCGTCAACTGCAAGCGCTACAGATCAATGATAAACAATTTCTTTTGGCTTGAATTGAACAATATGGACGTGAACGACATGTGGTTCCAGCAAGATGGCGCTACTTGCCACACAGCGAACGACACAATGGACATTCTGCATGAACGGGTTATCTTTCGCAGAGGTGACGTAAATTGGCCACCAAGATCGTGTGATTTGACTCCGCTAGACTTTTTCTTGTGGGGTTTTCTGAAGTCGCAGGTCTATGCCAATAAGCCACAATCGACCGTTGCCCTGAGAGCCAACATAACGCAGGCCATCGCTCAGATTCAGCCGGATCTATGCAGCAGAGTCATTAAAAATTGGACCTCTCGGATTCGTGCCACCATACGAAGCCGCAGCGGACATTTGAACGATGTCATATTCCGTCCATAATGGCATAAATGGGCCTTTCAAATAAAAAATAAATTTCGTTAATATCTCACACACATCTTGTTTTATTCAATTTTAACATCGACCCGTCCTTGTTGAAAGACCCTTTATAAAAGTTATGTTTTGTATCACATTCAATTACTGGTCTAAGATACTAACATTATTTGGTGACATTGCAAAACGCAAAACAAACAAAACCACTTGTTTTTGTCGTAACTGACAATGTTAGTATCACGTCCGGCCATTTTGGGCCGCCGATTGTTACTCCATTTGAAAATCATGAAGTAATCAAATTTACTGGTTTTTGTTGTCTATTGCTTATATTGGCTAGAATGTGAACATTAAACATAAACACAATCTTTAATAATCACACCCCAAATTTAAGCAAACCTTGTACTATGGCAACTACATAAACAGATAAACATTTTTTGTAATTATTTTCACAATCACACCAATTATCTAGCCCCAAACTAAGCAAAGCTTATACTATAGCGACTAGATAACAGACAAACATAACCTAATTACCATTCATGACGTAAGTACAAATGCTCATGCTCATCACACAAACATTTGCCCCTTTCGAGATTCGAACTCGCAACCGCTGGCTTTGTAGTCCGGAGCGCGAACCACTACACCTAACGGTTTTTTAACATACACACGTAGATACATTTATAAACATCCATGACTTAGGTTAAAATACTCGTGCTTATTTACATAAACATAGCCCCTTGCGGGATTCGAATCGATGGTTTTGTAGCTCTTCGGAGTGCGAATAACTAGACCAGACATAGAAGTATTTAAGTATCCATTATCTGGTTGCTAATCGCCATAGTACAAGCTTTGCTTAGTTGCCTAGATGATTGTGTGAATAAGTTTTTATTATAGAGACAACGCGCTTGCGCTAAGTGACTTTTTCCCGCGGCTTCGTCTGCGTTGACCTTACTTGGATAAAAGGTATCCTATATGTTAATCCAGGCCATGGTCTATCAATATGCCAAATTTCATCAAAATCCGTTCAGTAGTTTTGCGTGAAACAGTAACAAACATCCATGCATCCATACATACAAACTTTCCCGTTTATAATAATAGTACGATGTTATTAAAATGACGCAAAATCTCATAGGGGCTGATTCTGTTTAGTACTTATGGGAAAGTATTTTCTGTATTGCGATTTTGGTATAGGATTCATGCAATAATTGCTGTATTTGAGCAGTAGAATCACCCCCTAAAAGCTTTACCATTATTAAATTAACACCCCGTATATTTCGATCACATTTTGATGAGCGCGAAATGATTCCTCTTCATGCCGCAGTTTTGAAAGTAAATGCAAAACTTTGCATAACTAACTTAATATTATGACGCATTATGTGATAGTTGCCGACATTGTTTATACCGTACATCATTGTTTGTTTTTCCTTAAGTATAATCAACTTAGCAATTTGATCAAAGTTGTAAATCGATTAAGGAATTCAATATTTTGTTACAAATACAATTTTTTTTATTACATTAATATAGGTTGCATACAAATTTAGGGTTTGGAAATTTCTGTTAAGCAATTATTTGCATGTGTTAGGAGATACCGCTCTTCAACAAGATTATATTCTATAACATTATTATTATATTCTACAACAATGTTTTAAACCGAATCTTATCGATCAAAAGTCTACTAAAAACTGTTTGAAATCAGTATTTTATGTTCAATTTATTTGGCGTAAAAGTTAGTGGTCTATTGCACGCTTTATAAACTAAATCTTATAAAAATAGATACGTTTAGTTTCTTTAAAGGATGTACTTAATTCACGAAGCAAATGCTCAGTTCCTACACATTTTTGAAACGTCATTCCGTTCCACTGACTAAGTCTGTTGCAAGCTGGTTGCTCTATCTGTAGTTATTATTATAACAATAGGGAAAGATACAGAAAGCTCTCTCCACACTGATGTTCTGTTTACGGGTACACTCGTATATTGGGTCGCCTAATTTTTAGTTCTTCTAATTGGCAATGGCACACAAACGGTCAGCCTAAATTTTTTTTGCACAATTTCACTTTTACTAATTGTGTTTAGTCTATTTTCACTTCGCTGAACTTTTTATCGCCATGTTGTCACTTGCCAAATGTGACATTAGGTGGGACAATTTGTAATCCCTACTACTTACAATTACTGAATAGTAATTCGCATTAAATTAAAACGCACAGAAGTATAAAACAATATCTATAATACATATGCATGCAAAGATGCAAAAAAGCATGCAAGCAGGACGCAAGCAAGCATGCAGCATGCAAGCAAGCATGCAGCATGCAAGCAAGCATGCAGCATGCAAGCAAGCATGCAGCATGCAAGCAAGCATGCAGCATGCAAGCAAGCATGCAGCATGCAAGCAAGCATGCAGCATGCAAGCAAGCATGCAGCATTCAAGCAAGCATGCAACATGCAGCATGCATAGTTTCTGTCACGGCTTCGGCACTGCGGGGTTCCGGCGGTCCCACGCGCTTCTCAATTACACTCTAGGGGTTGGGCAGACAAGACTGCTTGGAGTCGGTTTTGCTTGGTGTCGGTTTTGTGGCAATTCGTTTCTTAGGCCTATACATTTTTTACATTAGCTTTTTCATATTAGACATTCTTAAATTAATGCTTTCATTATTGAAGTGTAATCGTCGTAATGCCGAAAGAAAGTTATGCCAATATAGTTTAGTGCATTTAAAATTAGATGCACTAAAATGGCGTTAATCAAGGACGAACTGTACATATAGTGACATTTATCACACTGACACCTAGTAAGAGGCCTTAGCAGTAATAAAAATATATTCCTATAAATTTCTGTGACGCCGCGTCGACACGGAGTCCACCCGTATATGAATGAGATTTTGTGCGGCCTTTTTGGAGGACCTACTGTATGTTTTTTGATTGTGCTTATATCTGTTTAGTTATTATCATCATCTAACGTCGTTTAATTAATACTAAAATTTGAATGGATTTCGCGATTTCTAAATCACTTTCAAGTTTCAGTGTTTAAGTTTTATCTGCTGAATAAGTATTTTAAAGTTGAAATATGATTTATGATTATTACTTTGACTTAATTGGCTTAAAAGATGATCCAATTATTTATCTACAATTAATATTGCTTAATTTGATTAATGTTATTTTTAGAATATGTTGTCTGAGTTTTCAGTAATTATTTATAACTCTCTTTATAAAGAGTTGTTTACTTTTTCCGATTAAGAATTATTTATTATGATTATTATTAAATTATTTACTGTCTCGCTATCTTTATGTTTAAGATTTATTTATTTTATGTAATGATAAAGTAATTGTTGACATTCTTACTTGTTGTTTAATTGACAGAGAATCATTACGTTATTTAAAAACCTTTTTCTTTCATACAGTAAAAAATAAACAATAGAACACTCACGGTAAAGTGGTAGGTGGTTCCACCTGGACCGCCTTCACGGCTGTCCTAGCACTCCCAGCCGACAGCACCTTGAAGGCTCCATCCTTCTCACCCTTAACCGTCTCCTCCCTCACTTCCAAATTCAAACTGTTCACACGCGGCGAGTCCACTACACTACTCCTCGAGGATAGATCGAAATATCGATCCTGTGCGTGAATCAATTGCGTCACCGTAAACGCTGGAGTGTCTTCCACCGTCGGCCCGAATAGATCGTCGTCGAGTGATCGATTGAAAAATCGATCGTCTTCGATATCTTTAGACGGGGACACGTCTAGCCCGCGCGCTTTGATCGTAACGTCTAAATTGTTGAATCTAAGAGAGCGTTCGGTCGTGAACGCGTACGGAGTGTTGGCTAACTCTTCCTCCACGCTGTTGTATCGGGTACGGAACAGCGATTGCCCCTCCAAGTCGTACTTCCCTCCGAAGAGGTCGTACTGCCCGAATCTGTTGTTGATGGAGTCGAACTTGGGGTCGGTGAGGTCCGGCTTCTCCTTCGCCTCCGGGCTGGAGGTCGGGCTCATGTTGATGTGTAAGATCCCGTGTTCGTCCTTGAATTTGAGTTTTAAAGCCATTTTTCGGTTCCTGAAACAAAAATTGTTGTTTTAAAATCGAAAAAAAATATGTGTAGAGGAGACAAAGGTGCTTTACCCGTCGCTAGTGTAGACGTCCACATAGACAGTGTTATTGATATTTAGTGTCTAAAAAAAGTGTCAAATGAAATTTTTTGTAGCTTTCGATTTTTTTTTCGTATATATTTTTTTTTTAAATTATGGACTTATCCCGCTCTATATGCAGAGCGGTGATTCTGCCAATGTCGAGTATTTTTGGTTTAGTGTTCACAATAAATAACGGGTGTTTAGTTTTTATTGCTTTTCTTGGATTCAGTGGAGGCTACTCTTCCCGTAGAAGCAGGTTTCAAGACGCTATCGGGTCTAAAGCAAGTTGTCTTGAGACAAGTCACTTGACACTCGATGCGGCGTTGAATACAATGATATTTCAATAGTTTCAGGTCTTTATCACTTCACCAAACATTAGAACACAAACTTCACCAAACTTGCACTCTAAAGCTCTTTAAATGATAAATAAAAACCATTAAAATAGATCAACCATGGTTTTCGTTCGACTACCCCCTACCGAATCTTTTTTTTTTTTTTTTCGTATTTTTTTTCATGTTCCTACTTTGACTTGTTATTTTTTTATTTTGAACAAAATCACATACATTGTTCTGATCCTAAGGTAAGTAGCTAAATCACTTGTTTTATAGAAATCAGAAACAACAACGGTACCATAGCACCCAGACCCGAAACCATTGAGATAGCTTTTTTAACGAAATATTTATTTTTGAAGATGTTCTTTTTCTACATCGACCCGGGACCTCAGAGAAGGCGACGCTAAATCCGGCGTCCTGGAGGTCATCAAAAAAGTGACATTATTGGTCGCAAAGACATGAATTATCTAGATACCTATATAGGTACCTTGATTTTTTTAACGAAAGAGTTGATTAATAACACTTCCAGTAGTTAGTTGGATTTTAATGGAAGTTTTAATACCTGGAACCAGCCTGAAGCTCGTCGGCGAGTACGTAAACTATTTCGAACTAGTAATTTTAATCAGCTAATTGGAGACTATAAATTATATATGTCCCAGATGAGCAGTGCGTGACAGTCACGACAATTTCTATATTGTAGCAACGAGTGTTGGAACGGTTTTATCAAGATCTAAATCGATCTAGGAATGTTAATTAATTGAGAATGAAATAGATATACACCTAACACAGCAGACAAATAAACTAGTTAAAAAGCAAAGAGAAAAAAGTCATCATCATCATCATTTCAGCCATAGGACGTCCACTGCTGAACATAGGCCTCCCCCAATGATTTCCAGATTGGCCGGTTGGAAGCGGCCCGCATCCAGCGGTTTTCTGCAACCTTTACCAGCTCGTCTGTCTTTCTAGTCATTAAAAAAATCTTAGTTGTAAATAAAATAAATTTATGTACATCAAAAGATTATATCATTAAGTTGTGAAGCCTATAGACAGTAAGCGCCTATATCAGTTGTAGCGGAGTATGGGCTGCACCTAACCAACTCTATTTGAGATGAGACATGTGCCCTGTAGTGGGAAATGTATGGGCTCACATTTGATTTTTATTATTAAGTTATCTATCATCATCATTACTGTATCATTTTATTCACAAAATCTTCAAAATTACAGGAAACTATATTATGATAAGTGGAAAGAATATTTCGATGAACGATCTTAAAGCAAAGGCATTTAGTTCAAAACCACAGAATATATTATTGGATAAATCACAAAATTATTCGTTATTTACTGTATGTAGTTTATGCTTTTAAAAATTTCACACGGACCTTTCATTTGAATTTGTATCGACTATATCGCACCGCCCACAAAACGTCTCTGTTTAGCCTAATGGTCAACTGGTAGAGAATGCCTCATGGCATTAAGTCCACCTTTTGTATGATTTTTTTAATCTGTGCAATAAAGTCTAAATAAATAAATAAATGTGAGCGTCTTCGAGTTCCTTGGTTCTATGATTCTAAAATTAGCAGACATGTTATTGGTACACTCCATCGACTAAGATCTGGACACTATCCATTAAAAAAGTTCGGGATTCTCATGAAAAATGTCGTCTCCTAATTGTGGTAAATGTGGAACAATCGAAGACGTCCAACATGTGTTGATGGAGTGTAAGAGAAACGAAAGTCAACATCAGTCACTTGTGATGGCATTGCATTTGAACCGATTGGATGTAGGTATCTTCTAAAGCATTTTAGAAATAGAAATAGAAATAGAAATTCATTTATTTGGTACAAGACAGACATTACAATGAGTCTTACAAAATATAAAGTACATTAATACGGTCAGGTACCAAAATGGTATCCGCTCAGTATAAAGTCGTGACGGCAGAGAGCACGTCGCGACCACTCGTATTTTGCGGATGCCAGCTGAGGTGAGGGTGATTTTGGGTGAACCTCTATCCAAACCGGCAAGAATCTTATGTGAGATGGTAAATTGTAAGTAACACTTTTTTTGTTAACCATTATAGTTTTTGGTATTTAATTTTATGTATGTACAAATAAGTTTCTTCCAATATTATCTAAGGTCAATGATTTATATAACGTATGATAGAATTGGTCGGTTGGAAGCGGCCTGCATCCAGCTATGTGCCGATTTGAAAATACAATAGTTTAAACTACTTACTAAAAACGTATTACTTAAATAAGTACATATTAGTAATCAAAACTTCTTATTACGATTCTCAGAGTAAGTTAAATAAGTATACTTTATGATACTCATTTATTCAGTACTAGCTGTTGCCCCGACTTCGTTCGCGTAAAGGATAAAGGATTTTCTGCGCAACATTATTTTTTTCTTTCATAAGAACCTTATGAAAGAAAAAAATAATGAAAATGAAAATAATTACCACAGTAAAAAAGAATTAGCGAAATTGTTCCATCCGTTCACGCGTGGTGCGATGACCAAGGGAAATAGGGATTCATTTATATATAATATAGATATATCAAGATATAGGCCCTCTTCCCGGCACTTATACACGTATAAAAATACATTGAAAATAACACTCAAAGGTCAAATTATGTCCATTTTTTTAGTTTGCAAATCATACTCGTAGACATACTACAAAAAAACTGCTTAGTCATAACGAAAACATTCCTAACATTACTATTGTTTTGATTTTAATTCTATTAAACCACTCGTGTTAGATCAAACAGAAAATTCTGTAAATCAAAGGCTACTTTTTGTTGTAAAAGCTATACCAATTTTGATGAAATTTTGTACGGTAAGCTTGAACTCCACTATTTAAAACATATCCTAAGCGAGTAAAACAGAGTGTGACAAACCAAATACCACGCGAGCGAAACCGCGGACACAGCGACTATATTTAAAAAAAAGAAAAGGATTTTACAAGCAAGACATAACTAGATTTATGTATAATGAGACGGCTTTATTATCAAAAGGGGTCTCTTCCAGACAACCTTTGACAAATTAATGTTTTGCGAATTACCCAGTTCATTTATAAATAAATGAAATAAATTGTTAGAACAAGCACAAGCCTATTAGGCTAGTTTCCTGGGTCAAAACAAGATTATTCTTGTTAGTCCGTCAGTTAGATTATCAAAAAATATTGGACCCATATTTTGTCTTTTGTCAATCAAACAAAAAATTACAAAGATAAAGTGCATCAAAGTGAGCACGTGACGTCATGTTACGCGATACTTTAAGGGGCTATATCTTCATCATTTTTTTTTATGGAGAAATCATCCTAAATGGAACGTAACGTAAATGGATCGATTTTTTTATTTCTAAAAATCATCCCACATATATGATGGACAATATCATATACCTACATTAAGTAAGTAGTAGCCAGAGCACTTGTGTTATAGAAATCAGTAACAACCGGTACCACAACACCCAAACCCGATCTAATATAATATTCGTTTTCTACTATGACCAAAAAACAACACGGGACCTCAGTGACGGCGATGCCAAGTCTAACGTACTCGCCTCTCGGCTACGGAGGTCGTCTATAGGGAATATACACGAAAATTATATATTGTTTTTTTTATATTTTTAAGAAATTATATGAAATTATAGTGCTAATAGTGAAAACAAATTGAAAATTCTTCAAGTTTTATCAATTATAATTAAGTACTATTTATTTTAAGACTAAATAAAAAAATATGCATATTCCCCATTAGTCGTTACTCTAATATTCGCAAAATTTCATTCTGGTTCTTCAACATAGATTGCGGTGTCATTATAAATGACGAATAGTACCCAGGTAATGTGTCTCCAGTTTTTGTGAGTCCTTGCGGCTGATACGAGGTAATTACAATATGGAATACGCTAAAATATTTGGAACAAACCGTGTTACGTGCGGTAAATGTGATAGGGCGTGGGCCGTGTGACAGCGGGTTTTTTTTTTTTTGTTTTAACAAAAACCAATTATCTAGCCCCAAACTAAGCAAAGCTTGTACTATGGCGACTAGATAACGGATAAACAGACTTACAACGTTCATAAACATCCATGATTTAGGTACAAATGCTCCTGCTCATCACACAAACATAAGCCCCTTGCGGGATTCTAACCGTAACCACCTGGCTTTTAGTCCGGTTAAATTTGCTATAAAATACTAGGTTTACAGAGTACATTTTGCATGGTGGTGCTAAAAATGTTCAGGGGGCAACTCAGAAGCAATTACTGATCAAGAACATAAAATATTTTTTTTATATTTAAGTATTTCTATCCGCTGTTAAAAATAGTACGCGTGGATAATTTACAATCGGTCGATGAAATTACATTGTATGCGCACTGTTCCTTTTTGGCTCGTCGGCGTCGGCGGAGAAATACTACTATGAAAATAATTATAAGTCAAAGTCAAAAATCATTTATTCAATTCAGGACAAAATTGCCATTTATGAACGTCAATAATAACATTATAGGCCCTTAGGGGGCCAGACCATTTCTCCTTATTTTTTGGGCCCTACTAGCGCTTCGAGACAAGACAGACAATCTGGCAAGTGCTGAGAAGAAACGCCGGAACAAACTCAGTCACCACTAGCTGCCAAACAAAAAATATAAATCAAAATAAACAGGTAGGTACATCAGTTTAATGCAGGCTGGACTGACCATACATTCTTGTCATCAAGATAGTCTTGAATTTTGTAATACCCCTTAGACATCAGTGTAGTTTTGACATGTGACTTAAATTTATTAATAGGAAGTTCGATAACATTGTGAGGTATATTATTGAAAAAAATAATACAATTTCCCAAGAATGAATTACTTGTTTTGGCCAATCTAAAGTTGCCAATCGAAATCTAAAATACGATAAAGTGTTGTTGTGTTAAGTTTTTTATTAAATTGTTTGGCGAAACTATGAGGGTTTCGTGTTGGGTTCTGTAAACCCAAAAAACGGTATTCTCGTAAACTTATAATGTCAAGTAAAATTTTCAAAAAAAATTAAATTAAATTTTCAGTTTGATTTTTGTTTTAATTCGTTTTTATTAATCATAATGTTACTGGGACCGGATTGTAACTGTATTCCGTCTACTGTTAAATTACGGGCATTGAGCTTCAGGTATTGATTGAGTTCAGTAAAAGAATAGTCTAATATCTTTCAAACACATTTTTCGGGGAAAACCAACAGTAAAAATGTAACGTAGTTGGTTAGACAATGAAAACAAATTTAGAGTTTTCTCCAATAAAAACAAACGTTTTGACCAAGGGATCTGACGTAAATTCTGAACAAAGAAACAAATAATAAGAACAATTTTATTAAATGTATTTAGTTATTATACGTACCGATTTTGATTGTATAATGTATATATGTATTATATTAATCATAATATAATTGTTACTTTCTTTTTAACATGTTGAATATTGACAAATCTCGATCTTTTTCTTATAAAATGCTATGTACACATGTCTGTGGAACTACAGCCTATCATTGTTTCATGTTATATGTATATACATAGTTTTTAATTGTCTTGTAATTGTTGTATTTCTGTTTTGTGTACTGAATAAATAAAATAAAATACTTTAGGGTACAATGTTGTAGTTGTTATTGTTTTTAATTGTATTTTTTACTAAACTTACTTAATCCGCTACTCGAGAGACCCCAACCCACAAGAATTCGACTGAGCTATTAATATAATTTCCGCTATTTCTGGACTAAATATAGAAGATTTTCCCTGAACAGGTCCTTAACGCTGTTTACCTATTAATTACGTAGAAGTTATTTATACTTAATGCAGTTTACAACAAGACATTCTTGAGTTTAATAATTTACAGTTTGCATGACTGAGCACATTTGAAATTGTGGTCGATACAACTTATGTGCTGTTTCAATGTAATAAGGAAGCGTAGGCAAAGCTAGTCTTAGATGGCGCCAGGGTGTTTGGCCTTGTAAACAGTTGTCAATCATGGTCACACAATAGGGATGACGATTAACTTTTTTCATCTATCAGGTAGATTGTCAAAAAGTATTGGACACATATTTTTTACAGAGATAAAATATTGATTTGAAATGTCGCATTACGACACGTGTAGATACAATTTTTACTTAAAAGTGACGCCACGAGCCCCCACTTCCGAACTCTGACGAGCTTTATATTTGTCATTTTTTGGTTGATTGACAAAAGAAAAAATACTTATGTATCCATTATTTTTTCTACCTGACGGACTAAATGGAATTAAATTTTATTCACCCAGTCGTTTTCCCCATTGTCAAAGTTAGATTTTCTAATGTGCTAGCGAGAACAGAAAAAAGTCTAATTTTCTGTGCTCGCTAGTATGACGCAAGTTTGACACACATTTACGTAGTGGATCAGTGGCAGCAGTGACAGAACCATTCACCAAATAATCACACGAGCAAGACCAAACACAATGCGACACCTATCGGGATAAATCTGCAGTGTGGTTCCGCATTATGCTGCTTCATAATGATAGAATAATAAGAGCCAGGTTAGACCTTCGTCTTTCAATCAGTATTTCGTCAGTTCAGGACACCAATCAAGTAAGACAAACACAAGACACCATCCAAACAGTCTGATTTGGATTGATATTAAGTAGGTAGCAAAATGTGGATTAGATTTTTGTCGAGATTGCTGTTATTAGACAGTTATTTATTTACTTGAATAGATAATAAAACCGAAAAAAACCCTAAAACTGCCTAGCCTGATTAAATAAAATAGCAACGTTTATTAACGACGTAGCATTGCTTACTTACCACAAAATTAGTGCACGTGCAAAAATCTTAAGTCTTCAATTAGTACAAATATCACACGAAAACTCATTAAAATACGGTTTAATAAACGTGGCTGTTATGACATGTTGTGTCTTTAGATAGCGAAAATTGGAGAAAATAATACTTTTCGCATGGAAACAATTGTTCCTAAAAAAACCGCCTAGACCACCGGCCTAGCAATCGACGTTTAAACATAATTTAAGTTTCATTTTCAATGACAAGCAGTTAAAAGGAAATAAGAGAATTAACATATTTTTTGTTTGTTTTTTCAATGATTTCAATATTTATTTTCTTCTAAAGTTTAAGTATTAGAAACAAATGCTATCCTTAAAATGTTGCGTAGGTTTAAAAAAATCATAAGATATCTTTAAAAAAAATTTTTGAGTTTGGATTTAATTATTAGGCTTTTTAAACCACCTGGTTTACGGTTGGCGACTATACTTGCCTTAACCAAATCGTCACCATTTTTTCTAAAGTCTACCTCTTCGGCGATATCCGCCATCGCTTGACGTTTATCTTTATCAATGTAAATATTTTTATAATTAATAGTTCATTAGTGACACTAACTTAGGTCTATACAACCTGCTCGCATGCACATACAGTTAAGTATAGTGACCACAGTCCGCAAGGACAGAACTTGTCCTTGTACATTTCCTTTGGCGATCGCGTTAATATTCGGGCTTAGTGTGTCAGGGCCGGGGACGGTGCGTAGCTACTTTTGGCTAAACGGTCGGGGGTTCTTAATAAATTTAGAAGTCGGTTTTAATAGACGAATTGACTTATTTCTACCGACAAACAGCTCGGCGGTGTTCCGGGTAGGAAAGCGAGACACGCAGCGCTTGCAAACTCCGTACCGACGACCTCCGTAGCCGAGAGGCGAGCATACCGGACTTGGTGTCGCTATCTCTGAGGTCCCGGGTTCGATTCCCGGTCGGGTCAATGTAGAAAAATAACTTTTCTATATTGTCTCGGGTCTTGTTGTGGTACCGTCGTTGTTTCTGATTTCTGTAACACAAGTGCTTCAGCTACTTATCATAGGATCAGAGTAATGTATGTGATGGTGTACAATATTTATTTATTTAAAAAAAAACTGAAGACTAGATTAGTTTCAAGGCAGACAATGGATTTGGAGGAGCATGGCGATGGCCCAGAGGGGGGCAAGTGGTTAAAAATGAGAAGTGAGAAAGTATAAATTGTGGGTACAGTCTTGAGCCCATGAAACTTCATACTTGTAGTGTTCATACCTCTACGTAAACTGGTACAAAGTTCAATGTGTAAAGATCCACGGGCTTTCTGCTACTATACAGGGTTATTTTTAAAACATCAATAACCCCCCCCCCCCTAGGGGCTGATTCTGGTGCTCAAATACAACAACTTCTTTTATGAACACAACAACGAAATCGAATAAAAAATATTAACTTCCTTATATAAGCTGGGCGCCGACCAGCTGACATCAGTTTTAAGAAGCACTGTATTTTTTTTTCAGATTACCATGTTGGTCCCATAGAAAAGGTTGTTGTATTTGAGCTTCAGAATCAGCACCTAGGGAGTTGTTGTTGTTGTTGACATAACACCTAATGATGATTAATGAAATGTATAATGTGTCTCGATTACGGAGGGCTGACGAGTTAAGGAGTTATTCTTTTGGCCATCCTGTATGTACTTAAACAAATTTAGTTAATTTTCTGCTATCATTTTGTAAAAAATCCAGTTAGTAAGTAAATTGTTAAATTTGGAAAAGGAAAGATTAACGTCACCATAAAATTGGTTGGTAAACTTAAGATTGACGTCACTATAAAATTGGTTGGTAAACATAAATTATTCCGCAAATTATGTCGTTCCAAAAACTAAGCCCATGCAAAACGACTGAAATTATAGCGCACGACCATTAGAGCAGCGCTAAATGCTTTGCTTTCTGCGAATAAATACTTATTAGACATTTAGGAAAAAAACTTGCATAAAATATGTCATAGGGCCGATTTTCTAAATGCCAGAAAACATTAATTCGACGAATAAAATTGTCATTGAGACATTTTCTACACAAAAACTGTTGTAATCATATTCATCGGATAAAAATCACTGCAAAAATTGGCCTTTTTAAACTCAATAAGTAGGTAAATATTAGATTTTCTTGTTTTACTTATATTAAACATGTTTCACACATTTAAAAGTGTATTTTAAAGTTTTTATACTATGATTAAAATTATTTATTTACTCACACACACACACTCACTCACACACACACCCACACACACACACACACAAGTAATAAGTATGTTTATATAGTATACAGCATTTTATATAAAAAAAAAAGTATTCTAAATTAACCTACCTACTCAATAATATACTGCAACTAGCACTAAGGTAAGAGCGAGGCACTCCAACACGAGTATAAATATAGCTATCTGGAGCTGTCTCACCAAATGATTGTAACCCAATTATTGAGAAATAAAACATTTTATTTTATTTTATTTATTATTTATTTATACTTAAGTAAGTAGGTGTTTTGTTTTAAACTAAGTCCTAATTTATTACAATCAAATTCATTTGTTTTACATAAGGGTCTAACTAGTCTAGTTTTTAAATGATTAATGTGTTTTTTATTAATGTCATGTTCGTTAATTTAAAAAACAATAGAATACCACTAAGTATGTATTTTGTAGTGTTCGTCCCTGGCATACCAACGTGACATGTATATGTGTTTACGTCACAATTAAACGTCACGTGTGTTCGTGATTAGAAAGAAGAAAGAAAAAAAAATATTTCCTCAACACAATCAGTCTACCGTGTGAGGACGGCCATAAAGAATACACTTCCTACCGCCAACAGGAGGCGTGTCGTAAGAGGCGACTAATTCCTGTAGCACGAGACGGGCAGTAGCGTCTGCGTGCAAAATCTTACAAAAACTGCGCTCGCCAACCCGCCTGCCAAGCGTGGCGAGTATTGGCAATCCCCCCCGATGTTGGGTCATTGGGGGAGGCCTGTGTTCAGCAGTGGACTTTCTACGGCTGAAATGATGAATCAGTCTACGTAACATCACTGCTAGACATAAGCTTCTTCCAGTAAACACCACCGAGCCTGGTCCTCGGTGTTTCTTTTCCATTTGCCGCCAGCTGCTTTGCGTATCTCATCGAAGATAAGCAAGGAAGTGGCAGTAGGCTGGTCAGATTTGCTGTAGAACTGACAACCGAACGTCGTTCTGCCATGAGGTTGAGGGTAGGGTCGTTAAGCTTTTGCGGCTTGTCTTTACGACGGGGTCTCAAAAATTTCAACCCGACCGCTTGGACAGTTTCTACAAACCTGTTGTTAATCTCGCCCACTGACTCGCAGTTCTCCAGGCATTTAAAGCGATTAGATAACTTAAACTGAAAGCTCTCGGGGCAGTAAATATGGGCATTGGAGGGTCGGAGCGTAGACTTTATCAAACGAGACCTTTCTAGCTTGAAGTTGATATTCAATGTGCCTTAACCATTCAAACAAAAGTTGCTGACATAGCCTAACCGATTAGCAAGCTGAAGTGGCAGTAGGCGGGGCACATAGCACGTAGAACTGACGGCCGATGGGGCAGAAAGTTTCTAGATAGAATGGAGGCCGCGTACCGACAAGCGCAGCGTAGGACGTCCACTCACAAGGTGGTCAGGTTTTTAGACCTGGTAAAGGTCGCAGGAAGACGCTCGATGCAGGCAGCTTCCGATGGGGTAGACTTGACAAAAATTAAGAGCAAAACAAATATGCAAATTGCAAATGACCTGTACTATAATCCCTTACAAGGATGTTCACTCATTACAGTCACCCTGTATAATATATTGGACAACATGACATGATCCTATGATAAGTAGCCAAAGCACTTGTGTTACAGAAATCAGAAACAACGACGGTACCACAACATCCAGACCCGAGACAACGAACGAAAAGTTATTTTTCTAAATTGACCCGAACGAGAATCAAACCTGGGACCTCAGAGATGGCGACGCCAAGTTCAGCGTACTCGCCTCTCAGCTACGAAGGTCGTCAAAAATGCGTCCAAAAACCAAATCTCATGGTCTCGAAGTAAGTTACGCGGTACCTCGTGCCGGTGATTTTTTGCCAGGGGCATCTCCCAGCACAACTAGTAAACACCTTTTTCTGAATTGAATATCTTACTTACATAACGGGTCTTCCGAACTTTAACACTTGACTGAGTTTGTTGCACCGTTTCTTCTCATCACCAGCCGATATGTAGTCCCGAAGCGGTGGTAGGGTAAAGCTACATTTTGGGACGTGTATAAGTGCCCGGAAGAGGGCCTATATACTGAATAAATGAGTATTAATGAGTATTAACAGTTGGCTGTCATTTATTGAGCCTGTAAAACACACGTTCATTGCCATAAATAAAGAAGAGGAGCTCAGCGTTTTTATGTCTATGATACAAAACGTGCAAATGATATATTTTTTCAACAAAATGAGCATTATGTTCTGTGCCGCGTGCTTCGCCCATACCGTTGTCATAATTGTCCTACCGACGACTATTCGCAGTGTAGTGGATATATTTGAGTCCACTGGTTTAGTAAACGATCAACCGACAACCGTACGTCGACGAAACGCAAGATCTGCCGAAAACATCGACGTTGTCAGAGAGTACGAGAAAGTTTTTTTTTGCGATTTCGATGTTAATCCCAAAGTAAAAGTGGAAGTAATAAAATCCCTCCTTAAAAAAATAAAAATAAGACCTTTACATTTGACGGCGTTTAATGATACTAAGTTATTTACGAGTATGTAGAGTCATTGTTTTGCTTGGGGTCAAAAAACATGACCGTAACTCGTGATAAGAAGCTCCGACAGCCGAGTGGCTTAGTGCCTGGCAGCGGGCCAAGGGTCAGGATTCATTTTACTTGCTAATTGGAATTATATACTGCTTGCATTCGTTTCTAATTGCATTAGACTTATTAAATTAGAAAGTCCTGTATGCAGAAGCATGTGAAAGAAATGAACCGCGTTTCATATTGTGTTATAAATAATTAATTTGCACTGGACACAATGATTGTTACGGATTTGGTGTTAGGATGTAATATCCATAAGTTACGAAAGCGGCGTTCTATCACACTTAGACCCTTTTTTCATTTTCAACCGACTTCAAAAAAGGAGGAGGTTCTCAATTCGACTGTATGTTTTTTTTTTTTGTATGTTTGTTACGCGATTACTCCGCCAATTATGAATCGATTTTAATGTTTCTTTTTTTGTTTGGTAGATCATACTTCAGAGGTGGTCCCATATAAATTTTATCGAAATTGATTAAGAACTTTATGAGAAAATCAACAAATATATACCCAGATAATATTTTGGTTGTGGTTCTTGTTACCTATCTTCGACAAATATGAGCCGATTTTGATGATTTTATTTTTTTAGGTACTTAAGTGTTAGGATTATTTTTAGCATTTCAGTGTTTTGAAGTCGGTTTTATTTTTTTTATAAAATTTACTTATATTATATTTATTCATTGCAAACATAATGATATGTTATGCTTGAAATCTTAAAACTAATATAAGTAAAACATAATAATGTGTCGTTGAATGCAATAGTAAGAAATAAAAAATTACATTAATAATACATTATAATAACAGTATATATTTTTTTTATAAATTCTTCTTTTCAGATTTTATTTTTATAATAGGCTGAAATATGTGTGTACGGTAAAATTTTACTCTTTGTCCCTAAACATAATTTCTATTTTTAAAATAACAGTATTTAAAATAAGTATATCTAATGTAAATGTAATTTGGCTAGGATCATTTTCCTAAGCCAAAGAACGAAGAGGGCCGACCACAAATCATTGGAGAAGGAAAGAAAGAAGAAGAAGAAAAGGAAGCTTAAGATCATTTCCCCGCTCAATCTCTTCATAGACATATGACTTTAGCACTTCTTCATAATTTATTTTTGACGATCAAACCATCCCACTGGTTTCATAAGAAAGTCAATAATGCGAAGATGGTTTAAGACCAAAACAATTATCATCATCATCATTTCAGCCATAAGACGTCCACTGCTGAACATAGGCCTCCCCTAGTGACTTCCAGATTGGCCGGTTGGAAGCGGCCTGCTTCCAGTGCACTAAAACAAAGCATTAGGCAGATTCGGTTCATTCGTGATGAGATGTTTTTTCCTTTTTAGCGTAGTTTAGCACACGAGGTATCCGCTAGTTTATTATATTTATTCATCTCGATACTTCAATCAAGAATAAAGTAGTATTCTTGATCGAAGTTTCGATAGTTGGCATTCAATAAGAACCTATTTACAGACAGATGCAAAAGGCGAAATTACCTCTACAAGGTGTCTGGTTAACTAGAGAAAACCCTTAAACTTATAATAGCAGGGGTTGAGGTCAAAATTTTGACCTTGCTGCACAGTTGGTGCACGTGTCTTAATATCGATCCCGGCGGAATGCAACGCAAACACTCGAGTAACGTCGGCAAAACAACGAATTTTTTAAATAATATATTTTTTAATAATTCTGCGCTAGACTTTACACTTTAGATACAGTCATGATCTCAAAATAATTTATATGAAATGTGGATTGACTAGAAGAGAAACCTAACCCATTTATAATACAGGGTTACATTGCAAAGGGTGCCAAATTTAAAAAATAAGATATAGGGAGTAATATAAAGAAGCATGTTATTATTACTAATAATCTTTATAAAAAAAATATATCTGAAAATAAAGTCAATAGAGAGATTAGGAAAGCGAAGCGTAGGTCAGTACGGCGAGCTTACAAGGACCTTACGCAGTGCACATACGGTGCAAATTTTTCATGAATGAGTTAAATTGTCCACACTGATAGGAATAATGAAATGTAAAAAAAATATTTTGTTCTTTGCATATTTCGATCAAGTTCCTGATTCTAAGCCACTCCTAATGATTTGGCATCCCTTTGCAATGTAACCCTGTATTGATACGACAAAGCAGACACTAAGCTATTGAAAAGTGATGCCTTCGTTTCGGCTTGGAACGACCACTGACTTTGTACAAAAAAATTCAGTCTTTTAAGATTTTGTAAAAAATAATAATTGTGAAATAGTGTGTAGATGTCGTGGCCAGATCGTAAAATTGATCATTTCATGATGTGTCCGACCATTTCATAAAATGGTGGTATTTCATGATATAGAACAGAACAGGCTGCCTACATCGTGATGTGGTCTGACCAGATCAATGAATACTCGGCGTTTGACGATATAAACAGCTAAACGCACGAATACTTCATAAAATGGTCAAACGTTAGTGATCATATCGTAAAATCATTAGATTACCCACCGGTAGAGGCGTTAATGTTGCTTTTAAATTTGAATTTGAATTAATTTGAATTTGTTTTTGTGATGAGTAATGACGACAATCAAATATCGTTACACCAAATCTAGGCAATATTTATGAAAGACACTCAAAAAACGAGCGCAACGTCAAAAAATCAAGGAGATCGGAACGTAATTTGAGAGGTTAGATAGGTTATTTAGATATTCAAGTGTTTTAATTTATTAGTTTTGTTTATAAATAATAACTATTTAAAATGTTTTATTTATCTATCGACCAAGATTACAATTATTAAAGAAATTCACGTAACTTGTAAACATATTTTAATTTTAATGATATAGCCAAACGTGGATTAACTTTTCATCGAATGTTGACGTTGTTGACGATGTTTAAACGATATGGTCAGTTTTAGTTGGCCATATCATGAAATACCACCATTTTTTGAAATGATCGGTCACATCATGAATTGGTCAATTTTACGATCTGGCTACGACATAGACAATCATGTATGACTACTTACCATAAAAGTTACGTAAATAGTTTCTCAAAATGATGTAAGAGAAAATTTTATTAAAAAAAATTAAACCGACTTCAAAACACTGAAATGCTAAAAATAATCCTAACACTTAAGTACCTAATCAGTTACTTTTGGAGTCGGTGCCAGCCGATGAGAGATTCAATGTTTTTGTTTGCACCGACTCCAAAAGTAACTGATTAGGTACTTAAGTGTTAGGATTATTTTTAGCATTTCAGTGTTTTGAAGTCGGTTTTATTTTTTTTAATAAAATTTACTTATTTCATCAATTTTTAGTGATAAATCCTAATCTAACTGCTGAACACCGATTTCATCCCCTATTTTCCTACCCTTAGGGGTAATATTTATTTTGCAAACTTTTATCATATTATCTTTGAAGTATAAGCTATTCAATAAAACAAAAATCATCAAAATCGGCTCATATTTGTCGAAGATATGTAACAAGAACCACAACCAAAATATTATCTGGGTATATATTTGTTGATTTTCCCAAAAAGTTCCAAATTAATTTCGATAAAATTTATATGGGACCACCTCTGAAGTATGATCTACCAAACAAAAAAAGAATCGATTCATAATTGGCGGAGTAATCGCGTAACATACATACAAAAAAAAAACATACAGTCGAATTGAGAACCTCCTCCTTTTTTGAAGTCGGTTGAAAATGATTTTTATATTCATAAAATTAAAAAAACATTATTTTACTAATTGTTGGTTACTTATTAAATAACACTTTGCAAATTGATTGTCAGTCAAATGATAGGATACCAGAAACAAAACACAAACAATTCAAAATTTGTATTAAATTAACTTTAGTCTTTTAAACTTCAAACTTTAAACAATGGTCAGCATTACAATAATGCATCCCATGGGTTTCAGCTCAGCACATTGTGCTGCATAAAATTGCGGTTCTGTTTTCAGCTAGGTGCCGTGTGAGTACGGCCGTAAAGAATACACTTCCCGACCGCCAACAGGAGGCGTGTCGTCAGAAGCGACTGATTCCTGTAGTACGAGACGGGCAGCAGCGTCTGCGTGCGAAATCTTATAAAAAACTGCGCTCGCCAACCCGCTTGCCAAGCGTGGCGAGTATTGGCAATCCCCCTCGATGATAGATCATTGGGGGAGGCCTATGTTCAGCAGTGGACAACCTATGGCTGAAATTATAATTTAAAAAAAACTGCTAGAGCCTCATATAGTGCACTATTCATACTATATTTTTACTAATGTACTGCAGTACATTGACAATAATTGCTTCTTGTCTGCTTAATTGCTATCCTACACAAATCAAACAGATCAGCAGACAAATGTCTTCAATAACAATAAAGACGATGATGATGATTCAGAAAGTACCAAATATTTTTGAAGCTTTTACTATTGATTTCTTTGCTGACGCATCCACGTTTCCTGTTTCTATGCTGACTGCCCGAGTTCATTGTCTCGCTGAGTCAGCACTCGGCAGGCACTTCAGTAGCTGAGCTCTATGAAATCAGTGTGCAATTAGCTCACTGAGGTTTGGTTCGATTCTTAGCCTCACATTGTGGATTGCGTGTGGGTGTTGTTGTACCGTTTTTGTTTCTAATTTCTTTTTACACATACTTACCATAAGAACAAGGCAATGTATGTGATGTTGTCCAATGTTATCCAAATAAGAGGGTTCAACCTTTAGGTCACTTACACTCATATTCTTAAACATTTCTTCGACCTCGAGGTTCGACTTAAATTACTGAATATTTAACGTTTCATACATCTGTCAATTGTTTCCTTCACTTGACACTACCTTACTCCTCCAAGTCTCAAGGTCCTCCCTAAGGATTCCTCGAAGCACATACTTTGATGCCGCGTAAAACGTAATTAATGTTATGTGCCTACATTTTTATCGCTCAATACTAGTCTAGTTTTCAGATTTTTTTCGAACAGAAAACCCTAACCGGGAACCGAACCCGGTATCATTTACAGGCAAATCTACTACTACGCCAGTCGGGTAACTCGTTGACAGTGATAGATTTATGAGTGCTGTTGATTAATGATCAACGTATCACGTCTGATCGGGCGTCAGCACTTCGCTACACCGCCCTACTTTGGGCGTGAAGATGCCGCGAGCATAATATTGCACCCCTAGATAAAGAGTAACACAACTCAAAATAAATAAATAAATTGTTTTCACAATCACACCAATATCTAGCCCCAAACTAAGCAAAAATAATATTTTTACTAGCTGTTAACCGCGACTCAGTTCGCGTGGTCCTTTCTAAAAAAAAAATCTGCAACTTTCCTATTTTTTTCTTTTAAAAGAACCTTCTCCTGACCATAAATAACACAACAAATAAAGAATTTGCGAAAATGTTCCATGCGTTCATGCGTGATGCGATGACCAAGGGAAATAGGCATTCATTTTTATATATATAGATTTTATTAAAAAGGTTCACCAACAACTTTTGTACATCAAAAAAAGTTACAATAAACATAAATCTATTTACTATGCTAAATGTAAAGCTAAAAGCTTCTTGTATTATGGCGACTACATAACGAATAAACATACATAAATACCTTTATAAACATCCATGACTTGGGTAAAAATACTAATGCTCATCACACATTTACATATTTACCCCTTGCGGGATTCGATTCGGTTTTGAATTATTTCGAGTTGTACTACTTTTTATCTAGGTGTGTGTAATATATTGTTAGAGTAGGTAGACGTGGCCACTAGTGACTAGAGGACGGAAATCGAAATAGCGGCAGACCATCGACCTCTACTGGTCCTAAATTGTATGAACTGTTATTAGTTTTAGACTGAAACTGATTGTACGGGGTGTCCCGTAAAGAGCGTGCCAAACGAAGACGGGATAAAACAAAAAAGGCTTTATCTCCTGTCCAAAATGAGACTTTGTAAAAGTATCACTAAAATGAGATTTCGAAAAAGTGCACTATATTTCAAAAGATGCGATTTTGACCTGCCTCCCTAGCATGTGCACCAAAACACGATATGATATGATATGATATAGCGATATATCGACACCAACTGTAAAAATATGATAGATATAGCAGCTATGTTGAGTTGCTTTGCCGGTGACATCACATATTATGATCATTGTATCAATAATTTTTTTTTTATTGATACAACTAAACTAAAAATTGGCTAAACCATTTTTTTAGTGCGACTTTCACTAGGACTATTTTTGTACAGAAGATAGAGCTTAAAAAGCTTTTTATGCTCTATCTACAGTTTCGCGCACGCTGTATAACGGACATCTTGTTTATAGATAAAATATGAATACTCGCTTTTCTTTTATGCTATATTATTTATAGCTTCAGCACAGAAAAGGATTTGTATCATTTGAATGACTTAAGTGGAGTTTGTAGAGAATGTTTATTTAATTAAGGACAGCCAACAAAGCATACACCTAGACAATACAAAATACAATTAAATAATAATTTTTAGTGTTGCCTTAATTAAAGGCCACCACGGCATGCATAAAATTTTAAATGTGAAAACTGACGTATACACTTAACAGTTGTAAAAAACACATGTCACGTGTTATAAAAAAGTATGCAGAAGCTCACGAAAAGAGACTTCACCACCATGTGAATGTCGAGGCAATCCAGCTCCTCGATAGCACGGACATAGTGAGAAGACTTAAAAGAACAAAACCTTGAGTTAGTGCAGTGATAGTGTGTATAGCTCTCTGCTATTATTAAAGACTTGTGAACAATGTGTCTTCCCCTTAATATTATTAGTGACAATAAGAAAAGTGTTAATGGACACGTTCTTAGCTATAACTTATCAACTATACTTAGATTAGGTCAAAATTTAATTACTCATTAGTCTAGTTAGGCTAGATTGTAATATTCTTAAGGTTTATTGTATAACTTAGGCCTTAGACAGATCATAAAAATAAAATTGTATGACTGGGGGCACTAAAAAAGAAGTGGATTAAAATTTAACTTCTGTCTGGTGTAGTGGTTCGCGCTCCGGACTACACAAAGCAAGGTAGTTGCGGGTTCGAACCCCGTAAGGGGAAAATGTTTGTGTCATGAGCACGAGCATTTGTACCGGAGTCATAAATGTATTTAAAATTTTATCCGATATATAGTCGCCATAGACGACCTTCGTAGCCGAGAAGTGAGCATGCCGGACTCGGTGTCGCTATCTTTGAGGTCCCGGGTTCGATTCTCGATCGGTCAATGTAGAAAAATAACAAGCTTTGCTTAGTTTGCAGATAGATTAATTGATTGGTGGGAGAAGATTTCTTTATTTATGTTGGATATTTAAAATGATGAATATTTAAAAATATTATATCACTTCTGCTATCATTAGACTTTAAGTACAAATCCTACACAACAGAAACATGCAAATCCACCAATTCGCAAAAGCATTGATCTACCAAAGCAATTAAGAATAAGACATCAAAGAATTCCAATTACTCGTGATTTTTTCCAATAGTTTTCCAGCCCCATTCGGCCTTGTAGGTCGCTCTATAGATTGGCATCTACACGAAGTAAAACGGTCAAAACCTTAACAGTTTTTTTACAATTGAATGTTTTAATCAACAGGGAATGTGCATATATTTTTATTTGGTCTAACTTAAAGAATTTTAAAAAAAATTGCCTCATAGTTGTGGTGAGGCCTGAAATGAAATGTGTTTATTTTGCTTGTAACATGGTAATCCGTTGATGTTTATAGAATATCAAGAGCTCATGTTTGACAATTTATCGTCATGCAAAAATTAACATTTAAAACACTAGTAACAAATTCAAAATGAAATCATAGAATTAATGTCAGATATGAACAATTCAAAAATAATCCCATTCAGAATATAATATAATTGAGTAAGTAGGTACACCATGTCAATACTAAAATCCTAAAATTAATGTCATTACAGTAAAAAAATCACTAACGTAATATGATTAATTGTACATCAAAGAATTCTTGAACTGAATAAAAGCATTTAGACAGTAGCCAAAATGCAACTGCTTTTCAACCGACTTCAAAAAAGGAGGAGGTTCTCAATTCGACTGTATGTTTTTTTTTTTTTTTTGTATGTTTGTTACGCGATTACTCCGCTAATTATGAATCGATTTTAATGATTCTTTTTTTGTTTGGTAGATCATACTTTAGAGGTGGTCCCATATAAATTTTATCAAAATTGATTTAGAACTTTTTGAGAAAATCAACAAATATATACCCAGATAATATTTTGGTTGTGGTTCTTGTTACCTATCTTCGACAAATATGAGCCGATTTTGATGATTTTTGTTTTATTGAATAGCTTATACTTCAAAGATGCTATGATAAAAGTTTGAAAAATAAAAATCACCCCTAAGGGTAGGAAAATAGGAGATGAAATCGGTGTTCAGCAGTTAGGTTAGGATTTATCACTAAAAATAGATGAAATAAGTAAATTTTATTAAAAAAAATTAAACCGACTTCAAAACACTAAAATGCTAAAAATAATCCTAACACTTAAGTACCTAATCAGTTACTTTTGGAGTCGGTGCAAACAAAAACATTGAATCTCTCATCGGCTGGCACCGACTCCAAAAGTAACTGATTAGGTACTTAAGTGTTAGGATTATTTTTAGCATTTTAGTGTTTTGAAGTCGGTTTTTTTTTTTAAATAAAATTTACTTATTAAAAGTCGATATGGGTAGATGTTTAAAGGCTGTGCCCTGCAGTGGGACGTATATATGTAGGCATACTTTCGCTTAGTTAAAAGAGTGGAATATTTTTCTTAAAGTATGGTAAGTAGTAAATAAGAACATAGATAGAATAGAATATATTTTTTTATTTGCTATAAACATGGTAGCAGTATTAATAGTTAATGTACGTGACAATGCTAATAAGCGACGTCATACTCCGGGGCAAGACCACCTTAGCCTTGGCAAGTTTAAAATAATGTTATATTATACTGTAACTTAGTTTCAGGCGCTATTATTTTGATCAGAAGGTAATTTAAAAGATATCCCATTATATGTTTCAAATTAAATATTAAGTTGTCAATAGTAGATTTGTTTACATTAAATACATTTTTTTATTATAATTATCATCATCATTTCATCCATAGGACGTCCACTGCTGAACATAGGCTTCCAGATGGGAGAAGTCAATGGGGGACTTCCAGATTATCCCCTTGAAAACGGCCTGCATCCAGAGACTCCAGTGCCTTCCTGCGACCTTTACCAGGTCGTCTGTCCACCTTGTTGTTGGACGTCCTAAGCTACGCTTGCCGGTACGTAGCCCCCATTCTAGATCCCTTTTGCCCCATCGGCCGTCAGTTATACGTGTTATGTGCCCCGCCCACTGCCACTTCAACTGGCTAATCCGTTGGACTATGTCAAAGACTTTTGTTTGTTTACAGATCCTCATTTCTGATTCGATCTCGCAAGGAAACACCGAGCACAGCCCTTTCCATAGCACACTGTGCTACCTTGAGCTTTCTTATGAGGCCCATAGTGAAATGCTACGTTTCAGTTCCATATGACATTACTGGTAACACACATTGGATGTAGACATTCGTCTTTAGGTGCTGAGGTATTTTGGACGAGAAGACATTGTGTAACTAGTTTCCCGAACGCTGCCCAGCCGAGTTGGATTCGTCATTTTTATGCTGTCATAAATTAGTTGGAAAAATCTTCAGTAACGGAATTTTTTGGTGTACTATGCTCTCCAGCGGGCTTACCTTTAATTAATGTTTCCAACGATATGCATTTTTTAAATTAAAACTACAACTACTACATTTTTTATAAATTTCTTTCTTTCTCATTAAATTTACCAAGGCTAAGGTGGTCTTGCCCCGAAGAATGACATCACGTCAGGTCAAGCGACAAAAAAAAACTTGAGGACATCGGCAATAACTCGCTCAACTCAAGTAAACATAGAAAAAAACTTGGTCTATTAAGTAGAAAGTAGAAAAAAGGACGCCCGAAACTGCGATGCTTGAGTGTTGTGAATAGAGACGTGGAGTGACATCTTACTGAAGAAGGTGCCAGGTATAGAACAAAGTGAAATGGAAGAGAAAGAGCAGAGAAATGGAGAGTACACTTTCCTTAAGACGAGTTCACTAGAAAAAGGAAGAAAAGAAATAATCAAGTTAGCTGAACCAATTAACGAAATAAAAACTAGGAAAATATGTTGCGACTCCATTGCATTCAAGGTGTTGAGAATAAGAATAGGCGAAAGACAGGGATCGGTTAAAGAGTTTGGGGAGACCTCCGCTAGCAGTAGGATGTTATTGGTTTAATAAAAGGACAATGATTTTTTTACAATCCAAAACATGATCTGAGTACCTTTCATACAAATTCATACAACTGTTAAAGAATGGTGTGTAGCAGAAAAACAATCAGAATCTGAATAATTTTTAGAAACTAGTTAGAAAATTATGTTTCACTTATTTATAAGCGACAGACAAAAAATAAATTTTGCCAAACCTGAACTTATACGTTAAAGTTACAAAGAGCCGAACCCTTTGCATTTAATGCAAATCAACACACCACTACGCCAATCGAATCAATTTTGACACAAAGTTATTTTGATCATATAAGACTACCTTCAAAAGAGGTAAATATAATCGTATATGGCATACAATTAATTAAGCTTGCATGGAAAACATCAAGGTTTTCGTAGCCCTGAGTTTCGCTCGTTTCTTTTAGGTAGATCCATAGTTATATGAGGTCACTTTTATTTGGATATTTTATGTCTCATAAAATAACTAAGTATTATAAAGGGTAGTTTAAAAGTTTAAACCTTAAAACTTGAATTAAAAAGTCAAGATGAAATTATGATAATGATTAATGTCAATACTCCTTAGTTCAAAATAAAACAAAGGAGATACTAACCTGTAGAAATAATGTCACAGCCAAAACGAGACACAATCCCAAAACACAGTCAAAAATCTTGTAAAATCACAAAATCCAACACACAAGTTCACATTTTCGCTAATTTATTAACACAGAACACAGTTCCAACGTCGTCATTTCAATTTGATTTTGAACACATAAAAAATAACTGAAAATTCGTCCACCATCATAGTTTTTTTGGCGCGAAAATACGTCATCGCAGATGACATTTTTGAAAAAAGAACTCTCAATGCAGACGTAACACGATCATCACGCGGGGCGAAATGTAGGTGGAAGATTGAAATAACGTTTTCTTTTTCATAAAAAAGTTCGTTCCAACACGTGAAGGTTATATTTCAGCTTGTCCGCCATGATAAAAAATTAGCACACCGAGACAATTGAAAATAAAAACTAATTACACAACCTTTATCGTTGAAAAAAAAACCACTTTATTATTTTTTAACACAAACTTTTTTTATTACTGTAAAAGTAGGTTTTATTAGTAAAAATATTGTTTATTTTTGTTTTGAGTTAAGGTTTCTAAGACTACGGCATGGCTTACAAGGCAGTTCAGAAACTACTGACCATTGTATAAAGAAATGGGGTGTAGGGGGTGGTACGGGGTAGGGTGTGTTGTTAATCACATGGGGTGGAATAATTTTGCTTTTTAATTATGCTGGAGTGCGTTCAGAAACCTGATTTTGCCGTTTATAGGAGCTGTTTTTATTTAGGTTATGATGTCATGTTAAGACGCCAAATACGCATGTATGTATCTAAAGAAAGATACTTTTACCTTTCTTTAATGGTTGTCCTCTACCTAAAGGTTATCTGGAAGAGATCACTATTAGCGATAAGACCGCCTAAATTGTACATCTTTCTGTAAAAATCATGTGTATTTTACTTGTATGGTGTGCAATAAAGAGTATCTATCTATCTATCTTTTGGGTCGAATATGACCATTATATGTTTCAAAATAACATAGGCCATTAAAAGCACTTTTACACGTCCCAATATATTTTTTTTGCCCTACCACTGCTTCGGGACAATTTGTGAGCTAGTGCCGAGAAGAAGCAGCGCAAAAAAATCGGTCGGTCGGTGCCTAATCAGATACTTTTGGAGTCGGTGCCAGCCGATGAGAGATTCAATGTTTTTGTTTGCACCGACTCCAAAAGTAACTGATTAGGTGCTTAAGTGTTAGGATTATTTTTAGCATTTCAGTGTTTTGAAGTCGGTTTTATTTTTTAAATAAAATTTACTTATTTCATCTATTTTTAGTGATAAATCATCTAACTGCTGAACACCGATTTCATCCCCTATTTTCCTACCCTTAGGGGTTATTTTTTTTTTTCAAACTTTTATCATAGCATCTTTGAAGTATAAGCTATTCAATAAAACAAAAATCACCAAAATCGGCTCATATTTGTCAAAGATAGGTAACAAGAACCACAACCAAAATATTATCTGGGTATATATTTGTTGATTTTCTCAAAAAGTTCTAAATCAATTTCGATAAAATTTATATGGGACCACCTCTGAAGTATGATCTACCAAACAAAAAAAGAATCATTAAAATCATAATCATTCATAATTGGCGGAGTAATCGCGTAACAAACATACAAAAAAAAAAAATAACATACAGTCGAATTGAGAACCTCCTCCTTTTTTGAAGTCGGTTGAAAACACCTTTTTTACGTGCATTCTCCTTACCCGACGCCAATAAAACCAATTTATTTCTGCAAATAGGGCTAAAATTAACTTTTTTATACGTCCTTGTTTACCCTACCACTGCTTCGGGACAATTGTGGGCAAGCGCCGAGAAGAAGCAGCGCAAGTAACTCAGTCACTGTATGTTTACATTACTGTTAGTATATTAATTTCCTTGAACTCGTTTAAAGATCTTAACGAGTCTCGGTATCTAAGGTCGTAAATTGCCCGTACAGCTCTCTTTTTAACCGACTTCAAAAGGAGGAGGTTCTCAATTCGTCAGAAGCTTTTTTTTTAAGTGTATGTTCAGCGATCATTCGTTACTACGTTGACCGATTTCGATAATTATTTTTTTGTTTGAAAGGAAATATTTTCAGAATGGTCCCATATAAATTTGGTTAAATTCTGATAATGGGATCTATAAGAAAATGATCAAACATTGCATGAACTCCTTACCACGCCAACTGATTTTAGTCTCTATCTTACCTAATATCTTTGCCAAATGTGGACCGATTTTGATGATTCTTTTTTTAACGAATAGCTTATACTTCAAAGATACTATAAAAACATTTTCGAAAAAAATTCACCCCTAAGGGTGGAAAAATAGGAAATGAAATCGGTGTTCAGCGGTTAAATTATGATTACACTCGTAAGATTTGTTTTGATTAGGATTTTTCACTAATAATAGATGAAATAAGTTAATTTTATTTAAAAAATAAAAACCGACTTCAAAACACTAAAACGCTAAAAATAATCTTAACACTTACGTACCTAATCAGTTACTTTTGGAGTCGGTGCCAGTCGATGAGAGATTCTATGTTTTCGTTTGCACCGACTCCAAAAGTAACTGATTAGGTACGTAAGTGTTAAGATTATTTTTAGCGTTTTAGTTTTTTTGTAGTAAAGATAGACAATATCTGCTGCTGAGTCCCATAACAATATGACAATGACAATAAACTAACTGTGAAAATAGCAAAAATACACCCCAATCATGCCGTTCCAACATCAGTCAATCGTTTTATCTTTCTTACGGCTTAAGCAGCTTTACTAAAGATGCCGATGCAAATCAAAACTTATTCCCAAAAAGGTAGTGGAACTAGATTTTTTTAGTAGTTCATCCTTTTCAGTTAAATATGTTGGCCTAGCTTGACGTTTGGCATTGTGAATTAAGTAGTAATTACTGTTGTTTTATTTGCATTGAGCAAAAGATTGTTAGTAGTGAACCAATGCAACACTTGCGAGAGAGCATTATTTAAATCGTCAAATAAATCTTAACCGTCTTGATTTAAAAAATCAGTAAAGTTTCATTTGCAAATAACACTGTCTCGCAGAGGTCTTTTGTGAAAGAAGGAATTTAAAAAGGATGATTAACCATTCATGATCTCTTTCTAGTCTCCGTGTTTGTCTGTCTGTTTGTCAAGACCATTACCAGGAACGCGTATAGGTATCAAGTATATGGCCAAAGAATAAGCTTGGCCATTTAACGAGGTAATGCAGCCGGCATTCTGGGCACCTTTAACATTTCTGTGGGAATGGGTGATGTTAGGTTTTGATAAACTTTTTTTTTTTGTATGTGTTTTATGTACATTTTGTAAATACATATTGTCTTATATTTAGTTTTAAGCTGTATATTTAAAATAAAAAGTTAAATAAAAAAGTATCAAGTTGAAATTAATATCAAAAATCTACATAATTATTTATTTATCTGTAGTTCTGCCACATCTGTCGCAGTATGTTCTGTGGGTCGGCCACATCTGTCGCAGAACCGATGAAAGGACCCGAGGAAAGTGGAGACCGCGCTTTGGCAAGCGTAGTGTGGGATGCCCTCCAGTTCGATAGACCGACGACCTTAGGAAGATGGCTGGCAGTGGCTGGATAAAAAAAAAGCGGGACATCTCTGTGGCGCTCTTTGGTCCCCAACTTTCTTGTGTCTATGGCTTACGTCCAGCAGTGCAATAGGCTGACGTGATGGCATGATGATGATGATGATGATAGTTCTGCAACTCCTTGCAGCTGTAAAACAGACTTAACAAAATAAATAAAATAAAAAATAAATAAATTGATTTCACAATCACACCAAATACCTAGCCCCAAACTAAGCAAAGTCTGTAGGTACTATAACGACTAGATAACGGATAAACATATTTAAATACGTTCGAAAAAAAGAAAGAAAGAAAGATACTGCCGGTTATGCCACATTTTTGATACTCACAGCGGAATCAGATCCTAGCGGGTACTTCCTGTTGACCCAGAATTATAAAATTTGGCAAAACACATTGTACGAGTAGTTACATAACCAAAAATTACATAAAAAATGCACTTGAACTATTTGTAATATTATTGTTTCAAGGGTCGGATCAAAACTGTATTTTCTCAACTATTTAATGTTCTGCAATATATTTTTACTGGTTTTGCTGGGACGTCGCAGGTTATAAGGATCACTGGCTAAGATCTAGAATGTTTATGAATAATCCTGCGTGCAACAAGCATGTGGCATGTAAAGTACATGCTAGTAGGCACGCATACCCGGGTTATTGAACTAAATTCCTCCGTGGACTGGTGGGAAAGGGCCCTGCCCTCTGTTTACACGAATCAGAACTGTATGTTAGTATTTATTTCCTTTTGACTTTGACATTAAATGTGTTGGTCCTTTGGTGAATATTTTAGAATGGTGTTTACTACTAGCCTAGGTAAGTTTTATTGACAAAGCAATTATTGCAATGTCTGTTATATCATATTGTACTCGCAAAATCGAAAACAAACCTTTTTGTTAATTCATGATTACTTAAATCATAGACAAGAAGCAAAATCTCACAGTTGATGTAAAGAATACACTACAGGGCCACAGGTAACACATATGTACCTACTTACAAGTGTGTGTGTTGAACTTGGTGTGATAACTATCCAAGCCCTATATTAAAAACAACAAATAATAAAAACCGGTCAAGAGTGAGTCGGATCTCGCGATCTGCGCAAAGGATCTCGAATTAAATGACAGAAATTTGAAAACGGAACAACACGCAATCTTATGAATTAATGTATTTTCTTTCTTTCTGACACAGGTTTAGATCGGGATCATGAATCCTTAATAAGAAAATAGACACTAGCTTTTCAAACCATGCCTGAATAAAGAATTGCCTCTTTCATCATCATCATTATTTCAGCCACAGAACGTCCACTGCTGAACATAGGCCTCCCCCATTGACTTCCGGATTGGCCGGTTGGAAGTGGTTTGAACCCAGCGTCTCCCTGCAACATTTACCAGATCTTCTGTCCACCTTGTGGCTGGAAGTCCTACGCTGCGCTTGGCCGTACGTGGTCTCCATTCTAGAACCTTTTTACCCTATCGGCCTCTTGATGACACTTTTACTAACTTCACTTGTCTATCTATGTAATCAAATCTTGAAAGTATTTTTTAACCTACTACTAACTGACGTATCTATTCGAAACTTTGTAATTTTTTGGCATACGGATGGCAATACAATAATTTGACACCATCGTTATGATCTGCTGATGGAGCCAGGAGGTAGATGGTGGAACTCCTTAGTGGCTGCTAGTATAACCTTCATGTTTGGGCTCATTCAGTTCGTTTTGACGAGTCCCAAAAAAAATGTTTTATAGTTTGGCTGTTGCTGGCTCGTGAGGGCTAACATGCGTGCCAATGATCTCAGAACTAGAGATGTGGAGCAGTAAATCAAGGAAAGCGGACCCTGGGCTCCAAAGCAATAGCTTATTTGGACGCAACGGGGATTGACCGTATACATGAAGAAGAAGAGTTTTTTGAACTATGTTATTAAATTATTAATTTGTTTGTGCCATCTGGGGACATCCGTAAAGAATACACTTTCCCACCATCAAGAGGATGCGTGTCGTAAGAGGCGACTAATTCCTGTAGCACGAGACGGGCAGCAGCGTCTGCGTGCAAAATGTAAAAAAAAACGGCGCGCGCCAACCCGCCTGCCAAGCGTGGCGAGTATTGGCAATCGCCCCCGATGAAAGTCATTGGGGGAGGCCTGTATTCAGCATATGTATGGCTGAAATAATGATGATGATTGATTTTTTAAGATTACCAAACGTATCACCCATTTAAAATTCGTTGGCTATAGAATACTTACTTCTAAATATTTATTAAGGAATAAGGGGATAGTGTCTCAACATCAATTGTAATAAATTTTTCAATAAAGTACCACATACTCTTGTTGAACTACCAGTTCATGAGTTAAAAATCCTTATAAAAAGCCGATTATTTAAACGACAAGACTGCATGGACTTAACCAGTTTAGCTCGCACTTACTACATGTTCTGTTACTGTATTTCCTGTCAAAATGGCTGACAAGACAAGTTACTGAGTTTGTTGCGCCGTCACCAGCCGATATGTGGTCCCGAAACGGTGGTAGGGCAAAGTTATATTTTGGGGATGTGTATAAGTGCCTGGAAGAGGGCCAATATACTAAATAAATCGTTTTCACAATTAATAAATGAGTATGATGGAGTTCCTATAGAGTTATTTTGCTCTATCAATAAAGAAACATTCCTATTTCTTGAACAAAACGGGTCAGTAGCACAGCGCACGTGCTAAGTACGGTACTAAAGCTATTAATTCCGGGAGTGGCTCCCAGCTGTCAATTACACTAATGTTCTATCGGAAGCCTTTATATGGAACGAGATTCCGATCGATTTTCATTTAATTAATTACGCTCCTGTAGCTGAGGGGTTAAAAGTTTTCTTTAATAGTTTTTTTAAAACTTAAAATGCCTTTTTCGCAGCCGAAACAACAAAAATCACACCAACTAAGCACTAACACTACTTATTATGACTACTCAACGAATAGTTAGATGGTTTCCTTGCTCCACAATAGAGATTTATGATTACGATTTCTTTATTTCTATTTGTTTGTTTTTTTAGTTGATGACATAAAAAAAATTCGTTAAAGAAAGGGATAACAAAGAGGAAGGGACTTATTATAGAACCCTGGGGTACACTCATTTTATACTACATATAAATTCTGGACGCCATCACATACATTGCTTTGATCCTAAGGTAAGTAGTGAGTTAAGTAGACGGTACCACAACACCCAGACACAAGACAACATAGAAAAGTTCGTTTTCTTTTTACGTTGACCCGACCAAGATCTGAGCCTGGGACGGATTGCGACTCTTAAGTCCGGCGTACCTACTCGCCTCTCGGCAACGGGGGTCGTCGTTAATTCATAATTCATTTATTCACTTTCATACAGTACCAGTAGTCCACACAATAAAGGTATAAAAGATGTTCGTTTTGTTACAGTATGACTTACTAAGGCATTCGTGATTTTTAGAAATAATAAAATCTTAAATTAATACATTTTAAACATTATAAAGGTATTCGAATTCTATTAAAAAGGAAAAACATAAAATAATAATCATAACAAAAATAACTAAAAATTGTCGCAATAAATTATGTCAAACTGAATAACACAAATGCTGGTATTGATAAATTGCAAAAATGTCAAAAATAAATAAATTTCAAAGATAAGGCTTGTCTGTCAATAATCCCATTTTAGTCAATTTGTCAAGTCATTCATTTGCTTCATTATCGTCCTAAGCAGGGTAGAGATGAAGTCATGTAATTTTTTTGGACGTATCAGCTCAATATGGTTGATTTAAAACTAATTTTGTAATAGTTATCTATCTGGTTTGATTGACAATAAAAACGACAGCGAGGTGAAAGCATGAGAACAATGCTAGGAGCAGGGTAGGGCTTAATAATGAAGGCAGTACTTACATATTAGGCAAATCCAATTTAATTTACCTTTTCACTTAAGACAACATGTACTCTTCTTGACAAAACAATCACACTACCACAAAAAACACTATTACTCAAGAACATCAAAATATTCAAATTTTAAAATAAATATAAAAAAGTAAAAACATTTAGAAAAAAGGTCTGTCGCCAACAGACAATCTATCTCTAAAAACTTCAAATAAACTTACAGATACAGGAGGACATTTAAAACCAGGTAAGTATAGGTGAAACCTTGAATAAAAAAGTTGCCGCAAGTAATATACATAGATAAAAATGTTAAAAGCATTAACATTTTATACAATCAGAATCAGATTTAATTATAAAAATTGTGATAATGACTTTGCTTAATAGAAGTGGTAGTTTAATTAAAGTATTTTTTAAATTTAAATATCTGTCAACGTTAGATAACCTAACCCTATGAAATTTTGACATTAACATTAATAATCAAAAAATGAACAAGCATCTGTAAATAAATGTTTGCTTAATATTTGTAGTTGAGTATTAGACCCACGGTGGTTACGTTTTTATAATAACCATGAAATTTTTATTATTAATATTTGATGATTAAGTGCTAACGTCAATTCACTTAGCTCTAATGATAATAGGTACGTACCGATGGAAACATTTTTCGTCGTTTGCTGGTTAGAACAACACGTGTACAGTCGTAAAATGTCTCGCATTAAGGTTAACGTAGGTCAATCACGAGTGTTAATCCATAATGCCATTGACAATAATGTTGTCGCGTTTCTTCGTCCGATTAATTTGGTCCAGTCTCTATTTTTTGTTTCCTTATACAGTATCCGAGATAACTTCATAATGTATAAAAAACCTGTCTCTACAGCTTTAAGTTTTGTTACCGTTACAGTTAGCATAGCTATCTACATCTTTCGTTTCGTCATGAGCCATTCATCTGATATCTTTGTGTATTTCAATGTTTTATTTGATTTAGTGTATTACGCTGTTGGATTCACTATGAACCTCTATGCATGCCTCACATATAAGGATTTGAATATTAATCTTGTCTGCAAGATTCAAGATCTGTATAAATCCCAAACAATCACACGTACCATGATAAGTAAACATACTAGGTTAAATTGGATTTATATTGTCATCTGCCTATCCTTTTGTATTTTTGTGTCCATCAGTTTAATTTTTTTACTAAGAGAAGATCAGCTTGCAGTCTATTGTGAAATCTTTTGCCAATCAACTCTTGTCACCTTTGATATCAACACGATGTATGCTACTCAAATCATCAGATTATTAAGAGCTGCTTTAAGACAGTGGCTTTCAGACGTAAAGTCGTTCACACCCATCAAAAGTAATACCGAAACGTTAAAAGGAAAAGGAAGAAAATGTTGGTGCTGTTCTCAGGTACAACCACTCTTCAGGTGCTCTTGCGTTATCTCAACTTTTTCCTCTGTGCCGTCTTCATCGACTCCTATGACGAGTCCCAGGGGATCTGTTTCCATTTATCATTGGAAGGATGTCAATACTTTACGACAGGCATCATGTATTCCAATGCAATCGCACAAAGTTATTTATCGGTCTACAAAAGAGGAAGGTTCCGAAACTGATGATTGTTCGTCGTGCGAGGCAAATAAAAACTGTTTTTGGAATAATAAATTAACGGCTTACGCTAATATATTGGAGGCTCTTGAGTTAACAAAAACTGGGTTTCAACTGATGGTATAAACATTACTTACATTTTGAAGCAAAGTTTGCTTAATCTTTAACTGTTTTATAGACTTAAAGTCTATTTCTTATTTTCAGATCCTATTTCATTGCGTGGAAACATTTATACATGCTATATTTTATGTTTATTATGGTATGTTCTTTGTGCAAGACTTTGACGTAAGTTTTTATTATGTAACATTTAATTACTCAATTATTTTCTTATTTCGGCCTATGTGTCTTCGGTCATCTTAGTTTCATGAGCATTATATCCTACAATGTAGCTCACAAATAAAATTTATTTTACAGGGTGACAGCATTCTTTCAGCCTCGGTGACATTAGGATGGATACTGAAAAATTACCTAACTATAACAATATTAAGTGTGGAGCTTGAACAGTTTTACATGGCTATAAATGATGTTACGCTCAACAGTTTATTTCAGTTACAGAACGCTCAGTGTATTGGTAAGCAATGTCTTCTTCTGATTCATCTATACGGTCAATCCCGGTTGCGTCCAAAGCCATTGCTTTAGAGCCCAGGGTCCGCTTTCCTTGATTTACTCCTCCACTTCGCGCGGTCTTGAGCGTCTCTAGTTGTGAGATCATTGGCACGCATGTCAGCCCTCACGACGTCAAGCCAGCATTTCTTGAGTCTACCCTTTTTGCCATGACCTGGCGATGGTGGCATGGCCAGACATTTGTTTCCTACGTAGCTTGCCGGTTTCCGCAAAACATGGCCGTACCAGCGTAGGCGACTCTCCTGCAGTTTGTCATGAAGGACACGAAGGCTACCGCGGATGCGCGAGTTCCTCATGCGGTCCTTCCGCGTGACTCCGCACATCCACCGCAGCATATTCACATCTCCTCACATTCTCCCGACGCGTGAAGTACAGATCCAAATACTGGTCCGTGCGCTCGATCTTGTCTCCGCCTATGCGGCCGGGTGTTGGATCTGTAGAGTTACAGGCCAGGTACTCGGTTTTCGCCACATTGAGTTTCAGACCACCGCTCTCAAGCGACTGCTTCCACTCGTTCACCCGTTTCACCAGCCTGCCTTTGTCCGCGTCCACCAGTGCGATATCCTCAGCATACATCAGCAGCCATGGTAGCTGCTCATGTGAGTCTCTGATGCTGTCTGACACAACGTCTAATATCACACTGATGACTGAACAGAAATGGACTGAGGACGGAACCCTGGTGTACTCCGACGGTGATGGGGAACGGTTTCGTGTCGCCAACAGCAGTCTGAACCATAGAATCGGAGCTCCGGTACAGGTCTGCAATAATGTCAATATATGCCTCGGGGACCCGTTTGGACCTCAGTGCCCACCAAATCACCACTCGAGGGACACAGTCGAAGGCCTTCTGCAGATCAAGAAAGAGTAAGTGCAGAGGCGTGCTCTTTGTCCTGTATCTCTCGTTGACGGTCCTTAGGGCAAAAACAGGGTCCATAGTACCGTTGCCAGGACGAAACCCATATTGACAATCTATAAATATATTATATAGACGACTCATTGCTTTTGAACAGGGTGTACAGAAGATTTACAATGATGAATATTATGGTCGCCTATCCAGCCATTAAAAATAGCATACAAATACATTAATTGTTTTACTGGGTACCTACTTAAAGCAATTAATTCAAAATTTAGGAAATATAGAATAACTTATTCTAATGAGTTGCTGATTGCTGACTCTCCTTGTATTTCATAAATATATTAGTAAAATGAATTGTCTGGTACAACTTTACCACGTTAACAACGGCAAGTCAAGCTACCCATGGAGTCAAGGGTCATTAAACCGATTTTCAACTTTAAGTCCAACATGTTGAGATCAATATCAATTGAGAAAATTTGACGTTTTGTGGTAGGTTGACGTACTGTTTTCTGTACCTGTCTGTACCTACCTATTTCTTACTATAAAACTATGACAATTTGTGTGTCATTTGAAGCATATAAAAATAATTGTATATCTGTTTCAAAGAAAGCAATTAGTCTATTTTGATTTGCCTGAAGCGTCTCCTAGCACATCCTATTTACTTTATTTTCCGAATCGCTTAACAAACAGCGCTCGTATTGTATGCCTATTTTAGAATTCCTTTTCACTTGCCCTACCAAGGCCTCGTCCTAACGAGGTTCACCAAGTACAGAGACTAATGAGTCTAGAATAGAACTTCTGATGTATTATTTTCTGTATTTGTTTCTTATGTGTGGTGTACAATGAAGAATATCTATCTATTGTATTCGCAATCTTCTCATTCTTCAGCGATCCATAGGTAGGACCTCGAAAACAGGAGAACAAAAATATGAATATCTATTATTTGACTGACACTAAATGATGTAATTTTATGAATTATTTGATCTACACCGTTTAACTTGAATACCCTTTGGTATACCTTTAGATACCTATGTTGAGCAGTGGATATTTAAATAACTGACGACAATTAGCGACTTGATTTAGGGATTAACTGGGCACCTTCTCAAAAATCTGGAGGGTATGGATAAGTGGAAGAGAAATTACAGTAGAACATAAATGCTGAATAGATTCTCTTTTTCTTCTTTTTGCCATAGTCGGCCCGATAGAGGTAAGAGAGACTTCAGTTTCCACTGGTTATAGAGGTGTTTGTCCCAAGTTGTTGTATTTGAGTAGTTTTTTGGCTTTTAAAACTAACAAAAACTTACCAGTAATAATGCGTAGAAGGTTCATCATATTACCGATCTTCAGCCTTAAAAGAAAGAAAGAAAAAGTACTAGTAGTAGGTATATTTATGAATTTCTTTCAGAACCAGAAAAACAGATGCACAAGAACGTCGTCCGGATGTCCCAGCTGACTCACAAGTTCGCGGTGTGCAACTTGTTCGGTCTGGACGCGACGATGCCCCGCCGGCTGCTGTCGCTAATCGCCACGTACACTATAGTTTTGCTGCAATTTTTCCTTTTGTAGATTAATAAAGAAAAATGTATTGAGAACTATACTTTTATTTCAGTCTGTCAACAAATACAATTACAGTGAGATCTTTAGGATGAGTTAAACCACATTACCTTGTGAGGACGGCTGTTAAGACACTTTCCCACCGCCGTAATAGGAGGTGTGTCGTAAGAGGCGACTAATTCCCGTAGCACGAGACTGGCAGCAACGTCAGCTTGCAAAATGTTATAAAAAACTGCACTCGCCAACCCGCCTGCCAAGCGTGGCGAGTATTGGCAATCTCCCTGATGAAAGTCATCGGGGGAGGCCTATGTTCAGCAGTGGATGTCCTATGGCTGAAATGATGATGATGAAACCACTTTACAGAAGGATACTTCTAAAAGACTTCATATTTATAGGTTGAGCTTCTCTTGCGATATTATGGCTGTGATGCACAGAGTATATTTGAAAATTACTCTAAAACCTTTTAAACGCGGCTTTCTTATACATGTGGTGTGGTTGCTGCTCAGCTCACTGGTCTAGCAATTTTTTTGATCAAACAGAATAGGTAGCAACTTAAGTTTGAAGAGTTAATTGTTGACGACCTCCGTAGCCGAGAGCGACTTGGTGTCGCTATCTCCGAGGTCCCGGGTTCGATTCCCGGTCGGTCAATGTAGAAAAATAACTTTTCTATATTGTCTCGGGTCTGGGTGTTCTGGGTACTGTCGTTGCTTCTGATTTCTGTGACACAAGTGCTTAAGCTACTTATCATAGAATCAGAGCAAAGTATGTGATGTTGTCCAATATTTATATTATTTATTTACGGTTAGCGGTTGTGAGCCGCACAAACGGGCGGGCTGGCCTGATCACGTCCGCCGAAGGAATTTCGGGTCTATGTCAGGTAACCCGCACGTGAAGGGCTGTTGTAGAGTCTGTGGTAGAGTGCTTTATTTAAAAAAAAAACGTTATTATAGACAGTAATACCGAAATTGGATATTGTCACTAAGTTATGTTCAAATGGCTCTAAAGAATTTGTTCAATCGATTTATAAGCGGGTGAGTTATAAAAAACATGAACCAACCAACATTACTGCAGCATCCAGATTCATAATCTGCGAGCCCGAGTGTAAACTTTTTTTTTTTGAACGCGGTCCACATTTACACAACTAACTTCCTATGGCGCGCCATGGCGCCATTAATATTATCTGAGTTCTATTTGCAAAATGTTTACCGTTAAAGCATAGTACCTAAAATCAAATTGTTACGTAACATTTAACACAATACGTGTTCAGTCCTTGTAAAAATATTGGCGGGTAATCGCACTTTTGCTTCGCCAATTTTATTTCTCTACCATCGTTCCGATGGTCGATTCCGGAACTTGCTGGGCAACCGTCGTATCGAGCACCCGTGTGCTGCGCTCGCTCTCTACCAGTCATCGTGTGACGTTCACAGTAAAAGGACTGTGTCCTCATCAATTTTATTACGCGTGTGTTGCTGTGCATCCACGTCGATCTGTTCCTGAAGACCAAACAAGCTGCTTCTCGCCCAAGACGCCGTGCGTTTGCTGGTCGGCTACCGTCCGTGGCGAGGGTCGACTTTAAGGTTGGTGAAGCTGCTATTACCTATCAATTTTCAGGGACTGAACGAACCTGCTATTAAATTGTACAAAAACATCAAAACTATACAGTCCACTTCCCTTATTTCTGAATCAGTGTCCTTACGCCAACCCAAGTGCGACAATCGCACAATCTTTTGGCCTTCGAGCCGATTGATTCATATTTTCTCATAAAATTCATATAGCTCGTAGCTATATTCATTTTAGCCCTAGCTAAAATCCTCTTTCTCATTACTCATTCAATACATAGACGTTCTATATCAAACTACCTTACAATATTTTTATTCGAAACTTCTAGAAAGCCATACACATATTTTCAACTACATTCACTGTTGCTTCAATTAATTTGCATTTATCCTGCTTTGTTCAACCTCGTAGGTTCGTAACATCATGTCTAATTCTAACGATAAAAGTACTCGCCCTTCTGGGAGTTCTGGGTCATCCGACGAGGTAGAAATACCTCCAAAATATTACGTATTAATGTCCCGTAAGGAGTAGGGGTCGCAATACCGGACCCTTTTTACAAAACCGGTATTTTCGGTATTACTTGTTTAACAGTACCGGTATTCCGGTATTTTCGGTATTTTCGATATTACAAGAAAAATATCTAAAAAGTAGTAAAAGATTCGTAAATTTTGTAAGGAAAATATTTCTTACAGTCTTCGGTTTGCAGCCTATTTAAAGCTTACCAGATGGACAATGAAAATTACCCAATTATAAATCAAATTACTTCTTACTAGAAACTGTCATCATCATCATCATCATCATTTCAGCCATAGGACGTCCACTGCTGAACATAGGCCTCCCCCAGTGACTTCCAGATTGGCCGGTTGGAAGCGGCCGGTGGAACACCGATACTGAAAGTCCTTCAGAAACTCTTTAACTCCGTCTTACTCGAGGGAATAACGCCGGAGGCATGAAACAGAAGTGTGGTGGTGCTCTTCTTCAAGAAAGGGGATAACGTAACGCCTTACTGAAGAATTACAGACCCATCTCGCTTTTGAGCCATGTCTACAAGTTGTTTTCGAGGGTCATCACGAATCGTCTCGCGCGTAGGTTCGATGACTTCAAGCCTCCCGAACAAGTCGGCTTCCGAAAAGGCTATAGTACCATAGACCACATCCATACGCTGCGGCAAATTAAACATTAGACCGAGGAATATAACTTGCCACTATGCTTGGCGTTTGTGGACTATGAGAAGGCCTTTGATTCGATCGAAACCTGGGCAGTGCTACAGTCTCTCTAGCGGTGCCATATTGACCGGTCGGTCCGAGTACAGGAGCAGAGTACGAAGGCGATTCCTATGCAGCGCGGCATAAGGCAGGGAGATGTTATATCTCCGAAACTGTTCACCGCTGCATTGGAAGACGCCTTCAAGCTCCTGGAATGGAAAGGATTCGGCATCAACATTAACGGCGAGTACATCACTCACCTTCTGTTTGCCGACGATATCGTGGTCATGGCAGAATCGCTTGTAGACCTTGGCACAATGCTCGATGGCCTTAGTCGAGTTTCCCAACAAGTAGGCCTTCGAATGAACATGGACAAAACAAAGATCATGTCCAATGCCCATGTTGCGCCCTACCCAGAAACTGTCTTACTTAGAAAATGTCTATCCCATCGGTTATCGGTTCTGCAGCAAATGTAACCAGCCCACTGCCAATTCTGTTTGCTTATTTATTAAGCCATATTGATTACTTCAGTTTTCTGTCGGATTACCTCATTTCAGATTTCATTCTTCAGGGATATCCCAGCTTCTCTCTCCAAGTTGTTTTTGTTACGTGACTGCAATGTTTGCACGAGGTAAACACACTTTTGAACAACCTCGAGAGCATCCCCGTTAAGAACTATCAGGCTCGGAGTAAGATGTTCATTAAGCATAACCTTGGTTTTACTAAGGTTCACCTGGAGAGCAATGCGTTAGGAAGATTCAGCTAAGCAGTCTAACTTGTGTTGTAGGTAGGTAGGTTAAATCATTTCGGTCATTATGACGATCTGCGAATCACAAGTGTGGGATGTACTCGCCATTAATATTAATGCCGTAAATTATCAGTTTAGGATCTTGAACATCCTCCACCAGGGCATTCGTGAACAACTTGCTGTTTGTAAGCTGTCGAAGGGCCATTTCAATTTCGTCTAAGTTGACTTCTGGCAGCTCTTCGGTGTATGACCCACAACGATATATTGGGGGCAGGATGCTTGTAAGGTAAAAAGCCTTCCGTCAGAATCTCCGGTCTAGAGACGACGACAATTATTTATTTTATTTATTTATTTATTTTATTTTTATTTATTTATTATAATTACAGCACTGTTAAAAAAAATACATTTAAATTTAAGCCTCGCAAACCACTTTCGTTTAAAGTGGTGAACTTCGTCAGATGGCTTCGACCCAGGTTCTGCACGAAGACTTTTGACCCTGATCTTGCACTTTAGCTTGCTGTAGGAAATGCGTATTCGAGCACTGAAGGTCACGTCACGAGGGCTCATCATCATGTAATTCTGATGGTGCGAACAGTGGTGAGGGTTACCACTCTTCACTTGGCAATACTGGAATGGGGAGTGGATTGCACATGCTTGCGTTTTAGACGGGTTCGGCTTAAGTGCATTTTGCATGTAGTGGTGCTCAGTGCCTTTGTCAGACTTACGTCAACCTGTTTTAAGAAGATAGATTGTGAAGCTTTAGTCACACAATCGTTAGCGTATAAATAGCTTAAAGTACCTCTCATCTATGCTGTGTCGTGTAGCTAGATGGGACAGTCATCTGCCTAGAGAAAAATTCTTTTGATGTTGAAGATGTAAGGGCTTGTAAGTTCTTTTGGGGTAGGCCATTTTTTTAAAAGTTACATTGAGAAAAGCACCTGAAAGCGGCGTTGTAAGATAATTATCTAAGAACTATTACAAGGTTCTCGTATTTTTTAGATCAGCCACAACATTACAATAAGGACTTAGGGTAGTTGAAACTTATGAATTATCTCCTGGCTTCCAGACATCAGAACTGCGATTACTTTTAATTTTTGCCACGACATCAGGGTTTTATCAAGCACCAAATAGTTGTTGAACAGTTATGGCATCCACATTAAAACGACTGGCGCGAGATATTGTATTTGTCCCACTGAAATATTATCTTAACTACTGAACCTTCGTAATTTTAAGCTGGTATAGACCTGGACTTAAATGGCCGGCTGATAGTATAGTTTATGTGGGACGTGCCAAGTTCGTGTGGGACGTGCCAAGTCTGATCGGTAATTTACCGCTTACAAACAGTTGGTGCCCCACTTGGTTTAAAAAAGTAAATCATACACAGAAGCTAGCCTGTTTGGTTTTAGAAGCATACACGTTGTTATTACTACAAAACCTTGTAGATTGGTACAATAAGGAGATAGGCCTGAACTTATTCGAGTCGTTCATTGGCTTTTCGAGCTTCAGTAGTGTAACCATTTTTGCTAGCACCAATTAGTTGTTGCATTGTTCAAAAACAAAGATGCTAAGACCTGTTTTCGCCTTTCAGAGTCGAGCATCCCCTCCGTGATGGCAGGAAAATTATCAGACAGGTTAAACGGTGCCACTTGCTTGCTGTAACAACTATACAAATACAATCTATACTTAAATCAAACTACTTTCTTGCTATAACAACAAAGCGGCAAGTAGCAACCGCGTATACCGAAAATCCCGGTTTTCGTGAATCTAATCCCGGTATTTGAAAGTGTCTATTATGGTCCGGGATCCCGGTATTTTCGGGATCCGGGATCCCGGTTTGCGACCCCTAGTAAGGAGTTGACGTTTGGCTGTCAAGAGCGACAGACGCAATATTTTTGCAATTCTAGTTTTCATTTGTGTTTTATTGAATTATCTGCTTGTTTTTCTAAATATTGAGTCTGATGAGTGAAAGAAGTAGTGGGTCATGTGATCTGGGTGAAGGAAGTAGTGGGGTCACTTCCGACATTGTGTGTGGGCAGCGAGGAAAATCGGCCCCTTGGGATTGTGTCAGCATGACGGGATCGGTCGGGGCTGGGAAATTGGAAACGGTTTTGGATGAGGATGCCATGTCGCACGGCCGACAGCCATCGGAGAAGCGGGCTGGTGGTCCTAGTGACGATAGTTGTGCTTTGGATGCGAGCTTTATTACTGTGGGAAGGAGACCTAAGCGTTCAAGGGTCGCAGTAATGGCAGATGCGGAGCTCGGAGCGGGCAGGGTCGCGAAAAATTTTTTTGAAGTTTATGTGGTGGCGAAACAGGATTTGCCAAAGCAATTCGGGTTGGCTAAATTGTTGCAACAGAAAGGAATAAAGGGTATTATGCAAATAAAGTTTATTGGCCCCCGTAAGGTGCGTATTCAATTGAATTCGAAGGATGAGGCTGAAAAGATTCTCGTAGCGGAGGACTTTAATAACGACGATAGACGATCGTATTGGTCAAACGTGTTATCTTGTTGCTATGGAATCGTTAGACGGGTGGAGTTGGAGCTTGAGGAGGACGAGTTTCTGAGAAGCATTGAAGGACCGCAGGATATTCTGTCAGTGCGGAGGCTGAACCGTTTGGATGATGATGGTCGATGGGTCAAGTCAGAGGTAATTCGATTGTGTTTTAAAGGAGCTTGTTTGCCTTCTTATATTTACGCATATGGGTGCCGGTTTAAAGTAATGCCTTATAATTCTCCGGTGTCCCAATGTTCGAGATGCTGGAAGTTTGGCCACCTTGTCAGGTTTTGCCCATCAGTAAAAATTTACTGTCCAAAATGTGGTGGAGCTCATGCCAATTGCGAGATGACTGAATTTAAATGTCTTAATTGTAAGGGACCTCATATGGCCTTAAATAAATCTTGCCCAGCCTTTTTGAAGGAAAAGGAAATACGAGGGATAATGGCTTCTGAGGGTTGTGTGTATAAAAAAGCTTTATGGTTATACGAGCAAAAGAAAAAGAAACGGATGGCAGAGTTCTGGAGCCCGGAAGAACGGGTAAATACTGAGGGAACGAGTCTTAAGACGGCATATAGAGACGCGGTGTTGAGTAATTTAGTAGAGGCTACAGAATCCGAGCACACTAGCAGCGCGCCTATGTCTCAACAGCCGAGTTGTCAGGCTAAAGCAGCAACTGAGACTACGCAAGAAGTCCGGAAGCGGAGGAAGCCAAAGAAAGTTGCAACTGCTAAAGATGTTGAGGATCAGGATATTTTGTACGATCAGCCAGTTCATGTTTTGATTAAGGAGAGAAGTCAAAACAAGTGGAAGAAGAGACGAGTTGATTTTGAAACAATAATTGGAAAAGTGAAAGATATTTTAGTCTGTAATGAAAGCTGGGGAGAGAAGTGTAAATCGATGTTGAAGTTTGTTGTTGCGGAATGCATGGAGATATTTAAGAACTTTTTTATAGATGTTGATTTTACTAAGTTCTTTTTCACTAACGTAAATGGCTAAATCTAATTCCAAGTCAATTTTGAATGTAGTACAGTGGAATTCACAAAGTATTAGGCCTAAATTGACTGAATTCGATCTATTTTTAAATAGAGATAAGGTTCATATTGCATTAGTTAGTGAGACATGGTTGGACGCTAGTTTAGTTCTTAACATATGTGGGTACAATGTTTTTAGAAAAGACAGATCTGACTCATATGGCGGTGTTGCAATATTTGTTCACAAATCTATAAAGGTTCAGGCCTTTCAGATTACTTCGAGTCATTCCGGTATCGAAATTGTTAGTGTTAGAATTTTAAATTGTAGTCGCTTAAATTATATTGTATCTGTGTATTGTCCTTCTACAGTGCAAACGACGCAACGAGATTGGGATGATATTTTTGTTAGGTTTTCCAGTAAAGCATTAGTAGCGGGCGATTTTAATGCTCATCATAGTGACTGGTCATACAAGTGTGACTCCAGAGGTAATCAGTTGTTTGATTCCACTGAGCACTTGAGCATGGTTTTGTGTCACTAAACAATGGCAAGGCGACGAGAGTAAAGTTTGTAAACGGGTCGCTGCAAGAAAGTTCCCCTGACATCACTTTTTGCTCTTCTGACGTTGCTGTAGATTTCATCTGGGATGTTACCAATGAAAACTTGAGTAGTGATCATCTCATTATTAAATTAAGCTTAGATTCATGGTACTGTCGACATTTTGAACAAAGATTAAATTTTAAGAGTGCTGATTGGGTAGGCTTTCGTGATTGCATAAGAGAGTATTTTTCTAATGACTCAAATTTTATACATAATAACGTTCAGGCAATGTATGACATTTTCGAAGAGCGTGTTAAAAAAGCTTTATCGTTGAATATTCCAGTTGTTAAGATCTGTACTGACCCTACGCGGGTCTTTACGCCTAAGCAGTACTGGAGTCCATTGCTATCCAAGGTTGTTGCTCAGAGGCGGCTTGCTTTAAGTAATTTCCGGCGTAATCCGACTCCCGATAATTTGAGGTTATTGCAGCAAAAGGTTACAGAGGCACAGAGGCTTATTCGAAATGCAAGATGTCTGAGTTGGCAGAAGTTTTGTCAAAGTGTAGATGAGGCTACGTCCGCGTCTGCTATGTGGAATCGTATGAAATGGATGAAGGGTTATAGATGCTCCACAGTTGTTACGCCCGTGGAAAGTAAAGTGGAACTATTGCATTCTTTGACGCCTGATTTTGTGCAGAGTGAGACGCATACGTTTACTTCTACAAATTCACATCTTGAGGTTGAATTTACTTTTGAGGAATTCACTAGTTGTTTGCGAAAGAAAGATTCTGCGCCAGGTATTGATGGAATCACATATGCTGTGATCCTCAATCTTCCGTCGATCGCTAAGCTATTTTTACTTAAGGTGTATAACATGATCTTCATGTCGGGCGTAGTGCCTAGTCAGTGGCGGGATATTCGAGTTGTACCCATTCCTAAGTCAACTGAGGCGCAGGATCAGGTATCAAAGCTAAGGCCTATTTCATTAATGTCCTGTGTGTGTAAATTATTTCATGCTATGCTGGCGAGACGGTTGGAGTGGTATGTAGAGAAAAATGAGGTTTTATCGCGGAGTACGGTAGGATTTAGGAGGGGTCAGTCTTGCATGGATTGTTTAGCTCGTTTAGTGTCTTACATTCAAGTTGGATTTTCTAAAAACATGGTTACGCTGGCATGCTTTTTGGACATTGAAGGTGCTTATAATAATGTGTCAGTGGGCAGAGTCGTCGACATTCTAAATTGTTTAGGAGCTGGGGCTAGTTTCTGTAGATATTTATGGTCATTTTTAAGTGAGAGACATCTCGTTCTGCACGATCAAAATGTTGGCTTTTCTATGGTGCGTTGGACAGATAAAGGCTTGGCCCAAGGCGATCCACTTTCTCCCCTTTTGTTTAATATTGCTACTTATCAGGTTTGCCACATTATAAACAGGGTTTCTATAAGTCAATATGCAGATGATTTCGTTTTGTATATTCGTGGTAAATCTTTAGATGATAGTGTTTGTCAAATGCAGGACTCCATATTTGATATGGTAAATGTTTTAGACAGTTTAGGGTTAGATGTATCAGCCAGCAAGTCAAAGTTCTGCATGTTCAGTAAAGGTCATAAAGTTCAGCGGGTTAGTCTTGACATACGCGGTAATCTGTTATGTTCTGACAGTACGATTAAGTATTTAGGAGTATGGTTAGATAAATCGTTGCGTTGGGGGAAACATATTGGATATATTATAGAGAAGACTCAAAGATTTCTTAGTATCTTGAAAACTCTGGCAGGTGCTTCTTGGGGAGTGCACCCAAAACATCTTCGTCGGTTGTACATTTCTTTGATTCGTAGTAGGATGGATTATGCATGTTTTTTGTACAATGACGGTGCACAGATGCATTTGTATAAGCTTGAAAAAGTTCAAAATCAGGCTTTAAGGGTAGTTGGAGGGTTTATCAGATCAACTCCTATTCATGTAATGGAAAGTGAGCTTTGTATATTTCCGTTACATATTAGAAGACGGTTCTTGGCCATTAGGTTTTGTTTGAGAGCATTGAGTTGTAATAGTGTCACTGTTGACGTATGTCGTGAGTTAGCAGCGTTGTGCCTCAGTGGTAATTGGAGTCGAAAGAAGAAGCCGCTTTTAGCGGAGGTAGTCGAGGAAGTATCGAATGTACATATTTACTCATCTTATCCATTACCAATGTTTAAACTGAATGTTTGGGTGTCAAAATTTATACTAAGTGATGTTTTATTTTGTAACCTGGAGTGTATTGTTGGTGCAAAAAGTGCCTACAATATCAATATCCTTCGTTTTGAAGTAATTCAAGAGTTAGAAAGGAAATATGCTTCTTTCCAGAGAATATTTACTGATGGTTCAAGATGTGGTGAAAAGATAGGGGCAGCTTTCTTTGATCCTATCAGTGGTAAAAAGGCACAGTTTAAGATTTCTTCTGATGTATCTATTATGTCTGCAGAGCTAAGTGCAATCTTTGAGGCTTTGTTTTTGAACTTTGGCTTTGAACTTTTGTATGTTAAAGTGACAAGATATCTTAAAATATTGATTCTTACCGATAGCAAAAGTGCCATTCAACATATAGCACGATGTGCTTTAGGGGAACGTTGTATTTCGTTGGCTTATAACATTTTGGAGCAAATAGATATCATTAAGAGTTCCGGAGGATGCCTTAAATTGCAATGGGTTCCGTCTCATATTGGTTTGGCGGGGAATGAGCAGGCTGACCGGTTAGCTGCAACGGCTGCTACTGATGGTGTTGAAACTGTTATTGTTCCTGATTTTTCAGAGGTAATCGCGCGATACAAAAGTAAAATGTTTGGTTACTGGAAGGAGTATTTTGACGAACGGTCTCGTACCAAAGGTATTTGGTATAAGACCATTCAGTCGGAGCCTCCCCAAGTTCCCTGGTTCGATCATGCCAGGCTCAGCAGAGTAGAAGTTGTCAGGGCTCACAGGCTTCGGTCTGGACACGTTCCGTTGAATAAATTTGCTCATCTTATCCCAACTTATGTGGGATGTGGGATGAATGTGGGAAGGTGGAGGATGTGTATCACTTTTTGACGGAATGTGCCAAGACCAAATCCAAGAGGGATAAATTGCGTAGGGACTGGGGCATGAAACGCTTTGATGTGGGTTTTGTCCAATCTATATTGGCAGAGCCTCTGTCAGATGCGGCTAAATTTGTATACAGTTTTTTTTTTGTAAGTATCGAATACCAGTTTATCCATAATAAATAAAAGATTTAAAAAAAAAAAATGTCCCGTAAGGAAAGATATTTTGAACAAATGCAACGCGTATATGATTTAATTAAAACACCCCAGAGTACGAGTACAAAAGAATTATTTTTATTGCGGGTCAGTGAGTTAGATGATTTAAGAAAATCATTTGAGGCATGTGTTTTTAATATTTTTGAGGTTGAAATGAAGTTTAAAAGTGACGCTTCATTGCGCAATCAAAAGTTAAAAAACTTCGATGAATTATATTTTCGTGAAAAATTATTTGCGTCCAAACTTCAACCCTCTGTTGAGAGTATTAAGGTCGTAAATTCTACCACTGAATCTAGGCCGAATTTACCTAAGTTAGAACTTTATTGTTTTGATGGTGAGTTGGATAACTTCACAACATTTTACGAAACATTTTGTTCCTTGGTTCATAATCAACCAAACATTCCAAAAATTGATAAATTTCATTATTTGTTACCTTGCACAAAAGGTTCGGCATTAAACATCGTTAAAAGTGTTCCAATCACTGCCAACAATTATGACTTGGTATGGAAAAGCCTACTCGATAAATATCAAGATAATAGGTTGCTTTTCGGGAGGTATTTAGATAAAATGTTAAACTTTTCACCACTCAGTAAGGAGTCCTCAGCTCAACTGAATTTATTTTTAGAAACATTTGAGCACTCTTATAAAGCGATTCAAGCGCTAAATATCAAAGATTTAAATAGTATTATCATGTGTCATATCGCTTTATGGGCTTTAGATCCCAGTACAAGAAAATATTTTGAACAAAGTGCTAAACAAGATGAAATACCCACTTTACTCATATTTAATCGTATTCTGGGGCAACTCGACAGACGTACCCGCAGTATCTGTATTACAGAAACGATTTTTAAGGATTATATAACCTATACAGCACCGAGAGACTCGTGTCGCTTGTTATTTAGTAAATATAAAATACTTACGGTTACACGTGTTTATCTGTATGAATTCTGTATGAAAGATGAAGTCTTCTGCACGTATTTGCTTAAAAATATAATAATATTTGTCAACGTCAGATAACTTAACCCTATGAAATGTTGACTTGACATTAACATTATTAAAAAATAAACATTGGTTAAATCTTTGTGGAGTATCAGACATCGTGGGTTAGGTTTTGATGTCAATTTTATCATAACCATGAAATTATTATTGATATTTTATGATTAGGTGCTAACATCAATTCACTTAGCTATAATGATTAAAGGTACGTTTTCGATTAATTCATTTCTAGTCGTTTGCAGGATAGAATAACACGTGTACAGTTGTAAAATGTCTCGAAAGGTTAACGTAGGTCATAGCGTGTTAATCCATAACGCCATCGACAATAATGTTGTCGCGTTTCTTCGTCCGATAAATTTGGTCCAGTCTCTATTTATTGTTTCCTCATACACAATCCGTGATAACTTCATAATGTATAAAAAACCTGTCTCTACAGCTTTAAGTTTTGTTACTGTTACAGTTGTCATAGCTATCTACATCTTTCGTTTCGTCATGAACCTTTCATCTGATATCTTTGTGTATTTCAATGTTTTATTTGATTTAGTGTATTACGCTGTTGGGTTCACTATGAACCTCTATGCATGCCTCAGATATAAGGATTTGAATATTAATCTTGTCTTCAAGATTCAAGATCTGTATAAATCCCAAATAATCACACGTACCATGTTGAGTAAACTTACTAGGTTAAATTGGATTTATATTGTCATCTGCTTATCCTTTTGTATTTTTGTGTCCACCAGTTTAATTTATTTCATACAAGAAGACCACCTTGAAGTCTATTGTGAAATCTTTTGCACATTAACTCTTGTTACCTTTGACATCAACACAATATATGCTACTCAAATCATCAGATTATTGAGAGCTGCTTTAAGACAGTGGCTTTCAGATGTAAAGTCGTTCACAGCTATCAAAAGTAATACCGAAACGTTAATAGGAACAGGAAAAAAAGGTTGGTGCTGTTCTCAAGTACTACCACTCTTCAGGCGTTCTTGCGTTATCTCAAATTTTTCGTCTGTGCCGTCTTCATCGACTCTTATGATGAGACCTAGGGAATCTGTTTCCATTTATCATTGGCAGGATGCCAACACTTCAAGACAGGCGTCATGTATTCCAATGCAATCGCACAAAATTATTTATCGGCCCACAAAAGAGGACGATTCCAAAAATTATGATTGTTCGTCGTGCGAGGCAAAGAAAAACTGTTTTTGGAATAATAGATTAACGGCTCACGCTAATATTTTGGAGGCTTTTGAGTTAACAAAAACTGGATTTCAACTGATGGTAAATAAACATTACTTACATTTTAAAGCATAGTTTGCTTAATCGCTAACTGTTTTATAGACTTAAAGTCTATTTTTTGTTTTCAGATCCTATTTCATTGCGTGGAAACATTTATACATGCAATATTTTATGTTTATGATGGTATGTTATATGTGCAAGACTTTGACGTAAGTTTTTATTATTTACTAGCTAGTAGTTTTCAGTTTAATTTAGAATCCTCCCTGGCGTGCTCACTAACACTTACCAAAGTTTCATCGCAATCTGATTATGGCTTACGCATAGAGGACAAATACGCAAAATTTCATTTTATTTAGATAGAAGATAAGATGTTATATTTCATATTCACCCTATAGGTTTCTAGTATCTATTTTTGGCAAAACTAAAGAATATGGTTGTGACCATAGATTTAAACAAATTTTATGAAGAAACGGGTCAAAAATTACTCAATTATTTTCATATTTCGGTCTATGTGTCTTAGGTCATCTTAGTTTCATGAGCGTTATATCCTACAACGTGGCTTACAAATCAGATTTATTTTACAGGGTGACAGCATTCTTACAGCCTTGGTGACATTAGGATGGATACTGAAAAATTATCTAACAATAACAATATTATGTGTGGAGCTTGAACATTTTTACATGGCTATAAATGATGTAACGCTCAACAGTTTATTTCAGTTGCAGAATGCTCAGTGTATTGGTAAGCAATGTATAAATATATTATATAGACGACTCAATTAACCACTCACTGCTGGTTGGATAGTTAACAAACCCTTTAAGTGCCGATATCCCACTGTGGAACCTAATTCCTTATGCATAATTTTTGCCGGCACGCAAGAGGCTTGGTATAGGTCTAAACATTATGGGGGACGATTAAGAATAAGAATGTTTATTTGCTTTTGAAAAGGTTCTATAGAAGATTTACAATGATGAATATTATGGTCGCTTATCCAGCCATTAACAATAGCATACAAATACAATTATTAATTGTTTTACTGGGTATCTACTTAAAGCAATTATTTCAAAATTTAGGAAATACAGAATAACTTACTCGAATGTATGATATATTTAACATCGATGAGTTACTGATTGCTGACTCTCCTTGTAATTCATAAGTAATTTTGTAAAATGTATTGTCTGGTACAACTCTACCATGTTAACAACGGCAAGTCAAGCTACCCCATGCAGTCAAAGGTCATTGAACCGATTTTTAACTTTGAGTCCGATATGTAGAGATCAATATCAATTGAGAAAATTTGATGTTTTGTGGTAGGTTGACGTGCTGTTTTCTGTACCTGTCTGTACCTACCTATTTCTTACTATAAAACTAGTGCCAGATAATAATTGTATATCTGTTTCACAGAAAGGAATTATTCTATTTTGATTTGCCTGAAGCGTCTCCTATCAAATCATATTACTTTATTTTCCGAATCGCTTAATAGACAGCGCTCGGATTTTATGCCTATTTTAGAATTCCTTTTCACTTGGTAGGACGAGGTTCACCAAGTACAGAGACTTATGAGTCTAGAATAGAACTTCTAATGTATTATTTTCTGTATTTGTTTCTTATGTGTGGTGTACAATGAAGAATATATATCTATTGTATTCGCAATCTTCTCATTCTTCAGCGATCCATAGGTAGGACCTCGAAAACAGGAGAACAAAAATATGAATATCTATTATTTGACTGACACTAAATGATGTAATTTTATGAATTATTTGATCTACACCGTTTAACTTGAATACCCTTTGGTATATCTTTAGATACCTATGTTGAGCAGTGGATATTTAAATAACTGACGATAATTAGCGACTTGATTTAGGGATTAACTGGGCACCTTCTCAAAAATCTGGAGGGTATGGATAAGTGGAAGAGAAATAACAGTAGAATATAAATGCTGAATAGATTCTCTTTCTCTTCTTTTCGCCATAGTCGGCCCGATAGAGGTAAGAGAGACTTCAGTTTCCACTGGTTAAAGAGGTGTTTGTCCCAAGTTGTTGTATTTGAGTAGTTTTTTGGCTTTTAAAACTAACAAAAACTTACCGTTAATAATACGTAGAAGGTTCATCATATTACCAATCTTCAGCCTTAAAAGAAAGAAAGAAAAAATACTAGAAGTAGGTATATTTATGAATTTCTTTCAGAACCAGCAAAACAGATGCACAAGAACGTCGTCCGGATGTCCCAGCTGACTCACAAGTTCGCGGTGTGCAACTTGTTCGGTCTGGACGCGACGATGCCCCGCCGGCTGCTGTCGCTCATCGCCACGTACACTATAGTTTTGCTGCAATTTTTCCTTTTGTAGATTAATAAAGAAAAATGTATTGAGAACTATACTTTTATTTCAGTCTGTCAACAAATACAATTACAGTGAGATCTTTAGGATGAGTTAAACCACATTACCTTGTGAGGACGGCTGTTAAGACACTTTCCCACCGCCGTAATAGGAGGCGTGTCGTAAGAGGCGACTAATTCCCGTAGCACGAGACTGGCAGCAACGTTAGCTTGCAAAGTGTTATAAAAAACTGCGCTCGCCAACCCGCCTGCCAAGCGTGGCGAGTATTGGCAATCTCCCTGATGAAAGTCATCGGGGGAGGCCTATGTTCAGCAGTGGATGTCCTATGGCTGAAATGATGATGATGAAACCACTTTACAGAAGGATACTTCTAAAAGACTTCATATTTATAGGTTGAGCTTCTCTTGCGATATTATGGCTGTGATGCACAGAGTATATTTGAAAATTACTCTAAAACCTTTTAAACGCGGCTTTCTTATACATGTGGTGTGGTTGCTGCTCAGCTCACTGGTCCACCAATTTTTTTGATCAAACAGAATAGGTAGCAACTTAAGTTTGAAGAGTTAATAGTTGACGACCTCCGTAGCCGAGAGCGACTTGGTGTCGCTATCTCCGAGGTCCCGGGTTCGATTCCCGGTCGGTCAATGTAGAAAAATAACTTTTCTATATTGTCTCGGGTCTGGGTGTTCTGGGTACTGTCGTTGCTTCTGATTTCTGTAACACAAGTGCTTAAGCTACTTATCATAGAATCAGAGCAAAGTATGTGATGTTGTCCAATATTTATTATTTATTTACGGTTAGCGGTTGTGAGCCGCACAAACGGGCGGGCTGGCCCGATCACGTCCGCTAGTATGGGGCCCGACCCGTACGAACCTGAGGCTTCACACTCAAGTCTCACATTTGGCCGGGTCGCGGCAACCGCTAGTGGGGCGGAACTAGCGACGCACAAAACTGCAAAATGTGGCTGAAGAGGCCTTCAAAACTAATCAGCGATAGGTCCTTCGAGAAAAGAAACTAGCGGGTAGTTAGTAAAAGTCTTGTAAAAGTCTGAGAATGGATTGAATGACTTAATGACGAGTGACCGGATTGCATGGAAGAGAAAGACATACTGCGCCGAATCCAGATGACCTGGGAACTGGGCAGACGAATGATGAATGAATGATGAAAGAAAAAACAAAAAGAAGAACTATGTCGGAGCTACGTCAGTCAGGAAGACTACGCCGGGGTTACGTTAGTTAAGAGGACCACTTCGGTGCGAATAGTTCGGAGAGAATAGCGTGAGACAAAAATACCGCGTCAGTGCTATACATGTCGGAAATTGGAATCCTATGGGTATGGGTTTCAAAGTGGTTTCAAAAGCCTACTTACTACTTAAGCCCAGTTTGGCAGAAAAATATTTTTAAAATATGTTAAGAATTGTCAAAACGTAAACATCATTCTGAGCATAGCATTTGTTTCTAGTACCTATACTTCAGTAAAAAAAAAATTTTAGTCATTGAAAAAATAAGCAAAACATTCCTGATTCTCCTTCTTTGATACCGCTTGACCGATTTAATTCGTTTGTACGTCGATTGATAGAGTAACATAATAGCTTATATTTTATTCTATCAATCGACTAGGAGTTTTTATTCAAACAATGGAGTCCATGCGAAAAGTATTATTTTCCTCAATTTATGTAACCTAAAGACGCAGCGACTGTCGTTACAGCCACGTTTCATTGCGCGCTGCTATGAACCGTATTTTAATGAGTTTTCGTGCTATACTCGTACTAAAATTCATCAGGTCGCTAATTTAGGGGCACTACTCGTCTGAAGGAATTTCGGGTCTATGTCAGGTAATCGGCACGTGAAGGGCTGTTGTAGAGTCTGCGGTAGAGTGCATTATATAAAAAAAAAAACGTTATTATAGACAGTAACACCGAAGTTGGATATTGTCACTAAGTTATGTTTAAATGGTTCTAAAGAATTTGTTCAATCGATTTATAAGCGGGTGAGGTATAAAAAAATGGACCAACAAACTTTCCTGCAGCATCCAGATTCATAATCTGCGAGCCCGAGTCTAAACTTTTTTTTTTGAACGCGGTCCACATTTGCACACCCAGCTTCCTATGGCGCCATTAATATTATCTGAGTTCTATTTGCAAAATATTTGCCGTTAAAGCATAGTACCTAAAATCAAATTGTTACGTAACATTTAACACAATACGTAATAGTCCGTTGTTTTTTTTTGTATGTAAGTGTGCTATTCAATATAAGCCTTTATTTGTTAGGTAGGTACTTGTAACTAATAAATATACCGGCTACATTTTAATCAAGTCAAGTACCTAATATTTTTTGGTGTCTCTATAGTAACAAGTCATGTGTTGGTTGAACTATAACAGAATAATATTTACTCAAGTCACTTAATCCTTAATATAACTATTAATAACTTTACGATTAATTTATTCATTTAGAATTTCTGGTTCGGACAAAACGTGTTAGGCAGTACCACAGTAGTACTTACAAGTATGTTTCGAAAACGGAGCCTGTTAATTAATAATGCTATCGACAGTGACGTTAACTCGTTTCTTCGGCCACTGAATTTAATTCAGTCAGTGGTTTTCATTTCTTCGTATAAAATTCGTGACAATTTTATCACCTATAAAAATCCTGTCACAATTGCTTTAAATCTTCTTGGTATTTTAACAGTCATTGTTTGCTACACCATTCGTCTCTTATGTAATAATTTTAAAGGGATAATGTTTACGTACTTCCATACTTTATTTGATGCAGTGTATTACATTCTTGGGTTTTCGTTGAATCTTCACGCGTGCCTCACTTACGGAGATTTAAATATTAATCTTGTTTTGTTGATTCAACAACTGTTCAAATTAAAATTAATCACACGTAGCGCGTTAAATAAATATACTAGGACGAATTGGATTTATATTCTCGTCTACTTTTTCTTTTATATTTACGTCAACATCAATTTTGTGTACTTATACGGGGTTCGGCTTTTTAGCCTTTTTGAAATCATTAGTCAATCATCTTTATTTGCCTTTGATGTCAACACCATCTACGTTACTCAGATTATCAGAATTTTAAAAGCTGCGTTAAACCAGTGGCTATTAGATGCAAAGTCTGGTACACCAATTGCAAGTAATACTAAATCATCGAAAGAGAAAGGAATAAAAATATGCTGTAGCCCTAAAGCAGCCTTCTCAGGTCTTTCACGAGTTATAACCGACTGCCCCTGGGTGCTGTCTCATTCGATTCCTAAGAGCTCTTTTAGGGGACCCATACCCATAAATCAGCGGCAAGAAGCAGACGCTCCATACAATCAGCCAGTTCGTATCGCAGTTCGGCCGCAGACATCAGACGTGGAGCAGGCTTATACTGTCGAGAGAGATACCTGCTTTAAGAATGATCCGACATTTGATGAATCACAGAAGGATATTTGGCGAGACAAATTAACTGCTTATGCCAACATTTTAAAGGCTTTCGAAATTACAAAAACGGCGTATCAATTACTGGTAAGTGAATAACCTACGTTTTTTAAATACTCGTCCGAAGCTTTTTCTGGTTTTTAATGCAGGGTTGTTTGTGCTAATTATCTTGTTATTTATAAAATGAATAGGTATACGAAACGCGCAAGCTTACTCTTTCACGCCGCTGTGTATTACGGTATATCCGAGCTCAATCGCAATACGATAATTTATTCAAACATGTGAAATGTTATAATCTGAACACAAACAAACTTTTATTGTGTATGCTACGGCTAAGCATTTTTCCCTTGCGATTTTTGTTTGTTATAAATTGTAGTTGCTTTTATTATATTTGCGGCAAATATGTCAACATTTTTTACCCAACAATTCAAATGTTATACATAGATAATTATCTGATATTTAACAAGGAAAATAAGCTACATGCAGCAGGTAAGGACAAGCTGAACGTCGTATCATATTCTCCACAGACAAGAACAATAGGATAGATAGATCAATGAAAATTATTACTTATCTTGTAAATTAACAACCGTGTTTTAATGGCATTTAAATTATTCTCGTTTGTTTCAGATTCTATATCACTGCTCAGAAACATTCATCCATGCTTTAATTTATGTTTATTATGCTTTAGATTTCATGAGAGCTGACAGAGAGGTAAGTTTTTAAAAATTATGTTTGATCGCTTTTCTCAAAAGCAATCAAGGTATCGCTTAAACATTACTTACAGGTCTACAGCCTGTTTTATAAGGATAAGACTAGGTTGAAACACTGTTGATAGAATTACCAGCAAAGTAGAAATTTAAGTCCATCCACCATTCCATCCCTAACCATTATGTTTGGTGACTGATGGGCCACACAGCTATTATCTTTATAGAGCTTATTATAAATTCAAATTAATTTTCCAAATTTTATATTTGACCTATTTTTTTGTAAATAACATTGGCAATTTTATGGATGTTTTTATAATTTATAGGATAACGGTATACCTGCAGCCCTGGTGGTCGTGGGATGCATTCTAAAAAATGTTCTTTCATTAACAATATTGTGTGTCGAAATCGAATATTTTCACAAATCTGTGAATGATGCGACTGTCGACAGTTTATTACAGTTGACAAACGACCAGTGCAGTGGTAAGCTACAAATAATAATAAATATAGTATAATTGTGAACACAGTTCTTGGAGTGAAAAATTAACATACTAGTTTTTGTTTTACCGAAGTTGTCTCCCTTCTCTCTCAGACGTAAAATCGTTTAGAAATGTTTATTTAATTTACCTGGCCATGACAGTGACTGGATGAAAAAAACGGGAGATCGGGCTCTTTGGCGCTCTTGAGAGGCTTAGGTACTTCCAGCAGTAGACTGCAATAAGCTAACATGATGACGATTATAATGAGCAAGAAATTAAACACTTGTGCTTAAAGCAAATCTTCACGTCGTTGCGCCATTGATTCATCATAATTGCTAGAGTTTAATCACCTCTACTCGAATTTGCTATGGACATCATCGTCATCATTATCATCATCTCCGCCTATTGCAGCCCACTGTGGGACGTAAGCCTCCCACGAAGAGCGTCAGAGAGCACGATCTCTCGATTTGTTATCCATTCAGTCGGCCATATTCCTAAGGTCGTCGGACCATCGAGTTGGGAGTCTTACCTTACGTTATCCATGACGTGGTCTTCACTTGAGAACTTGTTTACTCCACCATTCATCGGTTCTATGACAAATGTGGCCGGCGTCCTGCTATTTTAGCTTGCTATATTTTTGGACTTGACCATTACCACAGAATAAATAATATAGGCAGAAACGACACTTAAAGACATTTGCTAAAATAGATTATCTACTCTCAATGTGCGGCAACAAAGAGCAAATTAGCTTGCATCGGGCAATGTACTGTCATTTTATAATAGCCTACAAAGCGATAATCCACCAAAATTTACCGCCATTTACTGCCATTACTTCGGTTTTCTGCCGGATAACCTTACTCATTTCGGATTTTATCCCTTGACGAGATCCCAAGCATGGACCTTTCCATAGCTCACTGAGTGACGTGAAGTCGGTTGGCCAGCTTCACTGCATGATTCACGCTTTGGCTCCGTTGGTCATCTCTGGTAGAACCATAGATTACCCCCAATAATCTATGCGGTAATCTATAGGTAGGACGCACTGAACAAACACCTTGCTTTTCAGGCATTGTGGCCATTCACTAAGATTTAATTCTGTTTTATTTACAGAACAAGAAAAGCAAATGCATAGGAATGTGGTACGCTTGTCCCGGCTGCAGCACAAGTTCGCGGTGTGCAACTTGTTTGGTATGGACGCGACGATGCCTCGGCGGCTGCTGTCACTCATCGCCACGTATACTATTGTGGTGCTGCAATTCGTCCTTTTATAGATTATTTAAGAAAATCTATTAACACTTCAGCTGCAAGTTTATTTTCATATTACTATTACTAGTTGGAAAAAATATTTTAAAAAAAAAGTAATTTATTTGTAAATCATAATATTGTACCTATATTATAATATTTAGTAATTACACATTCATGCTATAGGATAGGGCGGTGAGGGCTTAGAAACGTAGGGACCGAAATAATTTAAGGTTGAAGAATATAGAATAAACGTTTCAAATAATTTGAACAAGAACATTCCATAATTTCATTTAAGATAACATCATCAACCCTAATACTTATTTAAAATACCAATTATGAGTTTAAAAAACTCATTTCATATAAAGTCGGTTTATATAAAAATCATTTCACTATCTAAGTTAAAATAATTTTGAGTATGTTACTCTATTTATGTTACTTTTATTTCAATTTCCTAAAAACCCCTTTAGTGCAAGAATGAAAGCGACCATGAAAGAATTCCAGCAGCAGCATGCGAATTGAATTGCGGCTTGAATGCTTCCATATAAGCAAGCATGCAAGCATTCTAGCATCCAGCATGAAGCATGCAATCATGCGACACGTTTTATACGTTTTATAAGTTGCAAGCACTCAAGCAGGTAAGCATGTGTGCAATTGGATTTGCTCTTCTCCGGCGCTGCGGGAAGTAAGGAGTACTATCTCTAATAGGCGGAAAGTTAAAAAAGTGACCAGCTAAAGCAGTAAACAACAGTTCCAACACCCTCCAAAATGGCGCTAGCGTAGGCAAAGGGTATCGTATGAATGTAGCAGTTGTTGACGGATTAAAGTAGGCCGAGTAATGCCGAGGTAGAACGTTTTACTGATTTTTAAAAACTTTTTGAAACATTTCAACATTTCCCTCATTTCATTTATGTATTTATGTATTAGTTTTTTAAATAAATAAATAAACAGACGTTAAGAAATGATAAGCGATCGATTATGTTTCTTCGATTATTTTCATGAAACGTGCGTCATAGCGGAGCGGAAGTTCTTCTGACTTATTTATTTATCTGTTGTAATAACTTTTGGCGCTTTCTTTGAAATTTACTTTGTCACTTACTGTGGCGCCACCTAATTTAACGCAGTTTGACAGTCACTTTTTTACAACGAAGATAGTACTCCTCCTGACCTGAACCCTCCATACTCTTAATTAATGTTGTTTTTATGGAAACTACGTCAAGTATTCATATTTTTTGTGATCAATATTTTATCTATGACCAAATATAAGATCAACTGTTTCTTTTATCGTGAATTTATTTACTTATTAAGGAACACAAACAGTAAAATGTACAAACTTTACTTAATCTCTAATATCATTTGTTTTGTTCTATTACATAACACAAATAATATGTGTCCACAACACTAGCCATAAAATATATAGTAGTAATATATAGTATAGTGAAGTCACTTATTACTGATTAAAATTGGTAATAATGAAATATGTACACAAATGTTATTTATTTCACGCGTTTGGTGGTTAGGACAATACGTACAACATGTTTCGAGAGACCGGCGTTGGACAAAGTGTATTAATCCATAATGCTATAGACAATAATGTTAACGAGTTTCTTTGTCCTCTTAATTTAATTCAGTCAATATTTTGTGTTTCTTCGTACAAAATTCGTGAAAACTTCATCACCAATAAAAGTCCTGCCTCTAAAGCTTTGCATCTTCTTGGTATTTCAATTATTATTGTAATCTACATCATTCGTGTCATTTGTAATGATTATGTTAATGATGAGCAGGTAATGACAACATTTGTGTACATCAATATATTGTTTGATTCAGTGTATTATAGTCTTGGGTTTATGTTGAATTTTTACGCGTGCGTCACTTATCAGGATTTAAATATTCATATTATCTTGAAGATACAAGAACTGTACAAATCTCAATTTATTATCCGTAGCACTTTAAGAAAACTCTCTAGGTTAAATTGGATTTACATTTTCATCTGCTTTTCCTTTTATATATACCTGAACATCAGTTTGGTGTATTTATTCTGGGAAAACAACTTATTTACCTACTTTGAAATCATTTGTCAAACAACATTATTTGCTTTTGATGTAAACACTATTTACGCTACTCAGATCATCAGAGTTCTGAGATATGCATTGAGACAGTGGCTATTAGATGTTAAGTCTGTTACACCGATTGTAAGTAGTACTACTTCATCGAAAGGGAAAGGAAAAAATGTTTGCCCTCGGAACACTTGCCACTGTGTGCTATCTTGTTCGATCCCTAAAAGAAAACTTAGGAGACCTTTCCGCATAAATCAGCGGCAAGAAGTAGACGCAACAAGAAAACCGACTTGGACCTCCGGGCGACTGCACACAGTTGATGTTGTGCAGAATAAGCAGCACATTATCGAGACCGACTTTGAAATTGCTGATCTGGTGTCGGACGAAGTGCCGCAAGATTTCTTTTGGAAAGACAAATTAGCTGCTTATTCCACCATCTTGGAGGCTTTCGAATTTACTAAAACCGCATTTCAATTGTTGGTAAGTGACTACATTATCCATCTAATATTAAGTATCGACTGAAACTTTGTGTGGTTTTCAATGGGATTTGAATCGTTATTTTTTCTATTTCAGATTCTATATCACTGCGCAGAAACATTTATTCATTCTATATTTTACGTTTATTATGCTGTAGATTTTCTGCAAGCTGTCAGAGATGTAAGTTTTTTATTTAGGTTTCATTGCCTTTTCATTGGGCTACTTCACCTAAACATTACTTATGACCAAATTTCCAATAACAAAATAATAATATAAAAAAGTTTACTGTTCCAACCATCACACCAATTATGTAGTTGGTAATAAAAGCTAACCAAAAAGATAGAAATCAATTGTGGATTGCAGTACAAGATAATTGTTTGCTGAATTATGTACCTTTGGTACAGAATGGTTTAAATAATAAAGGTACCCGACTGCAAACAATTTCCTACAGTATTTACAATTGAATTTTATCTTTTTAGTTCAATTTTATTAACGGTAAACTATTTATTATTAAGTGTTACCTAGTAACGGAAGTCGTGTTTTTAATCATCCTTTTTATTTCACTTTTTTATCGGTAAATAGCATATTATTAACGCAAAATAACATACAGGATGACGGTATACCTGCAGCCTTGGTGATCGTTGGATGCATTTTCAAAAATGTACTATCACTAACAATATTATGTGTCGAAATCGAATATTTTCATAAATCCGTGAATGATGCGACTGTCGACAGTTTATTGCAGTTAATAAACGACCAGTGCAGTGGTAAGTAATAAATAAAAATATTTTATATAGGTATCTCGAAGTCAGGATTATCAAATACTGTATATGTATGTTTCATAATCCTGACTTCGATTTAATTTAATGTCCTTGGTTCATCTTTTATTTAAAAGTAATGTCACGAGCCACTCCCAAACTTTGAAGCGCTTTATCTTTCTAATTTTTTGGTTGATTGACGAAATAAAAAATACGTGTCCATTATTTTTTGATAATCTAACTGACAGACTGAATAGTATTTTTTTTTTTTTACCCAGTCCTCATGACTATACTGTTTCCACCTTTTATTATTCCAACTGAAATCATAATGTATTTTGGAATCATAAGAAAATGAATTGTTTTTAATATCCAAGTGTATTTTTGAGGGGCGTCTTCTGCACGAAGACCAATAAGTACTACTTATAAAAGTATTATTTTCTGAATTGAGTCAGTTGACTGTCGAACTCGAATCCCAACTTTTAACTCGGGGCATAGCGCCATTGTGCAAATCAGGTCTATATCAGTCATTCTAGAATATCTTCTTCTTCCTAAAGTGCCTCTCCAATCTTTAACGGCTACCACTACTGTTAATTGTCTTTTCTTATCTAAAATTTCGGTACTCTACTCCAATATGTTAAGAACATTTACCGTCTTATTAATAAACTCGTTTTATCCTCGGCATTCCTAAAGTTAATCTATGGATTTTCCAATTTGGAATGTTGTCAAATTTGACATGTCTCGTTAATGATGCCATGCATTATCTATACTAATATTATAAAGCTGAAGAGTTTGTTTGTTTGTTAAAAATAGTACATTGTTAACCTACCGGGTGAAAGTAACTTATTTAGTCCCTCGCTGCGCTCGGGCGCCAATAGTTCGAGGGACTAAATAAGTCTTTAACCCGTGGTAGACACTGTGATTTTTTTTACGAATTACATTACGAATACAAGGAAAGTAAATATAAAAAAATGAATAAGCTAAAGCTAAAGAAAAAAATTGTGAATTTTAACAAAACCGTACCAGAGAGTATGCAATCACTACGTTCTACAACTCGAAAAACAAATGAAGATCGGACTGCTGCTTTCCCGCCTATTTTTTTTCTGTGGCCGGCCATCTTAAGCCATTATTTTATATTTTCATCATTGAAAAAATGGTAAATACTTTGTCCAAATCTATTTTTTTAAAGAAATAGTTGAAAGTAAACTTATAATAAGGTCATTAAAAAAACCTTAATTAATATTTACTTTGTTACTGAATTCAATTTTACATCGCGCTGTTATTAAGTGGCTGCATAGAAAATTGCAACATAGTTCAATAGAACTTTTTCTTTTTATATTTTGACAGCTGTCACTTGAAAACGATTCTCCCTGGGGCTGAAATGTATTACTTTCAACCCGCAACCTCATGAAAACAATTGTCGATCATTTAAGGTTGACTTACTATAACCTTTTTATAGTAATCAAATTTATTCTAAAATAATGCATTGGCGATAGCGTTGTTTTTTCTTTTACATTTAGAGCGAGGCATTGATGTGGTTTATTGTTTAATATGATTACTGTCCCGGTGAACTTCGTACCGCCCCTTCATATTTTATTTTTTGTGAATTTTTAATTTTTCTGACAGAACGAACTCCTACGGGCATAGCCGCGGGCGGAAGCAACATTATAATTATGAATTGTAAATTGGTTTTCATTACTCATACTCGGAAAGTAGGTCTGAAGTTGCCTGCGGATCGAATCGTTTTCAACTGACAGCTGTCAAATTATTTTAAAAAATACTAGTTCTATTTTCACATTTTTATTGAAACATGTTCCAACTTTCTATACAGCCTCTCAATAATAGCGCGTTTTAAGATTGAAATATCATAAAGTTGCCTAAATATTCAAAGAATATATTTTTTAATGACTTTATTGTAAGTAATTTACTTTTCATTACTCATACTCGGAAAGTAGCTCTGAAGTTGCCTGAGGAGCGGGTTGAAAATGATACTTTTCAACCCTAAGGAGAATCGCTGCGCTAGGGCGCCAAAGCCCGTTTCGGTACTGAATTAGTTATTTTCACCCTAGGGTAACAATGCACTATTGCTTATACTAAGTCATATTGGTCTCACACTATGTAATGACACCTGTATGTACTTATGACGCAATAAATGAATGATGGAATGAAATATGAGGCCGAATATATAAACTGTGCCGATAGGTACTGACATCGTGTCTCTTACAGAACAAGAAAAGCAAATGCACAGGAACGTAGTCCGCATGTCCCGGCTGCCGCACCAGTTCGCGGTGTGCAACTTGTTCGGGCTGGACGCGACGACGCCCCGCCGGCTGCTGGCGCTCATCGCCACATACACCATCGTGTTGCTGCAATTCGTCCTTTTGTAGACTAATAAAACATGTGCTTTATGTATGACCATTTCATTGCATATATAAAAAAAATAACCGACTTCAAAAACACTAAAAAGCTAAAAATAACTAACTAAATAATAACAATCATACCAAACAGTTATTTTTGTAGTCGGTGCCAGCCATGGAGTGTTTGAATGTGGTTGTTTGCACCGTCTTAATGCAAATATCTTATCGCTACTCGTGGAAGACTATTGTGGCCAACTATAGTCTCCTTCGTCAGTTCCACCTCAGCAAATGATACTTTCTAAAATATACTAAAATCGCTATATGTATACCTATAATATTTTAGGAGTTCCCTCAATTCCTCATGGATCTCATCATCAGAATTGAATTTTGAAAAAAAATGAGACCTATCTGGATGTATGCCCTTTCAATTGAGAAAATAATTTTTCAAATCGGTTCATTAATAGCGGATTTCTGAGGTAACAAAAATTAAATAAAAAAACATACAACCGAATTGAGAACCTCCTCCTTTTTGTGGAGTCGGTCTGGTTTGCACTTGCCACATGTCTTCTAATGGGCTAGTTTCCTAAAAAAACCTAATTAGTCCGTCAGTTGGATTAACAGAAAATATTAGACACGTTTTTTTCTTTTCTCAATCAAACAAAAAAAGATGAAGATATAGCCCGTTAAAGTTCCGCGTAACGTCACGCCTTGCGACACTTTTTAACAGGGCGTGACGTCACGTGCTCACTTTGATGCGCTTTATCTTCGTCATTTTTTGTTTGATTGACAAAAGACAAAATATGGGTCCAATATTTTTTGATAATATAACTGACGGACTAAGTACAATAATCTTTTTTTGACCCAGGAAACTAGCCTATTGTATTTAAAACTGCAATAGTAGACTAACTTTGTTGTCACCGTCACTTCTCAACACTAGCAATTATGTACCTAGTCCCTGAAGCGGTGGCAAGCATCGTCTTTAACCTATTAGAGACCCTGGGCACATAAGGATAATGGGGCCCCTATAAAAAGGACTAAGGCTTTATCGCTAAAAGCTATATCTTCCAGACAACCTTAAACAATTATTAATAACTAACTATTGCCCGCGACTTCGTTCGCGTGGTATAATAGATAAATAAGTAATATAGTAGGAACTAGGGGCCCCCTCGATCGTGGGGCCCTCGGCACTTGCCAACTGTGCCCAAAGGGAAAAAGGGGCCTAGTGGTAGGGCAACGCAATATTTTGGAATGTGTATAAGTCCGAAAGAGGGCCTATATACCTAAATGATCATTCATCATCATCATCACTATTTCAGCCGCAGGACGTCCACTGCTGAACATAGGCCTCCCAAAAAGGAGGGGATTGCCAAAACTCGCCACGCTTGGCAGGCGGGTTGGCGAGCGCAGTTTTTTATAATATTTCGCACGCAGATGCTGCTGTCCGCCTCGTGCTATAGAAATTAGTCGCCTTTTGAGACACACCTCCTGTTGCCGGAAGGGAGTAGGGAGAAGTGTATTCTTTACGGCCGTCCCCACACGGCACAGGAACGTTGGGTATTTTATTAGTTAAATTGAATAAAATCACCAAGCAATGACAACTGCATTTTTTTATTTACAAAAACATGAACTGTAGGACCACGATAGTATATGTAGCAATGAGCGCCAGCAGTCGACGGGGCATAGTCGCGTCCAGGAAGAACAAGTTGCACACTGCGAACTTCTGCGGCAGCCGAGACATGCGGACGACGTTCTTATGCATTTGCTTCTCTTGTTCTGTAAAAAAAACCTTCATCATTATCATCATTTCAGCCATAGGACGTCCACTGCTGAACATAGGCCTCCCTTAGAGATTGGCATGTTGGAAGCGACCTGCATCCAGCGTCTTCCTGCGACCTTTACCTGGTCGTCTGTCCACCTTGTGGGTGGACGTCCTACGCTGCGCTTACCTGTACGTGGCCTCCTTTCCTTTCTGCCCCATCGGCCGTCAGTTCTACGTGCTATGTGCCCCGCCCCCTGACACCTCAGCTTGCTAATCCGTTGGGCTATGTCAGCGACTTTTGTTCCGACTAACAGAAATAGGACTCAATATTTAGAGCGGTCAGAGTACATGATAAGGATCTTCGTTGTAAAAAAAACATAAATTACCTAACAACACATTTATTGACACACCTGTAAAAAGTGCTTTGAAAAATGTTTTTAAGCCCTACTAATTTGCAATAAGGTTGATTTTACTTTGATAATCCTAAAAGGGCTGCTACTTATAATACATGTATAATAAATAAATAAATATTGGACTACAGAAATCAGAAACAACGACGGTAGGTACCAGAACACCCAGACCCGAGACAATATTGAAAAGTTACTTTCTACATTGACGAGTTTCTACATTGAGTTACTGTTTGTGGAGCAACATTTGGCGACGTGTAAAATAAAGTACCTAATAAACATTTACTGTACTAAAATGTTACTATTAAAATTGAAGTTTTCTATCCAGAGGTTCACCCTTGTGGCTTAATACCTACTTACCAGAGCAAATTTTTGTCAACTGCAGTAAGCTGTTGACCATCGCATCATTTACGGCTATGTAAAATTGTTCAAATTCAATGTTTAATTTTGTTACAATTAAAATATTCTTCAATATCCATACAATGGTTAGTCCGGCTGAATGAGATAAACGAAAACCGCCAGCCTGTAAAATAAAATTGGTATTTTTCGGTAGCATGCAATAGAAAGCCGGTGACTTATTTGAGTACTGTTTTAATAAGAAAGGCGTATTCTTGATAGAAAGTCAAATGCCCTTCGCACACGGCGACTTTTTGTAGCGATGCTGTCGCGCGTTTCTTGTACTCGTCAGGCCATGGGAACAAGACGCAATATATTGATACGTGTAGCTACATGTGGGTGGTTTGAGCTCGACAGAGTACACACGCTTTGCTACTCGAGCATTCGCCTTTTGAATGCGCGACAGTTGCGATGCAGAAATGCAAACGCGCAATTGTTTCTGGCAAAATGTTGATTACGATATTATATTTTAACTTTTGGCATGACAGTTGAAGACTTGAAGGAAAAAACCCAGAGATTTAGGAATTTTAATTTCGAACAAAAAACAATTTCTTCAGACCAGTCTCTGACAGTATAAAAAACGTTAAAAGGTTGGGCATGGACGCAGAGCCGCTAGTCCCAGTATCGAGTCAGAGTTTTTTTGTTTGTATTTTTTTAATTGTATCAACAATCACATCAGTTATCTAGTCCCAATTCTCAAAATAAGCATAGCTTGTATTATGGAGACCAGATAACGGATAGACATATTTAAATACTTACATAATAAGTTTTTTTTTTAAGCAAAAACTCATACAATACGGTAATTAAACAATTTTGTAAAGTACAGTAGATAAAATAATTTACAATGTAAAAGGATGAGTTTGTATTTAAGGTAGCACGGTGGCATCCGAACTAGTATAATAAATTATACTGTATCTCAGATGACATCGACCTTCCTCAGATGACGTAGTCACAATTAGAAGTCTAACAAAGGCAGAAAAAGAAAGACACGTCGTGTGTCTGTTTTGCTCCAATTTCTTTGTGACGCTAAGTTATATTTTATTTTATCTTTATTTTATGTTTATTCAGTATCCACAGCTCTTAAAAATTTTACAAATCACATAATTATACAAAACTTACAGCTAATAATGGATTCTATATATATTAATTTAAAACTTTAGAAAAACGACAGTCAATGGGAGAAAGAATTTTGAAAACAACGGTAAAGGAACTAATGGAAATAAAAATAGTTGCACTAGGATGTATGAGTGGTGTGTATCAGTGTAAATGTGTGGGAAATATAAATGTGTGTATGTGTGTGTGTGCTCGTGTGTGTTTGTCCTATCCACTCAATAAATCACAAACCTCCCTCCTGAAGGATTGTTTGGAGATGCTAAACAAGTCTAATGAGGCAATGTTTTTATTATAAGTGCGGTGCATCCTACTCACTATTGAATTTTGGGCATAGTTAGTATGAGTTAACGAGCTGCAGAAAAGCTTAGTGTGTCTGGTCCGTGTGCGAGGTGCTCCGAACGTTAGCGTCTTAGTAGCGAGATCGGGACAATATATGACACCATTGCAAATATTATAAAGAAAAGTCATATCTAATAAACAACGCCGGTCCTCGAGTCTCATGAGATCGAAGGACTGACAAGAGTTTTCGTAATTAATATACTTACGGTGGTCGCGGTAGTTTAGGTGTTTTATGAATTTATGCTGTTATTTTTCAATTTTATGTTTGTGGGTGATGTATTGGGGATTCCAAATGCAGCTACAATATTCCAATATACTTCTTACATACGCGTAGTAAAGGATTCTTAGACAAGTTACGTCAGAGAATGGTCAGCTTACTCTCAAAATGAACCCCAGGTTCCGAAAGGCTTTAGATACCACGGCCTCAATGTGCTCAACGAAGGTTAATTTTGAGTCAAGTAATACGCCCAAATCTTTCACTGTTGTTGGCTGCTTGATGTTTACACAATTAATGCTGTAGTCGTACTTTATGGGGTGTCTTTTACGAGTAAACGATAAGTGGGAGCATTTACTGACATTGATATTGATCCTATTTTCCATGTAGTATACACTTAGTCTATTAAGATCATCTTGTAAGCAGATACAATCATGGAGACCTTTGACCCTCATATAAATTTTTGTGTCATCTGCGTACATTACGAATTTTGAGTATTTAAAACATTTAGTAACGTCGTACAAATAACATGCATATAACAAGGGTCCCAATATTGATCCCTGGGGTACGCCTGATAGAACGTCTGTATAATCTGAACGATAGCCCTCCACTACTACAGCTTGACTTCTGTTACGCAAGTATGAGTCAATCCACCTCAACAAATCTCCCCGTATACCCAGTTCACCAAGCTTTCTGATAAGTATGACATGATCAACACGGTCGAAGGCTTTTTCGAAGTCCGTGTAAATCACATCAACCTGGTGACCTTTGTCCATGCCACGGAGCACGTCCTCAGTAAAAAGCGCCAGATTAGTTGTAGTTGACCGATTTCTCATAAAACCATGCTGTTGCAAAGGAATTAGAGGTGACACCACAGGATAAATATGATCATGTACTACTCTTTCAAGCAATTTACTCAGTACATTAAGAATAGAAATAGGACGGTAGTTCAAAACAGATGATGTTGTACCTTTTTTATGTATAGGAACTACGTAAGCAGTTTTCCAGACACAAGGAAGATAGCCTTCACTAAGACATCTGTTAAAAATTAACGCGATAGGTTCAGCTAAAGATTTAGAACACCGTGAGAAAAAGATTGATGGTATATTGTCACTACCTGCGCCCTTATTCACATCCAACTTCTTTAGAAGATCAAAGGTGTACGATGGAGTAATTTTAATAGAGTTTATAACGTTTTGAGACAGATTCTCCGAATTCATGTGAGTATAGTTAGCTGCTGGCTTTCTAAAGTTTTTACGGAAAAAGTCATTAAAGGCATTACAAATATCTGATTGATTGTTTAATGTTCTATTGTCATAATTCATTGTACTAGGGTAATTTGAGTGACCGTTTCGCCGAGATTTTACATAAGACCAGAATAATTTAGGGTTAGTTTTTATATTTTCTTGTGATTGTTTTATATATAAATCATAACAAGTCTTCTGGAAAACTTTCAATTTGGCTCTTAAGGCAGAGAACAGTTGGTAATCTAATGGGTTATTATGAAGTTTCCAATTGCAATGATGTCTAGATTTTTCTTTTATTAAATTAATAAGAGTTTTATTATACCATGCTGGGTAAGTACGAGATCCAAAAACCCGAACCCTTGGAACATGCATGTCCATCACCTTATATAATATACAATAAAATTTAGCGACCATGTCTTCCAAATTAGTCAAGTTTGATATAAATGACCAGTCCAGTGAATAAAGTTTGTTCAATTTCTATTATTATTGTCTAGAACTCTAGTTACAAACCTTAACTTATGATCGTATCATTTTAAACTATATCCTTCACACGATCAAACTAGCTAATATAATACTATCACACAAACATACACAAGTGGGTTGTTATCATGTAAACCCAAACATTATCATGTAGTGTGTATACAATTAGGTTGTCAATCTAGTCCTAAATTACTAACCATTCGTTGTAATACTAACCATCGATTGTCAACTGTCGTATATACCAAATAAATAAAATAAAATAAAAATTTGTAACGGAGATTTTATTTTAATTTATTGGCTGATTACTGTTGTTTAAGGTATGCCTAGCAAAAAAACAAGGTATGGAGTATCAAAGCGGTTGACCATGAGCACCCCACCATTTATTTACCAAGTATGACATTCATGACTTAGGTACAGACAGCAACGGCAGGTCAATCCACCCAAAAAGTTAAAGGTCATAGAATTGATTTTCAACTTTAAGTCCAACACATAGAGATTAATATCAATTAAGAAATTTTGACGTTTTGAGGAGGTCGACGTGCTATTTTTTTACAAATGTAAGAGCTCATTACACAAACACTTGCCCCTTGCGGGATTCCAACCTGCAACCGCTGGCTTTGTAGTCCGGAGCACGAACTACTGCTTACATAGTTAGTTAGTTTAGCTTACATTAGACAGTCGTCTTTCTTTTAAATTGGTGCATTTAATATTAACGCTGCTTACGTTGCTGACGCTTCGGCTGCTTAAGTACAAGTACCAAAAACAACGTGAACCAGGGCTTTTCTGTATTAATGCTGAGCGCTAAAAAATCTTGGTTACGTGAACGAAGGTTAAGCCGAAGCACCGAAGCACAGCAGCAGGAGACAGCATCGTGGCCATTTTGCGAATGTATCGCTTCAAAAAGTCGCTGTGGGCGATGGCTCTAATGTTTGCAAAAATATTTTAATGAAGATATCATAAGTAAATAAACAAAATAGTTACACATTTTACAAAAACTTACTCTATCGTAACTTTGCAGGAAATCTGTAATGTAATAAACGTAAAATACAGCATGTATGAATGTCTCTGCGCAGTGATATAGAATCTGAAATAGACAGAAATGATTTTGAAAAGCTTGCGTTAGAGAATTCTTTTTCCTTTTGCAAGTTTTAAAGGTTAAGCAAACGTCAAAAACTAGAAAAAGTGATTAATAATGTTTACTTACCAATAGTTGAAATGCGGTTTTGATAATTTCGTAAGCATCCAAAATAGTCGCATAAGCTGTTAATTTATCTTTCCAAAAACTATACTTCCTTTCTTCGTCAGCCGTCTGATTAGTAGCGTTTATGTCGTCCTCAACAGTGTGCCGATGAGCCGGCACTACTTTAGCTAATTTTCTAATTACTGCTGCATCTTGCCTCTGATTTAAGGGCACAGATTGCTTAAGTCTGCTCTTAGGACACAAGTAAGATGGCACACAGGGACAAGATGTAAGAACTCGAGAAGGCCTTAACAGAGAGGCCCTAAAACAGCAAAAGCCTTTTTGTAATCCTTTCTCTTTCAACTGCATCGTATATTTTTTATTTGCAGTAAATGACTTAATATCCAAATTCCACTGTCTTATAGCAGCTCCTAAAACTTTTATCATCTGAGTAGCATAAATCATGTTGATGTCAAAAGCAAACAAAATTGACTGGCAAATGGTCACCAAGAAAGTTCCTAGCGGGCATTCTTTGAGCATATACACCAAAAAAGTGAAATCGTAAACATAAAAGATAGAACATAAACAAATATAAATCCAATTAAGTCTTGTCAGTTTACGCAAAGTGTTACGTGTGAATATTTGGGATTTATACAGTTTTTGAATATTCAAGACAAGATTTATGTTTAAATGCTCATAAGAGACACACGCATAAAAATTCAACATGAAGCCGAAAATGTAATAAGCTGCATCAATTAAAATATTAATGTACAGAAACGGGTTATCCCCAAAACTGTTTAAGCTGACACGCAAAGCGTGAATAATAATGACAACTATAACGCTAAGAATAGATAAAAATATTGAAAAATAACCTTTACAGGTAATGATATTATCACTAATCGTGTACTTAGAGATGAAAAAGAACGATTGAATTAAATTCATTGGGCGAAGAAACGCATTAACATCACTATCGATGACACAAGGAATCAATAATTCACTTGGACTTATTTGAAGCTTTCGAGACATTATTGTAGACGTATTGTCCTTACCAGCAGATAAGGGGAAATGAATTCATCGTAGTTGATTTCATTTTTAATAAGTGCTAAGTGAATTTTTGTAGGGTATCCAAAACATAACATGAACTTACCTACTGCGATGATAAAATATTTTTTTACGGACGCCTGGATGGCAATCGCTATAAAAGACTTCGAACTTTTTTGTATAGAGCCTGGCATACCTCAAGTTGCAAGTAACCTTAAATAACGTTATTATGGTGTACACCTAATAAACATACGTTAATCAAAAGAGAAAATAATTACAAACAACAATGGATATTTGACGAAAATCGAAAATTCAATATTTTGTTTAGAATTTCAATTCGATTAGGTATGTAAATAACAATAAATATAACAAGTACACCAAATTTTATATGAATACAACCTCGAAATCGCAAAAAAATCTAATCTCTGTAAACCATAATTATGTTTAGGTACTTATGTCCATGTCATTCTTCCGTACTTTCTCTACTTACTGCGTATCTACTAGTGCCTAGATATTAAAAAACGAGCGGGTAGGTAGGACCACTCGTAGCAGAATTCACTGAATGAATATTTAAAAATAGTGATTTTAGGTATACCAACGCGCCAAATGTGAATCATGCGATTTCGTATGTCGGACTTAGAGTTCAAAATCGATTCAATGACCTTTAACTTTTTGGATAGGTAGACCTGCGGTTGACTGTACATTACTTATCAAAGTCAGCAGCACACTAGATACATGGATTAGCGAAGCTGATAGTATTTTCAACAAATGCCTGTGCTAATGCTGTACTTTCAATAAATTAGAAAATTCATTTTCATGACACACCAAACAAACATTATAGCTTAGATGTAGATAGGTAGTTATGTCCCCATGTTTGCCCTTTCACATAATTAAAGCCTAAGTAAGCACTCTTTTTTATTACTTCCTAGAATAATAAGTCCTTAGTAAGCACTTTGATGATGACTTTGTAAAAAACCTTAATACACATTTTTGAATAAACACTGGTAGACACCAGGAAGTGAGGCGACTGTCTTACGTCTCAGCCGCAACATCCCAAGGGTAAAAAAGGCAATATGGGCAGAGGCATAGCATCCGTCTTTTACACTTAGGAACACCGCCTAACCGTGGGGCTGCTCATCTAGAGCATTAATCTGTGATTTCGAGCAAAAAAGCGGAACGGCCGTACCATCCTCTTCTCAGAGCAGCTCAGCCTATTTTCGACCCCCTATAACTTCGTTGTGGATACAACTAGAAGCCTGAATTTTCAGTAACCAAGCAAGCATTGTGTAAACACGGTATATTTCAAATTTCATTCAATTTGAACCAGTGGTTTAAGAATTCTTCTTCTTCATCTATACGGCCAATCCCGGCTGCGTCCAAAGCCATTGCTTTGGAGCCCAGGGTCCGCTTTCCTTGATTTACTCCTCCACTTCACGCGGTCTTGAGCGTCTCTAGTTGTGAGATCATTGGCACGCATGACAGCCCTCACAACGTCAAGCCAGCATTTCTTGGGTCTACCCCTTTTGCCAGGACCTGGCGGTGGCGGCATGGCCAGACATTTGTTTCCTACGTAGCTTGCCGGTTTCCGCAAAACATGGCCGTACCAGCGTAGGCGACTCTCCTGCAGTTTGTCTGCAATATCACGGATACGAAGGCTACCGCGGATGCGCGAGTTCCTCACGCGGTCCTTACGCGTGACTCCGCACATCCACTGCAGCATATTCATCTCGGTGACACGCAACTCCTGCTTGTGCCGCTCAAGTAGCGGCCATGCTTCGCTACCATATAAAAGGACAGGCCTAATGATGGACTTATAGATCTGTCCTTTAAGCTTAACCGGCATTCTGGGGTCAAAAAAGTCACCAGTCACCTCTCGCTATTTGGCCCACGCAGCAGCAATGCGTGCCTTGACGTCGCAATCGATGTCTTCGGACGCGTGAACTACAGATCCAAGGTATTTAAACTGGTCCTTGCGCTCGACCTTGTCTCCGCCTATGCGAACGGGTGTTGGATCTGTAGAGTTACAGGCCAGGTACTCGGTCTTCGCCACATTGAGTTGTAGATCACCGCTCTCAAGCGACTGCTTCCGCTCGTTCACCCGTCTCACCAGCCTGCCGCTGTCCGCGTCCACCAGTGCGATATCGCCAGCATACATCAGCAGCCATGGTGGCTGCTCATGTGAGTCTCTGATGCTGTCTGACACAACGTCTAATATCACACTGAACAGAAACGGACAGAGGACGGAACCCTGGTGTACACCGACGGTGATGGGGAACGGTTTGGTGTCGCCAACAGCGGTCTGAACCATAGAATCAGAGCTGCGGTACATGTCTCGAATAATGTCAATATATGCCTCGGGGACCCCTTTGGATCTCAGTGCCCACCAGATCACCACTCGAGGGACACAGTCGAAGACCTTCTGCAGATCAAGAAAGAGCAAGTGCAGAGGCGTGTTCTTCGCCCTGTATCTCTCCATGACGGTTCTTAGGGCGAAGGCAGGGTCCGTAGTACCGTTGCCAGGACGAAACCCATATTGACACTCCGAGACATTACACTCCTGTCGGATCCGGGAGTCCACAATGCGCTCAAGGAGCTTCATGGTGTGGGACTTGAAGCTCCTTGAGCAGTAGTTTAAGAATTATAACTAGTCAAAGTTACTTAATTTTATCACTCACTGACTGACTGATTGACTGACCGATCATCAAAACTGTAAGTCACTTCTAGCAGACATAGAAGCTTTAAATTTAGAACGCAATTAGTGTTTAGTAATAAATCAAGAAAAAACTAAAATATTTTGCAATTTCGGTCCAGTTTTCTAGATACACCAACTGCATAGAACTTTGTAATCCTATAATATGCAGGTGGTGTATCTAGAAAACATTTGCAGTGAATTAATCAGTGTACCTGTGAATGTTTATTATAATAGAAAAATAGGTGTAGCTATTTATTGGTATTCAAGAAGTAGAAGGTACCGGAAAGGAAAACAAGAAGGACTTTCTACAAAAAGAAATGAGATGTCATCAAAGACATAGGTAACTTGTATAAAAAAACAAGTCTCGTAACTCAGTTCTACTAACGTAAAAAGTTATGAGATCCATGTACTTAATACCAAGTTGGTTAATTTCTTCAGTCCCTACTTAAGGGGCCTTCTGTCTTAAGTTATTACGTAATAAGCTAACCTAACAACATTTTATAGTGTCCCTATCAACATTAAAAATCTTTTATGTTTTAAATAAATCGATTGACTTAGCAATCGCATTATACAATCTAATTTAATATATTATGTAACTTGTGAGATACATTGTGTTTTCATGAAAAAAGAAAAACAAGATTATCCTCAACATTTTATGATAACATAACTCAAGAAATGTTGTCATGTAACCATAATGAATTAATATCGGAACAGCTATTCGATGAATAATAAATTTTAAAAATGTCTCCTCGGTTATTGCAGTAGGTAGACTATTGTATATTGTGGAATATGGCTCGAAACGTCGCTATGGGTCAAAGTGAATATTTACTCCACAATGCAATTGACAGTGAAATAAGAGCATTTCTTCGCCCACTGAATTTGATTCAGTCGGCATTTCTCATGTCCATGTACAGAATTCATGATAACTTCATTACTTACAAAACCTTTGCCTCCACAGCCATAAGTTTTCTGAGTGTTGTAGTGACCACAGTGATCTACACATTGCGTGTCGTGTTAAATGAATTCCAAGATACATTTTTGTTCATCAATAATTTGTTTGATTCAGTGTATTATGGTCTCGGCTTCGCAATGATTTTCTATGTCTGCTTCGTTTACAAAGACTGCAACATAACTCTCGTTTTGAAGATCCAAGACTTGTACAGATCTCGGACAGTTACTCACAATGTTTTACGTGTATTAACCAAAGTAAACTGGATTCATATTTCTTCCTCTGCTGTCTTTTTTATGATATCAACGGTCACTTCACTGTATTTATACAACGATTCGAAATTGAACAATTTCTTTGAAATTATTTACCATTTCGTTTTGCTTGCGTTCGATGTCAACGTTATTTATAGTACACAAATCATTCGAGTTTTATCATCAGGTTTGAGACAATGGGTTGTTGATCTTAAATACTATACAAATATTAAAAATATTGTCAAAAGTTTCAAAGTGTACGAAAAAGATAATTGCTATTGGAAAAATAAAGAAATGACTTATGCTACCATATTGGAAGCTTTTCAAATTACAAAAAATGCATTTCAATTAGTGGTAAGTTACAAGTAGAAGGTGACTCTAAAGTTAATACCTATGTGTTTCATTTAAATAAAATTCAAAACTGCAATGTGGAGTTTAAAACAATTGTGTTGTTGTTGTGTGTTGTTTTGAACAGTAGCCATTATGGAGATGAATTTATTTTTCAATGCAAACAACTATTATTCGCTATGTGCAAAGTGGGTGGTGGGGGCCGTCAAATCGATCGCAGCACGGAATTTGGCAGAAATGTAAATTAACTCTGGACTGTCATGTGTCAAATTGCTACATTTTCATAGAAAAACAGTTCGTGCATGTTTTATTTGTTTCTAACATCAAGATGGAAATTGGAGCAAAGAAATAAATGTATAACTGCTGTGGAAAGAAAAAAGTTTGTAGGGCACAGCTCACAGCTCTTATTAAGTAGCTTTGTCCGTTGGTTCAAAGCTCTTCAACTTGCTGTGCTAATACTATTTTTTTTTCCTTTTTGCAGTTTGAGGTTGGAAAGTTATTATATTGTTTTATCGATTTAAATCCCGTACGTAATATAACATTCATATTTTAGTTCAAGTAAAAAAATCGCTTATTATATTAAGCACAAACTTTTTAGATATTTTCATCTAATTTCGAAGAAAATCAATTCGAAAATTATTCTTAAACCATTGCCATAATTTGAGAGATCTTATGTCCACGATAATTGTGGTCACTAAGGGCGCTGTCATCGCGCACACAGCGAATTATAGGGATAATATCGGAATCACGAAACAAAATTTCGCTGCTGCATACGTTATCATCGAGGTAAAGCCAGGGCCGTCTTAACATATCCCGGGGCCCTGGAGTACACAAGAATTTTGTAGCTCTATTGCGAAGTAAAAATAAAGTACTATTGGTATGAATTCATGACTTCTAAAACATTATTTTATATCTCCGTTAGAAGTACCTATTTTTTTTTTCTTTTTTTCTAGATTTTTACGCTCTTTTCTTTTTTTTCATAAACATATTTTAGTGCTTTGGGGCCCCTGTGAGGCCGGGGGCCCTGGGCACAGGCACCGTGTGCCCTTATGGTAAAGACGGAACTGGGTAAAGCGTTAGATTGTAAGGAGAAACAAAAAAAATCGCGATTTCAAAAGTTGACCCCATAGAAAAAGTTCTTTGTACTTCTAAACACATCCTTAAATTTGTCTACTGTTTAAAATTACACTCTGTAGAAGAAGATGAAGTGATACCCAAAGCTAGTTCTTGTAAACTTCTTAGTGCAAACAGTTTTGAATTTTATTTTAATCCGCCCCATTCTCTTTTTTCTTAGCAACACAGTTGTCTCGTGATGATTTATCAAAATGTAAAATTTAATAGTTAAATTAAATAAATAATAGCGTTGTTTCTAACACCATGAGACTTTTACTAGTCATACCTATATCGCACACCTAGCGATAAAGAGTGGCACAACTCGAAATAATACAATAGGCGAGTTATTACAATTATCAGAATGTACATTAACTCCAAAGAAATCCGTGTACTTGAGACGTGCTATTCTTTAATTTGATCTCATACTACATTAACTACTTACATGAACTCGAAAGACACATAATTTATTTTGTGTTGTGCCATCGCGTATTTCGATAGGTGTGCGATATGTCCGCTAACTCCAATGTCAGTTAGACAAAATTTAATTCTATTTTTAGAAGTTTAAAGCGTATGATTTACCTACTTAATATTAATAATAATTTCAGATTTTCTATCACTGCACGGAAGCTTTTATACATGCTATTTTCTATGTTTACATTGTGACAATAATTTTTCGAAGCAGTGAGGTAAGATGTTATTTTTAGATACATTAAAAACTCTCTCCAACCAAACCAACTCTTTTTTATACCCTTGTGGCAAGCATTGACTTATATATTACTTCGTGTGGCAAGTATTTAATCCGATTACAAATTAATAAATTGAAACTAAAATAAGGTCTCCTTAATTGTAAAGTAGTTCCTGAATGAATAGGTATGCGAAAACCTGAGTAGTTGTGCGTTTTATCAATTTTTTTTATGCTTTTTGTCATTAGTAAAACCACATACCATTTCTTCAACCACATTTCTTGCGCTGCTTCTTTTCGGCGCTAGCCCACAATGGTCCCGAAGCAGGTAGGGCAGGCAGGTAAGGTAAAAAAAAATTGGGACGTGTAAAAGAGCTTAATTTAGGCCTATTTGCAGAAATGAATTGGTTTTATTGGTTTTTACATAAATGTTTTAATAATGTTGAATGTTTCTTAAAAATGCAATCAAATTTTACTATTCTTTCAACATCGAAATTATAAAAAAATCGCTGCTCCATTATCATCGACAAAGAGTTAAATTGTAAGGAGAAGAAAACAAAAATGCGGTTTGAAAGTTGACCCCATAGCAATAGTATAAACATCCGCTTCCTTTTTGGCTTGGCTTTGTCTAGAACCACACCCTGTATATTATTCATCGTCATCATCATTTCAGCCATAGGACGTCCACTGCTGAACATAGGCCTCCCCAGTGACTCCCAGATTTGCCGGTTGGAAGCGGCCTGCATCCAGCGGCTATATGTTATATCTGTATTTAAGCAAAAAGTACAGTCGTTTAATGATTACATAGCTGTCCAACAATTCATTTTTTCTGAGTTTAACCCTGCTGCCCGACTCGTGCTACAGGAATTAGTCGCCTCTTACGACACGCCTCCTGAATCTTCTTGATTTTCGTGCGAAATCTTATAAAAAACTGTGCTCGCCAACTCGCCTGCCAAGCGTGGCAAGTATTGGCAATCCCCCCGATAATAAGTCATTGGGCTCCCCCAAAACAAAGGCCTTCGCCTTTGTTTAGCAGTGGATGTCCTATGGCTGATATGTTGATAATGATGAGTTTAACCACCACCTCATAGTTAAGGTGAGGCCTGTGGCCTACAGTGGGACGTATAACTAAGGCATACTTTAATTTTACAGTGAAATATTATGGTCCTCAATTATATGTTAGTTCCCTCTAGGGAATGATTCTGTTGCTCAAAAAGAGTACCTAACTTTTTCTAACGAAATGGCAAAAAAAACCTTCTCATACTAAAACGCCGACCAGCTGACATCAGTTTGCTTAGAAAAGTCAGAGAAGTGAAATATTTGTTGAGATTTCGACGTTTGTCTTATAGAAAAAGATGTTGTATTTGGGCTATACAATAATTCCTTAGACTAGAAGGAAGTTAATTGATTAATTAGGACCTTATTTAAGTATTTGCGTGATAAATTTTATTTTACAGTATCACGGTGGTCCTGCCGCCGCCACCATGTTGATCAGTTGGATAGCAAAGAACTTCATTTACCAAACAATATTAAGCTTAGAGGTTGAACGTTTTCTGATCGCCGTAAACGATGCCACGATCAACAGTATATTACAGATGAGAAATGAGAAGTGCTCAGGTGAGGAACTACACTCACATACACATACACACACAACTCATAGACACGCACACGTACGCACACTTCAGGAGCATGCACGCACGCACGCGCTCAATCACACACATACACACACATACATTTTGCTTTTCTGCTACCAAATTTTATTATAATAAATGTTAATTCGTGCGAAATCTTTAAAAAAAACTGCGCTTGCTAACCCGCCTGCCAAGCGTGGCGAGTATTGGCAATCCCCCCGATGATAAGTCATTAGGGGAGGCCTTTGTTCAGCAGTGGACTTTATGGACTATATTATGGCTAATGAAAGGTTAATTTTACTATTTATAGTACAAACAACGGCAGGTCAACCTACCCAAAAAGTTAAATGTCATTGAACCGATTTTCAACTTTAAATCCGATACGTAGAGATCAATAGGATCTATTGACAAAATTTGACGTTTGTGGTAGGATGACGAGCTGTTGTCGGTACCTAGCATTAGCTGGCCAACATAATATATAATACAGGTTCTTTCAGAACCTACCTCAGGCACCAGTCTTCATAATCCATAATATATTAGACCAACAAACAACAAAATGTAGGTACATACTTTCAGTTGCCTATTGTAAAGAAATTTAAAAATACAGCCTTACACAAGTACGTTTTATTGAGTCGATCACAATATACGCGGCTCCTGGCAGCATATGGAAGAGAATATATATCAGAAGATCGAGCTCAGTGCATTGGAGGTGACCTATGTCCAGCAGTGTTGATTCATTGATTGTGATTATGATGAGAGTTGAAGGAATTTACGGAAAACAGTTTATCATCATCATCATTTCAGCCATAGGACGTCCACTGCTAAACAATAATATTCCTCCTCCATTAACTTCCAGATTGGCCGGTTGGAAGCGGCTAGCATCTAGCGTCTTCCTGTTAAACCTTTGCAAGGTCATTCACGGATATCTTTCACCTTCCAGAACAAGAAAAGCAAATGCACAAGAATGTAGTCCGCATGTCCAGGCTGCCGCACCAATTCGCTGTGTGCAACTTGTTCGGACTGGACGCAACGATGCCCCGCCGGCTGCTGTCGCTCATCGCCACTTACACCATCGTGCTGCTGCAATTCGTTCTTTTGTAGATTATTCAAGATTAGATTTGCTCTAGCTGAAGTGGCAGTAGGCTGGTCACATTTGCAGTAGAACTTTTATTAGGAGCAGAGCAAAGTAATCTCAAAATAAGCTACATTAGTCCAATGCAGGAAATAGGCCTCTTCCACAGCACGCCACTGAGCCCGGTCCTCGGCTATTCTTTTCCATCCATATGGATCATCGCTCCAACTTATCGTAGGGCGCCCTACGCTGCGTTTGTCAAGTCGCGGTCTCCACTCAAGAACGCGATCCACTCCGAGTAACATTACTATCTAAAACGGTGTTCTCGTTCGTAAACCCAAAAATGCAAATATATTTCATGCGGCTGAAAATGGAACAACCACAATAACATTTTTTGGTTCCATTTTCAGTCGCATATTACGAGCCTTTTGATAATTTTAGGTGAAGTTAAAAGTTTACGAGAATGTCGTTTTACATAGTAATGTTACTTGGAGCGGATCGACACTGGATTGAGACTACCATTAATCACGGCAATTGGGCCTCTGATAACCAAGGCCTTCCTTAACCTATTGGGGGCCCTGTGCATATTAGGATAATGGGGCCCCTGTGACTGGTTGGTGATCTGTCATGTCCTAGAGGGGGCCCCTATCGATCTGTTACACCCTGTAGCTGTAAGCATAATTGCTGAGCAGACATGTCTGGCGCTGCATCAGCATTTTAGTCAGAATCCGCTCGCCCGCTTCCCGGGCTCGCCAGTCTCTTCCTACCACTCGCGCGTGACGGCTGCCATTCCTTAATAATTAATTCATTGTTTTATTCATTATTCCAGTTTAATTAAATTTCCTTTTTTAAAAACCTTGAAAAGGGGCCCGGTCTAACATTGGTGGCAGCTCAAGGGATTTAAATTCCGTAAATCCTCGGTAAACGTCTCCAACCCATAACCAAAGTGAAACTTATCCAAAAGTGACTATTTCAAAAAAAAAAAAAAACGTGAACTTAGTGAACTGTGTCCGCGCCCCGCTAAAATATCACTGTTTCTCTGTGTCACTGTGCCCGTAAACTGTCTTAATACCATTCTACATCGTCGTCACCGCTTCACTGTATCCTGAAAGGAAGAAGACTCACCATCACCGCTGTATCTTCATTACTATATCCACTGTGTCCTGAAAAAGAAGAATCTTACAACTGTATCCTGATTATCATCCCCTCTGCATCCTGAAAGAAAAGAAAACTCGCCGCTGTATCTCGTCCCGACTATCTCCACTGCATCCCGAAAATTAATCCAGTTCAACATCATCGAGCCGAACTTAATTCCAACTCGCTATCGCCGTGCACCGTGTATCGCCGAGTCCGAGACGCTCCTTATCGCTCCGGAATGCCATTGCCACTTCCCGTCGCCGCGCTCGCCGTCTACGCAACATTGTTACAGTGAGTCTGGTCTTTGTTATTCGCTCTGTATAAACAATTACTTACAAGAATCCAATTATTCATTTCCCGTGCATAAATTATTGGTGTTAAACTTTTAAGCATTATAGAATTATTTTTGTGTGTGTTCTAAACTAATTAATCAAAATGTCAACGGACTCCAAGGTGCCTAAAGAATCTCTTACAATCCCTGCGGATCTTGATCTGCCAATATCGGAGGACGAAAGAGCCCCAAGCCCAGTCGTGGACGTAGAAAAGAAAAAAACAAAGAAACCTCAAACATGTTCAGCCACTGCACTGAATCTTGACCTAAATATACTGTTAAAATTCATCAAACCTTACGACGGAAGTAGGGAAACTCTGAATTCATTTCTAATTAATTGCAATAATGCGTACAACCTGGCAACTGAAATTCAAAAACACGTTGTTTTTAAATACATACTATGTCAACTCCACGGAAAAGCGGAGGTCGCGTGCTCTATAAAAGAATTTAATAATTGGGAACAATTAAAGGACTTTTTAAAAACACAATTCAGTGAGCGTAAGCACTACGCGCACCTACTCATGGACTTGCAAGAAAGCAAACAAGGGCCCAACGAAAACGTTAGCCAATATTCTTTGCGGGTGGAAACCTGCCTATCTCAATTACTCACCGAAATCTCTCTGTCAAACACGAAAGTTAGGGAACTCCCTGGCAGAACGGCTGCCATGGAGGACCTAGCTCTTCACCATTTCGTTATGGGGCTTTACCCTAGGATATCAAATATAGTCCGATGCAGGTCTCCTAAATCGCTAAACGAGGCTGTCAACCTCGCCGTATCCGAAGAAAGGATACAACAAACCCTTAATAAAAAACCATTTCCCACAGAACGACCCAATACATCTAACAATCGGTTCGCGCGACCAAGGCCATTTCCAAATAACTCACAAGGTCCAAACCAACCCTCGTCCTATCAAACTGCTAATGCTAACCCGGCTTTGACCTGCCGATACTGCAAGTTCCCCGGCCACAGTATCGAAAACTGTAGGAAACGGGAATACAACAACAAGCTCCGTAATCAAAAGATTCCACTTCCTTCCAATTCTAACTACCAACCCCGCAGGGTCAACTTCACTCAAGACCAGTCGGAAGATGAGGGCCATGATGAGGTCGACCTTGATCCTTCCAATACCGATTTAAACGAGTAATGGGCTCCCGGCGGTGTCCCGCGAGTCCAGCGCCTCATACTATACCATTTCCATATCAAAAGACACCTACCAAATCCACTGTATCTGCCAAATCCGCTGTATCTGCTATATCCACTGTACCTGCCAAATCCACTGTATCTGCTAAATCCACTGTATCTGCCAAATCCACTGTACCTGCCAAATCCACTGTATCTGCCAAATCTACTGTACCTGCCAAATCCACTGTATCTACCAAATCCACTGTATCTGCCAAATCTACTGTACCTGCCAAATCCACTGTATCTACCAAATCCACTGTATCTGCCAAATCCACTGTATCTACTAAATCCACTGTATCTACCAAATCCACTGTATCTGCTAAATCCACTGTACCTACTAAATCCACTGTATCTGCCAAATCCCCTGTATCCACTACATCCGAGGGATGTACAAATTATACTAAATCCACAAAAACTACAAAATCTAATACATCAAAATCTCATTTGCCATCTCCAAAAATAAATAAAGAATCACAAATCTATGAAATATCTTTCGACCCCTCAAAGAAATCGTTGCCACATGTCGTAATAAATACCACAACTTCTGAAATACCCCTGTCCCTTCTAGTGGACACAGGCTCCTCAATTAGTCTTCTAAAAGAATCAGTAATCAACTCCAACACTCCGCTACGTAAAGAAACGCTTAAATTAAAAGGATTTAATTCCACTGATGATTCCGTCCCAACATTGGGCTCTCTCGATTTGTTTATGTACATAAATGATAAATACAAAGACTCTATCAAACACAAATTCCACGTAGTTGGAAACATCGATTTTCCCTACGATGGCATTGTAGGCAACGACCTTCTCAGCAAATTTCAAGGCAGTATCAACTTTACGCAAGAAACCCTAAAACTCGGGAAACACAATCTGAAATTGTTCTTCACAGATCCCTACTATATCATTCCAGCACGTACCGAGAAGGTAATAGAATGCTCGGTTTCCAACCCTAACCTCGAAGAAGGCCTCATACTAGATCAAAATCCATCCGATAACCTTCTAATTGCAAATTGTCTCGTTCAAGTTAAAGAAAACAAAAGAATTAACCTTACAGTTGTTAACACCTCTGAATCATCACTAACCCTAAAAACAAATCTTAATCTAAAACTTACTCCTGTTAGTGCTATTTCTCAACATCGTGATTCTGACTCAATTCCTATTAACCATATTAATCATACTAATTCCGCTGAACGAACTCAACAAGTCCTAAGCATGCTACGAATAGATCATTTAAATAGTGAAGAAGCTGACGCTCTTCTACAACTCTGCTCCGACTACTCCGATATCTTCCACCTCCCTAACGAAAAGCTCTCTTTTACTAACGCCATCAAACACGACATAAAAACTACATCCGAAGTCCCAATTCATACTAAATCATACAGATTCCCCGAAATCCACAAAAAAGAAGTCGACAAACAAGTAAACCAAATGCTTCAACAAGAAATTATAGAACCCTCTGTATCTCCTTGGTCCTCACCAATATGGGTTGTACCTAAAAAACTCGACGCATCAGGTGAACAAAAATGGCGCATTGTCATCGACTACCGAAAGTTAAACGACATCACTATAGGCGACACCTATCCCATTCCACAAATCACAGAAATACTAGATCAACTCGGAAACAGCAAATATTTCTCAACCCTGGACTTAGCTTCCGGATTCCATCAAATTCCAGTAAATAATCCCGAGAAAACAGCTTTCAATGTGCCTCAAGGACACTTCCAATTCACCCGCATGCCGTTCGGGTTGAAAAACGCACCCTCTACATTTCAAAGGCTGATGAACACAGCTCTAACTGGCCTACAAGGCATTCGCTGCTTCGTATATCTCGACGATATCGTCACATACTCGTTTGATCTGGTTTCCCAAATCCAAAACCTAGCGGAAGTATTCCAAAGACTTCGTGAATTTAACCTCAAATTACAACCTGACAAATGCGAATTCCTAAGACGTGAAGTCGCCTACCTTGGTCACATAATTACGACCGAGGGAGTCAAGCCTAATCCCGACAAAATCAAAGCAGTCATCGAATTTCCAACTCCATGTTCCCCTAAAGATATAAAATCGTTCCTTGGACTCGTCTCCTACTACCGCCGATTTATCCCTGATTTCTCCAAAATTGCTAAACCACTTACCTCATTACTCAAAAAAGATACTCCATTCAATTGGGAAAATCAACAACAAGTAGCTTTTGATTTTTTGAAACAAAAACTTACCACTGCTCCAGTCCTTTGCTATCCCGACTTTTCTCAACCATTCATTCTCACATGCGATGCTTCTAATCATGCCATAGGCGCCGTTCTATCCCAGGGTCCCGTCGGTAAAGACCGACCTATTGCATATGCGTCACGTACCCTCAATAAAAGTGAAACCAACTATAGCACAACCGAAAAAGAACTTCTGGCAATACTCTTTGGCTGCAAAACATTCCGACCATACCTATATGGAAGGAAATTCCAAATTATAACTGATCACAGACCACTCAAGTGGCTATTCAATCACAAGGACCCAAGCAGCAAAATGCAACGCTGGCGTCTAAAACTCGAGGAATTCGAGTACGAAATCATCTACCGCAAGGGTAAACTCAATTCAGCAGCTGACGCTCTCTCTCGCCATCCAGTTAACCCTATAATTCCTACAGACCTACTGGATCAATCTGAAAATACCAGTAATCCTAATCCAGTACAAAACCCAAATCCAAGAACTCCATCTAGCAACGAACAATTACCATTCAGTCCCCTTACACTGGAGGACCTGAACGTACAACTTCCCACTGTTTCTGACAACGATGGTGACAGTATGCCGTCGATTGACATGCTGGATGACGACCACGAAATCATATTTCCATACAACACTGAATCTACTAACCCAACAAAATCCACTGAATCTACTAATCCAATACCTTCTATTTCCAATGAACCTTTACCTTCCACGAGTAAAGACACATATATAAATCCAAACCCTGAAAATCAAGAATACTTACCTTTGTTGCAACCCTTCACTGAATCTCCTGATATACAAAATCTACTAAATACCCCTCCTAATCCTGAAACACAAGAAACCTTACCTTTACAACATCCTCCGCTGGATCCGCTCATACAAAACCCTGAAACATCAGAAACACGGAGTCATCCGTTTAACTTATCATCGCAATCCCCAACTGATAATTCCGATCATACTTCTCTCAGCGATGACTACTCCAGATTCCATAGAGAAATTAACAACAAAAACAAGAACTTCAACACTAGAATCCTCGAACACAACCAATCTCTTTTAAAAACCCATTGCAAAACCATTCTTATTCCCACATCCATGGATTTAGACGAATCCAATGTATACATTCCCGAAATCGTAGAAAACCTCACTGAACCTAACGAATTCCTTCAAAAAGAAAGACAACTCTATTCATTCGACAAAGTTCCTGAAAGTAATAACAAATCTATTTACCTCATTTTCACAAAAGTCCATCACTTTGAAGACTGCACCTATCCTGAAATATTCTTAACTTTGAAAACCATAAGAAACCACATCATTTCAACCGAAAACGAAATCAATGAAATTGCTATATCTGATTTTAAAAATCCTTTCGAAAAACATTTCTTTGCTAAAATATATAACATACTAGTTTATCTTTTCCACGATACAAATATTACAGTAAACATATATCATAACAATATCACATATCCAAACCTCAATGAAATTAAGAAAATCCTGAAAGAAAACCACGATCTCCCAATTGCAGGCCACCTTGGCTGCAATCGAATGCTAAATAGAATTCAAGAACGTTATTACTGGAAAGGTATGAAAACTGATGTCGAAACCTACATAAAAAATTGCACCTCCTGTCAGGAGAACAAAGCCCTTAGAAGAATTAATAAGGCACCCATGCAAATCACTACCACTTCTACTAGTCCATTCCAAAGAATCGCCCTGGATATTGTCGGTCCACTCCCTGAATCGGGTCCTGCCAAACTCAAATACATCCTAACTATGCAAGACGACCTTACTAAATTCTCTATAGCTTATCCCTTACGCAGTGCTACGTCAGAAGAAACCACCGACTGTCTCGTTCATTTTATTTCCTTATTTGGAATTCCAAAATCCATCCTTACCGACCAGGGGACAAACTTTACTGCTGATCTCTTCAAGAAAACGTGCGACTTCTTAAAAATCAAACAAATATGGTCCACTCCGTATCACCCACAAACCCAAGGGGCACTGGAAAGAAGCCATTCAACCCTCAAAGAATATTTAAAATCCTACGTAAACGAGAACCAGGATGACTGGCCTCGCTACGTTTATACTGCCATTTTGGCCTACAATTCCGCCGTTCACAGTACCACGAACTTTACTCCTTACGAACTCCTGTTCGGGCATAAAACTTTCATCCCTGACTCCGTCCATAGCCAAGACCTCACTACATACCCCGATTACGTTCGGATGCTCCAACATAGACTCAAATTGTCCTGGGAACGGGCTGTCGAAAATGTACAAAAATCCAAAGAAAGATCCAAAGCTTATTATGATAACAGAACTCGTCCAGTCCAATACAAAGTAGGTGACTTTGTATATTTAAAAAACCACCTAAGGCTACGTAAAGCTCTATCGCCCATATGGAAAGGGCCATACAAGGTCATTGCTATTCACGGCAACAATACATTAACTCTGTTAATAAATCGACGCCATGTCAGACACCACTATGATGAGGTGAAACTAGCTGGCGTTTTTCCTAGTTCTACTTAGATAAGTTAATTAAGATTTCTTTCATGTTAATTCTAGAACATTTATTAGATAGGTTGGTAATAATAACAAGGCTTAAATTTATTCAGCATCACTTTTATTAAATTGTTTTATTTTCAGTGCGTCGGCTTCCGCAACGCCAAGTTTCATAAAACCAATCCCATCAAGTTCAGGCATTTACTTTGATTATATTGGAAAAGCTAGAATTATAAATGGCCAATTAAGTATATTAATTCCCGTAGATATTGCTTATATTAGACCACATCTACAAAACGTTAACTTATTATTAGACAAAGTAAAATATATATGCGAACAAATTAAATCGATTGACAATTCAGAGTGTCATAATGTCCTCCAACCCTTTATTGTCCGCTTTAAGAACATCATAAAGGAATACTCGTCAATAACTCACCTCATAGATAGTAGACTCAAACGCAACGCATGGATTGGTGGTATAGGTTCCGTCATGAAACAAATCTTCGGCACTTTGGACGAAGATGACGCCATCAAATACGAAACAGCTATTAACCATGTACAGGATAACCAAAAGAGATTAGCTTCCTTAATGAAAGAACATATATTGATCACTAAATCTGCCTTAACACGGTTTAATGAAACTTTTAATAAGGTTAAAATTAACGAAGATAATCTCAACTCAGCTATCAACAAGCTCTCATTTAAACTCAAAAATATAACTGAGACTACAAATAGTCTACTAATAACCTCAGAAATAAACACGATGTTTACCAACTTAGAATCATCCCTTCTGGTTTTATCTTTCCAAATTGAAGATATTACCAGCTCAATTCTTTTTAGCAGTGTTAATGTTATTCATCCATCTATTATAACTCCACAACAACTTTACAGAGAGCTTGCCGATAACTACAGACACTTACCAAATGATTTAGAACTTGCTGTAGACTTAGATATAAGTTTAATCCATGTTATTATGAATATAGGTAAATTAGTTAGTTATTATATTAATGATAAGATTATGTATGTGTTACAAATACCTCTAGTAAGTAAACGCCAATTTTACTTGTATAATATTGTTCCGCTACCTATTCCCCATAATGCAACAAGACCAGACTCATTCAGCGTAATAATCCCCAATTACAAATACATTGTAATTACAAAAGACAAATTATATTACAGCAACCTGGACTCCCTAGAAAAGTGTAAAAATACCAACGACCAAAATTATATCTGCGAAATAGTGAATGTGCTCCCCACAAGTGATAACCCCAATTGTGAAAGTGAACTTTTGTCAAAAGTGATAATAAACCTCCCTAATCAGTGCAGAACGGAATTTATTCGTGGTAACTTAGATATTTGGAAACCACTCCGCAATAACAAGTGGATATTTATTCAATCCACTTCAAGCAAATTATCCATAGATTGTATAAGTTCGGAATTATTAGAAATAAACATTTTAGGCACAGGAATTATAGAGATTCCACCATTTTGTAAAGCTTATTGTAAAGAAACCCTACTTTTGCCTAAACATACTGTCTTAAATATTAGTTTACCTTCCACAAATTTAGATTTTAACTTAATTAATGATTCATGTTGTAGTATTTCTAAATTTAATAATTTAGTGAATGATGTTCCCAGTATTAGTTTAAAGGATTTAGATTTAGATAAAATAGATTTTGCAAAAAATACTAACAATAAAATGATTACAGAATTAGACAAAATAATCCAGGAACCACATATCATAAGATACGGGGCACATTATTCTTCACTTACGTTATTTGTAATACTTACTATTTTGATAGTAATTTTGTCTTTATTGTATAAGAAACTTACCAATAAATCCGGCAGCATTCACGATGACGAACAAATTGAACTCCCAGTAATCAATCCTAAAATTAAGGTAACTGAAGTAAATGACCAACAGACAGACACAGAACAAACTGTAACAATATTAAAAGAAACCTCTTTTCCAAAAACGCGAAGAAATTTATAGACTATTAACCTTTTCCTCATCCATAAACTTAGAAGATTAAACCCCTAAGTTTAGTCTTATTGGGGGGAGGTGTTACACCCTGTAGCTGTAAGCATAATTGCTGAGCAGACATGTCTGGCGCTGCATCAGCATTTTAGTCAGAATCCGCTCGCCCGCTTCCCGGGCTCGCCAGTCTCTTCCTACCACTCGCGCGTGACGGCTGCCATTCCTTAATAATTAATTCATTGTTTTATTCATTATTCCAGTTTAATTAAATTTCCTTTTTTAAAAACCTTGAAAAGGGGCCCGGTCTAACAGATCGGAGGGCCCTGGGCGCGTGCCCAAAGTGCCCAGTGGGAAAGACGGGCCTGCTGATAACCGATATAGACGTGTTCTTGAGTGGAGACCGCGAATAGGCAAGTGCAGCGTAGGGCACCCTAGGACAAGTTGGAGCGATGATTCTTATAGATGGAAAAGTTTAGCCGAGTGCAGTGGAAGAGGCATATTTCCTGCAGTAGCCTAATTTGGGCTAATTTTAAGTTTACTTTATTACCCCTAAGGTTTATATGTTGCACTAGGTTTTACGTAATAAAAATAATTTATTTAGAATAAGGCATGTCGTTCAATTCGTCACTATAATATTACTGTTTTCCTTCACGTAGGGTTTTGTGGAAATTGGGTGTGGTATTTTGAAAAATAAAATTTAATGGTTTTTCTAAACATCACTAAACACTGTTTGGCGTGCAACAATGACTGAATTTTCAAAATTATCTCTGATCTGGGTGGGCCCCAAGCAAAATTCAGTACGGTCTTCGAAACACAATTCCTGACTATGTAGGTTGTTTGAGGCATATTTATAAAAAAGTAGGTAGGTATTGTTAAAATTGAATTGTTGATAGGGAAATCGATTGCTGGAACTTCTATTTACTGATAGATAGTCGGTACTCCTTTCCTCTACCTATGGAGGGTAGAGGTCGTAACTCATTTATCTCAACGCATAGACTTAGAAAAAGCTACGCTCACAAAATTTATGACTCAACACGTCGTCCTTGTGTATATGTCGTAGCCAGATCGTAAAATTGACCACTTCATGATGTGACCGATAATTTCATAAAATGTTGGTATTTCATGATATGGCCAACTTAAACTGACCATATCGTTTAAACGTCAACATTCGATGAAATGTCAATCCACGTTTGGCCATATCATTAAAATAAAAATATCTTTACAAGTTACCTGAATTTTTTAATATTTGTAATCTTGGTTGATAGATGAATTAAACATTTAAAATAGTTATTGTTTTTTATAACATAACTAATAAATTAAAAGACTTGAATAGCTAACTAACCTCAAATTACGTTCTGAACTTCATCATTTTTTGACTTGGCGCTCGTTTTTTGAGTGACTTTCATTAAAACCGCATAGCTTGGTGTAGTAACGATATTTCACTGCACTTTCACTTTCAATTTACACATTATTATTCACTTTTAGAATAAAAATATTTGTCCGCCGCCATTATTCATCACAAAAACAAAGCAACATTAGCGCCTCTACCGGTGAGTAATAACGATTTTACGATATGATTACTAGTGTTTGACCATTTCGTCAAGTAGTCGTGCGTTTAGCTGTTTATATCGTCAAACGCTGAGTATTCATTGATCTGGCCTGACCACATCATGATGTAGCCAGCAGGTTCTGTTCTATATCATGAAACACCACCATTTTATGAAATGATCGGTCACATCATGAACTTATGTTATTCTTAATGTATTTATTTTCCTGTGATTTGTTTCTTTTGTGTGGTGTACACTAAAGAGTATCTATCTATCTATCGAATAGTTATTAAAACGTTTTCTTTAGAAGATTCCTATAATAGTATGTAGCAATTTAACCGGTAGAGAGCCTCGCTTTGTTTGTATTTATAATCTCGATTTAAAGATTGCAAATAATTGAGGAATATTTAGAAATTTTCAAATAATTCACAGATAGATTGCAAATAACGAAGAAGTTATTTCGTATTATCACCGAAATTTGAAACAATTATTGTAAATAATATATGTGTTGACAGTCAAAAATAATTAAAATAAATCGACAGAGTATTTAATAACGCCAGTTTTATTTCCTCAATAAGAAATGAATACATTAGCATAATAATAATCTATTAACAATATTCACAAATCATTTACAGGTTCTAGATTGTACACTGGAGTAGAAATGTGTAAACAATAAAATTATGTTTTTAATTTAGCTATTTTCTGTAAAATAGAAAAAGATGGCGCTAGTGGCGGTAGTTTGTTGGGAATACATAGTTAGACTTTTTCTATAGGATCAACATCGAAATCTCTCTTTTTATTTAAACTAAACTAAACTACACGGCGGTTTTGTATGTTCCCAAAGAAATAGTTGTATCTAAGCACCAGATTCAGTCCCAAGATTTTGTGTTACTTAAATTGCACCTTGTATATGATGTCTTGTGATTGTAAAGTCTGACTATTTTAACACAGCTCATGCAACTTAACAACTTTGTCGAAGAAAAGTGAGACGAAACCTGATCAACTTATCGAGTTATATTATACCAGCTTTTGCCCGCGACTTCGTCTGCGTTGACCTTTCCCGGATAAAGTATCCTGTGTGTTAGGCCATGGTCTATCAGTATGCTATATTTCATCAAAATCCATTAAGTAGTTTTTGCGTGAAAGAGTAACAAACATCAATACATCCATATTCACAAACTTTCGCATTTATAATATTAGTAGGTTATTTTTAAGGAAATGTTTCGGCCCATGTTGTTTTACCAGGGTTTTTAAGTTTCATATCCCGAAACAACTAACTAACACTAAACGGCTAACATTAAATAGTTAATGGCGACAGAATTTAGCCATATTAGGTAGAAAATACGCCATTTAAATTTTTTTAAACGAGCGCAATCGAAATGAGACAACAATTATATTTGTTAAGATAACACATTTCCACTCAACTGTACTAATGCAATTAAATTACTGATAATAATACATACTTCAATCAATAATATTGTTACAATCAGTCCGATTCTTAGGTATATACACCGTGTTAATGAAATAACGCAAAACCTTTTAGGGGGTGATTCTACTGCTAAAATTCTGTAATTTTTTCTATGGGGCCAAAATCGAAATCGCAAAAAAAACAACACTTACCCATACTAAGCCGCGACCAGCTGACATTAGTTTGTATGGAAACATCGATATTTTTTTTGACAGTTCGATGTTGGTTTTATAGAAAAAGTTGTTGTATTTGAGCACCAGAATCCCTCAGAGGTTTTGCGTTATTTCATGAACACCTCGTATAGGTATTCAAGTTACATTGATAATGTTTTCATAATACGATGTTAGCCAATTTAGACCCGATTCGACCAAACACAAAATTAAACCAGTTTCATTCCATTAAACTTCTTGAATTTACTTTTTGATAACTTCGTTTACGTTTTTCCAACTTACTTCAGGAATACACTATACTCAGTTTTATTTTATTGTGAATGATGAACGAATGGATAAGCCTACTAAAATCCATGTTATTTATTTCTTCTAGTTTGTCATCAATTGCCACAACAATAATTTTTTGTAGGATAACAGAATGCCAATGGTAGACTATACAACATGACAGTTTCTAGGTGACAAGAGTGGATTTGACAAGTGACAACTTTGACATTTACTTATTCCTAGTATAATTTATACACTGTCAAAATCACCCGTTTAAATATTTTTCATAGATTAGTGGTTGGTAGAAAGAAAAATCAGCTTACTCTAGATTAAGCAGTGGTATACTCGCAAGTTAAAACTTACATCAGCTTGGTCGAATCCGGTCTTAGTATTAAAATATCATTGGTTGAAGTAAAGATAGCATAAAATTAAGGTTAGCAAGGCAGTCTAATATTTAATAATAGTAATAATCACAATGTATTATAGGCGAATTATTTTATATCGAAAAATTTACAAATTCATTAATATACAGTGTGGCCTAGAACCGGGGATAATATTCAAAACCGAGACTCTAGAGTGCTAGTATTTTTCTGAAAAGATTCCAGTCAACCAAAACCCATGCATTACACGCAATAAGAATTTAAAGTTACGATTCATAATCAGTGTATCATTGAAAAACGATATTATATCGCTAACGTTGTCAAAGTCGTGTCATAGAGACGTTCCGAGTAGCTCCGATTAAGTACGATGCAGATGAACTCAATCGATCAAGTTGAGCGGAATTATTGCATAGTTTGCATTACATTGACTTTACGATTAAGTTTGTTAGAAAAAAAAACAAAAAGGAAAATTTTAATTAGTTGGGTATATAATGATTCAAGTACTAATGACCTATAGAGTCTCTGTTTTCAATATTATCCCCGCTTCCATCTCTCTATAAATACTACAAATTTCACTGCGTAGCTTTTATTAATTTACTGACGGATTAGATACGTACTTATTATAATTACTTTAGTAACAATTTATTACATAAGTTTATGAATTTATACTGAAATGTAATGAAGTTTTAGGTTTTGTATTTTTATTAAATACAACAATTAAAAAGACAAGGTGAATCGATACTAAATGAATTGTTGATATAATTTAGTGAAAACACAGGTACATTTCAATGAAAATAATATATAAATTGTCTTTTTGACATCAACAAAATTTATTCTTCGATAATTCTAAATAAACTAAGACTACTCAAAAAATTGTATTTGAACATAAAAATTTTTACATAATTACAAAAGTTGTATAATATAAATGCGAGATATTTATACATTTATTGCTAACATTTAAAGTAATATGAAATCAAGTGATAAATATAGACTACAATATTTTTACAGCGTGCAATAATGATTGATGAGAATAAATAAATAAAAACAAAAGAAAAGTATGTTGCCATTAGAGTCAAAGCATTATAAAATTAGAACTCGAATGAATGTTTAAAAATCACAAATAAATGGCCATAATTATTATTCTTCGGTGAATTATTTCGGTACTGTTATTTAATACAAATATTATCTCCCGGGGGAAACAACACATTGATACTGTTAAGAAAAACCTTAATTTAGCTTCAAGGTATGATGTAGGCCTATTACGAAAATATTTCGTTCGGGATTCGAAAACCGGTTATTTTACTATGGAACCTTAACCGGAATAATAAAGGTATTCACTAAATTAATTATCGCATACTCCAACTACCGACTTAAAAGATATGGAAAATTTTGTATTAAGATCAAATCTTTACAACTACTATCAAATATTAGAAATAGGTCTTATACATTCTGAAATAAATATTAACCGGTTTTGTTCCTCGGTTAGGTTATATGTATAAACCTAATAAATTCAGATTACCATCTACTTCTGTCAAACCTTGGACAAAATATAAACAATTAAAACTAGCCGTATAAAAAACATCAAACCGTCTGTTTTCAATAGGAAATATGCATGAAAAAAATACATTGTTTTTACTATATTTATAGGAAATTATTGTGATAATAGGGAAAACAAAATTGATTTTGGGTAAAAAATAACCGTAATACAGTAATTAGAAATTGAGATATACCTGTCTCTTTCTAAATCAACTTTTACAATGAAAGATGTATAGCGCACGTGTACTGTGACGTCACCGTACATATCAGATCTCCTTGTCTAGCACGCGACTTTAATAGGTTGTAAGTCAGGTATTTATCAATATTTTTCGAAAATTCTTTAATTTGCTCTTAAATTGTCAAAGGTTTGACACAAGTTGAGGGTAATTTAAATTTATTAGATTTATATGTTTGAACAAACGAAACATATTCGTATAGCTACCTACAGATACCGACGGCAGCTACAAAAGACGTTTACACGTTTTTTTTAAATAAATGTTATGTAAAAAAATCATCAATGACAATTTCAGAACCCATTATTGGTTGTGTCGTCGTCGACGTCACTAGACGTCACTACCGAACGACGAATTTTATTGCTCAAGTGTCACTTTAGCGATTTCCATAACCCAATAGATGTTCGTTTAAAAAAAAACTGTTGACAATTAAATTAATGCCAATTTACTGTCAAATATTCTTTTAGCCGCATGCCAAAATATTTACTATATTTTATTTATTATATCAGATAAAAATCGCACTTTACAAACTTGCGAATATGTCGCTACCATAATGAACAACTAGCTTTGTATGTTTTGACATGTTTGTTTATAGAATGATCTAACACAGCGTTGATTAAACCTGACGGATAAAAAATGGGGTGACAAATAGTGTTATTACTAGACACCTCTCACTCAACTTTAAGTGTTGTAACTATTACTTAATGCCCCAATATATTATGTAAGCCTATTAGTTTAGCATTATCTTTTTTCTTCCTTATTGAATATAAAATGACAGTGACAAACTAAAAAACAATATTACCCATAGAATCCATAGACTATAAAATGTCTATATTATTTGTTGGCAGTTATCAAACAAATTCACGACAAGTCTAAATGTAAACTGTCAATTTGACAGCACTAATGCTGGCTGTCTTATTTTATTCAATAAGAAGAATAACATTTTCTATCTTTGTCTTTATGGATATTTCTCAGTTTTAGTACAAATTTTATAGGAGCATTACAATATACACTTCAAATTTAATTACAAATATCACATATCTTTCAACACGTGTTTCAGAATAGCACCCTCAGTATTTCTGGTCTGATTGACGCCCGTGTCCATTTGCGTCACTACTCTATGTTCTCTATGGTCGGACTCTACTGATATGGTGGAACTGGTCTCTATGGCATCGATGTTTTGGAACAGAAGGTTGTTGGAACCTGTCGAAGGGTTCCGTTTGTGGCCCTGCTCGTATGGGCTCGGTTGGGAACCTAAAAAGAATCAGTTTTATTTATTTATTCGTTTTTATTAAGAAATCCAACATAGTTACAATTTGAACTACATATAACACCTAAATTAGACATCACGGAGAACATACCCTATAGAGTAGAAATGCCATATGATTTGTTCGACAAGATTTTCCGCCATTTTCCGCCTGTTTTTGTATGGGCGATCGTTGAAAGGAGTTTTCATTTAACACTAAATGTAAGTGAAAAATCACTTACTAGTTTCGGAGAAAGATGGTTCGTATTGCTGCTCTGTAGGGTATGTGCTCGATGTTAGAAATAAAGTCAATTATAGGTTCTCCTTCTTATAACTGTCAGAACCGACAGAAGTCCTTACCAAGCCTATTAAACCAAGGAACTCCAGTTCAGTAGGTATAAGACACAAAAATTAATGAACCAAATGAAGTTGTAACTTCATTTGGTTCATTAATTTTTAAATTTAAAATACTCTGTAGAGTTTTTTTTTATATAAAGAAAGCATGATAGTACAGACAAAATCTCGTCATCCTACCACAAAACGTCAAATTTTCTCAATTGATATTGATCTCTACGTATCGGACTTAAAGTTGAAAATCGGTTAGCGATATTGATTGATATTGATATTAAATGGTGCATTTCAAAAAGTTTGCAACATTCAGTTTCAAAATCATAGTCTTGATTCTCGACTAACCAAAGTCATTTTTCAAAAAAGTATTAAATGTAGTTTATTTTTTTTACATCTATGGTCATTTGTTTTAATATCTTGTATGTTGTCACTGTTTAAATTGTACTATTTAGCGGTAGAAAATTCAATTCAAACGTAATAAGCCCAAAAATTAAAAACTGTATGCTTTTTTGTTCAATGACAACATTGTAACCATAGATATTCAACAAACCAAAATGTCAGTTTGACAGTGACAGTTCTTTTCCAAATTAGAATTCGGTTTTAAATTGCTTCTAGTCTCAACTCGCACGCTATTATTGTTGATTTATTAGGTCAAAATTCAAGTCCCCAAGCTACCTATCAGTTATACTTTCGCCAGGTTTGCGATTAATAGATGTGTATGAACTTACCAATCGTAGAACTCTTTCTAGAAGTGGGCGTTGTGCTTCTACTGCTAGACTGGGCCAGCCCCATCATGTTGGGCAGCTGGGCTCGAGGCCTGGACTCATTCTGGAGGAACTTGACGAACTCAGCTGCTAGACTGTCTGTCGCGTTGGCAGACTTAACGAGACCTAGTTTTTCGCACTCTTGTTGGTTGAAATCTAGCACTGTCGAGAGAACTCGGAGGACCTGAGTTCTGGAATGAAGGGATTAAACGCGTTACTGTAGATGATTTTGTAGAATTGTCATACAGAGATGATTACACAACCCAAGTTTTGAAATATCGTTAAAAATATGGTATTGGTTAACGATTAAAGTATCGATACTTTTTAACGTAATTCAGTACTTTTTAATTAATTATGTTATGCTACAAAGCCCCCCAGCTCGATGGACCGACGACCTTAGGAAGATGGCTGGCAGTGGCTGGATGGAAAAAGCGGGAGATAGTGCTCTGTTGCCCTCTTTGAGGGAGGCTTACATCCAGCAGACTGCAATAGGCTGACATGATGATGATGATGTTACAAAGTATTGCAATCGAATATTACCATCAAGGCAGTATCTTTACGAAAGTACCGTAAAAAATCGATACTTTTAGTGTGAATTGGTAACGTTATCTAGGCCTGCATATTTCAGAAGTCAACTTGTCTAACCTTAAGTCTGAAAATCGTGTAGTCTTAATAAGGAAAGTCTTGCCAAAGAATAGCATTTCAAGAAGTAAGCAAAAACAGAGGATTAATATAACTATTTTAAAACGAATATATGAACAAAACAGAGACGTAATAAATCCATGTAAAAACAAATAATAGTCTATGGTCAGTCTCAACTTTTGTTGTGCCTCTACACGATGATGACCGCTCTGATTTTAATAAACCAGAGATAATTCTGTGGAGTTCTCTTTAGTTGTTAGTCTGTGATATAGTTATAAAAATATACCTAAACTCGGCAGAGCTACCCGCCTGCAAGCAAAATTGAAACTTGTAACCGCGCGCGAACCACGAATTTTCATTGCGCGCCCCAGTTTTATGACCAAGCTGCGAACGACGGCACGGGGTTGTCACGAGAAGTTTTTGTACCTAGTTGATTTATTAGTTTTACGGTTAAAATAAGTAGATTAAGCATTACAATCGTTGATTCTGTAAACATATAAATTCCATATGAATGTCGTGTGTTTTCTTTGTAAAATTCCTTTGTAAACATTATCCTATCCTATTCTTAATATTGCTTCTGAGCTAATATAACTAATTAAGGATTTTTATTTTATGGAATATTGAATTGCATTTAATTAAAGAAGAATAAATATTTCAATATGGTGTGAAATTTATCAAAATATTAGCTCTGATTCACTATTCGTTTTATTCAGACAACCACATCTTTTATACGCATATTGACGTTTAGGCTAAGTAGAAGACATTGCGGGTCAATTTGCAAAAGCAAAAAAAAAAATTATCAAGTATGCGCTCGCGCGACGTGACCGCGACTGTCGTGCGAGCCGAGCGACAGCCCACTGGCATACGCCGCTTCGGGCGGCACGCTGGCCGAATATACCTAAACTGCGGGGTGACACCCCCCTGGTCCTATTAAGTTACTATCAATGTGTTTAATTTGAATGAAAAATGAAAATACAAAAATAGTAATAATTTTGTGACCTGATTGGCACAGTAGCGCAGTATGCACGCACCATAAACGCAATAGATCGTGGGTTCGATTTTCGGTTCAGGTCGTAATAAAGCGTTTTTCACAAAACTATGTAAAATAGAATAGAAACAAATAAATAAATTTTAAATTGGAAAATAAAATAGTTGTTTTTTTACTTTTCTTGCAGTTTATTTATATTTTCTCAACTTTTAAACTTTCTTAGACTTCTACAAATATTTCAAAACCAAAATTAGCTTAATCGGTAAAGCAGCGGATCTTCAGTTTTTGTAAGACTAAAAAACGTTAATTCATTTGTATATATATAGAAAGATGTAAAACGTACTTGTTATGGCTGCTAGCCGCTGCAGTCATCACGTAGTTGATGATTAGGTTCTTGACGAGGTTCTTATCGACTTTGTCTTGTTGGTTCGAAATCGCGTTGTAGTATCGCTCCTCGGCCGCCGCTACTGACGTTTGGAGCGTCCTCACTAGGAGAGGTTAAAATGAAAACATTAAGCAATAAGAAAGAGTGAGATGGAAAGAAAATAAAATTTTGTTAGCCGCTTGGCGGTCGCATTTTTTATTTATTTTGGGATTTATCGGTCTATGTTGGGTAAATGGCAAGTGAAGAATTAGGTGATGCCCGTATAAAACAGAGGTACCTACTCTCTAAACCCAATGAATATCACAATATTAGTTTTCTTTATTTCAGATTTAATTATTGAAAATAATAAAAATATCTTATAGAATTCCATTATAGAAACAATACAAACTCTTTGTTTAACTAAATATTTATTTGTTGAAGAAAAATTATCGAATACAATATAAAATAAATATCAATCAAAGACATAATTATAAAGCTTACCAATTATCATAAAATAACAGCTCAAATTGTCTACAGTTGAATCTTACCATGCACATAACCATCGCCGAACGACGTACGATGCAATCGCTAACACGACCTCAAAGTATTATTCAGCCACTGGGAAGAGAACGACTAACCACTCACACTTTACATAAAACATTGCAAAGTTTTTCTGCTCTTTGACTATCCGACATTATTTGTAAAACCAGGTTTAGCAAAGACACTTGTCATTATTAGCATATCATCCATGTATAACAAGGCTTAAAATAAAATATGCTTAAATATTCTGATGATAAATTGCTCATCATTTTTTCCACCAAACGGCAGGTTTATTTTCTAATTGCCATCAATTTATTCCTTAAAGAAATGAGTTTATTAAAACTGTATTTCTTTGATGATTTGCGAATAGTTTCCTTTGTATGCAAGAAACGTTTTTTTTTTTCATTTACAGATTTCCAATATGCTTCGTGACACAAAATCCATGCAAGTACTTGGTATTCAAAATAACTTTACAAGTCAAAAGATAGATCAAGGTTAAAGTGAAAAAAGAAGAAGAAAAAAGTGTAGGCGACTGCCATTCCCAATTTTTCATTCTACCAGTACCTGAAGTAATACTCAGAAGCAATGCAGCTATCTCGGTAGGTCTTCTAGTTTCTACTTCTTCTACTAAATAAAAGGGAACATTGAGATAATAAAAACAAAAATAATTGCATTAAAAATACCGCACTTTTGAAAATAAGTTTAAATTAAAATTATTTTGAAAGTAAAACAGGCATTATTAACTGGATATTGGACGTTACACAAAAAGGCTTTATTAAAAAGTGATAATTTTTTATGCAATAAAACAGACACATAACAAACAAAAACAACAACGTGTGCAGCAAGACATAATTTGCTTGTGAATAATTTAAAAAAAAACAATAACGTAAAAATCTTTTGCATTTAAACAAAAACGCAAAAGACTGTTACATAAAACACACAAAGTAAAAATTAAGCGATAATGGTGAAATAAAAACAGGACGTCACGATGTGAAGCCGAATACCTCAATCAAACCCCATATGGTAATCTGAGTTGAACGCGGCTGTGCTAGCTATCAACTTGACAGCTGTCAGTTTGACAGTTTGCAGCCGCGGCGTGATAAAGCCTCACAGTTACCAAATGAGATTAGACCGAAGCAGGCAGAAGCTTGTGTCTTCAAATCCAGAATTCGGGACAATAATGATGCACGTATCCAATGAATTAAGAGCATTTGTAACAATGCTCGGTTCTTATAAACAATCATGACTATCTGAAATGATGATGATTACTTCAAATATGAATTAAAATGAATCAGCTAAATACAAAGTTTTCATGGCAAATAAGTTTATTTGTCATGGCTTAAACGACTTAATTTTTTCGAGATGATATAAAATTATTATTAGCCTTTTGGACATGTAAATTTTAAAACTTGATTGGAATTCACGAAATATTTAAACACTCAAATGAAAACATGATAATCGACACAATGTTTGAAATGAAAGCAAACTTAAAAATTTCGACAAAACACAACAACATCATCTAGATAAACTCTTTCAAACTTACGTGTGTCAAACTGAGGGTTATGTGTCGATATTGAATGTGGCTGTTCGGGGCCCAACTGTATACCAACTGGTAGCCTGGGTAGAACTCAGAACCCAGAATTACCAGCTGATATTTAGTCAAAGCACCGTTATGAAATGCTGGTAACAATAGCCAAAAGTCTTACAACTTGGCAAGTGATCGGTAAGTTACAAATGAATAAATAAATGAATGGTGTATTATTGTGTAATATAAAACAAATGGTAAAATCTACACAGTTAATCACATTTTTTTTTTACAAAACAGTTTCAATTGATTTCGCAATAAATAAAATGCGTATTCAAACCAAACTAATGATGGTATAAAAGTACAGCTGAATATACATAATGGACAAATAAAATAAATTGAAACTGATTAAATCTTAAGTATGTTTTTGATTCGAAAAGAAAAAATACATCTATGTATCAAATTGTATCTAAATCAAAATTAATCAACTCACTAAAGCTACACGATTTAACAATGTATCGACATTCTAAACATTCATAATTCAATCACAAATCAAATTATTTACACTCTCACCTGCAAAAATCTTACCTTGTTCTTTCAAATCATTAATCTGTGCAGTCTTTGTCTCCACCTGGTCTCCAAGTCTAGACGCGGCTTGAAGACCTGCTAATACTTCCTCAAGTTTAGCATTTAGTCTGACTATTTCATCTCGAAGACTGTGATTCTCTCGTTTTAGGTCTTCCATCTTGTTTCTGATCTTTTCTGTTGCTGTGTGGATGTCCCTTTCCTTATCTGTAAATAAGAAGTAAATAGGGTAAATATGTTATACAGTATAATTATTTTTGCCTTGCCATCGACACGAGAAGAAGTTGACACGGAAATATATATATTTATATATTGTTGTAAGGATATTTGAAATAAAGATAATTGTGTCTTAAAAAACAGGAAAACCAACTCAGCTAATATTCGTGTCAGTATACACTGTTTACTTGCGATCGGTTTAGTTAAATGTGAGTTGATGTGCTGAACTCGCAACAGGATTTTTTAAGAAGCTGCTTACATATAATTTTGAATTGGCTGGCATTGTAAAGTAAGTCTATTATATCTCACTGCAGGGCAAAGGTCTTAATTCACTATGAGGTGGTTGGCCTAATCTCGTAGGCTAAGTGCGTATTGTTAGAGGGATATTATAAAGCACTTGCCTTACTTGGCACTGACCACTATCATGTGTAATCAAGCCACACTTAGGTCTCTGATTAGGCTTAAATCAAGCAATACTGCTATGTTCTAAAAGGAGCAAAAGTTTATTTAATAAAAAACATAATCCATATTGCAAGCGTGACAAGTGGTAACCTGTTTTCTGAAATCGAGTTATTATTGTTGCTATTATCCAAATAAAGCGTCAACAATTTTATTTCAGTTTTTAAACCAATACGAATAATAAAAAATATTATTTAAATATTTACCTATTTGAAAAGTTACGTAAGTTAGCTGGCTTACTACGATATACTTGTATCTCAAAAGTTATTTCGACGTTTCTGATTTCTGTAACACAAGTGCTTAAACTACTTATCGTAGGATCAGAGCAATGTATGTGTTGTTCGGCGACCGCCACTGCTACGGTACGCGCAATGCCGGAGCCCTAGTCTTGACCGCTGGTAGATTGCTAAAACCGAATTCCTTGACGCATGTGTTGGGGCCTAAAGTATACAATCACCTACCGAACCCAGTTAAAGACGCGGCTACAGTTAACTTGTTTAAAAACCAATTAAAGAACTGGTTAATCGAGCAGGCGTTTTATAAAGTTGACGAAATGTTTAGGCAACACAGTGACTAAACTGACATTACGTTGACATTTATAAATACTAATTAATTGGACATTGACATCTAATTATTAATTTTTTATTAACCTTGACATAACTATTTTATTGTAACTTTATTTAACACCTGATTTTATGATATATTTACATTTAATTGTTACTAATCGCTTATATTTTTTTTTAAGTTAATTTGATTAGGATTTGTAATTGATTTAAATTAATGATGTAATTTACTATTTCTTGACATGTAATGAATATTATGAATAAAATCTTATCTTATCTTTTGTCCAATATTTATTTATTTATTTGTATAATTGTATAATATCTGCGAATTACTACATTTATATCTACGAGTTATCATTAACTGTTTGATTTTGACATCTATACGCTAAAAAGACAATTAAGTCACAGTATATGCAGTCTAAAGATGACTTTTAGCTGCATTGAAGTATGACTGGGGGCGTAACAAAGAGGAAACAAATCAGTGATGCTATTACGTGAAAATGGCCGCTCTTAGCCGTGTTTAGGCTGGGTTTAAACTTCAACGATTTTGAATATTTTAACTTAATCAAAATTATTTTGGCGATAGATAGAAATTAAAAAAAATCAAAATTAATAATGCATACTGTGTGAGTTTTATTGGGTAAGCTTCAAATAGTAATTGCAGAGCTGTATTTGAATTTAATATATTTTTTGATTCTTCTAAAAATGCCACTAATTTATCTGGTCCTAAACAAAACTAAATCTTGAGTGACTTTAGGTTTTATATAAAAGACGAATCTGATATTAATTAAATATAAATTAATTACATTATAACAGCTAAATGGAGTTTGATTCTAACAACAAAATGATAAACTTGCGTTCATAAGTAAGCTAAGATTCATCACGGAAAAATACACAATTAGCAGTCTTATCTGAAGTCAAGTTTCTAATTCTGATACTAAATGTAATTATAATTGCAAAATCGAGAAAACTTGGTTACCGAACACAAAATAATGCTTTATTTAATGGTACAGACGGTGTACAGTCAACGGCAGTTCAACGTACTCAAAAAGTTAAAGGTCATTGAGCTGATTCTCATCTTTAAGTCCGACATGTAGAGATCAATATCAACTGAGAAAATTTGACGTTTTGTGATAGGTTGACGAGCTGTTATAGTCCCCATAATATACATACATGTTTACACCATTCTAATATTAGAATGGCGATGCGCGGTACCGTGTGTTAATCGCCTAAGCATTGATGTCATACTAATCAGTGTCAGTGGCACCCCTCCCAAAACATCTCTGTTTAGCCTATTGGTCGACTGACAAAGAATGCCATACGTCATTAAGTCCAATTTTTGTACGATTTTAATTTGTGCAATAAAGTTTCAATAAATAAATACATTGACGACTACTAAATGGAGTAGAGAAGGTTAAAAAAATAGTTACTCTAGAGTCGCCAACAACTCGTGTGTAGCCAGCTTTATGAGTGATGCAGACAAAAAATAAGCATTGTCTATTTCATAGCTAAACGCCGACCTTGGGTGCAAGTGAACACGGCGTGTTCGCGCTCTGTGGTTGCATCTTCCTTATATTGAGTTTTGTAAACATTTTCTTTTTGTGATCTTAGTTTTTATGTTAATTGCCAATGGAAATGGCTTTAAAGATCTTAACTTATTTCGCTGTACAATACGATGTTACATCTACAAAATGAGTTTTATTTTACTGTCTACACTACAGAGATAAACATGGAAAGTTATGGAAAAGGGTACATGAGATGTATTGGCTGAGAATAGTGACTGAGTTTCTTGCACTGCTTCTTCTGGGCGCTTGCCCACATTATTGTCCCGCATATTGTCACAGAAGTGGTAGGGTAAAAAAATAATTGGGACGTATAAAAGAACCTAATTTAGGCCTATTTGCAGATATAAATTGGTTTTATTATTGGTTTTTTACTAAAGTTATCAAAAAGATTTAATTAAATAAATTGTACTGGCAATTTGGTATCTTATTTTTTATATTTGTGTTAGTTAATTCTCTGACTTGGACACATGGTACATGGCTTTTCCATATTCGACGGATGTAGTGATTTGCATATTTAAAAAAAAACGTCTATGGTTTAAGACTAAGTTCCTATCTGTAATTTTTCAAGTATTTTAACACCAAGAATTAAAAATAATTTTTCTTTGTCATTGAAAAGGGTACAGTGATAGATATATTTCCAAAGTCTAGCCTGTATGTTTAAGGAATTAGGATTGTTGCTTACCTAATTGGAACTGCTCCAACACCACTTGTAGATTAGTCAAGGCCACTTCACTGCGGCTCCTTTCGTCTTCTGCCTCACCCAGTCTAGCTTGGACCTCTTCACGTTGCTTCTCTAACAGCTTGATCTGGTTTCTGAGGGTCTCTACTTCTTGATTCGCACGGATGCTGAAAGGGAGATTAAGTGGATTTAATAAAGACTGTGGTAGGACAAAGCAAAAGTCAGAAATAGAAGACATAGAGATAAATGGACTTTGGAAAATAAAGTGCGTAAACGAAAATTTGTCATAACAGTTGGTAACACAAAATCTGTATAATTATTATCTTGTTAATAAGTATACAAAACTATTGTATTGATAAGCTTAGATCTTTAACATGTGACTAGCTCACTTATTATAAAATAAAGAGTTTTTATCATTTGGGGATATTCATGTGTCATTATCAACCTTGCCGATTTTGGCTACTTTAGCAAATTTATTAGCGTAAATATATTTCTTTTTGTGTCTTAAATTCTTCCACGAAAGTACATCATCATCATCATCATCATTTCAGCCATAGGACTGCTGAACATAGGCCTAGGATTATAGGCCAGTGACTTCCAGATTGGCCGGTTGAAGCGCAGCGTAGGACGTCCACCTACACGGTGGACAGACGACCTGGTAAATGTTGCAAGAAGCCGCTGTATGCGAAAGTACATATGCAGAGTAAAATGATGCGGCGATAAACTCAGTTAAATTGAACTGAAGAAAGACAGTGGACTAAGTATTGTACCTTGGGAGAGCCCTATTTTCAAAATCAAACTGGCGTTAGCTACTAATGGCTGGATATATAATGTATTTGTTTTTCAATCGATTCTCAACTGACCTATTGCTGGTATACACAGTGGTATTCTGCTTGGCTCTATCTTCCACTTGGTGCAAACGTGTCTGACATTCCGTAAGCTTCTGCTCCGCCGTCATCAGCTCTTGCGTGTAACTCTCTTCTGTCTCCACTAGGTGGCGCCGTAGACGTTCCAGTTCTCTTGACGAGTTCTGCTCTTGTTCTGACAACTGGAACGTTTTAAAAATTAATAAATATATTTGTTGGGTCTATATTTAACTGTTACTAATCGTCTCATAAATTAGTCTTGGTTTGAGCGAGATAACAAACAACAGAAAAGTATCACGTTTTAACCTACTCTAGAAAAATAGGATAGACAGAAATCAGGTACTGCCGATGACGACTGGTAGAATTTAGTAACAAACTATCATTCAAAATTGTATTACTTGTATGTAAATGGTGCACTTTTTACTTTAAAATTAACTTGTATTTGTTAAAGTGGTAATTTATTGTTGTAGAAATTGTTGTTATTTTTAATTCGTCAAATAATTTAAATCATTTATTTAGCCCCAAACTGAGCAAAGCTTGTTCTATTGCTACTAGATACCGTTTGAACATACTTAAACACAATTATATACTTCCTTGACTTAGATACGCAAGCTCGTGCTCATGACAGATACAGTTGCCCTTTACGGGATTCGAACCCGCAACAGCCTAACTTTGTAGTCCGGAGCGCGAACCACTAGACCAGACGACTTTCAACTGGACCAGTGCGTGTACAGTGAACACGCGCAGCATGACAGAAACATATGGACAGACCGACCAAATGGGTTAAATTATAAGGATTTCGTTCTTGCCATTTGGCTCTATAACCCCATAAAATGAGTCATCAATTACCTGTACATTTTCTGCCGTCAATCTCTTAACCGTCTCCAATTGAATCGTTAAACTTTTATCTAGATTATCACATTTCTCCGTCAAAACTCTTATGGACTCACTGGCGTTTAATAACTCTGTTTTGAGCGCTTCTTGATCACCCGAGTTATGAGTTAAGTTCATTATTATCTCATCCTTTTCTTTTAACGTGATTCTTATCCTCTCGCAGTTCGAACAACTCTCAGAACAATTTTGCAACAACTTATCTTTCTCTTCAATAACCCTTTTAAATTCATTCGTTTGCTCCAAAATGACATGATTTAACCTTTGTATTTCACCATGGTATTGCATGCTTTCATTGTGTTTCAAGTTTAACAAGTTAATCAACTCGGTTCTTTCAGTAGTTGCGTTATCTATAACAGTCTTATATTCCAAGCAAACCTTTTCTAATTGTTCTAACTTATCATTCAGTTCGTGCATCTTATTATCTTTGGTGACAACAGCATTCCTAAGTTCAGAGACCTCTTTTTCTATTGTTTCTTTTTCTTGAACTAATCTGGCGTATTCATCATTTTGAAGGGTGATATTTTCTGTCACTTTCATTTTGTCGGTAACTTCGACTATTGATTGGTGTAGCTCTTTAATCTCTTTGTCTTTTGAAACTAATAGTTTAGTATAATTAGTTCCGTTTTTTTCTAGCTCTTCTAAACGAGCAGTTACGTTTGATATTTGTGTATTTTTTGTCTCAATTTGATCATTTAGTAAGTATATTTGTCTGGAAATTTCTTCTTTTTCATTTTGTAATTTGTTTAGTTCGTCAGACGCTTTGGAGGAAATCTCATTTGACATGTTGAGTTTTTGTTGAATATCATTTAATGTTCTATTTAGTTGTTCGATTTCTTTATTTTTTATATTTACACTGTTTTCAAGGTCTACAATGTTTTGGTTTAGGTTTTGCATTGTCCCATTGTTATTGGTGACAGTAGAATTAAGATTATCTATTAATATATCTTTCTCGTTAAGATCAGTAATTAACTTATCAAATTCTTCTTCTAAATGCACGATTTTGGAATCTGTCGACGAAAGCTCAGATTCGACTTGAAGCTTTCTTTCAATAAGCTTCTTATTTTCTTCTTTTAGTGTCAATATTTCGTTATTTAGGATTTCCTCTTGGACGTTTTTGGCTTTTAACTCTTCAAGCGTCTGTTGTAGTAGCGCGGCACTAGAATTATTAGACTGACTAGTATTTTTCAAGGACTCATTTTCAGCTAAGAGTTTTTCTTGGTGGCGTCTTAAATTGTTTATTTCATTTTCCAGTTGTCCGACAGATTCTTGTAAAGTCGAATTTTCTTTTTGAAGGTTATTTAACTTTTCTGTTACAACTTTATTTTCTATTGTAAGTTTCTGTAAATCCTCATTGACAGATGTTTCATTTTTGGATTTGCATATAGATTCTTTTTCTAGTAATTTAATTTTATCTTCTAGTCGAATTTTGTCGTCTTCAACTTCTATTTTATTTTTGATAACTTCATCGAGTTTATTTTCAAGGTCTTCTAATTTACGATCTAGTGTTATTTTCATAACTTCCAATTCTTTGTGTTCATTTGATTTTTCTTTTAATAATGTTTTAAGTTCATCGATTTCTTTTGTAAGTAATACCTTATCATTCTCTATTATGTGTACGTCTATAGACAGTTGCTCGTTCTTAGCATTGGCTGTGTTTAGCCGTTTTTTTAATTCATCAAGTTCATCTGTAGCCTTTTTCAGTTGTGTTGCTTGTGCTACATTAGCACTGTGTTCTAATTCTTCAACTTCCTTACCTTGACTCTTACAAATTTCTAACTCATCCAACATCGTTGTATACTTATTTCTTAAATCACTTAAACTTTCTTGTAGCACCACTTTTTCAGTTTGAACTTCTGCTAATTCTTTTTCTATCCGTTTGATTTCGGATTCAAATGTTTTATTCATTTTATTACAATCAGCTAATTCAGTTTCTAACTTTGCATAGTTATCTTCATGTGTTTCAATTATTGGCTCTAATTTTGAAGTGTTTTTTAAAGCCGTTATTTCAGATATTAAAAAGTCATTGTTTTTCTTCATTTCATTTAGTTCCCTTTCAAAATGTTGAATATCTGTAGTAAGAAAATCGTTTTCAGTGGTAAGATCATCTATTTGTGTTTGTAAATGATTCACATTTAGATTTTTCTCCGACAGTTTGTGTTCTAAAGCGTCGATTTCTTTTTTAAATGAATGGACAGTCTTGAAAACGCTTTCTAATTTGTACATAGCTACATTATCACCAGAAGAAGGTATTTCCCCAACATAATCAACAGGAAGTTCGAAGTTAACATACTTGTTGTACAACTGCATGACTCTTTCAGGTTTAATTGTTTTATTATCGGAATTTTCATGGCTTTCATTATCTTTGTGAGACAATTTGTGTTTTAACTCACTAATTTCTCGTTTTAGATTCTCTATGACACTTTTGGCGTTATCGTCAATATTGACTTCATCTAAATGAATTTGATTTGAGTTCCGTCTATCTTTCAAATCGTTTAGTTCTTTGACTAGTTCTTCATACGATTCTCGTGGCACCATATTGGATAATTCAGAATGTTTTGTTGCTATTTCTATATCGTGCTCTAATTTTGTAACTTGCTCTTGTAATTTGAATACCTCTTCATGCAAATCCTGGTTTTCTTCCTGAAATTTCTCTGCATTTTCTCTTAATAAACTGTGTACTCTCTCCAGATTTTGATATTTATGGTGAAGCGTATCAAAATCAGATTTGATAGGTTTTAAGCTTTCTATTTCTTTGTCTCTTTCTCCCATTTTAAGTAGTAAAGTCTTAACTTCCATAGCATACTCATCGTTCGAACTTTTTAAATCCTCGTGTTCTTGTTTTAGAACTTCAAAATTCTTTTGCAACTCTTTCTTTAACGATAGAAGCCTCTCCATTGCCATTTGGTGTTGACTGTCTAAGTCTTCTAAATTCGTAGTAAGGTTCTTGTTTTCTTCACGGAGTCTGCTTAACTCCTCCTCAGCATCAGGTCTAAGGTCAAACGTTTCTCTTTCTCTCATGGTGGATAGTTCATTTTGTAGCGCTTGTATTTGTGATTGGTATTGATTTTCAGGTTCATGATCAGACGTTTTCGTTTGAGGAGGAGGATCCCAGTACCAACTGGATTCGTCTTCTTTGACGCCATTTCTTCGGGAGAACTTCTGTAAAGAAAGAAAAACCATTATTAATATTGCACGATAGCTTTAGATATTGTTAATGTCACATTGTAAATGTTAATATAATTGTCTAGTCTTTACGTTCTAATGCGTTCGAAAAAATAATATCTTTCTGAATCGTCGGCGCTCAAAGTACGTACGTATCATGTATTTTCAATGTAGTGTTTCGTATTAGTTTTAGAAGCAAAACACGTAGCCATAAAACCTTTGTTACAACAGTTTTAAAACTGACACCACCGGGATTCGATCGTTTAACCATTTACTGCTCACGTATTAACCGCTTTCTCGTGAGCTATAAATGCATCGTATAATCCGTTTTTATTCAAATCTAAACTTTAACTTAACGGTATAAGGTTGATATTAGAACTGGCAATATATTGTCGTTTGTTCAAATACACGATACGTTATCTACCGGCGTTTTTATGGCAAATACTGAGTCACTGAAGTGTTGTGTGTTGGTATAGTCACTGAAATTGTCGTTGGGATTACAAGAATTGTCACGAGTAATAAAACCGGTTAAGTTAAAAAGTAAAAAAAACGATATTTATTAATATTACATACAAGATACGCACTTTTCAGGACAAAACAGAAAACAAATGTTATGTAAATGTATGTTGTAAAAACTGACGTAAAAACAGACAAAAATAGAAAACTGTCCAAAGAAGTTGAGAAACAAAAATAACAGAATACTAATACTGCCGTCATAAGGAGAAAAGCTGTATCTGACATCACGAAAATCAAATTAGAAAAATACTGATTGAGATGCGTTTTTTTTCACTGAATCCAATATGAATGTAACTCAATTCGTAAAAAAAAGTGTCAGATCCGTCTTTTTTCGTATGACGGCAGAATAGCAAAGCTAAACACTAGAATAAGTTTTGAGCGAAGTCAGAAAACACACACTAAAAGCGTTTTTTAACGAAATTCTATCTGGTTCCGGCGCCGGTTAAGCTTGTTCCCCATGCATGGTTTTACCGTCTTATAAAGCCGGTATAAAACTGGATGAAAACTGTCTCTCTGAAAATCGCCTTATGGGTCTGTACATTTATCAAACACTACCAAAACAGTATTTTTTACCCAGAAACATTAAAAAGTCGCTCAAGCCACTATATAAAACGCAAGATATTCAACCAATAACAGTACGTAATCCAACTAAAGTTCAAAATAGACTAAAATTCTAACTCTTCACGAAAACAAGTGTACTGCCACCTGACAATTAGCATTTAAAAAGAATACAGTGCCTACACCTGAAGACTCCATTCCGGTTTGTACAGTCACGTCCCAAAAGCAGTAACAACTTTGAACTATTAATAGTTTAAGAATATTTTGTGGCGTGAGTGATGCTTGTCATACACGCATCTCCGTGCTTTGGAAGGAAGGAAACAGTCTTCAGCCTAGTCAGTGGTCTTAAGAAGCAAATTCAGACAATAATATTGATAACACTCCTTCATAAATCATTGTGGCAGAGTGACTAAGTTTGGGCCGATCTAACTCATTATAAAGGTAAGGTCTCTGTGCCCTGCAGTAAAACGAATAGAGGTTAACTTTACTATTTACTTTTGACACTTAATTCTAATAAGGAGGAAAAATGCACAGACCTAATTGTATGTGACTGTACAATTGTTAAGCCGCCATTTGTTAAGTGGTGCGTGAAAGACAGATAAGAAAGGCTACGGGCAAGTGACATAACGCACAGTTTTTGCCCGTTTCTAAGGAAGGTGTGGTGAAATTAGAATCCATGGTCTGACTTAGCTGATAGCATAAAGAGAATAAAATAAATTAACGCGAACACTGAACCAAGATTAAAATTAAGTATTTGTTATTTTGTGCTTTACCGTGGCGTATCATGAAATCAATATGCTCATACAACACAATATCCCACTGAAGTCAATATGACGTTACGCCACGACAGACGATAGTCTTTAATTCGCTGATTTTAATAAACACTTGTGAGCATCATAAGCTAAGCGGCTGTGTATACAAAAATACAAAGAATAGGTTTACAGGTTTGTGCTGTTATACTTGTAAAAGTAATATTGTGCGGCTTGGAATTAAAGCTTAAATAAAGAAGGTTTTTAAGCAACTAATTAGATTTTTTCTAAACCAACCCCCTTAATTATAGACCACATCTACACAAGCCAGAGGAAACTACGACGAAACTTAACCCCGTTAAATAAATAAAAAGCTACACGCATAATTAAAAAACGACAGCACCCTTAGTTCAAGGGTGATATCGTTTTTTAATAGGCATGTAGCTTTTTTTTGCTTGAACAGTTGTTTAACAGTTCAATAGCTTAAATACTAATATCATGAAGTCATCTACGTATACCTCCTACATAAAACTTGATTGACCATAAACGTTGATCGTGTCGAAACCAGAAGGGCTTTTTGGCTATGAAAAATCAAATAATACATCACATTGCGCAGTGTGGACTCAGCACACACATTGCACCACCTTGCATGAGCGGTCATGGTATATGATAATTCCTGATAAGGACATTGATAAGGTATCTTAATCCCTAGACAGAGTAGACTAACGTTTTAACGGGCAGATTTTGAACTACTTTGGACTAAAATATATCTACAAGATACAGTGCGTGTAAAACTGTATTACAAAACCCAAATTGGATGGAACTAGTTTAATTTGTGGGCAGGTTTCGAGGTATTTTAGACAAAAGTGTACCAACAAGCTTCTAGGTGCGTCATCTGCACTCATAAACCGACTTGTCATATCGGCTATCTTATCTGCCGCAAAACTTTTTAATTTTGGGCTATACCAGCAACCTTCGTTAGACAGATTCAGTTCACTTAACTCTTGATTAAAACTTAGGGACTGGAAATATTGGGTGTCAGGCAGTGTCAGCTGAATCTAAGGACTTCTTTAACTAGATCTCTGAACCGGAACTAAAAGCAAACGCTAACAATCTTGATTAAAACATACGTCGATTTCCAAAGTCCTTACTACCGCTGCGTGTCGCTACAATGGAACATAAAATGGCGCGGCCATTCGAACATTTCTACGGTAAGCCATAACGCGGAAGAAAGAGCATAGGAAAATCGATACCATTAAGCATTTACTATTGTTTATGGAGAAGTTTTATGGCTGGAAGTACTTATTGCAAGTGATCCCTGAGGTCTTATGGTTAAGACAAAGGTACAGCCAACTGTTGTGTGTGTGAACGTACCACGAATTGTCAATTTCCTCAAACGATCTTCAGTTTTAAGTCCAACACGTAGAGTTTAATATCAGTTAACAATATTTGAGGTTTGTGATAAGTAGCTGTAGTAGTAAGTTAGTTAACTCCCTTCTATGGCACCCCCTAGAATCACCATCCTACATTAATATTTACTATGGGATATAAAAAAAATCACCTCGCCATACACACTGATTCCAATCGAGTCTAGAATTCAACAAAACCCTTATGCAGTGCACATACGGTGCAATTTAACTTTCTTAATTAAAATTTCGACTAATCGTTAATGTTCTACTAGTTCTATTTTTTAAGAGCAGTTTGATTGAATAATTAAAAGTTTTTTTTTTCTTAAAATTTATCACTGTCTTGCAATGAAACCCTGTAGACGCAAGCTGCTGTCCATCCTCAATTTAGGGCATTTTCTCTTCTCAATTCGACTGTATGTTTTTTTTTTGTATGTATGTTACGCGATTACTCCGCCAATTATGAATCGATTTTAATGATTCTTTTTTTGTTTGGTAGATCATACTTCAGAGGTGGTCCCATATAATTTTATCGAAATTGATTTAGGACTTTTTGAGAAAATCAACAAATATATACCCAGATAATATTTTGGTTGTGGTTCTTGTTACCTATCTTCGACAAATATGAGCCGATTTTGATGATTTTTGTTTTATTGAATAGCTTAATACTTCAAAGATGCTATGATAAAAGTTTGAAAAATAAAAATCACTCCTAAGGGCAGGAAAATAGGGGATGAAATCGGTGTTCAGCACTTAGATTAGGATTTATCACTAAAAATAGATGAAATAAGTAAATTTTATTTAAAAAAAAACCGACTTCAAAACACTAAAATGCTAAAAATAATCCTAACACTTAAGTACCTAATCAGTTACTTTTGGAGTCGGTGCCAGCCGATGAGAGATTCAAAGTTTTTGTTTGCACTGACTCCAAAAGTAACAGATTAGGTTTATTCTAGAAGTAAAAAAAAAATGTCACGACTCATCAAAGGCACAGCCTACGCGACGACATCGCCACCTAGCGGAGCCTTGACCGACTTACTGCTAGTCTTTTCGTCTAGTACTCGGTAACCACTGGTTACGTAACGACTATTGTCGCACGCTTTACGGCAACCGCTTAAGAGCTTCTAAACACAAAATAACATTTTTGCTGTGACATGAGGTGTGACGAAATTACAGTTGGTACAAGTGTTCTTAGAATAAACAACTGGTAGAGAATACCTTTAGGCATTAAGTCCGCGAATTGTACATTAATTTACCGCGAATTGTACATTAATTTACCGCAAATTGTGCAATAAAGAAAAAATTAAATATATAAACAACGTAGGGTAATAATCAATAAAATTAATAATTAAAATGACGTCTTCATTTTGTATTATTTGACAACCCGATAGGCGTAATGGTGCGGTGAATCGCCTTAAACACAAAAGGTCTAGGGTTCGATTACCGGTTCTGGTCAGTTCAGGGAACGATCTTTCCAAAATTGGCTCGGGCCTGGGCGTACTAAGAGATTTATTTTCAGTTTCCCCATACGACAAGAATGATAATTCTAACTGTGATTCGAGATCGTGGCATATTTATTTAATTATTTATATATGAATTCTGTACTTTTACAATCAATATCACGTCAAGTTATAACATCACCTGTATAAACTGATCTCTTATTTGTACGAATGACTTACAGCGATGTCAGCTTATCGTGGAGGAGTTTAGATTTATGTATTGTTGACTAAACTTATTCTGTGATATTCTAAGGCAGGGGTAGATAGAGCCGGAAAAAACAGCTATTAAAGTAAAAATATCTTAGTTATACTAAGACAAGTGCTAAAGTACAGGTCAACAGTATAACTAGCATGGTTAGACTATTATAATATTGCGATAATACCCATAAAAGGTGAGAACGAGTATATTGAATTATAATGATTTTAAAACATCTGTTCTTTATTACAGTATAAATTGTCACTTAGGGCCGTTACAGACTGTCTGCATTCTGACTGCCAGTTAACTAAAAAATTGCAGTTTTTTGCAGTTGGCGTAACTGCAAAGCAACTGCGCAGTCTACATGCAGTCCTAACGACTGAACTCGGACTGCTAGAAAAAATATATTTGTATTGGTCAACATCACACATACATTGCTCTGATCCTATGATAAGTAGCTTGAGCACTTGTGTAACAGAAATCAGAAACATCGAACGTACCACAACACCCAGACCCGAGACAATATAGTTATTTTTCTACATTGACCGACCGGGAAATCAAACACAGGACTGCAGAGATGGCAACAAGTCCGACTTGCTCGCCTCTCGGCTAAGGAGATCGTCAATATAAATAAGTCGGTCGGTAAGAAATAAGTAATAAATATTATGTAATCAATGTTTACCTTCAGGTAGTCTCCAAACGGAGCCAAGGTAGAAATTCCAGACTGGATGACATGGAAAACTATTACAACCTTCACAAATGTCATTCTTTTGTCTTCATCGTGCGAAACCGATCCAATCACTTTAGAAATTATTCACTTTATTCACTTCTTAATCACAGTTCTGTTATTACAAGTAAAGGGGGGATATATTTTTTATTCAATAACAATTCAAATTCTAATAACACAAAAGTAAACTAACCTAAAACTAAGAACTACCTACTCAAAAATAAAAGCGTGTCCATAAGGCAAAGAGGCGAGAATGCTAGCAGCGTTTCCACGCTGAATGGCTAAACTAAGCCTTTGAGCAAGAAACGAGCCAGCATTTTTATTTTCTGAAATCGAAATTAATTTTGAAGCAATTTTTCCGAAAAGTAATTTCGCACTCGGTCCCCACAATCCAAAAGTCTCAACGCCAAATGGTGCAAATACGTAATCACTTGCAAGGGACTCGTATTTGCGCCGCTTGACATTTTCTGCGGACTCCGCTGCAGCTCCAGCTTTTGCAGCTGATTCCCTAAGATGAGAGGGGGCTAAAGTATCGACACAAGTCGTCCTACTAAAGCCCGTCCCCGCTCCCAGGGAACGAGCGTAAGACCATCCGGTAGGTAAATACATAAAACACCTATATTTTATGAAACTTTTTAAGTTAGAATTATGACGTTATTTAATCAATATTCTAACATATTACTTTTTAATATATCTGCTACTTTACTCTTTATTAATTACTTGCTGCGCCCGCGGCTTCGCCCAAGTAGAATACGGCCCTATTTCTCTCTTAAGAGGTGGATTGAAAAATGTAGCCTATGTCCTAAAACGCAAGGGGTCAAGCTGTTTTGTACAAAATGTTATCAAATTCATTCAAAAAAGTAGCCTATGTCTTTTTTAAAGGTCTAATCTATGATCTATCTCTTTACCAGAAAACATTAAAATTGGTTCAGCAGCTTAGGCATGAAAACGTAACAGACAGACAGAGTTACTTCCTACTAATACTCGTATTATAAATGCAAAAGTTTGTGAGTATGGATGGATGTTTGTTACTCTCTCACGCAAAAACTACTGAATGGATTTTACTGAAACTTGGCACACAGATAGACCATGGCCTGGATTAACACATAGGATACTTTTTATACGGGTAAGGTGAACGCAGACAAAATCGCGGGCTAAAAGCTATCCTACTTCCTACTAATATTATAAATGCGAAAATAAGAAAGTTGCGCAGAAAATCCTTTATGAACAAACTATAGACCACGCGAACGAAGTCGCGGGCAACAGCTTGTTTATAATATTAATATACACCGTGTAACTCTGAATACAAAAAACCTCTTAGGGGCTGATTCTGGTGCACATTTAAGCAGCAGTTCTGCGTATTTAGCATTTCACGGTGTATAGTATGGATAATAGAAGTGAGCATTTATATTGTAGCGATATCTATCTCGCCACATGCGAACTAAAACTGACGAATCCTACATCGCGATATTAAAGTTATCCGAGCGATTGAACATATATACAAGAACCCGACAATAACCGTCGGGCAGTTGCCCACCAGACACAACACCAGTCTGGTCGTAGGATCCTCTCTTTTCAATGGTGGATGAGTAACTTTACACTCTATTCCTCACACCCCCAGAATATCAACGATTACAAAACATGATGACAGCGTCTGTTATTTTACGACAACTAGCACTTTATTGACTGGTTCTTGTCAATCTGTCATTATAATAAACAAAGGATATAAAGCCTTGCAAGATATGTTAAAACAAAGTATCACTTAATTAATTCTACCTACTTTTAGTAAAGGCAACTTCCGATTATTATGACATGACAAGTAAACATTATTATATTACTTAGTATAAGCAGAAATAAATGCAAAGTAATAATTCAGTAACTACCTAAAGTTCTCATGGAAAATAAATATTTTGCGTATCTTTTAAAATGCATATGGATAGATATAGCATATGCATAGAACACAAGCAATAGTAAATGGCGGTCTATAAAGAGGTTTATGCCCAACAGTGGACTTCCAAAGGATAATTATGATGGTAGTAAATCATTGGATATTTTACATTTGTGATGAAAAAGGACTTTAGGCGGTATAACGCAATGCTTGGACTAGATATGCAGGGTTACATTTCAAGGTAGTGCCAAATTTAAAAAATAAGGTCTTTAGAACAATATAAATCTACTAATTTATCGTAATTAATTTCAGTTGTCATATTTTTGGAGTAAAAGATACTTAAAAATTTCGGAAAAAAAAAACGCGAGATGCGCCGTCATTCATCAGGGATCACAGGCATACCTCGACGCCGCTCCAACAAGAACCTCATAGTGCACATACGGTGCAATTTAATCGAGTAATCGTAAATTTTCTACGTATTCTATTTTTCAAATGCAGAATGGAAGAATTAAACATGAATAAAAAAATAGTTTTCAACCGACTTCAAAAAAGGAGGAGGTTCTCAATTCGACTGTAGGTTTTTTTTTATTTTTTTTTATATGTATGTTACGCGATTACTCCGCCAATTATGAATCGATTTTAATGATTCTTTTTTTGTTTGGTAGATCATACTTCAGAGGTGGTCCCATATAATTTTTATCGAAATTGATTTAGAACTTTTTGAGAAAATCAACAAATATATACCCAGATAATATTTTGGTTGTGGTTCTTGTTACCTATCTTTGACAAATATGAGCCGATTTTGATGATTTTTTGTTTTATTGAATAGCTTATACTTCAAAGGTGCTATGATAAAAGTTTGCAAAATAAAAATCACCCCTAAGGGTAGGAAAATAGGTATAGGTATAGGAAAAAAAAATCAATTCGGTGTTCAGCAGTTAGATTAGGATTTATCACTAAAAAAAGATGAAATAAGTAAATTTTATTTAAAAAAATAAAACCCGATTAATAAAATTTATTTACGTAGATTGATTTAGTTACTGAGTCTGAGTGGTCCCTGAAAAGTTGACACTACCGTGAAATGTAATCCTGTATATAACGCAATTATCATCATTTCAGCCATAAGACGTTCACTGCTGAACATAGGCCTCCCCCATTGCATTGACTTCCAGATTGGCCGGTTGGAATATAACGCAATGCTTCATGGATAATAATGCAATAGAAAAATATATAATTTTGTCAACGTTTCTCTGTCTAGTGCTCCCATGGGTAAGATAAAGAACACTTTTAGCATTAATTCCGCTATTTACATATCTTGTACCGTACGAAAAAGTTTGCCGTTTTTAAGACTAGTTTGCACTGTATTAGTAATTTAGTCGAATGAGTTAGTTGCTAAGTTATTTCAACTTAAAACTAGTAAAAAAAATGTAGTTCAGACATAACTATTAGTCATAATACTCATTTATTCAGTATATAGCCCCTCTTCCGGGCACTTATACACGTCCCAAAATATATCTTTGCCCTACCACAACTAGCTACTAAGTTTTGCCTAGTCAGTCTTACTAGACTTTAGACCAAGCAGCCTTATCAGAACCCAATTCGCCATGACATAATGCCATGCATGTGTTTGTACGTATCGAGCCGTAACAACGATACACATCGACCGCGCATAACAACAGTACTTCAACCATGCGTGACCGATAAGTGTCTATGTATAGTAACAACTACGCTAGCGATAGCTTCGTTTGTCTACCTTTAGGGTTTTTTTTTAATGCTTGTCTTGTAATAAAAATCAAGATGTCAATGAGGAAGACTTGTGTGCATCGCAGGCGCGCGTGTTCGTTCGCTTGATAGACGCGCGTCAGGGATCTTGAGCGCTGGAAGATACGCAGAAGACCATTACTATTATGTTATTGGCAAGACGCCCGCACTGCCAGCCGGGATTGGTTTCTTGCTCCACGCACACGCGTCTCTGATACAATGATAGTCTCGTAAGATGCGCAAAGCTATCCCCACTCTTTCCTCCAGCGCTCAATCCAGCCAGGGATTGTACTCGCAGTATCAAATGTATGGCTCTCGCTTCAATCATCGGCCGCGCGTGTCTGTCGCAACTCTCGGAAGTGGCGCTATATTTTTTTATTAAATATATAAAAGCAAGAAATAAGTAATGAATATGCAGGGTATTATTATTACTAACAAAGGATAAATAGGATATAGAAGTACCAATGATATCCCGTCATATGAATTAAGAAAACTGACTAGCAAGTCAATATCTGACGATTCATTCTCTTTGTACAAGTATTAAAAATTGGGCCATCTATACTAAGATGTTAAACAATAAAACATCAGAATAGACGATTATAATGTTAAATTAATAAACAGAGGCAATTATAATGGATACTTGTAGTAAGAGGAAGGCTATTACGATACTTAATTGATGATTTGTTCGACTTTATCTGTTTCTTACAAACATTAAACGAGAATTAAGTCTTTTATAGACTTTTTAGACTTATCTAAACACTTGTCAGGGGCACATTTAATTCATTACTTAAATCAAATTACTATTAATTTCATTATTTATGCTCCTTACCGGCATATACACGCTATCTCTCTCTCTTACTCGTACACATGCAAACACACAATAATGTAATCTTTGCAATCACCTCATGTCTTAAACTAAATAAAATTTATGTCTAATCCAGAGTTTTATTTAGAACTGTCCTACCAAATCTGAATGCTATACTGCGGGGGAGATATTATTATAGATAGTAAGGAATAAGTACAGGTAGACGACAAAATGGTTACAGAATATTTTTGTTTATTGTTGAATACGTAATTAATAATTATGGTCAGCTGTTCTGTTGGTTTTTTATGAAGGTAGGCTCTGCATAATAGCCTATATGGGATGCACGCCCCTGCACACAAGTTATTTCTAAAACCTACTTTAGGCACCAGTCTTTCTCAAATCTAGGAGACAGCTGATTTTTCTACAATTGAGACCTAGATAAAATCCGAAACGAGATTATCAGGCAGAAGACCAAAGTAATGGACATGTTCTAAAACGAAGCAAGCTAAAGTGGCAGTGGGCCGGCCACATATGTCGCAGAAACGATGGCAGGTGGAGTAAACGGGTTCTCGAGTGGAGAACACGCCTTGGCAAACGTAGTGTAGGATGCCCCCCAGCTCGATGGACTGACGACCATACGAAGCTGGCAGTGGATGGATAAAAAAGCAGGAGATCGTGCTCTTTGGCGCTTTGAAGGAGGATTACGTTCAGAAGTGGACGGCTATAGGCTGACATGAATGAATGAATGAATGAATGAATGAAAACCTAGATTTAAGACTTTTATTATTACAATATAGCATCTATCTATCGGGATTCATAGCTGGCTGCACCGCATATTCGGTAATTTTTACGCTCTGTATAATATTTTTATGTTGGTACAAAGGTTTCCACGCTTTTTAGTTTCGAATGACCGTTGTCATTAAAACCATTGATGTATAATTTCAATAGGAAACGTGGATGTACTCATATATCACTTATGGGCACGTTTTTGTGTAAGGTAGGTAAAAAGGCAAGCCATCGAGTAATAAGTTGTCATCGTTGTCTATTATAGGGAAACGCCGGCTTTACGTTGTTTCAATTAAAATTTAAACAACATACGTAAAATCAAGAAATTTAACTTGATATTGGCTACGCTTATGCAAGCCTCATAGAAGAGAAAAAAAAAACAAAAAAAATGGCGTTCTATATTTAAATCCAAGTACTACTCGAACAAAGATAATTCTAATAGGTCTAATCAAAGATAATTCTAGTGACTAACTTTAAAACAGATACCTTTTAAACTTTATGTTAAATTTTCTATCACCAATAAAATACTCGTATGCTTAGATTAATACAGAATGATAGTACATAGAGTTTTTGATTATAAAAATCGCGTCTATGTGAAGACAATTATTTTCCCCATTTTTCGCTACCTGGAATGTCAGCGACTGTCGTAACAGCCGTATTACATTACACAATGTTATTGAACCCTATTTCAATGTTACTTAAGTCGCTATTTGTGCATTAATTACTATTATCATTATGCCATATTTCTACTATATCACACATATTATTATTATTGATTTCCCTAATAATTATATCATCAAGTGTGTTTACAAGATCGTACATTAACATTCTATCAATTTTTAAAACAACAACACCATTTTCTTTTTGTAATTGAAACTAAATTTCGAATACCCATCACTGCGATTTTGGATGAACTTTTACAACTGTTATTCTAACATTTTTGTCACTATTCAAACTTAATTTTGCGTGGCGTATTTTCGAAATATCGCCGACCGTACCGAACAATACACTGACGAGGACTGAAACAGAGGGCAGTTTTCAAAACACAGGCACCTGCGCGTGTTGTGACTAGACTTGACGATATTTAAACTATTTTGACCTGACACAATGGGTCGAAAGGCGTTGAGATGTAAACATAAGAGTAACTTAGTGGAAATGTTCTATTAGTTTCAAATCATTATAATCAATGCACGTCAGTTCGCTGTTGGCCATAGGGCTCTCCCAGTGCACGCCACTGAGTCCGATCCTCGGCTATTTATTTCCATCCGATGCTAGCAGCTGCTCAGACTGCGAACCGACCAACAAAAGAACGACTAGATATATATTACTGCAGTTGAAGAAAGAGCAGGCTACTGTGCAAAAATTACAACTGTTTGGAAAGAAAGGTTCTCGAGTGCACCACTGGAAGATGATCAGAATTATCTGTTTGTTTTCGGGAACGCAGAACAAACGGCCTAGAGCTCGTTGTGGCAGTGGAAAGCCTATGTCAAGCAGTAATTTACAGGCTGATAACGGTCGGATTGATAATGATCATGATTCTGAACTAATGTATAATATATTGGAGTGAGTAGTCACTCCAATTTCTGTGCAGATAGGACCAACAGTGCCAACTAACAGTCAGAGGTAATGGAAAGAAATGCCTTTTTAAAGCTATACATTTTTGGACACCAAAAGACTGTTTAGCTATTAGGATTCGAAACGGTTCGAGTCTAGTAGTGGTAGTTTGAAATATTACCTTTCAAGCGAGATAAAAATGTACGATACCGTTGCAAATTTTGCTAAAAAGGTATTAAGCAACAGTTATTTCAAACAAAAACAACGATCCTAGAGGTTATCGAATACCTGTATAACAAATACCGAATTTCCAAGTCAGAATTTTACCGTAACAATTAAACTTTTATATTTTCATTACCTTAAAAGACAAATACAATTCTAAGTTGATTGTCACTATCATGACATGAGTTAGATAACCAATACTTTGGCGCCATGAGAATTTTACATGATCGCGCGCCCTTCGCTGACTAAACGCTGCGTGCGCGCACTCCAAGGCGATTCCAACCTTCGACCTCGTTGTTTCAAACCTCAATTTCCAATGGCAAATTATACTTTAATGTCTTTATTTTAACAAGTAGAAAATTGGCTTTATATCGGTTAAACAAGGTTTGAAATTGCGTGTAGTAGAATTTTCCCATTGAAAACAGTAGTTTAAAATCTTGAGGCTTTACGTCAAATGACATGTTTCGAATTGTCTCGGTTTTAATAACCTCTTCTGCATTTATCCACTATTCAAACATCAACTCTTTTTCTGAAGTAGCAGAGTTGATTTTAGCTTGTCTAGTTTCGTGAGTTGTAACGTTTGTTAATAGATAGTTGGGTCCATTCAAAGTGCGCAGGCCAATGTCAGTTTGTTCGTGTGTATGATTGACGGTTCGCTGTCGTGTGCCGGTAGAGGCTTCAGTTTTAAGGTTACGTATTATGTCTGGGAACTTAGAATTAGACAGTGCAGGGTTACTTAACATAGGGTTAAAATAGATAGTAAAATAAAGATTATTAACAATCGGGCAGACTTTTGACATTTAGAACAAGAAGTCAAACAAAATACAGTGTAGAATCCATCAGTACCTGTAATCTGATTAAGAGATTGGCGTGACCTGTAGATAGTTATTTGCAATGTTGCGGTATGCAGTATAGTATCAAACCTAACAACTTATACATACAAAATCTTATTAGTAAGGCCTTAGGGTACTTTAAGAATCCTGCGACGTCGAAGTCGCAAAAGCTGATGTTCACAGAGGTAGCTAGAAATCCCCACTTGACTTAACTAGACCACTAACAAGGTATTATTGAGGGTAACCAACCTTTTTGACAGAGAAGATGTGCTGGCATGGCGTGCGGTACCAAGACCCACGGATGTAAGAAGAGAGCTACCACCGCTCTCCAAAACGTAAGAATTTAACATTAAAGAGGTTTGAAGTTGATTTCTAATCTTTTGTTTGTTTTCTTCTAATAGTCAACAGCACATATTATGAGGGAAAAACTGCCTTTATTAGGCAGTCAGCATGTATGCCTCGATTATGTCCACTTCATGTCCGAAGGCCGCGTGTACACAAATCGGCACACCATGACCGAGATACAGCTGATTTCGACTCACGCGCACGCAAAATTATATGCACTATAGATACGAGAAAAGATTGCTTGAGTTTTAGGCTGTTTTGGAAAATTCTCTTAAACTGAAGTTTACTTTAAGCCTTAGATAATATAACACTTGATAAATTTTTCCGCCTTAGGTGAGAATCAAACGAGGTCTCTTCGCAATCCAGGCGACTGCTCTTCCAATTGAGCTACCGAGGACGTTAGCTAACCTGTCGAAATTTATCAAGTGTTTCTCGCTGTCAAAGCCAGCGTTTTGTCTGATCAATATTGCGGTTACTATAGGATTATACCTACTCTAAGTTATCTGATTTGAATGTCGTCATGTATCTGACAGATTTTTAAAGTTGATAAATATAATGATGTTTCATTATCATCATCATTTAAGCCATAGGTCTCCCCTAATCTGCCTGCATCCAGCGGCTTCCTGCAACCTTCACCAGGTCGTTTGTCCACCTTGTGGACAATGATTTAGTGCAGATTAAAGTTAAAACTATAAATAAGAAAGATATGCGATAGGCTTTTAAATTTTGGTACTACCATTAATATTACGCACTTGTAATTTCATTCCCTTCATTCAACTTATAGTCATAGTTATTTGACGACTCGATTTAGGCGCAAAGATACGGTGATTCGCTTTAAACACACAGGTTCGCTTCCCGGTTCTAGTAAATTCAGATTGGCTCGGGTCTGGGTCAGATAAAAATCCATATTTAGTTCAAAAATGTTCATTTCTTATTTTGAGACCATGACAATAGCTTTTTTGTCTGGCGTAGATTTATGTTTATTATCTTTAGCATTGTTCAAGAATTATTCAAAACTAACAAAAACTTCTCAAATCTTCGTTTCATATCCAGAGATGCATAAAGCTTTGTACTTTGCAATGTAATGTGAACGTGGCCTTATGTAACAAATAATTGTCAATAAAGCTCGCTTGTTAGCGCCTAGCAACTGTTACAAGGCCCTGCACTACGGACGGGGAATAATTCATTTATCATTAATAAAGATATCATTACTGAGGTATAAGACGCTGACTCTACTACTAACATCAAGAGGTAAGTTCCTTAATATGTAAAGTGATGATGTTTAAAATATACTAGGACATAGAGACACAACGAAGAGTTCCGTAGACACATAAAAAAAACGTACTGGAATAGATAATATAAATAGTTTATTTAAGGTTTCTGTTTTTATTTTCAAATGATTAATCTTCAGTTTTTAATTCTAGTCAAGACTGAAATTTGAGTCATATCTAACCACTAATGGAAACCGTCTATTTGCTGTCTTGTCAATAGGAATATTAGAAATGCAGAAATTGACAGCTCATATGTCAGACTCCTGACTCAAAATTAAAACGGTACCTTAGTAGAGAACAATTTGACTGAAGACAGTCAAGGAAGGCGCTCATAAGTTAATATTTTACCAGAAGTGGCACTTATCAAACGGTCAGAGAAAGAAGATAACCAAAAAGGTGAAAAAGAGAGAAATAGATTTAACGATACCACAGTGGTGTCACAACATAAAAACATACAGGGTGCGTTATGTTGTGCAGCAGGGTTAATTCAGTATTGCATTTTGACGACTTGGGTAAACATTGACGCAACATCACCGCAACGTTTGCCGCAAACGGTTGTGCCTGCGACACTATTGAGGTTTATTTTGCGACTTCAAGGGAACCGACTTACAATGTAGAATTTGATGAGGCATTGTTAACATTGTGGTATTTTATGAGGGGAAAATGTGCAGAAATTTGTGAGACAGCTCTTTGGATTTTATGTTCATGTAATTACAATTTTAACACTAGTGGCCTTCAGGCTTAGGGCCGAATTTTTTATGTCATTTCACGGGAAAAACTTAAGGAACATTAAATTTAGTTTTTAGGGTTGATTTGGAATCAAATTTTTTCTACTTACTGATCGTGGTGACTAATAAAGTGTCCAATGCAACATAATTAGTGACGCATAATGTCATGTGTTAGGTACTACTAGCCTATTATTATATTTATTTATTTACAGCTGTCAACAATGTAGTAGCTACTTGCTACGATACATCATACCACATCATTCATTATACAACGCAACGCAATGTTTCGACACAACTACGAAAAAAAGTTTTTTTTTAAATATTAATATTATTTTAATTTTATTATTATTATTAAACTAATTTAATTTAATTTATTATTTTAAATTAATTTAATTTATTATTTTAAATTATTTTATTTAATTATTATTTTAAATCCATAATTTGTATAATGCTTTAAATGTACACTAATCTTAATATAACTTATGTACTTAAGAAATAAAAAAATAAAAATTACACTTTTTGCTATGCCCTTGCAGGGCGTCACATGACTCACATGTAATACCTTTATTTATCTAACACAGCAAAATTGAAATGTGACATGCAATAAACGTTTGAATTTGAAGAGTTCCTGTATTTTAGTTTGTTTTTGCAATTTTATTTGTATCTTATTATTATTAATAACCTTCATCATAATTATCATAAACAGCCCACTTTAGTTCACTGCTGGACATAGGCCACTCCCGATGCACGCCACTGCGCCTGATCCTCGGCTATTCTTTTCCAACCAATACCAGCAGCCTTGCGTATATCGTCGCTCCACCTTACGTACTAATACCCTTAACTTAGAATAATTATGTCCTCTCTTGGTGACATATTGTGCCTATACTGTAAAAAAATTTGGCCGATTACTTGTTTGTGGTCAATAAACATAAAAATACAAAACAAAAACTATACAAAAAAAATTCAATCAAACGTGTATCGCTACAATATATTTTATAGTCCGTGGCATTTGACAGCAAAAGCAATTGAGTGACAATCTGCATTTATATTTTATGGGCAAATGCATAAACATAGGGCCTATTGAATTAAACGGCATAGGTATTGACATAATAGAAATCCATACGCAGTTGGTCCACTTCAAGAGACATAGTCTTCAGAAGTTGAGTGTATTACAAGTAGCGAAGGGCGACAGAGGGAAGTTTTTTACCCGATATGGGTGGTCTTAATATGGGAAAGTAGATCGCGATAAGCGACAAATATTAGAGTTGTTAAGCCTTCGTTTTGAGCCCTAAAATTGAAAGCGAGCTACTGAATCTATGTTAATTGTGGAAGTGCACCCAACTGCATTATTTAGAATGGAATCTGACCCCACTGGCAGACTTGAATATAATATCTAAGCTCAAAGCAATAAGGTTAAATATAAATAGTACGAAGTTAACGAAGACCTATAAATCTTGCTGTCAGAGATTCTCAAGCGACAAATTAAGGCTTTGATAGATGCTGTTTTGATAAAATTTATCGTATTCATTTTGACGCATCTAATACAGGAGTTAAATCATTAAATATTGCTATTCTACTATTGCATAGTCTTACTGCTTGACATTGCTGGCTTAAATTTAATATTGGAATAGGCTTAAATACTATGGCATCAAAACGTGTAGAAAAGTGAGGTTATTATAAACCATGATCTCTTCAATTACGAGTAGTATAACTTCAACCTTGTTTTGTTATTTCGTTATAGATTTTGACGCTAAGATATCACGACCTAAGTACTAAGGTTCGACCCTTGAATTAATCGCAAAAGGTTGCATACAAATAAAGCATAGAGCACCACATCCCAATGTCATTCAGTTTTTCTTCTTCATCTTCTTTCTTTTGTCAAAAATTCCTCCGTTATGTGATTTGTTTGACAGTACTTTTTTTCTCTTTTTTTCAGTATGGAAACTACTGTCTTAGTATGGGCAAGAGTTGACAGGAATGTCATTTCATACTGTCTACGGGCCGATTTTTCAACCGCCAGATAACTTTTATCCGACGAATTAAAATGACGCTTTGACACATTTTCTATACGAAAAATGTCAACATGTCAAACTTATTCTTCAAATATAAGTTATCTGGCTGTTGAAAAATCAGCTTTTAGTGAAGCACTAACACATTTTTGGAAAGAGAGATGGTCCATGTGAGTTTGTGTTCGATGAAATATAGACATGAAAAGACGATGAAAATTTGTTTCAACATTAGCACAGCTGAATTACCAAGCCACCTCTAGTCACAGACACAGATAAACTCGAATGGAACTAGCCAAAGCACATGACAGCTAGTTTCGGACCGAAGGTCATTCAGATAATAATTCGCAGATGCGCTCATGTTAACAGTTGCAACGACACAGTTACGCGACGAGGCGGAATGGTCACGTCAGCTATTGTCTGATGGGAAACTGGTGGTGATTACTTTTTTGTGGGCTTCGATTAAATACGATGGGTTGTTGCTTAAGGTCAGATCTTAGGGCAAGATTTTCAACGATAACACTTTAAATTTATGGGAATCATGAGACAGAGATAAGACTATACGATTTGGCATTGTGTAGCCAATTTTTAGTTAGCGAAGAAGTAAAAAACTAAATAAAAATCGGTCAAGTGATCACAATAAGGTACAGCCGCTACGTGTCACCGCTGCGGTGAACTTTTGGTGAGCGAGGCTGACTCGTACTTGGCTGTTTTTTTTTTTTGTAATTATGAGCTGTTTATATTTTGAAATTTAAGCCCAGTTCAGAATTTAATATATATTGCCATGCGTATCAAAAAAAAAACAAGAATAGCCCGAATGATTTAGCTGATTTCTGTTTTGTTGTGTCCCTTACTTCCTTCCTAACTGGCAGAAATAAGATTAGAAGAAAACTGAAAAATATTCCTGAAAAATTTACAAATTCTAGTAAAACTGATAATTTCGCTACAAGCGAAAATTTCGTTTGACAGCTGATTGTTAAATTTTGACAAGACATGGTCTGGTCAATTGAAAAATATATGAGGTTTTGCGGTAAGTTTGTTAACTGTTGACAGTACTACCAAGCAAGTATGCTGTTGTAAGCTCATGAGAACATTTTTATGTCACATGCGGTTACCAACTACAGGCGTATCGCACCAGGTCAGCGGCATTCGGTAACTCTACACGTTGAGGTAGGCACTGTCTGATTCGATTACCCATTGTTTTTGGAAGTTACAGTGGATTGACGGATTTCGTCATAGGGACGTAACACATGTGAAGAACATGAGATACATTTTAACTTGTGAAACTCAAACGGACGCATGACACCACGTCGCTTAATAATAAGTTTACAATCGTGTCTCGTCTCGTTTCCTGGGCAAAGGGGTTAAAAGACTAGGACTAACGTAGGGCGAATAATGTAACGAAAATGTTGAACTTCTATTACTTTATCTGCCATCACTCTATTCATAAATAAACTACAATATCCCGAAGTAAGGAATTAACATTCTTGTATTACGAGGTACCAGAGTGTATCTCAGCCAGGAGCGTTTACCAGCAACCCCATACTCGAGCTAATATAGAAAAAGGATCGTTTTCTGAACTGTCTCGACTACACCTAGTCCTAGTAGATAATACTACATCTTCCTGAAGGTTGTCTGGAATAGATCGCTTTTAGCGATAAGACCGCCTGAATTGTGCATCTTTCTTTAAACACCAATTGTAACTTCTTTGTATGGTGTACAATAAAGAGTATATATCTACGAGTATATCCATTGATTGAAACAGTTAATATCTTGTACATCGAACATAGATTCAGATTAAATCTTTCGCTCAATAGAAGGTATTAAGTAGTTAATATCTTACTTTTTTTGAGTTTTTTTAACGTTTTTGTGTTGTTTTTTGCTTTTTCCTCTCCACTGTTTGCTGACCCTTATTTTTTTACCGCTTGCGCATTTCGCGAAGGCACAAAGTTTACTTTTCCAATAACCGACGAACGGTCCGAAGTGAGAATCTTGGGATTGTGGGTGGCCTGTTTAAAGGTTTTTTCTTTATTTTTTGAGGTTAAGTCGCATTCATGAATAACGTATTCGATCTAGTGGCTGCGGTCTGGACTAAGCAAAGCAGTAGCGGGTTCGAATGTTGCAAGGGACAAATGTTTGTTTGATGAGCACGAGCATTTGTATCTAAGTATGTATGTTGGCAAACGTAGTGAACGCCCGCCAGCTCGATGGACCGACGACTTTAGGAAGATGGCTGGCAGTGGATGGATGAAAAAACCGGGAGGATTATGTTGTATATATACAATAGGCTGACATGATGATGGTGATGAATCGATGTTTATAAATGTAATCAAGTACGTATGTACGTACGTACTAGTAGGGCCCAAAAAATAAGGAGACATGTTCTGCCCCATATGGGCCAATAATGTTATTATTGACGTTCATAAGTGGCAGTTTTCTGCCCTAAACTGAATAAATTATTTTTGACTTTGACTTTGTATATTCGTTATCTAGTCGCGGACAATATTTGTCTAATTTGCAGAAATAAACTGATTTTATTACTTTTACTGTTTCATAGTAAAAGTTTTGCTTAGTTTGAGACTAGATAATATTTGGTGTGATTGTAGGTTTTTTTCATCATAGTCAAATCATTTCACTAAATCTAAACCACACGCACGCGTCCAGTGCAATTTCTAGTGTACCTCATTCCAGAATCAAATAACAATAGGGTTCACGACCTAGGAAGCGAAAAATGAAAACCGCTCCATTTCCAACATTATAACTACACGTAGGAAATTATTACTTCCCTATAATAAAATTTGACTCTTCAAACACACCGTAAACCTTTATCGTCCAACAAACCCTATCCCCGTCTTTTTCTAATAGCTGCGCGTGCGCATATATCTGACTCGCTCACGCGCTGTTGCCTAGCGACGGTTTGTTTACACAGTGCGCGAGTGAAACGATCGGGGATAAAACACGGGCTATTGTCGCTTTTAATTTAATGTTTGTTGGATTCGTTTATAAGAAGGCATATTTGTTTAGTGATGACAAATTGAAGGTAAGTTAAATAAGTACCTGAGACTACATTTTTAAAAGCTCAAGAAAATTAACTGGTTTTCAGAACTGCTATATGCAGTTTTGGGCTTATAGGGGCCGCATGAGGCTCTACGTAAATTTGGATTATTGTGGACAAGTCACAGAAATAATTTCTAAACGATTTTCTAGAGAACTTCATATGATCAAGTTAAAAATAATCCTAAGCTACGGCAAGGGCCATGCTCAGTGTATCTTTGCGAGATTTTAATGAGGAGATCCGTAAACGAACCAACGTCGCTGACATAGCCCAACGAATTAGCAAGCTAAGGTGGCAGTAGGCGGAGCACAGCACGTAGAACTGACGGCCGATGGGGCAGAGAGGTTCAAGAATGGAGGCCACGTACCGGCAAGCGCAGCGCAGGACGTCCATCTACAAGGTGGACAGACGACCTAAAGATTCAAATCTGGAAGTCATTAGGGGAGGCCTATGTTCAGCAGTGTACGTTCTATGGCTAAAATGACGATGATGAATAAAAAATTTAACTTCTGAAACCACAGTTCTTCGTTGATAAGTAGACAGTAGACATAGTGCAGTAACTTTTCACTAAAAACTTATTTGCATTTATACCAGGTACCTGTCAAAAGCAAACAAACAATAATCGGCATTGGTGTGCGAAAACGGTAGACCTACCACAAGGTTTCTACCGATAAACGGTAATAAACAAATAAATGTGCCCCAGACTGCACAAAAGTTTTCATGGTCTTCAATGAAGAAGGAGTTTACATTCTGGAGTTATGTGGTCTAGACAGTTAATCTGTACAACCAAACGCAGACAATTTAGAAAAGTTCGCTTTCTGAAATGACCCAAAGCGGGAATGCAGCCATTCTTTATGTTAAAAGCCAATTTACAGGGTTATTTTTAAAACATCAACAACCCCCTAGGGGCTGATTCTGGTGCTCAAATACAACCACTTTTTCTATGGGACATGGTTCATATGCTATGCATGCTTGGGATATGCTTCATACAAACTGATGTCAGCTGGCCTGCGGCTTAGTATGGAAATGTTTTTTTTTTTTTTGCGATTCCGATGTTGTTCCCATAGAAAAAGTTGTTGTATTTGAACTCCAAGATCGGCCCCTAGGGGGTCGTTGACCACCACCACCACCACCACGCTAAGTATACTTTTTTATCAGCCATTTCTGTCCCACTGCTGGGCAAAGGCCTCCCCAAACCTCTCCACTTATCCCTGTCGGAGGTTAGCGCTTGCCAATCTTTGGGAAAATTGTCTAAGTCATAACGCCATCGTGTTCGAGACCTACCTCTCAGAAAATGTCCTTAAGTAGGCTAGGCAGCGAGTGTGTGACAACTTTAATCCACTTTGAAGAACTCATCCTATGGAGATGTATACTAAATAAGATGTTTTTATATTTGATCTCCGTTCATGCCTACTCTCTTACTAAACTAAATATTACCAAATAAAAATCTTATACTTCACCCAGTTCCAAGAACGACTAAACTCGAATTAACTAACTCAAGGTAAGAAAAATTTACAACTTATTTCTTAATGTTTTATTATTTTTTAAATGCTAACATTAAAGCTAGGCAAAGCGTAAAAAAAATAAAAACTTTACACCGTTACTGTCGTGAGACGTATCAAGGTTTTTTTTTAAGTTCCTGCAAGACACCGTACATAGGTAGTTCTATCTAATCTTGATATTAGACATTTATACGGCAACCATTGGTTGCTTTAGCGAGAGAGAGACGATGACAATTTGTTCAGTGATTTAGATGGTTTGGTGTCAAGGAAAGAGTATCGCGATAGATTAGCTAGTTACGGTTCCTGATCTTTACAATTCTCAGCAGTAGCATCACCTACAAGTTACACTGATTTCAGAACCGATAAACAACAAAAGAAAACTTGGAGATTACATCACACACCAAGAATACCGTCCATCTTTGCGACACACAGTCATTTAAATTTATTTGAATTACAATGACTACTGTATGCTTTTACTTGGTAATTCGTCTTTATTGTATAGGTTAACGGGGGTTAGGTTACGAAACGTTAAGTCTTAGATTTAACGTGGCGAAAGGGCGCGCCAAAATCGGGCGCCATTTTGAATTGGAAACTTTCGTTGGCTAAGGTCCTGTATGAGCCAGTTATCTTAAAAAAATTCTTGAAATAATAACAGCAACGTATATATACATTATTTAAAGCTGATTAAATATTCGTTGGGGTTATGTTTCATTCAGTTTAATTTTAAAATCATACACGATCTTCTTTTAAACTTAACACAGGCAGTTGGAAGCCCCAAAAAAGGACAAACCTATCCGTTGACACTTGACAGGTGTTTAGGCGCGAAGCCCGCATTCTTTTTTTGAATAATCACCTTATTCTAGTCACGTTCGGCCTGTACCACACGTTTTGAGTAAAGAGATCTGTAAAAGTTGACATAGGGAGAACATCTTTGGTGGAAAACGTAACACGGGCAGGTCTTTTTAGGTTGGTTTTCGTAGCACGAGTTAGAATTGGTCGGACGCGACTTGAATGAAAGGCGGCAGATGCTCAAAAGTGGACTAGAGTTGACCAAAAAAGTTTTCAGATATCGATATTCTGTATTGCAGAGCAATGTGTCATTCATTAAGGTGGGTTAAGCAAACAAACATAGAACTAGGGCCAAATCATTGCATGCTCAATTTTTTCTTTCAGAGTAAGCAATTAGGCATCAATATTAATGCCATATAAATCAAACGAACACATAATTTTTGCAAATTGACAATTGCCCATTGCAAAAGCAAGAGCAGGATATTATTTGTTTGGTATTTTTGTTCTTTTAAATTTCCATCAAGCGAGAGTGCATTCTTAGAACATTCTAAAGAATCCCCCCCGCTCTCCTCAAACAAAGATAGAAGAATGAAAAAATACTCGAGCACTGTTTACATTAAGATAATTTGACAGAGTAGAGTAGAATGAGCATTCCTTCGTTTGGTCTAATTGCTTTTTCACAAGAAAACTAACAAAAACAAGCCTTATAGTCAGGTATTTTATTACTATGATTATAAACTACAACGGCAGGAAATTTGCAAAAAAATTACGAACATTAGGAAATATTTTGTAACTTGGCGAGATTTTATCGTATCGTATATTTGTAATCAAAATAAGTGCCTAATTGTAAAGTCAAAATTAAACACTGTTGTATACTGGATTTTATATATTTATTTATTTTTATTTGTAAAAGACACAAAACAGGATACAGTCATTACAAATACATTTTACATGAGTAGAACTTAATTGCTAAACTGTAGCCCAAATGCGTCAATCGCTAGATTTTAAAATTAATTAAATTGTATTTAACAATAATCCAAAAAAAGAAAGTTCCACAAAAATTAAACTAACAAAATTTTTATTTTATTATTTTTATTATTTAATTTTATTCGATAATCCAAAAATATCTACCCGTATACATCTCTAGTGGGCATATTACTCGCCAACAAAGATGCGGGAAGCGAAATGTGCAGCTCAAGTGGTTCGTTACGAATATTATTTAGATTTCCGATAAGATTCACTTTGATGATGTGAAAGTATACTATAGGTATGGGACATTTTGTGAGACAAGGCAATGTAACAAAACAAGTTAAAAAAATACAAGATTTCATTTGGTTCGCCATTTTCGGGAGATCATTGAAAAAGCATTTGGTTTTTATTTTAATATTTAAAAACAAAAGTTTAAAAAGTGTTTTATTTTAGGAGAATCAGAAGTTTATATTTAAATGTACTTAATTTATAGATTCGTATCGCTTTAAAATTGGGTACAACAATATGTCAGTGATTTCCTACAATTACTTTGTCTAATTTTTCATGGCTGTATATGCATCGTGACCTTTGCCCGTCTTCAGGTGGAAAGACAACAAAGCAGCCATATTGTTTCCAGCGGTCCCGGATACGGGAATGTTTGAAAAGTCAAAGGAATGACATTCGGTGTCGTTGCTCCGTTTAACCTCTCCAGAGTTAGGGTCTATCTATACTGGCACGTTTTCAGTATTTAGAATTTCAACGTATGTTCGAGCCAACATTAACAAGAGACACGTATAACACTTCAATCTGTGAAACCAACATGTGACCGCCAAAAAACAGGTAGGTCTAGGTATCTCAACTTAAATAGGATTTTAAATTTAAGATCATACATGAAAATAAAATGGTCAATGAGCAATTGAATTTTGTTTTTATTGGTTAAGTTGCAATATTGTAATGTTGCCATAAAGTTAAGAACTAAGGATTACGAAAAAAATTGTGGGCAAATTTCATGCTTTAAAGCATTCTTTACTAAGCAATCAGTAAGCGCGCTTATAAATATCTTGATTGTTAAAATCAATCAGACTAAATCAATGGAAAGGCTGAAACTATATGAAAAAAATCTGAATTCCGTCTTAGAATTCAAAAAGATTTCTTTATGTATAAAGCCTTACTTTGTGACTTCAAATGACAAAGAAACATTGGAATATGGAAATACTGAGCGGTGCTCAGTAGGAATGTGACCTAACTCCAGTCAATACAGACAACTGAGTCAACATTGTCGTGTTCAACAACAGAACAACACTCTTATGTTGATAACGATAGGGTTGATAGTACTAAAGTGATGGGTACAAATAAAGTAGGTAATAATAATAACTTTGAGAAAGGTGTTTGATATATTTTCAAGCGATTGACAAAATTATAATTACCATTAAGTACGTTCGGTACAAAACACCGAACTGGGCCCGCGTTGTGGGCTCAAACCACACCCCCTAGTTAAGACGAGGCTTGTACCTTATAGCAGGGCTTAAAAAACGCTGAATTACTTTTGTACGTTTGATTTCATACATGCTATAATAAGTTTAACGACCTCAGGTGGGAATAGAACGCCAGTCTTTTAGCTATTCAGGTGAATGCTCTTTCAACTGAGCTACTGAGGAAATTAGCTAACCCATCTAATTTTTTGAAGCCAGCGTAAACTAAGTTTATTTTTGTTTTTAATGTGGCGTACGTTAAAAAACTACTTTAAAAAGGACACAAATACACGTTTATTTTTATACAGTTAACTTAATCAGTCAGTCCCCACAAATGTGTCACCAAAAGTCGTTGGACACAAGACATTTAAATATCAAAATGTATCTGAAAGCAGAATCAAAACACAAAAACAAAGACGAAAAAATCTTGGTCATCGCTTTTATAAATTGGATAATTTCAAATGTATAATGTATTGTGGTGTTTTGAAATTTTAATCGTCCGGTGATACATGTGAATTAACATATAATACAGGTCGAGAAGTCGTTTTTTGACCTAACCGATAGCAAAGTCAATTGGAAATTGTAGAATATTCTAGCACTTTTCGTCCAACTGCAAAGGCGAACCGTGGCCTAGTGGCTCGCGTGGTTTAATTACGGTCGTAGATGTTAAGCACCCTTGTGTGTGGTCAAAAGTCGGATGGGTGGCCAGTTTCGAGGGGGCTTCTCTGGATTTATTCAAGACAAAGAAGATGTCCTGACTGTATCAATGGGCTTAGAGACGTAAAAAAAATGGTTCCAATAGTTCCATAGCTAGTCAGAAGTCAAAATACTAAGTTTTCAGTTTGAAATCAACCGGTCTGATAATCCTACACAGTAAAAAAAAACGAGAGCTAGACGGGTGATATTATATAATACAAGTAGATTATATTTATAAAATGAATGTCTGTTTGTATGTCCTGTAACGAGTTCCTAAACCATTCATCAGATTGCGATGAACTTTGGTGAGTTGCCGGCGAAGGTTTCTGAATTGAATTGAAGACCACGCAGACAAAGACGTAGGCAGTAGTAGTTAAAATAGGCTAGACAAAATAAATACACCAAGTTGTTCATGGTCTCGAAGTAAAGAAGCCTGGTTGTGTAACGAAATACCAGACAACATTTTTTGACGAGTCTCACAACACATCCAGGACCGATCCAACTTAAGAAGTTCGTTTCCCATACCTTACCGGAAATCGAAACCCAGACCCTTGCGCTCAGCGCACCATTGGTACGATATGGGATTCTGCTGCTGACATTGAATCAATCTTTGTGTTGCAGAAAAGAGACGTACGCGCCATATTATTATAACTGTGTTGGACCTCGTGACTCACTGTGGGAGATTTTTAAAGATATTAATATATTAACAGTAGCATTTTTGAAAATATTATGTACGTTCGAAAAAAACCTAGTTTGTTCAGCCTAAAAAGTGATTTTCATCAATATAATACTCGAAATAAAAAGAAACTTGCCGTTCCGAGCTTCAGACTACACAAAGTTGGTGATTCATTCTTGGGGAAATGTATTAAATTTTTTAATAAAGTACCACAGACTATTGTTGAATTACCTGTACATGAATGAAAATTCACATTAAAAAATCCTTTTGAAATAAGGATATTATAAAATAGACAATTATATAAACGACAAGTGTGCATGGACATAACCTGCTTAGCTCGCACTTACTACATGTCTTGTAACTGTATTTCCTGTAAAAAAGGCTGACAGAGGTGACTGATTTTGTTGCGCCGTTTCTTCTCATCACCAGCCAATATGTAGTCCCGAAGCGGTGGTAGGACTAAGCTATATTTTGGGACGTGTATAAGTGCGAAGAGGGCCTATGTACAAAATCAATTAGTATTATTGAGTATTATTGGGTTTGGAATAAGTAAAGCACTCAGTCATTTTTCGTAGAACTCTGCTACCTTTTTAGGTATGCATGCAACAAGTTACATACAAACGCGATAATAAGTAGGCAAGTTAGCACATCCATGCAAAAATAGTAATCCGACAGTTAGAAATGCATAAATTGGTCGGCAAATACAAACGAATACAGACATTATGGAGTTTTGCTGAGGTAGCTAGCAGTTTGTAATATCAGAAGCAGTTTCTAACTTCCCACAGTATTCGCTATTTAGCCTACTAACGACGTTGAACATTTTATGACAAACAAACAAAAAATCTAAGTCATCATATTTGTCAAAAAGCACGGTAGTAACTCAGTAATTGGCGTCAAGCCACACATGGTCCTAAGTTCAAATCCCAAAGTCATCTTATAAAAAGCGACGTGGCAACTCAGTGTTTTGCGTCTCGCCTGACAGACAAAATCCAGAGAAGTACATGATGGGATTTGAAATATATACCGATTTCAAATCCCATAATGTACTTCTCTGGATTTTACGGAATTATAAACATAATTGCTGTACTGCAGGCACTCGTGGAATACTTCATATCAACCCCTATTTTACTCCCTTAGGAGGTGAATTAAAAATAGAACTTCCCTAGAGTTCAACCTCATCAAAATCGGTTCAGTTTTCACGACAAAAAATGGGCTATATCCTGCTCCAAGGTCCAATCTCTCAATTGGCCAAAAATCATCAAAATTCTATTTGATGATTCTTCGCCACTTAATTCCTATTGGCTTAAATTATATTAAATTAAAAATGACAGTAAGTAAAAGATACAAATACTACTAATCATTCGATGACAGCGTTCAATCTATTCTGGGAACAATCGATATTATCTATCGATAAATTGAAGTGCACTACGATTTCCGGAAAAGTCTGGTTCTAATATTTTTTTATCAACGTGACCCACTTGATACTGTAGTGGACACGATTTTCAGATTTATTTTTACAACAGGACATGTTTTTGTCTTAGGACAAAAAAGAGGGTACTTATAACACGCTTTTATTAAAAACTAGTTGTCCCGGCGAACTTCGGACCGCCTTCAAATTTTTCGATGTTTTCATAGTTATTCTGCTATTCGGGACGGAGACAAATTCAAAAAATCAAAGATCATAAAAATCGGTCCAGCCGTTCTTGACTTATAAATGGTGTAACTAACCCGATTTTGTTTTTGACTGTGTAGGTCAGGTTAGGTTAGATTAGTTACTTAATGCTTCTTCTTGGCGCTAGCCCACAATATTGTCCCGATCCCAAAGCAGTGGCAGGGTATACAAATAATAAATTGAGACATGTGAAAGAGCTTAAATCACACCTTTTTGCAGAAATAAATTGGTTTTAGTAATAATTTCACAACGATTAAATGGTAATAGGAAATGTCTCTCCAAACTCTTTCAACGATTCCTATCCATTGCCAACTAATTCCAAAACATCGTCAGGTTAACAAAATCGTTGCACCATCTTTTTTGGATCGTTATTTGGTCGTTATAATGTAAAAAAAAAAATTATAAGCGTAATGTCGTTCACCTATATTTTCCTATAGGTACATACGGTTTTTAAAACATTTCACATCCGCTTGACTATCTACCCCTCAACTCAATCGTGACGGCCGATAGCAAACGTCACGAGGTTGCGAAAAAAAAAATACGCACAAGATGGCGTGTATGCAAATGGCGGCGGAAGTTTGGCGCCAAATGCAGAAACCAATTAAATTTACGAGGGTTAGGTTAATTGATTGATAAGTTTTATGTGGAAAAGTTTATAGAACATTTTTCATTTTATTTTCCCGACGAATTATACAGTGAATTGAGTCTATAAAATATTGAAATGGGTTATCCATAAGGCAAAAGGCAAATAAATCATGCAATCTGAAGACCGAACAAGTTATTTTGGACGTCGTGCACAACTTTAGGAACTTTTTATTTTAACTCCTCAGCCCAGCAAAACTAGGGTTTTACATATTAATGGTACACAACTTTGTTACTTTTATAATCTCGAATAATAATACCGTGATTAGGAGTTTAACTCTAGTCATGGATGTAGGCGTTAAGTCTAAAGGATAAAAAAACACCGTTCAAGATCTTCGTAAATCAGACAGTGAAAATAAACTTCAGCTATTAAATTTTAACAGACTCTACACTATTAATGCATGGGGCACACTAAAAGTTTTGCACTTCTAGCTAATCGGAACTATTTGAATTTCGAATGTTATATTTTTTTAAACGTTGCAACCTTCTTAGTAATAAAAAAAAACAATTGGCGGGAAATGATTTGTCAATTGTTTTTTATCACACATCAAAGTTCTAAGTACGCAACGAAAATGGAATTAAGTCGAACGGATTTTAGAGCGATGATTTTTTATGATTTTAAAAGTTCTCTCTCTCCGCAAGACTGTGCCGCTCGTCTTCAAAATGCTTTTGGGAGAGAAGCACCTTGTTTGAGCACCGTGAGGCGATGGTTTGCTGAATTTGAGAGAGGTCGAGTTTCTTTACATGACGAATTTCGTGAACTTCAACTGCCGTCAACTGCAGCAATCTTGTGAATGGGTGTTTGAAAATGAGAACAGGCCAACAAAAGTCGTTGGTTAAAAAACTATCGCGTTTTTTTTCTCAGCTACGGGTCCCATCTGTCCAATTCCACATGAAGATCAAAAGAGTGTTATTCTACCATTTGTTTACCCAGGGTGTTAGAAAAAGTTCGCGAAAGACGACCCAAAAGCCGCGTTCTCCTATACCATGACAACGCTTCTTCACACACGGCCAACAAAACAAAGTCATATTTAGCTTCCGAAAAAGTAAAACTCGTCACCCATCCTGCGCATAGCCCCCTAGTACCCTGTGATTTCTGTATTTTCCCCAAAATCAAAGATTTGATGAGAGGTTTTACTTTTACCAACTCCGAAGAGGCAGTGATAGCGTTCAATCAGTACGTAGAAAACATGCCTTCAGATCTGTGGTCCTGTCCTGTTTTAAAAAATGGTTCGATCGCATGAAAATAATTTTAAAATGTAAAGGAGAGTATTTTGAAAAGCAATAAACATAATATTTTGGTTATAACATGTTGTTTTTTTAAGTTACGCAAAACTTATAGTGTGACCTACGTACGTACATACATCCAATTGTTACGATTACTAGGTAAGCGAATCAATATAAATTCTACTGTAAAACGGTGTAAAGCGATGAAATTATCGTGTAAGTGACGCTCTAACTTTGTCCACAGATAAAAATGAACATGGCAGATAAGAGGTAACGGTCAAAATGTTTTCCCGCCCTTTTTATTGTCATCTTTAGGGTTGGCAGCAATTTTATGTTATTAATTTCAAGTCGACTAACCGAATGTCAAGATTTTTATTAATATTCAGTTAATAAATTAATGTATTTTACAATATTAACAAGGTATGTAGATAGATAGGTAGCATATTTCTGGCATCCTTATCAAATCTTATGAATTGTTGGAGTTATTTGATTTTAACCACCACTTTTACATGCTGACGTGAGTACGACTCAATAATTCGAATCGTCGGAGTGTTGGATTTCGTTTTACAGTTTATCTAAGGAATAAAACAAAACCATTAGTTAAAAAAGCCTAGCTAATAAATAAATACGAATTTAACGACACGACATCACAATTCTTCAAACTGAATCCAGCTGTATTGTCGACAGTCAAAATAGCTATTTCCATTTAAAAAAATATCACCAAAGTGTGAATTTAGCAAAAAATCTTTTTTTTTTATTTTACCAACCCTAAGCGCAAGCCTTATCTATGGTACGAGGTGTAAAAGTTGTCTATGCTCTATTTACTCTTTCTAATGGCTTCGAAATTCGTGAAGCGTGATCAGACACTAAACTTGATTGCCACTTAACCCGAGGACACACGTACCGATAACGTGTAATATACATAATAATATGTAGGTAGGTATGCGAATTTTTCTACATTTTTAATGGTTTGTCAGGCTTCACTGGTTTGGTAACTACGGATACGCTAATTAAGAATTCTATTCAACATTATCAAGGAAAATGTTTAAGTAGTTAGTCTCGAATATATAGTTAATTTTGCATATCATACCTAGACTCTAGACTAAAAAGTAATTCTAACGTGCGAATCTATATATATAAAAATGAATTGCTGTTCGTTTGTCTCGCTAAAACTCGAGAATGGCTGGACCGATTTGGCTTATTTTGATCTTGAAATATTTGTGGAAGTTCAGGGAAGGTTTAAAAGGTCAGAAAATAAAAATAAAATGCAAAGAAAGTAATAAAACAACTATTTATATTTTCCTATACAAACTGTTCGTACCTGTCAAACTAGTTGGCTAGTTATTAATAAAAATGGTGGAATTCAAAGACCCCGTACCGTTGGGTTGATGAATGTCAGTAGTTTTTATGAGATTTACATAACATCCTAAAATAATTTAAGCAGTTAACTTTGTCTCGGTGAATAAGGAAACATTGAATTTTTGTTTGTTGTTTTGCGAATGTAAAAATTAATAAAACCAATTTACCTATTTCTGCAAAATTTGTTAACAAATCTGCTTAATTTTAGCTTTTCAAGACGTCTTAATTTTTTTTACTACTTCATTAAATTAAGCTCTTTTACACGTCCCAATATATTTTTTTTACCCTACCACTGCTTCGGGACAATATTGTGGGCTAGTGCCGAGAAGTAGCACAATAATCTTGGCCACTCTAATAGGGATGGAGACTAACTTTTTTTCTTCTATCAGTTAGATTATCAAGAAGTATTGAAGTAAGAGTGACGTGTGGAGACGGCCTTAAAGAATACACTTCCCCACCGCCAACAGAAGGCGTGTCGTAAGAGGCGACTAATTCCTGTAGCACGAGACGGGCAGCAGCGACTGCGTGCGAAGTCTTATAAAAAACTGCGCTGTCAACCCGCCTGCCAAGCGTGGCGAGTATTGGCAATCCCCCCCAATCATAGTTATTGGGGGAGGCCTATGTTCAGCAGTGGACGTCCTTTGGCTGAAATGATGATGATGATTGAAGTAAGTAATATATCCCCAAAACAACCCCGACTGCCAAATATTGTAGGACGAAAGGAAAACTTAGAAGAACTAACATATTTTTATGACGTCCGTTTGTCTTTTTTTCAATCGAGGAATGGGGAAAAATAAAAGGTCTTGTAGACAGAATTGTCAATGACTGACGTATGGACCTAGTTCGATTCCCGCAACGGACAAAATGTTTAGTCTGATGAGCACGAATATATTTGTACATACAACGGCAGGTCAACCTACCCCAAAAGTTAAAGGTCATTGAATTGATTTTGAACTTTAATTCGGACACAATATAATAATATAATAATTCGGAGATCAATATCAAATGAGAAAATTAGACGTTTTGTGGAAGGTTGACGTGCTGTTGTCTCTACCTAAGTCATAGATGTTTGTATAAGTATTTAAGCATGTTTATCCGTTGTCTAATCGCCATAGTACTTACAAGCTTTGCTTAGTTTGGGGCTTGATAGTTGGTTTGTTGTATTATTAACTAGCTGCTGCCCGTGACACCGTTCGTTTGCTTTACAATTTAATTCACTAACCTTTACGGGCATCCTCAGAAGACCCTACCATAGTCGCATCAAAATCTGATCAATAGTTTACGAACGTATAGAGGACAAACATACTTACATCGATTTTTATTTATTACTAGCTGACCCAGCGAGTTTCGTTCCGCCAATTCGTTTATTTTTTCAATATTTTCTCACCTTTTAAACCTTCCCTGAACTTCCACAAACATTTCAAGATCAAAATTAGCCAAATCGGTCCAGCCATTCTCGAGTTTTAGCGAGACAAACGAACAGCAATTCATTTATATATATATATATATATATATAGATAGATTAATAGATTAATTTGGAAGAGAGTATAACCATAATAAGTATAACTTTTTTTTAAGGACATCCTTTTCCTAAGCCAAGACATTACGTCAACGGAACCGCGTCAAAAATACGACGTAGGTTGACATTGTGTTTCTTGAAGTATAATTATGATTGTGTGAGAGAATTGACATTGTACAGGCCAGGTATGAATAGCATTGAACATGTTAATGGCGGACTATGATGTAGTAACACCGCAATTGATACTGTGTAATAAGATTTAAACGGTTTGTTCAATTTTAAACTGAACTAACTTAGTTTTACGAGTTGACAAAGCACAGCCTTTATCCATACTAATATTATAAATACAAAAGTAATTCTGTCTGTTACTGTTTTCTAAGTCAAAGCCGCTGAACGGATTTTGATGATTTTTGGTACGAAAAAAGGTTGAACCCTAACATTTGCTACTATTTTTAATCCACCTTCTAAGGGAGTAAAATAGGGGGTGACATGCCGTATTCAGTGCCGTGTGGGGACGGCCGTAAAGAATAGACTTCCCCACCGCTAGCAGGAGGCGTGTCGTAAGAGGCGACTAATTCCTGTAGCACGAGACGGACAGAAGCGTCAGCGTTCGAAATCTTATAAAAAAACTGTGCCCGCCAACCCGCCTGCCAAGCGTGGCGAGTATTGGCAATCCCCCCCGATGAAAGACATTGGGGGAGGCCTGTGTTCAGCAGCGGACGCCCTATGGCTGAAATGATGATGATGATCTCGTATTCCATACGGGAAATCTATAAATAAATATGCGGCAGAGAACACACACATAGCCATAGTCTTAAAGAAAGGAATTAACATCCTTGAGTTAAATTAAGATTTTAACTTTTAAATTAATTTTGCGAATGGCGTTTCTCAGAATAGCCAAGACAATTTAAAAAAAATACTTCAACCGAGAATTGAACCCGAAACCGTTTGGATTCAAGGCAAATTAACGCGCCACTAAGCCAAGCGGGTTGTTAAGGGTGGAACGGACGGACGGTCAATTGACAAACGTAGGCTTATATAAAGTGTCTGTTTGCTACAGAAATCGTAAACTAAACGCAGAAGACGCTCATTAATGTTAACAACAACTGATGCTGGCAATGGATATTAAAAACCTAATTACTTACTCATCGACAAATTGCAATAAAAACTATTCCTCGACACAGACAATTAAAGATGTACTGTTTATAATGCAACAATAGGATTTGCGTGATGGTAACTCTATTATTTAATAGTACATTCTACCATACAATTGACCACGAAGGCCGGTTGGTTATCATAATACGGAACAAAATAGATTCCCGATTCAATTTCTGCTTCTCCCTGTTCGTGTCGCTCAGAATAGGGATGACTGGGTAAAGAAAATGAAATTCTATTTAGTCCGTCAATTAAATTAACAAAAAATAATGGACGCTTATTTTTTCTTTTGTCAATGAACCAAAAAATAACAAAAATAAAGCGCGTCAAAGTTCGGGAGTTAGGGCTCGTGGCGTGACGTTACTTCTAAGTAAAAATTATACCAAGACGTGACGTCAATTTTTGTTGTTGTTGTTGTGTTGACGACATTTCAAATCAATATATCTCTGTAATATTTTGATTATGTGATAAAAGAAATAAATACGTGTTCAATACTTTTTGATAATCTACCCAAGAAAAAACAAGTTTGTCGTCATCACTATTATTGGAAAGCACAGGCAGAGTTGATCTCAGATGGCGCCACCGTGTTTGGTCTAGTCAACGATTTTTTTCTGACGCATGTTTGACACACGTATGTGTACGTATATCGTAGTGATTATTTAATCAGTGGCAGCAGTGACAGAATCATTGATCAAATAATAAATATGGGAAAGACCAAACACAATGCGACACCTGTCGGTATTCATGTAAAGTGTGGTTCCCTATTGTACTTAAGCAGTAGTAGAATTTAAAATTAGAACATGCTAAATGTCTTTTGGGCCTATTTGGAGAAATAAATTAAGTTTTATTTTTATAAGTTTATTCTTAAGGTCTGTCTCAAAATAACTTTGCATTGTTAGTTACTGCGATACCGCTCTGTGATGTCACTGCGTTACTGTTACAACGTCATTGCTTGCTACGTTTTGGTTATAGTCGAAATTCCTCTATAAATGATTGAATTTTCATTCTGAATAAGTTTCTGTTTAGAGTTTAGACATGCTTGAAAAACTTTTCCAAGTCATAATCTAGTTGCCGACTTAAACATGCAAGGACCCTGTCTAGTTGCGACGAAAACGTAATGACATTTTCCTATTATTTTTTAACCTATATCATCTTACTCCTGGGCAAAGGTCGTCCCTAAAACTTATAATCGATTTTTATCAACAGAACTGGTCAAATCGTCGCACCACCTCTTTCTGGGTCTACCTTTTTGGGTACCCATAGAGGGAAAAATTTGACGCACCTATCTATCAAGGTGCATGCTGCTAACGTGCCCAGCTTATTTTCACTTCAATTTGTTTGTTTTGTACCAGTATCTTCAATAACGGTTTTTAAACGGAAAAAAATTTTAACCCATTCGAAAAACGAACGCACTTTACCAAATCGGATAATCTGGTAATGTTCACACAGGAAACGTAAGTTGGGTGTGACAGTTGTCACTCACATTTCCTCTTAACCTTAATTTAAATTAGGTACTTTGACAAATATTTAAACTGGTCAACGAACACGTAAGTAACGTAAGTGTTTCCGAATTTGTCTTTAAATATGGAGATGAAATTAGGATTTTACTTAGGAGAAAAGGGCGATAGTGTAAATTGAAGTATAAGACCAAAAGAAATTCCAATGTCAAGTAACGTCATCAAACACATTTTAGCAAGGAAATCTAAGTTTTTGAAATTTACAATCATCGTTGAAATTTTGTTCATATTTTTTAATTTCTATTCAGAGACGGTTGAGAAACGATTTTTTTTAAGCATAATTTAGTTCCAGCAACTGTTTTAGCGGGACCTGCCAGGTTATATGTTTTAAAAAAAGCGGAACTATGGGACCCGCATTGAATCAAAAAGACGTTATCACGGTGTTTTTTACAGTATGATAAAAAAAAACCGACTTCAAAACACTAAAATGCTAAAAATAATCCTAACACTTAAGTACCTAATCAGTTAATTTTGGAGTCGGTGCAAACAAAAAACATTGAATCTCTCATCGGCTGGCACCAACTCCAAAAGTAACTGATTAGGTACTTAAGAGTTAGGATTATTTTTAGCATTTTAGTGTTTTGAAGCCGTTTTTTTTTTATAAAATTTACTTATTTCATCTATTTTTAGTGATAAATCCTAATCTAACTGCTGAATATCGATTTCATCCCCTATTTTCCTACCCTTAGGAGTGATTTTTATTTTGCAAACTTTTATCATAGCATCTTTGAAGTATAAGCTATTCAATAAAACAAAAATCATCAAAATCGGCTCATATTTGTCGAAGATAGGTAACAAGAACCACAACCAAAATACTATCTGGGTATATATTTGTTGATTTTCTCAAAAAGTTTTTAATCAATTTCGATAAAATTTATGAGACTACCTCTGAAGTATGATCTACTAAACAAAAAAAGAATAATTAAAATCGATTCATAATTGGCGGAGTAATCGCGTAACATACATACAAAAAAAAAACATACAGTCGAATTGAGAACCTCCTCCTTTTTTGAAGTCGGTTGAAAAGTAGCCTATGATTCCTATGTAGCCTAGATCACATCAAGGGTAAAAATTTTACTTGAAACATTTTTTAACTGCCTTTGGTTGTTTCCAAAACCACGACTTTTCACTATCCAGGTGAACATTCGCTCTTTCAACTGAGCTACGGAGAACATAGTAGTAGATTGAACGCATGTCAAGCTAGTTTACGTTACAAATAAAGTATTCTTACAATCACACAAATTATCTACAAAGTACAAATGGCGACTTGATAACGGATAGATATACTAATAAACAGTATATGACACATCCATGACTCAGGTACAAATGACCGTGCACTCGTCACACAAACACTTGCCCCTTACGGGGTTCGAACCTGTGACCGCTTGGTTCGGTCCGGAGCGCGAACCATTAGACCAAGACGGTCGTCATATAAGCTTACGCATACTAAAGGGCCGCCTGTACAATGAAAGGTCAACTTATAATGGAAGTCTAGCTTGACTTGCAGCCTTGTGAACATGATCCTAGATGAAAAATATATCTGCGCCAAACAGCACTAACTGGACAATATCACATACATTGCTCTAATTCTATGGTAAGTAGCTAAAGCATTTGTGTGATAGAAATCATAAACAACGAAGGTACCACAACACCCAGACCCGACCCAACATAGACTTATTATCGTGGTCGCGAAGTAAGGAACTAACATCCTTGTGTTAAGAGGTAACCGGCAATGAATTTTGCCAGAGACAGCACACCCAGACCCAAAACAAATTAGAAAAGTTCGTTTTCTGAATTGACCTGAATTGGGAATTGTCCCCCTTTGCGTTCGAATCAAATTACCGTTCGAATTTACCAATCAATAAAAACAGTGTATTTCTGCAAATAGGTATTTTACACTTCCCAATTATTTTTTTACTGCTTCGGGACAATATTGTGGGTTAGCAACGAGAATATTATCGCCAAAATAGGTCGTCAAATTCAATGAAGTAATTTAAATGAGTAGTTCGTATCCAAAGACACAAAATTATGTTCCAACTAGTAATAAATACGCTGATGCGAACACAGTAATTATACACACGTTCATCCTTGGCACTCTTTGTTAATTCTTAGGTATGTACATAACTTCTGTAGAAGGTTTAGGATTTACTACAGCTCAACAAATTATATTACTTGACGCAAGTATGTTGAGAAAAATAATGTCAAAATATGCGACAGGCAATACATCAAATGGTCTCAAGATATCAGCGATTTTTATTTGCCGGAGTCGTCTTTTAGCACACGCAGAATTTTGGTGAAATGAGAGTTGAATGTAGGGATAGACAAGATGGGATAGTGCATCGCTAAAAGACAATAGAGAAAAGGGAGTGCGAGGTAACCGAAGACGATGTCGAGGACAGTAGAGGAGAAAAACACACAGACAGAAAGAAAAAGATGAGTGTAATGTATGGAGTGGCAGACTTTGACCCTTACTCTGTTGAGAAGCATGGGGGTCTCAAGACTCTTGGGAGAGACCTTTGCCCAGCAATGGAACATCACAGGTTAAAAACTAAAGAGTGCAAGATCATAATTAATAAAATGTTTAAAATATTACGCAAAGAAAAACAAATTTGAATTTATTTAACAATAATTATTCTCTAGACCTTTACCCCGATGTAATAGTTATTCAAGGCAGTGTAAACTAAGAAGAAACAATTCCAAATCAATAAATACACGTTTCATTTAATGAATCCTATTGTTGCTTAGTGCTTTTTTATATTCATCTTAATTAGAGTATGACATTAATCTCACCTGATAGTGAATGCTTTAGATGTCTTAAGCGCTTACTCAGTAGACCTAGATTACTTATGTCACCTAGATTTAATTTAAGGACACCTAGGTTGTATTCGTCTGGAAAAACAGATACAGGAAGAGAGTTAAACTCTTTTTCTAACCGCATAATAAGCATAGATGCAAATGGCGTATTGCCGAGATGTAAATGTGACTTGTTATCCGATGGAGAAAGGGGATGAAGGAATAAGTCGAGTAAATCTTCCAAGGCATAGAAGACTGAGACATATCAAACAAAAAAGGACCATCAATATTTAAAGTCCTTCCTATTAAATATAGAAACTCCTTCAGCGTTTTAGAAGTCCTCCAAAAACGATGCACCTGAGGCAGTAATTGTTGGGTTTAATGGAGAAAGAGGTATTTTCTTAACACAATGACAGTCATGGCAGAGTTTTCAGAGATAATAATAGGCTGACCATCATTAAACCGTAAAATATGATGCTGACCATCCTTTTACAGATAGAGCAACTTGAATTAGCATTTTTAGGAACCTTAACTCTTTTTAGGTGAACCCCAGAGTCCTTCAAATATTGTGAATAAATAGGAATTTTTTGGGCAAACTCGCTTCATCATAGCAAAGATCACAGAATCTTTGAGTCGGTGTGTTTAAAAGAAAACAACCCCATTTAATAGACTAAATTCTAAAAAGTACGTAAATAAAAGATTTTAAAAGGCAATAAATTGGCAGTTCTAAAATAGAAGAGGAAGCCAGTATAATCACGTGCTCATCTTTAAAACAATAGGCTAAAAAAACCGGTTACTCTTTCCACAATTTTCAATGTTATGTAAGTTCTTACAGTTTCTTTTGCGTCGTGTTTCTAAGGAAACCCTGTATGTAATTAGTTATTTAAATTAGTGTCAGACTTTGAACTCTTTTGAAAGCAACGAAAAAGCTGCCTGTTTTAAAATAAATTTACATTTCTATTCTTCGGAGTTACATTTAACCTGTAGAGGGTAAAGCTATGTTTTTTTGTGACGCTTTTTACAATAAAAAACAAAGTTATCTAGACGTCAATAACACTGTAAAGAATTTATGCCCTTGAAAATGTTTAGTGCAAGCAAAGATAAAGTAATACACATTTCGTCATATGTACGAGTACATATTTTCACGGTATAGCAATTTACTACACAATGAAATGACACACGTGTAAATACGTGATTCATTTTTTATCACGAAATGTACGCCTTCGAGTGGTGCAGATAATAAATCCATTGACTAATAAAATATAGATAGATATTCACACATTCCTAGGAAGGAGACACCTAAAATGATGTCACACTACAAACAGTAATGAGTCAAGAGTTTCCGAAAAATTTCAAAAAGTCAGCTCCGGCCGATGCAGCAGCGCAACTGACTCCGGCGCTAATCAAAGACAAACACGGGCGGCTAAAGAAAAAAGAATAAACAATGAACAAAAAAAAGAGCAAATGTTACAAAACTCACCTATACTGGAGGATATCCTAAGCGCAAACAAAAAGCGATAACCTTATTTGAACTCTGGCGTCACTGTTACTGAATTTTGAAATTCGAACGTGTTTGGAGATCCAAGCCGCGGGGACGTCCGCGCACGGTGACGTCCAGCGCACGACTGAGCGGCAAGGCGGCGCTAGCGCAGCCGGAGCTACGCCTTCACGCACACACGGGGGCGTTGCCGGTATAAGTGTGTGTGACACAAAGCCTTCATGAAAATGCAATGCATTCGACGAACGGAGGTGCGAGATCATAAGGTCAAATTAAAGATTTTCAAATACTCTTTCAAAGTTTATCGACGGTTAGAATCTGTTTGCCACATTTACATCAATGGAAAATATCGAAGTCATACAATGCAATGAATGAGTGCAGTTAGCGACATGAATTAGAATTTGAATAAGCGTATTTGCAAGATTATCTAGGTTAAGATCAAAAACAAAACAGAACATATTATTGTTAGCTCTGGAACTAACATTGTTGCATGTAATGCTGTTTCGTTAAGAAAATAAAGCGGAACACGTTTTGTGCATGCATTAGAATCCTATCAGATAGTAATTATTTCATGTTAAAGCTTGCCGTGTTGGGACGTGTCGTAAGAGGCGACTGATTCCTGTAGCACGAGACGGGTAGCAGCGTCGTCGTGCGAAATCTTATGAAAAACTGCCAAGCGTGGCGAGTACTGGTAATCCCCCCGATGAAAAGTCATTGGGGGAGGCCTTTGTTCAGCAGTGGACGTCCTATGGCTGACACGATGAAGGCGTTTATAATATTCTGACGTGATTCCTGAAGAGCACAAATTATTGGAAAGTACATTTTGGTTTAAGACGTTTGATATACCTAAATAAATAAAAATAATCTGTCATGTAAAACTGACATTAATAGTAGTCCATCTATACAAATCTTCAAAGTTTCAAACCAAATGAAAGTACTAAGCAGATAAATGGTATAGGCCTTAAAAAACTTATAACTTAATTTCCTCTACCTAAACTTTGTGTATACATATACATACATAGATTCGCTTTTCTGTAATGAATTATGATAAGACCGCCTTATATAATTGTTTTGTACGTTATACCTTAAATTATTTTTTATAATAAAATGTATTTGTAGAGCACGCCTTCATATTAAAAATATACGTCTTCGATAGGCTTATGTATCACTTTACGATAGGTAAATAATACGTATTAAATAGTGTAAATTCATGTCAACGATTATCATACCACGAAGAGTATAGAAAAGTATTGTCAACCCATCAAGAAAGTATAACTAACCTTTTAACCTAACCTTTAAAGAATCCGATGTACATACAGTAACCGCGTAAGTATATGTGGATGACATTTTAATTTTGTTCCTTAAGCAATTTGTGCATTTTTCTAACTCTACAAGGCTTGCTGAGTTGCTAGAATATAGTTTAAAAATTCTTAAAAAATATGTAGGTTTGTTGATTTTTTAAATTTTTTTTTTAAATAAAAATAAGATAATGAACACTTGATTTTTTGGTAACTATTACGAAGATGTAAGATGAAAAGTAATAAAACAAATAAACATATCAGTGATGCTTACAAAACCATGCAATATAATTTCGCGAACATTGTGTAGTGCTATCCAAAGAACAATGTATTATACAAATTATTTGTAGAATACCGCTTAAGTAACTTATTTCGAATGCTGAAGTACCTAAGTAAATGTTACACGTTTATAACTTAGTTAATATGTCTTGAAGATTGTAAAATACATGATAAATTTATTAGCAATTTGTGATGGTTTAATGGTTAAAACTCTAAATAGGAATCATAAGATTAAGTACCAAAATAGTTTTTATATTTCGGTCCATATTTATTTGACAAAGTTATTTAATTATTGGAGACAACAATCAAAACCTGAGCTAAAACTTTATCTTACCTTGTATACTAAATGTTGTAGAATGGCTATATTTAGAAGAAGAAAAAACTATATTTCGCCCTGTATGGTACGTAGTATCTATTTCCAAAGAGTTATAGGAGCAACTAACTCCTACTAAAACACACATCAAAAGCCTGAACCAATTCCACGGCACCTATAGAATTGCAATCTTATTGCCTCTCACATAAAGACTAGTTTAAGCTCGCTTGGTTGCCACTTGCCGCCATACACAAAAGAACAGTGTTTCGTTCGGATGTTTAAACAAGTGGACAGACCTATGGGACAGACAGACAGATAGAGCAGGTAAATAGTTTACAATAATTGTTGCTAGGGTGGAATATAAACTATATCATTATTGTTATTGTTGTCCCGAGTGTCTTTGGGAGAGGCCTATATTCAGCAGTGGACGTCCGTCATATGGCTGAAATAATGATGATGATGATTTATTGTTAAGATTGTCTTTCACCTATGACGGTAAGCTCGAAGCTAGACAAGTAGAAGGCTTGTTTAAAGCCCCACTGCAAACTAGGTGACATCTTTAGACAATGAATGTTAAGTATAAACAAAACTAACTTACTACTTAGTAGTTAGCAAGATTAGAACTCTTAAACTAAAAATAGATAGTTGTCCTTTTCGCGATATTTAAATATTATGACGGTTAAACATACATGCCTTTTTAAATGTTACGTCGATAATATATTTCGCAGTATCATATTTTGATAGCTGAAGACTTTAACAACAGAGCTATATACACTGACTTTTAGATTAGTTTACAACAACATTACAACCCATTTACTTTTGTCAAAGCTTGACATTGTCAAAACAAAATAACAACGATTACTACGTAGATCGGTAAATAACAATATGGCTTGTTGTGATCAGTTCTATGTCTTGTGTAGCAAGTTATATTATCTGATTAACAATCTGGACAGACATAATCAGGACAAAGGCAATTTAAACACAATAATAAAACAATCGATTATAATCGCACGACGGGGAAGTCAAAATCTAAACATCACCTGTAACTTCTTTGTATAGTGTGCAATAAAAAGTATCTATATACCTAATAAACACATAAAAACTTAAATACAGCTGGGATTCGGATGTACCTAAACTTAGTCAATATGACTCTTTCTTACGTCTACTTACATTACATCTAACAAACTAAAAAGCTGTCCAAGCTAGCATCCACAGAGCATTTAAAAGGCATGTTAACTTATCACGACTAACTTTATCATTCCCCTGCCTTGCTCCCAGGTCATCTTAGGGTTGCGTATTCTTTCCCTCTTCCGTGTTATCCGGTCTTTCGTCATCGAGTCATCCACTCCCTTCTATGTCATATCATCCCGCACACAATTCATCCAACTCTTCATAAGTCGTCCTCTACCTCTCCATTCATTACACTCTTACCCATCACACACATCGGTACGTGCCCATCTTCCCTTCTCATCACTTGTCCATACCAAGACGAACGAAATGATTTCATTTCATCTTTTTTTGTTACTGGAGCCATTTTCATATATTACTTAAAGAAAAGATAATACAAAATACTAAGTTTAACAGTTCTTGTCGCATTGCATTCACTGAGAGGAAACAGAGAGATTTTAGTTATAGTTTGAAGAGTGTTACAGCCGAATCGCGCTACGTATATCTTCTATAATGTTCTGTGGGTCTTATGTTTGACAGCACTGCAGTGTAATCATCATCACCATCATAATCATTCCACGTCAGTCCGATGCTGGACATACACCTCAGCCACAGGACGTCCACTGCTAAACAAAGGCCTCCCCCAATGACCTATTACCGGGGGGAATTGCCAATACTCGCTACGCTTGGCAGGCGGGTTGGCGAGCGCAGTTTTTCATAAGATTTCGCACGAAAACGCTTGTGCCCGTCTCGTGCTACAGGAAGGAGAAGGAGAAGGAGGTCGCCTCTTATGACACACCTCATGATGGCGGTGAGGAAGTGTATTCTTTACGGCCCCACACGGCACATAGGCCACAGGCACTCCAATGAGCGCGATCCTCGGCTATTATTTTCCAACCACTGCAGCACTGCCAGAAGCCTTGCGTATATCACTGATCCACCTTGTCGGAGGACGCCTTACGCTGCGCTTGCCTAGTCGCGGTCTCGAGTCTCCGCACATGAACACGTCTCGTTTATCGATTCTACGACAAATGTAACCAACCTACTGCCACTTCAGTTCGCTTATTCATCATACTGCAGAAAACAAAGTAATGGATATAATTTTGGTTTTCTGTTTTCTGCAGTTTGATCGCTTACTGTCGTTTCGCCTGACTACGGCAAATCCAAAAATTATAGGCTACAGGTATGTATTTAGAAGAAAAGTTGTTTTTATAGAATTGTGATAGTTTGAATATTACTTATGGCTAATATTAATCGAAATAGTACATACCTAGAGCAGGTCCCCGCGAACAAAGCGTTCAAATCTGTTATCAAAAGCTTTTATAGTGGCTCTTATCACGCCCTACTGAAGAGATCGATCAATACTTTTATCTTATAGTATTTGTTCAATGTAGCCGTTACGGTTTTGGATAGTTATATTTGGACTAGCAATGCCTGCTGCTTCGAACGCGTTGAATATGACTTGCTACCCTCTATTTTTGATTCTACATGGAGTGGATTAAAATAAAGTTTCCCATGTCTTTACCTAAGGATCATGCATTCTTCGTACCAAATTTTACCAATATCGGCTCTATAATTTTGTCGAATAAGCGTAACAGACATACAGAAATAATTTCGCGTTTATAATATCAATTAAAATTAATTGGAATTCGCATATTATCAAAAAAATACCCTTTACAAATACAAATAAGGATAAAGAATTTTTAAAAGAAAGTTACGTCTGAATCAAACTGATTAATAAGCTTATTGTTTTTTCTTTTTAGTGGTCAGTTCCTTTAGAGGAACGAAACCCATACAGGGTTACTTTGTTATCCTGTCCAAAAGTATGCTTATAGACGTCCCACTGCAGGGCACAGGCCTCACCTCTACTGTGAGGTGGTTTGGGCCATATTTCACCACGCGGGCCGTTTCTTTTCACCACCAGCCGATATGTAGTCCCGAAGCGGTGCTAGGGCAAAGCTATATTTTGGGATGTGTATGTCGTTTATGACCAGAAGTGATATATAAAAATGAATTGCTGTTCGTTTGTCTCGCTAAAACTCGAGAATGGCTGGACCGATTTGGCTTATTTTGATATTGAAATATTTGTGGAAGTTCAGGGAAGGTTTAAAAGGACAGAAAATATTTTTTTAAAATGCAAGGAAAGTAGTAAAACAACTATTTTATTTTCCTATACAAACTGTTCGTACCTGTCAAACGAATTGGCGGAACGAAGTTCGCTGGGTCAGCTAGTACTGAATAAATAACTATTATGACTATTCACGACTAGTATCAATCGATATAAGGCCGGACCAACTTTTAGTGTGCCTTCCGAGGCACGGAGATAAAAAGTGGTCAAATGTACAGACAACGGCATATAAACCCACCAAAATAGTTAAAGGTCAACCGATTTTCAGCTTTGTCTGACACGTAGAGAACAATATCAAATATGAAAATTTCACGTTTTGTGGTAGGTCAACGAGTGTTTGACTGTACATAAAAAAAATGCGATTGTCAGTTTCAGTCCACTGTAATTACCTACGGGGTCTGCAGTAAAAATAATAATACATTAACTTCAACCAATGGGCTAGTTTCCTAAAAAAATCTAATAACTCCGTCAGTTAGATTATCAAAAAATATTGGACCAATATATTTTCTTTTCTCAATCAAACAAAAAAATATGAGGATATAGCCTGGTAATGTTCCGCGTAACGTCACGCCTTGCGACACTTTTTAGCAAGGCATCGAGACGTCACGTGCTCACTTTGATGCGCTTTATCTTCGTCATTTTTTGTTCGATTGATAAAATACAAAATATGGGTCCAATATTTTTTGATAATCTAACTGACGGGCTAAATAGAATAATCTTTTTTTGACCCAGGAAACACTAAAGTTAATGAACAACTGAACAAGCATACGTAAAAAAGACACAATAGAAATTCCACTGTTATGCGGTCTCATGAGACCGCTTGGATGTTAAAGGTAAAAACCGGTCAAGTGTGAGTCGGGCCCGAGCTACAGATCTCAAACAAAAATCATAAAATACTGTAATAGCGATGTCATAGCGACAGCACGCGAGTGCGAGCAACAAAAGAATGCACTTCAAACCCCCTGACACCCAGACACCCAGCAAAGTTCAAATTAACATCGGCATCTAATTACCATATTTTTTGTCGCTCTTGGACCTCTAACCAAACGACTTCCTTTCGTATCGTTAAATAGCAATCGTTGAACTATTAACATATAGTTTGGGAAACGTTAATATTTAGAGCTTCCTGAGATTTTATTTTGAAAAAAGTGAACCTTTTTACCTTGAGTCAGTCGGAAAAAAGAAATTTTATGGGTTACATGGTTGTGCGTCTAACGGTGTATCACTGTATTTATTTATATAAGTAAAGTCGGCTTAGTTACACGATTTACAAGTCAAGAACGGCTAGACCGATTTTAATGTTTTTTTTTTTGTTAAATTTGTCTCCGAACCAAATAGCAATAACAATAAAAATAACGAATAAAAAATCGAATACACAGGCGGTACGAAGTTTGCCGGGACAGCTAGTTTTCTTATAAATAATTGCAGAATACAATTAGGTTTTCACAAAATCTACAGGATTTAATATCTACATGCAAAGAGAGCACCTTTACCTTGACCGGTTTTAATTTTTTTACTTAAACAAAAAAAAAACGATTTCTATTTCTATTTCTAAAATTAACTGAAAAGCATTTCCCTATTTATGAACAGACGATGCATGTGCTCACGAGGTCTGCATGTAGCATTATGTGGATCATCATCATCTCTGGAAGTCCACTGCTGCTAGAAGGCACAGCGTGTAACCCCCCCCCCCATTCGGTGGACTGTCATCCTAGTCACGTTTGCGATAAGCTACTGCCCCCCTAGCATATCCATCAAAACACGATATGATATAGCGATTTATCGACCAACTGCAAAAATATCACAGATTTAGCCTCCATGTTGAATCGTTTTACCGGTGACGTCACATGTTATGATCGCTGTTTCGACAAAAATTCAAGATGCGTCATATCTATTATACTAAAAAAATACCGTTGTCGATAAATCGCTATTAAAACCAATAAAACTAAGATATAAACTAATTTATTTCTGTAAATAGGCCAAAATTAAGCTCTTTTACACGTCCCAATATATATTTTTTACCCTACCACTGCTTCGGGACAATATTGTGGGCTAGTGCCGAAAAGTAGCTGCGCAAGAAACTCGGTCACTATTGTCAGCCTCTTTATGAATGTTGTGTTTACATTACAAGATAAAATGAACCTCTGCGAGCATGGCAATATTTAATTCCATACATTTTTATCATTTAAATAGTCATTTACAGTGTAATAACCTTTTTTCATTAAAATCATCTTGACATGCGATTTAAATTCATACATAGGTAGTTCAGCAATGGACTATGGTAATTTGTTAAAAAAGCGAATACATTTTCCCATGAACGAATTACCCACTTTATGCAGTCAGTCACGATATAATATCATATCGTGTTTTGATGGTCATGTCAGGGGGGGCTGAATGCAAACTGTCCAGAGCCTCTCGCTGTGACGATGGCGGAGGCCTATGTGTAGTAGGGGACTTCCAAAAATCCAAAGGCTCAAGATGGATTATTTTAATAAAAAAATATAAAAATTGCTTACCTCTGATTGCAATGAAGCCTGCAACTCTTCGTTCAGCTTCCTAAGTGCTGCAATCTGGAACAATAATTAATGACATAGTTTAAAAAACTAAAATACACTTATACATGTTGCTGGGCTCGTCAAAACGAATCGAATGACCAAACACGAAGGTTTTACTTTAGTCATTAAAGAGTTCTGGAAGTAGGTAGTAACTTACCTCCTGACTCCATCATCAGATCAGCAGAATATTATTGAATTGTCATCCGAATGTCAAATACTTAAAAGCTATAAATCGATACGTCAGTTAGAAGTAGGTTAAAAACTACTTCTAGATTTGATTACATAGTGCCTAGAGCAGTGTGGCCGGTCTCGTATTTGTTCAAACGTGTTTTTTCTCTTTGCGTCGCACTTAAGGTACCATTCGGATATTGGCAGCCGCTGCCAAGCTGTCGCGACCCGACACCGGCTTTCAGAGCCGCGATGTACCGCTCTATACAAATTTGTATGTACGTCAGCGGCTGTGTCGCGCGGCCGGCAAGAAGAACACGCCCCCCACCAGCGCGACACAGCCGCCGACATCGGAAAGCGCTGCATATAAATCTCTACAGAGCGGTGTATTGCGACCTGGCAGCCGCTGCCAGGTAGCGACAGTTGGACAGCGACTGCTAAGATCCAACTGGTACCTTTAGACCCCAGACGCTTAACCAGACACTCAACAGTGCGGCTACAGCCTTACACGTGCTTACGTGAGAAAATTTAAACATAGACACAACATAAAAAAATATATAAAAATTAATCTCTATTTCCCTTGGTCATCGCATTACGCGTGAACTTCGCAAATTTTTGTTGTGTTAATTATTGTCAGAAGAAGGTTCTTAAGAAGGTAAAATTAAGAAAGTTGCACAGAAAACCTTTACGAATAAACCAAAGACCACGCGAACGAAGTCGCGGGCCACATCTAGTTAAAAATAAATATGCGCCAGACAACACACTAATTAGTCAGTCTCGAATTGCACGTGGCGGAGTGCATACTGCCTGGCTGACGCAAAATCCCTTGCGATTCGGCCAGTATAACCACGAGGTTGGTATGGCCATGGGTGGTTGGTGGGTTTGGTCAGTCTCGAAGTAAAGAATTAACAACAGTATGTTACGAGATACCTGACAATGAATATTGCCAGGGGCGTTTCCCAGCACGCCTAGACTTGAGCAAATTTAGTCAAGTTCGTTTTCTAAATGAATCCGAACTGGGAATCGACCCCTTTCCTCTCAAGCCATGCCACGCACTACACTACGGCAATCGGGTCGTAAATATGTTTGTTCCAATACAACTTTATTTTGACGACCGTATGGGTGTTGTGGTTCTCCGGACTACAAAGCCAGCAGTTGCGGGTTCGAATCCCGCAAGGGGCAAATGTTTGTGTAATGAGCACGAGCATTTGTACCTGAGTCATGGATGTTTATAAAAGTATTTAAGTATGTTTATCCGTTATCTAGTCGCCATAGTACAAGCTTTGCTTAGTTTGGGGCTAGATAATTGGTATGATTGTGGAGACATTTTAATTATTTATTATTAATATTCGTGACTAACTATTAACTGTTGCTAAAGTGCGCTACCATATAAATTCAGTCATCATCGTCAACATTTATTCAAGCTTATGATCCAAGCTTGACGTAAGTCCGATTGATTTCAGCGTCCTAGACAACTTTCGTAATATGACACTTTCCACACAGGAAGATCGTCATATCACCCGCAGATAACAAAAGGTTTTAACATAAAAAAACGACGCAAGCCATTGCAATGCGAATACATTTCTCGGTGACCTATTGACTGTACGCATTTAAATCGATTCCAAATTTGAATTTTAAAATGCCGGAGCGCGATTGGCTGGATAACTTTTTTTAAATGGCCGATGACATGACTTTTAAAAATAAAGACTCCGTGCTTTTTGCTGGTAGTTATGTATTTTTTAATCAGGCGACATTTAGATAACAACGTGTAGCATTGTTGCAGAATGGTCTGGTTCTTCTAAGGCAGTGTTACTCAAACTTATGGCCCCACGTACCCCTCTTAAACTTCCCAGACAACAGCGAACCCCTTACCTTAAAAGAAAAGAAAAACTAGCTATAGAGAAGAAAATACTGTTTTTATTTCAATAAAAGTAAGGAATACAAGTATTAATGTGATGGTGGGCTTGTCTCTTGTCGCAAATTGAGTGGACCTTAGGAGTTATTTTGGACGATTTTAACCATAATTCTGACCATGTGTGCTGGTGTGTAATTCAACTACCTGCCAAATATTTGAGGTTTTTACCGAAACTATTGCTGCCCCCCCCCCCCTTATTTCCCTGTTTTCTTCATTTAAACTAGACCGAGTAAGATATGGATTTTAAATCATTTTAGAAATGCTTTAGTTATTTATCTGCACGTTGCATTGCATGTTTGTGTTTTAAGAGATTCTAAATATGGGTGGTACAATTGGATGGATGATTTTAGTGAAGTTAGAAAATTTCTAGTTTTTACAACATTTATATTATTAAAAACGAAGAAACTTAGGGTAAACAGAGGTAGTAGATTTAAACGATGTCGTACAAAATATTTGAAGACCTCCGTAGCAAAGAGGCGAACACACCGGACTTGGTGTCGCTATCTCTGAGGTCCCGGGCTCGATTCCCGGCCGGTCAATGTAGAAAAATAACTTTTCCATATTGTCTCGGATCTGGGTACTCTAGCTTCTTAGCATAGGATCAGAGCAATGTATGTGATGCTGTCTAATATTTACATTATATTTGTATTTTTTCTAGTGACATCATTCACGGAGAAAACTGAGGAAAACGTTTGTATGGACTAAACTCCGTCCGCATGCCGTAAGCTCTGTAATTCTTACCGACGGATCACAGATTATAAAATTTAAAATCTCTGCGGACCCAACGTGCGTGGTCCATCGCAAATATAGATATTACCATAGAATCTGGGACGACAGATTAGAATCGCAGATTCGGATCGGCTGTTGACGGATTCACTTTTTTTCAGTACCTTTCATTGTTTTACGTTTATCTGATTTTTCATAACAAATGGGGCAATTTGTCACAAGACAAACATTTTTTCTAAAACAATAGTGTTCTTGTTTATGACATTTATAAATCTCTAAGCTTTTTTTGCCTTAAAAGCAAAGTGGCTCGGGTTCTATTCCCGGTCGGTTAATGTAGAAAAATAGCTTTTCTATTAGATATTGTCTAGGGTCTGGGTGTTGTGATACCGTCGTTGTTTCTGATTTCTGTAACACAAGTGCTTAAGCTACTTAACATAGAATTAGAGCAATGTATGTGATGTTGTCCAATATTTATTTATTTAAAAAAAAAAACATTAAAGATGATAAAAATTCGACCACCTCAGGAAAGAATCGAACTCACGTCGTTTCGCTATCAGGCATCTGCTCTACCAACTGTGCTACCGAGGAAATTGTTAACCTGACGAATTCTATCAAGAGTTTTCTTTATCCCTCTAGCTGCAAAAGGGTTAAGACAGCTTGCCGGGGACCGCAATTACGGTCTCAGAATTATAACTAGCCACCTGAGGCGGTCTTTTTTTTAAATTTTCATTAGATTAGATTAGATTCAATGACCAAGGTGATTAGTATGTTTATTTATTTCAACAGATACACAGGGTGACCAGTAATTCAACCAATTCCCGTTAAGTAGATACAGAGGGAACTACTTCTAACTAAATTCATCTTATAATATCTTAGCCTATCCCAAAATTAACCGTTATGAAGATAGTTTAATATTTATTTATTTACGTTAGCTTAAATATTAATGTAAGTCAAATAGTTAATAATTTTTTCTTTTTGACTACATAATATTAATAAAATAATAATTCCAAATAGTTAAATTGTTTCCACAATCACATTTATCTAGCCCAAAACTAAGCAAAGTTTGTACTATGGCGACTAGATAATGGATAAACATACTTAAATACGTTTATAAACATCCATGACTTGTACAAATGCTCGTGCTCACCAACCAAACATTTGCCCCTTTCAGGATTCGACCCCGCAACCGCTTGGCTTTGTAGCGACATTAATCTGGAAACTTGATAGTAGAAAAATTATTATCTCCATAACGGTAAATGGGATAGGCTATGATAGGAGGAAATTAGTTGAAAATAGCTCTCTCTAAGTGTCGTGTGGGGACGGCTGTAAAGAATACATTTCCTCACCGCCAACAGGAGGCGTGTCGTAAAAGGCGACTAATTCCTGCAGTACGAGACGGGCAGCAGCGCCTTCGTGCGAAATATTATAAAAAACTGCGCTCGCCAACCCGCCTGCCAAGCGTGGCGAGTATTGGCAATACCCCCCAAATGACGATAACAGACAGGACCAGGCCCCCAGTCTCCGGTGGTCCCGCTGTATCTGGCTACGGTAGCGGTCAGGGTGACGGCGGGGCAGGGGGTGCTAAGAATCCCCGGAGTCGATCCGGCTACCACCCCAAACAAAGACTGGCCCTGGTAACATACAACATACGCACCTTGAGGACTGACGAGAAGATCGTTGAGCTGGAAGATGAAATGGGTAGGATGCACTGGAGTATTGTGGGGCTATCAGAAGTCCGACGAGAGGGCGAGGACACGATAGCCCTAAAATCCGGCAACCTACTCTACTACCGGGTGGGCGACCAACTGTCCCAAGGTGGTGTCGGGTTTCTCGTCCACAAGTCCCTTCTTAACAACATCGTCACCATCGGAAGTGTGTCGAGCAGGGTTGCATACCTGATACTCAGAGTATCTAATAGATACTCGCTGAAGGTCATACAGGTATATGCACCGACCTCTACACACCCAGATGAGGAAGTAGAGGCTATGTATGAGGACATCAGTAGAGCCATACATACTAATAAGACCTACTTTAATGTTGTTATGGGGGACTTTAACGCGAAACTGGGTATTCGAGGCGATAATGAGCTGAGAGTGGGGCAATTTGGGTATGGGCAACGGAACCCCAGGGGACAGAGGCTGGCCGAATTTCTAGAGAAGGAGGACCTCTTTGCGATGAATTCCTTCTTTTAGAAGCCGCCTCAGAGGAAGTGGACCTGGATGAGTCCCAGCGGTTCCACGAAAAATGAGATTGACTTCATCATGACCACAAAGCGACGAATATTCAACGATGTCTCCGTGATCAACAGGGTGAAAACCGGCAGTGATCACCGAATGGTCAAAGGCACATTGAATATCAACGTCAAGCTAGAAAGGTCTCGTTTGATGAAGTCTACGCGCCGACCCTCCAATGCCCATATTTATAGCCCCGAGAGCTTTCAGCTCGAGTTGTCTAACCGCTTTGAATGCCTGGAGAACTGCGAGTCAGTGGACGAGATTAACAACAGGTTCGTAGAAACTGTCCAAGCGGTCGGGTCAAAATTTTTGAGACCCCGTCGTAAAGACAAGCCGCAAAAGCTTACCGACCCTACCCTCAACCTCGACGAACGAACGACGTTCAATGGCACTGCAGACCTCCGTCGACGCTAAGGCATATCGGCAGCTCAATAGACGGATATGGAAGTCCTTGCGACATGATATCCGCAACTTTAATACCAACAGTATTAAAGAGGCGATAGAGCGGAACCAAGGCTCCAAAGTTTTCGCAAGAGACATGTCTATTGGGCAAAGCCAGCTGACGAAGCTGAAGACGGAGGATGGCAGAATAACGTCGACAAAAGCCGAAGTTTTGGGGGAGATCGAGAAGTTGTATGGGCAGTTATATACATCGGTCACTAAACCTGTAAGTAGCTCAGCCGAAGATCCAAGAGCTAAGCTGACCCGACACTATACCGAAGATATCCCGGACATCAGCCTATACGAGATTAGGATGGCCCTCAAACAGCTTAGGAACAACAAGGCGCCGGGTGATGACGGAATCACATCAGAGCTTCTGAATGCGGGTGAAACACCGATACTGAAAGTCCTTCAGAGACTCTTCAACTCCGTCTTGCTCGAGGGAATAACGCCGGAGGCGTGGAACAGGGGTGTGGTGGTGCTCTTCTTCAAGAAAGGAGATAAAACCTTATTGAAGAATTACAGACCCATCTCACTTCTAAGTCATGTCTACAAGCTGTTTTCGAGAGTCATCACGAATCGTCTCGCGCGAAGGTTCGATGACTTCCAGCCTCCCGAACAAGCCGGTTTCCGAAAAGGCTTTAGTACCATAGACCACATCCATACGCTGCGGCAAATTATACAGAAGACCGAGGAGTATAACTTGCCACTATGCTTAGCGTTCGTGGACTATGAGAAGGCCTTTGATTCAATCGAGACCTGGGCAGTGCTACAGTCTCTCCAGCGGTGCCATATTGACTATCGGTACATCGAGGTGTTGAAGAAGTGTTTATACAAAAACGCCACCATGTCGATCCGAGTACAGGAGCAGAGCACGAAGGCGATTCCTCTGCAGCGAGGCGTAAGACAGGGAGATGTTATATCTCCGAAACTGTTCACCGCTGCATTGGAAGACGCTTTCAAGCTCCTGGAATGGAAAGGATTTGGCATCAACATCAACGGCGAGTACATCAGTCACCTTCGGTTTGCCGACGATATTGTGGTCATGGCAGAATCGCTTGAAGACCTTAGCACAATGCTCGATGACCTTACTCGAGTCTCCCAACAAGTAGGCCTGCGAATGAACATGGACAAAACCAAGCTCATGTCGAATGCCCATGTTGCGCCCTACCCAGTATCCGTTGGGAGCTCTACTCTCGAAATTGTTGACAAATATGTCTACTTAGGACAAGTTATCCAGTTGGGTAAATCCAATTTTGAGAAGGAGGTCAATCGTCGAATCCAACTCGGCTGGGCAGCGTTCGGGAAACTACACCACGTCTTCTCGTCCAAAATACCTCAGTGCCTCAAGACGAAAGTCTACAACCAGTGTGTGTTACCAGTGATGACATATGGAACTGAAACGTGGCCTCTCACTATGGGCCTCATAAGAAAGCTCAAGGTCGCACAGCGTGCTATGGAAAGGGCTATGCTTGGTGTTTCCTTGCGAGATCGAATCAGAAATGAAGAGATCCGTCAACGAACAAAAGTCGCTGTCATAGCCCAACGGATTAGCAAGCTGAAGTGGCAGTGGGCGGGGCACATAGCACGTAGAACTGATGGCCGATGGGGCAGAAAGGTTCTAGAATGGAGGCCGCGTACCGGCAAGCGCAGCGTAGGACGTCCACTCACAAGATGGTCAGACGACCTGGTAAAGGTCGCAGGAAGACGCTGGATGCAGGCCGCTTCCAACCGGCCAATCTGGAAGTCAATGGGGGAGGCCTATGTTCAGCAGTGGACGTCCTATGGCTGAAATGATGATGATGATGATGATGATGAGCTCTCTCTATATCCTCAACGCAAGAATTGAAGTACCAATAACCCTGTATTATTGCTTTTCATATGTCGTGCATCCATAGACATGATTTAACTTCGTAAACGTCGAAATCGCAAAAAAAATATTCATTCATTTATTTAAACTTTACTGCACACATAAATATCTTACAAAAGGTGGACTTAATGCCATATGGCATTCTCTGCCAGTCGAAATAAATAAATATGATTACAATTTCTGGAAAGTAGAGAAGCAAGGGTTCATGATGACGAATTTATTTATTTAGAAAAAAAAATGCTAAAAATAATCTTAACACGTAAGGTACCTAATATGTTACTTTTGGATTCGGTGCAAACGAGAACATTAAATCTCTCATCGGCTGGCACCGACTCCAAAGGTAACTGATTAGTGTTATGATTATTTTTAGCTTTTTAATTTTTTTAAGTCGGTTCTATTTTATTTATAAAATTTACTTATTTCAACTATTTTTAGTGATGAATCCTCTTTAAAACAGATCTTAAGAGTGCAAACAAAATTTAACTGCTGAACACAGATTTCATTTTCTATGATTCCACTCTTAGGGGTAACATTTTTCCGCATGTTTTTATTATAGTATCTTTAAAGTATAAGCTATTCAATAAGAAAAGAATCATCAAAATCGGTTCACATTTGACAAAGATATTGAGTAACATAGATACAAAAATCAGTTGGCGTGGTACGGAGTTCATGCAATGTTTGAGGATTTTCTTATAGATCCCATCATCAGAATTTAACCAAATTTATATGGGACCATTTTGAAAGTATTTCCTTTCGAACAAAATAATAATTATCAAAATCGGTCAACGTAGTAAGGAATAAACGCTAAACATACATAAAAAAATATTTTTTAAAGGATATCGATGAATTTAGAACCTCCTCCTTTTTTGAAGTCGGTTGAAAATCAGTTGGTGTGGTATAGAGTCCATGCAATGTTTGATTTTCTTATAGATCCCATCATCATAATTTGACCAAATTTATATGGGACCATTCTGAAAGTATTACCTTTCGAACAAAAAAGATCAAATAGTCCAGTCATTATAGTAAGTTCACCTCGGAATTCAAGATACCCAGCTGTAAGTCTGTAAATACTTGTATATTGACACCCTAAAACTGGTCTCAAAACCTACCTATGGTAGGGTGTACGCAACTATTAAATTTCAAGGTCAAAGGTCACAAGAATCGGTTTTTTGCGCTTTTTTTGTAAATATCTCATTACCTATGGGTTTTTTGCTATTCGTATTTATTATCAATAAAACCAATAAAACCAATTTATTTCTGTAAATAGGCCTAAATTAAGCTCTTTTACACGTCCCAATATATTTTTTTACCCTACCACTGGTTCGGGACAATATTGTGGGCTTGTGCCGAGAAGAAGCAGCGGAAGAAACTCGGTCACTATTGTCAGCCTCTTTTTAAATAGTGTGTTTACATTACTAGATAAAATGAACCTGTGCGAGCACGGCAGTATTTAATTCCATACATTTTTATCATTTAAATAGTCATTTACAGTGTAATAACCTTTTTTCATTAAAATCATCTTGACATGCGATTTAAATTCATACATAGGCAGTTCAGCAATGGACTGTGGTAATTTGTTAAAAAGCGAATACATTTTCCCATAAACGAATTACCCACTTTATGCAGTCTGAAATTTGGAACGGCAAGTTTATCTTTATTCCGGGTATTAATATTATGCATGACACTCTTTTTAGGAAATAGATGCAGGTTTTTGCGAATATACATGATATTTTCATAAATGAATTGAGAAGCCACTGTTAGTATATTAATTTCCTTGAACAGTTCCTTCAACGAGTCTCGGGGTCTGAGGTCGTAAATTGCCCGTACAGCTCTCTTTTGTAGCACAAAAATAGATTCAATATCTGCTGCTGAGCCCCATAATAATATTCCATATGACATTATACTGTGAAAATAGCTAAAGTACACCAATCTTGCCGTTCCAACATCAGTCAATTGCCTTATCTTTCTCACGGCATAAGCAGCTGAACTATGTCTTCCTGATAGAGTCTCAATATGAGCACCCCATTGCAAACGGGAATCTAAAGTGATTCCTAAAAAGGTAGTGGAACTAGATGTATCTAGCAATTCATCTTTTACAGTTATATGTGTTGGGACCAGTTTTACGTTCGGCATTGTGAATTTAATACATTTTGTTTTATTTGCATTAAGCATAAGATTATTGGTAGTGAACCAGTGCAATACTTGCGAGAGAGCAGTATTTACATCGTCAAATAAATCTTTACCTCTCTTGATTTTAAAAATCAATGAAGTATCATCCGCAAATAACACTGTCTCGCAGAGGTCCTTTGTAAAAGACGGAAGGTCGTTAATGTAAATTAGAAACAGTAGGGGTCCTAATATTGATCCCTGCGGCACACCCATAGTAAGAGGCGACCCAGAAGACTCAGTTCCATTTATACATACTTTTTGTGTTCTGCCTGTGAGATAAGAGTTTACTAAATCTAAGGCATCATTTGAAACACCATAGTGCCTAAGTTTTTTTAGTAAAGTTTGGTGGTCCACACAATCAATCAAAAGCTTTAGAAAGATCACAAAAAACTCCCAAATATTGTAGAATACTCCCAAATAGTTTAAAAAAAACTTAATACGGTGAACCGTTTTCGAGATAGAGGGCGGAGAGCGCGCGGTCCTTTGACCCCGAAATCATGGAAGAACTTGAGACAAATGTCGTTGAATACGATACTGAAGACCAGTTTGAAATTTACCAGCAGCCGGAAGAAGATGAAGAGGAAGAAGATGATTAAAATTATAAATTGTAGTTTTTGTACCCTTTATTCCATTTTTTTTACTTTTAATAAAAATAAATGTATTGAATGATATTTTTTAATAAAAAGGTTCATTTATAATTTATATGTTTTTTTTTCATCACGTAAGAAGTTATTAAAATGAATTAGGTTAAAATTCAAATATAATTCCTATATTTTCATTAACAATTCTGCAATTACATGGGCAAGTAAGTGTTGTTAAATAAATTAATACTGAATAAAAAGTGGATAGGTTAGGAAAAAAATGATAAAATATAATAAAATAGTTAATAAAAATTGACAAATATTTATAATCATTGATTTATCGATAGTTCATCAACTATATATGGCGCGTTTTCGACCGGAGGCATCGATTGACCTGAAGTGATGCTGCGACCGCGAGCTCTCCGCCCTCTATCTCATAAACGGTTCACTGTATAAAATTTTTTTTAAACAAAATTTGTAGAGAATTTTGTATTCTACAATATTGATAATAAATACAAATAGCAAAAAACCCATAGGAAATGAGATATTTACAAAAAAAGCGCAAAAAACCGATTCTTGTGACCTTTTACCTTGAAATTTAATAGTTGCGTACACCCTACCATAGGTAGGTTTTGAGACCAGTTTTAGGGTGTCAATATACAAGTATTTACAGACTTACAGCTGGGTATCTCGAATTCCGAGATTCTTACCTAATTTAAGCTTAAATGACTGGACTAAAAATCGGTCTACGTAGTAGCGAATGATAGCTGAAAATACATAAAATAAAAAATAAAATAAAATCCAACGAATTGAGAACGTTCTCCTTTTTTGAAGTCGGTTAATGAGTACGTACAAGTATCATAAAAGATTATTTATTGGGAGCTACTTTGATATATTCGGGGAGGGTGTTCCAGAGCCGTGTGGATGGAAAATACTTTAGAAAGAAAGATGAAACCTTTTCTTCTGATTTCCATTTTCAAGAAAGAGATAGATGAATAAACTCCAATAGGGAATATGCATAACAAAAAATTATTGTTTTTATTATACTTATAAGAAAATATATAAAATTATAGTGCTAATAGTGAAAACAAAATTGATTTTATGGAAAAAACCGTAATATAGTAATTATCTGTTTCTAAAACTACTTTTACAATGAAAAATGTATGGCGGACGTGTAATGTGACGTCACGGTACATATCGGACCTCCTTGTCTAACACGCGACTTTAATGGGCTGTAAGTCAGGTATTTATCAATATTTTTCGTAGATTCTTAGTTTTATTAATTATAATGGGCTAGTTTCCTAGGTCAAAAAAAGATTATTCTATTTAGTCCGTCAGTTAGATTATAAAAAAATATTGGACCCATATTTTGTCTTTTGTCAATCAAACAAAAAATTACGAAGATAATGCGCATCAAAGTGAACAACTGACGTCACGCCTTGCTCAAAAGTGTCGCAAGGCGTGACGTTACGAACTTTAACGGGCTATAATCTTCATCATTTTTTGTTTGATTGAGAAAAAAAAAATACGTGTCCAATATTTTCTGTTAATCCAACTGACGGACTAATTAGATTTTTTTAGGAAACTAGCCCATTAAGTAGTATTTATTTTAGGACCAAATAAAAAAACATGCATATTCCCCATTCAGTTTTGTAATTTGTTTTTGTGGCTCATTTGACGTGTCTATTTTTGCTGTACTACCACATTTCGAAACTGAATTATATTTTCTGTTTCCCTCTAACAAAATCGGGCAGGTCTTAGTTGAAAGCTGCCTCGTATCATATCGCTGAGCAAACATACTATACTCCTTATCTACCCCAACTGGCTTCGGTTCTTTGATTAGCTGTTTTGAACCCTAAACCAAAAGGTTTTAGGGTCAAAATAGGTATATACTCTAGAGACTTAACGGCTATTGGATTCGGGTATTTTTAGTACGAATAGGAGTGTGGCCATGAAGTTAGCGGGTAACTACACTAGTAAATTAATTCCTAAATGCAGCTAAAGGTTGTAAAAAAGTCAAGAAAACATTAAATTAAAATATTACGATATTATCATTTTTCGTTTCTACCGCAGTTTTATATTTTACGACCGGCATTTTGACTTGATAAAAACAAAATCTAGCCTATAAACATTGCACGGCTTCGACGAAATCCGTCATCTTATTAAAAATACCCGACCCCACGAAATAACAATTAAAACCCATCCAGTCGAAGATATAATGAGGCCTACACTTACATTATTTATTAGGTACGCATATAAACATAACTCGGTATTTGTTTTTCGTGATACTATACTTAAATTTGCCGACATAATGGGCAACATCACATACATTGCTCTGATCCTAAGGTAAGTAGCTAAAGCACTTGTGTTATACAAATCAGAAACAACGACGGTACCACAACACCCAGACCCGAGACAACATAGAAAAGTGCGTTTTCTACATCGATTCGACCGAGAATCGAACTCGAGACCTTAGACCTTAGAGATGGCGAACGAAAAGTCCGGCGTACTCGCCTCTTGGCTACAGAGGTCGTCTTAACGGCTATTGAATTCGGGTGAATGATAGACGATAGCAGACTTCGATTAGGCCTATCATAAAAGAATCATACAACTTCATACAATCATGTAGCATATGTAAGAGCGGGGCCTCCTGACACAAGCATCAGTTGCTTAAAAGGATGGTCCCAACCACAGATTATTAACCGTCAGACACTACATGAAAAGAAATAAATATTCATTTTTTCATTTCAACTTATAATCCCAGTATAATTCACAGAACTCCACGAAAATAAGCATTAATTAAAAGGGCTAATGCGCTATTTTAAGGGCCCAACGATAATATGCACATTTACGACTCCTCCACAACACACTAAAACCACATAAAACCTAGTTACACACATTCATCACATAATCCAATGAGAATCACATAGGGGCCGGCACATAGGGGTCATGTCATAGTCAATGCACGTTATGATTAGTGACGGTACTATTGATTTGTCCAACTAGCTAGAAAAAAGGGTGACCAGAAATCGATATAGCCCACAAGATAAGCAAGCTGAAATGGCAATGGGCTGGTCACATTTGCCGCAGAACCGATATAATCGAGGGGCTAGATTAGTTCTTGCGTGGATACCGCAACTAATAGTGCATCGTTATCAAAAGTTAGACACGGCCCCCGGCTTCCACTTCTTGGCCACTAAGTACCCGAAGCAAGACTGAAGAGCCGGTGAAGTTACCTCAGACTGACCGATGCCATCACCACCCAGCCTACAGATGCTCAATTCAGCTCTGGTTGTCTAAAACCTTCTACCTAGACATAAACAGTCTTGGCTAACCGAAGGCGCTAATCCGTCTTTGCACAGAGCTGGACCGCTAGACTTTGATAAAGTTTAGGATAAGGATCGAGCGTCAGAGTCGATGTGACTGTGGTTCGGAACCACAAACTATGGACTACCTAATATTCCCTATACCTAATAGCTCAAAATCGTATTGTTACCTAAGTAATATAAGTTCTAATAAATTTAATTAATATTAAGCTAATTACAAGTAACATCTTTCTCGCCTGAAGCACAGGTTCTTACCCAGTTCAGGCAAAATACCATCATCTGTACTGTTTAGTTTTAAGTTATACAAATGTAGTTTCCTAGTATTTAATAAACGATTTTATTCTTTATTATTATTATTCTAGCCGTTATTTTCGTACACCTGCCCGAGGGATGACCTGAACAGAGCAGCATAAACCAAATTATTTGGAAGTGTCCAAGTTTTAGTAAAAGTCTATTTAAATCGCCATTGACAAGTCAGAAGAGTCAAGAAGAATCCAGCAAAATGGCTAGCAGTGGAGTTGGAAGGGAAAAGTCGATGATCGAGTTCTGTGGCGTAAAAGAGTTTAACTTCCAGCACCGGACTAACGTAGGATAGATACGAATGACGTGAAACGAACCGGCTACACATTACTGAAATGCCTAATTAATTTTATTAGAAAAATAAAAACCGACTTCAAAAAACTAAAACGCTAAAAATAATCTTAACACTTAAGTCTAATCAGTTACTTTTGGAGTCGGTGCAAACTAAAACATAGAATCTCTCATTGACTGGCACCGACTCCAAAAGTAACTGATTAGGTACTTAAGTGTTGAGATTATTTTTAGCGTTTTAGTTTTTTGAAGTCGGTTTTTTAATTTTTTATAAAATTAACTTATTTCATCTATTTTAGTGATAAATCCTAATCAAAACAAATCTTACGAGTGCAAACATAATTTACCTGCTGAACACTGATTTTATTTCCTATTTTTCCACCCTTAGAGGTGAGATTTTTTCCGAAAATGTTTTATTATAGTATTCTTTAAGTATAAGCTATTCATTAAAAAAAGAATCATCAAAATCGGCCACATTTGGCAAAGATATTAGGTAAGATAGATAACAGAATCAGTTGGCGTGGTACGGAGTTCATGCAATGTTTGATGATTTTCTTATAGATCCCACATCAAAATTTTACCAAATTTATATGGGACCATTCTGAAAGTATTACCTTTCGAACAAAAAAATAATTATTGAAATCGGTCAACGCAGTAACGAATGATCGCTGAACATACATAAAAAAAAATAAAAAAAATAAAGATTCCGACGAATTGAGAACCTCCTCCTTTTTTGAAGCCGGTTAAAAAACTATAGAAGACTACTTTTTAGAGCGATTGATCTAAAGATCTGGCAAATACGCCAATCGTCATTACAAGGGACATTCACGGGACAAGCAACAATGCTGATAGCCCTTTTCGTCATTTCTGAAAGTAGTGTTTGTTCAGGGGTGGTTGTGGTCTTCATAATTGATATTTATTTTGTATATAGGCCCTCTTTCGGGCACTTATACACGTCCCAAAAATAAAGCTTTGCCCTACGACCACTTCGGGACTACATATCGGCTGCATTAACTGTCAAAATTGTAAAGGTATCATTCGGATCTTGGAGGTCGCTGCCCAGCAGTCGCGACCGGCGACAAGGCCAAAGCTATAAATAATCGAGTATTGGGTTTTCAACTGTTTTGAAGTTGGTCTGATAGCCTTACCTGCAGCTAAGGTAAAAACACTTGGCCCTTGTCGTCTTTTTGTTGTTTCCATAGTAAAAATCACGTCACATCACTTAAAAGTTTTTTAAAGCCAGACAGCAGACATGGCAAGTATGGCAACAGACAGGTATCTATCACAACTTTCTTGTTTTTTTTAACAATAAGCAAAGCAAGGGTGGTAGGCAGACCAAACTAGTGTTGAGTAGATTATGTAGACTTTGTGGCAGGAATAGACGGGATGAAGAAGGAAGGAGAAGGAAGGGGAAGGACAGAGAAGCATGGAAAAAGTTAGAGGAGGCTGTCACCCTATCAGGAGGTGATATTATTAATGTTTTTATGAATGTTAAAGGCTTTTTTATTTATATTAAAAGCCAGACATAAGCATTTTTTAAATTTTAGACTGCTTAAACTGTTTGTTAGGGCAAATCTTCATAATATTATCAAGGGTCACACATAATTAATCTATCATAGCTTCTTAACTGATAATCTGAAGAGAAAGCTCAGCTGTGTTTGAATAAAATTTGTCAAATCATTGAATTATTAATGAAAAAAAAAATTTATACCTGTGCGAGCAGGGCAGTATTTAATTCCAGACATTTTTGTCATTTAAATAGTCATTAACAGTATAATAACCCTTTTTCATCAAAATAATCTTAACATGCGATTTAAACTCAAACATGGGTAGTTCAACAATAGACTGGTAATTTGTTAAAAAAGCGAATACATTTCCCCATGAACGAATTACTCACTTTATGCAGTCTGAAATTTAAAGAGATGATGAGATAAAGGCTGTAGCAGGTAGCTTATTGATAAGAGTAGCTGGTAATAGAGAGAAATGGTCACAGTTAGAGGAGGAATTTGTCAAAAGAAACAATAGAGACAGGGCTTACAAGATTAGTAAGTTAGTAATAAAATGTATATAACATTTAATATTATTATTATCAGAATTTTAACTCGTCTTCTTAAAGTTCACATAAATAAGTGCCCAATTATCCAATCACTTGTAACACTACATCTTTTCTAATGGCCATGTAGCAACATCTATCTCGCCACATACGAACTAATCTGACGTATCCTACATCGCGATATTAAAGTTATCGGAGCGATTGAACCATATATACAAGAACCCGACAAACAACCATCGGGCAGTAGCCCACCAGACACAACACCCGTCTGGTCGGAGGATCCTCCCTTTTCAATGGGAGATGAGGAATTTTACACCCTGTTCCTCTCAATCCAAAGCCACAAATTCAAACATAAAATTTTCTGTATTACTGTAAGGACCTACCATTTTACCCAGGCACAAGCAACTACAGAAAAGGTTAAATTCTGAATTGCTTTGCTTCATAGGTCCTTCAACCAAACCATCCTTTAACTCGTTAACATTCAAGCGGTCTTGAGATATATATAACAATTTAATTTCTATTGTGTCTCAATTACAGATGCTTGATGAGCTAAGATGAACCTGAGTGTAAATGTCATATAAATGTATGATATAGGTAGGGATATCTATCTATTACTTTTGTTATTTTTGTAATATTTGTATGGTAATTCAATATCAAGTCCACCTCGCAAAAGTGGAGGTGGACTGGACACCTTTTAAGATGTAATTTAAATAAGTGGAGTAGACAAGTGACCTACTGGTATCCTAGGGATGGCAAATGGAAAAAGGGCCGTCAACTTAGAAGACGGGAAGATGAAATGGCAATGACCCTGGGACCCCAGTGGAGAGTGGCAATGGATAGAGCTCAGTGGAGACAGATGGAGGAGGCCTATGCCAAAAGGCACACAGAAACAAGAGACATTTTGTAGCAACTACCTGTAAATAATATTGTAACATACTTATACTGCATTGTTTCTGGAATAAATGGCTATTTTATTTATTTTATTTAATCTTAAACAAAGTTTTCAGTAATAAGATACTTTTAAGATGTACCTATTTGTGATTTGCTGATCTAATTTTACATTTCTTCGATACTAACATACTACATACATAATAACTGTCGATACTGTAATTAGTCTTGCGTTATGGAACTTGTATTCTGTTAGCTTTAAAGATGTTTGGAATAAATAAAATAAAATAAAAATTAAAATACTTACGTACTTACGTGCTCAAATAGGTAAACATAATCTAAGCAGATTAGCAACTAAAATAAGTGTACATCATTGCATAATTAAACAAAAAGTGACCTAAAAGGCCTTGAAACCATTTACTTTGTATCAGTATGTTATGCAATGCGAACATCAGTTTTATACTTCTATCAAGAGAGTACTAAAACTTTATCTTTAGAGCAAGCAAGATGTTCCCCTAATAATGTTTGTTTACCACACTCCAACAATGTTTGGCTAAGTATTTAGTAACCATTAGGTCGTTTATACGACGACACCGTAAAAGACCACGTATAAGCCTAATATAGCGTAATTGATCCAATAAATGCAATATATTATGTCTAGAACTGAGTCTGCGTTATTAATTTACGCGTAGGTGCAATCGAGACGTTCATCATAAAATTGTAAGTTCAGCTATGTACGAAAACATAACCTGAAATGGAACTGTCAATCATGACATTTTAAATGTAAAAAAAGAGCTTAAAACTTACCTCGAGCTCCTGGTTATGGCATTTATCTTCAAGCTCTTTCATAAGAGAGCCAGAACTAGCAGTTATATCACTGCTACTTTCAGCAGAAGGTTCAGATAGCACTTCAGAAGCAAAGTTTGTGATTTGTCCTTTTAGACTGCTTAAACTCTGGTTAAGATTGAGCCACGACATTTTGGTTTGTGTTTATCAATCTCACATAGCACGTTTATGATATTATACGAGAAATAGTGCGATAAAATAGACGTAAACAGTACGAAAATTGCATTATTTTTGCAAATGACAAGACTTTGTCCAGTTGGCAAAACAAGTCGCCATTTGACGTAATTGACGTTTCTGCCAATAAGAACTCGTTTCGTTTTATCAAATAATAAATCATTCATCATCATCATGATCACTTACTTTAATTAATAATTTGTGGCTTATGCTCGGACTACAAGCATCCGGAATTTTTCAGAACCCTTTACTAATCGGATTGAATCCGGGCTTGTCCGGAGCCGATACAAAAGTATGGAGTTCTGAAAAATTCCGGATGTATGTAGTCCGGGCCTTAAACTAAAATGTAGTAGTACACATTAAATGACCCCATTTGTACTTTAATTAAATAAAACTGGATACAAACGGGGACGGGCGCGTCTTGACATTGTGAGGTCAAACGCTGCCATTGGTCTATCCCTCAGTCAACTTCCGCCAGCCCAAGGATCGAGTCCATTATACCAGTGACAGATGGCGGCGGACGCGGCTCCGGACTCGTCTTGACATTGTAAGGTCTTTGGGAGTGAGAGGAACAGGGTGTTGAGTTCCTCATCCACCATTGAACAGGGAGGATCCTCCGACCAGACGGGTGTTGTGTCTGGTGGGCTACTGCCCGACGGTTGTTTGTCGGGTTCTTGTATATATGGTTCAATCGCTCCGATAACTTAAATATGGCGATGTAGGATACGTCAATTTTATATGTAGCGAGATAGATGTCGCTACATCACTCCCCTCCGAGACCGGAGGTCGATAGCAGGTTGAGTCATCCACACATCTTGTGATGCTTGCCGGGCCAGTGGAATGTTCCAGTGAGTCGGAACCATATGCCGCATAGTTCACGGTGAGTCGGAACTGTCTGCGGTGATGCCCCAATGAGTTGGGGAGATGCTGCAAGTGCTCCAGTGAGTCGGAGTGGTGCAGTGCTGCGTAGTGGCTGGCTGCTGCGTCGACCAGGAGAGAAGTGCGTCTCTGCTTGCTGACCGGCCGAAGTGCAGTGTGCTGTGCCAAGGTCGCTGAGAAGGCTGTGGGGGATACCCAGGAATGCGTGTCCGCTGCATGCTGGTAGTCAGGATACCCGAAGTAGCCGTGAGTGCTCTGGCTGGCTTTTTGACTCGCTGCTCGAAAGCTTGAGGAAGTGATGATGACGTCACGATAACGTAGCTTTACGAAGGCTGCGCTGACGTTCATGCTCGGGGCCACCAGTTTTGGGGGGGGGGGGGGGAAGTGATTGATCACGTCGGGGTCACCAGTTTGGGAGTGAGAGGAACAGGGTGTTAAGTTCCTCATCCACCATTGAATAGGGAGGATCCTCCGACCAGACGGGTGTTGTGTCTGGTGGGCTACTGCCCGACGGTTGTTTGTCGGGTTCAATCGCTCCGATAACTTTAATATCGCGATGTAGGATACGTCAGTTTTATATGTAGCGAGATAGATGTCGCTACAGGTCAAACGCTGCCATTGGTCGATCCTTGGGCTGGCGGAAGTTGTCTGAAGGATAGACCAATGCCAGCGCTTGACCTCACAATGTCAAGATGAGGCCGGAGCCGCGTCCGTTGCAGTTTGTCACCAGCTTTACTAACCAGTTTTATTTTCTAAAACTGATGACAAACTGCGTCGGACGCGGCTTCATGAATCGCGCTTTCCTTAATTAATGCATTGATGGCCATTTGTCATAGACGTCAGCGCCGCGTGAGCGCCGAAAGTGTATTCGGACATGAAGGATGAGCTCGATGATCTCAATAAAGCTAAAGTCAAGGGTACATTATTTTGTATATTGGAATCTCAGCTAATGATCGAGTGATGAGCCGTTACATCACTAACTAGACTAAACCTGTCATCGCATCGGCCATTTTTCAATAGTGTTTGACGTTGTCAGTGAATACTACGCTTTATTTTTTATTTATTTCTGATATTTTTCACAGTTCACGTGTTAACTTAATATAAATTAACAAAACACCAGTTTCATACCATAGTTGTAGCTTGTGTAAAAAATCATTTGCATTGAAAGTCTAACCTATAAAAAATGGAGCCAAATGATTTCCCTATTTTATTTGCTTCCGACGAAGATAATTGTATGAAAAGTAAGCCGAAGATACTGAATTTTACTTATAATACGTCTGAAAATACCATAGGAGTCGGTGGAAATAAAAAACAAGAAATAATAAGAGAAAGTTTGACGACCAAGAATGCTGTAAAGTATCTTTTAGAAGGACGGCTAAGAAAGAAGGTTTGTCGGTATTGTTTGAACGTGGCGTCTCCTCTGTCGGAACTAGACCAAGTTTTACAGGTGGCTGGGTCTGGAAAGCTGTTCAAAGTGACTATTCGTGATATGGTGGCCAGTTTCTATCCTTATAAGGTACTTGCCTTGAGTTGTTTATAATTATGTTTTAGACAGCTTTGTCAGTTAGTATAAAGAGTTATTTGTTATTTTGCTTGTTGATGTTCATAATTACTTACTACTTTGTTCAATGTGTGGTTATTTGTATGCTTATTTTGGTTTTTCATATTTTTCAGGTAGCAGACGATCCTAACTTCCCAAATAAAATCTGCAACCAATGCTTGAACCAGACAATCAGGTCATACCTGTTTACACAGCAGTGTGAACGTTCTGAACGGGCATTACGGAACTGCTTCGAGGATATCTACAGTAAATTAGAAAAACTGGACCCTGTGGAACCTCAAAAGAAAAGAGGCCGACAGAAAATAAACCCCAACCACAATGTTTTATATTCGAATTATGAAAAAGTTATCAATTACGCTGAGCCCGTTATAAATATAGTGAACAGTGGTACAGAATTAACTGAAAAAGTTGATACTAAAAGCAAATTTGAGTGCCTAAAATGTTGGCAGATACTTCCGAGCATGGAATCATTGCTTAACCATGAAAAACAGCATCCAAAATCCATGTGGTATAATTGCCGGTACTGTGGCAAGTCATTTACTAAACGTAACCTATTGAAGAAACATGTATGGACTGCCCATGAATCAGGGAAACAACTTCAGTTGCCAAAGACTGAGTTTAAATGCACTGACTGCGGTGTGGTGAGTGAAAGATATAATGAACACCTGCAGCATATTGAGAAGCACAAATTCCAGATGATTATGGAGCATTTGATGGAAAGAAATATGGACAAGCTGTGTGCGGTCTGTCTAGATAACAAACAGAAGTTGGCAGATATGGAAGACTTGGTATGTCTTCATGGAGGCTTTCCAGAGATGATGGGAGAAAGGACTCTGTACAGTATTCTTGGCTCAACAGTACCAGATGTAAGTGAATATTTTTTGTTAAGATTTTAGTTTTACCAAAATTGGCAGAGGCTAATGCAAATTTAAGAATATTCTTTTTGAGCCAATAGTATCAGACCTTACTTTGCCAATACCAATATTCTAAATAAATGTTTCTTGTACAATTTTCGAATAGTTATGCTACATAGGCACCCAAATCATATCATATCGCCTGTAGACAAACAAGCAAATGCAAAGATACTTGAACACCAATAAATGCAACAGCAAATACCCAACACTGACATAAAAACCTCTACATGTTTTCCCACTTTAAGTGCATATTCTGGTGTGTTGCCTCGGCTGCGCTCCTATGAAGTTGTTGTATACTAACTGTTGCATTCACACATTTCTCATGTGATTTGTAGAAGGGCGGGTGGTGTACTCTGCATCTGCTTGATTGTCCTTAGAGCGTGAGTGCAGTTGTTGTGGTTAGAAAGCTTATGCTGGTGGAATTTGTAAGCAAAGAAAAAAAAAAATTGAACATATTTTATCTCACACAATACAATGCCAAATGTAATGCAATGTATTTAATGAAGGCATAATTTCACAGTGAAATGTGACAAAGATACTTACTAAAATTACCAATTCTACATGTCCTATTTATTTCATCACCAATCCTTTTCTAGAAATCATCCTACAAATACCGAGAGTTGCTTATACCTAACTATGCCAAGGTTATAAGAATTTTAAAAGTTAATAAAGATATAGAAAGACACAATTTTGCTATATCATCTCCAATTGTTCTTTCTGAAGAAGACACACATTTTGATGATGTGTACTTGTTTATATTCAGTTCTCCAAGTAAGATGGAAAACAACAGTATTAATGCAAATGATAAAGCTGTTGAAGCATTTGAAACTAATGAGTCTAAGCAAAATGATAGAAATTTGCATATACAGTCATTAGTTGATACAAATAAAATTAATAATAATGATTTTTTGGAATCAAGAGATAATTCAGTTGAAACTAAAGATGATACTGCACCTAACATAATCACATACTCTTTTTCAAAACCTGAGTATGTTGATGAAAAACTAATATCAGATGTGAAATCAATTGAGCGACGTTTTGAGATTAAATTAGAAGACGAATCAGCACATGAAAATTCAGATAAAGAGATAAAAAACACAAAACCATGTAATGTGTGTTGGATATTCAAGAAGCCTACTTGTGGGAATTGTTTAAAAGCTAATAGAAACATTTACAACGCAAAACCTAATAATGATAGGGCTACAGAACTCATTACAATAAGTGATCAATGTTCATTTTGCTGGATTTTCAATAACTGCCCCAGGTGTGAGCATTGCAAAAAGGAAAATATAAAATCTACTAAGAACTCTTATAGTGATTTTAACAAAAAAGTGGAAAATGGATCAAAAATAGACGAAAAAATTCCTGTGCATTCGACTGATAATAAAAGAAATGTCACTAATGACATCAAACCCACTGTTAAAAGAGCTAAATGGCAGTGTCAGATATGCTTATCAGCTAATATGGATAGAATGCTATGTGCCTGCTGTGATGCTCAGAGAAATTTACATGAAGAACATTTAAAAATCAAGTTTAATTTTAATGCAAACTTATTTAAATCTCTGAACAAGAATAACAATGATTTGTTTACTGTCAAGACAAAAAATTATGACATGATCAAAGAAACACAAACTACTGATGAGGTTGTGCATCAAGACAGCACACAACTCGAAAATCAAATAAACTCTGCTGATAAACCTGTTAACAATAGTTTTGCTGGAGAAAATAATATTTGCTACTTACATGAGAATGAACTTCAAATGGAAGCAACAAATTCAACTGAAAATGTGAAAGTATATTCTGAATGTGAAGAAATGGAAATTGTAGAAGAAGGAAACACTATTTCTATAGTCAACTCAACTGAACCAGTACCAACTTTGACTTCTATGTGCTATTGGAAACCTAATGAACTGGGTTTTGCAAAACCTATTACTACATTCCAATTCAATATTGGAGCTTCAGCAGCAGAAGATCAAAAAAGTGCCAGAAGATTAAGAAGGCCTGTGAGAAGATCAGCCACTTCGTCACATAAATAAATGAATTTATGGTACCTGCTTTCAGTATGTGACAAATTCAAGATCAGAATCAGTCATTATTATCATATTATTTTGTATTGTAGTTGCAATTGCTACATTAAATACTTTGATATGCATTACTTATCTGTAGTTTTCAAATATAATTATTACGTCTTCAATGTTAGTGTAATTATAATATAAATCGCATAGTATAATATGTACTATATTTATAAAGACCATGCTTTTTTCTTTTATTTTAAACCATGGTATTTTTTGTTGCAGATGAATAGCCTTCATAACTTCCCGGGGACAAAAATATGCGAAAAATGCCTTAACCACGCCATCACATCATATGTTTTCATACACCAAACTCTATACGTTCGAAATAGACTTAATACATGCATAAGTTTAATGTTAGATAACTTAAATCAAATTAATAAACCAGAAGCTAATTTATTAATTGAAATTTCCCAAAATACCATTATGCCTCTAGTGGAACCAAACTTTGATGAAAATATACTTTTGAAAGAAGATGAAATAGATGAATCAAAACTATATATAGATGTTCTAGAAGACGAATTCAGACAAGATTCAGAAAGCGAACAGAGTTCCAAAGTATCTGAAATTGATGACAAAGAAGCAATAAACACTGACATGTTCGAAGAAGTCGCTGCGACACTTGGAGATGATCATTTAAGCCCAAATCTTGCAAAGAAAGCAGTTAAAACGTATGAGAAAAGAAAAATTCCCAATGGTGTAAACGAAAATAAATTCAACTCATTCAATGATGTTTGCAGTGAATTTTTAACATTCAAAAAGAGGAAAAAGCCTGTAAGACGGTACTATAGTTGCAAATACACGTGTCCGCTCTGTAATAAACACTTCATATCTGAATACTTCTTAAAAAGGCACATCATGAAACACGTTTTTAGAAAAGTTGAATGTAACCTATGTAGTATCCAATTCAAATCTAAATTTTACCTTCACGAGCACAAGAAAATGTGTCATATTCGGAATCAGTACACCTTCTCTTGCACGACATGTAGTAGAACATTTGAGAGCAGCAACAAACTGGATCGTCATACAAATTGTCATAGCACAAAAGATTGTCAATTGTGCAGTAAGAAATTTCTGTCTCAGAACCATTACGATAGTCATATGCAGCGTCATGCTGTCAAGCTTCAACTAATGCAGAAGCCAGCCCAAACGTGCAGTTTCTGCGAAAAAGAATGCGCAAACGACAATGAACTCTCAGTTCATGTTAATAAAGTGCATTTGCAAATAAAGCCGTACAGTTGCGATATGTGCGAGAGACAGTTTTATACAGAATCTAACCTGAACAGTCACAAAAAAGTCCACAGTTTACGGAAAAGGGAAAAATGCGAGTTTTGTAGCAGAACCTTAAAATGCAGAAGAGATTTAGTGGTCCATGTGAGAAAGCATATTGGCGTTCAGCCTTACTCTTGCCCAGTGTGTGGGCAAACCTTTTATTCGAGCAACAAAGCAAAGAACCACATGAAATCCTTCCATGGAGGCAAATTCTGTTGCAAGCTTTGCAAAACAGTACTTCTGACTAAATTTGAACTTAAAGAACACATACATAGGGTGCATTATATGATTTAACTTATGATGTCCTATCTATTGCCTTCTATTGATAAGTACTTGTGCTAGTTGTGGTTAACGTATTTTTCAATATACACCGAATATATTTTAGTGCAGTTTATTTTTACTATTTTCATTATCTAGCTTAGCCTAAAGAATCGGCTTTAAACCATTAGGCTATTACTATTTGTCTAGTTCTTATCGCTACTATCAGTCTCATGTGTTAACTGTACCTATTTTGCCTATTCAGCTAACTTAGACTTTGAAAATATTGTTTTTATTTTCTCTATACATACTTCATGCATAAAATAATTATGATAACTGTGCGGTAGTTATTGATGTAATTAAGATTATGTATTTAAATTAAGATTTAATTTAGAGCTGAAATATACTATTTTACGTTTAATTAAGTTTTATTTAAATTTGTATACCGATTATTTTTTTATAAGCGCAGTGTGAGAGAACGCTCTACGAAAACTTAGCTGAAACTTACACCTCGCCGAGTCCAGGTGAGGGCCACAATGGTTACTTTTACGCGATTCAATTTTAAAAGGTTACGGAGAGACTACTGGAGACTAAGACAGGTGCAATAACTAGTTCGACCGTTTTGACATTTCGGCCAGGTTTATTTATTTAAACTTTATTGCACATATAAAAATCGCACAAAAGGTGGACTTAATGCCACGGGGCATTCTCTGCCAGTCGACCATTAGGCTAAACAGAGATGTTTTGTGGGCGGTGTGACATAACGTTTTAAAACGTAACGATAACGTTAACGTTTTCCTGTCGTTGAATGGAATATAGTGTAGGACGTGCACCCACAAGGTTGATGGACGACCTGGTAAAGGTTGCAGGAAGTCGCTTGGATACAGGCCGCTTCTAACCGGCCAATCTGGAAGTCATTGAGGCCTATGTTCAGCAGTGGACGTCCTATAGCCGAGATGATGATGATATTGAATGGTCCTAGTAAAGCGGTTGGACTGACTTGAATCGGCCAAGTCGTGTAAAGCCTCGGCCACACAGCCGGTGGGACAGCGACGGGACGCTATCGCGACGCCGTGTTTGTAATGTACTGATGTTTAAAGAAGACGACACAGCACCGTCGCGGGGAGCGCAGGAGTGCGGACAAACGGGCGCCACGCGCCGCCGTCGGGTGTACGCGGGACGATTAATGTAGCGTTAAATAGTAAACGTAGTCAATAGTCACGTAGCGTTCTGTATTTGTTAATTTTCACGTTTTAGTCATTTAATAATGGAAAGTGGAAAATCGAACGTCATGTTAGAAACGGCAACGAAACCGTTACGCCCGCAGTATGACGTACGCTGCGCTGCTGCCCCGTCGCCATCCCGCTCCGCCGGCTGTGTGGCCAATGCTATAGTTAGTCTACGTTGTTGCGTAGGTAAATCCAGACGCAAACCGGCAAATGGCGCTTGCCAAGGACAACGGGTTAGCAGCTAATGCATAGTTAACGCTAAACTTAAGCGAAACCCCGTCTTTGAACGGAACAAAGCACTAGGAAAAAGTTAATAGCTAGATCTACACCATACGATCGATTTTGGATTAGCAATTCGCGAACTAGGATCGTGATCCGCGATCCAAAGGCACTGTCGTGGACATGATGTGGACGTGGCGCACGCGATTCATGCTTCCCTACGTGTTTGGAGCTACGTTTCCATTGGTCGTCGATCCTAAATGGATCGTCTGGTGTAGACCCAGCTATTAGGCATTAGAGACAGATAGCGTGTTCATTTTAACTGAATAATTTAATAAATTCATGATATAAAAAATAGGTACATAATGTAAGTAGTTTATTTACACAGCATACCGTATAAGAGCGCTGAACCGTAAAATAAATTGCGAAATTATTCATATTTCTCATTAAACTTGGAAGAGATATACAACTCTTCGCCATCTACTTTGGTTAATCGTCCATCTTCAAAAAGGTGATAAAACGCAGGACTTAATTCTTTAACATCTCTAGGGTCGAATTTCTTATGTTTCTGCTTCCAATGTACCTTTTTAAAGTGGCTCCTCATTTCTCTCGTCAAATAAAACATTGAAGCACATAGAGGGCACGCCACTGTCCTTTCTGAATGCTTCTTGACTTTATGAGTATTCATGATACTCGAAGTTCTAAAACTTTCGCCACATATTTCGCAAGTGTAAGGTTTAACACCTGTGTGTTTCCTCATGTGAAGCTTAAGACACGCTTTGTTCTCGCATTTCTGGTTGCAAATACTGCAATAACAGTTTTTCGCTGTTGTATGCGTGACTAGGTGGTCCCTTAAACGCTCTTTACCGAAAAATGACTTTTGGCAGTAGTCACATTGATATGGTTTTATTTTTAAGTGAAACCGGTTCACATGAGTCTCCAATTCACCGTATCGAGATACAAGATGTCCACACCATTCGCATTTCATATTTTTCACATACTTTGGTTTAGGAATTTTGGGTTTTCTAGACGTATTATGCAAGCGTTTAATATGACCCTTCATATAAACAGGCTTTGTTGGCTTTTTGCATATAGGGCACGGTACTTTCTCTAAATGGACTTTTCTGTGAAACTTAAACTGAACTTCATTGGGAAAGGTCTTACCACATGTTTCGCATGTGCTAACTTCTTTTGCTTCGCGTCCAACATTGCAATATACCATGTGGTGTGGGTAGAAAGTTCTTGTCAATACTTTCTTGCAGTCAACACATTGTATTACATCATCATAGTGCATTCTTATGTGAGCGTGTAGTTTTTTTATACAATCAAAGTCGACATGACACTCTTTGCAGGGAAACCTTGCGTCTGGTCCGTGAATTTTTATATGTTCAAGCAATTGCCTTTTATTCTCACATTTCTCGTCGCATATCGGACAAATTAAAAGACACCCTTTTCTCTTGATCTGAATCCCACTGTGGACTTTAAACATGTGATCTTGCAACTTTAAGCTGTTTAAAAATTTCTTCTTACACAAATTACAATTGATAGTCTCTTTTGCATGTCGCAATTTAACATGATTTGCTAATTCTTCTAGAGTTTCAAAGGAACTTATGCAATTATCACATTTGTAGTCTCTCTCAATACACTGGCAAAGTTTTCTATGGTTTTCTAAAGTGGTTTTAGTCGTGAACTCTTGGTCACAAGACTCGCAAATATGTCTCTCCTTATGAAAAATGTTAATGTGGTACCTCAAGGTGGTTCGAGAGTAAAACTGCTGTTGGCAATGATCACAAGTAAACGGGTGATGATCCAAATGTTCTCTATTAACATGACCAAGTAATGCTTCTCTTCTAGGGCAGACGTAGTCACAGTCAACGCATTTTATTTTGGTAATATTATTCAGAACTTGCTCTTTGTATGAGACTAGGTATTTATAATGTATGCAGATGTTGTCTAAACATTCTAAACAATTGAATTTGCATCTGTGCCTTTTCAAATCTTTTCCTTTGACTTTTTTTGAACACAAGGCACATTCAGGACCGCTGTGATTCTTTTCTGTATGCGTTTTTAATCCCTCAGCAGTAAAGCAGAAAAAGTTGCATAACTTACATAAATGGGCATATTCTTCATGATTAATTTTCATATGTTCTTGCAAATCATCTTCAGGGACTATAAATTGGCAGACTTTACATTTCGCTTTAGCATGGGACTTATAATGAGTGTTCAAAGATCTTTGAGTGACAAATATTTCATTGCAAACTTTACACTTAAACATTAACTTGCTTCGATCAGTTTTTTTCTTCTTGCATTTTTTTTTGTGTTCCTTAAAACTTTTGAAAGACGGAAGTATCTCTCTACATCTAGAACACTTGTATGTTGTTGGGATAATTTTCTTTTTTTTCTTTGGACTAACACATTTAGTTTTTATTTGTGTATTATCCATATCCAACTCAATTTCTGATGTCAGAAAATCTTCTTCTAAATATGTTATTTCTATTTGTCCATTAGTTACTTCCTCATTAACGGTTAGTGATGGGATAGCATTACTTGCTACAAGTTCAGTATTTACTTCTGTATATTCCTTATTTGTGTCAATTTTCGGTTGTTGAAAGTCCTCTTGTAAATATGTTATTACTATGTTTTCATGAGTTGCATTCTCATTCGTAGTAAGAATTGGGATGTAATCGTTCTTTATCATTGAACTGACAACTTCAGTTTTTAACTGTGGATGTACTTTGTCTGTCTCAGTATCCGGTGGTAGGAAATTGCCATTTAAATATGTTACTTCTATGTCTTCATTTTTTATTTCTTCTTTGTAAACATAGACATCTTCACCTCCTTTCAAATGAGTGTCGGCTATGTCTATAAGTCTTATTACTTCTTTTTTAATATTATCCGCTTTCTCCTCTGTTTCCTTAATTGTTTCCTCGTTCTTTATGGTTTCTTTAGCTACTATCTCGGTTGTTTTTCCAATATCTGTGTAGTTGCTCATTTCGTGTTCTTGTTCTAAAACGATGACAACATTAGCATTTTGATAATTATCGAATTTTTGCAACTGATTTTGAATATCAACAGTTTTGGAGTACAACTCATTTACACATTCGTAGATTATTTTTGACAGTTGTTTGGCGTTATAAATGAATAAATATGATTGAATTGATTTCTCCGTACAGTGACTGCACAGGTAGAGACTGGCAAGAATTTGCTGACTCTGAAATGAGACAAAAATATTAGTTAGTTAGAATACAATAATATAATCGGAGAAGAATACCAGACTAAGACAGGACCTACGGCAGTTAACACGGTCTACCTAAAGTCAGCCAACCAAGACAGGCCAAAAAAGCGTAAGAGTGTAGTTACAAAGAGATTCTTATTGGTCTTTTGGACTTTAAGACATGCACAGCAGTAAAACTGAATAGGGCGAGAAATGTTCGAGAAGATCGAGAATGCCGACTTGGTAGGTAAGCCTATAATCTATTCTATTATATAAAAATGAATCCTTATTTCCCTTGGTCATCGCATCACGTGTGAACGGATAGAACAATTTGGCTAATTATTTTTTTGTTGTATTAATTATTAATAAATAAGAAAAGAAAAATAAAAAATAATAATAAGAAAGTTGCAGTTTTTTTTTATGAAAGTCCACGCGAACGAAGTCGCGGGCGACAGCTAGTATTATATAAGTATACCTATGTATACCATACCATTAGCTTAGTAGAAGTAAATTTGTGTTACATTAATTGACCTAATAATGCCTAAAATGTATACATTAAAAAGTATAGACTTAATAAAGCTAAGATGGTCAGACGTGACTAGAGATGGGTAGTGGGTTAAAACCCATTCCACCCGAATGGGTTAAAACTGGGTGATTTGGGTTATAACCCGGTTTTATTCCATTTTCACCCATTCTAGTGGGTGAAAATAAAAGTAGCATTATTTTAATAGTGAGAAGTTGTATTTGTTGCTAGAAGCTTGTAAAATGAAAGTCTGAATCCAAAATCGCATAGGCCGGGTTCCCACTGTTTCGGACGGTTTGCTAGAAGCTTGTAAAATGAAAGTCTGAATCCAAAATCGCATAGGCCGGGTTCCCACTGTTTCGGACGGTGAATTTGCCGTAAATCGGCTCCCGGACAATAGTGTTCACATTACACCAGATCCTACTAAAAAACCGGACAGTCAAGTACTCACCTCAGTTGAATTCGGACCTTTGCTCGCAATGGACGACGAAATTGTTGTGTTGTGGTGATATTATAATAGAAGGCTAAATAGAGTAAAAAGAAAGGATTGGATACATCCCATTTTACGGAAAAGATTTTCACTTGGAACATTTGATTTGAAACATTAATGGGTGAATTTTTCTGCGTTTATATCCATGCTACACGTCTCCTTTATTCAAAATGCGAAGCAGAAATGATGACGCGAGAGGAGCGAGTGCGGGGCGTGTGGGGGACACAGATACTGGCGCAAACTCGTTCACATCCAGTCCGGGTGTTCTACCGGCGCTGCGCAGTGACAAAACGCTCAGTTAAAATGCTCGGTATTTTTACCGGATTCGGCGTAATGTGAATAGATCCATATAAATTCTTTAGCCACTAGCTCTTCCCGCAGTTTTACCGTGCTGGTAAATCTGCCGGTCCGGCATAGTGGGAACCCGGACATACATTTATTTACCTGTATAAACTATATTACTCATGTCACATTCAGTAGAAATGCGATCGCAATCTAAAAACTATGCCTCAGCCATCTACGTCCGGCATTAATCTAAAAATGTATGCCGGACATAGATGGCTGAGGGCTAGCAGCGCGAGGTGGGCTGAAATTTGTTGGTGGTGACTCAGGCATGCAATCCTCAGAATAATCACAAAATTTTTCCACGTGCTTATTAATTAAATTCGAATTGTATGTCAAAAAGGTCAGTTTTTTTGCCTTTTCTGTTGTGAGCCTATTTCTTTTTTTGCTGTGAGCACTAAATGGACGCTCTACAGCCCCGGAAGTGCAAGGAGCTGTAAGTATTTGGACAGCAACTTTACTTAATGCAGTAGATCTATATATTCTTTTCCACCAAGTAGTTGCCGCTACATTGTTAATACTGTCCAAAAATAATCTTCTACTCCAAAAACCATCTTTGGATAGAAAAGATGCCAGGTTTTCCATTACATTTAAGCCGATGCTTTGTCCCACTTCATAAATGAGCAGCAAAATGGATAGGCTTTTGGCACATTTTGAATCTCTCGTCGCATTTCGATAAAAATCGTCTTTTTCCGTTTCATCTATAATCGTTATGTCCGGTAAACTGAAAAGTAACTTTGATTTCATGTTTTTCAGCGTCAAAAACACCTTGTGAATATTTTTTTCATTTCCTTCTAGCTGGAATATTGCATCTGATATATATTCTAAAATCAGTTTGTATTGATGAACAATTTTCCAAAAGTTTTTATCTAACAGTGATGGTTTTTCTTTCGAGGGTAGAAGTATAGCTCTTTCATGTACAGCTAAGGTCTGCAAGGCAACTTTTGTGTTTTCTATACTTTTAAAACATGTGTGATAACTACCCCATCGAGTATCGCATGGTGACTTAAAGTTTTACCAGCGTTTTTTTCCTTCACTATTTGAGCAAGTAAGCAAGCAAACCTTAATGACTGCTATATTTTTGGAAGCGTCAATTACTTAAATTTTGATAATACTTTTGCAGAGTAAATTTAAAGTATGAGCAGCTCAGTTACTACAAGTTATATCTGGAAAAACGTTTTTACATGTCGAAAAGCTTTTTGCATGTTACTTGCGTTATCTTCAATCATCGTGGCTTTATTTTCTCCATACTCAGTTAATACATTTAAAATTATTTCACATACATAATTACTTTTGTGTCGATTTTCTGCTGTCGCAATGCTTTTAATAAAAACTGGTTCTGGTTTTGCTATTATTAATCATCTAAAATGAGGAAGGCAAAACTGGTGCCAGGCGGGGTGCCGCGGAAAGGGCTGCGTGTGCGCCCAACCCCTCCCGCACTTCCCGGCTAGCTGCATATTATTTTATCAAAAATTTCGAGGCCTGATTTAAGGTTTTAGGATTTTTTGGTTTTAGTATATGCATATTAGTGTTAATATTCGACTTACATAGTAAATAATAAACTTAAATGAGCAAAGTAGATGCAATAAAAGATTCCAATTGATAAAATTTGAAATATTTGTTATCACCCGCTATAATCACCCCTGGGTTGAATGAAATGGGTTATTATCGGGTTATAACCCACAAGTGGGTTTTAACCCGGGTGGAAACCCATCTCTAGACGTGACCGACTAAGTACAAGGTAATTTGTTTAATTAGGTAATCAGTACAATTTTTTTTTTTAACTTTAATGCACAGACAAAAAATAAGACCTAAATAAGTACAACTGATGGACTTAATGCCAAAATTAAATATTAAAGTGTACAGGTAGTGTATCGGTACAGGTATGTATGTTTAAAAGAGGTAACTGTAACTATTCTTTATTGTATGCATGTATAATTATTGTTATGTATTTATTTTATTTTTATTTATTTATTACTGTATGTATACGTCTATGCTATAAATGTATGCAATCCTGTTTGTATCAGGTAAGAATTTTAAGAACTGCAACACCTTCCCCTTTCTTTAATGGCTGTCCTCTACCTAAAGGTTGTCTGGAAGAGATCGCTATTAGCGATAAGACCGCCTAAATTGTACATCTTTCTGTAAAAATCATGAGTATTTTACTTGTATGGTGTGCAATAAAGCGTATCTATCTATCTATCTATTGATCGGATTTAAAAAATATTGAAGTTGAATATTCCGAAGCTAAGCTTAAGCTACTTTAGGTACGCAGAGTAAAAGTATTTTTTTTGACAGGAAATAGTAGAGGTGCAGAAAAATTAGGACAAAACAAGTCAGGTGTGAGACACATATTCGCAGCGTTCAGTACAACCAAATTTTTTATTTATGCCAAGATCCTTAGTGCGATCCTGACAGCATATTGACAGCAATAGGGTGTTCGGTTGGTCTTTAGTCAAACTCTAATGAATGAAATTAAATTAGAAATAGTAAAGCTTACCTCATTATTAAGAATGTAGTCGATAATTTCCCTTAAAAGCTTTTTATGGGTCAACTGCCTGACTGCAATATCAAACTTTGTATTGATGGACCACAGTTTCTCCGTGCTCTCCAAACAAATGCCACAGAATCTCTGCACCTGACATATCGAAGACAGTTTCTGTTTCAGACACTGTATATTGTTGAAGTCAATTTTTTCTTTTGCTGTTTTCGATGAGGTATTTACTTCTTCCATCATAGGTATTTTATTTACTGTGGAATGTAAAAGAAACAGTTGTTTTAGAAAGAGAAAAACAACAGAAAAGTATAAGTTGTGTTTACATAACTCATAGCATAGCATCAAAATCGGTTTAGATTGTTAAAAATGTGAAACTAACTAATTTCAGTTTACAAGTACTAGTACTAGTTACTACTAATAGTACCTACAGCTACCTACCGACAAATATTTTACGGCAAACTCTGAAATCTTAAAAAAGTTCGGGGCAAAAAAGGTTTGTTCCATTTCAAAAAATTTTGGACAAGTGTCTAGATAAGGTTCTATTCCAATCAAAACACATTTTTGCCACAATGCCTGCAAAGGTTTAGAATTGCAGTAAAAATAATAACCCTGAGCATTGATAACTTCTTAGAAAAAAATATATAGTAGCAGCGCCCTACCTTCATCTTGTTTGCAATAGTTTCAAGAATTCAAGGAACGCAAGCATGCAAGATTACATAAATTGCACGGAGAGGAAAAGACTTAACACAAAAAGAACACAACAGGAAATATCACAAAATGGAGATTTTGTAACTGTCAGTTGTCACTTGTAAATATCAACCATGACGTTAACGACCCGTAGAGGCGTCAACGTGGAAGGAACATGGCCTAAACGCTTCGTTACATGCAACTACAAACACAATTTATTTTTACTTGACTGCCGAAAGAGGGTTAGTAGCTATTTTTTCTTTACCCTGTCTCAGTATTTACGACAGACACCAATATTGAATTTAATAAAGCAAGTAAAGTTTTTTTTCTAACCAAGCCAGCAGCACGCAGGCACGCACGACGGGACGAGTGACGACGAAAAACAAATTAAAACACGACATTTTAGTACAGACAATAGCACGTCAACCTACCACAAAACGTAAAATTTGATCTCTATATGTCGGACATTAAGTTGAAAATTGGTTCAATGACCTTTACTTTATGGGTAGACTGCCGTTGCTGTACTTGCAAGTTTAGATATGCCAATAAGGTTCGATGCCTTTTCTGGCGACTTGTCGGACTGGTCTGGAGTAAGCAACACTGACCGTGGTGTGTTATGAGATGATAAAAAAAGCTTTGCAAAATTTTATGTTTTTAGCTGGTGACAAACTGCAACGGACGTGGCTCCGGACTCGTCTTGACATTGTGAGGTCAAGCGCTGCCATTGGTCTATCCTTCAGACAACTTCCGCCAGCCCAAGGATCGACCAATGGCAGCGTTTGACCTTACAATGTCAAGACAAGTCCGGATCTACGTTTGCCACCATCTGTCACCGGTATTAGCTTTTATTCAAGTAATGTAAACGCTATAACTACGTATTCCATTGCTGATAATTGATAAAGCTTAAGAAAAAAGTAGCGTCTAGCAATCAAATTATTGACAGGCAAATAATCTGTGTTGACACTTGACAGGTTGGTTTGTTTGCTCTTTGTTGACGTTTTGATGTAACAAACTTCCTAGATTTTGTTTTTTTTATTTAAATACAAGCTCTCAGTTTAATTCTGCTACAGTAATGGATTTACTGAATATTATATTAAATCCTGAGAAATTAATGTCCACTTGTTTTTTGTGTTTCAAACAAAAAGATGAATCTTTGAGTGTCTACCAAGAACTGTTTATTCGTGATGAATTTTACTCATCGGATATAACTTTGGCTGATATTATGAATTATTTATTTCCCTCACGTGTGAGTACTTTAAATTTAAAATATTTTTTTTACAACAACCCTTTGGAAACTAATTAAAACTAATCGGCACAAAAGTGAGGTTATGCCACTGCATTAGAAAACAAATTATTTTATGAACTAAACGCAGCAAGCGTTTGTTTCTCATTTCTCCTGTCTGTTCTTACTGGCTTATAGAGATAGTTTCACAAGAATAGTTTGTAACAGACAACAGTAGATTCTTACCCGTGGCAAGGTTGGACTTGTCTTTAACGCAATATAAACTTTAGTTCTTTTTGAAAAAGCTTAGCTTCATCTTATTAGCCCCTTGCGTGCCTCGAATTTTTTTTCTTATTGGTTTCCATTGTTTTTCCAGTCTACCGTGGGTAAGTAGCACGCAAAGGATTAGACGAATTTGAGATTTGGCTGTCGATAAACTAAGCAAAAATAATATTTGTTATTTTCAGGATATTTTGTCTTATAAAGCATGTGAAGACTGCTCTAAAATTCTAATAACAACATATACAAGACTCCGAAGACATGACTTCTTGAGACAAATTCTTTCTACAATTACAAGTAACTTATACAAAGAGGTTAGTGGTATTAAACTTTGTGAAGTAGTTTCAAACAATGTTACTATTACTTTAAAACTGCCCGTAATTATAGATAACTATGCTGAAAATGCCATAACCGATGAAGAAGTTAGTGAAAGTCATAAAATTACTGAGATGGCACAGAACCGCTGTAAAAAATGTGATATGAAGTTTATTTCTAAGGAATTTCTTACGAAGCATTACAGTATAGCTCATAAAACTCATAATCAATCAGTTGTTTGTGAATTTTGTGGCAAAGATTGTAAAAGACCTAGCACTTTACGTGTTCATCTAAATTGTCACAAAGAAAAGGTTTGTCCGTATTGCTCTAAAACTCTCAAATCACACTCTCATTACAAAATACATTTAAAAAATCATAAAACAAAAGTCACAAAACCATCAAAAAAATTAATATACTATTCATGCAATATGTGTCCGCATCAGAGCCCTTATAAAAATAACTTAGAAGCTCATAAGAATAAAGTACATTTACGCAGTAGACCGTATGTTTGTGAAATATGTGACAAAGGCTTTTACCGTAAAAGTAATCTAACGGAACACATACAAACACATGAACAGGTAAAAAATTTCACATGTGAGCTGTGTGGCGATGACTTTGTTACAAAAAAAACACTAACAGAACACATTAGGTTGCATACAGGAGAAAAACCGTATGAGTGTGAGATTTGTAATAAACGATTTGTGTCTTCTGGTAGACGTTCAGATCATTTTAAGAGAAGGCATGTGGAGAAAACGAACTGTTGTTACCTTTGTGATAAAAAGTATGGCTTGAAGAAAGATCTAAATGCACATTTAAGGAAAATTCATGGTCATACAGGAAAAAGTGAAATGCATACCGCAATAGAATCAAATAACTTGTACATGAACATAGGCAGTGATATAATATCTTAATATATTACTTAGTAAATTTTTTTTATAAACTAATAACAGTAATATGTATGTTTCAATTTGTTAAAATGGAGATATTTCTACCAAAGGCTTAAGGTAAGGTTTTAGGTTTGAATGTTTCGATGTTTTTTATATACATATACTTGAATGGATTTCAATGAAATTTAGAACACAACTGAATTTAGAACCTCGGGAAATTAATTTGTTTCCCAGACATCTGTGATATTACCTAGGGCCTTTCTATGTTAATAGAGTATAAGACTTTTTAAATAAAAACAAAATGTGTATTGTGGCTTAGTTTTATTTTATAAAAAATAAGGTACAAAAGGACATATTTCTAATAACAACTTTTGAAATGAACACTAAGTTACAGAGGCTCTACTGTCAAACTCCAACATCTATTGTGATTCCTTTACCTTCAACACTCAACAGGAATACTTATGCACTCGTCTTCAGTAAAGCAAACAGTTCCCGTACTAATATCAAAATTTAGGTGACTGCCACAGATGTTGGAGTTACACAATATAAGCCAACAAGGTTCAATAAATATAGAGACACTGTATCTTGAGTATTATATGTTGAGATTAATCATTCATATCCTCTTTTTTTTGTCAATCAGCACTTGTCATTTATGGGCACATTACAACATATAATGCGATTAGATTCTATTTAATATAGAGTTTATTTTATGTATAATGTACAAACTTAAAATAATTCTATAAATTATACAAAGACCAATTATAGCAAATTTTAAAGCTGTTAAAAAGATGGCAAGTGTTATCAAATTTTACTTTATATAGTTGTAATTATGGATAGTTTTTTTTATAATTATAATAACGAAGTCAAATGTATGCTTTTGTAATTTGGTTTCAACTGTACTTATGTGCTATGCACATGTATATTATTGGTCATAATTGTATGCTATATTAATTAACCTACATATTTCTTAATGGTAACAATTTTTCTGGTAACTATAACTTGGTTAAAAACTCTGAAAGTTTAATTTTGACTACAAATATATAATTTTATTTAAACTCATGTTTATTCATTTGAAAACCTTAAGACCTTTACGTAATCACCAATCTCATTGTTTTATTAAATGTTTGTTCTCTCTTACAGTCGCTTATAATTAACACAATAGATTAACTGACACAAATCACACCTTACTGTTTAACAATTTAATATTATGAGATGAGATGAATAAAAGTAAGATTAAAATCAAATATTTTATTAATATAGATTAATAACTTTATAAGTAACGGGTTGAGAACACGTGGGTTTATACACATAAAGTAACTTCTTTCAGTATAGTTATTTTTGCATTAAATTCACAAAAAAAGATTATTTCTTAGAAGGGAATCGAACCCACAACCTTTTATTATCCGGGCGACTTCTCTTGCGACTGTTCTCAATGAAGCAGGAGGTTTTAAAGTGAAAAATATGCTTTTCTTAAATAGTTACATGAAGTTCAGTAATAAGTGTCTACCTTTTCTCAATTCAAGGTATGAAATGACGCGCTTACTTTAGTTAACAATAACTGAAGACCTGGCTTTTAAATGAAGATGTAGATTTTATTTGTAGAGGAAAATGAAATATGCTAGTGATTTTTACAAGACGAAGCCCTTAAAATCAAAAAGTTGTTTTATATGTAAGTGTTATAGAATGATATTATATTAAGCGTAGGAAGTTGTTATGATTTGTAAAAGGTACAATAAAATGAAGATCAAACCTTGCAGAAAGTCATTCTAGAAATTATAAAAAAGTTTGCTTATAAAATTAAAAAGCACATCTGTATTCTCCATGACGTGATGAGACAAGACCTCGAATGAAGCAACTCTTCACTAAAAGCCAGGTTCTCTTGTTATGCTCATAAGATTTAATCTAATACTGGTAACCGCCTCCTTGGCTGGGTGGTACGTAGGTCTGGCCTGGGGTGGGGGCAGGCCCTCTGCCGTACCCTGGTTGCTGGTCGGGATATCTGGCTTCACCTTCGTAGCTCACCTGGAAGTAAATAAGTAAGTAAGGAATTAAGCCCTTGTTAAACAGAGGACGTACACTTCTTAGCTTGACATTGTGGGGACAAACGTTGCTGATTGGACGATCCTTCCCTCCATTTTCGAATCAAGAAGCGAAGAGTCGACGGTGAAAGCAATGTCAAGAGGTGGCCAGCCTCGATTTCTCAGACCCATTAGCATCGATGAGCCAATTTAAAAAAATCAATTTTTTTACTTATTAAGTACCCAGCAGATGCATGAGATTGCGTAACAATATTTCCATTGTGTCCTGGTTTGCTGGTCTAAGGGGATGATTAACCAGAGCCCTTGATCTTTCGCGTTCAAGGCGACCCCGACCAACTACTTTAGCAACACTAATTTATTCAGTCTGGGTACGTTATACACAACCCATAAATCTATATCTTTGCCCTACCACCGCATCAGGGAAAGGGAAAAAATACAGTAACAAGATATGTAGTAAGTGCGAGCTAAGTAGGTTATAAAGTCCATGCCGCTCTTGTCGTTTAAATTATCGTCTACTTTATAATCGTCAAGTAAGACCGTTGTAAGGGTGAGACTCCATTGAGCTAAGCTGAGCAGTTATATCAGCTAGCAAACTCCGTTGAGGCGGAGCTAGGCGTAAAAGCATCTAGCAATGCGTAGAAGTGTAGAATTCCGTATGCTGACTTCAGCTCCACCTCAATGGAGCCCTCACCTTAAGTAGTAGTAGACTTACCTCAGCGTTGAACCCGTTCTTCCAGTCAGCAGTGTACTTCACGACCTGTGTGCGGCCATCAGGCAGCGCCACTCGGTACTCGCCCCTCGTGACGTCACCGTCAGAGATCGCATTGTGGCTGTAGTCATTCCCGTCCTCGTTCACGGTGTAGGCGAAGTCGAAGGGCATGCCGGGCTCGTGGTGGTGATGCTCATCGTGGTGGTCGTGGCCGTGGTCGTGTCCGTGGTCGTGCTGGAAGGGAGATTGAAGCCAGTCATGTGAACAATTTATTTACAGAAGACACATGGGTACAGGATATTCGTTGTTTGATTTAAACGTGTTCGTATAGACATAGATGAAAGTGTATCAGCCTTTGGAAGTCTACTATTGGACATAGACCTCCCCTATAGAACGCCACAGCGGCCACAGCGGCTCTGGACCGCTGGCATCCAGTGGCTTTCTGCAACCTAGACTAGGTTGTCAGTCCACTGGGTAGGAGGCCTGCCCACGCTGCGACTTCCAGTTCGTGGTCGAGAACCTTTCTTCTCCGGTTGTCAGTTTTGCAAGCGGTGTAGGCTGCCTATTGTCACTTTTGATTTACAATTCGAAAAGCTATGGTGACTTAGCATGTGAATTGTGAACATAATAACAGAAGACCTCGTATATGAAGACAGGTTATTTCGCGCTGTGGCCAGTTATAGCGGTGTTAGGGCAGGGCGTGGTTAGGCGACCCCCCACAGGGCGCCAGAAATGGAGAGGTACCGGAATAGTTCAAAACAGGTGACAAATTCGCTGGAAGGTAACACCAGAACAGAACGCGAGAACTGCTGTATTTCAGACAAGCTTCACATAGGTTTGGATAGGAATTTACTTCACCGCAAACTTAGTGTCGATAGGTATTTCCCATGGGAAAATGCCAGCACCAGACCACGCTAGCTGCTCTGAAATCTTCGGATATGGAAGGACTTATACCATCACTACCATCAGAGATGAGTAAGTCATTGTAAAAAAAACCTGCACGCTGCCATGTAGGTACACGTATGATTGTGTAGGCATGATCCAAATGGTTTAGCTTTCAAGGATTACGTAAGTCAGATGGACATCATCGTTCTTATTGAATAACTGAACTTTGGATTTGTGATCATAGTCAAGTGTTCCCCGATTAGAAACTTGATTCCCTGATTATTGGTTGACGCTGACATGTATATTTAATAGAAATCGGATAGATAAACCGCTGAAAGGAAGCGGAATGTCAGCACTATAGTATAGTCAACGGCAGGTCAACTTCCTAAAAAGTTAAGTCTTTAAACCAATTTTCAACTTTAAGTCCGACACATCAATATCAATTGAGAAAATTTGACGTTTTGTGGTAGGTTGACTTGACGAGCTGTTGACTGTACAATGTGCGAGGGTACTTAGTGGTGTGCTTGTTGGAAGAATATATTTTATTTAAATTTTTACAACTTGTCTATCTATTGTACAGTCAATGGCAGGTCAACCTACTCAAACAAGTTAAAGGTCATTGAACCGATTTTTAACTTTAAAACTGGTGATACACAGCGACGGACACGTCTTGACACTGCTTTGACAGTCGACTCTTCGCTTCTTGTTCCGGATTGAGCATACATCGATTTTAGCTTACTGAAAATCGAGTGCTGTAGGTGAATATAAAACCGGACCAAGATTGAAAACACAAATATCAATTATAGCCAGTTTCGGAACAGGAAGGGGTGAAACGGAAGGATCGACTAATGGCAGCTTTGACCTCACAATGTCAAGACGCGTCCAGAGACGCGTCCGTCGCCGTTTGTCACCAGCTTAAGTCAGACACGTAGATATAAAATTCATCATCATCATCATTTCAGCCATAGGACGTCCACTGAACATCCTCTCCCAGTGACTCCCTGATTGGCCGTTCGGAAGCGGCATCCAGCGAAGGTGGACGTCCTACGCTGCGCTTGCCGGTATCAATATCAATTGATATAAAATGTTTTGTGGTAGGTTGACGAGCTTTTGTCTGTACATAAAATGTAATCGATTTTGTTTAATCGTAAATATTTTATTACAAGTCGTAAAACATGTGGCAACAGAGTTGATAGACGGAATCGCCATGAATAGTTTAAGTTTATGGATAAATGTTGTAAATATTTTGGTAAAGTTAAATTTTTGGACTATTTTAAATTATTTTTATTCTAAGAAATTATTTTATACTGTTCAAATATAACAACTTTATTTAGAGGATCACATCAAAATCGCAAAAATAACTGAATAAATGTCTAATGCTTAATTTGTAGATAAAAGGCATCGAACCTAATTGGCATACCTCAAGTTGTGTTGTTAAATAACGTTATTTTGGTGTACACATATAATACATACGTTAATCGATAGTGAAAATAGTTACAAACAACAAATGTCCTTTGACAAAATGTCGTAAATTATACAGGGTTACATTGCAAAAGGGTGCCAAATCTTTAGGAGTGGCTTAGAATGAGTAACTGAATGAAATCGCAACCGCCGCCACCAGCTGACATCAGTTTGTATGGAGAAGTGAATTTTTTTTTAGATTTCAATATTGGTCCCATAGAAAAAAGTTGTTGTATTTGAGCACCAGAATCAGCCCCTAGGAGGTTGTTGATGTACAAATAACCCTGTATAAAGCCAAAAAACTTATGTGCTAAACTATAGTATAGTCAGAATTTGCTATCATGGTTAATAAACAATGTATTTTCATACAAAACAGTTGCTAAGTAATTAACCTTTGTAGTTTAAAAAAAAAACAATGATAACAATTTCTGACTTTACCATTTTATACAGGGTGTAACGAAAAGGTGAAATAAAACTTTAGGGGGTTATTCTACGGCTAAATTACATACACTTTTTCTATGGAACCAACATCGAAATCGCAAAAAAAAAAACACTTTCCCATACTATAACGCGACCAGCTGGCATCAGTTTGTATGGAAACGTCAATTTTGCGATTTTGATGTTGGTCCCATAGAAAAAGTTGATGTAATTTAGCCGGAGAATAACCCCTTAAAGTTTTATTTCACCTTTTCGTTACACCCTGTATATACTATATCCTCATAATCTGTGTTTTATAAACATGTATATTTCGAACAACCTAATGCACAGATAACGGCAGGTCAAAGTAAAGGTCATTCAATTGATTTTCTACTTTATGCCCGACACGTAGAGATCAATATCAATTGAGAAAATTTGACGTTTTGTGGTAGGTTGACGAGCTGTTATCTGTACTACATAAAGTACATACTAATAGTGATTCAGACCGAGACGGAAAATTTGTCATTTTTGAGATTTTAGAAATGAGGCCTGGTTTTATACATATTTTAATATATCAATAAGCTTGAGCGTCTACAGAACTTCTGTATACGAATAGTTTTTGGTTTACGGAAGTATGATCATGTTACCGAATACCGGACTCTGCTTAAATGGCTTCCAATCCGTCGTAGGCGTGACTTGCATATTCTTTCGCAATTATTTAACATATTGTTCAGACCGAAATCACCACCCTATTTAAAAAAGCGCTTTCAATTTTTGCAGTCATCACAGGGTCATGACATGCGGTCATCCAAAAAACTACATCTTCAATTTCCTCCCCATTCTACTAATTACTATACGCAGTCGTTTACTGTCCAGTCCATTCGCCTCTGGAATTCCTTACCATTAACAATCAGAAAATCCGAATCGATTGCTATTTTTAAAAATCGGCTTAAAGCACTTTCTTTCTTCTTGACACAAACTGCCTTTATATCTTAGAATATTACTGGTCACTGTTAGTCTCGACATCTCCTCGCATATATCAAGTAGTATGTATGTTTATTGTATGTATGTATAATTATTGTTATGTATTTATTTTATTTTAGTTTTATTTATTTATTACTGTATGTATACGTCTATGCCATAAATTTATGCAATCCTATTTGTATCAGGTAAGAATTTTAAGAACTCTGCAACACCTTCCCCTTTCTTTAATGGTTGTCCTCTACCTAAAGGTTGTCTGGAAGAGATCGCTATTAGCGATAAGACCGCCTAAATTGTACATCTTTCTGTAAAAATCATGTGTATTTTACTTGTATGGTGTGCAATAAAGAGTATCTATCTATCTATATTTGGTATACCAAGTTAAAATATATTAAAAAGAAAATATTTTTTTCTAAAATTTTTAACATCAAGTTAAATGTTTGCCATTGAAACCACAAAAAGCTTTAAGTACAAGGTTATCTATTTGTACTTTACATAGCACATTAGGCTGTTATTTTTGCTATACAATTGAAATGTCGTGTCTGACTCCTACTATTAGTACGTACTTTATAAAGTACACTAGGACTTACGAGAATATGTTAGCACATACGTGTTTTGGCTTTAGAGGGGATATATCATACTCATTTAGATTTAATATACAAATTATGTGACTAATTAAATTTCTGTGCTATTTTAGTGTCTACCTTTGCTTTTGCCTTGTCACGCGTATAGATTATACGAACAGCGAGAAAGTTAGTATCGTTTGTATTAAATATATTTAAAATATTTACATTAACATTAAAAGTATTACTAATAATGAATTTTTATTTACTTGTAGAACAACTTAAGATGTTGGATATGGGTAGGTTTTTGTATTGAATATTTTCTGTGATTTTAGATGATTATGAATTTAACTCAGATCTCAGTAAATCTGTAAGAAATCATTATGTTACCCAATCCGCAGAGTATGGAGAACGGCTTTCGAGTGAGTACTTACATTTTGTTTTAACATTTACTTTTATCTACTTGAACCACACAATACAGGGTTACAATGCAAAGGGTTATAGGATGCCAAGGGTAGTTATTATTTTTAAAAATCGTATTTTACTAAACAATAAAACTTTAAATTATCCGAAAATAAAGTCAATAACGAGACTACGAAAGCCAAGCGGCCATTTATCAGAGGCGTAGGTACGGCGAGCCAACAAGGACCTTACCCGGTGCACATACGGTGCAATTTTTCATGAATGAGTTAAATTATCCACGCGTATGATTTTTTAGCAGCGGATAGGAATAATTAAATGTGAAAAAAATAAAAATTGTTTTGATCTTTGCATAGTTCGATTAAGTTATTGATTCTGAGCCAGCCACTCCTGAAGATTTGCACCCCTTTGCAATGTAGCCCTGTATTTAACGACCTCCGTAACCGAAAGGAAAGCATACCGGACTTTGTGTCGCTATCTTTGAGGTCCCGGGTTCGATTCCCGGTCGGTCTGTGTAGAAAAATAACTTTTCTATGTTGTCTCGGGTCTAGTTGTGGTACCGTCGTTGTTTCTGATTTCTGTAACACAAGTGCTTTGGCTACTTACTATAGGATCAGAGCAATGTACTTATGTGATGTTGTCCAATATTTATTATTTCATCATCATCATCATCATCATAATTTCAGCCATAGGACGTCCACTGCTGAACATAGGCCTCCCCCAGTGACTTTATTTATTTATTATTTTTTATATTTACCCACACATTATTACAATTTTTTTTTTATTTGACGTTAAAAAAAATAAAGATTCCGGTGAATTAAGAGCCTTCTTTTTTTTTGGGGTTTTCTACCAACAACATGTATTCTGCATAATTATTAAGCATATTAAGTTTCAATAATAGATTTGTTTATTTAGAAGATTTTAAAGTTTGTTTGAAAAATCGCTTAGCGCTAATACTCTTAAACATTATAAAATAATATGATTCTGGTTTCAAAGGTGTTGAAAATGGTAAGTTTTTTTTTACAAAATAAAATAAAATAACGAATTTATTTAAGCTATTTTGGGGGTGAGAGGAACAGAGTGTAAAAATTCTCATCCCCCATTGAAAAGGGAGGATCCTCCGACCAGACGGGTATTGTGTCGTTGTGGCTACTGCCCGACGGTTGTTTATCGGGTTCTTGTTTAAATGGTTCATTCGCTCCGATAACTTTAATATCGCGATGTAGGATACGTCAGTTTTATATGTGGCGAGATAGATGTCGCTACACTATTTTATCATATAGAATGTTTTCTCTAATATGCACCCTTAATAATGTATGGGCACAATTAAATTTATAGGTAGTGATAGAAAGGCTCAGTAAGAGATACAGAAATTTTTGTAATAACCTTTTGAAAAAATTAAAAACTGCTCATGACAAAAATGAATTGCAAAAAGCAGGTACAAACAGTAAACAACTTTGGAGGCATATTAAGAACGTCACTTTTAGGACTAAACGACACGAATCAAATTCGGGTTTGTTACTTACAAATTCCTCGCCGCTTGAGTCAGCAAATAGCGTAAATAACTATTTTGCTAACGTGGGAGAGTCCCTTGCAGGACGAATTCCTAAACAAACCTACACCACACCGTTTGCTACACCTATTCGAAATATAAACACATTTGTTTTGCTTGACACCGACGAACTAGAAATATCACAAATAATTATGGGTTTGAAGGATGAGTGTGCGGCTGGTTGGGATAGCATAAGCAATAAGATCATTAAACGGTTCAGGCATATTTTAGTACCTCCCCTTACCCATATATTTCAAATTTGCCTTACGAAAGGTATTTTTCCTAAATGCCTAAAAAAAGCAGTAGTAATCCCTATTCATAAGTCTGGATGTAAACTCCTGGTTACCAACTATAGACCTATATCACTACTCCCTTCAATGTCTAAAATCTTAGAAAAGATTATTAACAATAGACTAGTGAACTATTTAGAAAAGCATGGTTATCTTTCACCCATGCAATTTGGCTTTAGAGCCAAGTTATCCACGGCAGATGCAGTGCACAGTTTGACGGAATTTGTCGCTCAGGAACTTGGCAGGGGAAACCAAACCTTAGGAGTTTTCCTAGACTTAGCAAAAGCCTTTGATACGGTATCAGTTTCTCTGCTTTTAAATAAACTAGAGGCACTGGGTGTAAGAGGAACACAGCTACAACTCCTTTCGGACTACTTGCATGATCGGAGCCAATGTGTAAGAATAGGAAATACTACAAGTGATGATCAACAAATCTCTGGATTTGGTGTTCCTCAAGGCAGTATCCTGGGCCCAACCCTGTTCCTGGTGTACATAAATGACCTGTGCAACCTTAATATAGAGCATGGTAAAATCATATCTTACGCCGACGATACTGCGCTTATATTTACAGGCAAAACCTGCACGGAGTTATATGAAAACGCACAGCTAGGCTTTAATATGGTAAATAATTGGCTTCACTGTAACCTACTAACCTTAAACACTGACAAAACAAAAATCATACACTTCTGCATGCGCAACCGCCATCGTAATATTAATAGCTTTCAATTAAATGCACATCACTGCCAAAACCCAGTAGTCAACACATGTAACTGTCCTACTATCCTTAGCACTGACAACTTGAAATATCTAGGAATTATAATAGACGAAACACTCTCTTTCAGACCTCACATTGAAAATTTAGTTAACAGGGTCCGTAAATTAATATACGTTTTCAAAAAACTTCGATCAATTGCTGATCCAAAATTAATTACACAAGTATACCTGGCCTTATGTCAATCCATAATCCAGTATTGCATCACGTCATGGGGCGGAGCATTAAAAACTATCTTGATCCCACTTGAACGAACTCAGAGAGCAATCCTAAAAGTAGCCAACTCCCTACCTTTTTTCCATCCTACTAACCTATTATATAAGTCATGTAATGTGCTGACTGTCCGACAATTGTTTATAATGCACGTATTACTAAAACAACATGTACTACTTCCTTATATTGCTGACATTACTAATAAACGACGTAGAGATATAGTTTGCATCACACAATCAACCTCAAAATACACTTTTACAAATAGGTTTTTTACATTTCTAGGACCATTTCTGTACAATAGACTAAATAAAATACTTAATTTTTATGAGCTAAATTATTATAACTGTAAATTAGAAATAGTTCAGTATTTACTATCTTTGTCCTACGATAAAACTGAACAATTACTTTTAATATGTAAGTAAAATAAATTGATAGTATCGAAAACTTTAAATTGTACATTTTCCCTATTTTTTAATAATTAATTACTGTTAATTTATGTCACCTAGAAGTTCATTTAAGTTCACTCTCGCCTGAAGCACAGGTTCTACCTAGTTCAGGCAAAGGTAACTCCTTGCACTGTATAGTTTTAAGTTGTACTGTTAAGAATGTATCTGCTTTTCTTGTATTTTAATAAACGATTTATTATTATTATTATTTATAGTATTGTCAGTTCTACAAAATGGTTATCACAGAAAGAGAAAACAAACATCAAACAAGGGAGTTCTGCATTTTGTGCCCCTTTCACACTTTCTTTTCGCCCCCGACTTAGCGTTAGACCCGCTTTTCTCAACAATCTGTTTTAAGTTATGACCATACATTATTAAGGGTGCGAATGTCATGTTAGTGCGGAGTAATGGATTATCATAATGATCAAGAAATGACTTTAATATTTTAGCTGCGTAATTTTTAAACTTCTGTATAATTTCATGCGGAGTAGTAATTTGTAGCGTTTTTTTCTAACCGCAACGTTCTTAATCACTAGAATAAACAAATAAAACTTATTTATTTCTGTAAATAGGCCTAAATTAAGCACTCTAACACGTCCTATTTTTTTTTCGTATCAAAAAATCTTATAATATCTTTATTGGCTTAAAACATACTTTAAAATGATGCAAGTGTTGGTTACAGTGGATATCATGTTTAAGTTATCGTGGCATGCAAAATAAAATTTATTTTATGGTGTCGCTATCCCGGGTTCGATTCCCGAATAGTCAATGTAGAAAAATAACTTTTCTGTATTGTCTCGGGTCTGGGTGTTGTGGTACCGTCGTTGTTTCTGATTTCTGTAACAAAAGTGCTTTGGCTATTTGACATAGGATCAGAGCAATGTATGTGATGTTGTCCAATATTTATTATTATTATATCATACATACAACATTCAGGCAGTTTTCTATTATCCGGCACCGGCTTTACACGTTGCAGAACCACCCTGTATTAATTTCATAAACTTTTTTTGCTATTCCCCGAAAAGTTCGAATCAGACTGAAATCGGCAAATCAAGATACCACTAAGAACATTCTTTCTACGAGATGTACCACGGATCGGGCCATATCGTGTAAGTATAATCTTGTTGTTGTTAGTTCCTTATCCTATGTATCACACATATGATACCTATTTGTATTGCATATTGTGTCTGCTATTGGAGAATCGTTTAAAACGTTTTCAATTTTACAAAGTTTTTTTTTACAGATAGCAATGATTACCCCTAGCATGACAACTAAAACACGATATGAACACCAACTGTAGAAATAATATTAATAATAATTCTTATGTTGAATTTTTATCGAAACAGTGATGCGATGTCACCGGCACGGCGATTCAAAATGGCGGCTATATCTATCATAATATATTTTTACAGTTGGTGTTGATATATCGCTATATCATATCGTGTTTTGGTGGTCATGCTAGGGGGGATGGTTAATAAGTAAAAAATATTTGTTAATTTAAGCATAAACTTTTTTTATGTTATAAAATATATACAACTGTGCAACATAGTGTCAAACTTTCAGATGTGACTCGGAATCAATAACTTAATCGCTCTACATAAAAACAAATTATTATTTTTCCTTTTTTTTGTGTCTGTGTTTAAATAGAACTCGTCGAAAATTTACTATTTGCCGATTTTTCACCGTATGTGCACTAGGTATATAATATAGTACATAATAACTCGGCCTACGCCTGTGATCTATGACGCATAACAGGACTAGTCGCGTTTTGTTTATTTTCTTAAATCAAAATAAAAAAAAACATTTTATTTCAGGGTTACTTCAATCCTGTATAAATATGCGTCCAGACGGACGACACACCAAATTGTCATAGTCTTAAATAAGGTTTTTTTTTGTCTGGGCGTCTCCCAGCACTACCCGAGAATCGAATTCGGGACTCATGCGTTAGCCACGAACCACCCTAAACTGCGCCTATTTGGTCTTATTCAAATAATAAAGAATAACTTTATTTAAAAGAATAAAAATTATGATACAATAAAATTTATTTGGCACAAAAGAAGTGTTTTGTATTTTTTTATGTTGTTAGCCACAGCACTATCTATTATACAAACACTAAGTTTATATGTTACAGTCAAAACTCATTACCAGTCAAAACTATTTTTGACTAATAGTTAGGAGTTGGGAGTATTGACTGTGGCATATATATGTACCTATATGGGTAATAATATATTTTTGCGTTTTTATAGTGGACCCAGATTTTAATCCAGGTAAGATTTTTTATTCTAAACTTATTATTATTTGGAGCCCATAGTAATTTTTATTTAATCCTGATTTTTGGCTACAAAATATTTTTTTATTCGTTGAACTAGAATGTTAGTTATTAGCAAACTTTGTTAGTACCTAAAAATCATGTGTAATTTACTTGTATGGTGTGCAATCAAGAGTATCTATCTATCTATCTAAGTACGTGGACAGTCACCGTCCACTCATTTTACATTGCTATACTTTCATAAAACTTCTTTTCTCAAAAAAAAACATTATAAATTTCATTTTTAATAATTTTAGATGGCCCCGGTAAGTTTTATAATTTTGTTTATGTTTTAGTGTTTTAAATTCTCAATTATTTGGCTAGATAGTTAAGTGAAGGACCTTAAAGTTTTGATAAGTCAGATTGGTAGTAACAAAATACATGTCTTTTACATAGCCGTATTTTGATTTAGTTGACTTTTAAGATCCTATTGTTTACACCTGTACCGTAGGAAATTTAGTCGTTCTATGAACTATCTAAAGGCCATCTCCCGTAGTCCATAAATAGTTTTGACTGAAACCAGTCAAAACTACTTTTTACGGATTAGGAATTTTGACTGTGGCATGTATACATGTACTACTAACTAATTTAATTTTGATATTTTATTATATCCCCAGATAATGTAGGTAAGTTTCTTTTCTTTATCACTATTATTATTTTAGCCCATAGTGTCCTAGAGTTTCTATTCCCGACTCTCTGCTATACTTAAAAACTAATCTTTTTTTTCGCAAGAAATCACTAATAATTTCATTTTTAATCATTTTAGATAGCAACGGTAAGTTTTATAATTAGCTTTAATGTCTAGTCTTAATAAATTAATATCTTTCTAGATAGTTATAAAAATATGTCATTAAGGGCCGATTTTTCAACAGCCAGATAACTTTTTTTTTATCAACGGCATCAGATCCTCCAATCGCCAGGATCTCTCCCGGAAGCCTGCAAAAATCTGAAAAGATTGCTGACCTTCTGGGATGATCTAGGATGGTTGGAGTAAGAAGGAAAAGGTAGCACGCACAATGGCCCAATCAGGAGGCTAAGTGCGGAAACAGCCCAGACAAACTAACTAACTTTTTTTTGTAAAATAAGTTTGTCATGTTGAATGTTTTCGTATGGAAAATGTTTTAAAGCGTCACTTTTATTCGTCAGATAAAAGTTAACTGTCGATTAAAAAATTGGCCTTAAGGCTCGGACTACATACTACATGCATCCAGAATTTTTCAGAACTCCATACAAAACGGCTCCGGACAAGCCCGGATTCAATTCGATTTGTATGGGGTTCTGAAAAATTCCGGATGCATGTAGTCCGAGCCTAAAAGTGGGTAGATATTGGTTGGTATCCATTCTGTCTTTGACAACTGGCATGTACAGACAACAGCACGTTAACCTACCACAAAACGTCAAATTTTCTCAATTGATATTGATCTCTAAGTGTTGGACATAGTTGAAAATCAATTCAATGACCTTTAACTTTTTGGGTAGGTTGTCCTGCCGTTGCTGTACAACATGTATTTTAAATGTCAACATTCCTCACTTGTTTTATTTAGGACATTAATACCGGTGACAGATGGCGGCGGACGCGGCTCCGGACTCGTCTTGACATTGTAAGGTCAAACGCTGCCATTGGTCGATCCTTGGGCTGGCGGAAGTTGTCTGAAGGATAGACCAATGGCAGCGCTTGACCTCACAATGTCAAGACGAGTCCGGAGCCGCGTCCGTTGCAGTATGTCACCAGCTTTAAGGTCTGTCTTCTGTCTTCCCCTCAAAAATAATTCTTGTGAGGTAATCCTGTTGCATCAAGTGACCTAGCATCTTTTCTTTCTTAGGCCCGGTTTTCACCAAAGCGGAGATGAGGCCAAAGGAACTGTGTTTTCATATACATATTTAATTGACAACCAAAGCGGAGCCGCTTGTGTCCGTTCGGGTTGCCATTTGTTTAAAAACACAGCTCCTCTCGTCTCGTCGTCTCCGGTTTGGTAGAAACCGGGTCTTATTAGATATATACCTCGTTGTCGTAGTATAATTTACGTTTTATTTAATATTTACCGATCTTGTTTTTCAGATAATAACATCGACCCTGTTCATGACGAAGATGTGCAAGGATTGACCGGTAATCATTATCCATACTAATATAATAAAGTAACTGTCTGTCTGTTACGTTTTCACGCCTAAGCCGCTAAATAAATTTGGATGATATGAATTTATTGAAGTTGAACCCTGGGGAAGGACAGGCTACTATTTTTAATCCACCATCTAAGGGAGTAAAAAGGGACTGAAATGCCGTTCTCCACGCGGGCAATGTAGCGGGGACGACTAGTTTATTTGCGACTAAGTTAACGTTAGATTTTAATTTTAATCTTACCAGGCCTCCGATTTAGAACCCTTTGATAACAATGACCGGTAAATCGTATGACGCTAATGTGAAATCAACGGCCTCGAGCAGCTGTCTCTTGTGCTGCAGAGGACTTTCCGAGGCTGATGATGATGATGATTGTAAATAAGACGACGGTATGAGCAGTACGCTAGTTCACCCTCACACTTAGATCGTAGACGTACCACTTTACCAACCAGTATGACAGAGCCTCGTTCGTTTAGAATCTACAGGCACTGGTATGAACAGTCAACGGCATTCAGAACTGATACTGAACTCTGACGTTCTGCTTTAAGTTGTAAATCTGTTATGGAAATTTTCCATTTCCATTTTGGTATTCGGTATTTGGGTGACTGTACGTGCTGGGATCTTGATACTGTGATCATGCGAGGCTACTGCGAAACCAGAGCTAGGGGCTAGCTTGTTTTTTTTTTGCAGAACCAACGTTTCCCGGCGATGATCACACTACTTTATCACCAACAAAAGAGTATATCCCTCCAGCTCCAAGAGGAACAGATCCAGACCACTATTTAGATGATGTGTAGGAATATAGAATAAATAATGGCATCTATTAAAATGGTTTTACTTAACTTTTTTTTCTGTTTCTAGTTGGGGTACTTAGCTATTCTTGCTTGATTACACCTGTCGATCGTCAAGCGGCCGGTAACCACAGATATACAATTAGGCTCGGACTACATTCATCCGGAATTTATCACCGAATCGTGTGTAGTCAATTTAGGAAAATTTCATATGTTTGCTTAGACGACGGATTGAATCCAGGCTTGTCCGGAGCCGTTTTTTAACGGGTATCTGAAGAATTCCAGTTGCATGTTCTTAGTATTTATAGCTTAACCAGCGTTTTCTAAGTCTATGGTTTTACCTACTGTGTCTATTATCGAATTAGCGTGCAAACAAATCATAGAAAGTAAAGGTACCCTCCATAAGACAAACGTCAAAAGTGACATCTTAAAATGACTTGACTCATGTCAAAAATACTTACATCTTGAGAAGGCCCAGTAGGCGGTGGCAGGTAAGGCTTCAGTGGCTGATTTGGCCTTGGCGGCTGCTGCGGCGGCGGCGAGGGCCTAAACTGGCCTGGGCTGGGTGGTTGCTGTAAAAAAAGTTGTTTGTCAATTATAGAAACTAGATGGCGCTGTAGACATTAACATCGCGTTAGTTTTTCGTTTGTTACGAAATTGTTGTATTTATCTTTAGCGTAAGTGATAGATCATTCTTGTCGCGCCCATAACCTAACCCTTTTTCAAGTGTTCGTAACAAAAGGTTGTCAAAGGTTCTAGTATTACTTGTTCAGTGGTCGCGTCTTCGTCTGGAATAGACACCGAGGGTGACGTGTAGTTATAATTGCGAAAAAAAAAACTGACATTAGATTGAAAAAAAAAATTGTAAATATGTAATTGGTGAAGAAATTATTTTTGCTTTTTATAGCATTGATTTTTGTTTTGAGGTGGGATTACACACCTAAACAAAAATAAATCGTGACAATAAAATTTTAAGCCTTAGGCACACAGCCGGCGGTGCGAGATGGCGACGAGACAGCGATCATATCACTATCCATTATTATAGTACTATGAAGTTGTTCAAATATATACATACAGAACGCTACTCCATCCAACCGAGCGTGACGTTTCACGCCTCGTCGTCTATGTGACTACTTAGTACGTTTAACGCATGTAATATATAAGTCAATGGTTTAACGTAAACGTTTATCGTAACATCTAAACGTTCCGCTCACGACCGACGACAGCGCGTCGCGCCGCGCCCGTTTGTAGGCACGCCCGGCAGTCCCGGTTCGCGTCGCGCCGTGCGTAACGGTGCGTTGTGTCGTTTTCTATAGACTTCAGTATATTACAAGCACTGGCGTCGTGCTAGCGTCTCGTCGCCGTCGCGTCCCGCCGGCTGTGTGCCCTAAGCTTTATTGTTGCGCGGTCTCTTACGACCGCTGGGCAGACAATATGTTAGGAGTATCTATACCGAATTTAAAGTCGGTTAGACGAGAGAAAGAGTGTTAAATTTCCATTTGACAGCTGAGATCGGCAAAACTGCTCCAGATAAACTAACAATAGCAATAGCTTTCTAATAAAGAAATGGTTCCGAATTGATCAACCCGTTTTAAAACGAAAATTATGAGTCTGACAGACACACAAATAGAGCAAGCGTCAAACTTATAACAATCCTCTTTTTTGCGTCTCTTGGGTTGGGTTATTAAAGTAGATTTAAAACCCAACAAGCTGAGACATTTGGTGCAAGAAGTAACCGCTCAACCTTTATTCAGGCATTTAGCCGTCAGGTCAAATAGCTCGACGGAAAGTTCATTCGATGAAACGTACAAAACGTACGTAGCTTACTAATCCACCACATAACCTCAAATTTACTCAACGAGGTAGGTAGGACACTGCACATTTAAACCGATAGATGGCGCAGTGTGTTTGGTCTTGCCCCAAGTGACTATTTATTTACTGATTCACTGGTTCTACCAGACTACGACTGATTAGATAATCACTACCGTTTTGTATTTGTTAATGTTTTTAGTAATACTAATAACTAAGAGGAAAATCAATAGGTATTTTCCGTTACTTACGAAACATGTACATGTCGACCGTCAATCGGCCAGTAGTCCCGGTAACTGGGAATAACAATAGTTTCACCTACTGTGTCTAACGACAGGTGAAGGCACTAGCTTGCAAAAAACGTCATAAGTGACATCTTAAAATGACTTGACTGTGGTCAACTAGAATTGTGGTGGGGGGTAGTCGAACGAAAAGCATGGTCGCGATCTATTTTAATAGATTTTATTTATCATTTCAGAGCTTTGGAATGCATGTTTGGTATAGTTGGTGTTCTAATGTTTGGCGAAAGATCTGCAACTATTTTATTATTATTATTTATTTATGATTACAAATTATGGTAAAAAATACATATAAATTTAAGCCTCGCAAACCACTTTCGTAAAATATCACTATTGAAATATCATTGTATTCAACGCGCATCGAGTGTCAAGTGACTTGTCTCGTATACAACTTGATTTAGACACGATGGCGTCTTGAAACCTTCTACAAGAAAGGTGCCTTTATCCGTGAAGGCACCCTTTCCGTAGAAATCCAAAATCAATCCAAAATCTATGAAATCCAGCCATTTCGGAATCCATGAAAAGCAATAAACAGTAAACACCAATTATTTATTGTGACTATTATAACAATAATCTACTCGACATGGAAGAAATACACCTCGCAACCCTCGGTTTGGTTGCCATTAAAAAAAAGTTTTCAACTGTGGTTAAGTCAAAAATACTTACACCAGGCGACGGCCCAGTAGTCGGTGGCAGGTAAGGCTTCGGTGGCTGCTGTGGCCGCTGCGGTGGCTGCGACGGTATCGAGGGCCGGAACGGGCCAATGGTGGGTGGTTGCTGTAAAGAATATTGTTTGATAATGGGGAATATGCATGTTTTTTTATTTAGTCCTAAAATAAATAGTACTTAATTATAATTAATAAAACTAAGAATTTTCGAAAAATATTGATAAATACCTGGAGACGTATTTTTGAAGCATTAGAAATGAATCTTGAATTCGAACACGAAAACAATTCGTTTATGAAAATGGTTTCTATTGCTTCCGATTTTACGCATTTTTGAATCACTCGAAATAAGTGTTGCTATTAAATTGAAATCTTGTAACTATTTTTGTTTTACGCAAAAAATATTACAAACCTTATAGCAAAAACACATTAACGAACGTAAATAAAAAGTTATTATGACAAATCTCTGACAACCATATGTTTACTTGTCAATGTCATTCTTCCGTACTTTCTACTAGTAGAAATCGAAAAACGAGTGGGTAGGACCACTCGTAGCAGAATTCGCGTAATGAATTTTCAAAAATAGTGATTTTTGGTATTCGCATGCGAATCTTGTGATTTCGTATTCGGATTGGAAATCGCATGATTCAAAAATACGTCTCCTGACTTACAGCTCATTGGAGTCGCGTACTAACTAAGGACATCCGATATGTACCGTCACGTCACATTACACGTCCGCCATTCATTTTTCATAGTAGGAGTTGTTATTGAAAGAGATAGGTATACCTTAATTTATAATTACTATAAAACGGTTATTTTTTTTTACCTAAAATCAATTTTGTTTTCACTATTAGCACTATAATTTCATATATTTTCTTATAAACATAGTAAAAACAATATATTTTTTTCATGCTTAATCCTTAATATTGAAACTAGATGGCGCTGTAGACATTAGCATTGCTTTAGTTTGCGACTGCTACAATTTCTTTGTATGTTTCATCTTTAGAGATACTTAGTAGACTTGTCGCACCTTCGTTGGGTATAGACACCAAGGGTGACGAAGTTACGATTACAAATAAAAATCTGACTTTAAATTGAAAAAAAAAAAATTATGATGAAATTAATTTTGCTATATTTTCATCATCATCATCATTTTAGCCATAGGGCGTCCACTGCTGAAAATAGGCTTCCCAGACTTCCAGATTGGCCGGTTGGAAGCGGCCTGCATCCAGCGTCTTCCTGCGACCTTTACCAGGTTGCTATTTACAGGATTAATATTCATTTTGAGGTTTGTAATCCCTCCCCTAAACAAATCGAGACAGTAAAACGAAAACAATTATTTAAAACTAGTTCATGTGTTAGTCGGAGTTGCGCTAATAATAGAAAGTTCTATAATAGGTAAACTTCCTTTGAGGGGCCGATTCTACTGCTACAAAACAATTTTTACAAAGTTAATCCCAAAAAAGTCAACTCTACATATCGTTCATCATCATCATTTCAGCCATAGGACGTCCACTGCTGAACAAAGGCCTCCCCTAATGACTTATCATCGGGGGGAAATGCCAATACTCGCCACGCTTGGCAGGCGAGTTGGCGAGCGCAGTTTTTTATAAGATTTCGCACGAAGACGCTGCTGCCCGTCTCGTGCTACAGGAATTAGTCACCTCTTACGACACGCCTGTTTGCCACTCGGCACAACTCTACATAAGTACTAAATAAATCAGCTGCTGTAGAATTTGTATGTGTTCGGGCTTGAAGTGCCTGATACTTTACACTAAGCACAACCGGCGCGCAGCGACAACAGCGACGTAGTTTCATCATTGCGTTTTGAACTTCAGACAGTGTTACATCTCAAATTATATATGTACTATTTACCCAAGTAAATCCATAAAAGCATATCTGAAGTATCATTCAAATCAAAGTCCTCAAGATAGAAGACCTGCGCAATCAGTATGGAACCGTATTTTTTTTAAACGATGTTGGTACCATTCTAAAAGTTGTACTAATAGGTACTATTATTTCATTTAATTACATTAGAAAAAAAACATCATAAAAAAACAACAGTTCGTTAAAAGCTTTATGTTGGTAAAAAATTTATACAATGTCGATATATCTATACATCTATACACATAAATAAAATTGAAGTGTCTGTTTGTAATTTCAAAATAACAGTTTTAACTAAATTCATATGAAAGTATATACGGTACTTATAATAAAAAGCAATTTTTAAATTTTTTGTCTGTCTGTCTGTCTGTTTGTTCCGGCTAATCTCCGAAACGGCTGGACCGATTCTTATGGGACTTTCACTGACCGATAGCTGATGTAATAAGGAGTAACTTAGGCTATTTTTTATGTCGCGAACAAAGTTGCGGGCACAGCTAGTTTAAAAATAAGAATTAAGTATCATAATAAGAATAAAGATTCTTTTATCATAATATTTTTTAGGCTGTAATTTAATAAGTAAGGTACCAACTTACATGAACTTTCAATGAAAAAATGTGTTCATGCCTTTTACCACTAGTACCTAGACAAAGCTGTCCAAAAATAACAACAATAATCATGTAATTTATCGTGACTAAACCGAATTTTTAATTTAACAGTTATTTTAACTATAAAAATAAAGTTGTATCTACTCAAACAATGCCATATTTGTTGAGTGATATCACATTCATTCACGGTCAAGAAATTCACAGTGCGAGCAGTAATTGTCTAAATTTTGACGTTTAAATAGTTAATTCTGCTATTACTTGAGTGTGCAAGGCTATTCGAGTCTATTGTGTAGGACGATTAAGTTTCGCGTAGGTGTTAAGTTGATTTGATTGTCAGTAGAGGAGTTTTGGAATTAACAAAACATTATATACAATACATAGTAAGATCAAGTCAGGTGACTTGTTTTTGCTAATGTGTGTTGTTTGTTTACTAAGGCCCGATTCGACCAAACACAAAGTTAAACCAGTTTAACTATAACAGGAATAATTTTACTTCTTGAATTTACTTTTTGATAATTTCGTTTGCGTTTACCCAACTTACTTCAGGAATACACAATTCTCAGTTTTATTTTATTGTGAATGATGAACGAATGGATAATACCGATAAACCTACTAAAATCCATGTAATATATTTCTTCTAGGTAGTCATCAATTGCCACAACAATTAAATTTTGTAGGATAACAGAATGCCCTAGGTAGATTTATCGCCATTTTTTAATCTCTATTTGTACCTACTGTTTTTGTATGGGCGAGTGTTGACAGGACTTGTCATCTCATAAATAATAATAAATATAAATATTAGACAACATCACATACATTGCTCTGATCCTATGATAAGTAGCTTAAGCACTTGTGTTACAGAAATCAGAAACAACGACGGTACCACAACACCCAGACCCAAGACAATATAAACAAATTATTTTTCTACATTAACCGACGGGGAATCGAACCCGGAACCTCAGAGATAGCGACACTAAGTCCGGTATGCTCGCCTCTCGGCTACGGAAGTCTCATACTAAATGTAAGTGAAAAATCACTAACTAGCTTCTGAGAAAGATGGTTCGTATTGATTCTCTAAGGGTAATCAAGTATCTAAGGGTGCTCGATGCAGAAGGTTAAAGGTAAACTGAATTTTTATATAACTCAGCAGTGGACGTCATTGGCTGAAATGATAATGGTGATGAAGATGATACATATTGTAACGAGCAACGGACCCCTACATTGCGCGTCGCCCGACACGCAATAGGCTATTTGACTATTTTCTGGAATAGAGTTATTATTGTTGGTAATATTTAAATAAAGCGTCAACAAATTTATTTTAATTTTTAAGCCTTTGAAAATATTAAAAAATAGTATTTATTCTTTATGTTTTTAAAAGCCAGCAAAAACGCCGTCGGTTGTCGATGTACTTGTTCGTGACGTCACGAGCCTTTACATACCCATTGAGTTATAAAGTACTAGAACAGGCATGTTAAAAATCTTCGTCGACGGTCACACTACTCATACAATGTGCGAGCGTAGCGCATAATCTGGCTTTGGGATGTCAGTTCTAGTACAAAGTTAGTCAATGGTGACGTGCCTGTCATTGTTGCTGGCGTTTTTGACAATGTAAAATACCGATAAAAATATAACATTCGAAAATGTAATTTTTACAGTAATCATGTATTATTTTTAATAACTATTAAAATTTTTCTGTTCCATATGGTGCAATCTATTTAACTAAATAATTAGTTAAGTAAATTTTGGTACAAGGCAAATAGCCTATTGGCAGGTCTCGTATATACATCTAATGATAAATATCCTAATCCTATCCTGGAGGCCGCGTACCGGCAAGCGCAGCGTAGGACGTCCACTTACAAGGTGGTCAGACCAGCTGGTAAGGGTCGCAGGAAGACGTTGGATGCGGGCCGCTTCCAACCGGCCAATCTGGAAGTCAATGGGGGAGGCCTATGTTCAGCAGTGGACGTCCTGTGGCTGAAATGGTCATGATGATGATGAGATAGTAATGTTACTGGGAGTGGATCGACTAGATTGCGATTAATGTTAAATTAGGGGGAAATAAAGGGAATTGGGCCTCTGGTAAAGGTTGCAGAAAGTTGGATGCAGGTCGCATCTAACCAACCAATCTGGAAGTCATTGATGGAGGCTTATTCATTATATTCAGCAGTAGACGTCCTATGGCAGAAATGATGATGATAAATATGAAACGGCGGCGTGACCTAACCGCGCCATGCCTGCGCAGCTTGCTCGCCCGCAGCTTGCTTGCGCCTCGCCTACGCCTCGCCCACGTCTCGCTGCCTGTGTATATCTCGCAGCAGTCTATACTCGCGCCACAACGACGCTCGACGTCTCTAGTGTAAAAGAACCCTATTTAGCTTTTTTATTTAAACTAACCTTATTCCCATTCGTGTCGAAAGGTATTGAGGGAGTGGGGTAGGTGTACCCCTTAGGGGGAAGGTACCCTTCGCCTGCCGCCGTTGCCATGGCGACCAGCGTGCACGCGACTAGCGATGGGAGCCACATCTGAAACAATAAAACATTATCTTTTAATTAAAAATAATTGAGGTGACAAACAACACACCAAAAATCATAGTCTCCAAGTATTTTGTACATCGGGACGCCCTTTTGTTACCCGGGAGCCTCTCCCAGCACACCCAGACTTATCGGATTAAAGAATGATGACTAAACAAAAAGGTTTCACGCTAGTATTTATAGGATGTGGTTTTGAACAGTATCCAATAAAAAGGCAAATGTTTATACATAGTCAGGTCATAAGTTCTGTAACAAAATAAAAACTTTTGAATTTAGAATGCTGGCCACAAAAAAGTTTATTGAATTCGAATTTCGAATTTTTCATAAAAATAAAAATGTGTACTTTTTAGAATTTTCCTCATTTTTAAATATGGAGTGGACACTTAAAGAAAACCGTGTCGCGGTTATTGCGTTGCATCGTTGCGGTTACGCGCCAATTCAGATTTTCGACTTACTGAAAAATTTGAATATAACCAAAAGATTCGTTTATCGTACCATAAAACGATACAATGAAGACTCTAGTGTAGATGACAGGTCAAGAAGTAGTCGCCCTCGCTCTGTTAGGACTCCAGCAGTGATAAAAGCTGTGAAGGCGCGAATTCAAAGAAATCCCATACGTAAGCAGAAACTGTTGGGCTTTCAGATGGGGTTAAGCAGGACCACGGTGAAAAGGGTGTTAAATGAAGACTTAGGGCTTAGGGCATATCGAAGAAAAACAGGACATCGTTTGGACGCTCGTTTAATGGACCTGAGACTGAAGAGATGCCGCGCTTTGTTGAAGCGGTACGCGGGAAAAAAGCATCAGGAAATTCATTTTTCGGATGAAAAAATTTTCACCGTGGAAGAGAGCTACAACAAACAAAATGATAAGGTGTACGCACACAGCAGTGAAGAAGCTAGCAACCGTATTCCGCGTGTCCAACGATGTCATTTTCCATCCTCGCTCATGGTTTGGTTGGGAGTCTCTTATTGGGGCTTAACTGAGGTATATTTTTTTGGTGAGAAAGGCGTAAAAACGAATGCAGTTGTGTATCAAAATACAGTCCTCAAGAACCTTGTGGAACCTGTTTCTCATACCATGTTTAATAACAGGCTCTGGGTATTCCAACAAGATTCTTCGCCAGCTCATAGAGCGAAAAGCACACAAGACTGGCTGGCGGCGCGTGCAATCGACTTCATCCGGCACGAAGACTGGCCCTCCGCCAGTCCAGATTTGAGTCCGTTAGATTACAAGATATAGCAACACTTGGAGGAAAAGGCCTGCTCAAAGCCTCATCCTGATTTGGAGTCACTCAAGGCTTCCTTGATTAAGGCAGCCGCCGATATTGACATGGACCTCGTTCGTGCTGCGATAGACGACTGGCCGCGCAGATTGAAGGCCTGTATTCAAAATCGCGAGGGGTCATTTGGAATAAACTTTATTACCATATGAATCTATGTTTTATTAAGTTCATTTTGCTATATAAATGGTAACATAAATAATAAACATGTCTAAATTATTTCATATTACACATGTGACAGAACTTATGACCTGACTAGGTATATACAACTTTCAGTTGTAGTGTAACATTTATTTGTCATCTGTGTTAGAACGCTACTTATAATGGAGAAAAAAATATATCAATACCGATTTCGACCCGTGGTTTCTTGTATACAGAATGTACATTAATTAATAAGAACCCTGTATTATCTCTTCTAAGACTCAACTAAGAATAACTTTTATTTTACCTTCTTACAAATTTTATTGCTGCAAAAAATGTTACAGTGTTTAGGTAAGCTTACAACTTATCTCTTCTACGGCTAAGCAACAACTCTAAATTATCTGGCTCTCGCTCAATCAACTTGTCTTGCTCCCCCCACCACTCATCCCCGTATTTTGGCCGTCACCAATAGCGGGGTTGAACAGTGTGGCCAAGTACGTAAGAAAAACACAAATTTAATTGACGACCTCCGTAGCCGAGAGGCGAGCATACCAGACTTGGTGTCGCTGTCTCTGAGGTCCCGGGTTCGATTTCCGGTCGGTCAATGTAGAAAGAATACTTTTCTATATTGTCTCGGGTCTTGGTGTTGTGGTACCGTCGTTATTTCTGATTTCTGTAACACAAGTGCTTACGCTACTTACCATAGGATCAGAGCAATGTATGTGATGTTGTCCAATATTTATTTATTTAATTAAAATCTTGACAATAGGTCACTGAATGGAGCGTAGCGTGTCATCTCTGTTCTGTGCGATGTAGACATATAAATATACCCTTGGGCATAGAATACGCTACGCTCACTAGATCTATGAATATACTTTGTAGCTTCTCGCTCGTCGCTTGTGTCTGTGACCCACTAGTAGACACATTAAACAACCTTGTCTCAACGAAACTTTACGAGACCTAGGTATGTAACTAGCATATTGCATGGAAGTAGATTATACGTTATATTGCAAGTTTTTAATGAAATCTTACTAGTTTTATAAATCCAAAAATTTGGATCCAAATCCTAACACACCCAAATCCGAGCTAGTTTTGAAACTTTCGATTTCCAAAGCCTACTTGCAGAACCTCCTTAGGATCGGATCCTTAGACTCGGATTCAGCCAATCTAGATTGATTGGCTAAACTAGTTACAGCAAGCGGGCCTAAAGTGACTTGATCGATCATCGAACTTGCGCTTGTATTGCGGTAGAGTTGTCAGTTCCGACATCTAGTTAAGATAAATAAATAGATACACACTATTGCACAAAAAACATACAAGGTTTAGGTTAAGACACAGTTAAGTTTAATCAGGTGGCCTTATCGCCAAAATCTCACCAGACAACCTTTAAGTAGAGGTAATTAAGATTACTAAGTATTACAAGTTTTGTAAGATATAGCCGAAACAAAGCGTTAGATTCTGTAATATCACATAGAACTTTTCTAGACTTTTTTGCCAGTTTTAATAGACCTAACACTTAAACAACTGTTCCACCGCTAAACTGTATTTAGCGGCAGTTAACTGAAAATATTCGCATGATATTTATTATTCTTTTGTCCCGTTTTCTTGTCTTCGGAGGCGTGAGACAGCCTACAACAAACGGCTAGGCAATCTTTGCATACAATACTGTACTATGGGAAATTGGAGAGACAGCACGTTAAATATAAAACATAGTTTTATACATAATAAAGTTAAAAAAATTATAAAGCTCTCTGTTACATACATAGAGTAGGTACTCAAAGTCAAAGTCAACAATTATTTATTCAGTTTAGGACAGAAAATTGCCTCTTATGAACGTCAATAATAACATTATTGGCCCATAATATGGTACCAGAACATGTCTCCTTATTTTTTGGGCCCTACTAGCGCTTCGAGACATGACACTCTTCATTGCACAAAGTTTTCTTCTCGTGTCGAGGGCAACTAAATATTTCTGTGTGAGACAGCGAAGTGGCGCGTACGTCGCACAATGCAAAGAAGTTATAGTTGATTTTTTCAAAAATATAAAGACTCGTCAAAATAAATTAAATCAGATCAAACCATAAGGTGCCGTTCCGTGTGGGGACGACCGTAAATATTACGCTTCCCGGCCCCCCGGCTAACAGGAGGCGTGTCGTAAGAGGCGACTAATTCATGTAGCATGAGATGGGCAGCAGCGTCAGCGTGCGAAATGTTATAAAAAACTGTGGTCGGCAACCCGCCTGCCAAGCGTGGCGATTATTGGCAAACCCCCCCGATGTACGTCATTGGCTGTGTTCAGCAGTGGACGTCCTATGGCTGAAATGATAATGATGAATGATATGAAGTCACTGCGTGACCTAATCACGCCATGCCTGCAGGCGCAGGCATTCGATACAAATTCAAAATGGCGGCTATATCTATCAAATAAAAAAAACACAGTTGGTGACGTTAAATCACTACTTATATTATCGTGTTTTGGTGGTTATGCTAGGGGGGCTGGCTTTATTATTCGATCTTGATGCAGCTACAAACTTTACGATCGTTTTGCTGTCTCTACTGCGCGCGCATGCGCTTGCGCAACGCTAACAATGCGCGCTCGATAGTGCAAGGCCGCTCCGTCGCTCAGGATCAAGTGCCGATGGCTGCATTAGAAGTGCCTATTAAACTGCACATCTTTAGATGTTGCTATGCACTTATGAGATGACATAATATTAAGTAACGGACTGCTATGGATCTTTGTCGCTTGTGATCAATCAAAAGATTTATTTTGGAATGTTCCATTCTTATCATACTACATTTAAAATAGTGTAGCTGTTTTTTATTCCTGTTTTTTTATACCTAGTTTTTCTCGTAGAAGTAGGCTTTGTTTCCGTTTGAGATCCATTCTCTTCATCTGGTGCGTTTCCCCGTACCTAGTACTCTACCTGAAGGTTGTCTGGAAGAGATCGCTTCTAGCGATAAGACCGCCTTAATAATACTGTTCTAAATGTATTTTTCTCTCTTGCAATAAAGAGTATCTATATAGATAGATATCTAGATAGCTTGATTTAACCATCTAGATAGCTAGTCGGAGTACGCTTGATCGTGATTATAGGTTTGACAATTATTACAGTTAACCCCTGAGCCCGGAAAAACGAAAGCCATTTTTTGTTGTGACCGCCCGGCAGTCAATAAGTTAAATCGTGTGCTCTCAGACCTCTGTCACCCTTTAAAGTGGAAACAGACTATTTTGGACCATGGCGACATACATCCAGCCCCCCCCCCCCAGCAAGACCACCAAAATAGCATATAATATAGCCATTTATCGACACAAATCACTGTAAAAATATGATAGATATAGCCGCCATGTTCAATTGCCATGCCAGTGACGTCACATTTCATGATCGCTGTTTCGATAAAAATTCATAATGGCGGCTAATCTATTATATTAAAAAAAACATACAGTTGGTGTCGATAAATTGCTATATCATATCGTGTTATGGTGGTCATGCTAGGGGGGCAGTGCTATCTAAAGGTGCAGGTTTTCTCACGATTCTTTCCCTTGCTGCTGAGCAAGTGGTATACCTAAATTGGAAATTTTAAAAGAGACAGTTTGTTATAATATAATTATAATAGGAATAAATAAATACTAATAAACAAAAATGTTTTAACGATCTCAACAACTATCTAGCTACCAATAAATTACGATGTTTTTTGCAAATAAAGATTCTTATTCTTATTCCACTAAGCAGAGCATACTATGGCGACTGGATAACGGATAAACATACATTGTATACACATCCAAGACTTAGGTTCAAATGTGCGTGCTCATCACACAAACAGTTGCCTCTTGCGGGATTCGAACACGCAACCGACTGGCTTTGTAGTCTGGAGCGCTAACTAGACCAGACGATCCTCGTAAAACGATTGACTATTGACACAGATAGGAACTACTGTCAGGGCTATAGTAGTAGTAACTACTATAGCCCTGACAGTAGTTACTATAATTTGTGTAATTTGTGTAATAGTAATTTGTGATGGTCACGGACTGACTGTACCTACTGTCAAGATTACTCAAAAAAATTCTTACAAAAATGGTAACAAACAATAGCCACTATTGTCAAGAAGAATCTATGACCCAATAATGGTTCATCTCTGGAGCAACAAAACGCAACAACTCAAAAGAGACAATAGCTTTCGTAATAGCTACGCGTGGTTAGACACTCTTACAATGTTAGTCTGGGGATCTTTAGGAAGAACAGTATTTTTTTCACATGTATGTATGTTACTGGGTTTCGTAAGAAGACCATATAAGTACTTAGATACTTAACAATGTTGCTTTGAAACTTGAAAGGACTGCAGAACAAATCTTAGGGGTGAAATAGTTTGTGAAGTCTGTAAGCAACTTAGTTCTAGGATTGTGATAAAGGATAGATCGGATAGACTCTTTTTCTAGATTTAACCTTCAGGTAGAGGACATATAAGAAGAAAGGATGACTTATATTACTAAGTTTTATTTAACATTATTTTAACTATTTCGGTTTTGTGCCATGGAAAAGCATTATTTTATCAAATGAGTATTTACTTACTAGACAGTTTTGAACTGAAGCTATGTCACAAGTATAAGGAGGAAGTTCACAGTCAAGTACTTAAATAATACGAGTCCCGTTGGCTTTGTTAAAGAGATATCTATAAGATAGCATCATCAATTAACATTCTACCTTGGAAACAAGTAGGTGTACATTTATAAAATTATACCAATTTTTTTGTGCAAATTCCATCCAAGACAACTTAGCTTTCTTCTATTCCATAATTCAACAGACTCGTCACCGCGATTGAACTTACAAGGAGCACCATCTATTGGTGGCACAGGAAACGAATGGTTTATGTATTTCAAAGCGATCTAAACAAAATAAGTTTCAAAACCCAGTATTTGTTGCATAATTAAGTATTGTCGTGCAAACCGACTCACGCGCATGACTTCGTTCTATTTATCGATGCGAACAGTCCAATTAGAGTATTGGCACAGTAAACATGGCGGTTTACATCAGTAGCTTAACTTAACTTTAGATAAGATGTAATTGAAATAACGCCAAACTTCCTAGGGGCTGAATCTGGTGCTCAAATCATCTTAATCAGACCACGTTAGTCCACAGCTTGAATAGGCCTCTCCCAATGCACGCCACTGAGCCCGATCCTTGGCTATTCTTTTCCATCCACTGCCAGCAGCATTGAGTTTATCGTCGCTCCACCTTGTCGGAGGACGACCTAAGCTACGCTTGCCTAGTCGTGGTCTCCACTCAAGAACACGCCTACCCCATTGGTTATCGGTTCTACGGCAAACATGACCAGCTTACTGCCACTTTAGTGTGCTTATTCTTTAAGCTACCTATCGACTGCTATAGTTTTCTGTCGGATAACATTATCATTTCTTTCATTGGTGCTTAAATACTAAAACAACTTTTATTTGGGACAAAACAGGTTGTTTTAATAATATTGACATCCCAAGAGTTTGATAAGTGGGTTAGATGAGATACTGAGTACAAATAATATTTACTGTACTGTGGACGTAGTTGCAATTAGCCGTTCTGTTTATTGATAATATTCAGTGAAGACTGGAATATATCGCAATAAACAAATAATTCATTTAGAGCCATTCTTAGTTGTTTGTGGGAAAAGGGATACCTACTTAATCAAGTTATTGTTTTTATATCATTCCTTCCTATATACTACCTACCTACAGCTATTATAACTTTTCGTTCATTTATGAAATTGTTTAAATGTTGATCGATGTAAACTTAATAGATACTTAGTATAATTACAAACTTAAGTGGTTTTTTATGCTAAGTTAAATAACTACTATATGTTTATAAGATCTTATATGTGATAATAAAGAGAAAAATTTTTTTTTTGTTTACTGACATTTTAATCTAATTTACTTACGTATTTAATTTAGTTTTAAGAAATAAATACATTTTCCAAATAATTACACTAAATTATCAAGCCCTCAGCTGAGCTTATAAACCGTTTAGATCACGATTTAACAAAACATGATTGCAATAAACAATTTGAGTTTGATTTAAGATACCACATAGACAAACTTATATTATATAATATTTCTCAAAGACTCAGCTACTCACAAATGTTCGCCATTCACCACATAAACACTTGCAGAATTCTCTAACAGAATTCGAACTCGTAACCACTGGTTTTCAACCATTAGACTAGATGTCACATAAAAAACTAAATAAATTATTTCAAGTAGAATGCTAATAACAAAGCTACAAATGCTAGGAAAGCAGTAGTATGTACTTTTAAACAAATCTACTGCCTTTATTGAACCAATTGGTAAGAAATCTAAATCAATAGAACACATTTAACCTGAAATCAATCTGTCTAGTACCATACCCACTTTACCTCATTTCAGGCAGTTAAAGAGACGGTTTCCGACAAGACGGACAGACAGAAACCCTTATTATGCAACTAGTATTACAATAGAGATAGGTTATGTTACGACTTAATTAAGACTTAGATCTGGATCTGGAGATTAAGTTCTTTGTTTCTGTACGTTTATTAAGTTTTCTGTTTAGTAAATAAGTAGCTTACGTCCTCCTAGAAGAACAATGCGTCATTTGTCATTCAAAGAATTCGATTAATTGAAGGTTAGATAATGGAGTTTACTGACTGATGCGACGTTGTTTTTGGTATTCTGGTAGTACTATTAGGTATTCCGTGATTCTGGTGGTGGAATTATAATTAAAAAAGTCCCTTGGAACTCCAAGGGACTTTTTTACATTGTGTTGACATTCGACTTTTTTTTCAACTGAAAAAAAAGTCGAATGTCAACACAAAACATAGGATGTCCAGCAACTAACGTGATATTGGCAGAATTCATTTGCCATAAATGAAAGAAAAAGAAGAAGGGAAATTCGCTTGGTGCCTTTCAAAAGTTGCTCTTCTGGGAGACGCCCTTGATGTCTCGTAGTCGTAACATAAGAATGTTAGTTCCCTACTTTGAGACCATAACAATTGGTGTTTTGTTCGGCTCATTTTTTTTTAACATAAATCCGCTCTTTGCTTGTGATTCCGCCAATATCACACAGTGTTGAACAAAACACGATGTAGAAGGTTTGTCTGTGGTACCTAAGAAAACAAAAAAAGTCAAATACTCTAGTCCACGAGATGGTTTTGCGTATTGCGATTGTAACCCTCTTTCCCTTACTTATTTTCATCCTCTTTTACAAAATTACAAGGGATATAATTGCAAAGTACGATACTGTATTACAGCGCATAATGCCTTTAACACTTTTAGCGCTTTTAAACGTCCCACAGCTGGGCACTGGCCTCACTTCACGTTAACTATGAGGTGGTTAGGTGGTGGTATTGGCTGTTGTAAGGCCAGTGATTAAACCTTACTGTCAGATGTAGGAATCAAGCCGCCTTAATTCCTCTGACGAGGCTAGTATCAAGCGATATTAGTCGGGACCAACTTTTAATGTGCCTTCCGAAGCACGGAGATGCTTGTAATAAATAAAACATCATCATCATTTCAGCCTTAGGACGTCCACTGCTGAACATAGGCCTCCCCTAATGACTTCTCATCGGGGAAGGGGGTTTGCCAATACTCGCCACGCTTGGCATGTGGGAACGGTCGTAAAGAATACACTTCCCCACCGCCAACAGGAGGCGTGTCGTAAGAGGCGACTAATTCCTGTAGCACGAGACGGGCAGCAGCGTCTGCGTGCGAAATCTTATAAAATAAATAAATATGTATTACTAAATATGGTAGGAATAGTCACCCATTCCATCACTACCGCGGCGTCTTATTCATAAAGTGTATAGAAATAAATCGAATAGCATCATGTATTTATAAGGCTGTGTAGCCAAATTGTATACTAGTCCACCTTAACAATACTTATTCTTATAGTATAGTAGCTTAATACGGGAGGTCAAGGGGTTCCGATGATGTCTATTATGTCATGATTGGCCTATTCAAATATTAGATAACATATATTCGTGAATCATGATCTGTCCGTAGCGATCTTCGATTGTAATAAGTGTACATACAATTGTTACTTCCTATCTTTTGTTTTGTAAAATTGTAGAATTATACTGTGTAACGAAAAGGTGAAATAAAACTTTAAGGGGTTATTCTACGGCTAAATTACATCAACTTTTTCTATGGGACCAACATCGAATTCGCAAAAAAAAACCACTTTCCCATACTAAAACGCGATCAGCTGGCATCAGTTTGTATGGAAACGTCAATTTTTTTTTTGAGATTTTGATGTTGGTCCCATAGAAAAAGTTGATGTAATTTAGCCGTAGAATAACCCCTTAAAGTTTTATTTCACTTTTTCGTTACACCCTGTATTGTGAAAGTAAAAACATGGTAGAACTGAAGACATCATATCTCTGACACAAAAACATGTGTGAAATAGTCAAGAAAGCTATTTTAGAAAATACTAGTGAGTAAAGCTAGGTAAGTGTTTCTCCTTCCTTCAAACGTTTTAAGTTTTTACATAAAATTATTAAATAAAAACCAGTTAGATGAAAAAAGATCAAGTTTGAAGATAACACTTACTTCTCTTAAACTTACTTCGATCTTTTTCGAGTAAAATAATTATTATCTTCAATATAACAATAACTAGCATAGTAATAATAATAAATAATAAATATTGGACAACATCACATACATTGCTCTGATCCTGTGGTAAGTAGCCAAAGCACTTGTGTTACAGAAATCAGAAACAACGACGGTACCACAACACCCAGACCCGAGGCAATATAGAAAAGTTATTTTTCTACATTGATCCGACCGGGAATCGAACCCGGAACCTCAGAGATAGCGACACCAAGTCCGGTATGCTCGCCTCTCGGCTACGGAGGTAGTAATTGTATTATTAATAAAATTTAAAACCTACTTTTATTTTGTAAATCATCTTTATCGTTAAACTTATTCTACGAGAACCACAATTGTTTAAGTAATTTCGACTTCCATTAGCTTTTTTTACCAACAAAAAAATATTTAGCAATTTTATAACACCACCACCGCCTATTCTAAACTCCACAAATACAAAAGTCCCTAAGGCAAACAAAAAACATAAACACAAAAGGTCACACGAGCAATTGTCATGAATTACATAATTGTTAAAATATTAATGATATTTTAATTACAATGACCGACCCATTTAAAAAAGAAGCGTAGGGTTGTCACTGGCGATTAGATTAAAAAGAAAATAAACGAATATTTATTTTCTAACACAAACAATTTTTTTAATCAGTTAGCGTTGGATTACCACAAAAAATTGTTTGATACTTATCTCAATTAGTTAACCCTTTAATCGGTATAAACATTTTTTTATTTTATTTGGATTTCAATCTTATTTCAAGAGCATAAAGTTCAAGATATGGTGGCAGTTAAATGTCCACCACTGGTCAAAGGGTTAATAGCTACATAGTTATACTTATTTTGAGAGATGTTGTTAATTGTAAATAATATTCTTTTATCTATAAATCACGCTTATTGGTATGGGACTTGTAAACAAATAAACTGAAAGGTTTTTTGGTAATCATTGAATAGTTCCATTAACCACCTGGGCTCTATCATTAGATCATCAAATTAAAATATGATGACTCAGATTACACATTACATAGTTTCAAATCGATACGACGATCAAAATTAGTAGGTTAACCGATTCCGAAGATTTAATTACATAGTTACAAGAAGAGCTAATAAAAGTGATTTAGTTAAAGCGTGGTAATAAGGATAACTTTGCAACTGTTAATACTCAACACCGACATAAAAACCTTAATTGAGGTTTTCATTCCGGAAATTATAAGTAATTTAATTTTCATATTTAGGTCAAAGCTCGCTTGCGCCAACCCTGATGCGTTGTATGAAATTTCACATCAGAATCACGCATGATGAGTTTAACATTGCTTAAGCGTCAAAGTACTGACAATTTTCATGTCAAAACACTGTTATTTTATCAATTACAGTGATTTACGAGATGAGCAGTGAAATATTACGTTCCGGACTAGTAATAAGATTTTTGTAATGTAATAGTTAAGTAATGTGTTGTTTGCTCGTGTAATGTGTGTGTGAAATTGATTTAGGTGAAAAGTAAGAATAAAATTTGAGTAGACAGATGTATATTGAGTGTGTGGTTCATCGTCATTTTCTCATAATAATAATAAATTGTTTCCACAATCACACCAATGATCTAGCCCCAAACTAAGCAAAGCTTGTACTATTGTGACTAGGTAACGGGTAAACATACTTAAATACTTGTGTAAACATCTATGACTTAGGTACAAACGCTGGTGCTCATTACACAAACATTTGCCCCTTGCGGGATTCGAACCCGCAACCGCTGGCTTTGTAGTCCGGAGCGTCAAAACACCAAACAGTCGTCGTTTTCTACCTACTTTGTTTCAAAACCACATTCTGTATAAGGTCCTAATTTATTAATTAACTTGCTTCAAGTGAATGTTTTGCCGCTCTATACAACAATTTTTTTTATGGGACCAATATAAAAATCGCAGAAAACTAATTGGCAAAAATTTGGCCTAACCCTGTATGTACATTACGTGATGGTTACCTAAGCCTAACAAACAGTTTTTATTTCAATTATTATTAGGCACTTAGTAATAAATATTTACTGCACGCAAACTTTTTTATGTAATTTTAGAAGGGTCAAAGTGATTTTGTTTTGAATTGATACTAATGATACGCGGATTTATCTGCTTTATTCTGTTAAATAGGCAATACAAACGTCATTTAGTTAAGTATTATTTATTCAAGAATTTAACGTATTTAACAAACTACAATACTACTTACAATTTTTTTTTCTAATACAAACCTAAACACAGCTATGTTTGTGTCATGACACTACCAAAAAATCTATTTACTGCATAAAACACATATTTTTTTCTTTTTACTCAAACTGTGGTTTACCTACTCTCACTAAACAAAGAAATAAATAAGTACGAAATGTTTTTTTTAAACATTTCATGTCTTTTTTGACCCAATCCCGCTCTGTTATTCAGTGGTGATTCTGCCAATGTCGGGTGTTGTTAAAAAACACTGAATGGCCATTATTAATTCTTAAGGTAGACACTTAAGCAACCGTAGGAAAGGCGGACACGTCTGACGTTTAACTTGACGTATTAATTAACTACAGTCACTTTCGTTATGGTCATTAATTAAGTTCCTAAACACGTTATCTGAAGCTGACTGTACCTAACTTAAAGTTTTTCCGTGTTTTAGGTATGCAAGCAGTGCAGTGGTGCGTAGATTATTTATAAGTCCTTCTTTTCTTAAAATTGTCAAGGAGGCCCCGCGGGCCGGGGTCGGAGCCGCGCCGAGCTTAAATGAAAATCGAACGGAACGGAAACCAAACGAACGAATTTAAAATAAAACAGAAGCCGCGAGTGTTGCAAGACGTTGCAATATTACATATATTAATATTAAGTGAGTAAAGATGAAATTCTATTCTTTATAATTTCAATTAAACTTAGGTATTAGTAATGAAATAATATTTAAAAAATGCTGTTGTAATAAGCCTTGCTTTTTATTGTCTTACAAAAGGTAAGAAAATTAGAGTATACTCCTCGGGGACAAAGCTGTTGGGCCTTAGTCGCGCTTGAATCCCTCACTACACTCAAGACTCAGGAACTCGCTTCGCTCAGGAATTGACTCATAACACCCTCGCTACGCTCGGGAGTTAAATCTGGAGCCCTTCGTTACTTTCAGTATTCAAAATCGCGCCCGTGACATAACATAGTGCTTTATCCCTTTGGTGTATAATCTATTATTATAAACTGCCTTGTGCTCATCATACAAACATTTGCCCCCTGCGGGATTCAGACCACAAGAACAGTGGACATAGTGGTCAATAATTATTTTTATATTGACATTAAATACGATACAATACAATAAAACGAAATAATAATGTCTGGAAATACTAAAAACTGTACCGTTATGACGTAATGTTTTCGTTTACAATACAGTGTTCTCCATTCAATTCTCACACACTTTTGAGTTGCCTAACTTTGAATTTAGTTTTGCTGTCCTGATTTTGCACCATTGTTTTGTGGGAAAACTAACCACAGACTCTACTATTTCACACAAAATAGATTATAACCTTTATTTCAAGTTTATAAGAATCATAATTCTGTATCAAGTGACCATTTATAGAGATGTACAAATATTTTTGAGGAATATTTAGATGTTATAGATAATGTAATGTGGTTTTGGTGTGAAAATAATAATTTATAATGTATGTAAATCAGGTCGTGAGTTATTCGTGTGAAAATGTATAATAAAATAGTGTGGTTTATGAATATAAGAATGGCAGTAGATAATAGTTTCGATTAACTGGTGTTACATTAATTTTCGTTATAGACCACATAATTTTTTGGAATACCAACCATACCATATTTAATGACATTTATAACAAGCATCTCCGTGCTTCATAACGCACGTAAAAAATTGGTCCCGGCCAATATCGCTTGATACTAGTCGTAAATAGTGATAAGCCATTCTCCGCACGGGGAATGTTCCCCCTGTATGGTAAATGTTCCGGGAACGGCACATCTCTAGTCATAAAGCCTAGTCAGAGGCATTTATAGAAATGAATACTTAAGTATTTTAGATTGTTTGTATTGCAATGTCAGTTCACAATAAGGTTTCAATCCCACGATTTCTTACTAGATTAGTCCCGCCCAACAATCTGTCTTTCTACAATGTTAGTCTGCACCAATTCCAACCGCAGAGAGCAGTCACGAAGCGATGTCTGCCGCCATCGGAGGCGGGCGCGACACGAGCGCGCTAAATGTCGTCTACCTGTACTTATTTTAAACTAAGGCTGAGCCTACACGAGCGTTATTTGAGTCGCTTTTGAGTTGAATTCGATATTGGAGTGCCGAGTTAGAACATTCCTAACCATTTTAGTGACTTTTAAATAAGGAGGATGAAGCCATCCTTTAAAAAAACATTTGAGCAATAGGCTAGTTTCCTGGGTCAAAAAAAGATTATTCTATTTAGTACGTCAGTTAGAATATCAAAAAATATTGGACCCATATTTTGTCTTTTGTCAATCAAACAAAAAATGACGAAGATACAGCGCATCAAAGTTTGGGAGTGACGTCACTTTTTGCTAAAAAGTGTCGCAAGGAGTGACGTTACGCGGAACTTTAACGGGCTATATCTTCATAATTTTTTGTTTGATTGAGAAAATAAAAAATACGTGTCCAATATGTTCTGTTGATCCAACTGACGGATTAATTAGATTTTTTTTAGGAAACTAGCCCATTTCCCCTGTTGCTACTGTGGCGCTACCTAGTTTAATGCACTTTGACGGACACTATTTCAAAACGAAGATAGTACTCTTTACCTTTGCCCTTCACAGTCTATCCACCTAGCGTACTCACCATATCGTAGCGGTAAATAAATAAATAAATAATAAATAAATATTGGACAACATCACATACATTGCTCTGATCCTATAGTAAGTAGCTTAAGCACTTGTGTTATAGAAATCAGAAACAACGACGGTACCACAACACCCAGACCCGAGACAATAGAGAAAAGTTAATTTTCTGCATTGACCGACCGGGAATCGAACCCGGGCCCTTAGAGATAGCGACACCAAGTCCGGTATGCTCGCCGCTCGGCTACGGAGGTCGTCGCGAGCGGTATTTCATGAATGCCAATAATTGATTCCAAATAGTGCCCAAAGGAAACGCGTTGGGATTAACTTAGTGCTCGTTCGATTCCCGGTTCGGGTCAGTTTAGAAAACTGGCTTATGTCTGTGAATGTGTCTGAAGATGATCCTTGCAAAATTTACTGTCCGATATTTTGTAACAAGCATGTTAATTCTTACTCGAAAACCATGGCAATTAGTTCGTTTTAGGCGCATATTTATTTATTTACTGCACAAAGATATCGCCATTGAAATAAAGTACAGTCAACATCAAAAGTATCTTAGTAACTGAATTTTCAAAAATAATCTCATTGAAAATCATATCTCAATAGTTTCACAAAATTACTACGCAAAAGTTGAACATAGAAGTCAGGTTATTGTGACATTTTAAATAGTCAGTAGTTATGTATTAATTTATTACGTTTGTTTCCTGTAAATTATATTGGTACAGTTCTGAATAAATGTTCTTCTATTGTATTCCAGTTATTGATTAGCAACTTTTGATGCTGACTGTACTAAATAGCAGAACTAACTAGCACAAAAAAATGCGCAACCTTCGCGTTACCATAGACAAATAAAAATATAAACTACTCTATGGCGCTTTAAAATGTAACGGGCTGTCTAAACAAAACTCTTTTGGCTTCGCAAATACAAGCCAGTTGGAAAAAAAAACAATTGATAGTTAGATTTTTTGGTAGAGGGTAAAGGTTAATAACCTCAACTGAAATTACCTAGGTTTTACCTTTTTTGAGTTGTCTAGGTACACAAAAGTGTATTCGACACTATACCTCAATAATATGGCGACTGTTCCATTTAATGCAACAGAAACATTTGTAAAGCTCACATGCACACAATTCTAAAAGAAAGTTGCACTTTCATAATCTTAATAAGGACATCCCATACAAATGCTTCTCATTCAAATAACCGATTTGTTACACTCGTTCTTTATAAATATGTTATATCTACGTGTCAAAATTTTGTGGGGTTAATAAACATATTGTTGGATGTCATGAACGTAAGTAGTGATGTGCAAAGGTGACTATCGATATCGATAAAATTTTTGCTATAAAAACGAGTAATTTTTAAGGCACTTACGTCAAGGGAGAGTCAATTGAGTTGTTACAATGACAACTTAATTATCTCATAGTTTAATGCGTGAGAACAATTTATTTAAGTCCTATTGACTAATTCTCAAATATTTGCGTGATTGTCATTCGTGTACAATTTTTAAATATAATAATTGTATTCGTAATAACTTCGTTTAGCGTGATAAGTAAATAATACTTAGATAATCATTGATTTGACAAAAAGAGAACTTTCAAGATTTAAAATCAAAAGTACATGAACAGTGAAAAAACAATTGAAAATAATACTTTAAATATAATTACTAGTTTAACAGAAGTATATAATTACTATTGTTCTACCAATATGGAAGTCATTGGGGAATTGAACATCGGCCGTTCAGCAATTGACGTCCTATGGCTGAAATGATGATTGTTTCATAAATAGAAATAATAAAAAATAATTTGACAAGAGTAATATGATTTGTGTTAAAAGAAAGAACGTCACTAAAATTGTCATTCGTCACCCCACGCTCAGTAAAACATAATCAATCGATTTGACATACCTGTCTCAGTGTAAAGACCCTTAACAAAGCCTTAAGAAGATGACATTTCGTTCCGTCTAAACATGTAACTATATCGTTGATAATCACGCTACTTGATGTTGTGTTATGAGAAGTGGGTTGATTTTACGCTGTGTCAGAATTTATTATTAAGTGACTATTGTACGATGTCTCATTTGTGTTCAACTATTTTATTTCCAACACAAGTTTTATGATATGTAAATAATCATACTGGATGCGTATTGTAAAGTTAATAGCTTTTTTATTTGGGTGAAGGCTTTATCGACATTTGAAACGGTCGGGTGGAGTTGGCTAGAATAAATCCTAACGCTCATGCCTAGTGATAATGACAAACCGTACATTTAGCGGGAATATGATTTATTACTAATCAAAAAATGAGTTTTTCTTTGCACATTTTCTAGCACTCTTCGGCATTAGTAGCAAAAAAGCGAGTGTTCTCTTGGTGTGGTTAAATCACGCTATGTTTTATCGATAAACAAAAAAAGCATTTGTTTTTGTTTCCAAACCTTACCTGCCATCATAATCAGTCCTGATGGCAAGCTAAAAAGAATAGGATAACTTTTTCCTTCTTAAAAAATACAACGTCTTCTTCTTCATAACGCTTTGTCCCGGCGGCAAGTCTGGTAAATAGCAGCATATTTGGAGCCATGACACCTTTGTAATCCTTAGGATAAACCAGACCATTTAGAACTGTCCAGTGTTATCTGACTGTGTTTGTGATATCCCTCACCGAGTAAGTAATGTAAATCTGCCTTTAGGAAAGCGCGTCTAAATACGTCTACATCTCTGAACCAATCTAGTTAGCAGTTCTTAGCAATAATCTCGCGCATCCAGGGAATGTGAAGCAACCGGTAATTACGGGCTTTAACCGGTACGCGATTGGACTGTGATTATCATGTCACTTGTCACTAGTAGGGCAATTTATTGAGCTATGTGAGCTTTGAATGGGTAGTGGCGTAACTAGGTTCATCTGTGCACTTTTAAAGGATCTACTTCATGTTTAGAAATTTCCTTTATTTTTACTCCAAGAAAACTTAAAATACACAAGGTAAGGACTTTAAATTTTTTAACGTGATTGTAGTGGATTTCACAACTATGAAAATACAAAGAAGAATCCTATGCTGTAATTTGCAATGGTGAATGTGGCTTATATAACTTAATTCAATAATATTGATTTAAAACACTTATAATAATAATTTTGTTTAATTTAGATACAAATACAATTTAATTTATATAAAATTATAACACATTTTTTGAAACTAATGCTTTCGCGTTTAGTATTGCAAGAAAAATACTTTAATTGATGCACGAAAGAAATTTTAATTCAAATATGATATATGTATTTCGTTTTGAATCTGATACATTCTGGATGAGATTTCATAGTATATAAGATATTTAAGCAATAATTAAGGCTAGTCATTAATCATACACACAGAAAGAGACAGAGTACATCTTATACATCAACAAATTCAAAAAGTTATTTCGTTTAATATCTGATTGTAGATAAATTGAACAATTTGTTTGTCAACTTTGCCTTGACCGTTTTTGTACATTACGGCATACGCATTAGTAGTTTTTTTTACCATAAATTGTGTTTTTGTTAACAAAATTACTTATTGTAAGATGTGGGAACGAATAATAGAATCGATATGCGGTTACCAAATAGCCATTTCGGTTGAGGCTTATGACATTCGTGAGATATGCGGATTTGTAATGAGTTTGACATTAGTGATGGACGTGAAATGTGTCGGTAAATAACACATTTGGATGTAATGGTACATAGTTCAAATCTATACCTGCATATTTTCAAAGATTAGATTCATAGACTATAATTATTGTCTCGGGTCTTGTAGTAACGTCGTCGTTTCTGATTCATAGGATCAGAGAAACGTATGTGATGTTGTCCAATATTTATTTTTATTAAATACTAGCTGTTGCCCGCTACTTCGTTCGCGTGTTCTCTTCTGCGCAACTTTCTAATTATTTTACTAACAAAAAAAGAATTTGCGAAATAGTTCCATCGGTTCACGCGTGATGCGATGACCAAGGGAAATAGAGAATTATTTATCTATGTATATATATAGATATAAAGTTTTTGATATGTGCAGGACAGGAGGTCACACCTATCGAGAAATAAATCCTAATCTATATTAAATAATTATTCGACTAATATTTAGAATAGAACTTCAGGAACGTCTATACTTTATTGCGTATAGATAATGTATACTATATTATGTAAGTTATATTTTGAGACGTGTATAAGGGCCCGAAAGATATATACTGAATCAGTAATTTATTCAGTTTATATCTTGTATTATTATTGACTATTATAATACAGTCTCCTGTAACTGAAGAATAACATTGTAATCACATATTATATTTTAAATCATGGTGAAAAACTTATGTTCTATGACGTTTTCAAATTTGTATGAAAATGTATCGTCTTCCCATACAGAATCACTAAACAGCCGATTGAATTTGTACAGAAAAACTAAAAAAATATATGCATATTTTTAAAAGTCAGAACTAAAGTTGTTTGGTATGATTATTAAAATATGTGGTTACAAGGTATAATAAGTATGTGTATCCATATTCTAGTCGCCACAGAACTAGCTTTGTTTAGTTTGGGTTAGACATTGGTGTGATTGATACAATAATTAATTTACATTTATCATCATTGTCAATTTTTTATGGTTAGCGTAGTAAAAATTGCATACAACAGCGATGACGTTCTTCCAAGGAATTATAGGATTTCGTAGTTACCCGGTATAGGTTTTTTAGTATACTGCCGTCATAATTAGGGAAAAAGACGTATCTGCTATTTTTTTGCGAATTTGAGTTACATTCATATTCGGAATCACTGAAAAAAGTCGCATTTCAATCAGTATTTTCTGATTTGATTTTTGTTATGTCAGATACATCTTTTTTATGTTGGCAGTATAATTAAGTTGGGTAACTTTGAACTTCATTAACAACTAACTGGTTCAATAAATTTTGCAATCGCATGCGCAAGAGCATAAAAGTTTTGTTCCCCGCTATAAATAAACCTTTTTATTTACAAGGGTCGCGTAATCCAGTGGTTCATTTAAATCAAGATTGGTGTAATAATCGTTAAGTGTAAAACTTTTAATTGGTGAGTTCATAATGATTCTTGGAAAGTAAAAGTATTGATTGTGGGCTGTGGGCTAAGTGGGTGAAATTTAAAAAGTTTTTTGGGTTTATGGCTTTTGATAGATGCCTAACGATTTATCAAAAACATTTTCAGTATAATCATATTTTAGGGTAACATTATAAAGTAGATTACGGTACTAATATTTTTACTTAAGGTGTAGGCGACTTCAATAATGCAAAAACTCGCAGTAAATACGGTAAAGATTTCAAAGATCAGTAGGTCTACTTAGTCTGGCCATAAATACTGTTACAATTAAAAATAAACAAAATATTGCATTTGAATTTGGAATCTGTAATTTTTATATGATTTTTCATTGTGTTTTTCTCATTTTGGCGCCAATTGGTTGACTTTAGTAATCACTTATTTTAGAGTAAGAACAACGAAATCCCAAAAAAACCTCTACTAATAAAAATACGATTTGGCTGGATGGATAAATGGATCTCGAGTGGAGTCCGGGACGCCCCCCGGCTCGATGGAATGACGATGTTAGGAAGATGGCCGGCAGTAGCTGACTGAAAAAAGCGGGAGATCGTGCTCTTTGACGCTCTTTAGGGGAAGCTTACGTCCAGCGGACGCAATAGGCTCACATGATAATGATAATTTATCAGGTTTTGATTTTGGTCTCATACTGAAAGTGGTCGTGTTTGTTCGAACACTAGAATCAGCCCTGACTTCTGAGTCATGCGTTATTTAAGGTGCACTTGTATATCTCTTTAAACTATTTAAACCCTTGCTGTTGCCCGCGACTTCGTTCGCGTGGTGCAAAACCACAGTTAGTCCAAACTATAGCCCACGCGAACGAAGTCACGGAAAACCGCTAGTGCTACATTCTTTTTTCACATCTATCTATATAAAAATTATTGCTGTTCGTTTGTCTCGCTAAAACTCAAGAATAGCTGAACCGATTTGGCTAATTTTGATCTTGAAATATTTGTGGAAATTAAGGGAAGGTTAAAGGTGAGAAAATATTTAAAAAATGCGCTGAAAGTAGTAAAACAACTATTTTATTTTCCCATACAAACTGTTCGTACCTGTCAAACGAATTGGCGGAACGAAGTTCGCTAGGTCAGCTAGTTAAAAATAAATTGTCAACTGAACAGCGACATCTATCTGTAAAAAGAACCATCTATAATAACAGTTATCTCGCATCCCTCGGAAACCGTTTAATTTTTCGGGATCAAAAGTAACCTATCTGCTATTCCAGGCCATAGTTAATTTCTGTTCCAAATTTCATATAGATCCGTTCAGCCGTTCAGGAGTGATTAAGTAACAAACATCCATCCATTCAAACTTTTGCATTTATAATATTTTAAACAGAAAGAAGCAAGATAAACATACATACAATACAACCATGTGTGAGCATTGATTTTATTTCTATTTAAAGTTATAGTGATGTTAAGATGTCGATATTTTTATCGATTTATCTAAGTACCTATCTTTCTACTAAACACGTAATAAATAAAGACATACATTTTGCTTTAATAATAATAATAATAAAAACATTTAGTTCAGGCCCAGAAGCCCTTAAAATGTTAGTAACAGCTAACAGCTGTTAGTAACACCTTTTCGTTCGTTCGTTTCAAGTTTGGTTCGATTAGCGAGAATACGCTACACGCTTAATACTTTGACTGGACCAAAATAATTACATTACTTTCTGTGATATCCGCCCAACAGGCCCTAAATACGGATTCGACATAATGCATCGGTCCAGCTTATCGATAAATAACACCGATTACTTATCGAGTTTATCGAAAAGCGCTACCGATTATTTCATTATTATATTGAGATGTTGATCTGTATCTTAAAATACGTTATTTAATCTTAATGTAAAGCACTTTTAGTGAAATGTTGATACGACAAATTGATATTGATTTAATTGGAGTAAAATTTCTTTTTTACTCATAATATTATAAAAATTGAGTATCGAAATGGTTATTTTTATTCAGCGGATTTGCAATATGGTATGAAATTAATATTTATGGAATATTTCCTTACGGTAAAGCTATACTATTAAATCTTTGCACTTTGAATATCTTAAACACGATTTCATCTAACATTACGTTACGGTACATTGTAGTACCTACTAATTAACCCCTACACTCTCAGAATTCACTGCATATGTCCACGGTAAAATTATTAATACGAGTACAAGGTTAATGTAAAATCATGTCATTATCAAATCAGTTCTAATTTCCCCTCCCCTGCTGCCAAGACTACATTTTCTGTCACCACGATTTGTCTGTTGAGTCTGCCAGACTGCAGCGGATCCACATCGCCTATCTATTTATCTAACGCTGCTACCCTGGACGACCTGAATGCAGTTCACTCTCCAGTCTCCATCTTCGTTATACAGGGCTACTTTGCAAGGTAGTGCCAAATTGTAAAAGTAAGGTCTATAAAACAATATAAAACGACCACTTTACCGTAATTGATTTTAATCTTCCTATTTTTGCAATAAAATCAACTGTAAAAATGCAGAAAAAAAGAAAACGTGAGTTTATCATCAGAAATCGCAGGCGTTTGCCGACGTCGCTCCAAAAAGGACAATAAGGTGCACACACGGTGCAATTTAATCGCCTAATCGTAAAATATCCTCAAGATGTTTTTTTAACAGCAGATCAATTAAGTTACTGATTCTGAGTCACTCCTAAAAATGTTCTGCCATCTTGCAATTAGTATAGATACATTACTCTTTATTGCTCACCATACAAAGTTACTTTTCGCACCTTCGGTAGAACAAGGGCTCAACTGAAGCTAAAAAACTAAACGATTTTAACTTTTGTTAACAACACGCATAAAATTATTATCGCCGAACTAAAGCTTATTTCATGCAAAGGAGAACTATATTAGAGCAATATTAGCAGAGAAAGAGCATATAAATTGCAAAAAATAGCTTTTCAGTAAAATTTCAAAAACTTCAATAATTATGCCTCGGTCTACCGAAAGGTGATGTTTTCAGAAAAATGCTAGGGCAATGGCTCATGCCTAAGTATCTAGATGTAAAAAGGAATCTTCGCTCATTAGGGAGTTAATTTTACGTTCTGGCCTTATAAATTAATAAATTCTAAAACGTAAATAGGTATATATATTTTTTTAAAGTAATATTGTGTTTATAATAGTAATCATAAATATTATAAAATTGAAGTTAAACAGACTGTTAAAACAAATTAACTTATTATGACACAAGAGATGCTATACAAGCCAGAAGTAAATCGATTATAACGCGGTTTTTTGAGATTGGTGCGGTTATAAAAGTTCTGTCTCGATTGATGCATCAAGGTCACATAAAATTGTATTCGGTCTGCATGGTTCTTTATTTTGAAATTTCAATAGCCATTTCTAAAATCTCAAGCGTAAAAAGCTTGCATTGATACTGTCGATGCAAGTAAGAAAATCACGGCGTTACTACACAGACAGACAAAATTACCGTTACGGCCATAACGTAATAGTAATCATCTGTTATAGCACTAGTGATGGGACATAGTGGCACGTTTAGACTTTCTTTGTCGATAAATTTTGATTGCCCATTTGAATTATTTGTCGATAAAAATAGAAGTAAGTACTGTTTATTGCATATGAAAAATATTTTTCATTGCATATTAAACAGTAAGTACCTTATATTTTGAAACAATAAATATCACTAGAAAGGTTTATTTTAGGTATAAATTTTTAAACAAATGGCACGATATAAATGGTCAATATAACGGAAGTTTCATTTTATTAGTAACACAAGTCATCACCATCAAAGCTGCGTATTCAAATAGGATCATTGAATTTATTTTATCTTTCATAATACCTACATGTATTAGGCTTGGGAATTTTTATTTTGACGTTTAGTTTTAATACATATTTAATTAAATATCATATTTTAATTCCATTTCATATTGAGATAAAATAGGTGGTCTGAATTTGTTGGTTTATTGAAACTATTTAAATGGTAAAATAAAGATTCATTTTAATTATTTAAAACTACTTGGGATATTTTTTCTGCTTTCAGCATAATATATCTCAAAAAATCTTTTTTGGAAATCGTTACAGATCGGTCGTTTAGTAAAGCGGATTTATTTTAAATTTTGACGATCTAACAAAAAAAAAGTTATCATGGGTGTTTCGAAATGAACCGACGAATTGATGGGGAAATCGTTTAATAAAAACGACTCTTTATATCGATAAAAAATAATAGCTTTAGATACATCACTTCAATGTCGGGACAAATTTTATTATGATGTACGATCGGACGAACGGTCATTATTTTGATATTTCTCAGTGATTTATTGTTTTGCCAAATGTGTTACTATTTACACTCAATTCGGTATTGTAACATCATACTTTGATGCTGTGATGAAAGAACATTATCTGTTTAGTAGTAAATAAATCGAAATTCGACGACCCGATTAGTGGAGCCGTAGTTCCCGGAGTCGATTCTCGTTTAGGGTTGATTAAGGAAACGTGTTTTTTTCCTAAATTGACTTGAGTTTGGGTGTACATTGTGTGGTACCTCGTTACTTACTTCGAAACAGTGACAGTTCGTGTGCTGTTTTGCGCGTAGTTATTTATTGGATAGAAAGTAATATATTGTTATTTTTAACTATTCCACGATTAATAAATAGTTTAAAAAGACTTGTCACTTAATTTACGAAATTACCTACAATACGAAATTTTAATAAAATACCAGAAAATATAAAAATATTGGGACCAATATTATATAAACAGAAATTATTTAAATGACTTAATTTAAGGAATTTACTAAATATTTTGACTATAATATAAAATAATATGACTAAAAACTAAAGTTATAACGTAATGTATTAATAAGATTTACTATATAATAATGTTATCATCCTACTTAGTAATTTTACATGCCATACAATGGCGAGACTTGATTCATTCAAATATGTATCAATCTTATTGTACCGTGTCTCTGAGCAAATAAATGATTTGTTTGATTTGAAAACATACAGGCGGAAGAATTATCAAACTGAAGTGGTATTGGGCTGGCAGAACTAGGACTGATAACCGATGGGGTGTTCTCTGTCGAGACCGCGACTAGGCAAGCGCAGCGTGGGGCGCCCTCCGACAAGATGGAGCGACGATATACGCAAGGCTGCTGGCAGTGGATTTAAAAGAATAGCTTCTGATAGTGGCGTTGATTGGGAGAGACTATGTCCAGCGGTGGACAGACGTGGGCTGCTTATTTAATATATTATTTTCTTGTAAACATACTATTATACACAGAGATCAGAAGAAAGACCAAGCTTATCGACATAGGCCTAGAAATAGTGCGTAAGAAGTGGAAGTTTGCAGGTCTTAACTGTCGAAGAACGGATAGTAGATAGGGCAGGAGGGTGTTGGAGTGGAGGCCTAAAACTGGTCGTAGGAGCGTGGGCAGGCCTCGAGCTAGGTGGACCGATGACCTGGTGTGAGTGGCAGGGAAGAGATCGATGCAGAGGGCCCAAGATCGTTTGGAATGGCGTGCTATGGAGGATACCTACACTCAGCATAGGGTGGAGACAGGTTGAAGAAGAAGAAGAGATACTATTTAAAAAGAGGCTGACCACAGCGCGAGTTTCTTGCGCTGCTTCTTCTCGATGCTAGCTTATAGTGGTAGGGTAAAATAAAAAGAAATGGAACGAGTAAAAGTAATTTTACTAGTTACAGAAATAAATTGGTTTTATTGGTTTTTCATGACGATGATGACAGACAGACAATGCGATTTTAACAAGGTTCAGTTTTGACGAAACTCTGCAAAGTGCCGCTTATAAAGATTATCTTCTCGCATATTTTCTAATTAACCAATCATGTTTGTTCCTCAGCTTACAATCGGCATTGCTTTGTAAGCATTATTCCCATGGATTTATTACTTTTTACCATTATCAATGGTTTATTGAAGAATTGTTAGGCATCGCTTCACAATAGAGTTATTTGTGGTATTGTTGCATCGTTTTTGTATGATATTTGACGCGTCTTGTCACTTGACGTGTTGATTAAGTACCTACCTACAGAATTGTATTTACGCGGTAAGTACAGAAAACAGCACGTTAACCTACCACAAAACGTCAAATTTTCTCAATTGATATTGATCCCTAACTCTTGGATATACAGTTGAAAATCAATTCAAATGACCTTTAACTTTTTGGGTTGGTTGAGTTGAGGTTGAGTTGTCTGTACATATTAGCGAACGTATTTAAGGAGACTGTGTCTTTTTAAATACTGTATTAATAATACTTGTACGTCGCATTGCCAAATAATATGTTGGAAAATGATTTTTTTAATTATTTTTTTTTAAATATGGACAACATCACATACATTGCTCTGATCCTGTGATAAGTAGCTTAAGCACTTGTGTTACAGAAATCAGAAACAACGACGGTACCACAACACCCAGACCCGAGACAATATAGAAAAGTTATTTTTCTACATTGACCTACATAATGTAACCATATTCTTCTTCACAGACATTTGCCCCTTGTGGGATTAAAGCCTGCAATCGCCAAGCTTTGTAGTCAGAGCGCGAACCACTAGTGGCGGAACGAAGTTCGCTAGGTCAGCTAGTTAAAAATAAATTGTCAACTGAACAGCGACATCTATCTGTAAAAAGCGCCATCTATTATAACAGTTATCTCGCATCCCTCGGAAAGCGTTAAATTTTCTGGGATCAAAAGTAACCTATCTGCTATTCCAGGCCATAGTTAATTTCTGTTCCAAATTTCATATAGATTCGTTCAGCCGTTCAGGAGTGATTAAGTAACAAACATCCATCCATTCAAACTTTTGCATTTATAATATTTTAAACAGAAAGAAGCAAGATAAACATACATACTATACAACCATGTGTGAGCATTAATTTTATTTCTATTTAAAGTTATAGTGATGTTAAGATGTCGATATTTTTATCGATTTATCTAAGTACCTATCTTTCTACTAAACACGTAATAAATAAAGACATACATTTTGCTTTAATAATAATAATAATAAAAACATTTATTTCAGGCCCAGAAGCCCATATAATGTTAGTAACAGCTAACAGCTGTTAGTGTTAAACTGTAAGTGTTTCAAGTTTGATTCGATTAGCGAGAATACGCTACACGCTTAATACTTTGACTGGACCAAAATAATTACATTACTTTCTGTGATATCCGCCCAGCAGGCCCTAAATTCGGATTCGACATAATGCATCGGTCCAGCTTATCGATAAATAACACCGATTACTTATCGAGTTTATCGAAAAGCGCTACCGATTATTTCATTATTATATTGAGATGTTGATCTGTATCTTAAAATACGTTATTTAATCTTAATGTAAAGCACTTTTAGTGAAACGACAAATTGATATTGATTTGATTGGAGTAAAATTTCTTTTTTACTCTTAATATTATAAAAATTGAGTATCGAAATGGTTATTTTTATTCAGCGGATTTGTAATATGGTATGAAATTAATATTTATGGAATATTTCCTTACGGTAAAGCTATACTATTAAATCTTTGCACTTTGAATATCTTAAACACGATTTTATCTAACATTACGTTACGATACATTGTAGTACCTACTAATTAACCCCTACACTCTCAGAATTCACTGCAAATTTCCACGGTAAAATTATTAATACGAGTACAAGGTTAATGTAAAATCATGTAATTATCAAATCAGTTCTAATTTCCCCCCCCCCCCCCCTGCTGCCAAGACTACATTATCTGTCACCACGATTTGTCTGGTGAGTCTGCCAGACTGCAGCGGATCCACATCGCCTATCTATTTATCGAACGCTGCTACCCTGGACGACCTGAATGCAGTTCATGCACCAGTCTTCATCTTCGTTATAGGTATAGGGCTACTTTGCAAGGTAGTGCCAAATTGTAAAAATAAGGTCTATAAAACAATATAAAACGACTACTTTACCGTAATTGATTTTAATCTTCCTATTTTTGCAATAAAATCAACTGTAAAAATGCAGAAAAAAAGAAAACGTGAGTTTATCATCAGAAATCACAGGCGTTTGCCGACGTCGCTCCAAAAAGGACAATAAGGTGCACACACGGTGCAATTTAATCGCCTAATCGTAAAATATCCTCAAGATGTTTTTTTAACAGCAGATCAATTAAGTTACTGATTCTGAGTCACTCCTAAAAATGTTCTGCCATCTTGCAATTAGTATAGATACATTACTCTTTATTGCTCACCATACAAAGTTACTTTTCGCACCTTCGGTAGAACAAGGGCTCAACTGAAGCTAAAAAACTAAACGATTTTAACTTTTGTTAACAACACGCATAAAATTATTATCGCCGAACTAAAGCTTATTTCATGCAAAGGAGAACTATATTAGAGCAATATTAGCAGAGAAAGAGCATATAAATTGCAAAAAATAGCTTTTCAGTAAAATTTCAAAAACTTCAATAATTATGCCTCGGTCTACCGAAAGGTGATGTTTTCAGAAAAATGCTAGGGCAATGGCTCATGCCTAAGTATCTAGATGTAAAAAGGAATCTTCGCTCATTAGGGAGTTAATTTTACGTTCTGGCCTTATAAATTAATAAATTCTAAAACGTAAATAGGTATATATATTTTTTTAAAGTAATATTGTGTTTATAATAGTAATCATAAATATTATAAAATTGAAGTTAAACAGACTGTTAAAACAAATTAACTTATTATGACACAAGAGATGCTATACAAGCCAGAAGTAAATCGATTATAACGCGGTTTTTTGAGATTGGTGCGGTTATAAAAGTTCTGTCTCGATTGATGCATCAAGGTCACATAAAATTGTATTCGGTCTGCATGGTTCTTTATTTTGAAATTTCAATAGCCATTTCTAAAATCTCAAGCGTAAAAAGCTTGCATTGATACTGTCGATGCAAGTAAGAAAATCACGGCGTTACTACACAGACAGACAAAATTACCGTTACGGCCATAACGTAATAGTAATCATCTGTTATAGCACTAGTGATGGGACATAGTGGCACGTTTAGACTTTCTTTGTCGATAAATTTTGATTGCCCATTTGAATTATTTGTCGATAAAAATAGAAGTAAGTACTGTTTATTGCATATGAAAAATATTTTTCATTGCATATTAAACAGTAAGTACCTTATATTTTGAAACAATAAATATCACTAGAAAGGTTTAATTTAGGTATAAATTTTTAAACAAATGGCACGATATAAATGGTCAATATAACGGAAGTTTCATTTTATTAGTAACACAAGTCATCACCATCAAAGCTGCGTATTCAAATAGGATCATTGAATTTATTTTATCTTTCATAATACCTACATGTATTAGGCTTGGGAATTTTTATTTTGACGTTTAGTTTTAATACATATTTAATTAAATATCATATTTTAATTCCATTTCATATTGAGATAAAATAGGTGGTCTGAATTTGTTGGTTTATTGAAACTATTTAAATGGTAAAATAAAGATTCATTTTAATTATTTAAAACTACTTGGGATATTTTTTCTGCTTTCAGCATAATATATCTCAAAAAATCTTTTTTGGAAATCGTTACAGATCGGTCGTTTAGTAAAGCGGATTTATTTTAAATTTTGACGATCTAACAAAAAAAAAGTTATCATGGGTGTTTCGAAATGAACCGACGAATTGATGGGGAAATCGTTTAATAAAAACGACTCTTTATATCGATAAAAAATAATAGCTTTAGATACATCACTTCAATGTCGGGACAAATTTTATTATGATGTACGATCGGACGAACGGTCATTATTTTGATATTTCTCAGTGATTTATTGTTTTGCCAAATGTGTTACTATTTACACTCAATTCGGTATTGTAACATCATACTTTGATGCTGTGATGAAAGAACATTATCTGTTTAGTAGTAAATAAATCGAAATTCGACGACCCGATTAGTGGAGCCGTAGTTCCCGGAGTCGATTCTCGTTTAGGGTTGATTAAGGAAACGTGTTTTTTTCCTAAATTGACTTGAGTTTGGGTGTACATTGTGTGGTACCTCGTTACTTACTTCGAAACAGTGACAGTTCGTGTGCTGTTTTGCGCGTAGTTATTTATTGGATAGAAAGTAATATATTGTTATTTTTAACTATTCCACGATTAATAAATAGTTTAAAAAGACTTGTCACTTAATTTACGAAATTACCTACAATACGAAATTTTAATAAAATACCAGAAAATATAAAAATATTGGGACCAATATTATATAAACAGAAATTATTTAAATGACTTAATTTAAGGAATTTACTAAATATTTTGACTATAATATAAAATAATATGACTAAAAACTAAAGTTATAACGTAATGTATTAATAAGATTTACTATATAATAATGTTATCATCCTACTTAGTAATTTTACATGCCATACAATGGCGAGACTTGATTCATTCAAATATGTATCAATCTTATTGTACCGTGTCTCTGAGCAAATAAATGATTTGTTTGATTTGAAAACATACAGGCGGAAGAATTATCAAACTGAAGTGGTATTGGGCTGGCAGAACTAGGACTGATAACCGATGGGGTGTTCTCTGTCGAGACCGCGACTAGGCAAGCGCAGCGTGGGGCGCCCTCCGACAAGATGGAGCGACGATATACGCAAGGCTGCTGGCAGTGGATTTAAAAGAATAGCTTCTGATAGTGGCGTTGATTGGGAGAGACTATGTCCAGCGGTGGACAGACGTGGGCTGCTTATTTAATATATTATTTTCTTGTAAACATACTATTATACACAGAGATCAGAAGAAAGACCAAGCTTATCGACATAGGCCTAGAAATAGTGCGTAAGAAGTGGAAGTTTGCAGGTCTTAACTGTCGAAGAACGGATAGTAGATAGGGCAGGAGGGTGTTGGAGTGGAGGCCTAAAACTGGTCGTAGGAGCGTGGGCAGGCCTCGAGCTAGGTGGACCGATGACCTGGTGTGAGTGGCAGGGAAGAGATCGATGCAGAGGGCCCAAGATCGTTTGGAATGGCGTGCTATGGAGGATACCTACACTCAGCATAGGGTGGAGACAGGTTGAAGAAGAAGAAGAGATACTATTTAAAAAGAGGCTGACCACAGCGCGAGTTTCTTGCGCTGCTTCTTCTCGATGCTAGCTTATAGTGGTAGGGTAAAATAAAAAGAAATGGAACGAGTAAAAGTAATTTTACTAGTTACAGAAATAAATTGGTTTTATTGGTTTTTCATGACGATGATGACAGACAGACAATGCGATTTTAACAAGGTTCAGTTTTGACGAAACTCTGCAAAGTGCCGCTTATAAAGATTATCTTCTCGCATATTTTCTAATTAACCAATCATGTTTGTTCCTCAGCTTACAATCGGCATTGCTTTGTAAGCATTATTCCCATGGATTTATTACTTTTTACCATTATCAATGGTTTATTGAAGAATTGTTAGGCATCGCTTCACAATAGAGTTATTTGTGGTATTGTTGCATCGTTTTTGTATGATATTTGACGCGTCTTGTCACTTGACGTGTTGATTAAGTACCTACCTACAGAATTGTATTTACGCGGTAAGTACAGAAAACAGCACGTTAACCTACCACAAAACGTCAAATTTTCTCAATTGATATTGATCCCTAACTCTTGGATATACAGTTGAAAATCAATTCAAATGACCTTTAACTTTTTGGGTTGGTTGAGTTGAGGTTGAGTTGTCTGTACATATTAGCGAACGTATTTAAGGAGACTGTGTCTTTTTAAATACTGTATTAATAATACTTGTACGTCGCATTGCCAAATAATATGTTGGAAAATGATTTTTTTAATTATTTTTTTTTAAATATGGACAACATCACATACATTGCTCTGATCCTGTGATAAGTAGCTTAAGCACTTGTGTTACAGAAATCAGAAACAACGACGGTACCACAACACCCAGACCCGAGACAATATAGAAAAGTTATTTTTCTACATTGACCTACATAATGTAACCATATTCTTCTTCACAGACATTTGCCCCTTGTGGGATTAAAGCCTGCAATCGCCAAGCTTTGTAGTCAGAGCGCGAACCACTAGTGGCGGAACGAAGTTCGCTAGGTCAGCTAGTTAAAAATAAATTGTCAACTGAACAGCGACATCTATCTGTAAAAAGCGCCATCTATTATAACAGTTATCTCGCATCCCTCGGAAAGCGTTAAATTTTCTGGGATCAAAAGTAACCTATCTGCTATTCCAGGCCATAGTTAATTTCTGTTCCAAATTTCATATAGATTCGTTCAGCCGTTCAGGAGTGATTAAGTAACAAACATCCATCCATTCAAACTTTTGCATTTATAATATTTTAAACAGAAAGAAGCAAGATAAACATACATACTATACAACCATGTGTGAGCATTAATTTTATTTCTATTTAAAGTTATAGTGATGTTAAGATGTCGATATTTTTATCGATTTATCTAAGTACCTATCTTTCTACTAAACACGTAATAAATAAAGACATACATTTTGCTTTAATAATAATAATAATAAAAACATTTATTTCAGGCCCAGAAGCCCATATAATGTTAGTAACAGCTAACAGCTGTTAGTGTTAAACTGTAAGTGTTTCAAGTTTGATTCGATTAGCGAGAATACGCTACACGCTTAATACTTTGACTGGACCAAAATAATTACATTACTTTCTGTGATATCCGCCCAGCAGGCCCTAAATTCGGATTCGACATAATGCATCGGTCCAGCTTATCGATAAATAACACCGATTACTTATCGAGTTTATCGAAAAGCGCTACCGATTATTTCATTATTATATTGAGATGTTGATCTGTATCTTAAAATACGTTATTTAATCTTAATGTAAAGCACTTTTAGTGAAACGACAAATTGATATTGATTTGATTGGAGTAAAATTTCTTTTTTACTCTTAATATTATAAAAATTGAGTATCGAAATGGTTATTTTTATTCAGCGGATTTGTAATATGGTATGAAATTAATATTTATGGAATATTTCCTTACGGTAAAGCTATACTATTAAATCTTTGCACTTTGAATATCTTAAACACGATTTTATCTAACATTACGTTACGATACATTGTAGTACCTACTAATTAACCCCTACACTCTCAGAATTCACTGCAAATTTCCACGGTAAAATTATTAATACGAGTACAAGGTTAATGTAAAATCATGTAATTATCAAATCAGTTCTAATTTCCCCCCCCCCCCCCCTGCTGCCAAGACTACATTATCTGTCACCACGATTTGTCTGGTGAGTCTGCCAGACTGCAGCGGATCCACATCGCCTATCTATTTATCGAACGCTGCTACCCTGGACGACCTGAATGCAGTTCATGCACCAGTCTTCATCTTCGTTATAGGTATAGGGCTACTTTGCAAGGTAGTGCCAAATTGTAAAAATAAGGTCTATAAAACAATATAAAACGACTACTTTACCGTAATTGATTTTAATCTTCCTATTTTTGCAATAAAATCAACTGTAAAAATGCAGAAAAAAAGAAAACGTGAGTTTATCATCAGAAATCACAGGCGTTTGCCGACGTCGCTCCAAAAAGGACAATAAGGTGCACACACGGTGCAATTTAATCGCCTAATCGTAAAATATCCTCAAGATGTTTTTTTAACAGCAGATCAATTAAGTTACTGATTCTGAGTCACTCCTAAAAATGTTCTGCCATCTTGCAATTAGTATAGATACATTACTCTTTATTGCTCACCATACAAAGTTACTTTTCGCACCTTCGGTAGAACAAGGGCTCAACTGAAGCTAAAAAACTAAACGATTTTAACTTTTGTTAACAACACGCATAAAATTATTATCGCCGAACTAAAGCTTATTTCATGCAAAGGAGAACTATATTAGAGCAATATTAGCAGAGAAAGAGCATATAAATTGCAAAAAATAGCTTTTCAGTAAAATTTCAAAAACTTCAATAATTATGCCTCGGTCTACCGAAAGGTGATGTTTTCAGAAAAATGCTAGGGCAATGGCTCATGCCTAAGTATCTAGATGTAAAAAGGAATCTTCGCTCATTAGGGAGTTAATTTTACGTTCTGGCCTTATAAATTAATAAATTCTAAAACGTAAATAGGTATATATATTTTTTTAAAGTAATATTGTGTTTATAATAGTAATCATAAATATTATAAAATTGAAGTTAAACAGACTGTTAAAACAAATTAACTTATTATGACACAAGAGATGCTATACAAGCCAGAAGTAAATCGATTATAACGCGGTTTTTTGAGATTGGTGCGGTTATAAAAGTTCTGTCTCGATTGATGCATCAAGGTCACATAAAATTGTATTCGGTCTGCATGGTTCTTTATTTTGAAATTTCAATAGCCATTTCTAAAATCTCAAGCGTAAAAAGCTTGCATTGATACTGTCGATGCAAGTAAGAAAATCACGGCGTTACTACACAGACAGACAAAATTACCGTTACGGCCATAACGTAATAGTAATCATCTGTTATAGCACTAGTGATGGGACATAGTGGCACGTTTAGACTTTCTTTGTCGATAAATTTTGATTGCCCATTTGAATTATTTGTCGATAAAAATAGAAGTAAGTACTGTTTATTGCATATGAAAAATATTTTTCATTGCATATTAAACAGTAAGTACCTTATATTTTGAAACAATAAATATCACTAGAAAGGTTTAATTTAGGTATAAATTTTTAAACAAATGGCACGATATAAATGGTCAATATAACGGAAGTTTCATTTTATTAGTAACACAAGTCATCACCATCAAAGCTGCGTATTCAAATAGGATCATTGAATTTATTTTATCTTTCATAATACCTACATGTATTAGGCTTGGGAATTTTTATTTTGACGTTTAGTTTTAATACATATTTAATTAAATATCATATTTTAATTCCATTTCATATTGAGATAAAATAGGTGGTCTGAATTTGTTGGTTTATTGAAACTATTTAAATGGTAAAATAAAGATTCATTTTAATTATTTAAAACTACTTGGGATATTTTTTCTGCTTTCAGCATAATATATCTCAAAAAATCTTTTTTGGAAATCGTTACAGATCGGTCGTTTAGTAAAGCGGATTTATTTTAAATTTTGACGATCTAACAAAAAAAAAGTTATCATGGGTGTTTCGAAATGAACCGACGAATTGATGGGGAAATCGTTTAATAAAAACGACTCTTTATATCGATAAAAAATAATAGCTTTAGATACATCACTTCAATGTCGGGACAAATTTTATTATGATGTACGATCGGACGAACGGTCATTATTTTGATATTTCTCAGTGATTTATTGTTTTGCCAAATGTGTTACTATTTACACTCAATTCGGTATTGTAACATCATACTTTGATGCTGTGATGAAAGAACATTATCTGTTTAGTAGTAAATAAATCGAAATTCGACGACCCGATTAGTGGAGCCGTAGTTCCCGGAGTCGATTCTCGTTTAGGGTTGATTAAGGAAACGTGTTTTTTTCCTAAATTGACTTGAGTTTGGGTGTACATTGTGTGGTACCTCGTTACTTACTTCGAAACAGTGACAGTTCGTGTGCTGTTTTGCGCGTAGTTATTTATTGGATAGAAAGTAATATATTGTTATTTTTAACTATTCCACGATTAATAAATAGTTTAAAAAGACTTGTCACTTAATTTACGAAATTACCTACAATACGAAATTTTAATAAAATACCAGAAAATATAAAAATATTGGGACCAATATTATATAAACAGAAATTATTTAAATGACTTAATTTAAGGAATTTACTAAATATTTTGACTATAATATAAAATAATATGACTAAAAACTAAAGTTATAACGTAATGTATTAATAAGATTTACTATATAATAATGTTATCATCCTACTTAGTAATTTTACATGCCATACAATGGCGAGACTTGATTCATTCAAATATGTATCAATCTTATTGTACCGTGTCTCTGAGCAAATAAATGATTTGTTTGATTTGAAAACATACAGGCGGAAGAATTATCAAACTGAAGTGGTATTGGGCTGGCAGAACTAGGACTGATAACCGATGGGGTGTTCTCTGTCGAGACCGCGACTAGGCAAGCGCAGCGTGGGGCGCCCTCCGACAAGATGGAGCGACGATATACGCAAGGCTGCTGGCAGTGGATTTAAAAGAATAGCTTCTGATAGTGGCGTTGATTGGGAGAGACTATGTCCAGCGGTGGACAGACGTGGGCTGCTTATTTAATATATTATTTTCTTGTAAACATACTATTATACACAGAGATCAGAAGAAAGACCAAGCTTATCGACATAGGCCTAGAAATAGTGCGTAAGAAGTGGAAGTTTGCAGGTCTTAACTGTCGAAGAACGGATAGTAGATAGGGCAGGAGGGTGTTGGAGTGGAGGCCTAAAACTGGTCGTAGGAGCGTGGGCAGGCCTCGAGCTAGGTGGACCGATGACCTGGTGTGAGTGGCAGGGAAGAGATCGATGCAGAGGGCCCAAGATCGTTTGGAATGGCGTGCTATGGAGGATACCTACACTCAGCATAGGGTGGAGACAGGTTGAAGAAGAAGAAGAGATACTATTTAAAAAGAGGCTGACCACAGCGCGAGTTTCTTGCGCTGCTTCTTCTCGATGCTAGCTTATAGTGGTAGGGTAAAATAAAAAGAAATGGAAGGAGTAAAAGTAATTTTACTAGTTACAGAAATAAATTGGTTTTATTGGTTTTTCATGACGATGATGACAGACAGACTATGCGATTTTAACAAGGTTCAGTTTTGACGAAACTCTGCAAAGTGCCGCTTATAAAGATTATCTTCTCGCATATTTTCTAATTAACCAATCATGTTTGTTCCTCAGCTTACAATCGGCATTGCTTTGTAAGCATTATTCCCATGGATTTATTACTTTTTACCATTATCAATGGTTTATTGAAGAATTGTTAGGCATCGCTTCACAATAGAGTTATTTGTGGTATTGTTGCATCGTTTTTGTATGATATTTGACGCGTCTTGTCACTTGACGTGTTGATTAAGTACCTACCTACAGAATTGTATTTACGCGGTAAGTACAGAAAACAGCACGTTAACCTACCACAAAACGTCAAATTTTCTCAATTGATATTGATCCCTAACTCTTGGATATACAGTTGAAAATCAATTCAAATGACCTTTAACTTTTTGGGTTGGTTGAGTTGAGGTTGAGTTGTCTGTACATATTAGCGAACGTATTTAAGGAGACTGTGTCTTTTTAAATACTGTATTAATAATACTTGTACGTCGCATTGCCAAATAATATGTTGGAAAATGATTTTTTTAAATTTATTTTTTTTAAATATGGACAACATCACATACATTGCTCTGATCCTGTGATAAGTAGCTTAAGCACTTGTGTTACAGAAATCAGAAACAACGACGGTACCACAACACCCAGACCCGAGACAATATAGAAAAGTTATTTTTCTACATTGACCTACATAATGTAACCATATTCTTCTTCACAGACATTTGCCCCTTGTGGGATTAAAGCCTGCAATCGCCAAGCTTTGTAGTCAGAGCGCGAACCACTACACCAGACAGTCCTCATACCCTTATTTATTTTATTTTAGTTTCTTATTTCTGATTAAAACTAGTCATTTCAACTAGCATGTAGATAATCGAGCTATGCAAAGTTAAGTAATGTGTTTTTTTTTTACAATGCACACACAAATCTTACAGGTTTAAATAAATACCAATACTTGAATTTTTAAAATTAACAAAGTGGTAAGTTGACTAGATTCAAATGTTATCAAATACACTGCAAGGCACAAAAACTGCAACAAAAAAGAAAACACTTCGAACTTTTTTGTATGGAGCCTGGCATACTTTATGTTGCAAGAAAACTCAAATAACGTTGTTTTGGTGTACCCCTATGAAATATACGTTAATCGAAAAATAAAATAATTACAAACAACAAATACAATTTGACAAAATGTCGTTACTAAAGTTTATACTTTGTTCAGAATGTCAATTTGATTATGAAAATAAAATCCATCCATTCCATCGATTAACGTATGTTTTACAGGTGTAAATCAAAATAACGCTATTAAATGTTACTTGCAACTTAAGGTAATTAGGTTCGATGCCTTTTGACGGCTTTTAACAAAAAATATTCCGAGTCTGCCATGTAGTGGCAATGTACAGAGACTTATTATTAATTATTGGCTTAGCAATGCTAGAAAGTGATTTAAAGAATAACATGTTTAGCTTAGGTCAATTTTATACATAGTCACTAGTATTTATTTGAACATTGTCTTGTTGTGTATTGTGTGTCTATAATGGCTTTAGACTTTATGTGAACCAACAAGATACTCGTTTACATCCAAGCGGTCCCATGAAACCGAATTACAATGGAATTTATATTGTGTCTCAATTTATGGATGCTTGATGAGTTCAAAATTAAAAATACAGATTTGTATATGATTATTATTAAGTATGTATGTATATATTTATGTATGTATATACCGTATATCTATGTATGTATCTAGTGTGTACAACTATATATATTCATCAGGTTTGTTTTAGTTTTGTATGATTTAATTTAACACAATTTGTTTTTTTGTTGCACCGCCTATACCATCTCTGTATGGCCCCATGGTTGACGGTAGAGAATGCTTTGGCATTAAGTCCGCCATTTGTACAACTTTTTTTTTTAAATGTCTGTGCAATAAAGTTTAAATAAATAAATAAAAAAATTAATTGTTTGTTTTTTTTGGATTTCTGTTAGAAAGTTACTCAGAGCATGTCAGCCTCTTTTCAGTCACTCCATGTTGTATTTTTTAAAATTAATTTTGATTCATAAGTTGTTTGAAAAAGTTTGTTATCGACGATACGACCGCCGCTATTGTACGCTATTATGTCACTAATGTAATTCTTGTGTATTTTTTAGCATATAAAGGTGTATAAAACATACACCTTTACCTACAAACTAAAATAAGTTATTTTGATGCAGTTTTTGTGTCTGGCAGTGTAGTCAATGATTGATAGGACTTTCGCTTTTACAGATTTTTATGAAATAATCTTTATAAATGTTATTATCATAGTTAAAATAAAATATTGGCAAAAGAAAGTTACAACGTGTGCATAAATTTTTATGCAACTTTTCAGAAGTCTATTATATTTTATTAAAATATAAAACTATGTACCAAATGGCTATTGTAATATTTTAATATAAAATATAGTATTTGACGACTCTATTAGTTTAGTGGCGCTGTAATTCGCTTAGAACGCAAATGCCGGGACTTCAATTCCCGGTTCAAGTCAATCTAGTAAAAATAAATAAAAAGTAATAACAATCTAGTAAAAATCTAGAAATCTAGGGTGCATGTGATGTACTTTCTTTAATGGTTGTCCTCTACCTAAAGGTTGTCTGGAAGAGATCGCTATTAGCGATAAGACCGCCTAAATTGTACATCTTTCTGTAAAAATCATGTGTATTTTACTTGTATGGTGTGCAATAAAGAGTATCTATCTATCTACTGTACAAATATCTACCACCTGCTGGTAACCACACATGTGATGCAAATAAATAATTTGATTTAGAAAACAAACTTTTTAATAAGCTTGGTATTGGGTGTGCTGAGAAAGGTCTGGCAAAATATCATTGTCAGGTATCTGGTACCTTGTAACACTAGTATTGCAATTCTTTACTTGTCCGGTTGATAGCCTGTTGTTTATTTGACTAAATAATATTTAATCTAGGTTCACGTTAAGTCTAGGTAAAGATGCAGGTGGTTTCAAATGATTTAGCTCCGATTTTGTAAACCCTAGATAACTTTTATCTGATGAATAATATTATGTTAACGTGTCAAACTTATTTTCATTTAGATGTTATCGGTCTATTGAAAAGTCGGCGCTTAGAAAAATAAACAAACTTACCGTTCTGCTTGAAGTCATGTTGTTATTCCTAATTGTACCTGCAAATGAAATCTTAATTATTATTTTTATTTTTCTTTCATCATCATTATCATTTCAGCCATAGGACGTCCACTGCTGAACATAGGCCTCCCCATTGACTTCCAGATTGGCCGGTTGGAAGCGGCCTGCATCTGCCTGCGACCTTTACCAGGTCGTCTGTCCACCTTGTGGGTAGATGTCCTATGCTGCGCTTACCGGTACGTTGCCTCCATTCTAGAACCTTTTTGCCAAGGCACGTAGAACTATTTTACCTTATTAGTCATATATTATACACTTTGCGTGTATTATAATAATATGGGGTATTATAAAATATGTATTTCCCACTGCAGGACACAGTCGTCACTTCAACTATGAGGTGGCGTGGGCTACTCAATACTCAATAATTTATTGCAAAACCATAATGTACATATATTGTTACAATTTAAAGATATATATATTGATATATATATTGTTACAAGTTATGGACCCTGTTGGGCACGCAACTTGGGGGCTAGGAGAGAGGAAGCACTTTCATCTACTTAAGTGTTAATGACATTTTGTTTATTGTATTATAAAGATACAATATAATTAAAATTGAGCTATTTGGTATACCTAACCTATGTTTGTATTATTGATAAAATATTCATTTATGCTATAGTAACATTTACTAGATAAAAACTGTTTATTTTTTGTGTAAATATGACGTTGATATTTTCGTTTTTTAGTAAGTCAGGTAATTTATTATATATTTTTATAGAAGAACTGAAGGTGCTTGAAGAATTTAGTTTTAACCGGGAAGATGGCAATACTAATTTATTTTTATGCCGTAACGTATACTATACTATGCTATACTCCACTCGCAGGCCCAGTGCAGATTAGTGAAGTGGTGTTGTAATGCCGGTGACAAAACCTTACTGTCAGATGTTATTAAGCCCCCATGCGGCCTCCGACTATGCTTCACGATTTATTAAGCGATATTAGCTGGAACCAACTTTAAACGTGCCTTCCGAAGCAGTTCCTTGTGATAAATGTCACTTAATATGGTTGATATGGTCACCCATCCAATCACAGCCGCGGTGTTGGTGGCGTCACTACTATTACCTACTACTAATATCAATTGAGAAATTTTTTCTGTACCAATACAATTGACCCAACCTGTTTGAACAGGGTGTAAATATGTCGTCTACCTGTCAAAGCATGTGTCTTAAATATTAATGTACATCCACGAATGAATATAACGTTGATAATGACTTTAATGATAGTTTCTGAATTTAATTCGTTTTACATACTCAACACGCATTGAAATGCAGATTTAGTAAAGCAGGTGTGGTCTAATAATAAAATATGTTTATCAAGTAATATTTCTGTTCCTTCATAATAATTATTTGAATAGGACAGGATTCTTGTACAGTCGCCTTCAAAATACTTTATCACTTTGATAGTTTGTTGAAATACAAGGTAAATTTTCACTTGTTTTTGTCTTTGTTTCACAAAGCCGCAAAAAACACTTTCTCGCTCTCTCAAAAACAACATTATCTAAGAGACTAACATCGAAATCTCAATTCATTGCTCTATACAAATTGTAACAACTGATGGGTCATATGTTCATAATACGATACGAGGTCGCTCCCCGAAGTATCCGACCTGACATAGTAATCAATAAAAAAAAACGCAAAATTTTTATTTTTAAACTTAGTCTCTTTTTAGCTTGATACACTGCTATCAAAGATGTTCAATAGCTTGGGTACCTTCTTTATAGTAGGAACCGTTAACCTCTTCAAAATAGCTATTAACCGCCGACCTCTTCATTGTTGGCTAATCATTAAAATGTCTGTGTGAATTACTTTTACCATTAAGTCACTTTTTCAGATTTGGATTAAGAAAATAATTTAGAAGACCGAGATCTGCCAAATAAGGTGTGTGAGAATGCAATTCGAATTTCAACTCATTGATTCCATCGCAATGACGGATGTGTGGAATGGTGCGTCGTCGTGTCGAGATAACACCATCTTTTTCGTTGATTCCATCACTTAAACGCTGCAATAAGGCCATATAAAATTCGCTGTTAACTGTCTTTCCTTTTTGAAGATAATTAATAAATATAATCCTACGCGTATTCCAGCAAACCGACGGCATAACCTTGCCAGCTAGCTGCTTTCTTAAGTATTTCTTTACCAATAACATACAGGAAAACTTATAAGGAGTACATAATACTCTGCATGCGAGGTCAACTCAAATTCGTCTGTTTTTTTAAATTATTAGCACACGTTTATCAACTTCACTTGTAACTATAATCAAAAATTAACTGTGTAATCTAATCTTGGATTCGGTAGTTATTTTGAACTTCTTCTGACTATCATATCGATTTGAAACTTTGTAAGTTGGTACTTAAGTGATATTCGGATGGCAAAACAATAATTTGATGGCAAAACACTAATCGGATGATGGAGCCAGGAAGAGGTGGAACTCTTTAATGACCAAACTAAACCCTTAGAGTTTGGGCTGATTTGTTTTATTTTGACTAGTGTAATTAGTTTTATGTTATTTGATTTTTTTTACCTACATCATCTCCTCTGTAGTCGAGAGGCGAGCATACCGGACTTGATGTCGCTACCTCTGAGGTCCCGGGTTCGATTCCCGGTCGGTCAATGTAGAAAATAACTTTTATATATTATTTCGAGTCTGGGTGTTGTGGTATCGTGGTTGTTTCTGATGTGGTTAGGCTACTTATCATAGGATCAGGGCAATGTATGTGATGTTTCCTAATATTTATATTTATATCTCACAGCTGGGAAAAGGTTTTGGTCTGAGAAAACTCTTCCCGACTGATCCTGACATAAAATCCCTGGTCAGCTGAACCAAACCGTCGCACCATTTTTTTGTATTTTTTTAACTACTTATAATAAATGTTATACATAATTTCTACTTGACTGTACGTAATAAAAATTAATTTACAGAACTATAAATGATGATTTATATTCAATTTGCAGTGTTTGGATGAATGCATGGAAAAATATGTCTAAAGGCAAGATTGTTGGTTTTGTAAGGCGCAGGTTACTTGCGAATCTAGTTATAAGATATTTATTACTACAAGTTTTCTTGCTCAGCTGTTTTCATTATTATCCTAATGATTGAAGACGTACTGAGGGCTTGCAATTCAATTTCTCTTTGAGGATTTTTTCACAATTTTGACGTGAAAATATATATAGGAAAATGTGTATAAGCATTAATTATGTAATTTTGGAATTTTGATTAAAAAAAAAAATACAACAAGTTTTTTCATTTCATTTTGTGTATTTTATAGTCAAAACCAGAAGCCTGAACTTCATACTAAGTTAGAATTACGTTTCGCCTGCAACTCTACCCAGTCATTCAACAGCGAAGGCGTCTCACGCTATACTGCGTATAGATGCCACTGTTATCACATCGTTGTAGTTTCTTATATATAATACAGGGTGAAAGATATTTAATTACAAAAATTTAAAAAAAATCTGAATGACGATTTGTTTAATGGAGAATGTTAATTCCAAGATTGTCTGTTTGTTGTTTGGTAATTATATACTTATTTATTTTACATCATCATCATCATCATTTCAGCCATAGGACGTCGACTGCTGATCATAGACCTCGTCCAGCTATTTCTAGATTGGCCGAATTTATTTGTTAAGTAACGTCAGAAATGTAATGACATCAATAATAATAAATAATAGCACACTAATTACATGATAAAAGACTTGAGGTGTTGTGTTTGAGTGTTGTTAATGAAGACATGAAAATCTGCAATCTTACTGAAAAAGATGCTAGGGATAGAGCCAGGGGCGTGCATTGGTTTCAGATAGGGGTAGGCTGGGTACATACACATTTCAAGCCAGTGAACAACGAAAGCCTAAACCGTAATTCATATTGAGCGTTTAAATAAATGCTAGATACATTTATTTCTGGTATCACTGAAATTAAATTTAATCCTGTATTTTGTTCACTTATATCTACGTCACAGTAAGGACCGCGTCTTAATGCTTTTTAAATATAAATTGTACTCGTCCACATCTCGCGGTTTAGGAAATGTAAATACTAAATAAAAAACGCAATAAAATTGACATGTTCACGTAACAAGCGCCATCTTGGTAATTAGATTGGAATAAGTTAATAAATTGGTGGATTTTGCTAAAGCAGGGTAATGATTAGTTATGTGAAAAACTCAATAGATGGAGCTTTAAAAAATAAAATGATAAAAACTTTAATTTTACCTTTAGGATTTTCAACTAAATTATAAAGAGGTACTTCGAAATTCACATGGTATTGCATTGTTTAATAAATGATAATTTCTTACCCAGATGTCGATTTCTTTTTGCAAAATGGTGAATGGGGTCGTTGATTTATTTTACCACAACAAATATCAAAACAATGAATGGAATTAAAACAAGTCATTAATCTGATATCCGTAATGGCTATGTACGAAAAATCTGTTGATAATGTCTTGTTTTTGCAACTAACACAAATCCACATTTGATTGTCTTCGGATTGGCGCGTAATTTATTTAACCTAGAATTCGCATTAATACTTCACTTTGCAGTTTTTCCATTGAATAACACACAACCACACAACACTTAACCCCGAAAACAAAGATAGCACTCAAAAAAGGTGTAAAGATCAGTAATATTATAATCTGATTTATCAAAACTCGCGAGATGACAGCCGCCGGCGGCAAACTATGAAACTAATGGAAAAAATTGCTGACGCAAACTTTGTATCAAAACAATGTCCTGCATTACCTTTCAAGGAACTGTAACCCTTTTTTATTATTTTCAAACGTTTCTATAAATATAATTACGATTTTATCATTTTAAATATTCATTTCAATATCTTGCACTGTCAAGTTTTAATAAAATACGACATATTTAAAGTGCAAATGATCGAAGTAGGCGAGCCTATATCCGGTTTATGCTGCTAATAAGGAATGTTCCTTCCGTCCGATTGTCATGTATGAAAAGGGTGTAATCTTTAATTTAGGCGACTTTCATTTTTTTTTAAATTCAGTTTGTTCACATATAAGCAGCGAGTATCTAAGTGTGAGTGAAAATTGAGTAAGTTTGCGTGATACAGTAGGCGATCTCGCGGCAGCCTACATTGGTTAAATTGCACAGGAACGATCTAAGTTGCGCGCTTTAGTAAGGAATAAGTATAAGTAGACGACAAAATGGTTACAGAATATTTATTGTTTATTGTTGAATACGTAAATAATAATTATGTTTAGCTGTTCTGTCGGTTTTTATGAAGGTAGGCTCTGCATAACAGCCTATATGGGATGCACGCCCCTGGATAGAGCAAAGTAGAGGATAGAGCAGAAAATCAAAAACTATCAAAATGTGTATTCTTCACACATAAAAACAAAGAAAAACATAATTCGGCAGATTTACAATATTTATTGAGTATAACAGAAATGACTATCCGACGGAGAACTAAAGTAATCGATATAGATCAAAGGATCATCATCACCATGTCAGCCTGTTGCAGTCCATTGCTGGACGTAAGCCCCCCCAAAGAGCACCAAAGAGCATGATCTCTCCTTTTTTCCATCCATTCACTGCCAGCCATCTTCCTAAGGTCGTCGATCCATTGAGCTGGGGGGGTCCTATACTACGTTCGCTAAGACGTGGTCTCCACTCGAGAACCCGTTTACTCCACCTTTTATCGGTTCTGCGACAGATGTGGCCGGCCCACTGCCACTTTAGCTTGCTACATATTTGGACTATACCTAACCATTACTTCGGTCTTCGGCCGGATAACCTCGTTTCGGATTTTATCTCTTAACGAAATCAAATCAAAGGATAAGCAAGCTGATTTTGATAACCGATAGGGTTGCCGGATTCTTAAGTGGAGACTGCAACTTAAAAAACGTAGCGTAGGGCTCCGACAGTGCCTCAACTGAGTTCCCAAAAATTACATATCCAGCGCTGAAAAGGTACATTTTGGGGTAAAAAGGTACTTAAGCATCTTTTTATACTAAAATTACTCACTAGCTTCTCTCGCGCTTTCTTTCTGAGACTGTCAGCTCGAAGAAGAAGCTATTTTTTGGATTCTTGGCGTAAGAATACGCTTTATATGCAGCGTTCATATCGTTTTACATAGACTTTGAATAAGTTAAGGTAAGTAATGGGACATGGGTGGCAAAAGGTACGTCAAATTTATAAAATGTCTAATAACAGCAACGCCTACCGACAAGGGAATAGACGGAAAGCTACTGGCAATGTATGGAAAAGAAAAGCCACATATCAGGCTTATTGACGTACAGAGACGACGTTGAGAGAGGCCTATGTCCAACAGTGGACTGACGAGAGCTGATGATGATGATGAGAATTTAATTTAATTTGTTTAGAATGTTAATGACCCAAAAAAAGATGGTGTGACGACTTGTGGTTAACTTAACGAGGGATTGGGAGTCATTGGCGATAGATAGAGATCGATGGAAGAGTCTGGGGGAGACCTTTGCCCAGCAGTGGGATTGAACAGGTTGGAGAAAAAAGAATGTTAATCTTTGCAACGATTTTACGGTGTTTCCATGGGAAATCAGTTTTGTCAGTGTATGTGTTTTGTTTTATTTGTGTAAAAAAGTTAAGAGTTTTACCAACTACCCTGTATACAAAGTTACATTTCAAAGTAGTGCCAATTTTTCAGTGACCACTCAGAATCAGTAACTAAATCGATCTATGTATGTTTTTCATATCTGGGTGGTTCTACTCGCAAGGGAATTTTCCGCGGCTCACCTTATTTTGTATAGTTTTTGTAGGAAAATTATATTGATTAACGATCGAAACCGTAGAACTAAATGGTTTCTAGTATGACACTAAAAATTAGCTCATCCCTTAATATAATATCTTCCAAAAATCGTACTTTAAAGTGCCAAATTCTCAGTCTCCAGGCATGTCTCTCGGACGAAATGAAAGCTTAAAGGCTGCATCATAACTTTATTTTGAGTATGTACGGTATATCTGCACTAAAATAGAAATCTATAATATATGTAATTTCAATCTGTTTGTCGAATTTCACCGTAAATGCGAAACTTATTAAAAAAAAAGTGCATTATATTTTGTCTCTCGGTTTTTACCTCAGTCTCCTGCTACATCAAAACACGTTAAAATCTGTTTGAATTACCGCGTCTAGCGCGTTGCTGTCCGGTCTGAATGAAAGATCGAAGTGAAGTTAGCTAACAACCACTCGCGTCCGTCTTGGCTCGCAGTTGGCTTAGTCGCTACGGCAAGTTGTGTGAGTGAGGTTGTGCTACGGCCAGTCAACTTAACAGTAACCTGGTACGTATTTATTTAAAATCCATTGTTTTCTGCATACTTTTTTTGCATTCATAGGTCGTAAATTCGTTACATTAGAGTACAGAATTGCATAATTTCAATATTAATGTTGCATTAACGTAGTTATTGGCTAAAAACATAAAATAATCTCAGTATCCTGTCCTCAGTCTCCTGGAAACATAATAGCCAGGAGACTGAGGATGAATCAGGAGACTGAGAGTCATTAAGGATCCGCACGAATAGTAATCCAGTTCATCATGATTGATATATTAATTATTAGTACATTTACGTATTATTTGATTAGTTACATATTATTGATCATAGTTATCATAAATTAATAAGCTGGGAATTACCTGAAGCAAAAACTCCGATTTATATATATAATAAAACTTCATTATTTATTGATTAAAAACAATATTTTTTTCTACATTTTCATCTGAAATTAAATAAGTACATTTTTAGATAGAAAATGTAAAATATGTGTAGGCAATGTAAAAAACCGTATATACATTTCATTATATTCTTTTACAGAAAAATGGCAAAATGGCAAAACCAAAAAATATTACTAAGGAAGAAAGATTAGAGAAAAAAAGGATAGCTGAAAGGCTTAGATATCAAAAAATTAAAAATGATCCTACTAAATTAGCGGCTCAAAAAGAAAAAAGTCGGCAAAAATATTTAACTAGAAAAGAAAAGGGCCAAAGAAAATTAGTATCAAATATGTCGGATCGTGAAAAACGTCAAGCCCGCAAAAAATGGAGAAACTATTCCAAAACTCATTATGATAAAAAAACTGCTCTGGAAAAGGCGGCAAGAAAGTTTGTAAGAGAAAACACGCCATCTAGTTGCGATGAAAATGTAAACTCAAATCAGCAGCAGCAAGTCGTAAATGCACAAAATGTGACACCTAGATTAGCACAGGCACGAAAAAGAGCGTTGAGGCAGCGTAAGAAGCGTAACCAAGAACTTCAAAAAAAGAATGATTTTATACGTTCACTAAAAACCAAGTTACAGAAGTATAGAAAAAGATACCACAGGCTGAAGAGAGAACGAAAAGAACAGCTCCCACAGGAACTAACGCCTTGTACCAAGATGAAAAAATTAGCTGAAAACCCAGACACACGAGTCGAAGTTGTTAAAAAAGCTTTGTTTGGTGACACTTTAGAAAAGCAATTATCAGAAAACATTACCAACTTGAGCACAAAGAGTGAGAAACGAGTTGCAAACAAATTGCTTATGGGACGTGTAGTTAAAAAAAGTAAAATTTGGAAATTAAAAAACAAACTCATCACGTACAAAAAGGTGTGGCACTCACAAAAACAAAACAAATTAAACGAAAAAACAAGAAAAACCTTCAAGAATGAGGTACAAAAATTTCTAGAAGATGATCAATACAGCAGATTGTGTGCCGGCAAAAAAGAATTCATCACTAAAAATAAAGTGAGAAAACAGAAACGCTATCAACTCGATACTCTCAGAAACTTGCATAAAGAGTTTTTAAAGTCTGGCAACGTTCTCATCAGTTACTCAATGTTTGCTAGGTTGAGGCCTTTCTGGATAGTGGCTCCAAAAGTAATTGACCGAGATACTTGCATGTGTACTCTACACAGCAACATACAATTAGTTGTCAGTGCTCTAAACACTGCAAAACTTCTGAAAGACACAAGCTACCAAAGTTTATTAACTTCTTTATGCTGCGACAGATATAATGAAAGGTGTTTAGAGAGAATTTGTGAATTATGCTCTGATAAAGCCATTTCATTTAGCGAAGACTTTGACGACACAAAACTGGTTACCTACCAACAGTGGGTTTCTTCAAAAGAAATGATTGTGGACCCTAAGACAAAAAGAGAACGACCTGTAACCAAACAAAAGAAAGAAAATATTGAAACATCAGCTCGAGACCTTAAAGTTAAACTGGAGAACGATTTGGTTAAACTTTTCAAACATGAATTGAATATTGTTCACCAGTATCAATCACTAAAAATGATAAAGCAATCTCTAACTGAAAAGGACGTTGTAGTCCACATGGACTTTTCGGAAAATTACTGCACAAAATATAATGAAGAAATTCAGTCTTTCCATTTTGGGGGCTCCCGGACACAACTCTCGCTTCATACAGTTGTTGTATATTTAAAAGAGTCGACTAGATCATACTGCACAGTGTCTACAAACTTGTCTCATAACGTGAACGCCATCTGGGCCCACCTTAAGCCGGTTTTAGAAGAGTTGCCAGAAAAAGTTGAAAATATACACTTTTTAAGTGATGGGCCTGTCACCCAATACAGAAATAAATATATGTTTTACGTTTTGGCCTGCAAAATTCCAGATTTGTGCCCTGGAATCATAAACTGGACCTGGAATTACACCGAAGCAGGTCATGGAAAAGGAGCACCTGACGGTGTTGGAGCGGTTTGTAAAAGAACAGCAGACAATATAGTGGCCTATGGAGGTAATATAACTAACCTCAACGAGTTTTGTGGAGCTATTCAAACCAGATGCCCCAATATAACACTGTTTGTTGTTAATGATAGTGATATAGATGACATGTCGCGATTGATTTCAGAAGATCAACGAAGTTTGATTCCTTTTACTGGCACATTAAAAGTCCACCAAGTGCAAGGAAATGCTTATTTACCTAAAAGGCTCATAATGAAGTCTCTTAGTTGTTTCTGCGATAATAACGGATGTGAACATTACCGACTGGGTTTACTAAAATACAGCTCAGAATCAAGGAATAGGGTCGATGCTGTCTATGGAAATTTAGACTCGGAACGAACTGAAGCTGATAGTCCCACTACCAGCATTATGGGACGTAGACCTTTTACCGAATCAGGTCGGGTGCAGTCTGGCATATCAGAATTAGATAACCTAAGCACTATGAGTAATCTCTCTCTCAATTTGGAGAATCCGGAAATATTAGCCGATATGCCAGACTTAGAAATTGACCCTACTGATCTCTTCCCAAATGAGACCATTGCTAGTCCAACAAAAGCCGAAAATTCTAAAAAGTTCGTTGATTCCCTAGATGAATCAAAAAAGGGCACACAAAAAAGCAAAATAAATACAGACAAAGACTCTTCACAAGCTGATAAAACAAATAAGATAAAGAAAATTACAACTAAGAAAAAACTCAAAAACAAACCAAACAAAACAGCCGAAAAAGACAAGAAAAAAAAATCGAAAGCTGGAAAAGCGAAGAGGGCAAATGACAAAGAATCGGATGATTGTTGTTGCCTTATCTGTGGTACTTTATATAGTGAAGATACCACGGGAAACGATTGGGTCCAGTGTATTTTATGTCGTCAGTGGGCACAAATTGGTTGCATCAAAAGTGACTCTATCTCATTTACATGTCCAGATTGCTCGTCGGACTCTGACTACAAAGAATACTGTCTTTAGACTGAAGATTGAGATGTTTTTCTTTTTAAAAGGATTGATTTTTGTTTACTTAAATACTAAAAATTTGATTTGAATGTTGCCATTTTGTAGTAGTTTAGAAAACTTGTTATTTTTCATAATTTTATGCAAAGTTCCTAATCTTATAATGATGAGACTGATTAAGTAGTACTTTTAAGTTTTAGATTTTTGAGTTTTTAACTCTGTAGTTGATGTTAATGAATAGTGAGATTACTGTTAAGTTACAAATAATGAAACTATTGAAGACTGATGTAACCTTAAAGGTTTTGTAATAAATGTAAGTTGATTTAATTTTCAATAATTATTTTACAAACTTTGACAATGTTTGTTGTGTAAAAAATACAAAAAAAAACTATTTGATTCATTTTTAAAATTCTCTAATTTTGTAATAAGGATACTAATTTGTGTCATTTTGTGATTACTTGTGAGTCAAGGTCTTACAATAAAAGTGTTCCATGGAAGACACTATTGTTATGCCAGTATTATAATAAACTATTTTTATTAATAAAACATAATTTTATTTCAATATTTACAACGGTTTTGAGTTTTTTTTGTATCAATACTCAGTATCCTGTTCATAGCCTCAGTCTCCTGGGCCCATATTTTTTTTAAATGGTCATAAATTTGGTATATTTAATTTTTTTGACTGGCCCGTTTGAGATCAGTAAAATAACGACCTAAGCTAGACGTCAAGCTACTTTTCTGACCTTAGATGCTAAAAAAATGTTGTGCCATAAATCACTTCATTTTCGTCCCTCCTGAGTAGAACCACCCATCTATATACGTAAAACAAAGTCGGGTTAGCTACGCCATTTATAAGTCAAGAACGGCTGGGCCGATTTTTATGATTTATGATTTTTTGGATTTGTCTCCGTCCCGAATAGCAGAATAACAATTAAAACATCGAAATATTCATAAAACGAGACGGCACGAAGTTCGCCGGGACAACTAGTTAATTATAAAAGTAAAGCGTAGTTATAAAAAAAACGAAGATGCACTTTTATATTATTCTCTAGATCTTATTTTTAAAATTTACACTACCTTGCATTGCAACCCTGTATATGTTGAAGGATTGTGGTTAAATACGACGACATTTATTGGTCTTTGTTGCTAAGTTATTTGAATGTTTTAGAATTTATTGATGTATTTAGTAAAACAATAATCATTGTTTATAATTGAATCACTAACATGACATTAAATTTTATTTTATTTTAAATTAAATAAAATTTAACTAAGACATTGCTTCGTGCCAAATTTCATGAATTTAGATCAACAGGAAAGTACTTACTCGTCAATTGATTTAATAGCATGAAATAATTGCATAATTAGTAAGTTAAGAATATTTACCAACTTAAAACGAAAATTAATCTAAGCGCCAACCCTAAAAAAGATAAAGAAAAAGGCACTTTGTGGGGCTCTTACAATGATTAAGCAACTATTTAAAAATATTAATAAATACCTGGTTACCAGTAAATTATTTATTTATTTATTTTATTTTATTGGTGTACACAACAGGCAACAAACAATCTGATAGGTATTAATCAAACAATTCAAGAACTTAGATCTAGATTGTAACCTAAAAACAAACAGCATGACCAACTTAAGGCCCGTGTAGTCGACAAATGTAAACTAGCATGTAGTTTCAAAAGCCTACTACTTAGGCCCCGTTTGTCAGAAAAATATTTTAAAAATATTCTGAGAATTGTCAAAAGCTACACAACATTCTGAGCATAGCATTTGTTTCTAGTACTTATACTTCAGGAAAAAAAATTGAAATCATTAAAATAAGGAAAAAAGATGCTAATTCTCCTACTTCTTTTAAACCGCTTAACCGATTTAATTCGTTTATACGTCGATTGATAGATCAACATAATAGCTACAAACTTAGCATAGAATTTTTCATTAAAACAATGGCGTCCATGTGAAAAGTATTATTTTCCTCAATTTTTGCAACCTAAATTCGCAACGACTGTCGTAACAGCCGTATGCCAACAAAAGTGTCGTATAAATATAAATAAATAAATATTGGACAACATCACATACATTGCTCTGATCCTGTGGTAAGTACCCAAAGCACTTGTGTTACAGAAATCAGAAACAACGACGGTACCACAACACCCAGACCCGAGGCAATATTGAAAAGTTATTTTTCTACATTTACCCGACCGGGAATCGAACCCGGAACCTCAGAGATAGCGACACCAAGTCCGGTATGCTCGCCTCTCGGCTACGGAGGTCGTGATGTGATCGTATGAACCGTATTTTAATGGATTTTCGTGCTATATTCGTACTAATATTCGTCAAGTCCCTAATTTAGGAGCACTACTCGCCTTAAGTAAACACTATGCTACTAACAATTCAATTTGAAAAATGTGTAATTTATGACAAATGGATAAAGATTGTTACCTGTATTTGATAACTGAATATAGAAAAGTTCGTTTTCTAAAGTGACCCGACCGGGAATCGAACCATTGACTTTATGGTGACGGTAAGACGGGCCTCGAATCAATTGCTTTGAGTAGGTACCCAGTGAAACAATTAATAATCGTACTTGTATTTGCATGCTATTGTTAATGGCTGGATAGGCGACCATATTATTCATAATTGTAAATCTTCTTTACACCCAGTTTAAAAGCAAATAAACATTCTTATGAATTCTTAGGAATGGAGGCCACGTTCCGGCAAGCGCAGCGTAGGACGTCCACCTACAAGGTGGACAGACGACCTGGTAAAGGTTGCAGGAAGCCGCTGGATGCGGGCCGCTTCCAACGGGACAATCTGGAAGTCACTGGGGGAGTCCTATGTTCAGCAGTGGACGTCCTATGGTTGAAATGATGATTATGATGATTAAACATTCTTATTCTCACTTCACGGCTACGGAGGTCGTCTTTATACTGACAACTATGTTTAATTATGTCAAAATGCATTCTGAATGCAGATTGATGGCTTCAGTTATTGTATAAGTGTTTAAAGGACCATTGGAATGGAGATTTATTGATGTATACCTGTGCCACCATTTTAGGAAAATAGCGGTGAATGAAGCTTTTATATGCATAGCTTTCAATACTGTTATTTATTCGCCATTTAGTACAAAATAACTCTGTTACGTTTCGCGATTGGGCTGTATCGATTTTGATGACATGAATGGGGATAGCTTATTGGGTATCATGTACCAAAAAGATCTCAAAGGCTTTTATTTTAATCCGTAATTTATTTAATTAAATATATAATGAGCGTCAGACAACTCACAAATTATTTTGGTCTCTCTGGTAAGAAATTAACATCCTTGTGTTAATTTTAACTGTCGTCTACCTGAAGGTTGTCTGGAAGACATAGCTTTCAGCGATAAGGCCCCCTAAATTGTAATGTTCTTAATGTTATTTTCCCTGTTACTTTATTTTTGTGTGGTGTGCAATAAATAGTACCTAGTTCCAGACTATGAATTTAGCCAGGAGCGTCTTCCAGCACACCCGGATCCAAGATGAATTATAGGAAATAGTTACCTTTACCGACTCTTTGAAAATGATAAATACCTACGTTTCTCGCTAGCTCTACCTGCGGCTTCGTCCGCGTGGAAATAGAGTTGAACAACTTTTTCCCCTAGGGTAGGATTTAAAAAGATGCATATTATGTCCGTACAAGTTTTCTCTGTACTTACTGAATTTAATTAAAATCAGTTTAGTGATTTGACACAGAAACTAATAATTTATCAGAAACAGACCGACTTATTGTCCCATTGTATTAGTATGGATTTCTTAAGGACCTAACCATTCGAGTTATAATAATATAATGACATAAAACTGTGAAAGGGGTCTTACCCTGTCTAAATAGATAAAGAAATAATTAAAATAAAAAAATAATTTGCAATACTCGTTTATAGGTTTGTGTTGCAAAATGGCGTACTGCTTACATTGGCGTCTCTACCAGCCAACTATTTGGTTCTGTGACATTATAATTTTGAAGGTGTTGCATTCTTTTTAGGAAACTTTTGTAGCTGTATCACTTGATTGAATGAGGTGCATTTTCAGTGTTTTTTTTTGACAAACTGTTTATACAATATTATTAAGTTTATTAAAAAAAAATGATATTATTTAGAAACTGAAGGTACATCCAGGGTTACATTGTAAAGGGGTGCCAAATCTTGAGTGGCTCAGAATCAGTAACTTAATCGAACTGGAATTATTTTTATCCGCTATTAAAAATCGTACGCGTGGATAATTTAATTCATGAAAAAATTGCACTGTATGTGCACTGCGTAAGGTCCTTAGAGGCTCGCCGTACCTACGCCTCTGGTGAATGACCACGCGGCTTTCGTAGTCTCTTTATTGACTTTATTTTCGGATATTTTAAAGTATTTTTTTTCGCAACATACGACTATTAAAAATTTTTACGATTAAGATGCTTCTTTATTGTTCCAGAGATCTTATTTTTTAAATTGGCACCCAATATATATATATTTTTTAAACTAACGGTAAATCGTTTTTCGAAATTAAAGTCCGTCGAGTTTCTATCAATTTAATCTTTACAGGCTTCTCTCCGAAACTGCTGTAGGGATTTTGATACGGTTTTCATTAATCAATAAACCTATTTACGAGGCAGGTTTGTCATATTTATTACTTAGACACTTGTAATTAGCGCTTTCCGTTAGAGGTGAGTCGCTAATTAATGATTAATAATGTAACAACTATAATATATTTCGTAGTGGAGGGGTGTTGTATAAACTATGTCATAGTTGAGGTGAGACCTGTGCCCTGCAGTGGGACGTAAATAGGCTTACTTAATTTTTTACTGGTATAGTATTATTTAAAATGTATCTACTTAAGTCTTAAATACACCTGAGAGCAATCAATTCAGGTCACTTTAATCATTATACCTAAATCCGATCAACCAAAAAGTCAGCTCTATTAACAAATATATTAATAGTAATTTTTTTCGTCCTGGACTGGTCCTTTCTGAATTTATTTAAAAATAACATTCTCAGATCCTAGAACATTAATGTTTTGTAAATGACCCGAATTCATTGCTCTTGAGTGTATCAACCTAAACAAAACACTAATTTATTTTCTGATTTAAAAATAAAATCCAAATATTATTATTCAAAAATCCTTTATCGCAATAACACGAGCATTCCAAATCAACCCCACGTATTTTGAACCCATTTTCGAACTCATCCCCAAACTAAAATCGTTAAAGCACACCTCTAACACAGAAAATGCAAAATCCACAAACCGCAGATCCTACGTACTTTTATATCCTTCACGTACACTGCACTTCACACACTCACACACCGATGTGCACTAGGTTAACTGCGAGACTGGCGGGCAAGCGAAGATGGTTACTCTTATATAGTTGAACTTGTGCACTTGAGGCGAGGGGGGATGTTTCCGGGTTAAGCGGAATTCGGAATTGGAGTGATGGGATGAAAAGGGTTGAAATAATAAGGTCAATTGAAAATTTGTGATCCTTCTTTTGTGAATTGAATTGGATATTTGAACACGATATTTTCTGCAATTTAACTTGTAATGAAATATTTGTATTAGTTTGTACTGCAAGTGGATAAAAACTTAAATATATTGACGACCGCCTGGTCTGGTAGTTCGGACTCCGGCAGACTTTTTGGTAAACCCAGGTTGCGGGTTCAAATCCCGCAAACTGCCGAGTAAAACTCAAAATAAAGATAAACTTTCCGTTCCAAATTTCAGACTGATTAAAGTGAGTAATTCGTTCCATTCATGGGGAAATGTATTCGCCTTTTAACAAATTACCACATTCTATTGTTAAATTATCCATGTATATGTTTAAATCGCATGTTAAGATTGTTTTAAAAGCTTTTATTTATAAAAAAAGGTTAGGATACTGTTGATGACTATTTCAATGTCAAAAATGTCTGGAATTAAATATTGCCCTGCTCGCACAGGTACATATTATTTTCTTGTGAACAAACTATTTAAACGAAGCTTACAATAGTGACCAAGTTTCTTGCGATGCTTCTTCTCGGCGCTAGCCCACAATTTTTTGTCCCAAAGCAGTAATAATAAATAATAATAAAATGTTTTATTTCTCAATAATTGGGTTACAATCATTTGGTGAGACAGCTCCAGATAGCTATAATTATACTCGAGTTGGAGTGCCTCGCTCTTACCTTAGTGCTAGTTGCAGTATATTATTGAGTAGGTAGGTTAATTTGATTTAATTTAAGTAGGTAGGTTATTTTGAATACTTTTTTTTTAATATAAAATGCTGTATACTATATAAACTGTGCATATATGTAGACTGTGCCTCGACATTAATAAGGAGAAATTTGATATTTTCAAAGATACAAGATAGGTTTATAAGATAGTCTTTTGACGACCTCCATAGCCGAGAGGCGAACACACCGGATTCGGTGTCGCTATCTATGAGGTTCCGGGTTCGACACCCGGTCGGTCAATGTAGAAAAATAACGTTTCTGTATTGTCTCGGGTCTACGTGTTGTGGTACCGTCGTTGTTTCTGATTTCTGTTACACAAGTGCTTTAGCTACTTATCAAGATCGGAGCAATGTATGTGATGTTGTCTAATATTTGTTTTTTATTTAAAGAGCTTAATTTAGGCCTACAGAAACAAATTGGTTTTTACTGGCGGATGTTTGTATGATGAGATGAGATAGATAGATCTTTATTGTACACCACACAAAATAAATAAATCACAGGAAAGTAAATATATTATGAATAGCACAATTTAGGCGGTCTTATCGCTGGAAGCGATCTCTTCCAGACAACCTTCAGGTAGAGGAAAGTGAATTAATATTGAGAGAAGGGAGGCGGTGAAGAGTTCCAAAACATAAAGGTCCAAAAATTTAACAAACTAATTAAATATATAAAAATAAAATACATACTTCCTAGTACATGTACATAGTATGCTAATCAGAGCAATGTATGTGATGTTGTCCAATATATATTATTATTATTTGTTTTTTGCATTCACAATAAGGCTAGTTTATCATCATCACCTATACGGTCAATCCCGGTTGCGTCCAAAGCCATCGCTTTGGAGCCCAGGGTCCGCTTTCCTTGATTTGCTCCTCCACTTCGCGCGGTCTTGAGCGCTAAGGCTAAGTAGCTAATAAGGCTAGTTTATATTATATTGTAAAGAAAATGGTATAATTGAAGTTTGTTTTTGCGCTTAAGGCTTAGATGCTCTATTTTTAAGCCATAGGCAGTAAAGGCATAGATCTGTAACCAAAGGTCATAGGGTCATTGCTCGCGGCAGAGCAAAAGGTGAATGTGGTATTATCTAGCTTTGATCGAGTTTTACATTCAATTCAATTCAATATATTTATTGCATTCTATAACGTTTCACAGGTGTTATAAATAGATACATAAAACAGATCATTATAGACCCTGTAGGGCACAACATTAAGATAGGTATTGTGGGCAGAGAGGATGACGCCATGCATAATTAGATCAATTTGTTTATTTTAAGAAGTAGTAAAGAATTAAAATACATTAAGAAATCATATGATAATTATTGAATAATATATTGAATAATATAATCAAAAAAATAGTATTTTTAGGCATTTAAATATTTATTTATCTTTGGATTTCATTTATTGTTTTAGATTATTGTCATTTAAGTATTCGTTTATTGTGTAATAACATTTTTTTATTACATTATTTTAAAACATAATCTTATTAGCTTTAGTAACTATGTAACTGACGACTAGTCTAGTGGTTTGTGCTCCGGCCTACAGAGCCAGGCGGTTGCGGGTTCGAATCCCGCCAATTACAAATTATTGTGCGATGAGCACGAACAAATTCGTACCGCAGTGGTGTTAGTTATGGATGGTTAAAAAAGTATTTTTAGAAGTTTAATATATTTTTATTTTATAATCACTCTGTACCTACTTACTCTGTGTCATTATTCTAAGACCAACTCATTTGACTTGTTTTAACGTATTACACATAATAAACTGTTTTATTGTTTAGTTAAGACACAAATTTATAATCTAATAGATATTGCTATTTTACCAAACAACTATTTACATTTCAAGTTAGCAATCTAATTTGCAATCTTTAGAACAACCGATCAGTCCGTCAAACTGATATTTGACAGTGACAAATGACGTTTGAGATGTCAATCGACGATGACGCGACGACTTACGTGCAATCCGCATCACTTGTCGACCGGTTTTTACACTTGGGCTGACCACTATGTAAAGCTTGGGTTCTATGTAGACAGATATAGCATTCTTGCTGCTTTTTGTGATGCTGTAAATTTTTATACAAAAGCCGATCACGTTTTTTTTTTCAGTAGACATAGTCAAATGTTTATAATTTTTGGAAATGTAGATATAATGAAAAATTTGGTTCGTACGTTTTATTTAAAAGAAATATTTCTTTTACTCTCACGATATAAGTTATTTGTATCCTCGTGGAAGGAGATAAATGATAAGAACTTGAATTGGTTTTAAGATATCATTAATAATCTATAAATTGGTGCCGTGTGGGGATGGCCGTAAATAATACACTTCCCCATCGCCAAGAGGAAGCATGTCGTAAGAGGCGACTAATTTCTGTAGCACGAGACGGGCAGCAGCACCTGCGTGCGAAATCCTGTAAAAAATGCACGCGCCAATCTATCTGCCAAGCATGGCGAGTATTGGCAATCCCCCCAATGATAATGTCATTGTTCAGCAGTGGACGTCCTATGGCTGTGATAATGATGATGATAAATTGTTTTTTGCTGTCAATGATTTTATATATCACGTAAGACGGACGAAAACCGAATAGAGGTCCATGATTTTTTGCCGTGTGCGTAGTTAGCTTCGCCGCACACATGCAAGGCCTAACCTATAGGAGCCTAACTATGATCACTTCAAGCGTCGTTGTTTCTGGTTTCTGTAACACCAGTGCTTAAGCTACTTATCATAGGATCAGAGCAATGTATGTGATGTTGTCCGATATTTATTTATTTTATTATTTATTTTTACTATAATCTTGTTTTATTTTTTTCCGTATTTAGTGTCCATGGTAATGCCCCTGTATTCATTGAAAGGCCTGAAAGTGATTTCATATAAATGAGTGTGTCACGGAAATTGATAAGGTCTCCTCATTTCGTATTTAACAAATGTTTATAGGTAGGTACTAGCTTTTTTCCGCGATTTTGTTCGCATAAACTTGACCTTGAATCAGAGTTTGATTACAATTTTGTGGGTTTTAAATTTAAGCGGCATCAGATTAATAGTAAAATAGTATAAATATTTTTAAAACAAAAATAGTTAATGTTACTCCTTATAACTTCCAGACATTGAAAATCCCATCAAAATCGCTTTAGCCCTTTATATTAGCCGGAACAAACAGACAGATAGACAGATATAACTTAAAAAATGGGTTTTTGATTTAAGTACCTTTAATACTTTCATATGCATTTGGTATGAAGCTGTTACTTTGACATTACAAACAAACATTTCAATTTTATTTGTTTATAATAAACTTTAATTAATTTTGTTTCTTTGTTTGTGTAATGTATGTGGGTAACTCTGAAACTGTATATAAAATATTGCTGTCCGTTTTTACTAGGCCAGTTCTCAAATAGATGCGATTGCGAACACACCGTTGTTTTATTTATCAGTTTGTTTGTTGAATTTAAACAATATAAATATACTGTATAGAGTTAATGAAACCTAGTAATAAAAAGGAAAATGTCCATCTTATTTTCAATATTACGACCATGTTTACAATTCTCACAGATAATATAAAACATAACCGACACCATTTTAAAGTTAATAGCCTAAATCAAGATAAATTTAATTCGATACTTCGTATTTAGTGTTTTTAGATGATTATATAATTTTATAGGTAGTAAAAATAGCCCTGAAGGTAAATTAATGTAAATCGGGGTTACTGCCAATTTGGCATTAATAAAACAATAAATTGTTTCTATAATAATTAAAATTTTATGTCCATGTCTAAACAGCGCTTGTCTATGGTTATTGGGTATCAAATTTCTACTATCTTCTTTACTTGAACTTTTTCCTACAATTTGGTTACATTATTAGGATATGTATTATGAACAAGGGGCAAATGTTTGTGTGATGAGCACGAGCATTTGTACCTACGTCTGTATGTTTATAAACGTATACATATAAGTATGTTTAACTGTTATTTAGTTTGGGGCTATATAATTGGTGTGATTGTGAAAACAACTTGTTTTATTTATTTTTACGTATGTGTTGCCAATATTTTGTGTACCTAGATATGTATTTATAAGTATTATTTACGACGACCAGTTTGACATAACGTAAAGGGTCTCAGCTTCGATTATCAGTTTAAGTCACGTCAGAAAACGTATTTTTTTAAATTGGCTCGGATCACTTACTTTATTGGTTTCATTTTTTTTGCAAATAGGCCATTAATGGTACTTTTACACGTCCCAATATCATTTTTTAACCTACCACTGCTTCGGGACAATTTGTGGGCTAGTGCCGAGAAGCTGCGCAAGAAACTCGGTCGCTATTGTCAGCCTCTTTTCAAATAATTTGATACAAGTTCTATTGTGAGCTGGGTATGTGGCTATTTTGAATCCACACATTTTTATCATCATGTTGTGTACGCCTATAATTGGCACATATATCAGAACCAATCTGTTATAATTGTTTATTGTATTTTTTAATGTATGAGCTGTTGGTGTACCTTAATAAAAGTTTATGCACAGTTAGTTCAGTAATAGTTTTATATAGTTACGTAGCCAGCTATGAATAGACAGTGGCCCTAACTTTGCCAGCGCTACTCCAAACTTAGATTGAAAGTAGCTTTGTTGACAGCCCTATCGATAACGATTGAGCTTTAGGGAGCTTACGATACTATCGCGAGCTTTGCGCCACTGAGCTTGACAAATTTATATTCGTATTGAGTTTAAATAGGTTCAAACAGGTTTTCCAATATGTTTATAGGCGTTGCCTAATATAATATAGAAAATATCTCTTTTTTTAAAAAAAATTTGACTGTCTAAATGCGCGATGATAAAAGCTAAGATCCCAGATCCCCTAGCATGACCACCGAAACGCGATATGATATAGCGATTTATCGACACCAACTGTATTTTTTTTCAAAACATGATAGATAAAGCCGCCATTTTGAATTTTTATCGAAACAGCGATTACAAAATGTGACGTCACCGGCACGGCGATACAACATGGCGGGTATAGCTATCATATTTTTACATTTGGTGTCGATATATCGCTATATCATATCATATCATATCGTGTTTTGATGGTTATGCTAGGGAGTTAGAATCCCAGTCATATCAATTCAGTTTTTATTATCATCATGAGGCTGGGTGTGAGAGACGCGACGATAACAGAGACGTCACCGAACTTCAGGAAGGTCAAGATTAATGACCAGGTACTGTAAAACGTGGTTAATTAAAGTACTTGTATTAATTGACGACCTCTGTAGCCGAGATGCGAGCACGTCGGACAACTCTGACGTCCCGGGTTCGATTCCCGGGTCGATATCGACCCAGGAATCGAAAGTTCGTTTTCTACATATGTAGAAAGCTTTTCTGTATTATTTTGGGTTTTGGTGTTATGTCCGTCCGTCCTTCGTTGTTTCTGATTTCTATGACACAAGTGCCTTAGCAATTTTCTTAGGATCAGAGCAATGTATGATATATTGTCCAATATTTATTATTATTATAAAATAACATGTGAATTTATGCCAGCATACAGGACTTGGTGTCGCTATCTCTGAGGTCCCGGGTTCGATTCCCGGTCGGTCAATGTAGGAAAATATATGTTCTATATTGTCTCCGGGTCTATTTGTGGTACCGTCGTTGTTTCTGATTTCTGTAACACAAGTGCTTTGGCTACTTACCATAGGATCAGAGCAATGTATGTGGTGTTGTCCAATATTTATTTATTTACTTATTTGAAGTTTTTGAATAGACCTACATAATTATCTTTCTTATTGCTATGCGGTTGTCAAATTAAAACTGTGAACATATTTAAAATGGCGAAATTAATTGTCACCAATACAAGAATTGTCGTGGGAAATGTTAGTTGGCAAATTCTTAATTCTCGTAATTGGTGTGATACAACAGTTGTCAGCGACAGTAGCGTAATGGAATGATTAAGCAATTAAGAGGTAGTTATGGAGTACTTTAGAGAGGAAAGGAAAACGAAGCAAAGAAAGACCACTGACGTTGGGAAGAGATCAAAAGAACCGCGGGCTCAAACTGGAATCAAATACCACAAGATCGAGACAATAAGCTAGTTTCCTGGGTCAAAAAAAAGAGTATTCTATTTAGTCCGTCAGTTAGATTATCAAAAAATATTGGACCCATATTTTGTCTTTTTTCAATCAAACAAAAAATTACGAGGATAAAGCACATCAAACTGAGCACGTGACGCCTTGCCAAAAAGTGTCGCAGGGCGTGACGTTACGCGGAACTTTAACGGGCTATATCTTCACCATTTTTTGTTTGACTGAGAAAAGAAACAATACGTGTCCAATATTTTCTGTTAATCCAACTGACGGACTAATTAGAAATTTTTAGGAAACTAGCCCATTGAGTAAGGGCACCTTTGGAGAAGGCCAACCCAAACTGGGGTTCTTGCAGAAGTAGAAAACTAATTAAAAATTATAATTTAACATAATTAACCCACAAAAGCATCATCATCATAGGAAGATTATTTACTCACGAATAAACTCGTATCATATATGACGACCTACGTAGCCGAGAGGCGAGCATACCGGACTTGGTGTCGCTATCTCCGAGGTTCCGGGTTAGATTCTCGGTCGGTCAATGTAGGAAAATAACTTTTCTATATTGTCTCGGGTCTGGGTGTTGTGGCACCGTCGTTGTTTCTGATTTCTGTAACACAAGTGCTTAAACTACTTATCATAGGATCAGAGCAATGTATGTGATGTTGTCCAATATTTATTTATTATTTATTTATATAGAGGTTACATTATGTATCCATAGTCTTTGCATAACACGAATTACTAAATATCACGATCAGAGAAAGAAATAACAAAAAAATATAATAACAAACATTAACCTTAATCGCAAATGTCTACAAATCTATTACCAATTAGATAAAAACACCCATAAATGGTAACTTCTATTCTATGCCCATACAATTATATGTAATCATTACTATAGAACCTTTAAAGGCAAGAAAGCAAACAAAATGATAGGACCTTGACCCAAAGTTGAGCCATAACATATCTATATACAGGGCGGTAAGCACCGTGCAGAATTAAAGATTATACCGTAGCCCGTTATTATCACCTATAGGTGTAGTACCGGCAGTTAGATGTAGCTTTTGCCTGCGACTTTGTCTGTGTGGTCAATCCGGGGTGTATTAGTCAGGTATGTACTGTAGTACATAATATATAAAGGTAGAAAAACTAAGGCTTACACATTAATGATATATAACAGAATAGTACCGGCATGCGCAGCGTAGAACGTCCATCTTGTGGGACAGACGATCTGGTAAAGGTTGCAGGAAGCCGGCCGCTTCCAACCGGCAAATCTGGAAGTCACTGAGAGAGGTCTACGTTCATCAGTGACATCAGTAGACGTCCTATAGCTGAAGTAATGATGATGATCAACAGAATAGTGACTTACACTACTTATAGGTCTTCACAAGTAGCAATGAGCTAAGAAGTCAAAGGTAATGTTTTCAAAAAAGTGAATGGTAATGTTACCATAGATAAAGATTCACGGCACACTGAAACTTGCATTACGTCATGTTAGAAGATGATTAAAAAACAAAAAGGCTAAGTATACTGTTATTGATTCTTTATACGATAAAAATGTGGATTTTAAAAACTGACAAGCTCACACCGGTACCTATATTTGACTTGCAATTCACTTGCAAGTATTTGAAAACAGACTGAAAGAAGTGACCGAGTCATATTCATATTCATATTCATTTATTGCGTATCTAAGCAGCTTCTTGGCACTAGCCCATAATAATATCTAATTGTGCAAAAGAAGTGGTAGGGTAAAAAATTTTGACGTGTAAAAGTGCCCTTTCCTATAACTATTTGCGGAAATATTTCGATTTTACAAGGTCTGGCCTCATTTCAAGCCTGCCGGCCGGCCTGATAAATTAATATGAATAAAATTAAGATGCGTACAAACACACTTTCGTGTTCTTATTAGTTGATATAACATCGCCCACAGTTAACGCCTATCGCGTACCGACATTATTATTATGGGTCACAGTCGTACTGTATGGTGCGATCACGATTTTGTATGATATTTCTCGATATAAATCATCCGAATGCCAACTGATGATAGTTGGAATGTTAGCATTACATGGATTTTATTACTTTATGGTTTGAAAATTGGGTGTCGATTATGGTGTTAAATGTTATCGAATAGAAAACGTCCTACTGCCCTTTTGATATTAGGTACAGAGAAGGTTAATGTCGAACAAGAACTAAATTTCTAGAATATAAATAAAAATTTATTGCTGTGCGTTAGTCTCGCAAAAATTCGAGAATTGCTAGACTGATTTGATTTTTTTGTGTTGCCCGCCTTAATACTGGGGTGGTGTAGGAAAAAAGAATTGGAAAAACCTAAAGAAACAGCAACAAATTCGAAAAAAAAAACGGAATTTCAAAATGTTGGGCATTACTGATTTGCCAATTGAACGAAGTCCACCGGGTCATATTTTATTAGAATGAATCAGATTATCAAGATTTATTAAACTGTTGTCTGTTATTTTGTGTTGCATTATTGGTTCTCTTACTTTGTGTCCACTTTTGTGACATTTCATCGAAGCATAAATACACGACCCACTTACGCGTGACAAATACCGTCTAATTACAAATACAAATTTAAATTTCATCATCATTCATCATTTCAGCCATAGGAATGCCGAACACAGGCCTCCCCCAATGATTTTCATCGGAGGGGATTGCCAATACTCGCCACGCTTGGTAGGCGGGTTGGCGAGCGCAGTTTTTTATTAGATTTCGCACGCAGACGCTGCTGCCCGTCTCGTGCTACAGGAATTGGTGACCTCTTACGACGCGCCTCCGTTTGGCGGTGGGAAAGTGTATTCTTTACGGCCGTCCCCACACGACACGATTTTTATTTATTTAAGGCGAAAACTGATGCGGTTCACGTGTTCTTTAGTGGTGACAGTGACTTGGCAACCGCAGTGTAGGGCGTCCGTCGACAAGGTAGAGCGATGGTATGAAAATACCAGCCGAGGATCGGGCTTAGTGGCGTTCAGAGGCCATTCAGCAATGGGTTGCTGTGAGCTAATTGTAATGATGATGATATTTCCTAAAAATTACAAAACGATTATGACCTGTAATTTGCAATGAGATTGGTCAAAAATTTAACATAATATTAAATTTTATGCATAAATCTTATAGAAATAAAAAGATCTATGTACATTGATCTGATCCTTAAGTAAGGAGTTAAAGCACTTGTATTATAGAAATCAGAAACCGGTACCACATCACCCAGACCCGAGAAAACATAGAGATGTTCGTTTTCCATATTGACCTAATCTAGATTCGAACCAGGGGGGGGGGGGCTCAGAGACGGCGATGACAAGTCTAGCTTACTCTCAAGAGACAATTATCTCCTCATCGACTCACTCTTGGAATGGAAGATTAAACATATTTAGCTATAATTCTCCAATGCACAGTTGCTAATGTTGCTATAATCTTTACTGATAGCATAAGCGTTAATAGCTGCGCATGCGCAGGCGTCCAACATGGCCGTGCAAAATTAATAATGCGCGGATAATTGTAGAAATTGTTATTGTGGGTAATGCATGTACTCGTACAGTCAGCCTATCAATCTACAACAAAATAACAAACTTTCTCAATTGATATTGTGCTTTATGAGTTAGATTTTAAGTTGGAAATAGATTTGGAAATTTGAAATTTTTGGTTTACGTAGTGGAGGTTGGAGTTTGTTTAGCAGAACTTAGGCATTGTTCGAATGTTTTAGAAACATTTAGTTTCTAAAACATTCGAACAATGCCTTGACTTGTAGATCTAAAATAAATTTATTGGTGGTTATAGGAGTTGTAGTTTGGAGTTCAAATAAATAGTAGGAATAGACAAGTCAGACAATTTAGGGCCAATTCGACCAAACACAAAGTAATACCAGAATAAGTATCACGGGTGTAATTTTACCCCTTAAATTTACCCTTAGATAACTTTAATTACGTTTTTCCTAACCTTTTTTAGCAATACACTATACTCGATATTGTTATTCTATAGTTCATGAGTGAATGATGAACGAATTGATAAACCTACTAAAGTCCATGTAATCATTTTTTTAAAAAGATAATAGAGTCAGTGCTAGATGTTGACAACTTGTCAGTTTCTAGATGACAAGAGGACAAGAGTGAATTATAGACAAGTGACAACTTTGACATTAACCTGTTCTCAGTATAATCCTTATTCTGTCAAAATCACCTGTTTATATATGTAATCGTATTAAATCAATTTATTCTTAGATTATTGCTTGGTAAAATGCAAAATCAGCTTATAGATTAAGCAGTGGTTTACACTCGAGTAAAAACTTACTCCAGTTTGGTTGAATCGGGTTTTAGTATTGTTATTTTCAGACCGGATTCGACCAAGCTGGTGTAAGTTTTAACTTGAGAGTATACCACTGCTTAATCTAGAGTAAGCTAATTTTTCATTCTACCAACCACTAATCTATGAAAAATATTAAAACGTGCGATTTTGACAGTGTATAAATTAAACTGACAATAAGTAAATGTAAAAGTTGCCACTTGTCAAATTCACTCCTGTCACCTCGAAACTGACATGTTGTCAACATTTAGCATTGACACTCTATTATCCTACAAAATTAAATGTTGTGGCATTTCAAGTCAACCTAGAAGAAATAGATTACATGAATTTTGGTAGGTTTATCAATTCGTTGATCGTTCACTCTTGTACTACAGAATAACAATACCGAGTATAGTGAATTGCTCGAAAATTTTAATCGAAGTTATCCAAGGGTAAATTCAAGGTGTAAAATTATGCCCGTAATAGTTATTCTGGTATAGCTTTGTGTTTGGTCGAATCGGCCCTAAGTAAGATAAGTATAGTAAGTAGGTAAATAAAATAATTCAAATAAGACAATAGGTACACGTCCCACTACAGGGCACAGGCTTCTCTTCAACTATGAGGTGGGTTTGGGCCAAACTCCACCTGGGCCCGCGGTCAGTCCTAGTGCGGATTGATTTTATCAATCCGCACTAGGTGTTGTAATGTAATGCCGGTGACTAAACCTTACTGTCAGATGTAATATAGGGCAAACTATTTGTATATTATGTGTACATTTTTGCTTCTACTATACAGGGTGTAACGAAAAGGTGAAATAAAACTTTAAGGGGTTATTCTACGGCTAAATTACATCAACTTTTTCTATGGGACCAACATCGAAATCGCAAAAAAAAAAACAATTTCCCATACTAAAACGCGACCAGCTGGCATCAGTTTGTATGGAAACGTCAATATTTTTTTTGAGATTTTGATGTTTGTCCCATAGAATAAGTTGATGTAATTTAGCCGTAGAATAACCCCTTAAAGTTTTATTTCACCTTTTCGATACACACTGTATAGGGGTCGTCAAGGAATCATTTAAGACTCGGTAGAAAAACAATATATCACAAGATAGATGAGATATTTATTTTATAGTTTAAAAATCGCACACTGAACGAAAAATTATGATAAACATTGCTTATTTTTCCATTAATTAAATTAGATTATACTATACTTATTTAAAGATAATATTCTGAATATTTTTAATGTGTGAAGAGACGGTTAAAGGGTTCCTAAAACATCAATTAGGACAATCTTTTACTACCCATCTCGAGACCAACAGCTCTCAACTGTTCTCTACAGGTTGTCTGAGAGAAATCTTTCTAGCGATAAGACAGCCTAAATCGGTGGTGGAGTGCAATAAAGAGTATCTATCTATCTATCTTTTCCAACCCAACGGTAAATCAGCGCCAAGTCATTGCCAATTTTATTGCATGTGCTAGAAAAAGCTCCACAAAAGCTTGGCCATAAGTTTTGATTGATATTAGTGCTTTCGCTTATAGAAAGCTTAGAACTATTTTTTGTAAGTCACTATTTCTTATGTATTATATGTATTTATTATGACATTCATTGTTTTGTTAACATCACCATTACTACAGTGACACCGACTGGGGAGACATTGGCTCCTAAAATAAATCCTTACCAACATTATAAATGCAAAAGTAACTGTCTGTCTGTTACGCTTTAACGCCTGAACTACTAAACCGATTTTGACGAAATTTTGTACAGAGATAGACTAAAGCTTGGGAAATGACATAGACTACTTTTTGTTCCGATTTTGATGAACTTTTGTGCAAGAAAAACTTAAAATAAATAAATAATTTCAACAATCCCACCAATGATACTAGCCCAGTGCGGTGCGGTGGAAGGGTGTTGTAAGGCCAGTTACTAAACCTTACTGTCAGGTGTTATTAAGTCGCCCTAAGGCCTTGACTAGGCTTCACGACTAGTATCAAGCGATATCGAAATAGAAATAGAAAATCATTTATTTGGTACAAGACAGACAATACAATTGCGTTCAAGCCAAACTAATCAAATAGGGTCGTATGTATTGAAAGAAGTCATCTAGGTAGGTGGACAGACGACGACAAAGGTTGCAGGAAGCCGCTGGATGCCGCTTCCAACCGGCCAATCTGGAAGTCACTGGGGGAGGCCTATGTTCAGCAGTGGAAGTCCTGTGGTTGAAGTGATGATGATGATCTAGTCATAGAATCTGGCCTTCCTAATACCACTCACGGTATCTCAGGGTCCAAGGGCCCAGACGGATACTCCCAAACTCCCACACTGGGACCGACTAACCTCATTGCGTGGAGACAAAAACATGAGAAACGCTACGTGCGTTTTTGTGCGATAGGTCGGGGCCTTGCGGTCATTGGTGGATGGGCTTATTCCACAGAGAGCCATCACTTAACACTTTAGAAGTCCAGTACCATATGCGGTACACAGAAATTGTTTTAAATATTGTGTCTGCTTTGTGATCTACTACAGTGTTTAATACTGGTTATGTTAAAAATAAGGAAAGGCGTATTTGGGATATAATTTTTATTTTATTTTATTGTTAAGGCATACCAACAGCACATACATTAAAAAAATACAATAAAATTTACAGAATATTGGTTCTAGTATTATTTGTGCCAATTATAGGCGTATGTACTTGTAAAAACTTGTAAAAAATATGTTTGATTATATTGTAATCAATAATTATAGTCAGTTGTGATTGCTATACATCACAGTTTGCTATTGCCATACAAATTACAATATGAAGAAGTTACGTTTTGACAGCTCATAAATTTAGGTCAATTGGTTGGTGTGGTCATCATCCCTATTGCCAAAAACAATGATAAAAATTTACAAGAAAATTGTACAAAACAGACATAAGTAGGTGAATACATTTCTATCTTTATTAATATTCATAATGTCATATGATGTGTTTTTTTTTGTGCCAAATAAATAAATTTATTCTTATTCTTATTTATTCTTTATATCAGTAATTTTAAGCCTCTGAACAGAGATTTATTTGTCTCCATAGGCAATATTTCCTACATTTGTAGTTATGTACAACTTTCTGGATTAAAAAAAAAAAACTAACTAACTAAACTAACTTAATAGAAAATAATAACGTCAGAATAACCTTAAAGATAAAAAACGGACGGTTATATCGAGCATCGAGGCAATCGGTTTATTCTTGGTTCTCTCTCGCATAGCCCCTCGCCCGATCGCAGCCTGCAACGGCAGTGTCATAATATTAAATTAAATAACAATTTGTCATAGTTCCACTATTACATTATGTCATACAGTCATTAGGCGAACTCGCAAGGTTTCGTGTATGTACTAGTTAATAGTTTATATCATCCTGTGTTTTTGATGACACAAAGACTTTGTACAGATTTACCCGCATGTCAGAGATAATTTAGCGTTTATTTTAGGGCCATGCCACACTGGCGGATTTCGGAAGCTCCGCTTTGAAAACGCTTGTAATCCGCCAGTGTGGCATGGCACTTAGTCTAAAACTGCTTAAAAACTAGACACAATAGAAAATCTGTTATTTCGGGGCTAATAAATGCGTAAGTACAAAATTCGAGACCAGCTGAACCAATTCAGCTAATTTGTTTTTCAAATATTCGTTTTAGTCCGAGAAATGGTATTATAGAGAGACAAATTCAAAAAAAATTACGGAAAATTCTTAAATTCAGGAAAAACTGAACGGTCTACAAGTTCCTTGCTACTACGCAAATTCTTTGCGCAAATCTCGTTTTAAAATGTCATGACATGGCAACAACTATCGGTGCAGCTAGTTTAATATATTTTTTTAATAAATCAAATTTTTATAAAAAAAATAACCGACTTCAAAACACTAAAAAGCTAAAAATAGCTTTTAAACAATCATGCCACACAGTTATTTTTTTAGTCGGTACAAACAATTTGTCTGTTTTTAGTGTTTTTTTACATTCTAAAGAGCAATCTGTGTTGTAATTATAGCTAAATTGCTTCTCACGACGATTCAAATAAGTCCAAACACGGCTATGATACATTGTTTTATCACAGAGTTCCGGTGCTTACCTTCCGCCTTCTTCATCAGATCAGTTTGATGGTATCATTCTCACCAGAATCATTTATTAAAATTTGATTTGTCGACTATGGCAAGGCTTAACTGTCTTAATGAAAATATCTTATTGCAACTCGTGGAAGACTATTGCGGCCAACTATGGTCTCTTTCATCAGTTCCACCTCAGCAAATGATACTTTCTGAATGCAAATGCTTGATTTGTTGTTAAATATACTGCAATCGCTAGATGAATACCTATAATATTTTAGGAGTTCCCTAAATTCCTAATAGATTCCATCATCAAATTAAATTTTGAAAAAAATGGGACTAATCTGGAGGTATAGGGTATTTAATTGAGAAAATAATTTTTCAAATCGGTTCATTAATGGCGGAGTTCTGAGGTAACAAACATTAAAAAAGAACATACAACCGAATTGAGAACCTCCTCCTTTTTTGAAGTAGGTTAAAAAGACATGCCAAGATCGTTTTCAATTCGTTAACCAAATAACCGGACATCACGTCCCGCCGATAACCGACAACGTTCTTATCATTGCTACTTCTGTTAATCTAGGATCTTGACCCCGAACCCAATAAAATACAAAGGTTGGGTTTGCAACGCAAATCTACATCTAGTTAATTTGTGTTGGTTCTAAATGTTTATCAGTAATATTCTGCCGGAGGTTGGCGATCATCATGGCAATTTTTACTTTGTCCACTGCTGCTCTGAACAGGGACCTGGTGCTAAGTCCGAACCACTGTCTAAGATTCTTGAGCCAAGAGGTCTTACGTCTGCCTGGTTTCCGGCGTCCTTGAATCTTCCCCTGGATGATTAGTTGGAGAAATTCATACTTGTTATTGCGAAATATGTGGCCAAGATATTCAAGTTTACGTTGCTTTACAGTGCGCAGAACCTCTAACCCTTTGTTTAATCTCCGTAAAACCGTCTCATTGTTCACCCTGTCAGTCCATGAAATCTTCAACATTCTTCTGTATAACCACATTTAAAGGCCTAAATCCGCTTGCACATTGTTTCCGTGAGTGTCCAAGCCTCGACTCCATACAATAGAACAGGAAACACGTAGCAACGAGCCAGTCTTATACGGGTGGGTATCTTTATGGAATTTGTGAGGAGACTGTTCATCCTCATAAATGCATTTCTTGCCTACTCTATGCGACATCTTACTTCAACACTGTGATCTCCCAGTTCATTCACAATACACCCCAGATATCTGTAGGAGTGAACTCTTTCTAATGGCTGGCCTTGTATGCATCAGTAGTTGTGATTTGGTTAGTGAGCCAATAATTTTTGCGTTCTGACTTACCTTTTACAATTTTATTGCGGATTATTTTAGTAGGACATACTTAATTACCCACCCTTCATTGCTTACGAATAATAGTCATAATAGTAATTTTATTTATTAAATAAGCCTCTTCTAGGCACTTATACACTAGCACTATAATCTTCGATAAATGACACCAAAGAATGTAGTTCAGCCTGCCTAGCATGACTATTACTAAAACACGATATGATATGATATAGCGATATATCGACACCAACTGTAAAAATATGACGAATATAGCCGCCATTTTGATTTTTTATCGAAACAGCGATCATAATATGTACCGTAACCGGCACGGAGATTCTACACGGCGGCTTTAACTATCATATTTTTACAGTTGGTATCGATATATCGCTATATCATATCATATCATATCATATCGTGTTTTAGTGCTCATGTTAGGCAGGCTGGTTGTTTTAGGACCTTTCAAGTTTTCAAAGGTAAAGCTTTGCATAGTAATATAGGGTTGTTTGTAAAACATCAACAACCTCCTAGGGGCTGATTCTGGTGCTAAAATACAAGAACTTTTTCTATGGAACCAACAATGAAATCGCAAACAAAATACTTCCCCATACTAAGCCGCCACCAGCTGACATCAGTTTGTATGGAGCAGTATTTTTATTTTTATTCTTTTTGGTCCAATACAAAAAGTTGTTGTATTTGAGCACCAGAATCAGCCCCTAGTAAGTTGTTGATGTTTTACAAATAACCCTGTTTAGTGTAGTGATATAAAAAAATATGTTTAAAAAAATGGCCTACATTTTTATTCATTGACATACATCATCATTAAGTCTAGACTCGGCCTTTTAGACCGGCCAAAGTAAAGCCTGGGAACCGAACCCGCGACCTCCGATCACGAACATCCATAATGACCGGATCTGTTATGGTTATTCATCAAAATCATCATTAGTCGGTGCTATTAAAAGTTAATGGGTTAATGTATGACTGGTATGTATGGATTAGTAGCCATCATTGTTTAATGTGAAGGTAATTTTACATTCCATTACTGGGAAATATAATAAGTAATACAAATGTACTGGTCCTCGTTTCCTGAAAAATATCTTTATTACTTTTGACGATCTCCGTAGCCGAGAGGCGAGCATACCGGACTTGGTGTCGCTATCTCTGAGGTCCCAGGTTCGATTCCCGGTCGTTCAATGTAGAATAATATTTTATCTATATTGTCTCGGGTCTGGGTGTTGTGGTACCATCGTTGTTTTTGATTTCTGTAACACAAGTGCTTTAGCTACTTACCATTGGATCAGAGCAATGTATGTGATGTTGTCGAATTATTTTTATTTTTATTTATTTTATCAAATTACTTTGCTAGTATTGTGGATATATTTTTGTTAACCTCTATCATGCTACTGCTGGGCAAAATGTCTCCTCCAAACTCTTCCACAGTCTTGAACCATCGCCATGACTCCCAATCCCTCGTTAGTTTAACCAAATCGTCGCACCATCTTTTTTTTTGTCTAGCTCTGTGGCGATAGCCATCTTAGGCACCCGTCGAGTGACAATTTAGGCAACTATCTGGATGCATCCCACACTCGTGTCCTGCCCACTCCCATTGTAGCTGTTATATAAGGATATGTCATCATCATCATCATCATCATCATCGTCATTTCAGCCATAGAACGTCCACTGCTGAATATAGGGTCCCCCAGTGACTTCCAGATTGGCCGGTTGGAAGCGGCCTGCATCCAGATTCCAGCGGCTTCCTGCAACATTTAAAGGTCGTCTGTCCATGGGTGGACGTCTTACGTTGCGCTTGCCGGTACGTTATATTATGTGGATTATATAAATTTAAAAAGATAATTCACCCATGCCGTGGCTAGAAACCAAGACTTCTGCTACGCGCACAGGCGGTTCACCAAATGCTAGAGATGATTTGTTATTCTTCCCTTTCATTACTTGATAGGGAGTAGGGGGTGAGTTATTGCTGGGGAAAGCACGCACTAGACAAACTGTTCCTCAGATCGGCTTAATATCACTAGAGAGACTGAAAAAGGGGACAAGCCAGGCTTACAATCATCATCATGAATACAACTCATATCAGTCTACTGGTAAACCTCTCCCAAAGTACGCCACTGAGTTTGATACTCTTCTTTTCCATCGGCTCATCTGCCAGCAGCAGCTCATATCACAGTTCTAGCTTGTCGAAGGGCGCCCATTTATATCCATCATTGGGTATTGAGTTAGTTTACCCAAAATGTCATGTTATTGATAATTTTATGGGTAATACGGGTCCACAGTGGGATACGAGCAGTTGAAGGATAAGAAACATACAGAACCTTAACTCAAAAAAAAATTAAACGAAAATAAATATTAAATGAAAAACTATTCTACCAACATTAAGGTCAGTATCATCCGAGATTATGTAATAACGAGAAATATTAGGTAGCTTAATTGTCAAATATGTATGTGTTTTATGGACCAATGAATAAAAAATATTTTGTTGTTACAAAGAAATCTTTTAGTAGCATAAAGTAGACGATCTATGTACTCCGCCTCAGTGAATTACCTATTAGCGGTCAAAAAGAATAAATCCTAAAATAACTTGCTAAAGATTCTACGATATATAAAACCGCGTGTTATTATAACAAAACCAACAATAGGTCAGCTGCCCAAATTATCAAAAAAGTGAAAGTGATCCTCTATGGTCCATAAAGCGCGAGATGCACGTTTAACCAGTGTAATTATAACTGTAAGTTGTATTTGATGATCATTTACACTTTCCAGGTGTAATGAACATTTTGGATTATATTTAAACGCTGACATTTTTGGAAATCTAAGATATATTTTTTTTAAATTGAAGATATAAAAACTTTGAATAAAAGTAACTAAAACTTTTATTTTCTAAACTAAAACTATTAAATTTATTACCACACAAAATAAATAAAGTGCATGAAGTCTGCAAAACCCGGCGATTGCGGGCTCAAGTCCCGCAATTGGCAAATGTTTGGGTGATGAGCACGAGCATTTACTTGCACCTAAATCATGAAAAATTACATGAAAAATGAGTTTATTGCTTACATAAACTTACAACCATGCCATTAAATGCACTAAACTATATTGTCATAACTTTAATAATAAAAGCTCTAATTTTAGAATTTCTAATATGAAATAGCTAATGTAAAAAATGTATTGGTCTAAGAAACGAATTGCCACAAAACCGACACCAAGCAAAACCGACTCCACGCTGTCTTGTCTGCCCTTCCTCTAGAGTGTAATTGGTGGGCGAAAGCCATCTGCGACGATAAGCTCGCGTCGGACCGCCAGAGCTCCGCAGTGCCGGAGCCGTGACAGAAACTATGCATGCTACATGTTGCATGCTTGCTTGAATGCTGCATGCTTGCTTGAATGCTGCTTGCTTGCTTGCTTGTTTGCATTGCTTGCTTGTTTGCATCTTTGCATGCATATATTATATTAAATTGTTTTATACTTTTGTGCGTTTTAATTTAATGCGAATCACTATTTAGTAATTGTAAGTAGTAGGGATTACAAATTGTTACGCCTTATGTCACATTTGACAAGTTACAATATAGCGATAAAAAGTTAGGCGTAGTGAAATTAGACTAAACACAATTAGGAAAAGTGAAATTGTGCGAAAAAAATATAGTCTGCCTGTTTGTGTGCCATTGCCAATAAGAAAGACCAATTGTTTTCTTCTCCTGCATTTACCGATAGTTTGCAGTTTAGATCAGACCAATTATTGTATTACATAATAAAGTGCGTATAACGTTCGAGTTAGAAAAGATGTATTGCTCAATATTAGTAAAGCCCCAGTACAATGAATTAAAGTTTAGATGCAACTTTAGTTTTTAATTTTCTTTAAACGTTTGAAACTAACTGATACAATAACCATCTATTCAAGTTAAGAGCTATTTGATTATTACACACGCCCCGTCCTTACATAAAAAAATCATAAATTTTTGACAGTTTTCATTATCATAAGTTTTGGAAATAGCAAGCTAGGGCCGTTCATTTTTCTTTGAATTTGAGTGTAAATAAACTGTATTTTTATTTATAAAAACGTCTCTTTTTCAAGTGTTAAGTAAGCAACATTTAACAGAGGGCGACAGAGACAAATAATAGAGTAGTCAAAAGAGCCAATTTGGTGTTTACGTATTTTTTTCCGAATAATGTAAAAATGCCCTTCATAAATCCCAAAAGCTTTCCGAGAAATAGAAATAGAAATAGTATTTATTGCATAAAATATGGTAGTACAGGTGGTCACAATAATAACGTCCGCATATTTTACCGCGATTCGGCATGCAAAATTTTAATACATTTTAATTAAATTTAAAATTACAATAATAATCGATGGTTAACTGAGCAATAACAAGTAATAATTTAATTCTATCAATAAAATACCTGAAATGTCACAAACAAACAATAAATAAAAATCCTACGGTCAAATAAATATTAAATAATAATAAAAATGTCAAAATTTAAATATTAAAAAGAAAAAATGTAAATGTCAACAATATCAATAGCAAAATCATTAAAAAGTCAACTATTCAACATTGGAAATTACTTCACAGAATAACTGATGTTCAAAATAAGAAAAGGAATAATATTTCTACAAAACACATAACACAGAATAAAATAATAAAATAATCTTGAAAGACTAAATTATTTGACCACCATTTTGCCCGCGACTGCGTTCGCGTTGTCTTTGCAAAACAATATAGTCACGCGAACGAAGTCGCGAGCAACAGCTAGTAACGTAAATAACATCTCTAGATCAACAGATCATATGTTATATCTAACCGTGGATAACTAATTAGGCTAACGTTTATTTAATTATTTTTTAAAGTTCATATGTACTATTTTATGCTGTTTGTAAAGAAAATAAAATAACTACCAAACAATGGAACAACACACCAATTATTGTCATGTCTTGGGTCTTGAAGTTAAGAAAAACATCCTGTTTGTGTTTTTGACTAACTTTGTTATTGCCAGGGGCGTCTTATTATTTTTATTTTGTTATTTATTAGGACACTCAACAGTTTTTTAACAATCGTGCTTATTTAAAGAACTTACAAAAACTCTTAGTCAATAACAGAGTTTTAAACATGGTGGTTATAAGGGTAATTAAGTGGGTATACAAAGAGCGCAGTAAAAAGGGTATATGACTGTTAATTTAATTTAATATATAAACTAGCTGTCCCGGCGAACTCCGTACCGTCTCTTTATTCTGCTACTCGGGACGGAGACAAATCCAAAAAATCATAAATCATAAAAATCGGCCCAGCCGTTCTTGACTTGTGAATGGTGTTGTAACCAACCCGACTTTGTTTTATATATACAGAGTGTAACGAAAAGGTGAAATAAAACTTTAAGGGATTATTCTACGGCTAAATTACATCAACTTTTTCTATGGGACCAACATCGAATTCGCAAAAAAAAAAACACTTTCCCATACTAAAACGCGACCAGCTGGCATCAGTTTGTATGGAAACATCAATTTTTTTTTTTTTCAATTTCGAGTTGGGTATTAACTTAAATAGAATATACAAGGCGTAACACAATTAATGAACATTCTCCTGAGGGCCGATTCTAGAGCTCAAATACAATTACTTTTTGTATGGGACCAACATCAAAATCGGAATATAAAATCGTTTTCCCATACAAAGCCTAACAGCTGATTGGATATTTAGTATAAAGATGAAGTTTTTTTTTGGATTTCAATGTTAGTCCGATACAAAAAGTTGTTGTCTTTGAGCACCAGAATCAGCCCTTAAGGGGATGTGCATTAATTCTGTTACACTTTGTATATTTTTTAAGTCTTATATATATATTTTTAAAGTTTTCATACTGTGACGCTAAGATAACTGTGAAATAGACTTTATATTATTCTTTGTTCGTCTTCTTCGTTTTATGCATAAACGAACACAACAACGACTTCTTTTGTGCAATAAAACGCACTTAATTTTATTGTATGGTTTACAATTTTGTAACGTATTTAAAGCGTTATGTAAAACATAAATATTGAGTCTAATATCCATAACACTTTAAGGCAAAATTGATGTTGCACAAAAGGAACTGGTGAGATAGTTGTAAAAAATTGAAAACTGAATTGCTGTTTCTTAATAGGCGATGCGGGTTATGTGAATTATCTATTACTTAATGTGAAATCATTAGGTTCAGAGAGGCAAACGACTTAGTCTTAGAAGTAGTGCTACATCTGTTCGACAAGGTGTCGTACAAGGTGGACAGACGACCTGGTAAAAGTCGAAGGAAGACGCTGGATGCAGGCCGCTTCCGACCGACCAATCTAGAAGTCAACGGGGGAGGCCTATGTTTAGCAGTAGACGTCCTATGGCTGAAATGATGATGAATGATGAAATAAATATTGTACAACATCACATAGATCCACACCACTCAGACTTGAGATAAAATATAATTATTCATTTTCTACATTTACCTGACTGGGAATCGATTCCAGAACCTAAGAGATGGCTACGCCAAGTCCGGCGTGCTTGCTTCTCAGCTACAGAGGTCGTCATACGACCGACCAAAATTGGGAATCGAACCAGGGATCCATTGCGCTTAGGTCGAATCACCGCGCCGAGCTCAATGTATGTATATTGCCTTAACTTCATTTTTAATGTTTGTAATGTAAACATTCAAATTCAGTTTCACAAACATTTTATTTTCTAAAGCGTAGAGTGGACTACTTACGCTGACATTTGTTTTTTAATAAATTAATAATCAAAATATCTTCAAACGTGTTAACTTAACAGGATAAGTTATAGCGTTATGTACCTACTATTTTAGCTTTTAAGCAAGAGCTCGTTGGTTTGGTTGATTTAAGACAAAATTACTTCACACTTTACCGATATTTTCACATAGATGCTGAACAGCTGAACGGATCTAGATGAAATATGGCACAGAAAAAGATATTAGTCTAAAATAAAAAATATAGATAGATAGATACTCTTTATTGCACACCATACAAGTAAAATACACATGATTTTTACAGAAAGATGTACAATTTAGGCGGTCTTATCGCTAATAGCGATCTCTTCCAGACAATGCTTTTCTTCCAAGTGGGTAATAATGCGATCATGATAAGATGTAACACCTTCATTAAATCGATTACTTGACTGAGCAGTTGATATAGTAGGTCTAATTTATTATTCATATTTGGAAAGCAAAGTTCCATTTTATAGGCACGGCCCATGACTGAATCTTTATTTACCTGTGAACTTGTTACGCTTCTACGATTCGTTTCTTTCATCTCTTTATATCAAATCATTAGGTTCCGAAGATGTTTTCCACTGATACACTAATGAGCAGTATTCGTATCGGACACAAAGATCTGATGTTTCGCCATAGTTTTTGTAACTTAAAATATGATTTGATTTGAAATGTAATGGTTCAGTGAGTGTGAATTGTGATGGTGAATTAGAACGTAATTTTTTAGAGGTCCGTTATTAAATTTTACTCTTGTATAAAACCTTCAAAATAGAGATTTAGATTTTGCAATAACTAACAACCGTTAGGAAAAAAAGTTTCTCAAGTGGCGACTACAAACTAGAAGACGCAGCGTTAGTAGTCCTTCTAACAGGTGGACTTACGACCAAGTTAAGACCAAGGATGTGGGAGACCGCTGGATGCAAACGGCCTAGAGCCGCTCGACGTGGTATTCTCTGGAGTAGGCCCAGCAGTGGACTTAGTGAGGGTAATGATGATGATGGCATTTTTTTAAAACATAAATAGGCTTGCTCTCCATCCCGATCTTACCTATTTAGGAGGTAAGTTTGAAGGCTGTTTTTCTTTAACAATTACACTTAATTCTCTAGCCACAACCACTGCCTCAACTAAACAAAGATTGAACTAAGACGAATATTTTAAATACACATGAAGAAAATGAAACTAACTTTTCTATACTGACAAGCATTCTGAATGTGCTGTAAATGCACCTGGCAAAAAAATCGTCTGATACCTTGTAGTTAGTTAGTTTAATTGGGCTCTCTCTGCATTTAGCCTTTTGATTGGGTCATTGTACGTGCTACATATTATTTCTTACTGCAACCAGCCTAGGTCATCTCAGACTGCTGCAGACTTTGCCACTTTGATTTTACCTTTTCAGAATGCTGCAGGCTTCCGGGAGCTATCCTGGTGATTGGACAGTCCGGGCCCTTTGATCTGCCTCGTTTCTGCATTCCATAAGCACGTGCTGTGGCGTTTTTCTGTCTCCATGCATTCTCTACATGTGGGGCTGTTGTCACCTATGTTTAACAGGTCCTTGTTTAACCTACAAACTTGTTTTTGTCCCTTTTAGGCTGATGCGATTGCAGACCAGCTGTTTTGATTCTTATACCTCATATTAACTTATGAATGTCAATACCTTTCATTGTGACTATTTAATTTTTATAGGAGTGTTGTACCTACTTAGCAGCAAAAAATATTTTAAAATATCTTTTATATACGGAACCAAATCATTTAATATTCGATCATCCATGGTAATTACCTACATTACATCGGCATTGGCAGAAGATGCAGTAAAAATAAAAGATTTTACTATTCGTGATATACAGACACAAATATCTTAGTCTAATAACCGAACGAGTTCATTTTGCTGTACGCACGTTTCGTAACTCGTTGATTAAAAATAAATGAGTAGGTCTAATCATAGGTTGCGTATTCTAAGTCTATGGGTCTAAGTAAAGGTGCCAAACGAAAACCGAAGATAGAGCAAAAATGCTATATCATGTTCGAAATAATACTTCTAAAAAGTCGCATAATTTTTGAACAAATTGCGATCTGAGTTATTTTCCTTATCAATTTATGTTTTGAAAATTTTGCCCACGTTGCGATTTTCATTATAACTATTATAAGGTAGGAGATAGAGACTTTTATGGTCTATCGACAGTTTTCGTTTGACACGCTCTTTATAAGTCCTGTACCTATAAGTCAATCTTCTTACGGTAATTATACTTCTCAAATACTAAGTACATCTTTTACTTTGGGACCAACATCGAAATCGCAAAAAACACTTCTCTTTATTAAAAGGTGACAATGACAATGACTATGGAAGGAACCTATAAGCGGAGATGGGGAAAAACTGTCATGGCGGCGAGGGAAAAATGGTTCTGATCCGAAACATGAAAAGCATTTGCTTGATGTAAAAAGAAAACTATTCTATACTAGTTGTCCCGGCGAACTTCGTACCGCCTCCGCCGCCTTTTGTAAAATTTTCCGATATTTTAGTAATTCTGCTATTCGGGGTGAAAACAAATCTAACAAATTAAAGATTATAAAAATCAGTCCAGCGGTTATTGATTTATGAATGGTGTAACTAACCCGACTTTGTGTTATAAAAATAGATAGATTATAACTGTGTTTTAACATTTCAATTTGAATGTGATTTATCTCCTTGTAGGATTCATATTATGGGGAAGAATATATAAAATAAATATTAGTCTCTATTTATGTAAATATACATTTTTAGGAAAACATAAACAGCTTTGGAATAATCATTTATTGCTAATGTAACATTGAATACGTATTTAATTGACCTGAATATATGTTTTTTGATTTCATACAAGCAAAATAAATAACGCTCGTACATTCAGTCAACAATCGCATCTTTACAAAACAGGTAGAATCAATGCCAGAGAAAATATAATACAAGTACCAAATTCATTCTCTCTTTTTCTCATAAGTTGTTTTATAAGAAGTGTAGGTTTCAATGTTATATTTTAGAAGTTGTTCCGTTTCTGTTCTAATAGCTAGTAAGTGTTGTTTTAAATGTTTTTTTTTTTGTTATAGCACCTATAACAAAAAAAAGGGGCACCCCCTTTCAGTTCAGAGGCTTCACTGCTATTATAGTCCGACTCAGGTTTGCACTCAGAGGTTAAAGAGAGAGGTATAATCATACCAAAGAGCTTATATTGACAACATAAAAGTTTGATGTGCTAAATTGGGTTTTCCTAATTATTTTCTTACGCCAACAATCGTGAGCTCAAATTCACCTCAGAGAAACTATGTATGTGAAAATTGCAACGCTTAGCAGCAATGATTTACGCTTCACTGTAGAATTACCCTAAGAAAGGTCATACATTGAATGGCGTCGTGTAAGGCTCTGCCCACATAGAGGTACAATTTCGATCGTGAGTTTAGTGATGTCCATTGATAATTACGATACGTCATTGATAGTACACGACTCACGGAGCACATACCTAGAGTAGAAATGTCATATGATTTGTTCGACAAAATTTTCCGCCATTTTTTAATCTGTATCTGTGCTGTTTTTGTATGGGCGAGCGTTGACAGGAGTTGTCATTTCATACTAAATGTAAGTGAAAAATCACTTATTAGTTTCGGAGAAAGATGGTTTGACGTAAAACGTATTCCTAGATAACAAATTTTTTAAATAATTTAGTTAAGTCCATACATTTGACAGGTTCTACCTAGTTCAGGCATAGATAACTCCTTGCATTGTATAGTGCCGTATGGGGACGGCCGTTAAGAACACACTTTCCCACCGCCAACAGGAGGCGTGTGGTAAAAGGCGACTAATTTCTGTAGTACGAGACGAACAGCAGCGCCTTCGTGCGAAATATTATAAAAAACTGCGCTCGCCAACCCGCCTGCCAAGCGTGGCGAGTATCGGCAATCCCCCCCATTATGGGGGAGGCCTATGTTCAGCAGTGGACGTCTTATGGCTGAAATGATGAAAAATGACTGTATAATTTTAACTTGTACTATTAAGAATGTAACTGCTTTTCTTATATTTAATAAACGACTTATTTATTTAATTCATTTATTGATTATTTTATTTTACTAGCATGGCATTGTTGAGCTACGTATCTATTGGCCAAAGACCAATTATCGATTAGTGAAACTGTCGATATTCCAGCATCACTATTGAGAATAGATGCAAGTGATAACAAAGTTCAGTAATAACGTGTGAAATGTGGTTTGAGAAATATAACGACTTGTTTTAAAAGTAATTACGCAAAGCAAATATCAACTTTATTAATTTTTTGCATTTACAATAATGGTAGTTTATCATATCAAAGAAAATAATTTTACTTGAAAAATTTTTTCAACTGCCTCTTGTGGGTTTCGAACCCACATCTATACAGAGTGTAACGAAAAGGTGAAATAAAACTTTAAGGGGTTATTCTACGGCTAAATTACATCAACCTTTTCTATTGGACCAACATCAAAATCTCAAAAAAAATATTGACGTTTCCATACAAACTGATGCCAGCTGGTCGCGTTTTAGTATGGGAAAGTGTTTTTTTTTTAGCGATTTCGATGTTGGTCCCATAGAAAAAGTTGATGTAAATTAGCCGTAGAATAACCCCTTAAAGTTTTATTTCACCTTTTCGTTACACACTGTATATACTTACACATATAGCGAAAGGTTGTGGGTAGCGATAGTAGATGGTGGATACCTTTTCTTTCTTCAAAAAAAATAAACAATAAATAAGGTGTCATGTTCTGGCCCCATATGGGCCTATAATGTTATTATTCAAATTCAAATTCAAATTCAACCGTTTATTTGCGAGAATACATCATACATGCAATTTTATCATACATAAAATTAAAATAAATTTTTTTTAGGAAAACATCACATACATTGCTCTGATCCTGTGGTACGAGTAAGTAGCCAAAGCACTTGTGTTACAGAAATCAGAAACAACGACGGTACCACAACACCCAGACCCAAGAAAATATAGAAAAGTTATTTTTCTACATTGACCCGACCGGGCATCGAACCCGGAACCTCAGAGACAGCGACACCAAGTCCGGTATGCTTGCCTCTCGGCTACGGAGGATTAATAGGTAAGATATTCGTTAGTGTTTATTATATGCTGAATTTTCACATTATTCATGGATGATATTAGGCTATATCTTTTTTAATAAAAACCTACTAAATTGAGGAAAATGATACTTAGGTACGTAATAAAAATTTAAAACCGACAATTTAGGATCTAATAGGCAAAAAAAAGATGAACGATATTAGTTTGTTAAAAATCATGAGTACAGAGTAGCTGGCCAGTTTGAAGTGTATACTTATGTAAATTTTATTGCACAAATAAAAAAGAAATTTACAAATCCTAGACTCAATGGTACTATGTGACATTATCTGCCAGTCGATCAAAGAGCTAAAGTTCTAAACATGTGATCGGACAAATACAAGACACAACGATGAATATAAAACTAACAATCATCATCATCATCATTTCAGCCACTCGTCGACTCGACGTCCACTACTGAACACAGGCCTCCCCCAATGACTTTCATTGGGGGGGATTGCCAATACTCGCCACGCTTGGCAGGCGGGTTGGCGAGCACAGTTTTTATAATATTTCGTACGCAGACGCTGTTGCCCATCTCGTGCTACATGACTTATTCGCCTCTCACGACACGCTTCTTGGCGGTGGAGAAGTGTATTCTTTAGGCACATTCAAAATTGTCAATAAAAACTAAATACAGATAACTAAATATTGGTGTCGCCATTTCTGAGGTCCTGGGTTCGATTCCCGATCGGGTCAATGTAGAAAACCAAACTTTTCTATACTGTGTCGGGTCTGGGTATTGTGGTTCCGTCCTTGTTCTGATTTCCATCACATGTGCTACTATTTTAAATTTATTGTTAACTAGCTCTCCCGGCGAACTTTACCGCCTCAGATTTTTTTTAAAATTATTTATTTTAAAAAAAATCTGAGGCGGTATTATTATTTAATTATTATTTCTTCTGCTATTTGGGGCGGAGACGAATCCAACAAATCATAAAAATCGGTTCAGCCGTTCTCGACTTATAAATGGTGTAATTAACCTGACTTTGTTTTATATATTATATGGAAGATTGAATTTACAGTAACTAAAGGAAAACCTTGTAACTTGTGTGTGGTTACAAGGTTTTCTTTAAGTTACGGAACACCCTGTATGTTCAACCAACAATGAATTTGCAGTATGTTGAATCATATAAAAAGACACAATAATAGGATAAAATTCGTTTTAAAAATAAACTATTATTTAGGCTAAAATAAACATGATCTAAACTTCAGCATAATAAAATAATTAATGGTCTAATATTTCCTGAATCAAACAGATTTCTATAGAATCTAGTTTTTAAGGCATCAATTTCAACAATTACTATAATTGGGTGACTAATCAATGAATGGTTATTTAATTTTAAATGCTACATCCTTTTGAGAAACCTACACAGAAAAAACACAAAAACTGTTTTTATTTCAGCTCTGTGAGATAAACGGATCTATGTTTCATACAGGGTGAAATCGTTAAGTGTGCCCGGGCGATCATTCCGTAAATATAAGGGACATCAAAAACCTTTAAATTGACTCCGACAGATAAGGGGCGATCTCCTAATATTCATTTTCATCAAAATTTGGCTTATTTTTTAAAAATAGCAACTGCAGTACGGTATACACCTTAAGTACGGTTGTGTCTGCTCGAGATTTCTCGAGCTCGAGAAAAAAACTCTAGAAAATTGAAATTTTTCGAGACAAGAAAAAAAACGTAACTAGAGGATTCTGGAATCTTGTATACCTTCTGACATAATGGTCTTGCTATCCATATACTTCTACACTTAGTTAAACCTATTGTTAATTTGGCATCGCATTGCTGCATGGACTGCTGCCTAGAGGCCCAATTCTTTCTTTCTTTTTTTTTCTCTTATTAAAATTTATTGGTAAAGGTTGCAGGAAGCCGCTGGATGCGAGCCGCTTTCAACCGGCCAATCTGGAAGTCACTGGGGGAGGCCTATGTTCAGCAGTGGACGTCCAATGGCTGAAATGATGATGATGATGATGAAATTTATTGTCTACACATTCTATACAATGTGCGAAATTTGTGTTTATCTATAAATCTGTCATGCAATATTTCTAATTTCCCTAAGCATGTTTCCTGTAGATTTAAAAACATTGTAACAACAGTTGATAATCCTAATAAATAAAATAAATAAAATATTATGTAATAAATGTATTTTGACAATAGCCGTAATCCGGTGTCGATCCGCTCCCAGTAACATTACTATCACAAACGGTATTCTCGATGCAAGATTTTAATTTGTATTACTTTTCTTACTAGAATAAGAGGTACCAAACATTACAAAATAATAATAATGGTGCACTAAAAATATATGTTACACATTTAAAATTTCGCTTTTTTAAACTACATTTCAACTGTTTTATACAAACTTAAGAGCCCAGAAAACTCGAGAAATTAGACTCGAGAATTCTCAAAACTCGAGAAAAAAATTCGAGAAATCAGATACTAGTTTAAGCTGATCAAATGTCATTCGCGACTATAATAAATTTTATACCATATTAACATATAAGCTGACCCGACACTATACCGAAGATATCCCGGACATCAGCCTCTACGAGATTAGGATGGCCCTCAAACAGCTTAGGAACAACAAGGCGCCGGGTGATGACGGAATCACATCAGAGCTTCTGAATGCGGGTGGAACACCGATACTGAAAGTCCTTCAGAGACTCTTCAACTCCGTCTTGCTCGAGGGAATAACGCCGGAGGCGTGGAACAGGGGTGTGGTGGTGCTCTTCTTCAAGAAAGGAGATAAAACCTTATTGAAGAATTACAGACCCATCTCACTTCTAAGTCATGTCTACAAGCTGTTTTCGAGAGTCATCACGAATCGTCTCGCGCGTAGGTTCGATGACTTCCAGCCTCCCGAACAAGCCGGTTTCCGAAAAGGCTTTAGTACCATAGACCACATCCATACGCTGCGGCAAATTATACAGAAGACCAAGGAGTATAACTTGCCACTATGCTTAGCGTTCGTGGACTATGAGAAGGCCTTTGATTCGATCGAGACCTGGGCAGTGCTACAGTCTCTCCAGCGGTGCCATATTGACTATCGGTACATCGAGGTGTTGAAGTGTTTATACAAAAACGCCACCATGTCGGTCCGAGTACAGGAGCAGAGCACGAAGGCGATTCCTCTGCAGCGAGGCGTAAGACAGGGAGATGTTATATCTCCGAAACTGTTCACCGCTGCATTGGAAGACGCTTTCAAGCTCCTGGAATGGAAAGGATTTGGCATCAACATCAACGGCGAGTACATCACTCACCTTCGGTTTGCCGACGATATTGTGGTCATGGCAGAATCGCTTGAAAACCTCAGCACAATGCTCGATGACCTTACTCGAGTCTCCCAACAAGTAGGCCTGCGAATGAACATGGACAAAACCAAGCTCATGTCAAATGCCCATGTTGCGGCCTACCCAGTATCCGTTGGGAGCTCTGCTCTCGAAATTGTTGACAAATATGTCTACTTAGGACAAGTTATCCAGTTGGGTAAATCCAATTTTGAGAAGGAGGTCAATCGTCGAATCCAACTCGGCTGGGCAGCGTTCGGGAAATTAAACCACGTCTTCTCGTCCAAAATACCTCAGTGCCTCAAGACGAAAGTCTACAACCAGTGTGTGTTACCAGTGATGACATATGGAACTGAAACGTGGCCTCTCACTATGGGCCTCATAAGAAAGCTCAAGGTCGCACAGCGTGCTATGGAAAGGGCTATGCTTGGTGTTTCCTTGCGAGATCGAATCAGAAATGAAGAGATCCGTAAACGAACAAAAGTCGCTGACATAGCCCAACGGATTAGCAAGCTGAAGTGGCAGTGGGCGGGGCACATAGCACGTAGAACTGATGGCCGATGGGGCAGAAAGGTTCTAGAATGGAGGCCGCGTACCGGCAAGCGCAGCGTAGGACGTCCACTCACAAGGTGGTCAGACGACCTGGTAAAGGTCGCAGGAAGACGCTGGATGCAGGCCGCTTCCAACCGGCCAATCTGGAAGTCAATGGGGGAGGCCTATGTTCAGCAGTGGACGTCCTATGGCTGAAATGATGATGATGATGATGATACCATATTACCTATTCTTTTTAAAATAATATTTTTAACTATAACAAATATACTAAGGATATTCAGGGTTACATTTCAAAGCGGTGCCAAATCTTTAGGAGTGGCTTAGAATCAGTAACTTAATCGAACTATGCTAAGAACAAAAAAAAATTTTTTTTTTAAAATAATTTAACTCATGTATGAAAAAATTGCCCCGTATGTGCACTACGTAAGGTCCTTGTTGGTTCGCCGTACTTACACCTCTGATGAATGACAGCTTGGCTTTCGTAGTCTCTCTATTGACTTTATTTTCGGATATTTTAATGTTTTTATTTTTCGTAACACTTCTTTATATTGTGCCCTAGATCTTATTTTTTAAATTTGGCACCCTTTTCCAATGTAACCCTGTATGTACAACCAGGCTTCACCTCGGTCGTGTCAGTCTAAAGCACTATTCTTAGTATTTGTACTTTTTGTAGTGCATTTAGTAGGCTATTAGAAAACACCTGAATACAAACAGAGGACTTACGAGGTTCATTACTCGCTTAAAGTAGGCTTGACTCAGCATATTTTTTGGATAATTGATTGAATTCACATTGTTGATGTTGCGTACCGGCAAGCACAGCGTAGGACGCCTGATGACAAGGTGGTCAGACGACCTAGTAAGGGTCGCAGGAAGACGCTGGATGCAGGCCGCTTCCAACCAGCCAATGTAGAAGTCAATGGGGGAGACCTATGTTCAGCAGTGGACGTCCTATGGCTAAAATGATGATTATGATGATTGTTGATGTTTCATAGACACCCTGTGTATATTAGGCCACAGCCACAGGCTTGATAATTTCGTCTTGCATGATTTGTTCGCACAACGATCACGACAATAGATGGCAGACACGATTAGAGTTCTGTGGAAATTATTTATGACCGTTATTTAGTACTAAATACGAGTGAATGTGCGAACATTCTCATGTTATGTTCTATTGGTAGTAATAAAACGTTATTAGTGTGCTAATTTAGCTAATTAGTTGAAGTTAAATGATATTGAATTAATAACGATGGCGTGAAAACACATATTCCATATTTCAAGAACCACCCCAGACAACACCCACTATGTCATGATGCACGAAAATAATAGTTTTTACTATATTTATAAGAAATATGAAATTATTGTGCTAATATATATTAAAATAATATGAAAACAAAATTGATTAACAAGTAATTAGATTTTGAGATATACCTGTGTCTTTCTAAATGAACTTTTACAGTGAAAAATGTATGGTGGACGTGTACTGTGACGTCACGGTACATGTCGGATCTTCTTGTATAGCATGCAACTACACTGGATTGTAAGTCATGTATTTTACAATATGTTTAAGAATAAGAATAAGAATAAAATAATTTATTCAGAAACCACACATAGTTGTGAACATGAAAGAAAAGTAAAAAATACAATTAAATTAATCGAAAAATTCTTTCAGTTTTGTTAATTATAATAAAGTGCTATTTATTTAATAAAAAAATTTATATATATGTATATTCCTTATTGTCACGGTCCCGAATTAAGGAAATAACAATCTTATGTTACCAATAAATCTAAGTTTTTCGACAGAGGCTTCTTTCAAAATACTTGATTTAGTTTAAAGCAAAACAATAGTGCCCTGAGGGGACGGCCGTAAAGAATACACTTCCCCACTGATAACAGGAGGCGTGTTGTAAAAGGCGACTAATTCCTGTAGCACGAGACAGGCAGCAGTGTCTTCTTGTTGTTGTCCAATATTTATATTTTATGTATCTGTTGACCAATAAAATATCTTAGTGATGCCAAGGTACAAAATTATTGTGTTGAAGAACTTAAATAACACTTTTAACCTTTAACCTGTAGGTTACATAATTTCTATCGTATGAAAATAGGTACATAACATTGCCCTATGCCACATGCACGTGATTCGAGCTGACAGTCCGTCCATCTGTCAGTCAGAAATGTCAGTAGCTAGCGGGGTGTCAGTTACAATAGCTGACCTTCGTAATTCGTTTAATGTTTCAATTGTTAAGGCAGGTCGTTTATTGTAGCCCGCAAAAATTCAAATTTCCATTTTTTTTAAATAGCGACTGGTTTACTACTATTAAAAAAAATAACAACCACACCGATTATCTAGCTCCAAACTTAGCAAAGCTTGTGGTGACTAGATAATGTATAGACAAACTTAAATACAATTATAACATCCATGACTTAGGTACAAATGCTCGTGATCATCACACAAACATTTGCCCCTTGCGGGATTCGAACCCCCACCGCCAGACTTTGTAGTCCGGAGCGCAAACCACTAGACTAAACGATCGTTAAAATACTACTACAAAAACTTATTGCAATACTAGCTTTTGCCCGTGACTTCGTCTGTATTGACCTTACCCGGATAAAAAGTATCATCATCATCATCATCATTTCAGCCATAGGACGTCCACTGCTGAACATAGGCCTCCCCCATTGACTTCCAGATTGGCCGGTTGGAAGCGGCCTGCATCCAGCGTCTTCCTGCGACCTTTACCAGGTCGTCTGACCATCTTGTGAGTATAAAAAGTATCCTATGTGTTAATCCAGATCATGCTCTATCGGTATGCCAAATTTCATCAAAGTTTTTCGTAAATGAGTAACAAATATCAATACATTCTCACAAACTTTTGCATTTATAATAATAGGATAATTCAATAATAAAAGATTTACTGTAAAACTATCAATAAGTAAGACTCAATGAGATAAATGTATTATTTAAGTGGTTATTAATAAATAAATATTGGACAACATCACATACATTGCTCTGATCCTATGATAAGTAGCTTAAGCACTTGTGTTACAGAAATCAGAATCAACGACGGTACCACAACACCCAGACCCGAAACAATATAGAAAAGTTATTTTTCTACATTGACTGACCGGGTACGATACCCGGGACCTCACAGATAGCGACACCAAGTCTGGTATGCTGTTTCGTCAAAAAGATTGTATATCATATACAGGGTTATTTGTAAAACATCAACAACCCCCTAGGGGCTGATTCTGGTGCTCAAATACAACAACTTTTTCTACGGGACCAACATTGAAATCGCAAAAAAAAACACTTTCCCATACTAAGCCGCCGACCAGCTGACATCAGTTTGTATGGAGCAGTGAATTTTTTTTAAATTTCAATGTTGTCTGTCTGGATGCAGGCCGCTTCCAACCGGCCAATCTGGAAGTCAATGGGGGAGGCCTATGTTCAGCAGTGGACGTCCTATGGCTGAAATGATGATGATGATGATGATACTTTTTATCCGGGTAAGGTCAATGCAGACGAAGTCGCGGGCAAAAGCTAGTATTGCAATAAGTATTTGTAGTAGTATTTTAACGATCGTCTAGTCTAGTGGTTTGCGCTCCGGACTAAAAAGTCTGGCGGTGGGGGTTCGAATCCCGCAAGGGGCAAATATTTGTGTGATGATCACGAGCATTTGTACCTAAGTCATGGATGTTATAATTGTATTTAAGTTTGTCTATACATTATCTAGTCGCCACAAGCTTTGCTAAGTTTGGAGCTAGATAATCGGTGTGGTTGTTGTTTGTTTTATTAGTAGTAAACCAGTAGCTATTTAAAAAAAATGGAAATTTGAATTTTTGCGGGCTACAATAAACGACCTGCCTTAACAATTGAAACCCTGTATAAATTATCGTAATTAATAGCCCTGGCTTTCTCAATCAAAATCAAGGTCGTGCTAATCGAAAGGGTTAACGATTATTCGTGAAAATAATTAATTAAGAAGCTAAATGATGATACATATCGTATTTGATTTGTTAATTAAAACGTTTGTTTAACTTTTAATTAAGTTTTTAGCACTTTAATCAATATTTATTTGTTTAATCATCAGTCATTGCAAACCATCAATCAATATATTGATAATTGCGATTGAAAGTATGCGTTTAACTACTACTTTATTTGATTGTAATATATCATGTTTACATTTTACTCGGAAGCATACACTTACATAAATAAATACGCTTAGTATAATTATTATTAGGTCCTTACTTATGAAATTACTGATACTCAATACTGGCAACATTAACATCAAATATCTTGCGTTTGATTAGCAATTTTCGTTTCTTTGCTCAATCGTCACAATAATGAGGAGATTTTGAACCGTATTGTGACTTTTTTTAAAAATCTTTATTTATTAAAGAGGGTTTATTCACTCAGTGAATATATCACCCTTACAGGAAATCACTAAAATTCAGTACAATAACACTATTTTCTACGTCTTAAACCAACTTGTACTAATTTATATAAGATTCTGGCCATGTCAGACATAGGGAAAGCAAGGATGGTATTACATAAACCTGGAATTCTTAGGTCAATATTGTAGCGATGGTAGATAGCTGCTCTTTCAGCCTCGTTCCGCACACACTCAACCAAAACGTGGTACAAGACTTCTACTGCGTTACATTCTGTGCATTTTGGAGATGTAACTTTTCCCATTAGTGCAGCAAAGCCATTTAGTGGAATGTGTCCAGAACGAAGTCTGAAGCTCGTTACGATCTCTTGTCTAATCATGCCAGCTCCGTCGAACGAGGGATGCCTGTGAATGTGAACCGTAATGTGACTTGTGATAAGAAATGAATCCTGTACGACAATGGAAGCGATCATCACAAAGCCACGGTGGAACTCGTATTCGTTAATACTGCGAATTTTCGATTTGTCCATAGCTGTTGTTAATCAATGTTAAAGCTCAAACAAATGATGTAAAAACAAATAAAATACGAATTTCAAAAGAATATTTGTCTGGCTTTATTTCGAATCAAATTTGAATTTGGAATTCCTAATCAAATGCAAGATATTTGATGTTAAAATTGCCAGTATTGAGTATCGGCAATTTCATATTTAAGGACCTAATATCTTGTGCAATTTTCTCAAATCTACCTTAAGTTAAAGTCATCCCGTAGTCTTTGCCAGATACAAATAATATAACTCTTGTTAGAGTTACATGTTTTGACCTACTCAAATTTAAAGTCACAATGACGACCTCCGTAGACGTGAGCATGCCGGAATTGGTGTCGCTATCTCTGAGGGGACCTCGGGGTTCGATTCCCGCTCGGTCAATGTAGAAAAATTTGTTGTCTCGGGTCTGGGTGTTTTGGTACCGTTGTTATTTCTGATTTCTGTAACACAAGTGCTTTGGCTAATTAATAAAGGATCAAAACAATGAATGTGATGTTGTCCAATATTTATTTTTCCATTGCAAACCATTCAAGTAAATTAAACATGATTATTACAGAATTAAGTAGACGTATGTACCTACATAAAATAGAATATTCTAGACTCCGTTTGGCACAATGATAAGATACGAAGTGGAGTTATAGCACATTATACTAACTTTGCCCTGACATTCACACAGTAAGGTCCTTACATCAAAATAATGCCAAAATATTAATTTTTTCTCAGCCTTGGGAGAGGCAGACGAACGAGTACGCGTGATATGTCGAACCTTCAGTGTTAATATTGCACTTATCGCGAAAAAGATCTCGAGTTAGAACATCCTGTATCGTTGTTACTACTTCAAAGACAGCGAGAGTGTAGGGGGTTAAGGGAGATCGTTCAGTGCAGCCCGCGACATTTAAAATTTCTTACCCTTTTCTCAAATACAGGGTTACATTTCAAGGTGTGCCAATTTTTGAGAGACCACTCAAAATCAGTAACTAAATCGATCTACGTCAAAAACAAACTATTTTTTTTTCATATCTAAATATATAAAACAAAGTCGGGTTAGTTACACCATTTATAAGTTAACAACGGATTTTTATAATTTATGATTTTTTGGATTTGTCTCCGTCCCGAATAACAGAATAAGTATTAAAATATTACAAATTAAAAAAAGATGAATTCCAAGGCGGTACGGAGTTTACCCGGCCAGCTAGTTATTTTATTAAATCGAATAATATTCTCGGTAAGTTAATTTCAATAACATTTGACAGCGTAAGTAATTCACATTACAATACTTAACCTGTGCTCTCAGTGCAAAGGAATGCAATCGTCATTTCATCACCCGAATTCTTAGAGAATTAGCACAGTCATCTATTGTGTTGTCAAGGACTTGTATACTCTTACAAGTTACACTTAACTCTGTACTTGAACTATAATGTTCGGAACGATGTTAAAAATGAATCGGATGATAGAAATGATGAGAGTTTGACGTTCGACGCATTGTGGTGCGATCTTAAACAATTTCTTGACACGGTTATTGCTATAACATTTTAAGTAGATAGAAGACTGTTGTAATCGTTAGTTAATAAAATTAAAAATAAGTGGGTTGTAAAAAAATCAAAATATATTGTAGCGACATCTATCTCGCTACATATAAAACTGACGTATCCTACATCGCGATATTAAAATTATCGGAGCGATTGAACCATATATACAAGAACCCGACAAACAACCGTCGGGCAGTAGCCCACCAGACACAACACCCGTCTGGTCGGAGGATCCTCCCTTTTCAATGGTGGATGAGGAACTGAACACCCTGTTCCTCTCACCCCCAAAATGGTGACCCCGAGCATGAACGTCAGCGCAGCCTTCGCAAAGCTACGTCATCGTGACGTCATCATCACTTCCTCCTCGAGTTTCGAGCAGCGAGTCATATAGCCAGCCAGCATCCACGGCTACTACGGGTATCCTGACCACCAGCATGCAGCGGACGCGTATTCCTGGTCATCATCCACAGCCTTCTCAGCGACCTTGGCACAGCACACTGCACTTCGGCCGGTCAGCAAGCAGAGACGCACTTCTCTCCTGGTCGACGCAGCAGCCAGCAACTACGCAGCACTGCACCACTCCGACTCACTGGAGCATTTGCAGCATCACCCCGACTCACTAGGGCATCACCGAAGACAGTTCCGACTCACCTATGAATTCACACCTATTCCGTGAACTATGCGGCATCTGTTTCCGACTCACTGGAACATTCTACTGGCCCGGCAAGCATCACAAGATGTGTGGATGACCCAACCTGCTTTCGACCTCCGGTCTTGGAGGGGAGTAATGTAGCGACATCTATCTCGCTACATATAAAACTGACGTATCCTACATCGCGATATTAAAATTATCGGATCGATTGAACCATATATATGGTTCCGATAATTCGGTCCGATAATTTTAATATCGCGATGTAGGATACGTCAGTTTTATATGTAGCGAGATAGATGTCGCTACAATATTATTAATGTTCTATATCAAGTATTATAAGCTACTGACAATTTTGATATAAGCTTATAGATACATTTTAAGACGACAAGACGGACCTGGATAAGAATAGCCGCACTAAGAGCTATCTGGAGAGAGCTTCAAGAGACATATGTCCAACGGTGGACAAAACACTTATGAAGAAGAAGAAGATTAATTTTAAAGTTGTACACCACCTCAACAAAACTATCTTACTCAATATTCAACAAGAAAATCATTAAAACGTGTCTTCTGTGTATATTTTTTAGCATTGAAGTTGCAGGAACCTACTGGATGCAGGCCGCTTGCTGGCCAATCTGAAAGTCTTTGAGGGAGGCCTATGACCAGCATTGGATGTCCTATGGCTGAAATGATGATGATGATGACAGAATAAAAAGGCTACCCCAAAATTCTATCGCGTTGATGTCTTTTGTATGTGTGTATATCAATATATTTTAAATCTACTAAATTATTTCACAAAAAACCTAATTTATGTAGGTGTAACAATAATCTAAAAACAAATTTAATTACGTCTGTCGTGAAAACGAGAAAATCCGCAATAGTAATCGCAATAATCACAAGACTAAGACTAGGCAAGGAATCGGACAAAGAAATAGTCAGAATTAAGTCTAAATAACTTAAAACTTACGACAACAGCTTAATATAAATTAAAAAAATAATGTTATCATACTTGTTTCATACAGTACGATACCTAGTAATAATATAGCGTCCGTGCATACAAAATGAAGATGTAAAATAAAAATATTTTTAAAATATCATCCGACCTGTTTCTCACCGAGCGAGCGAGACAGAAAAGCGATGTTGCCAGTTTATTTAAACTTTGTTGGACCATTAAAATCGTACAAAAGGTGGACTTAATGCCACATGAATAAGCACAAATACGATGATAACTAACTCATTCCGCATTGCGAATTTGATTTTGAACTGCACAATTCCAATTTTATTTATATCATTTTATTTATTTTTTAGATTTTGAGTTCGACGACCTCCTTAGCCAAGAGGCGAGCATACCGGACTTGTCTTGAGACCCAGGCTCGATTCCCGGTCGGTCAATGTAGAAAAATAACTACTCTATATTGTCTCGGGTTTGGGTGTTGTGCTACCGTCGTTGTTTCTGAGTTCTGTAACACTAGTGATGAAAGCAATATATGTGATGTTGTCAATATTAATATGTATTTTTATGATTATTTTTGTACGTTGATATTTTTGTCTATTAATAAGATAAATGTGCTTAAGAGAACGATTTCTGTTATTTTACAAACTGTATATCACAAACATAGAAGTCAATCCGAATTTACTACTAACCCTATATTAAAGCTCGCACCATAATCGAGCGAACGTCCAACCTCAGATAAGTATAACGATAATCCAAATTTGACAAGTGCGGCAAGGCCTGGCCTATCACGACCGAAGCAGCATGTTTGAAATCATCACATAGTAATGCGGTGCATCATAGTGAATTAATTAGGATGTTAATAGTTTGCTGAAACACTAAGTTAGACTTGCGAACGACTGGATAATTAAAAACGATATTAAATTAAGTAATCGGTCTGTCTCTGTCAACGTCTTACAAACTGACGGCTATATGATATTTAATATAGTTGTGTTATTTTTTTTAGGTGGTGAAATGGACAAAAGGCTCACGAATATCTATACATATAAAACAAAGTTACACCATTTACAACTCGAGAACGGCTGGACAGATTTTTATGATCTTTGATTCGTTGAATTTGTCTCCGCCCCGAATAAAAAAATTTTGGGAGGGTGAGAGGAACAGGGAGTAAAGTTCCTCATCCCCCATTGAATAGGGAGGATCCTCCGACCAGATGGGTGTTGTGTCTGGTGGGCTACTGCCCGACGGTTGTTTGTCGGGTTCTTGTATATATGGTTCAATCGCTCCGATAACTTTAATATCGCGATGTAGGATACGTCAGTTTAGTTCGTATGTGGCGAGATAGATGTCGCTACAGAATAACTATAAAAAACACGGAAATATTCACGAAAAAAAAATGTATGTACTCGTAGGGGCGGTACGAAGTTCGCCGGGACAGCTAGTTCCTTATAAATCTCTATTTCACTTCATAACACCGGCCAATATCCTACGTGTTTCCCACAAATACTTGTCATTGGCTGAATTACTGCTCTACGTATAGAGCTGGATTGGTCCATAACATAAAAAAAAGTAGTGGATAGTTCAGGATTAAATTTTGCAAATTCTGAGATGCGAAAATTGATCTTTATTTATTTATTTAAAACTTTATTGCACTAATAGTGTACAAAAGGAGGACTTAATGCTAATAGCATTCTCTGGTGTTCTCTCTCTTTGGCATTGGTGCGGTGCAGGTAACAGATAAAATAACCTAAAAGTTTAAATAATTCAACAATAAACTAAATTTAATATACTTGAATAAATTATAAATAAATAATAATAAATACAAATATACCTAAAATACATACAATAAATACATATAGGTGCAATTTATCTATTTTAAGAATTGTCTAACTTTATTCTTGAAAATAATTTTCGAGTCCGACTCTTTAATATCGAGGTGAAGTGAGTTCCAAAGTCGTGTCGCCCTCAGAGAAAAAGATTTAGAAACGAATGTAGAACGATGTGCAGGTGTACCCAGCCGAAGATTTCAGAGGAACGGAGAGAGCGGTCATGAGATTGGCGTAGATACGAGAACATATTCTTGAGATATAACGGTGAGGAGGGATTGTTAAGAATGCCGTATATAATGCCAAGAATTCGAAAATTTCTACGCTGACGGATGGAAAGCCATTTAAGTTGGGATCTAAAGCTGGAAACATGATCGTATTGCGGAGGCCCAAGATGAATGTGATGTAACTGATAAGAAGGCGTTCGAGCTTTTCAGTGAGAGCCACAGAGAGGTTTGAACAACAGGAGTCAGCGTAGTCGATGACAGGAATGACGAGGGTTTGTACAAGCATGAGCTTAGTCTTGAACTGAAGAAAGAATTTGAAACGGTAAAGACCTTATCGTCATCATCTCAGCCATAGGACGTCTACTGCTGAACATTGGTCTCTCTCAATGTCTTCCAGATCGGCTGGTTGGAAGCGGCTTGCATCCAGCGGCTTCCTGCAACCATTATCTAGTCGTCTGTCCACGCCGTCTGTGGGTGGACGACGTAGCGCTTGTACGTAGCCTCCATTCTAGAACCTATCGGCCCCAAATCAGTCATTATTCATTATCAGTGACTATTGGTGACTACGCAACTATAGTCGATAGTTGAGTTGCCATAATGTTGCAAGCAGTCGCCGACATACTGTCACTTGCCTGTGAGCTCCCTTACGGACGTCTGATGGAAATCGCTCCAAAAATAAGCGGTCTAAATGACGCAGCCTTAAAAGTGTCACTGATTTTACTGACGACCATCCGGTGTAGTGGTTCGAGCGCCGGTCTACAAAGCCAGCGGTTGTGAATTTGAATCCCGCAAGGGTCTAATGTTTGTGCTTCACACAAACTTTATATTTCACTGAAGTCATAGGTATTTTTAAAAGTATTAAAGTGTAAACATACTAACTGTTATCTAGTCGCCATAGTACAAGCTTTGCTTAGTTTGGAGCCAGGTAATTAGTATGATTGTGAGCCAAAAAAACAATTTATTATTATTGGGGATATAGATCCAACACGAAGAGGCCCCTTTGAGATACGATAATGAGCTGGGATATGTACACTTAGCGGATACTATCTCTGCCTGTACTATTGAGAAGATACAGCCAAAAACAGCACCCGCTAGGTGGAAGGATTATTGCAGAAAAGATGGAAACTATACCGAGTCTATGGAAAGAGACTTGATAGACTGAATGCCGGGATATAGAAGAGACAACGGGACAACACATCAAATATCTCATCTTGATAATTAGGGCAGACGGTGACTCGCCGCTCACTAAATGGGCCGCCCTATTAAAGGTAGCGATGGTAGCAACATTGGTGTGAACGGCTAAGGTTGTAGAGAGGTGAGTCTGCAGGGTGCAAGATCCCAGTGCTAAACGCACCAGTCAACCGGCTTACTTACTTACGGATTATTATTATTATAGTTACATTAAGCAAAAGTCGGTTAAGGGGTTGGCCCAGCTCCAGCCCAGGCCCAAAGATCGCGAGGGTTGATCAGAGTCACCTCTACGTGCGGCGGTGTGAGGAGTAGCATCCTGCCCTGGTTCATCCTGGGCAACGGGGGTTAGTAATTTCCTTTGGGGATTGCTAGCTCACGGCTAAACTCTGCGGGGGGGGATGTGTGAGGCGCTCCCGGCGGGCTAGGGCAGCCTGCTTGTGGATGCGTCTTCGCGAAATCGGCACGTGTGGGGGGTGAGGACTCCCTTCTCGAGCGGCCTAGACGGTGGCCGCGGGGTCCTGAACCTGCGGTTGGTGAAAGTCTTTCGCTTCCCAGTATGGTTCAAGCTATACTGGGCGGCGAGAGGGCGTGAGACGTAGGCGGCCTTTTGTGGCGGCACCGTTTCGTCGCAAAGGGTGGCCGCGGATCGGGCTGAGAAGGATAACCCCTTGCTGACCCGATCCGAAGTCGAAAAAGGGGGGGGGGGGGGAAGGGGGAGGCGTTTCGCCGAACTTAACTTTTCCCCTCTAGTGGGCTAGTGAGCGCGGGGCGGGGGCCCCTTGCTTGCATTGCACAGCCTGCCAGACTGGGGTGGTCCGGTGTGTACAGGATCACCTATATCCTATGCCTGAGGCCCGGCATGAGCCGTACGTAGGCGATGTATGGAAGTTGTCCTTATTGGGTTCCCATGATCGTTAACACACGTTGCGTAGTTGGTACACCGCAGGTTTTTTAGTGGGTGATACCTCGTCGTTTTGATGAGGGAGTCCTACATAACCTATCGCTGCCCCCGCGGTGGTAGGTATGCGAAATGCATTTTTCCTGCGAGAAAAAAAAAGGAAAAGATCGCGAAACATCGGTAGTAAATTATTTTTCGTTGATTGGTTGAAAATGGAAGAAGCGTTTTCCTTACAGATGAAAAAACCCGGCAAATTATTTATAAATAACAAAAACCTTTACAATTAAAGTTCCTATCACAAAAACTAAATATTATAACGGCTATAAAATAATAAAATATTGTTGCTCCACGTCAGTCATTGACGTCTGTTCCATGTCATTGGGTAAATTTAGAAGGTTAATAATGAGTAATAAAGTATAATTGTTCTAACGTTGTCCCTTTTAAGTGTTGTTCGTTGTTTTGTGTGATAATTTCAATTGAATTGTATACGCAAGTTCGCCTTTGAGAGGCTTTACATTTAGTATAGTAAATAGATTTAAGTTTATTATCAACACTTTTTAAATGTAAAAGTTGTTAGCGAACCTTTTTAGTAAATAAATAACGGCTTCTTTGTATAAACAACAGAAACTCAATTTATAAAAATACCTATAGTACCATTAATTTTTATTTTTTATGTTGTCAAATCGAATCAAATCATTTATTTGTGATACACAGGTGAACATTAATGTTGTATGTAATAATAAATAATGCGCTTGCTTTGATCAGCCTTGTCAGCATACAAATGTCATAAAAATATAAATAAGTCATTGTATTAATGAAATGTCAAAAATATTAAAATTAAATAGGCTAGTTTCCTGGGTCAAAAAATATTATTCTATTTAGTCCATCAGCAGAGACGAATCGTCTCTCTTCGTTAGTTAGATTAACAAAAAATATTGGACCCAGATTTTGTCTTTTTAACAAAAAAATATGAAGATAAAGCGCATCAAAGTGAGCACGTGACGTCACGCCTTGCTAAAAAGTGTCGCAAGGCGTTACGTTACGCGGAACTTTAACGGGCTATATCTTCACCATTTTTTGTTTGATTGAAAAAAGAAAAAATACGTATCCAAAATTTTCTGTTAATCCAACTGAGGGACTACGTAATTAGATTCTAGGAAACTAGCCGATTAAAATTATGGTTTACGGCATTCAAACAGATATCAGAATGTAATAATATTTAATTGTAAAAAACCATTCTGAGTAAAATAGGATATTTGTTAGAAAAAAATCTTTAAAAATAAAAAAGTCATTGCATTCTTTGATATAGTTACGGATTTTATTGTACAGTCTAGACGCCATAGCGAACGAATGTAAATAACGTTGTATTGAATTAACTCGTCTCTAAACACTTTAGTCCTGAATGCAAGGTTCCCAAGTCACGAGAGGCTAATGCATTTTGTCTGTTGTTCTAGATTTGTACCTTACACAAAAGGCATCATACCTAGTTGGCATACTTAAAGTTGCAAGTACCTTTAGGTACGTAACTTACCTTACCTTTAATAACGTAATTTATTACGTTATTTTAGTGTACGTACACGCCAATCGAGAGAGAAAATAATTGCAAACATCAAATATACTTTGACAAATTAAATAATATACTATTACTATACTTTAAATACTATACTATATATACTATAATACACTATATACTTTGACAATTTCAGTTTAAATATTTTGTAATATCCACTTTTATTTACATATACATTGCCGTTCCGAGCTTCAGACTACACAAAGTTGGTAATTCATTCTTGGGGAAATGTATTAAATTTTTCAATAAAGTACCACAGACTCTTGTTCAATTACCTGTATATGAATTCAAATATCACATTTAAAAAATCCCTATGAAAAAAGGATATTATAAATAGACGATTATGGAAACGACAAGAGTGCATGGACTTAACCTGCTTAGCTCGCACTTACTACATGTCTTGTAACTGTATTTCCTGTAAAAAAGGCTGACAAAGGTGACTGAGTTAGTGGCGCGGTTTCTTCTCATCACCAGCCGATATGTAGTCCCGAAGCAGTGGTCGGACTAAGCTATATTTTTGGACGTGTATAAGTGCCCGGAAGAGGGCCTATGTACTGAATAAATGAGTATTATTTAAATTGAAATTCAGTACACCATAATAACGTTATTTTAGGTTACTTGCAACTTTAGGTATGCTAGCCTATGATATAGCGATATATCGACACCAACTGTAAAAATAGCCGCCATTTTGATTTTTTATCGAAACAGCGATCTTAGTACGGCGATTCTACACGGCGGCTTTAACTATCTTATTTTTACAGTTAGTGTCAATATATCGCTACATTATATCGTGTTTTAGTGCTCATGCTAAGCTAGAGGGCTCCATACAAAAAAGTTCAAAATCTTTTGCGAAAGCCATACAACAAAAGTTGTTCACCATGTATTGAATATGTGGTTTTAAGTTTATGTTACAGGACACCTGTAAATAAAAAGCCACACGATCCTTGATGCGAGTCCGGGGTCATACTACGTGGCATACGAAGTAGGCCGGGTTTTCCCAATAGATTTACTATTGAGGTTGTAATTCAACCCGGATTTTGTCAAGCGTTTAGCCAAGTGGGACACTGGGCTTGATTTACTGGTGCTAGTAGTGATCACTTGCCTGTGAGATAAGCGGCACAATAGGCTAGTTTTCTGGGTCAAAAAAAGATTTTTCTATTTAGTCCGTAAGTTAGATTATCAAAAAATATTTTTATTTATTTATTTATCTTTATTAAGGAAACATACAGCATTTTAATAATACATATAGCTAACATTAAATTAAATTATACATGAGCATTTAAAGTTTCCAATGCTAATTGGTACATTTTATGTTGATAAGAGACACATGCGGAAAAAAAAAACAATCGAGCAACAACAACCAAACAAAACTACATCGATTAAACAATAAGACATGCCTAACTTAAATAGAAGGCAGAAGAAGGTAGGTGTGCGGTTAGGGCTTACGTGGATTTTAAAAGACGACGAAACCTCGCCATAAGCTCACTAAAAATGTCTATGTGACTGAAAGCTGCATTGTATTTGTTTGTAGCTCTTACAATAAAACTATTTTTCCGGTACTTGGACCTACAAACGGGTGCAACAAAAGTGCTTTTGTGTCGTGATCGAAGACTTGAACACTTAAAAACTATTTTGCTCAGTAGGTAAGAACTGTCAACTACATTGTTGATTATTTTATACAAAAATATTTGATCCCTATGTTCTCGGCGGTTCACCAGAGACTGAAATTTACCATCATTACAATTTTTAAACTTATATTTTAAACGTCTTATAAACTTTGCTTGAATGCTCTCCAACAGGTTAATATACTTTAAATACTGTGGATTCCATACAACGGACGCGTTCTCCAACTGAGATCTAACATACGCGTTATACAGTAATATTAGGGTGTTCTCCTTCTTAAAATCTGTACCTTGACGGAAAATTAAACCAAGCAGCTGGTATGCCTTAGCAGTGATCTTATTAATATGTGATTCAAAGTACATTCCACTGTCCAACTGCACACCGAGATCTCTAACCTCCTGGACCCTTTTTAAATTCTTGTCAAAAAGCGTGTAACTAAAATGGATAGGTTTCTTTTTTCTAGTAAAAGTTATGGTACAGCATTTGTCTACATTTAAAAACAATTGATTAAGGGAGCAGTATTCACATAGACGTGTCAAATCACTTTGCATCCTTTTACAATCATCTAGCGATTTTATGACGGAAAATATTTTTGTGTCATCTGCGTACAACAAAATTCTTAAGTTTAAAAAACAGTTTATGACGTCATTTATAAATATATTAAAAAGCAAGGGTCCAAGATGAGATCCCTGAGGAACGCCGGATGAAATTGGAACAAAACTGGATGTGAAACCCTTTATTGTGACAGCTTGAGTTCGGTTTCTAAGGTAGGATGTCATCCACCTAAGTAAATCACCATGTATACCGACTGCCTCGAGCTTAGCTATTAATAATGAGTGAGAAATGTTATCGAAAGCTTTTGAGTAGTCGGTATACACAGCATCAACCTGGAATCCCTTATCCATAGAATCGAGAACTAAGTCCATAAATTCACAGAGATTAGTCTCAGTTGACCGTTTAGCAATAAAACCGTGTTGGTGTGTTGGTAGTCAGCAGAGGGCTAATTACGGGGTATACAGAGTCACAAACGATTTTCTCAAAAACTTTGGACGCATGTTTTGTCTTTTGTCAATCAAACAAAAAATTACTAAAATAAAGCGCATCAAAGTGAGGGTGTGTGTGAAGAGTGAGCGTGACGTTACGCGGAACTTTAACGGGCTATATCTTCATATTTTTTTATTTGATTGAGAAAAGAAAAAATACGTGCCCAGTATTTTCTGTTAATCCAACTGACGGACTAATTAGATTTTTTTAGGAAACTAGCCCATTGATTTAAGCATCATAATTACAAAAAATGGCGTGAATTTGGAAAAAAAAAACCTGTCGTTCTTTGATGCTGTCTAACTTAAATCCTTAACTTATGAGAAATACATAATATCAAGTTGAATAGTAAATATTAACTATTTTACTTATAGATAAAATTTACGAATTTAAATAATGATAAGCAGGCAGACCGCGTTCACGGGATCGAATCCCGCAAGAGGCAAATAAATTATCAACAATAAATTATACATTGTTTTCGCAATCATACCAATCATCTAGCCCCAAACTAAGCAAAGCTTGTACTATGGCGACTAGATAACGGATAAACATACCTGCTTAAATACTTTTATAAATAATAAACGAGTAAATCAAGGAAAGCGGACCCTGGGCTCCAAAGTAATGGTTTTGGACGCAACCGGGATTGACCGTATAGATGATGAACAAGAAGAAGACTTAAATACATTTAAAAACATCCATCCATCTAACAATTGCTCGTGCTCATCACACAAACATTTGCCCCTCGCGAGATTCGAACCCACAACCGCTGGTGTTGGAGTCCGGAACGCGAACCTCTAAACCAGACGGTCGTCACCTAAATTGAATTAATTGTTGTTTAAAATATTAATAGACAACTGACTTTTCTTGATATTCCTAAGTCATTTTACTTATGATAATCCATTTGTCATTTATACAGAAACCAAGTATAAGTTCAAACACTTATACAGGGTGTAACGAAAAGGTGAAATAAAACTTTAAGGGGTTATTCTACGGCTAAATTACATCAACTTTTTCTATGGGACCAACATCGAAATAAAAAAAAAAACACTTTCCCATACTAAAACGCGACCAGCTGGCATCAGTTTGTATGGAAACGTCATTTTTTTTTTGAGATTTTGATGTTGATCCTATAGAAAAAGTTGATGTAATTTAGCCGTAGAATAACCCCTTAAAGTTTTATTTCACCTTTTAGTTACACACTGTATACATATATATATTTTTTTAATTTATATTTTATTCGAAATGTGTAGGTCTACACATTTCGAATCAAAAAGATACTTTACAAAACCAATAGCTATCACAAAACCATATGTAACACGTAATTTAATCTAACAGCCTCTCAGTTCGGGCATCGAACCTTGAACCCCTGATTGGCGCGCTACCATATAATTTACCATGAGGTCGCGGCTCAAATTACATTTTTTTCTAATAGGTCACGAATCTCGATTTAATGTTTACTTTGTTTACTTGTGAGAATTATTTTAAGTCAGAATTAATCTATGGTGTAAAAGGTTGCGATTTGGTCAATGTCGGAGTTAAATAGCTAAATGTTTTTAGCAAAATCTAATGGAGGATGATTGAGGCCAAACTAATTATAATGGTTAAAGTCAAAAACGGACTTAAACCATTATTTAAAGTAAGAAAAACTGCAATATTTGCAATATTGCTAAAAGTAAGTAGCTAAAAAGTGAGTATTTTTAATTAATTTGTTTTTTTATTCAAAGACTTCCAACTTTTTGTATGGCGTACCTAAAGTTGAAAGTAACCTAAAATAACGTTATTATGGTGTACACCTATGAAACATACATGGGGCACACTAAAAGTTTTGCACTTCTAGCTAATCGGAACTATTTGAATTTCGAATGTTATATTTTTAAACGTTGCAACCTTCTTTCTTAGTAATAAAAAAAAAATTGGCGGGAAATGATTAGTCAATTGTTTTTTATCACACATCAAAGTTCTACGTACGCAACGAAAATGAAATTAAGTCGAAAAGATTTTAGAGCGAGGATTTTATGATTTTAAAAGTTCTCTCTCTCCGCAAGACTGTGCCGTTCGTTTTCAAAATGCTTTTGGGAAAGAAGCACCTTGTTTGAGCACCGTGAGGCGATGGTTTGCTGAATTTGAGAGAGGTCGAGTTTCTTTACATGACGAATTTCGTGAAGGGCGGCCTTCAACTGCTGTCAACGAAAATAATGTGGCTATTGTTAAGCGGCTAATTGAAGAAAACCCGCCGATTACCTATGAGACAATTCGAGGACTATTGGGAATTGGTCTGAGCCAAATTCAGAAAATTTTACACGAAGAATTATTATTGAAAGTTCGGAAACTTTGCTGTCGTTGGATCCCTCATGAAGTGACAGCGGAGCGGAAGCGGGCTCGCGTGGAATGGTGCTCACAGATGCTACTGAAGTACGACCACGGACATTCTAATGCTGTTTATGACATTGTCACAGGAGACGAAACGTGGATTTATTGTTTTGAACCCGAAAAAAAACAGCAATCTTGTGAATGGGTGTTTAATAAATTTTATTAAAAAAAATAAAACCGACTTCAAAACACTAAAATGCTAAAAATAATCCTAACACTTAAGTACCTAATCAGTTACTTTTGGAGTCGGTGCCAGCCGATGAGAGATTCAATGTTTTTGTTTGCACCGACTCCAAAAGTAACTGATTAGGTACTTAAGTGTTAGGATTATTTTTAGCATTTTAGTGTTTTGAAGTCGGTTTTATTTTTTTTAATAAAATTTACTTATTTCATCAATTTTTAGTGATAAATCCTAATCTAACTGCTGAACACCGATTTCATCCCCTATTTTCCTACCCTTAGGGGTGATTTTTATTTTGTAAACTTTTAGCATATTATCTTTGAAGTATAAGCTATTCAATAAAACAAAAATCATCAAAATCGGCTCATATTTGACGAAGATAGGTAACAAGAACCACAACCAAAATACTATCTGGGTATATATTTGTTGATTTTCTCAAAAAGTTCTAAATCAATTTCGATAAAATTTATATGGGACCACCTCTGAAGTATGATCTACCAAACAAAAAAAGAATCATTAAAATCGATTCATAATTGGCGGAGTAATCGCGTAACAAATATACAAAAAAAAAAAAAAAAAAAAAACATACAGTTGAATTGAGAACCTCCTCGTTTTTTGAAGTCGGTTGAAAATGAGAACAGGCCAACAAAAGTGAAGCAGGCGAGAAACGTTGGTAAAAAATGATTGCGTTTTTTTTCTCAGCTACGTACAGAGGGGGTACAACTCCACTTGAAGATCAAAAGAGTGTTAATGCCGATTGGTATTCTACCATTTGTTTACCCAGGGTGTTAGAAAAAGCTCGCGAAAGACGACCCAAAAGCCACGTTCTCAACAACGCCTCTTCACACACGGCCAACAAAACAAAGTCATTTTTAGCTTCCGAAAAAGTACAACTCGTCACCCATTCTGAGCATAATAGCCCCGACCTAGCACCCTGTGATTTCTGTATTTTCCCCAAAATCAAAGATTTGATGAGAGGTTTTACTTTTACCAACTCTGGCAGTGATAGCGTTCAATCAGCACGTAGAAAACATGCCATTTTTTTTTATTAATAAGAAGGTTTCAACGTTTAAAAAATATAACATTCGAAATTCAAATAGTTCAGAGTAGCTAGAAGTGAAAACTTTTGTGTGCCCCATGTATATGTTAATATTATTTTTAGATTTTAGTGTGTGTTTTTATTTAAATAATTATCCTAAGAAAATGTGCTCAAAATCGCGGGACTAAGCTAGTTTGAAAATTAATTATGTAACCACAGCCTAGATATAAACAGCTTTTATACATATTAAATAACCTTTCTGCTCAGTAATAAATACTTAGAAGCATCCGATAGTGTCGCGTTAAGATAACACGCAAGGGGCCCTATTAAACACGTATTATAATCGTTACAAACCTCGTTAATTAACTACTAATAAATTGAAGTATACTCAATATTGAAACGGTTTATGTGTTTGTAGTAAATAATTATAAATATGCTAGTTTCCTAAAAAAATCTAATTAGTCCGTCAGTTGGATTAACAGAAAATATTGGACAGGTAGTTTTTATTTTCTCAATCAAATAAAAAATTATGAAGATATAGCCCGTTAAAGTACCGCGTAACGTCACGCCTTGCGGCAGTTTTTAGCAAGGCGTGACGTCACGTGCACACTTTGATGCGCTTTATCTTCGTCATTTTTTGTTTGATTGACAAAAGACAAAATATGGGTCCAATATTTTTGGATAATCTAACTGACGGACTAAATAGAGTAATCTTTTTTGACCCAGGAAACTAGCCTATTATCTAGCCCCAAACTAAGCAAAGCTTGTACTATAGCGACGAGATACCGATAAACATACTTAAATACATTTATAAATGAACCCGCAACCGTTTGGCCTTTGTAGTCTGGAACGTGAACCACTACACCAGACATTCGGTCAATGTAATGATCGTGCTTATCACACAAACAGTTACCCTTTGCGGGGTTTGAACCTTCGACCACCTGGCTTCGAACTTCGATACTTTAACCACTAGACCACGACAACCGTCATTAATTAATACAAATTTATTTTTGCAAATAATAATAATGATAACCCCGCAGGGGCAGCTTGTGGCAAGTTGTAGGTAAGTGGCGACACCTCGGACCCCGATCCTCCGGAGGGCCCGTATTTATTTGGCCCTTGCCTCTTGTACTTGCCTTAACTGGCCGGCCAAGAGTGGAGTTGCAAGAGCAGAACCTGTGCTCCAGGTTGGAAGTGTAAAATGTCATAACGCCGGGGGCCCGTTGACTGGTGCGTTTAGCACTGGGATCTTGCACCCCGCAGACTCACCTCTCTACAACTTTAGCCGTTCACACCAATGTTGCTACCCTTGCTACCTTCTGGTGGCTTTAATAGGGCGGCCCATTTAGTGAGCGGCGAGTCACCGTCTGCCCTGATTATCGAGATGAGACATTTGATATGGCAGGCGTCCCGTTGTCTCAACAATATCCCGGCAACCAGTCCATCAAGTTCCTTTCCATAGACCCGGTATAGTTTCCATCTTTTCTGCAATAGTCCTAGCACCTAGCGGGTGCTGTCTTTGGCTGTATCTTCTCAATAGTACAGGCAGATATAGTATCCGCTAAGTGTACATATCCCAACTCATTATCGTATCTCAAAGGGGCCTCTTCGTGTTGGATCTGTATCCCCACGAACGCCTTCCAAAAGGACCGGCCTTTGTGCCGTGATTTCCCGTAGGAGAGATACAATAATAATAATAATTATAATCTTTTACAATCTTAATTTTTTTACACTAGGTAAACGCCGAGACGATGCAACTCACGACACTCAGTCACTATTATTAGCCTCTTCAAATAAGGATGTTTACAAGAAAATATGTAGCTGTGCGAGCGATGCAGTTTTTACTTCACAAATTTTCATCATTTAAATCATAACCCAATATGATTTTATGACGACCTCCGTAGCCGAGAGGCGAGCATACCGAACTTGGTGTCGCTATCTCTGAGGTCCCGGGTGCGATTTCCGGTCGGTCAATGTAGAAAAAATACTTTTCTATATTGTCTCGGGTCTGGGTGTTGTGGTACCGTCGTTGTTTCTGATTTCTGTAACACCTGTTACTTATCATAGGATCAGAGCAATGTATGTGATGTTGTCCAATATTTATTATATATTTATTGCACCCAGTTTGTAGGTCCAAGTACCGGAAAAATAGTTTAATTATAAGAGCCACAAACAAATATAATGCAGTCTTCAGTCACATTTTTTTTTTTTGTGAGCGTATGGCGAGGTTTCGCAGTCTCTTGAAATCCACTTTGCTCTATTCGCACTGCCTTTTGCCTTCCATTTTAGTTATGCATGTCTCGTTGTTAAATTGATGTAGCCTTTATTAAGTTGTTGTTTTTTTTCCTGCATTTGTATATACTACATAAAATATACAAATTGGCATTGGTAACTGTTAATGCTTATGTATAATTGATTTAATGTTAGCTATTTCTTCTTCTTCTTCTTCCTAGCGTATCCTGTTTTGTGACAGGGTCCTGCTCTTTTGCCTCCATTTTGCTCTATCCCTGGCATCTTTATCTGTGAGATTGCTTTCCATTTCTTTATTGAAAACACTCAACCATCACAGTTATCTCCGCCCTCTTCGCCTCCGACCAGGTAACTTAAAGTTGAGTAATTTAATGTTAGCTATTTCTATTATTAAAAGATTTAAAAAAATATCAGCGTGATAACCTTTTTCATTAAAATCATCTTGTCATTATTTCTAAGCCATCTAGCCGGTTATTTCCACGCCTTCATACCTTGTATATTGGGAGTCTAATAAATATGATACTTAAGTCCAAAATGGGCAGAGCCAGAGGCGTTTCCTATATCATTAGACACATAATTTAAATTAATATTAATTTATTATATTATTAATTTATTATATATGCTGCATTGAATACTGATCTTGAATCGTGATTTATTATGTTTTTGCTAAATACTGTAAACATATGTGTAATTAATGAATTATCAAATTTACATCTGTTTTAGTTAAAATGTAATAAATAATTCACAATTAGGCGGCACATGTGTTAGTGCAGTTATTAAATAACAATTAGTTTTTATTTGATTTACGTTTTAGTTTTGCTAATTGATTTTAGCAGAAAGCAGTTTTAATTCGTTACGAATATTACAAAGTTCAAGGCTCAAATCCTATACTGATTGAATTGATTCGTATGCAGATTGTTTTATTATCATGAATGGGAAAATATAACTAGGTACTATAATCACGCAAGTGATTACCACTGTGGAAACATAGATTATCCAAAAAATATCAGAATCACTTCAAATTTTTTAAAGTTGACTTAAAACCTATCTCCTTACACTTTACTTTGATGTCTTTTCTGATACTGATACTGTGAGATACTGTCTTTTCTTTCTTGGTTACGATATCCATATTCATATTAATAAGGTTATTTTATTTATATTACCTATATGTGTATGTATGGTTATTATTTAGAATAATAATATAATAAAACGTAGGTATACAATGTATATTATTTATTATAGAAATAGTAACATTTATTCGAAACACAAGAGAAATATACAGGCAAAACTATTGCTTAGTTTAGGTACCAACTTAATAATTATTAGATTAAACTAAATTACTTAAGTTTCATGTATTTATGCTAAGTTTTTACAGAAAAATAAATTTATCTTATCTTATCTTATCTTATACCTAAGACAATAATAAAACAAATCTTATGTGTCGAAAAGGTGCTCAGCATTTGTCGTGACAGCCACGGACTTATCACGACGTTGATATGTTTATTTTTATATGTTAAATACATATTATTATCACGTTCTCTCCTTTTATGGTTGGTATGGTTTGAGTGTGGGCGTGCTGGGAGATGCCGCGGGCAAAATGCACTGTGTGGTACCTCGTAGCATTGATGTTTATTTCTTAGGTTGAGACCATAATAATTAGTGTTCTTTCCGGTGCATATGATATTTATTATTTTACTACTATAGCTGCTACCTGCGACTTCGTTCTTGTATCCCTCTGGTATAAAATTTACGGGATAAAAAGTATTCTAACTTCTATTAGTATCTAGGATAAAATATATTTCTGTGCCAAATTTTATCTAGTTCCGTTCAGCCGTACAGGCTTGATTGTGTAACAAACATCTTTTACACCTTCGCATTTATTTAACCAAAGTATACTTTGACCTCGCTACTAAAGCTTACACAGCCCTAAGTAATAATAGATAATTTAAAAAACCGCAAAAAACGAGCTTACTATAGTGAATAGATAACGGATACTAGCCATGTTTATACAGAATGTCCCGTAACTTAAGAATAACCTGCTCATTACATGGTGACTTTTGTATGAATTTTGTAAATTTCCATGAAAATCGACTTCCCATTCAAAAATACCAAAAACCGGCCAAGTGCAGTCGGACTCGCGCACCGAGGGTTCCGTACAAACCTGTAGGTACCGTTATGAGTAAAAGTTCACCCATCACGACAATCGAGTCATAGTTATGGTATTTCTATTGCAAAATGAAATCCATAACATTACGAAAGTTAAATTGCGGTTTACGATTTATGACGTATTAAAAAAAAACTAATTACTTGATCTCGTTCAAACCGATTTTCGCTGGTAGTTTTTATGGTAATGTACATTATATATTTTTTTTAGATTTATCATTCTCTTATTTTAGAAGTTACAGGGGGGGACACACATTTTACCACTTTGGAAGCGTCTCACACGCAAACTATTCAGTTTAGAAAAAAATAATATTAGAAACCTCAATATCATTTTTGAAGACCTATCCATTGATACCCCACACGTATGGGTTTTACGAAAAAAAAAAATTCGAGTTTTAGTTCTAAGTATGGGGAGCCCCCAAAATGTATTATTATTAATCTATTTTTTTGTAAAAATCTTAATGCGGTTCACAGAATGCATCTACTTACCAAGTTTCAACAGTATAGTTCTTATAGTTTCGGAAAAAAGTGGCTGTGACATACGGACGGACGGACAGACGGACAGACAGACAAACATGACAAATCTAAAAGGGTTCCGTTTTTTGCCATTTGGCTACGGAACCCTAAAAAACGGATTAATATGTACAGAAAAACAAAAAATATATATGCCTATGTCCAGTGGACTTTAAAAATGTTATGATGATGATAAGGAACACGCAGTTAGCTTAGCTTCTAGCCCAAACCCTGCCTAGTGTGGCTTAGTCTTATTTCAAGTCTAATCGCAGCCATTACTTGAGAGTATTATCGGCAGATGACGGCGCATTAAAGTTCTTCGAGTTATCGTCTTTAATGCGGGGCCAAGTTAGCATCACAACGAATACAGAGTCAGTAAGTAAAACACACTTAAGGTGTGTCAAATAAACGTTTCTATTTACATATCTATTTATATAAAAATGAATCTCTATTTCCCTTGGTCATCGCATCACGCGTGCACAGATGGACCAATTTCGCTAATTCTTTTTTTGTGGTGTTATTTAATGTCATGAGAAGGTTCTAATTAATTAATAAGAAATAATTAATAAAGTTGCAGATTTTTTAAAAAGAAAATACACGTGAACGAAATCGGGGGCAACAGCTATATAAAATAAAATAAAAGTATTTAAGTATGTTTATTCGTCATCTGATCACGTCTACGTACGAAATCTTATAAAAAAAACTGCGCTCGCCAACCCGCCTGCCAAGCGTGGCGAGTATTGGCAATCCCCCCTGATGGTTGATCATTGAGGAGGCCTATGTTCAGCAGTGGACTTCCTATGGCTGAAATGATTCGTCATCTAGTTGCCATAGTACAAGCTTTGCTTCGTTTAAGGCTAAATAATTGGTGTGATTGTGAAAAACTATTTATTATTTAATTTATGTAGGTACATTTCTTAAGAACAAGGAGTACTGACCATACCGTACCTGCTTATATTGTGCTAGCAACACTATTACACGCTTCGAATGTTCAGGCTTCGATTTATGGCTTTAAAATTGCTGTCATTATTTCGAACAAGCTTTGCCCGTCTCTTCGCTTAACGTTAAAGACCAAATTTTAGTTCTCCTGTATGCCAAATGTTATTATTAGATCTAAACAAAATAACACGTTTAGTATGCTAACAGAGAATAGAATAGAATAGTCTTATAAAGCCACGTCCTGAAGCAGGAAACATTACGACGACCTCCATACCCGAGAGGCGAGCATGCCAGACTTGGCGTCGCTATCTCTGAGGTCCTGGGTTCGATTCCTGGTTGGTCAATGTACAAAATAGCTTTTCTATATTGTCACGGGTCTGGGTGTTGTGGTACCGTAGAATAGAATAGAAAACATTTATTTGACACACACGAATAAAAAATAAAAAATACATAACAATAAAACAATGAAGGATATCTGGGGTGTCATAATGGTTCCCGCTCAGCATTTGTTATGACAGTCACAGACTTATCACGAAGCTGATTTTCGGCGGGGACCTCCGACGCTGGGACGTGCAGCGAGTGACGCAGCCGTTTAACGGACCACCAGAAAGCCCCGAATCCCTTCATATTTTGATTTCTGTAACACAAGTGCTTAAGCTAGCTGCTTAACTTACTATACGATCAGCAATCTATGTGATGTTGTCTAATATTTATATCACAGTAGTCTGTCAAAATTCGTCTCGTAAACTCCAACTCTCTTTCCTTTCCCTCTCTTCATAGTTCTATTCATTATCATTTACTGTTCAGTCTGTCCGCCTATGGAATTCTTTACCCTTATCCGTTAAACAGTCTGAGTCCCTTCCCATTTTCAAGGCTAGGGTCAAAGCTTTTTTTTTCTATCGCGTTAATGCTGTCTACATGCTACGGTTCGCGTAGATAGTTGTATTTCATTCATGTATGTTTATATAGGTACGTATATTATATATGTACCTATTATTATTAATTACAATTTTTATGTATTACATGTATTAATTTATTTTTATTTCTGTTTCTGTGTCTTACGCACTCTTTTTCTCTTGCACTACATTACTCCATTATATTATAACTTAATTTCCACTGCCCAAAAGTTGGCTAGAAGAGATCGCTTTTGGTGATAAGGCAGCCTGATAGTACATAACTGTGTCTTGTTTGTAATAACTTTTAATGTTTTTTGTGCAATAAAGTGCCTATCTATCTATCTGTCTACTTGTTAATCGCAAGGAAATATCACCACTCACAATGACTAGAACTACTTATTCGAATCTCATTGATGTTAAGATTATTCTAAACCAAAACTAGGTCTAATCAAAAATGTTGAAATTTCACCACGAATGAGGAAGACCAACAGAAATAAAACTACATTCTCCCACAGTGTCATGACTTTGTGTTATGATGAGAGCCGTTTACATGCTATTAATTTCAGCGTGTAGTCAAGAAGTGGGGTCCATTGTTTAATTAAATTGATGATAATAACACCAAAAACGATTGTACATGTAGATTTCAGCACCGCAAATTGCTTATCTGGAAATCTATTTGCTAAGTTTAATTGCAAAAAGAGGCCATGTACTGGCAAGCGCAACGTAGAACGTCCATCCAAAAGGTGGACAGACGACCTGGTAAAGGTTGCAGGAAACTGCTGGATGCAGGCCGCTTACAACCGGCCAATCTGGAAGTCATTGGGGGGACTATGTTCAGCAGTGGACGTCTTATGGCTGAAATGATAATGATGATGACTGTTTAGTATGGGCGAGACTTGACAGGAGATATTATGTCAGTTCATACTAAATTTAAGTGAAAAATCACTAACGAGTTTCCGAGAACGATGGTCTGTATTGCTGCTATATAGGATAGGATGTTTAGGGTTTCTAGATTTATTAGTTTGAGGCGAAAATGGCTGGTAAACATTGTATGGGATTATCGATTTTTTGGACATGATAGTTACTACCTACTTCAGGTGATTATGATGGGCAAGATCGCCGGGAAGAGACATGTCAGTCGCAGAAGGAAGTCGTGACTCCGAAATATCCGGGAATGGACAGGAATAACGAGTGCAGCCCAGTTATCCCACATCACCAAAAACAAGGGCAAGTTCCGGGAGCTGGTCCTTCCTGGCTGGAGCCTTCAGCAATTGGAGAGGCACTATAAGAAGAAGATCGGTTTTTTAAATAAGAATTTCAGAATGGTAAGTTATAATAAGTACAAAATAGATTTGTTGGATTGATTGATAGCGTTAACAGTTTAGTAAGTTGTTGTGCGCTGGCCGAGAAAGGTCGCGGGCAACAGCTAGTCTTACATAGGCATGTTTTTAGCCTGTAAAAAAGGCTGACAAAGGTGACTGAGTTTGTTGCGCCGTTTCTTCTCATCACCAGCCGATATGTAGTCCCGAAGCGGTGGTAGGGTAAAGCTATATTTTGGGACGTGTATAAGTGCCCGGAAGAGGGCCTATATACTGAATAAATGAATATTAATGAGTATTTTAGAGAAGACATTTTTTTTCCGTCAATTTAAAGTTTTGACGACCGTCTGGTGTAGTGGTTTGCACTCCGGACTACAAAACCCGCGGTTGCGGGTTCAAATCCCGCAAGAGGGCAAATGTTTGTGTGATGAGCACGTGCATTTGTACCTAAGTCATGGATGTTTATAAAAGTGTTTAAGAATGTTTATCCGTTATCTAGTCGCCATAATACAAGCTTAGTTTGGGGCTAGATAATTGGTGTCATTGTGAAAACAATTTAAATATTAAAAAAGTTTGCGCGTTGAATTGTCTACAATTTGCAACAACATTAAAACAGAAAGCAAAAACCCAGCAATCGCTTCGTAACATAAAACAAACTATAAACAATGGTTACTAACACCATTAGGAATGGATCACGAGTGCCATCAAATAGCCATTCGCGTTTACATATCACGAACTTATCACACCTCTTTTCACAAGTTGGCTATGATGTAGGTCGAAGAAAACCGCCAGATCATCTTTAATGAATACATGACCACCCAATAGGGAATATGCACGAAAATTATATATTGTTTTTATTATATATATAAGAAATTATATGAAATAATAGTGCTAATAGTAAAAAGATAATTAATTTTTGGGTCAAAAAAAACCCGTAATACAGTAATTAGAAATTAAGGTATATCTGTCTCTTTCTAAAACAACTTTTACTATGAAAAAAATATGGTGGATGTGTTATGTGACGTCACGGTAGATACATATCGGATCTCCTTGTCTAGCACGCGACTTTAATGGGCTGTAAGTCAGGTATTTATATTTTTTATTTATTTAGATTTTTCAAAAATTCTCTATGTT